>JANUWF010001132.1:1267500-3667500 GCA_026120185.1 Voacanga thouarsii
GACAAGCAAACAAGCCATGCAAGATGCACTACCACAACCATGCCTCCATTAGTGCCCATGAAACTCTCCAAGAATTTTTTAATATCTCCAAATTCAATCTCAATGCATTAAAAAGGTTATATAAAAAGACCTACTGAGAATTCTCAAAACAACTCATAATTCTACACAATTCTTTCATCCTTCTAAAGAGAAAGGCATCAAAGGAAGGCTTCAAGGTAAGGATACTAGAGGTAAGAAGAACTCGAGATTTCATATCAACCATGTTTTATCTTTTAAACTTTCTCTTGTTTCTTTATTATTTCTGAATATTTCTTGTTACTTTATTTTATGTTCAAGAAAATTAGATTCCATCCTGTTCTTTGGTTGTATTTTGATTATTAGATTTTGAGACTTCAAGATATTTGAAACAAAAATTCCATCTTTGATGTTCTTAAGATTATCTTTTGAGTATTTGTGCAATTCCAAATTTCTTTTCTATAAATTGTGTTGAGTTCTCTTATGTATGGGTCTGCATATAGTTGAGAGGATATGATTGAAATGCTAGGACAATTAATCTATAATTGATAAAAGATAATTGGTCTTGGATTAATTTTTTGTGAGATTGCATCTATTGGTCTTAATTAAGTTGCAATTAATGGTTTGGCTAAGTTAATAAGGAATTGTATGGTTCATGTTGTACATGATTACAAGTAATGGTTATGTATAACTTGATATTGGTGATGTCTTTATGTGTTTACAATTTTATTTTTAGTCTAAGACACAATTCATCTAGTAGGCACTAAATGATTAATTAATTAAGTTAGATTAGATTAAGGATTAAATTTGGAGTTAACTTTAGGCACTGAGATAGAGATAATCTAGTTTAGAAAATATAGGGGTTTGCAATGCTGAGCGGAATCCTAAAACCAATTGCTTATGATAATCACATCTATGATAAGTTACTTAATTTGACCTTAAGACATATTCCTAAGATAAGTTAGTTTTCCAATTTGTTTAGGATTTGTATTTTTGTTTTCTATTCTTGTTTTGGTAATTTCCTATTTCCTATTTCTTCTATGTTTTAGATTAGGTAGTTTCCTTATCCCCCCCCCCCATTTGTTTCGTATTTAAGGCATTATAAGAATTGATTCAAGTAAATTATTTAAGAGTTTATTCACAAGATTGAGAGAAGAAGATATTATAAAAGTATACATCTTTTGAGTTCCTGGTGGGTTCCACTCCTTACTTACCCAAAAACTACATATTTAGGAGGTAAAGTTAAATTTGTTAGTGCATAATGACTATATTTTATACCCTTGATTTGTATGTCTAAACACCTCCATAACAAATTTTAGCACCATTGCCGGGGAACTATATTTTTTTTCTTCGTCTTTGAATAATTTTTGTGATGGTTAAGCGTGCTGAGTTCTTTTGGTGTTGAAATTTTCTTTTAACTTTTAACTTTTTTTTTTTTTGGATATGTTTCGATTTTGGTATATGAATCTTAGAAATGATAAGACGAATTGAACAAAGACAACACATCAAGGCATATAAATGAAATCCCAAGAAGATAAGGATTTGTAAAGAAGTATCTTATCTTGAGGGAGATGCTCCAGTCAAATTTAAGTATCAAATTAGGCATACACTTGGTGGAATGGCTACACCGAGACAACGACATTAAACAAAAGCATTTCTTAGTAGGAAACCCAAGAGAATCTTTTTTTGTGTGTCGTTCTTTAAGTGTTTTTGGTCTTTTGTGTATTTTCATGTTGTTGTCTAAGTGTTCTTTAAAATTTTATGTGTTTTTTTGTTTGTTTTGCAAGGGAAAAGATCTTTCACAAGCTATAGAATATTAGGGGAAAAAATTAATTTAAAAATCACAAGCTGTGCACGGAAAAGTTTTGCATTATAACCTTCCGGGGAAGCTCCGCAACTTGTGGCATAGTCATATGCAAGGCTGTGCCACTTTTAAAGCTGTATAGTTTCCATGTGTATTCACAAATTTGATTTGGAAACTTTTAGATTTTGTGCACACCTTGTGGCATGCTTATGCCACATGCCGTGTAAGGTCTGTTGAGGTTTTTTACAAAGTACACAGGAAGGAGCATGTCCATGCATCATCCAATGCATTCTCGTGTTTTTTTTTTCTTAAATAAACTAAACGATTTTGTGTCATCTATCCCTTATCTTTGTTCTTATCTTAGTTTTTCTTTGTTTTTATGTATTTTTCTTCTTCTAGGATAGGTTCTTTATATAATGTAATTTTTGTCTTGTTGTTTTTCGTACGGACTTCTATTCTTTCAGCATGTACTTAATTTCTAACAATTCTTATTTTCCCGTAGCCTTGTAGCTTTTCTTTTGGATTGATGTAACTCATAACTTCTAGAGATTTAATTGGATTTAGCAATCATAGAATCACTTGAATTGCTTGGGAAGTATTGTTTTTCTTGACTCCTTTATTCGTACTTGGTCTTTTTTGTTGAGAATTATGGTGATATTTCCATCCATTGGGGATAATATCCAATTTAAATATAAGGGAGGAAATTGCAAAATCATTTTTTAGGTTTTTCGTATGAAATTGGGCAAACATTATTTCAAATGTTTAATACTTTTTTATCAAAATTTGTGGGGCTATATCTTTTCTCTTTACGTTGGAAAACATATTCACATTTATTTAGTTAAGTTGGCTTTGATAAGCTTGGATATTAGGTTTAATATATGTTAAATCTTGAGAATTTAGTTTAATTCTTAGTAGATGAGTGAAATTTTTATCCTCATGAAATTTATATATAAGTAAGGTGATGATATATAAATATGGTATATATACTAATTTTTGTGAACACTTATCTAAATTAGTCCCAAATTCAGGTTTAAATTAATAGGATAAAGTAGGATAGAGCATAGACTGCACCAACAATGAGAGGAAAAAGAGGATAGCGAAAAGAAAGAAAAGAGAATAAAAGATGGTAGTGAGGGGGAAAAATCTGTTTACATTCTTTATCTTTTTTTTTTAAAAAAATGTTAAATAAAAAAGAAAAAGAAAAAGAAGGCTCAAATGGAGCGTAAAGCGCACTCACCCTAAATTGAACAAGTCCTAGTTTACTACTCCATTTGTGGTAATTCAAAAAAGAACAAAGACAACTTGAATTGGTTATATATTCTAACTTATATGATTTGTGTTGTTTATATAACACATTAAATGGATATGAACTTGTATAAATTAACTTCAATGATCTTATATATAAGTTTGTCCAAGGTCTTCTTAATTGAATAAATGTTAAGTTATTTTTTATGGTGAGAGGAAAGAATATCATCTCTACCATACTTCTTACAAAAGTTAAGAACTTGTTTTAAACTTATTTTGAAAAGCAATTTTGCTCGAGGTCATGCAAAATCTTGCTATGGAGGTATTTGTTAAGCATGAAAATGTCATATTATCATGCCCTTTTTACTTGGCTTTTGTATGCTCTTTTTATGTGATTGTGGATAATTTCTACTCATTCTATGTATTTATATGCCTTTAGGACATCTTGGTAAAAAAAAAAAGGTGAAACAAGGGCTTAAATAATCAATTTTGCAACAAAGATGATTGCCAGATGATGTGAAAAGAGTTGGAACACGATTAGGAACTCTTCTGAAATGTTTAGCATTATGCACAATTTGCAATACGTCCATGCCAGTTTGACAGCTTGTGGTACGGCCATACCACAGACTATGCCAAACAAAATAAATTGATCAAGTCTCAGAAGTTAGGCATGGTTGTGTATCAAAGTTGTGCTAATGAAGAGCAAACAAGCCCTGCAAGATGCATTGCTGCAAGCACGCCCATACTGATATCAGTGCAACACTCTAGGAACTTTTGAAAATCTCCAAATTCAATTCAAAGGCAATGAAAAGCTATACAAAGAGACCTTGGGAGAGAATTCTTAGAACAGCTCATAATTCTACACAATTCTTTCATCCTTTTAAAGAACGAGGCATTGAAGGAAGGCTTCAAGGCAAGGAAATTAGCCCAGAGGCAAAAAGAACTCGAGATTTTGAATGAATCAAGTTTTACCTTTCAAACATTCTCTTATTTCTTTATTGTATCCAAATATTCTTTGTTGCTTTCTTTTATATTCAAGACAATTAGAATCTATCTTATTCTTTGATCTTATTTTGATTATTAGATCTTGAGACTTTGAGATTGTTGAACAAAAATTTTATCTTTGATGTTTTTAAGATTATCTTTTGACTATTTATGCAATTATGAATTTCTATTTATAAATTGTATTGTGTTCTCTTATGTGTGCGCCCACACATAATTGAGAGGGCATGATTGAATCGCTAAGAAAATTAATATCCTATTGATTAAAGATAATGGATCTTTGATTAGTTTTCTATGAGGTAGCAGCTATTGATCTTAATAAGTTGATATCAATGGCAATGATTCAAGTTCCGCATGATTGTAGCTAATTATTAAGTATGGCTTGATATTAATAATGCCTTATATAGTTATCAATTTAATTTTTAGTCCAAGACATGATTAATCTAATAGGTGCAAAGCAATTAGTTAATCAAGTTAGATTAGATTAAGAATAAAATTAGAAGGTAACTTTGATCGTGGAGATAGAGTTAATCTAATTTGGAAAGGATAAGGTTTGCAAGGCTAAGTGAAATTCTAAAACCAATTGTTCATGATAATCGCTGCTATGATAAGTCTCCTAATTTGATCTCATGATATGTTTCTAAGGTGAGTTCGTTACCTAATTTCTTTGGGATTTATATTTTTATTACCCATTCTCATTTTGGTAGTTTCTATAACACCTCATATTTTCCAATCGTAATCGGCCTTATAAAGTGGGATGTCGCCCTGTCTAATCTCCCAAGCAAGGGGTCTCTATAATGATTGCAACTTAACATAAAAATATGCATTCTTATATTGATCATAAAAGATACATAGTATCCAACTTTGTTACAAATGTCCAAAGGCGAACAAGTCTATTACATAGACATAATTTTTGACCAAGCCTTTACATACCCCAAAAGAGCACCATAAGTCTCCAAGAGTCCACTGATGCAATTCAATCTCTAAAATTTCCAACGAAGAAATAGCACACATGTGAGCGTAAAGTTCAATGAGTCCTATGTGTGCTAGTGTTTTTCTTTGAAAACAACTAATAAATCAAGTAGTGTTCAAGGTAGGATAACATATTTGAGTCCATTGCAAAAAGGCATGATAAAGTAACAAGGGTTTATGCTTATAAGGAAATGTAGGAAGAAAAAATCCATGTGCTATTTATGATATTCAAGATCTCATGAGGTAAGACATGCTAATTTATGATTCATGTATGAAAAATAATAATCAAGATCTCATGAGCCAAGACATGCAAGTTCATGATTCATTTATGAGAGGAACTTAGTGAATTTCACTCAACAAGATGCAGGAGTTAGTGCTTATGCCAAGATATTGCTTATGCCACCAATTAGCTAGTCCCAATTTCCTGTCGCCCTGTTTAGAATAAGATGAAACCCAGAACTGATCAGATTACTTATGATCATCTATCTTTAACATAGGCTAGTATATGGAGAAAAGCTATCACTAAGTACTCACCGTTCACATATTACACATGTTCTTGTTTAAGTAATAGAAAAGGTTTAATATCCCCTTTCCATAACTTGTCATGTAATGCAAGACGTGAAGAAAGTATCAGGAAATATGGCTTCAACAAGTAGTGAAACACATGCTCCAGTTTTTAACAAGAAAAGAATTTAAGATTCACAATGTTTGTGCTTCTTAAAACCATTGAATAAAATGCTTATACTTAAATGGGTCAAAAATTCATTAACTAAAATAGAGTTTAAAAACCAAAGGATTCACATGTCCAAGAGTCATAAAAGATTCACGTATAAATAATTTTGGAAATCGTTAGTCCAAAACAAAGTTTTATAAATAAACGGATTCATTTTAAAAAAAAAAATGCTCATGTGCAAGTTTTATAGAAAAAAACGAGCTAAATAGGATTTGAAAATCAAGAAACTCGCATGAAGTGCAAAAATATAAGGTTTAATTTATAAAAAAGTTTCATTATACATAAATTTCAAGAAAAATAAAACACATTAGAATCTAGCAATCAATACTTTCAAGCTCCATCAAAAAGCTTATACTTGAATATATCAGGAAAACATGAAATTTTATTAGAAAAATACTTAGTTAAAAGGGAGTTTTTAAATCCAAGAGACTCACATAAATCATAACAGATCTCAACTCATTTAGATAAAATATGCTTGTCCAAATATAGTGAGAAAAATTTAGCTTTGTGACTGAAAAACATTAGTTACAACAAGGTTTAGAAAGCCGAGGGACTCACCTTGTGTAATACTATAGCATAGCAATATATATTGTCCTTAGACCTTCACAATGTCCTTAGAGTGGACACACCTACATCAAAGATCATTCTCTTCCTTTCTTAGGATATAAGGTTCACAACCAATACATTGCAAATAAAATATATTAACAAGGAAATTCTTAATTTCCTAACTTCTCATTTTCCATTAGAAATGGAAATGCATTACTCGAAATCATTCAAGATCCATATGTGCATTTCTTTATCCCTTTCTTAAACATGTATAGAAGGCCTTCATATATCATTTTAACATTTCATTCATCCACTAATGCTAATGGAAACAATACATGAATTCATTGTCCTTAATATATTCCTGCAATTTTCACTTCCTGGCACACTTCCTTATTTTTATCATTACTTTTCATCCACTAGTCCAAATGACCTCAAATTTGTGCCAAAATGCTCCTAAAATCCTTAGATACAAACTTATGAAATCCATTCAGTCCAATCTAGAACAGACACAAAATGAATGCAGGACAAATCTTGCCATTTTTTCTAAGAAATCATACATTTTTCTTGCAAAATGTATTCTACACACATTCTATTCTCATTTTAGCACTAATCATCAACTGATTTATTTCATTCCTCATCTTAAAATCATATAATCTCCCTATTTTCAGTCATGAAGAAAATAGTAGCACAGCATATAAAAAGCAAGAAAATGGCAGTTGTGGAGAAGGTAAACTAATTCTTCATTTCTCTCAAAAAGTATACCATTTTTATACATGTTTTTTAGTGTAGAAAATATTACCAACATATTACACAATAAATCAAGCTTTGATTAAAATGCCAACCACTAAAACCACACATATGGGCAAGTATACCCCTCGTATAGTATAGGGAATAGCAAATATCGAGTCCACGAGAACTTAGGTTCCCACCTTACTTTATCCAAATCTTTATTGTTTAGCCACTAAAATAAGACGAGACTAAAAAGGAAAATAAATAAAGACAAAAATAAATATAACTTAAGGATGCAATTTCATGTAAGTAGACAATTATCTTGAAAACATAATATTGAATCACTTAGCATTCATCACAATCAATTATTATCTTGGCATCATAAAAGAATATAAAGTAAAATTCAATCATTTTTCAAGTCATGAATCTATTTAGATAAATTCCAATTCTTTTCCCAATTCATGGAATTACCATCTTTTAATTAAATTAACAGATTTTCCAATTAAGATAACTGAAAAACCTTAGAGGGGGTGAATAAGGTTTTTTGCAAACTAAAATTTTCAAGTAGTTTGTTATACAGAATATTAATGATCTTTAAGTTTCTTGGACCAACTTCATGGCAGTAGAGAAAGCTATCCAAAAAAACATTGAAAAATATCCAAATTCAGACTAAGGTAAGAAATACATTGCAGTTGTATCCAAAATAAGACACAGAATGTATAGTGGTTCGATCTACCAAGATCTACATCCACTACCTTAAACTCACACTTAAGGATTTCAACCAGATTTTATTTACTCAACTTAATAAAATCAAACTACACTAAATATAAGAGAGGATCACCACACTTGATTTTTCAAAATCTCTCAACCAAATAATCAAATCAAGGTTCACCCCAAATAGGTTTTACACCATAACCTTGTAATACAAAAGAGATTGGATATCAATGGAATAGTAAAAGCTCACTTGTTTGAGCAGATGTAAAGAAAAGGCACAAACACTTTTACCTTTTCAACACAATTTGAATTCACTTTGATAAAGGAGATTTTTGTTTTCTATAGATTAAGAGTGTTTCTTAGAAGGATACCACAAAAATCTTGTGTCAAATCATGTTAAGAGGCTTTATATAGAGCCATAAAGTGAAGTACCAATGCCTATAAAACGGCTATAATTTTTCTGTTAAATTTACCCGTGTTTTGGATTCATATTTCAGACGACGATGCATCCAAAAGGTAAGTCCAAAATGGCATTTTTTTTCAAGCAAAAATGATTTGACACTGTTTACAGGATTTTAGACGAATCTTTTAGATGCAAAATCATCCAAACTATTCAATCCAAAATTCTGAGATTTAAAACTTTGAAATCTTTTTCTTTGTGTGCTTCAAAGTAAAAATCAATTGAATCATAAGGCAAAGAGACATAGGAATTAACAAGAAATACCTTAATAACAATTCCTAGTCTAAAGTTCTTCCATTAAGGCTTCTTGATATGCAATCTCATAAGCTTGAACTTCATCTTAATTACCCATTCTTGAATTTCATTGATCACGAGATGCTTAACAATCTTATTTAAATACCTTAGAAGAACTGAGGTCAAACATGTGCTATCATATATAGATCACAAACGTTAGTCTAAATCAATGTTTGGCATAAGTCAAAATATAGGAGAAAGCTCTTAGGGCTAACACTAACATAACCAAAACATGCATTAAGCTCAATTCCTTATAAACATGAAATTAGCTAATAACCCTTTGTTCGAGGTGAAATCAACTAATCTTCGGTTACTTAGTCCTATAATCTTAACTTAGTCGCCGAAGTTCATTAAGATTTAACAAATACGAAATTAATACAATGAAACTCCTAACATCGTTGTCTCAAGTCAATTAAAAGAACTCGCATCAATAACCAATAATAACAAGTAACCAAATACTAAAGATAACAATAGATTGATAAAAAATTCTAATTAACTCAAAATTATAATCTCCAAAATAATATCCAATTACAATCAAAATATTAAGCACATCATTGTTCTAGAAAAGTAAACAAAGGATAAAAGCTCAAACTCATACACAAGCCCTTCTTCTTCTCTTGAAAACCTTATTTGAACAATGCTTGTTTAAGTAGTGATTGAGTAGCTAGCTTGGATCCTTCAGATCACACCTTTATCTTGTGTTTTCTATCGCATTTATGTGCCTCTTTAATACCAAAATTCGTTGCTTGAGAAGTCTAGTTCAAGTAGAATTTAGAAAATACCAAAATCCTTTGGAAAATATCAAATTAGTGCACAACCGTCTCTGGGTAGAGTGAACCTAGCGTCGGGTCCAATCGACCCACCTGGCACTAGGTCTATTTTATTCTTCTCTGTTTTTGTTGTTTAGCCAGAATAGACCCGGTACTTGGTCCCTTGGTTGGGCCTGGTGCCGGGACTATTCTGAAATTTTCATATTTTTGCTTGAAATCAACTCAAATCTGCATAAATTTGTCAAAAATACTTTTTACAAGCAAAATGTTAAATAGGAAGGAATATGCCTAGTTGTTATAACAAAACTATCTCAAAACATCCTAAAATAACTAGAAAAATAATAGTGAATTTAGCCCCTATCACTTTTTCTACTTCATTTCATTCTTCTATAATTGCAACAATATTCAACCTCCCATAACTCCTCCAAAACACCTTCAAACATCACAAAAATCACAACAATCAACTCCATAATACTACCACCACATAGCTACAACAAAACATCATCACAACAACAATTCTTCACCAAGCATATTCCATAAGTCATGCTATTTTTCCATGAAACATCACATCAAATTACTCTTTGTAAGATAAGGAATGTTTTTAATTCTTGAAGGAAAGCCTTTTACCTAATGTTTGAAAACTGCTTAGCTTGAAAATGTCCAAGCTCTCATTCCTTCTTCCTTTCTCTCCCTAGCTCACGGTTTTCTCTCTCCTTTTTTTTTCCATCTTCTTTTCTTTCCTTTCTCTTTCTTTTCTTCACGATTTTCAGTTGCCAAAATGGTTTTCCACCGCCACCTCTCTTCTATTTATAGGTAAATTTATGGAAAGCTAGAAGAATTTTCTTGGACGCTTGGAAAGCTTTGGAAACAAGTAGATGCTCTTGGAAGCTTTTGAAGTTTGTAGAATGTTATAGAACTTGGTGGAATGTCAAAAAAAACCTTAGAATACTTTAGAATTCCTGATAGGGGCTAAATTAGTCATACTTTTCCTAGTTATTTGAGGTTCTTTTGTAATACATTTTGTTCAATAACTAGTCATATTCCTTCATATTTGAGATTTTACCCTTAGAAAGGTATTTTGATCATTATTACAGATTTTTGGAGTAAAACGAAGCAAAAATGTCGCAAAATAGGGGAGAGGTGGCGCCGGCCATGTACTATTTATACGAACTTCGAGGCGACAAAAAATGGTCAAAATAGAGCAACATAGAGTGGAACCGGCGCCAGCTCCAAGAGCCAAGGTGGCGCCCGCTGCATGCTGGATTACATTGTGCGAAATTTGAAAAAAATCGGTGAACAAATGGAGAACCAGAACACAACCGGCACCAACTCCGAAAGCTAAGGTGGCACCGGCTGTACTCTGAGGAAAAGGCGGGATTGTGATTTTTCTATGTGGTTTTTGATAATCTTCCAACTTCTACTTGGCCAAGAACATTATACCAACGAGTTTAGACACTTCCCAAACCTATAAATAGATGGAAAACACAAAGGAAAAGGGAAGAATTCATTGATCATCATAGAAAATTACTCAATCAAAGGAGGAATTCTTCAATTCAAGGAGGGTTGTGCAAGAAGGTTTTCAAATGAAGAAGAATGAGGCTTGTCTATGAGTGCTTTCTTTTACTTTGTTTTCTTTTTCTTGAACAATGATATGTTAATTGTTTTATTGTAATTTGACATTGTTTTAGATATTTATAATTTTTAGAGTTATTTAATCTTTTGATTAATTGATTGTTATTCTTGGTATTTAATTACTTGGGTTGATTACGAGATTATTTGGTTGTTTCTTTCCATTGATTTGCTTGAAAAATAGATTGATGGTGGTTTCAATTCATTAGTTTTATATTTATTGTCTCTTAACTTGCTTGAAAAAGAGGTTAATTACTAAGAATAAAGTAATTGAATGTTAATTGATGTCTGCCAAAATATGGATTCATTGGTTAATTTCATTTTTTAAGTTTACCAGAATATGAAAATTTAATCAAGGATTGTGTCTAATGCACTTTTGGATGAATTAGTTGAGACAGAATATGTAATGCTAATTTGTCTAGAAGATAGTGATTTCATGGATTGAAAAAGAAGTGCGTCTACCTTAATCCTTCATGATGCTAAGGGAATAATTAGTTATGAAAACGATTAAGTTCTTTAAGATCATGGTTGTCTAAATAATGTTTTGAGTTACATACTTCTCCATCCTTGAGATGTATATAATTTTATTCTTATTTTATTTTGTTTTATTTTATTTCTTTTTCACTTTATTGACTCAGTTAAACAATAAAAGAAAATGCATTAATGATCGACACTCGTTTGAACCCTATGCTATGTGCATGATGAGTACGCTTGCTCATATGTGTAATTTGGGTTTAACGTTTTAATGTAAACTTGATTGAGAATGCACTTAGTTTTTATATGATTTTTATATCCGAATCCATACGTATCAAGTTTTTGGCGCCTTTACTGGTGAACAATAGCATAAAAACTTAAATTTAGTTGATTTAGCCATATAAATATGTAAATACGTAAATATGTAAATTATGTACAATTGTTTTTTTTGCAAAAGGTTCTATCTTTTATATTTTGTGTATTTGTGTATACCCTTGTAATCTAACCTACTAACTTTGACTATGTCCTCTTGACTAACTTTGTAAGCTTTTCCTTTTGTTGTAATCATGAATTCCATAGCTAACTCGCCTCTATGTTTAGGAGAAATGGCGAATTGGAATCTGAGGAAGTCTAATGAGGGGTAGTATCTCCATTGCCCTCCTAAGATGACACTCATAGCACCCAAACCAACTGAACTCGAAACCCTAATTGGGAAATTTGTTGTTCATGTCACGAGGAATTTCTAGGAAATCGATTCCACATTTGAGAAATTCAAAGCAATGATCCGCAACATGAAACAACAAATTTGGTTTTTGACAGACATGGTGATAAAAGCCCACGAGCTAACCCCAATAGCCAGTGAGAAAACAGCTACTGTCACATTGCAAAGTGGAAAAGAATTACCAAACATTCCAGAGGACAACCGGTGCCAGCTATCTAGCAAACCCGAAACAGAGCAGCATAGAACCAAATCAGTGCCGGTCGAAGCACTAGAATCGACGTCGGCTGTCCCCTGTACATCTCCCAAAAAGCTTACTTTTCAACCTAACATCCATATCCTACCCAGTTACACAAAGCCCGAAAAGATGCTCAATTTGACAAATTCCTTGAGGTATTTAAACAACTGCACATAAGCATCCCACTCAACGAAACTTTAATTCACATGCTCAAATATGCCAAATTCCTCAAAAGTATACTCGTTAACAAAAAGTGATTGGAAGAGTTGTCCACAGTAGTCCTCAACAAGAATGCTCAGCCATCCTGTAGGACAACTCGAATTTGCCACATAAAGCAAAAGATCTAGGGAGTTTCTCTATCCCATGTTTAATTGGCACTCCTCATGTCTGTAATACATTAGCTGACCTAGGTGCTAGCATTAATTTATTTCCATATAAAATATTTAAAAGGCTAGGCCTAGGAGAACCATAGCCCACTAGGATGAGTATTCAACTCGCGGATAGATCTATCAAATATCCTAGGGGCATAATAGAAGATGTGTTGGTAAAAGTTGATAAATTCATATTTCTAGTGGATTTTGTTATTCTTGACATGGATGAAGATTTCAAAGTTCCTTTAATCCTAGGTAGGCCCTTCCTAGCTACAGCAAAAGCATTAATTGATGTTCATGGGGAGAGATTGACACTTAGGGTTTGGGACGAAGAAGTAGTCATTCAAATCCACAAGAGCATGCAACACCCATTGTTTTCTGATGATTGTTGTTTAAGAATTGATATTCTTGACGAACTTATCTTTGAGTTGATGCAGGATTCCATTGAGGAAGAGTTGATGGAAACATCAATGGCGTATCCAGAGGAAGTTCATAAGGAGGATGGGATGAATAAGTTGGAAATTGAGAAAAGCAGTTTAGGGAGAATGAAATCATCCATCGAAGATCCTCCCGAATTGGACCTAAAAGACCTGCCTGAGCATTTGGAATATGTGTTCCTGTCTAAAGAACGTAAAATTACTGGTGATCATTGCCAAAGATCTCAATATAGAACAAAAGACCAAATTGGTAAGTATGTTGGGAAAATATGAGGGAGTTATAACTTGGAAAATCACTGATATAAAGGGAATTAGTCCATCCTTTTGCGCTCACAAGATTTTGATGGAAGAAGGTGCAAAACCCGTAGTGCAACCCCAACATAAGTTGAACCCATATATGAGTGAAGTGGTAAAAGGTGAGGTGGTTAAGCTTTTAGATTCAGGCATCATTTACCCTATTTCTGATAGTGGTTGGGTGAGTCCTACTCAAGTGATACTAAAGAAGGGAGGAATGATGGTGAGTCCTAATGATAAAAATGAGCTAGTTCAAATGAGATTGGTCACGGGTTGGAGGTTTTGCATTGATTATAAGACGCTAAACAAAGCCATTAGAAAAGATCATTTCTCTCTCTCTTTTATCGTGGGGGACATCATGGAGGTATTTATGGATGATTTTTCAGTTTTTGGCGATTCGTTTGACTGTGTTTATCTAATCTTGAAAAGGTACTCGTAAGATGTGAAGAGACTATCCTCATGCTCAATTGGGAAAAATGCCACTTTATAGTGCAAGAAGATATTGTGTTGGGGCATAAAATTTCAAGAAAATGTATAAAAGTCGATAGGGCCAAAATCAAAGCAATTGAGAAGCTGTCTTCCCCTACTTTGGCAAAAGCTATAAGAAGCTTTCTTGGTCATGCAGGTTTTTATAGGAGGTTTATCTTAGACTTCTCAAAAATTTCAAAACCTCTTACCTGTTTACTTGAAAATGATGCTGTGTTTAATTTTGATGAAAAATGTCTCAATGCTTTTACCATACTTAAAGAGAAGTTGATTAATTCACCCATTCTAATTGCTCCTGATTGGTCTCTTCCCTTTGAACTAACGTGTGATGCAAGTGATTTTGCAGTTGGTGCAGTATTGGGACAAAGGCGGGATAAGCACTTCCAATCTATATACTATGCGAGCAAGACCTTAACGGATGCACAAGAAAACTACACAACAACGGAGAAAGAATTGCTTGCCATAGTGTTTGCCTTTGATAAATTCCGTTCTTATCTTATTTTATTCAAAATCATTGTATAGACAGACCATTCAGCCCTAAAGTACCTACTAACCAAACATAATTCCAAACCAAGATTGATAAAATGTGTTCTATTATTGTAGGAATTTGATTTGGAGATTAGGGACAAAAAGGGTGCAGAAAACTCGGCTACAAATCACTTGTCAAGATTAGATAATCCAAATTTGGAATCCTTGATAGGAGAGGACATCAATGACACTTTTCTCGATGAGCTACTCTTGCTCATAAAAGGTGAGATTCCAAACACTCCATGGTTCGCCGAATTTGCTAACTACTTGATTGCAGGAATTACTCCAAAAGATCTTACGATGCAACAAAAGAAGAAATTCCTCTCCAAAGTATGGCATTACTTTTGGGAAGACTTATATTTGTTTAAGTGTTGTGCAGACCAAACCATTCGTAGATGCGTGAACTCTAGTGAAGGAGAAGCTATTCTAAGACATTGTCATGAAGGACTTACTGGAGGCCACTATCAAGCTAACAACACTGCAAGAAAGGTGCTCAACGCCGGATTCTATTGGCCTACATTATTTAAAGATGCCTACAGGTTTGTCCAAAGTTGTGATAGGTGTTAACGTACAGGTAACCTGTCTAAATCTAATGAGATGCCATTACAAAATTTTCAAGCTTGTGAAGTATTTGACTGTTGGGGCATAGCCTTCACGGGACCTTTTCCTAGTTCTTTGGGGAATAAATATATTTTGGTGGCAGTGGATTATGTTTCTAAATGGGTAGAAGCCCAAGCTTTACCAACTAATAATGCAAGGGTGGTGGTCAAATTTCTAAAAAACTTTTCACCCATTTTGGTGTGCCTATGGTGCTCATTAGTGATAGAATGACTCATTTTTGCAATGCACAAATGAAAAAAATTCTCAAACATTTAGGTGTGAACCATAGACTTGCTACCCCTTAGCATCCCCAAACAAGTGGACAGGTTGAAGTGGTTAATAGGGAACTCAAACGAATCTTGGAAAAAACTGTTAACCATACTAAAAAAGATTGGAGTCTAAAATTTGATGACACTCTCTGGGCATATCGGACAGCTTTTAAGACCCCAATTGGCATAACCCCTTTTCGGTTAGTTTATGGAAAAGCATGTCATTTACCCGTTGAGATGGAACATAAAGCTTATTGGGCTATAAAACTTGTGAACCTTGATCTTAAGTCAGCTGGAAAGTCCAAATTGCTTCAACTCACAACCATAGAGGAGTTGCGCAATGATGCTTATGATACGTCAATACGGTATAAAAGGAAAGTTAAAACATGGCACGACAAGCATATTACTCAACAACACGACTTTGAGATAGGTGATCAGGTATTGTTGTTCAATTCTCGCCTACGACTTTTTTCAAGAAAATTAAAATCACGGTGGTCAGGACCATACACGATATGTAAGCTATTCCCCTTTGGCACCCTTGAAATTACTCACCCTACTAAGGGCACTTTCAAAGTCAATGGCAATCGGGTGAAACGTTATGTTGGTAACGTTCTTCCTAACGCGGATCAAGTGGAAATGTTTTTGGAAGCTGACACATAAAAGTCTTGGGTTATCTTGCTATTTTTTTCTGGCTATTATATTTTCTTTCTTTTGTTTTAGATTTACTTTCTGTTCTAGTTTTTATACTTTGGTGTGTTCTTTTGTATTTTTCTTTTTAGATACTTTGCCAATGCCTCGTTCTTCAAACATTCAGCTCTTGTACAACACAATGCCCAATGAATGAAAGTTTATTTTTCTTATCTTTTCCCCTTTATATTTTTAGCCCCATGGTATAGTTTATTCTTTGTTATATTTATTTGGCCATTGAGAAAAATGTCCAGTTTAAGTGTGGGAGAGTGATTTGATTGGCAATTCTTCTATGGATGTACCTTAGCCTTCTTGGGAGCAAATTTTAAGCAAAAATTTTTCAACTTTTTCTACCTTTCTTTGAGATTTCAAGCTGTATTTTTAATGCATGTCTTTATGATGGATTATAGAGCATATGTTCTAGATCATTTATGGCTTATGCATAACTTTTTGCACTCACTTGGATGAAGTAGGTCTTGATCAAATACTTTGCATTGTTCTTAAACCTATTTTTCTACTAAAATTCATAGAGCATTCTAGAACTTACTTGAATATCTCTCGAGGCAAAATAAGAAAGACAGTCATGATTTAATTTAGGGATGATGGTAATAGGCCTTATTTGGATAGTTTGAGCTTTTCAAGCCTACCTATTGTTATATTATCCCTAGTACCTATTTTGAGCCTAAATTGTTGATTTCTTTCTTTAAAACCTATTATCGTACTTTGTCCATTGCTTATTTCAAAGAGTTTGAATAATTTTCCAAACCTTTATGCTCTTGATGGATGAAAGTATATGTAAGAGAATGTTGAGGAAGAATACTTAGAGGAAGATCATGACTCGTTACTTTCAGTCATGTATCAATAGTTGTGTTGAGCTGGAAAAAGAAAAGAAAGAGAAGCAAAAGAAAAAAGAGATTGAAAACAAGAGAAGAAAAGATGGAAAGAAAGAAATTGAGAAAGAAAAGAAAAGTAGCAGTAAGAGTGAAAAGAAGAGAGAAAAGAAAGAAAAGAAAATATTTTGAAAGGAAAAGAGAGATAAAAGATCACAAAAGGGATGTGATTGAGTTGTAAAAGTTAAGTTCATATAAAGTACTTGATACAATTGCTGGAAATTTGAGTGATCTTGTGAAAGAAATAGAGAAGAGTTGATGAAAAAAGAAAAAAAATGCAGGATTTACTTGAGTGGAGTTGTACTTGCTAAATAAGGTTATGGTTTGATTGATTTTTGGAATAGGAGAGCAAGAAGAGTTGGAAATTATTGATTCATTTTGTTTATCCTTTTCTTGCGAACTCTTAGCTTCTTTGATTTTTTATTCTCCTATATCCTTCGTTTGATAAGCTACATTACAAGCCTTTAGCCTTACATTACAAGCTTGAAAGTCCTACTTGATCTAAGTAGAATCATGATATGTCTCGGATTAGTGGAGAGAGTGTATGAAAAGTAAGTTTATGGAATGCATATTCTTTTCAATAGTTTGAGAATATTGTGAAGTATTGTAATGATTCCACTAAGTCATTATTCACCTACACAAGTCTTGCATTTGTTGTGAAAGATGTAGTAGCATGTGTTTTATGTTCTTGAATAAAGAAAATGTTGAAAATGTTATTTTGAAATTGATTGAGTGATTGGTTAAACCTTGTGTTTTCCTACTTGTTCTTGATACTTTGCTTGAGGACAAGCAAAGAACTAAGTGTGGGGGAATTGATAGGGACTAAATTAGTCATACTTTTCTAGTTATTTGAGGTTCTTTTATGATATATTTTATTCAATAACTAGTCATATTCCTTGATATTTGAGATTTTACCTTTGGAAAGGTATTTTGTTCATTATTATTAATTTTTTGGGTAAAATGAAGTAAAAACATCGCAAAACAGATGAGAGGTGGCACCGGCTAGGGCACTGGAACTGGTGCCAGCCATGCACTATTTATACGAACTTCGAGACAATAAAAAATGGTTAAAATAGAGCAAAATAGAGTGGAACAGGCATTGGCTCCAAGAGCCAAGGCGGCGCCTGCTGCATGCCAGACTACATTGTGCGAAATTCGAAAAAAATCGACGAACAAGTGGAGAATCAAAACACAACCGGCGCTGGCTCTGAGAGCTAAGGCAGCACCGGCTGTGCTCTAAGGAAAAGGTGAGATTGTGATTTTTCTATGCGATTTTTGGTAATCTGTAGAGTTTTAGTACTTTCCAACTTCTACTTGGCCAAGAACATTATACCAACGAGTTTAGACACTTCCTAAGCCTATAAATAAATGGAAAACACTAAGGAAAATGGGAGAATTCATTGATTATCACAGAAAATCACTCAATCAAAAGAGGAATTCTTCAATTCAAGGAGGTTGTACAATAAGGTCTTTAAAGGAAGAAGATATGTCAATTCTTCAATTACTTTGTTTTCTTTTTCTTGAACAATGATATGTTAATTTTTTTATTGTAATTTGACATTGTTTTAGATATTTATAATTTTTAGAATTATTTAATCTTTTTATTAATTGATTGTTATTCTTGGTATTTAATTACTTGGGTTGATTACGAGATTATTTGGTTGTTTCTTTCCATTGATTTGCTTGAAAAAAAAGGTTGATGGTGGTTTCAATTCATTAGTTTCATATTTGTTGTCTCTTAATTTGCTTGAAAAAAAGATTAATTACTAAGAACAAAGTAATTGAATGTTAATTGATGTCTGCCAAAATATGGATTCATTGGTTAATTTCATTTTTTAAGTTTGCCAGAATATGGAAATTTAATCAATGATTGTGTCTAATGCATCTTTTGGGTGAATTAGTTGAGACAGAATATGTGATGCTAATTTGTCTAGAAGATAGTGATTTCATAGATTGAAAAAGAAGTGAGTCTACCTTAATCCTTCATGATGCTAAGGGAATAATTAGTTATGATAACGATTAAGTTCTTTAAGGCCATGGTTGTCTAAACAATGGTTTGAGTTACATACTTCTCTTTCCTTAACATGTATATAATTTTATTCTTATTTTCTTTTGTTTTATTTTATTTCTTTTTTACTTTATTAACTCGGTTAAACAATGAAAGAAAAGAGATTAATGTATACTTGTTCCTTGAGGATCGACACTCGTTTGAACCCTATGCTATGTGCATGATGAGTACTCTTGCTTATATGTGTAATTTGGGTTTAACGTTTTAATGTAAACTTGATTGGGAATGTGCTTATTTTTTATATGATTTTTATACCCAAATCCATACGCATCAATTCCCCTTAATCTTACATGAATTCTCATGCAACCAATCATTTGATGGCACATGGTTTTTAACAACCAATCGCAAGAATCCATTTAGTTTTTCTCTTAAACAATAATTAACCATTTTTTAAAAAGTAACCATAATTAATGTTACTATTCACCTCAGCTGATAAACTTTTTATTTTGCTAATGTACTCTAGGCATTATACTGAACTTTTTGGTGTCTATCAGATTTTGCAAAAAACTTTCGCTATTTTTCTCAATTCGCGATCGAAAATTTCAACAATACCCCTTGAAATTTTTATTATACCAAAATGGTCATCTCATTAAACTGATCATTTCTTATTCTAGTCCTTCATGCAAATGCTCACTCAATACAAAATAGTCACCTATTAAGGGAGGGATATTACAATCTCCCTTCCTTTAAGAAATTTCGCCTTCGAAATTTACACTTACCTTGATGTGCGTCAGACATCAATTTCTGGCTCCCATATGGTATCTGATTCTCCTGTGTTCATGACTATTACATGAGTTCTAAAAGGTTCCTCACCCTTCTTTTTCTGTCCTGACTTGAATCTTCCTTGTATAGATAATATATTTTCCTTGTTCTTCATACGCGGGCAATTAGCTAAATTGTGTCCCATTTTTCCGTAACAATAACATGCCGTAAGCTTTTTTCTGCATCCTTCATAAGTATGTCCAACTTTTTGACAATATATACATTCCCTATTTCATTAACTGGATCCCCCCCCCCCCTCTTTCGATCCTATCTATCCTGGAGTCTATTTCTACTGCAGCACTATATCCAGTTAGGGCCAAAGCAATTAACGTTCACCTTAGCTTGGGTCATAATATTTTTGTAAATCACTGAGTTTGATCGGACTCCATTTGTACCAATAAAGGACAATATTTTGATAGATGAGTAACTCTACAACATACTTTCCAATAGTCCTCTTTGTTTATCTAAAATTTTGAAATTCTTCTTTTGACTCACTACCTAGCGATGTATAAATTCATTCTTAAAATCTTCTAAAAATTCTTTCAAAGTTTAGTCTTTTTGTTTCTTGTTCTCGCACCTCTTTCTTTCTCAACCACCAATCTTGAGCAGGCCCTTGAAGTATAAATATAGAAAATTAAACATTTCTCTATTATGAGTAATCTAAAGCTATGAATATATCTCCCATTTGTTTTATCCATGAGTCGGCCTCCTGCTCTTAGTCTACTTTTTCTTAAAACTGAGAAGGATGGAATTTTAAGAACTGTTCTAATGCTCGATCCATGTCTTCTTCAAGGTGTCCTTCCTCTCACATTGAGGTTCTTGCTAAGTACTGGAGTACTATTGTAATTTTTTGTAATATTTGTGTCACGCCATTCCCCGAGGATTGTATTCCCAATTATGGAGTAGGATTTTCAGTAATATCAACTGAACTTCCACCAGCTTGTTTTCTAGTATTTCCACGAGTGACTCTTCGAGGCATATCTGCTCCTTTTTAAGTCTATCAAGAGAAATGATAACTCTTATTACATTCTTTTCCATGCCCCCTATAATATAAGAAATCATGTAATAGGATAATGGCAAGAAGAAGGTTATTTATGCATATAGATTTGTCTATTCACAATACTTCACAATGTTTTTCCATCTTTCTCATGGATCTTTGCATCTATACCTTAGGCAAATTCTACATTTAACTAAGTGCTACAGATTTGCCTACCAAAATTACTCCACACTAATCCATATATTTCTTATCATTATTGCTATACCCAAAAAGAGATGTCAAATTAATAGTTCTCTAATCATTCATACTAAAGCTCTCGAACATCTATTACCTAAAGCTTTTCCAAAAATATTTGACTTAAAACTCTGATACCAATTATAATACCCATATTTTTTAGTCATAATAGGCCTTATAAAGTAGGATGTCGCCCCGTATGATCTTCCAAACAAAGGGTCTTTATAACAACTGCAACTTAAAATAAAAATATGCATTCTCATATTGATCATAAAATATACACAGTATCCTACTTTATTACATATTTCCAAAAGAAAATAAGTCTACTACATATACAAAATTTCTGACCAAACTTTTACATACACCCAAAAGAGCAAAATGAGTCTATGGGGGGTCCACCAATGAGATTCGGTCTCTAAAATTTTCAAAGTAGAAATAGCACACATGTGAGCATAAAACTTAATGAGTCCCGTGTTTACTAGTATTTTTCTTTGAAAATAGCTTATAATTCAAGAAGATAATATAATTGAGTCCATTGCAAAAATTTATGATCAAGTAACAAGGATTTATGCTTATAAAGAAATGTAGGAAGAAAAAATCCATGTGCTTTTTATTAAAAAATAATATTCAAGATCTCATGAGACAAGACATGTTAGTTTTCATGGATTGCGGGAAAATAAAAACGCAGCGGAAGATGTTACCTAGAGGCAATCACTTGTACATTGTATATGACATATTTTATTTTAATAAAAGGCATTATTTATCTTATAGTTTCTTTTGTTTACTTTTAAGTAATATAACTGTTCGATAAAGTCCCTAGTACAACACTGTGTTAAGGAAATCATGATAGAGATCATGATATGAGATTCCTACTACACTGTATAGTGTTAGTATTTAAATAGTCCATATTCGTAGTATTAATGAGACAGAACATCATTAATGCGTTAAGACTAGCATGTGTTAGACTTCCAAATTTGATCAGGCGGTGGTTCTCATATCCGTGAATATTGAGATATTCAAAGTTAACATATGGTAATGGAACAAGTTCATTGGATGACCTAGCTTTGAGATAATCACGTGGATAACTATTTAGTACCAGTGATATAATCTCAATATAGCAAACGTGCAAGTATCCTTATACTTGAGATCTCCAAGGTACTTTATTTGCTGAGCATTGTATTTTGATTCCAATCTCTGGAGCTTGATCGAGGGCCGCTTATGGGATGGATATTGGGTACATTGTGAGGTAAAAAAAAGTAGTTGAGAGTGTCAATAAAGGATTCACCACTCCTAATAGTAGGGACGAATATCTCTCAGCCACTTGTAAGAATCACTACTCGAGAAGTCCTTGGCCAAGGCGATTGAGTATTGGAAATAGTTCCTATTGATACACATCTAGAGTAGTGGGTTCCTGGTACAAGTACTATTGTATTCTAGCCAAAATTAATTTTGGGGGGAGTTGGCACTAATTTCGTATTCCAAACCGAATGAGATATTGTATGGTGAAATGAGTTAATTGCACTGAAGTTTGTTATTGAAGGGTTCATGTCAAGCCACTTGACTTCCTGGACTCTTGGGTGGTCATGATGTGTTGCTAGATACCGCTCATGATCTGGGAATATGAGTTTATTAATTGATGAATTAATAAAAAAATCCTGATTAGAATTAATAGAATTAATTCTAATTAATTATGGATTATTAATCTCAAAGACGTTTGAATTAATTCATGTTCTCTACCAATTGACTAGGAAACCTAATAGGTCACACATAATAGAGGATTATATATTTAAGATGTTATTTGATAACATAGTGGGGTTGATTGAGAGAAAGAAAAGTTGTTGTGGACAAATTATAATTAGTTATAATTTATGGTCCAAATTGTAATTGTGATAACTTGATATTTCCAATTACAATTAAGGAATTCTAATAGGATTAGAATACTCAGTTTTGGTAAGGAAATTTTGTGTAACATATAGATGTAACACACGAAACAACAGCTTCTTCTTCGCTCTCTCTTTCTCGTTTTTCCTGAAAAAATAAAACAATCCTAGCTGCCTTATTTTTCTGCTAGCACAGAAATATTTTGGTGCTTGAGTATTCCTCTATATGGATTACTATTAGAGATAATCACACACTGTGATTATAGTGGTTAGACGTCCAACTCTCGTGAAGTTTGCACAAAAGGATTGCTGGATTGTGCCTCGACTTGAAGATGAAACTTTTGTTCTTTGGATGATCAAACAAAGGTAAAAAGATATTACCTTTATTATCTTTATGTCTTGTTTTCCACACATAGGTGGGTCCTGGGATGGTATCTCGTTTTATTTTTCGTTGCGCCGTATACAATACGAGCCTGAGATATCCAACAAAAGATAACAAATTTAAATTTTTTCATAGCTAAAGTTTTGGAGTACTTACTTCTTAGACACTTAGGTTGAATAACTGGTGTCAGATTTGGATTCGACAGAACTTCTTGTGTTAGAACATTTACTTGTTCTATAGGAATTCCAACTAACCGTCAGCTCCTTCATATCTAACACGTACTATGTTAGTATTATTCCCAAAAGGCAAGAATTTGTATATTATATATAGCACATTTATTAATAAAAGGCATTTTTATCTTTCAGTTTAAAAAACCATTCCACGTATATGTGTATAGAACTTTAGATAAAGTCCCATGCACTTAGTATGCTGTTAAGAAAATTATGATAGAGATTATAATATGAGATTCCTACAACACTATGTAGTACTTATGCTTAAACCATCCCTAGTTATAGTATTAATAAGATAAGACATTATTAATGTGGTAAGACTAGCACATGTTATACTTTTTGATTTGATCAAGCGATGGTTCTTACCTCCATCAGTATTGTGATACTCAAAGTTAACAAGTGAATGCTTGTTAAGTAAAAAACTTTATTGGATAACCTAACTATGAGATAATTATATAGATAACTATTTAATACCAATAATAAAATCTTATTATAACAAATATACAAGTATTCTTAGACTTGAAATCTCCAAGGTACTTTGTTTACTAAGTGTTGTAATTTAATTCTAATCTTTGGAGTCTCATTGGGGCTGATAATAGAATGAATATTGAGTACAACGTAAAGTAAACGAAAGTAGTTGAGAGGGTCAATAAAGGGTTTATCACTCCTAATAGTATGGGTGCATATCTCATGGCAACTTGTCTAGAATCATTACTCTCGAGGCCAACGCGACTTTGTGTTAGAAATAGTTCCAAATTGATACACATGTTGAGTAATGGATTCTGGATCAATTCGGACTATAATTAATTATATTCTAGTAGGAGTTGGCACTAATTCCATAATCAAATCGAATGAGATATAGTATAATGAAAGGAGTTTATTGTACTGATATTTTGCTATTAAAAGGTTAATGTCAAGCCACTTAACTTTCTGAATTTTTTGGTAATCATGATACATTATTAGATATTGAGCTACTAAATATGGATTTATTAATTTGAAAATTAATAAATTTTTCTAATTAGAATTAATAAGCTAATTCTTATTATTAACAATTAGTAATTCTATTGTGATAGAATTAATTCGTGTTAGTTATAAATTGACTAGAAAACCTAATAGGTCACACACAATAGAGGAATGGGTGTTGAATATATTATATAATAATATTATAGGGTTAATTTGTGAGAATGAGTAATTGAATAGGCAAATTATAAGTAGTTATAATTGTGAGGGTCAAATTGTGATGATTGAAAGTCCGTGATCTTAATTGCAATTTAGAGGACCTAAAGCCCATTATGATTTAGAAAAGATTATGTTGTTATTTTCGAATAGGATTAGGAAATTTAATATAGTGCTTCACGTGTTTTTGGTTTTTTAAGGCAGTGCAAAACAGTATATATATGTACTGCATGCGCTTCGTGTTGTTGAAAAAATTTCACAAAACAAAAAACCTAAAAGCCTTTTCTCTATTTTTCTTTTAGTGCATATTAACCCTAATGCCACCAATACAGAAACCCACTAGTATCAGTTCTTTTCATTGGCTAAGTACAGTTTCTCATGTGGATACTATTAGAGAAATTCCTATTATTGGAATTTTGGTAGTTCATGCTTGGACAAAATTTATAGAAAGGTTTTGCATGCGAAGAAAATTTTTAAAAGTTGTGTTTTCAAGGTAAAGATTTTTTTCCCCCCTCTCTTAACTCATTTAATTATATAAAAGTGATCCTGTTGCATGGATTTCAATTTATTTTTAGCTGCGCATAAATTGTTTTTGTATGATTGAAATCCAACACACCATGTTTGTTAGCTCTTGGCCTTCTAGAGTATTCTTGAACCTCTTATGGACTGCTATAGGTAAAATTAAAATAGAGGATAAAAAAAATTTGGAAGAGGAATTGGAAGAGCTATAGAAAAGAAAAAAGAAAATTTTTAGTGCCGGCGGTTTCCGTTTTGTAAAGACCAAAAACATATGCTTTTTCTTTGTCTATGTGAACATATATTCACAACAACATGCACACAATCACAGAACAATTGGATCACAAATAACTTTTTTGTTTTTGGTTTCCATCTAAAAAAATTATGTCAGCTACCTTGTTTCCTAAAAACATGTAGTCACCTCCCTTAACTCTAGTGGGCCAAGATTTTGTCTAATTACTGCATAACTAATTAAATAGCTCTCATATTAAGTAATTGACCCATTTGGACCCAATATAAAATTACTCAAGATAATTAAGTAATAAAGCAATTTAATTAAATTAATCGAATTAATTATTCTAACCTAAATAAATAATTAATTGGACTCTTAAAATATTTATTCTAAATTTAATTTCATCCAATAAGCTCATATAGTAAAATAAAATTATTAAGGTTACTTGAGCTATTTTGGGGACAAAAAATATATTATTCTTGACAACTAAAATGACCAACATACCCTTATTATCAAATAGCTGTATTTTATTATTTTAAATATTTTATTTATCAACATATGAAAATATTGACCCCAAGAATTATATTGCAAGTGTAGTGTCTTCGCCCCTACATGTGTAATGACAAAAATATGTAACACCCTTACTAAAGGTAACAACGGAAATATATCAATACCGGGTGTCGCCTCGTCCAGTTTCCTAGATAAAGGGTCTTTATAATGAAAACAACAGAGTATACAAGGTCCAAATCCATATAACAACCCATACTGATGGTCGCATACATAAATATAATAGAAAATCTCATACGTGAAAATTTTCGTTCCACATCAGTAATAAGGCATATTATCAAAAGGGAAAACGTTCGGACCTAAACTGTTATCACAGTGGTATTGTCCTTCTATCTGTAGGCCTGCTCAATTCTAGATCCTACAAAAGGTTAAGATAAAAGACACGTGTGAGTGAAAAATCACCCAGTGAATCCTGTGTGTAGTAGTGTTTTATGAAAAAACAAAGTACATACAATTTTTGTGAAATAGCATATCATTTGTTCACTAGAAACAAATCCAAAACTCTTTAAAGAAGAGTTTACTTAGAACACAATTATTTTGAAAAACAGTGTTTCAGTTTCAAAACATTGTCCTGATTTTCAAATCACAGGCACTTCTCCAATAGAAGGTCGGCCTATATGCAAGTCCCGCAGTTCTCGCCTTTGGCGCCACATATTATTGTACTGAGACCGTAACCTCCAATACTCAATTTGTGCGATGCCGGAATAATTACACCGCAGCGTACTTCAACTCAAGTATACCACAGCATACCTAGTGTATCGCAGTACACTACTAACCTTACTCACCATAAGCCAGGGGTCCCTATGCCAACCTTACTCAATATAAGCCCGGGATTTCCTTACCAACCTTACTCACCAAAGGTCCCCATACCAACCTTACTCACCATAAGCCAGGGCATCTAATCTTAAAGTCCTGTCACCCCGTTCGGAGTAAGATAATCCCTAGAACTAGGCCTGGTTACTAGGGTTTTCTAACTCTAATGTGGGCTAGTACAAAGATCAATGTCCTTGCTGAATACTTAATGTTATCAATACCAACCCCTTTTGACTGATCAGGCTAGAGGGCTATCTGATCCCGTAGAATTTCAAAACAAACATTTTGGGGCAACATAATATTTTCTAGAATTTGACCCCACTGACTCACAAGTTAAACCATCATTCACATAGGCTCTGCAAAGCCAATCAATTCATTCCATAGGCACATCAGGCCAATAAAATAATTTTCGGGATCAAAATGTCGTTTTCCAAAAGTCAATCTCATTACGAGAGATCATTTTCCAAAACCATGTCAAGATAGCATAAAGAGTTCTTTGCACATAATAAAACAAGTTTCCAGGAGCATTTAAGTAATTTTCCCCGTACTTGATCATAAAAGTCATTTTCCAAGGGCAGTCAAGTCATTTTACCCATGCCCAATTCTAAAAGACTTTCCAAGGGTATTCGGGTAATCTTACCTTTACGTGATTTGAAAAGTGTTCACAAGAGTTCCAATAAGGATATTTCGGTCATTTACCGAATACCCGATTCCAAAGGTTTTCATAAAACATTTCAATAAGGGCATTTGGATCATTTTCAAAATACTTGATTTCAAAAGGAACTCATTTCAAAAAATCCAGAATTCTAATATCAAAAGAAGATTAAAGTCAAAGTTTTCAAATACATTTTCATAAAATGTTGTAATAAGGGCATTCCAGTTAATTTATGAACACCCAATTCCAAAATTCTTCATTTTTCAAAAATTTCAAGTATTTAATCCAAAAAGAACTAAATTCACAGAATTCATGCTTTAATCATCCATTAAGGTTTCCAAGCTAAATATGGAGTTCATTCGAGCCCAAAGTGGCGCAAAACAATATTTGCTCAGATAAACCTTAAATACATTCAGAGATTTTCAAAAAAGGTATAAAACATAGCATTTTATGGAAAACAAAGCACACTAGCTTTCAAAAGGTTTTAGAAATCAAAGGGACTCACCTCGTGTCCTAACTAAACTTTTCTGTTTACAGTCATTCGACCATCGTTTCTACAGTTTTCAACGTTCTGTTGGTCGTTTACCAATAAACCTACACCGAATATTATTTTTGGGTCAAATCGTGTTTGGCCAAAGAATAGCCGACGTGCCTAACGGTAGTCGACGTTTAGCATATGGTTAGTCGACAGTTAAGGAAAACGTTCAACTTTCGTTCACGTCGTTTTTTCACTGTTTGTTCGATTCTTTCATTTTCCTTTTTCCACATCCTTTCTCCCTTCATATACAAGGGATTCACTTCATATTTTGCATTCATTTCATCCAAAATCACACAATTAATCATCCTTAAGTTCATCCATTTTCGAACTTATTTTTCTGGAATTTCTCTGCTTGACACACGATTTTGTTTTGCATATAACTTTCAATCCACGACTCTGATTTGGCTCCATGATATACCAAAACGACCGTAAGACTCTTAAATTTAATTTTGTATAAAGAGCTTTGAGAGTTATAGTCCTGTGATACGAAACTGGGCAAAAACAGCCCCAATAGTTTTGCGTCAATTTCACTATTCATGCTTTCCTTTATTTTCCTCTAGCCTTTAACACCTTAGAACCACTAATTCATTCAATTTTCCTTCAAATTATCTTTAATTCTGTGATTTCCATATTCAAATAGCTCACAAGAGTCATGCTTATTCAACACAAATTCACATCTTCTAATCAAAAGCTAGTATAATTCATTTCTCCAACCAAGTAACTTCCATTTTCATTTGACTTTGGTCATCATCCCATCAACCAAAATCAATCCTTCAAAGTACTATGCATATTCAGTTCTTCCTCACACAAAACATTATCCATAAACCTCGTACACAAGGTTCATACACAAAGTTCACAAACCCTAACTTTTAATCTAAAATCAAGACATGAAAATCATATTTTCATATTAAAACTCATACCAAAATAATCACCGTAATGAGATCTATGACTTTAATTCTTGAAGTATAGACTTTTACCATGTATGTGGGATCTCTTGGCTTGATTTTGCTCCAAGAACACACACACTTCTTTCTTTCTCTCTCCTTTTTCTTTTTCTCCCATTTTTCTCTAGCTTTTCTTTCCTTTTCTTTCTCTCTTCTTTCTATATTCCTTATGGACGAATTTCTTCCTGAAATTCAGCTCCTCAACCACCATTCTTGGTCAAATATTGGCTATTCAATTCTCATTTTCATTAATTGTATGGTGGTTAAAGCATAGGTGTATTCCAATGAAAAATTTACACATTATTTCACGTATTTTTTTTCTTCCTCAAAATTTCCTCTCCTTTTCACTTGCATGGCTGCCATTTTTTTGGCTATTTTCAACCACTCAATCACTTCTTCATGGTTAAAATATTGGCCAATTATATTGCACAAGACCTTAAGTAATTGGCCCCACAAATGATGTGTTACAATCACAAAAATACACATCATTCTTTATTATCATTTTTTTTTCTAAAATTCTTTAATTCCATGCATCTTGCATGAATTCTCCATACAACCTCTCTTAAATTGATACGTGTCCATGGGTTACCAATGACAAAACACCACATGCACCGTTTTTAACTGCGGTTTTCTATTTTCTTCAGAAATGACTAAAATCGGGTGCAAAACAGAAAAATATTTTATCTCACCATTTGACTACAAAATTCTACTAAATCCATTGGTAATACTAAAATTATTCAATTCCTTCTTTATTTGGTCAAATTCGGGGTCAAAGTTGCGAGCGTAGTTAAAATGACGAAAATGCCCGCAACGACCCAAATAGCATAATTCACACCGAAACGTGTGTTTCATCGCACTAATCAGTTTCTCTTCCCAACATACCCTCAAATTCTTATTTTATTAATAATAGTAGCCTTTTGAAGATTTAGGATATTGATAGAACCAATCCAATAATTACATTCAAGTTCTGACAAAATATTATTATACCAAAATATTCGTTTCATTATACCAATCATCTTTTGTTCTGGCTATTGATACAAATTCTCATCCTATTATAAAGAGTGACTAATCAAAGGTAAAAGGTGAGGCATTGTATTCTCCCCTCCTTATAAAAAATTTCGTCCTCGAAATTGGCTTACACCTAGAATAATTCTGGATACTTTTCAACATCTTCACTTCCGTTTCCCAAGTTGCATCTTACATTAGATGATGATTCCACAACACTTTTACAAGTGAAATTTTCTTATTCCGCAATTCCTTTTCAACATACTCCAAGATTTTAATAGGCTTTTCCTCATACTTCAAGCTTGGAGTTATCTCAATGGGCTCTTCATTCAAAATATGGGTAGGATCAGCTACATACTTCTGAAGTTGGGATACATGAAACATGTCATGAATACCTTGGAGTCCAACTGTTAACTCCAATCGATAAGCCATTTTCCCAATCCTCTCGACAATAGGGAATGGTCCAACGTATCTAAGTGTCAACTTCTTCCTTTATCCTTTGATTCCCAATTGTTGTTGCGGAGTCAACTTCATGAATACATGATTTTCTTCAATAAATTTCAAATCCCTCTTATGTCGATCCATATAACTTTTCTGTCTACTCTGAGCTACCTCCAACTCAGTTTTGATCATCTCCACAGCCTGTCGAACTTTTCAAGATCGAAGACATCTTATTCACCCGTCCTTCGTCCTAGACTATATTTCCTTTCATATAGAACTTCAAATGGGGCCATTATAATGCTTGGTTGATAACTATTGTTGTATGCAAATTCTGCATACACTAAATTATCAATCCACTTAGTTCCAAACTTTAGAGCGCAAGCCCACAACATTCCTTCCAAAACCCTATTCACTTGTTCAGTTTGTCCATCTATTTTATGGGTGCATTGTTGTACTGAACGTTAAGGTTGTCCCATACCTCTACTGCAATTTACTCCAAAACTTTGAAGTAAATCTAGGATCTCGATCCGACACAATACTAAAGAGTACTCCATGAAGTTTGATCACTTTCTCCATATAGATTTTACTTAACTTCTCTAAAGAATTTCGTTGATTGATAGGGATTAAATGAGCGGACTTAGTCACTCGATCCACTATCACCCATATAGTATCTCATTATCCTATTGCCATGGGTAATCCTGTAATGAATCCATAATAATTTCATCCCATTTCCATTATGGAGTAGGCAATGGCTGTAGTAACCCTCTAGGCAGTTGCTGATTGGCTTTCACTTGCTAACAACTTAAGCATCAAGCTACAAAGTCTGAATTATCCTTTTTTCCCTCATACCAATCCATTAATAATGTCGTTTTAAGTCCTAATACATTTTTACAACTCCTGGATAAATGGTATACTTACTCCAAGGTGCTACTGTTAAAATGTCTTGCCTCGTCGCTAACCATTTCGGGATACAATACCGATCTCAATAATAAATAATTCCATCATTGGCCTTTTGAAACTCATCTCCTCCCTTATTTGCATCCTTTTACACTAACATTTGCAACTCTTCATCCTTATCTTGTTCTTCCTTCAATTGTTGTAGGGAAGCAGGTTGAATGAAAATATTACTCAACCTTATTCTTCTATCTACTGCAAATGTTTTCAATTCTAGAATTCGTCACATCTGAAAAGCTGATAAATTTGCCTTCCTATTAAGGGCACCCGCTATCATGTTTGCTTTTCCAGAATGATAAGTAATTAGATATCGAAATTCTTTCAAAAATTTCATCCACCGACGATGTCTCATGTACAAAATTAGTAATATCCCTGCCTCAAATCCAATTTTGAGAACCATTCTACTTCTAGTAACCGATTAAACAATTCATCAACCATGGGCAATGAGTAGTTATTCTTTACCGTCACTGCATTCAACCCTCGCTAATCCATACACATCCGTAGTGACTCATAATTCTTTCTAACAAACAATATAGGTACTCCCCAAGGTGAAGTACTAGGTAGTATAAATTCTTGCTCCATTAATCCTGTACTTGTTTCTTAAGCTCTTGTAATTCTGTAGGTGCCATTCTATAAGGAGTCCTTGAAATTAGTTCTGTTGATGGCACTAAATCAATGGAAAACTCCACCTCTCTCTCTGGCAGTAACTCTTTCAATTCCATTGGAAAAATATCTAAATACTCATTCACAACAGGAACATCTCCAAGCTTCTTAACCTCTCCTGGCTTATTAATTACATAAACTAAATACCCAATACATCCTTTCCTAATCATTTTTTGGGCCTTGAATCCCAACATAAAAGCATTACTTTTCCTTATAGCCTCACCTACAAATTCCAATATAGGTTTCCCAGGCCCACAGAAATGTACTATCTTATATCTACAGTCAACTTTAGCATGATGTTGAGATAACCAATCCATACCCAAGATAGCATCATAATCCTCTATGGGCAAACATATCAAATCTCCTCCCAATATTTCATCTCCTATTAAGATCTTACAATTCCTATGTATTTTTTTACTATTCATTTACTTTCCTAATGGGGTACTGACAATCATTTCATATGAAGTTTCTTCCCCTTTTGTCCCCATAGCATTGAGAAATGAATTGGCAACAAAGGAATACATAGAACCAGGATCTACCAATATTTTAGTATCATGATTCAAAATAAAGAGTGTATCTTCCACTACTGTGGCATGATTATTCGCCTTTGCCAATGAAACCACTTGAACATTCACTTATGGTTTAGCAGGTCTAGGTCTAAAAATAAAAGCTTATCCTAGGTTCCCTCTTTTTAGTCCTAACCTCTGCCCCTGATTATTTCTTTCCCAGTCAACTACATCCTCATATCCTTTGAGGGTAAGGGTAGTTGGATCTCTTATGCCCTATCTTCCCATAATTAGAGCATCTAAAAAAGGGTTGTCCTCTAATTGAGCCTCCATTCCTCTGCCTTTTTTCCTTTCTTTTGCCATCAAGGTCTCCAAGTCTTTTTTAACTCATACCCTGAAGTCCACTTCAATTTCTCCAAATCATATTCTTATTTATTCCAACACTCTTATTGACTCTAGTGATAGTCTCAGTCAACTGTTGAATGGTACCAGCCATTTTCTGGAAGGTTTGGAATATAGGATTGTCTAAAGTTACAAGGTGGGGACCTTCCACATGCAGTTCCTCCACCGTTGGCTTAGTGTTATTTCGAGTAGTTCGCGATGATTGTCTAAAAGTACATTTAGGAAACATTTGTACAATTCATACGATTTTGCTGGTAAAATGATATGACATAACTCAAGAGTAGGCATAAAAAGGAAATAGTGCGCATAGCAAGATTATAACTTATATTCATTCTCGTCAAACATAAAGCTAGTACAAAATTTATGTGCCGAGCACACAATCATATACACTAGCTGAACGGTACATATTCTAATACATATATTCACGTATCATCTTCCTGCTCATCATCATTGCTGTTTGAGACTGGATGTCTTGAATTAGTAGAAACCGTATAGGACCCCACTATATCAACCTCCTTATCTCCATCTGCATCAGGGTGCAACCAAGCCAGTATCTCTAGGTCTATCTCCAGTTCTTTCTTGAGCTCCTCGAGCCTAGGCATTACTACATCAGGTACTTCCTGATCCCCGCCTGTCTTATCAGCCTCCAATCTTGACATCTCTTCCTCTAATCTCCCGGAATATCTCCGCCAAATACCGCTTCATCATCCCCAGACAACACTGCACCGTCGGGGATACTGTCATCCTTATCATCATTCTAACAGCATGGTTCAATATCGTCATCAATCTTATCAGAATCGCCACCTACCTTCTCTATCTGACTATGTGGCGACGATGTCCTCTCAAGAATAAGTGTCCTTACCAGACTAAGGTCTCGCACAAACGGAGTAATAACAGGTACTACCGAATCTAATGAGCACCCAGTGAGACGAGGTGCATGATAGTGGCTAGGGTCAGATCTTGTCAAGATAAAACGTCCCAGCACGCCTGCTAGGTAGATTATCCTAATCTTCCCATCATTGTTATACTCGTCCATTGGGTACTTGCCTTTATCACTCCTATCCGTTATACCTCCATAATGAAAGAGTACTTTCAATCCCTATTACGATACCACAGTTCTATAAAACTAGACTCTGATACCAAATGTAACACCTCTACTAAAGATAACAGCGGAAGCATATCAATACCAAGTATCACCCCGTCTAGTTTCCCAGATAAAGGGTCTTTAAAATAAAAACAACAAAGTATATAAGGTCCAAATCCATACAATGACCCATAATGATGGTCACATACACATATATAACAGAAAATCTCATACATGAAAATTTTCGTTCCACATCAGTAATAAGACACATTATCAAAAGGGAAAACATTTGGACCTAAACTGCTATCACTGTGGTATCGTCCTTTTATTTGTAGGCCTGCTCAATTCCAAAATCCTACAAAAGGGTAAAATAAAAGATACGGGTGAGTGAAAAATCACCCAGTGAGTCCCGTGTATGCTAGTGCTTCATGAAATAATAGGGTGCATAAAACTATTGTAGAATAACATATTATTTGTTCACTAAAAATAATTCTAAAACTCTATAATAGAGTTTACTCAAAACTTAATTATTTTTGGAATAGAGTGTTTCAGTTTCAAAACGTTGCCCTGATTTTTAAATCACAGGCACTTCTCTAACAAAAGTTCGGCCTGTATGTAAGTCTCGCAGTCCTTACCTTTGGTGCCACGTATTATTGTGCAGAGACCGTAACCTCCAGTACTCAATTCGTACATCGACGAAATAAGTACACCGCAATGTACTTCTACTCAGGTATACCACAACATACCTAGTGTACCGCAGTACACTACTAACCTTACTTACCATAAGCCAAGGGTCCCCATGCCAACCTTACTTACCATAAGCCCAGGATCTCCATACCAACCTTACTCACCAGGGGCCCTCAAACTAACTTTACTCACCATAAGCCAGGATGACTTATCTCAATATCCTGCTACCCCGTTCGGAGTAAGACAATCCTTAGAACTATGCCAGGTTACTAGGGCCGTCTAACTCTAATATGGGCTAGTACAAAGATCAAAGTCCTTATTAAGTACTCAACATTATCAATACCAACCACTTCTAACTGATCAGGCCAGAGGGCTATCTAATCTTGCAAGATTTTCAAAACAAATATTTTGGAGCAAAATTACATTTTTTCAGAATTTGATCCTACTAACTCGCAAGTCAGATAATCATTCACATAGGTTCCGCAAAGCTAATCAATTCATTCCATAGGCACATCAGGCCACTAAAATAATTTTCGGATCAAAATATTATTTTTTAAAAGTCAATCTCATTACGAGAGATCATTTTCCAAAATCGTGTCAAGATAGCGTAAAGAGTTCTTTTCACATATCAAAACAAGTTTCCAAGAGTATTCGAGTCATTTTTCCCATACTTGATCACAAAAGTCATTTTTCAAGGGCATTCTAGTCATTTTACCCATGCCCAATTCCAAAAGAATTTTCGAGGGTATTTGGGTCATCTTACCCTTACCCAATTTGAAAAGTGTTCACAGGAGTTCCAATAAGGATATTTCGGTCATTTACCAAATACCCGATTCCAAAGGTTTTCAAAAAATATTCCAATAAGGACATTTGGATCATTTTTGAAATACTCGATTTCAAAAGGAAATCATTTCAAGAAATCCAGAATTCTAATCCCAAAAGAAGATTAAATTCAAAGTTCCCAAACACATTTCCATAAAATGTTATAATAAGAGCATTCCAGTCATTTTATAAACACCCGATTCCAAAATTCATCATTTTTCTAAAAATCCCAAATATTTAATCCAAAAAGGACTCAATTCACAGAATTCATGCTTTAATCATCCATTAAAGTTTCCAAGCTAAATATGGAGTTCATTCGAGCCCAAAATGGCGCAAAACAATTCTTGCTCAAAAAAACCTTAAATATATTCAGTGATTTTCAAAAATGGTATAAAACATAGCATTTCATGGAAAACAAGGCACACTAGCTTTCAAAAGGTTTTAGAAATCAAAGGGACTCACCTCGTGTCCTAACTAAACTTTTCCGTTTACGGCCGTTTAACCACCGTTTCTAATATTTTCAACCTTCTGTTGGCCATTTACTAATAAACCTAAATCAAACATTGTTTTCAGGTCAAATCATGTTGGGCCGAAGAATAACAGATGGTTAGCCGACGTCCAACTTGAGGGACGAAAAAATAGAGAGCATCATGCAGTTACGGGAAAAACAGAGGAAAAAAAACACAAGCCTTAAAGGCCACACGGAAGCGTGAAGATAATACGTTTGCGCTCCTTAAGCCTTCTAGGTTGAGTATAAGTAGATTGAACGATATGAATCGCTTCGCCTTGCCCACTTGAAGAAGGTTCTAGTTGAAAACCCGCTAGCCTTCTACTTCGCCTTGTTTGCATGAACGCCAAGCTTTTCAGCTCTCGGAATATTCCTCTGCCCAACCTCTAGTCGGTGAACACAATGGTGAGGAGGAACGGTCTCAAATCTCCTTGGTCCTCTTGCTATTGGTTAGCAAAGAAAACAAGAAGAAACAGAGAAGGAGGGAGGCGTGAGAGTGAGAGAGTGGCGTGAGGCTCTGTGTTGGTTAGGAGATTAGGGTTTTCCTCTACCAGAGACTTGTTTAATTGGTTAGCCAAAATTAGGTCTCTCAATCTTTGATAAACATATCCCCGGGATATCATATTTTAAAACACCCAGATGTTATCCTGAGAATCAGTTTGGCTTAACCCTAAACTTTTCTTAACCGTATCTGGAAAAAAAATCCTATGGTCCAAGCTATTGGGCCAAAATAAATTTTATTATTTTTCTTGGACCCAAAAGGCCCAAAATAATAAACATTAATTATTTATTTCCTGGGCTTATATAAACAACCCAATAAATAATTAATGAGCCCAAATGAACCATAACAATTAACATTTAATTATTTATTTCTTGGGCCTATATAAATAACCCAATAAATAATTAAACAATAATTATTTCTCCTAGTTTAAGTCCAGGTTAATTTTCTAATTATTCATACTGGACCTAGGCCCTGAATAATTAATTAACCAATTAAACCAGATAATTAATTTCTCTCAACTCCTATTTTATTTATTTATTTATTTTATTCCAGTCTAATAATAAATTAGACTTCCTGAACAAAATAAAATAAAATAAAATCCTCTTCAACTGAGACCAATTCCTCAACCCAAAATTAGTTAGGACTTACGGGCTATTCCGAAGACCAAAAAGACACATCGCCTTGGCTGCTAAAATGACCAAAATACCCCTGCTATATAAATAGTTGTATTTTGCATTTTAAATATTTCTAATATCATCATAAGAAAATATTGACTCCAAGGACAATGATGCATTAGCAAAGTCTCCGACCTACAAGTGAAATGACTAAAATACCACTCTACACATCGCCGTACATTTAGAGAGGAAGAAGTGTACTAACACCCCTCTAAATGACATCTACCATCCTTAAGCTTCTAGTCCAATGATCCACGACTTCTTGTAGTGTTTCCGCTTTCCAAGGGAGCTACCCTAAAGCAACCATCCAAGTCATGTTTCCCAGGGCCCCGGACATTTTAGACCATTCGGACAACCACAAGGGGCGATATAGTGCAGAAACTTTTTTGTACAAGTCTTTCTTAACTAACTAGTCACACATACCTAACATGCAAGTATATTGACCCTACGATAGAACCTCAACTATAGCAAATCAAAGTATATGCTTCCAACTTCGCCAGACCACCAACTCATACTCAAGTCGTAGAGTACTAGTCCACGCTGTAGCGGTAGTAGTCTAGGTTTCTATCATATAGTACTTTTAGAAACTACTACTACAGGTCCTGTCCTACGTATTCGAAATACGCTTATGTCATGAAGTGAATGGATTACTCACTACCTAAAAGTAAGACATTCCCCATTTGGAATTCATAACATAATAACCTAAGCATGATGAGGTTCCCAATCTCATCAATAGGTTAAGAACAAATGTTTATGTATTAAATAACCCGTGATCCATACCTTACTGTGAAAGACCACCATTCACATGGATCACTTATTTAAACACAATGGGTCTGTTCCAAATAAAAATCGTGCACAAACAAAAAGTAAATTCACAAACAATTTCTAAAAATAAATTCTTTTATTAAAATATTTGATTTTACATCAGAAACCTAGTCTAAGAGGGCATACAATCTAACAATCTCCCACTTGCACTCTAAGACTAGATAAGTCCATAGGTGCCCACCCCTATGGCGTCTAAGTGTCTCTTCAAGACTCTCTCAGCCAAAGGCTTGGTGAATGGATCTGCTAAATTGTTTTCTGAGGCAATATGTTCCACCACAACTTCTCATCTCTGGATGAAATCCCAGATCAGGTGGTACTTCCTCTCGATGTGTTTCCCCTTCTTGTGGTTCCGAGGCTCATTAGATTGCGATACTGCTCCAGTGTTGTCGTAATACATCACAATCGGCCTATCCATATGTGGTACGACTCCAAGTTCTGAAAGGAACTTCCGGAGCTAAACTGCTTCCTTAGACACCTCCGAAGCTGCCACATACTCAGCTTCCATGGTTGAGTCAGCAATACAAGACTGCTTGATACTCCTCCATGAAATTGCTCCTCCAGACAAGGTGAAGACATATCCACTAGTGGATTTTCTCTCATCCTTATCCGCCTGGAAGTCTGAGTCTGTGTATCCTGTAGCAACCAAATCATCAGCCCTGTAAACCAGCATATTATCTCTCGTTCCCTTGAGGTACTTGAGAATATGCTTTACAGCTTGCCAAAGAACCTCCCCTGAGTTTGACTGATATCTGCTAACTAAGCCCACGGCAAAGCAGATATCTGGTCTAGTACACAGCATGGCGTAAATAAGACTTCCCACAGCCGAAGCATAGGGAATCCTACTCATTCTATCCTTTTCTTCTTAAGACTTAGGACAGTCCTTTGAAGAAAATGACAACCCATGTCTGTAAGGGATTAGAGCTCCCTTGCATGAGTCTATGCTGTACTTGGCCAGCATCTTATCAATGTATGTTGCTTGGGATAACCCTAACATTCTCTGCTTCCTATTTCTAAGAAGCCTAATCCCGAGAATATAGCTGGCTTCTCCCAAGTCCTTCATACTGAATTGACTAGACAGCCAAACCTTTGTAAATGACAATGTCCCTACATCATTTCCAATGAGTAGAATGTCATCCACATACAGGATAAGAAAAACCACATTAATGCCTTCAAGTTTCCTGTACACGCATGGTTCATCTTCGTTTTGAATAAAACCATAAGACTTTACAGTCTCATCAAAACGAATGTTCCATGCTCTCGATGCCGGCTTAAGTCCATAAATGGACTTCTTAAGCTTGCAAACTATATGTTCCTGGCCTTCAGCAATGAAGCCTTCCGGTTGGCATATAGATGTCTTCACTAAAATGGCCATTTAAAAATACCGTCTTGATATCCATTTGCCATATCTCGTAGTTATAGTGACATGCGATGGCACGGAGGATGCGGATAGATTTAAGTATGGCTACCGGGGAAAAGGTTTCCTCATAGTCGATACCCTCTTTCTGAGTATACCTTTTCGCCACAAGCCTAGCTTTGAAGGTTTCCACCTTCCCATCCGCTCCCCTCTTTCACTTGTACACCCACTTGCACCCAATGGGTTTTATCCCTTCAGGTGAAGCTACAAGATCCCAAACCTGATTGAGGTACATAGACTCAATCTCGGCTTTCATTGCTTCATGCCACAGATTTGTATCGGCATCAGCAATAGCCTTCTTATATCTAGTGGGGTCTTGTTCCTGATGGTCAGAGACCAGCTCAAAGGCTTCTCCAGTCCATCTATCCGAAACTCTAGACACTTTCCTACTACGACGAGGCTCTATTTGCACAGGCTCTTGAGGCTGTGCCTCTTCTTGTTCCACAATCGAGTCAGAAGAAGTTGATTTCGTAGATAACTTCTCCTCAAGTTCCAACCTCGTTGAACCTTTAGTGGAAGTACTTTGATCATCTTCCAAGTATCTAGCATTGGTACTGACTAGTACCTTTTGCTCCTTAAGATGATAAAAGTAACCTCCTTTTATCCCTTTTGGATAGCCTACAAAATAGCATAATTCTGATCTTGGTTCCAACTTGTCTCCCTTAATCAATACATTAGCTGGACAACCCCAAATCCTGAGATGATTCAGACTTGGCTTACGCCCAGTCCACATCTCATAGGGAGTCCTAGGTACTGACTTGGAAGGCACCAAGTTCAGAATATATGCTGTTGTCTCCAGAGTATATCCCCAAAAGGACACTGGAAGAGTAGCATGAGACATCATGCTTCAGACCATTTCCATCAATGTCCTGTTCCTTCTCTCAGCTACTCCATTCTGCTGGGGTATTCCCGGCGCAAAGAGTTGGGATACTATCCCATGATGTACCATGTAGTCCTTGAATTCACCTAGGAGGTACTCTTCACCACGATCCGATCGTAGGATTTTGATTAATTTACCTGTCCGACGCTCCTCTTCAGCCTTAAACTCCTTAAACTTGTCAAAAGAGTCAGACTTGCGTCTCATTAGGTAAATGTAACCATACCTCGTACAATCATCTGTGAAAGTGATGAAGTACTCAAAACCTCCCCTAGCTGGTGTAGACAGACCATACACATCTGTGTGAATAAGACTCAACACCTCCTTGGCTCTATCTGCCTTTGGTGTAAAAGACCTTTTGGTCATTTTTCCCATCAGGCAAGATTCACACAGAGGCCAACTTTCCAATCTCAATGAGCCCAAAGGCCCATCATGGATTAGCCTCTAAATCCAGGTTGAGTTAATATGATCCAACCTTAGATGCCAAAGGTATGAATCATTGATATTGGTATTTCTCTTAGTTAAAGGTTCAGACTGAACATTATTTGATTGGTTGTTAATAGGGTTTAAAAAGAACAGATTACCATACATGTGCCCAGTACATAAAATTTCTCCATCTCTACTGATAGAAATACCAGAATGGAAACATACAGAATAACCTTGATTAATAAGTTTTGCAACTGAAATCAAATTCTGACGAAAACCAGGTACATAAAAAATATCTTTTAAAACCACTATCTTATTACAATAAAAAATAAGATCCAACTATCCCACTACAAGGGCCCAGACTTGTGCTCCATTACCCACTCGAAACCTATGTTCGCCCTTTTTGAGTCTTCTTATCTTTCTAAACCTCTGCAAGGAGTTACAAATATGATCAGTGGCTCCTGAATCAACAATCCAAGTGGAAGTTGATCCTATCATTGATATGGACTCTAGATAGAAAACATTACATGTGGGGTTTTTCTTGGTTTGAAGATCTGGACACTTCTTTTTCTAATGTCCCTTCTTACCACATTTGAAGCACTTGCCCTTTGGTTTGTCCTTGGGCTAGTTCTTAGGCTGGGCTGCTGCATTCCCCTTCTTCCTCTTGAACTTTCTGGGTTTAGGCCCAGTTCTTGAGGAAGAAGCCTTAGCAATCATGGTCTTTTACTGCGGCTTCATGACCTTCTCCGCCATCTAGAGCTCCTTCATCAATTCAGTTAAACTCATGTTCAACTTGTTCATGTTATAGTTTAACTTGAACTGAGTGAATAAGCTCGATAGAGATTCGAGAACCATGTCCACTTGGCTCTCGGGGTCAATGACAGCCCCTAAGATTTCTGCCTCCTCGAAAGCAGCAATCATCTTGAGCATATGATCTCGAACTGATGCTCCCTCAGCCATCTTAGTGTTAACAATAGTTCGAAGAGCCTCCTGCCTTGCGGGCCGGCTCTTGTCCGCGAACATAGTAGCCAATGATTGACTGATGTCATATGCAGAAGCCATGTGCTCGTGTTTTGACTAGAGCACATTAGACATGGAGGCTAACATATAGCAACATGCCATTTCGTCAGCCTTCTTCCACGCCTTCTCAGCCTCTCGCTCTTCAGCAGTGGAACCTTCCCCGATAACAGAGCAGGTCTCGTAAAAGACATGCTTATACTCCTCAGCTGTGAGTATTATGTCCAGGTTCTTTTTCCAGTCCACATAGTTTGGACCCGTTAACTTATTCTTCCTGAGAATAACGGCCAATGGACTAAAAGAACCTCCCACCATTTCTGAAAATTGAAAAAATAAAAGAAAGAATTAAGTTTATGAAAACAAAATAAAATTTGTGCACTGAAAATAATTTGGCTTTTAGGAAAACTGACATAGCTTTTTAGGAAGATTAACAGCTTTCTAAGCTAAGTGTATTAACCACCACAAATTAATTTCTCTTCTAGGTAATGGTCTAGAGAATAACTCTATCATGGGATGGCCGTTTCCTCTCATTTCCTATGGACATGCCTCGCACTATAACCTTCAACATGGGCTGGCCGATCATAGTACGTGTCCCGGGTTATTAATTACATCCCTTCATTAGATCTAGATCCTTGTGGTATCCCCATCCTATACGGGTTCACTCTCAGGGTGACGTGAGGGGATCCACGATCTCTAATGAGGACCGTGATGGAAGCCATAGGGCCGTTGGAACCCCTCTCCCACTTAGTCTTTTAAAATAAAAATTTTCTGGAAAAATATCCTTTTGAAATTTCCATTAAGTTTTTCTTAACTCAAAAATAAAATATCCAAGTCCATTAAAATCTCCATGTCAAGGCTTATATCCTTTGAGAGATTTTTCAATGGACTAATTTTATTTAAGTTAAAACTTAATGATTTAAAAAATTTTCCAATTAAAACTTTCTAGAGACTTTGGTCTCAAGTTTATTTGACAAAATCATTTTTCTAGTCCAAAACAAAACAAAATGGCTCTCCATTTTAATTTACAAAAATATCTAAATCCAATATATTTTCTATGTCAAGGATTAAATCCTTTGAGAAAATATTTAAGGATTAATTTTTGTACAAATTAAAATAACCATTTAATTTTTGAAGAAAAATATTTTTCTTGTCAAAAATGTTCCCAAAGACTTTGGTCTTTGAGAAAAAAACGCACATAGGTACATAAAAAAAATAGCATGTTCGAAAACAGTAAACGTTTTCATGCTTTTCTATTTTTTAAACCTAAGTGCCCAAATAATATAATTAAACACATTAATTAATTAATTAATTATCTTATTTAATCCTAAAATCCCTTACTAATATTTTTCATACAAAAATATTCCAAGAATATAAATATTGCAAAAATATTAACATCGCCTGGTATGGGACCCAAAACGAAAAAGAAAAAAATAAAATAAAAAAAATTACAAAAAATAGCTGCCCGTCCACATGCACCCGATGCACTCGATCCGCGCCCGCATGGCCTGCGGTCCACCGCTGCTTCGGTGCACCGCACGCTCCAGATCACCATCCTCAGCAACCCACCAGCCGCGACCCACGCCCATTTCGTCTAAGCCGTTGACCCACTAAGGATCCGCGCGTTGGCCAGTTTTTTGGCGCCCGGCCCGCGCGTGACCCGCGCGAATTTGAAGTTGCAATTGCAATTTTGCAATTGCAAAATCGGCTTCAAATCAAAGGAGATTGGCTCGGCTTCCTCGGCTCGCGAACAGTGGCTCCAGACACAGAAACGGACGTCGGCTCGGCTCGGCCAACGGCTTATGAATAGTGCCTTTCTTCTTCGTTTTTCTTCTTTCTGCGCGCGAATTGCAGAGGCCATTTTCCTTCATATTTTGCTCATATTTTTGGCTTCTTTGGACATTTTTACTTACAAAACTCATCCAAAATAAAACCACAACCACCTATACCCATTTAAATTGGGTTTACACTATTAAAACATCAAAGCCAAAAAAAAAAAATTACAGAGGCCTATGCTTCAACGATGAAGCTCACAGAGATGCTATCCCATACCAAAACAGCGAAGGATCATAGGTATAATCATCTTCTCCATTTTTATTAACTACCATACTCCCTATATTGATCATAGAAGACGAAAAACAGAGAGCATCATGCAGTTACGGGAAAAACAGAGGAAAAAAAACACAAGCCTTAAAGGCCACACGGAAGCGTGAAGATAATACGTTTGTGCTCCTTAAGCCTTCTAGGTTGAGTAGAAGTAGATTGAACGATAGGAATCGCTTCGCCTTGCCCACTTGAAGAAGGTTCTAGTTGAAAACCCGCTAGCCTTCTACTTCGCCTTGTTTGCATGAACGCCAAACTTTTCAGCTCTCGGAATATTCCTCTGCCCAACCTCTAGTCGGTGAACACAATGGTGAGGAGGAACGGTCTCAAATCTCCTTGGTTCTCTTGCTATTGGTTAGCAAAGAAAACAAGAAGAAACAGAGAAGGAGGGAGGCGTGAGAGTGAGAGAGTGGCGTGAGGCTCTGTGTTGGTTAGGAGATTAGGGTTTTCCTCTACCAGAGACTTGTTTAATTGGTTAGCCAAAATTAGGTCTCTCAATCTTTGATAAACATATCCCCGGGATATCATATTTTAAAACACCCGGATGTTATCCTGAGAATCAGTTTGGCTTAACCCTAAACTTTTCTTAACCGTATCTGGAAAAAAAATCCTATGGTCCAAGCTATTGGGCCAAAATAAATTTTATTATTTTTCTTGGACCCAAAAGGCTCAAAATAATAAACATTAATTATTTATTTCCTGGGCTTATATAAACAACCCAATAAATAATTAATGAGCCCAAATGAACCATAACAATTAACATTTAATTATTTATTTCTTGGGCCTATATAAATAACCCAATAAATAATTAAACAATAATTATTTCTCCTAGTTTAAGCCCAGGTTAATTTTCTAATTATTCATACTGGACCTAGGCCCTGAATAATTAATTAACCAATTAAACCAGATAATTAATTTCTCTCAACTCCTATTTTATTTATTTATTTATTTTATTCCAGTCTAATAATAAATTAGACTTCCTGAACAAAATAAAATAAAATAAAATCCTCTTCAACCGAGACCAATTCCTCAACCCAAAATTAGTTAGGACTTACGGGCTATTCCGAGGACCAAAAAGACACATCCCCCTGGTTGCTAAAATGACCAAAATACCCCTTCTATATAAATAGTTGAATTTTGCATTTTAAATATTTTCTAATATCACCATAAGGAAATATTGACCCTAAGACAATGCTGCATTAACAAAGTCTCCAACCTACAGGTGAAATGACTAAAATACCACTCTACACATCGTTGTACATTTAGAGAAGAAGAAGTGTACTAACACCCCTCTAAATGACATCTACCATCCTTAGGCTTTTAGTCCAATGATCCACGACTTCATGAAGTGTTTTCGCTTTCCAAGGGAGCTACCCTAAAGCAAACATTCGAGTCATGTTTCCTAGGGCCTTAGACATTTTAGACCATTCGGACAACCACAAGGGGCGATATCGTGCAGAAACTTTCTTGTACAAGTCTGTCTTAACTAACTAGTCACACATACCTAACATGCAAGTATATTGGCCCTACGATAGAACCTCAACTATAGTAAATCAAAGTATATGCTTCCAGCTTCGCCAGACCACCAACTCATACTCAAGTCGTAGAGTACTAGTCCACGTTGTAGCGGTAGTAGTCTAGGTTTCTATCATATAGTACTTTTAGAAACTACTACTACAGGTCCTGTCCTACGTATTCGAAATACGCTTATGCCATGAAGGGAGTGGACTACTTACTGGCTAAAGGTAAGCCATTCCCCTTTTGGAATTCATAACATAATAACCTAAGCATGATGAGGTTCCCAGTCTCATCAATAGGTTAAGAACAAATGTTTATGTGTTAAATAACCCGTGATCCATACCTTACTGTGAAAGACCACGATTCACATAGATCACTTATTTAAACACAATGGGTCTGTTCCAAACGAAAATCGTGCAGAAACAAAAAGTAAATTCACAAACAATTTCTGAAAATAAATTCTTTTATTAAAATATTCGATTTTACATCAGAAACCTAGTCTAAGAGGGCATACAATCCAACACAACTGACGGATAGCTGAAGTCCAACCGACGTTTAGCCGATAGTTAGCCGACGAGGCCGATTATTAGCCAACGGTTAAGAAAAACATTCAACTTTTGCTCACTTTGTTTTTTTATCGTTTGTTCGATTATTTCATTTTTCTTTTTCCATATCCTTTCTCCCTTCATATACAAGGGATTCACTTCATATTTTGCATTCATTTCATCAAAAATGACACAATTAATCATCCTTAAGTTCATCCATTTTCGAACTCATTTGTTTGGAATTTTACTGCTTCATACAAGATTTTGTTTTGCACATAATTTTCAATCCACAGCTCTGATTTGACTCCATGATATTCTAAAACGACCGTAAGACTCTTAACCTTAATTTTGTATAAGCCCTTTTCAATGTTTTTATTCCTAAAATATGCTACTGGGCAAAAATGGCCTCAGTAGTTTTGCTTCAACTTTACTATTCATACTGTACTTTAGTTTCCTCTAGCCTTTCACACCTTGGAACCATTAATTCATTCAATTTACTTTCAAACCATATTTAATGCTGTGATTTGGAGATTCCAATAGCTCACAAGAGTGATGCTTATTCAACACAAATTCACTTCTTCTAATCAAAAGCTAGTATAATTTATTTTTCCAACCAAGTAACTTCCATTTTCATTCTACTTTGGTCGTCATCTCATCAACCAAAAGCAATCCTTCAAACTACCATGCATATTCAGTTCTTCCTCACACAAAACATTATCTATAAACCTCCTAGGCAGCCAGCACACATAAGCATACACAAGGTTCATACACAAAGCTCACAAACCCTAACTTTTGATCTAAAATTAATACATGAAAATCATGTTTTCATGTTAAAACTCATACCAAAATAATCACCGTAATGAGATCTATGACTTTAATTCTTGATGCATAGACTTTTACCTTGTATATGGGATCTCTTAGCCTGATTTTGCTCAAAGAACACACACACTTCTTTCTTTCTCTCTCATTTTTCTTTTTCTCCCTATTTTTCTCTAGCCTTTCTTTCTCTCTTCTTTCTCTACTCCTTATGGATGAATTTCTTGCTGAAATTTAGCTCCTCAACCACCATTCTTGGCCAAATATTGTCCATTCATTTCTTATTTTCATTATTTGTATGGTGGTTAAAGCATAGATGTGTTCCAATGAAAATTTTACACACCATTTCACTTTTTTTTTCCTTCCTCAAAATTTCCTCTTCTTTTCTCTTGCATGGCTGCTATTTTTCTGACTGTTTTTTAGCCACTCAATCACTTCTTCATGGTCAAAATATTGGACAATTATATTGCACAAGACCTTAAGTAATTAGCCCCACAAATGATGTGTTCCAATCACAAAAATACACATCATTCTTTTTTTATTTTGAAATTCTTTAATTCCATGCATCTTGCATGAATTCTCCATGCAACCTCTCTTAAATTGACACATGTCCATGGGTTACCAATCACAAAATGCCACACAAATCGTTTTTAACTGTAATTTCCTTTTTTCTTCAGAAATGACTAAAATCGGGTCCAAACCGAAAAAATATTTTATCTCATCATTCAACTCCAAAACTTCTACTGAATCCATTAGTAATACTTAAATTCTTCAATTACTTTTCTATTTGGTCAAATTCAGGGTCAAAGTAGCGGGCGCGGTCAAAATGACAAAAATGCCCCCTGCCACCCGGATAGCATAATTCACACCGAAATGTGCGTTTCATCGCACTAATCAGTTTCTTTTCTCAGCACACCCTCAAATTCTTATTTTATTAATTATACTAGCCTTTTGAAGATTTAGGATACAGGTAGAACAAATCCAATAATTACATCCAGGTCCCCGACAAAATATTGTTCTATCAAAATATTCAACTCATTACAATGATAATCTTTTGTTTTGGTCATTAAAACAAATTCTCATCCTATTATAAATAGCGGCTAATCGAAGGTAAAAATGTGGGGCATTACAAAATACCCCTCTAAGTAACACCCATCATTGAGATAGGAAAATTGTACTAACACCTTTCTTATTGATTTCTACCATCCTTTGATAACTAGTCTGATAGTCCATGACTTGTAGTATGTACTCGCTTATTTAGGGATACAAACTTAGTTACATTTTCTAGAGCCCTGATTTATTTAGATTATCCCAAACAATCACAGAGAGGTGGTGTCTTTACAAAATGAAACATAAAAACTCTATTATATAAATCTGTCTTGATTAACTAGAGTTATACACCCAGCGTACAAGGTTTTTGGCCTTACACTAAGACCTCATCCATTATATATTGAGGTGTACAAGTCTAGTTTCACCATACTAGTATCTTATAATCAAGTCTTAGGGTACTCGTCCACATAATAGTAGTGATAAACTAATCCTTATTTATTGAAGTACTTTTATAAAGATTAGTATCACTTGGTTTAGTTCTATGTATTCCAAATACGCTTACACTATTGGCATAAGAGGACTACTTATTGGTTAAAGGTAAACTATTCTCCATGTAGAAACTATATTGTAATGATTTAAACACTAATAAAGTGTCCAGCTTCATCAATTGATCAAGAATAATTTTTTTCTTATGTGTTAATAGCCCATAATCTACATCTTACTATAAAAGCTTTACTGAGCCACATAAGTTACTTACTAATATACTTAGACCTTTAATATGAAAATATATGCAAACAAAAAACTATTAATAAATAAAGCATTTTATTATTTTTTAAAATACAGAAATACATTTTATATTTTGGGCATACTTCCAACAATCTCCCACTTATACTAAATGGACTATGAGAGTCTATATATGCCTACCTTTATGATGTTCAAGTGTCTTCAGAACACCTTCTCCATCAAAGGCTTGGTAAATAGGTTCGCCAGATTATTTGCAGAAGAAATCTAGTTAACTACTATTTCTTGTTTCTGGATTAACTCTCGGATCAAGTGATACTTCTTCTCAATGTGCTTGCCCTCCCTGTGATTCCTTGGTTCCTTGCATTGTAACACAATTCCATAATTGTCATAATATATGATAATGGACCTGTCTATTTGTGGTACAACTCCAAGTATTGTGAGCAACTTCTAGAGCCAAACTGCTTCTTTTGAAGCTTTTGAAGCTACAACATACTCAACTTCTATAGTGGAATCTGCAATACAAGATTTCTTAATACTCATCTATGAAATAGCCCATCCAGATAAAGTAAAAACGTATCTACTAGTAGATTTCCTTTCATCTTTATCCACCAGGAAGTTTGAGACAATGAACCAATATGACTCAATTCATTGCCCTGTAGACAAGCATATAATCCCTCGTTCCCTTCAAGTACTTGAGTTTATGCATTTCAGCTTGACAATGTTCTTCCCATGGGTTTGATTGATATTTTCCGACTGTGCCAATAGCAAAGAAGATATTTGACCTTGTACAAAGTATGTCATACATGAGACTTCCCACTGCTAAGCATCAGAAATTCTACTCATTCTTTCCTTAGGATATTGTTTGAAAGATAAAGTTAATTTGTAATGAAAGATATGATTGCCCTTTTACACTGATCCATGCTAAACTTAGCCAATATCTTGTTAATATAAGTAGATTGGGATAAGCCTAACATTTTTTACTTCTATCTCTAAGAAGCTTAATACCAAGAATGTTGCTCGCTTCTCCTATATCATTCATGCTAAATTAACTTGAGAGCCAAATCACTATAAATGGCAGTGTCCATGCATCGTTTCTAATAAGTAGAATGTCATCTACACAGAGTACCAAAAAGGACACATTGTTCCCATCCGACTTCCTATTGTACACGGTTCATCTACATTTTATATGAAACCGTAAGATTTTATAATCTTATTGAAATGTATGTTCTACGCTCGCGATACTTGTTTAAATCTATAAATGGACTTATTAAGCTTGCAAACCATATGCTCCTAGTCTTTGTAATAAAGCCTTTAAGCTGAACTATATAGATGTCTTCACTGAGATAATAATTTAGAAAGGTTGTCTTAACATCCATTTGCCATATCTCGTAATTATAGTGTGTAACACCCCGGAAAACCTAGGCCCGCCAGGGCCGGGGATGTCGCCCCGTCTAAAGGACAAGGGGTCTTTATAACTAGGTCACAAATAAAAATTGCTGAAATGAATAATACTCAAGCTAAAAGAGTTTATTACAACCCAAAAATAGATACTTCCAAAGTACATCCATGAAATTCCAAAACAAAACTCATAATTAAAATCATCCACACTCGTCTCCCAAAGCAGTACATAAAATCAAAAACACATTCTCTTCCAAAGTAGCTACTCACCCACAACAGGATCAACCTGAAAACATGATAAAAGGTGGTGAGACAGAAATCTCAGTAAGTCCGTGTGTGCTTTGAGTGTTTAGCAGAAACAGTTCGCGGATGCAAAGTGTGAAATCTTTATAAGAGAAACATTGGCAAGCAATAAACATCAGTCAAAAGCAAGAGTGGCGTTTTGGCTCTTCTAGCCATACATCAGTAATGAAATCAACCACTCGAAAGAAAGGGATATAGGTTACCACACTTTGGGCCCCATAACCGGTCAGAATGCCTAACATGTTGTGCAGACTGACAAAAGTAGTAGATCGGCCTACTGGGCAAGATACTCCTCCTTCTCTATACCCAAACAACCACCGGGTGTCCATTCCGGCAAAAACACAGTCACTTGACTGAAACAAAATAAACTGCTAGCTCGGACCGGCACGACTCACTAGAACTGGCATCTCATCCGGGAAGGACTCACCCCTCAGAGGTGGCCACCTACTAAGAGACTCACCCTAACCCTTCAAAGACTAGTCCTAATAGTCCACCCTTATTGAGTACTCAACGACATTCCCCACTTGGGATAAAATGAACAAAGCATTATTCTTCATGAAAATAACAATTTCAGGGTTTCCAAAGCTTTGCGAGAAATTAGTTTTAGAAAGAGTTTCAAGTTTGGAATAATCTGCTCATTAACTTTGGAATAATTCCAGCGTTGGAAACAAAGATGAATTCAACCCTCAATTGCCTTCCAATAAACGAGTGTCCATACACTCCATATTTAGCTTGCCATAAGAAAACATTTCACATCGACAGGTTTTATGCAAGAGCTTACCTGATTCTTGCTCACAATAACAAGATCTCAGACAGATGACCTAACCCCACATGGGTAAATACAAATCTTAATCAGATTCAAGCCATAATCCACTTCCTCAATTTTAAATCAACTCAATTCACTACTACCATGATCCTAGTGTCCCAAGCTTTAAGGCAAAACAATAATTGAATAGGTTTATAAGCTCAGTTTAATTTGTTATTTAAAATAATTAATGGATTAGGAAATAAATTCTAATAAGTTGAAAGTTTAAATCTTGTTAAGGAAAATTTAGAGTTTATTTGATCAATAGCCATAGGTGGTACTAGGTAAAATAGTGATTTAATGGTAGCTTAGTTGTTAGAAAATAATTGAGAGCTAAAACTAGTTAAGATTAAATTTAATAAGTCTTCCTTGGAAAATAATAAGTAAATCCTTAAGGGTTTTGATCTAGTAAATATTTTATTAAGTATGAATCTTTTTCATAAGGCTTTAATTAATTTTCTTTATTTTAGATAATATTTATTTATTTTATTTTCTAGAAAAATCATTATTTATTTGACTAAAATATCCTTTACATATATTATAATTCCAAATCTACCCTTCCTAGGGTTTCCAAAATTCTTTAGCAAAAATTATTAGTAAATATTTTATTCATGAAATAAAATTTCCTTAGGGACAACTAGATCATGATCAAGACTCCATGGTCAACCATAATCAATAACATACTCAATCCTTCAATTCATCAAATCATCCAAGTCTTGCACATAGGCATAGATCTAAATTTATTATTACATGATTTAACCTCTACTAGCATAAACATGTTCATGGCTTCAAAATCTAATCATGCATATAAATCCTATTCACCCATGGTGACATAATCTCTAGCATGCTTCATCACAACTACTACCTATCAAATCTCAACTCATCATTAAATCCACCAATATAATCCTTCCATGCATAAGTCCCATCTCCATCTCAATCACACATATACTCATGCTTCAATCAATAACATCACATACACAACCCCATCGCCATTCATCAACCTAGAGACATGATTCTAAATTTTAAAAAAATGATTGAAGGTACTTACTTGATTGATGAATGACTTGAAGGAGTTTAGAGAAGATCTCAACTCCTAGATGGCTAATCTTGTTCAAGAAGGGTGGAGAAAGCATGGTCATGGAACAAGAGTCCATTCGGCCAAGGGAGGAATTTCGGTCCACGAGAGAGAGAGAGAGAGAGAGAGATAGAGAGAGAGATAAGTCATTAGTGTGATTATTCATATAGGTTTTCATTAGAGATTAAGTTTGAAGAGGATGAAGTTGTTAGAATAAGTTTACCTTGAAGATGTTCTTGTCCAGAAATTTTTGCTTTGATCCGAAGTAGCAAGATGTTTGGAGGAGTTTGATGTTAATATTTGTGTTGATGGATTCACAGCAATAAGTAGACTAAATCTGGAGATTTTTGTGAGGGTTTGAGGTGGTTTGGAGGGTTATTAGGTGTAGAGAAGAAGTATGTGTTCTTGGTGTAGTGTGTGTGTGTGTGTGTGTGTGTGTGTGTTCTTGTTGCTTGAAGAAAATCGAGAGAGAGAGAGAGGGAGAGTTTGTGCAGCTGCCGATTTTTCTGAGGAAATAGGTCTGGCCGAATTCTAGTAGGGTTTAGGGAGTTGATTCTCTGATTTGAAAGGGAAAAGGAAATGTTAGTTGTTACAATCCTTGAAGAATATTGTTAGGAAGTGAATTTGGAAAGTAGATATCCTAAGAATATCTTGATTTTTCTGGACAGCTTTGAAGTCTGCCATGGCTGATTGTTTGGACAGAATTTCGTGGGATTAATGCTGACTTATGGAGGCTTATGGTGGCTGAAAGTAGGGTGTACAATGATGAAGAAGAAGTCTGGTCCATTGAGCAAAATATTATGGAAGGTTGCTAAATAAGATGACCGAAATTTTGGAAACCAATCAAGCTTAATTGCAGGAATTTTGTAGAGAGATTTTCGGACAGCCATTGATGGAATTTCGTGCAAAAGTTCAAGGGGCCCAATGGAGCTCTGTTGGGGGAGGTTTAAGGAAGGTTTTTGCAGAAGTAGCTTGGTGTTTCAGTTGGAAGAAGAAGAGAAAACGAGCTGGACAAAAATCTGCACAGGAATTTTTGCTGAACAGAATTTTCCTGGCAGAATTTTCGTCTGCCATTTCCAGCAGGTTTACAGCGAGGTTTGAAGGATATTTCAGGGGTATTCAAGGCTGGTTTCCAGCCTTCTTTATGGAGGAAAAACATGGCTATGGTGCTGCACAAAATCTGGGAGAAAACAGCTTGATTTGGAGCTCACAAGGCTGAATTTCGTACAGGAATTTTTCCTGTTTTACTCTAGCTTGTGCAATCCGAATTTGGGAAAGAAACTTTCAGGTTTCAACTGATCCTACAGACCATTTTTCTGGTAGCATTTGGGAGGGAATTTGAACTAGAATTTTCGACCTTTTGAAGGTACAACAAGCTGGAAAATTTCAGCTCATTTCATGAAGATAAATGAACTAAGTTTGAGGAAAAATTTCAGCAAGCTTTCAAGAGTGATTTTCCTCTTGAATTTTCCCACAAATCATTTACATTTTCCAAACCATGAGAAGCCTTTTACTAGGACATTTTGATCCTAAAAGACCTTAGTCCTCTACTGAATTTTTCTGGAATGGTAAAGGATAGAACACCTCGATCAAACTAAGGAGTTGGAAATTAAGGAAAATTAAATATCAAGGGAGAATGAATTCCCTTTTGGCATTTCGCGAAGAACAAAAGAGTGAAGTGAGAATTCTCCTAACATGTCTCTCCTAGGACATCATCACCACATTGATCTAGGCCCTCATGGCCGAAACCATCCTCTTCCAAGCGAAATAAAATTTACTCAAGCTAAAGCTTCTATAATGGACTTTGAACCTTAGACCTCAAGAATTAATTCCAAGGCTCTAACCACTAAACCACAATAACTCTTGTTGCTATTTCTACTAGAAAAATTATTTCCTATTCAATCCACAAGCTATCTCCTTATTTTCACCTCGGGCAAAAATTACCATTTTGCCCCTCTCACACATCACTCGCTAACAAGACTTCAAGATAATAAAAATCAAATTCAAAGCACATAGAAATCATATAAAAACATATTTGATCATGAAATAAACCATGATATGCATCCCAAACCCCCTTACGCTAAGGTTGGTCTTAACTGGGGTTTCACATAGTGGCTTGTGATGACCAAGAAAATGCGAATGGACTTAAGCATGGCAACTAGTGAAACAGTCTTCTCATAATTGATTCTTTCTTTCTAAGTATAACATTTTGCAACTAACTTTGCTTTATAGGTTTCCACCTTTCTATCTATACCTCTCTTTCTCTTCTATACCCACTTGCACCCTATGATTTTAATTTTTTTAGGTGCAAAATTAAGATCTCGGACTTGATTGAGATACATAGACTCAATCTCGACATCTATTGAGATTTGCCGTTTGTTAGCATCAACATTAGAAATAGCCTCATCATAACTAGTGGGATCCTGTTCTTGATGGTCAAAGACTATGTCAAAAGCTTCTCCAGTCCATCTTTCTGAAACTCTAGATATCCTCCCACTACGACATGGCTCAGTTTTTATAGGAATATCTAGTAGTGTCTTTTCTGGTTCCTCAACTGGGGTACTAGAAGTAGAAGTATTACTCAACTTCTTTTCCAATTCCATCTTATCAATACCTCAATGGACACACTTTTTACATGCTCCAAATATCTAGATTAGTATTAAAGAGTACATTTTGCTCTTTGAGATGATAAAAGTATCCATCTCTTGCTCTTTTTGGATACCTTACGAAGTAGCACAATTCTGATCTTGGGTCAAGCTTACTTTTTTTAGTTAGTACATAGGCTAAACAATTCATAGCTTGAGATGATTCATACTGGGCTTACGTCCTGTCCATATCTCATAGAGTGCCCTAGTGTCACGACTAGCACGGATTCGATAGTCAAATAACAGCAAAAACAAGACCGATGGGTGCACGACGGGCCGGCGTGTGTTGGCCGCTCAGGCAAATTGTGCACGATACTTGTCGAGCAGGACTAAGATGGGCACAATGGAACGTTCTAGGCCATTGGATAGTTTTAACTGGCCAACATTATGGGAGGTTTGTAGAAGCTTCTAAAAGATTCTAGGATAATCTAGGGAATTCCTGTACATAGTAGAAAAACCTAAAATTGTTTAGAATACTCTAGAACATCTAGAATCTTGTAGATAATCTAGATATTTATGCAAGTTGCCAACTTACATAGGCAAGTTGCAAGAAAATTATAGAAACCAAGGCTTTGCTTATAAATAGGGCAAGGCCGCCTCATTTTTATCCATCCAAGTTTGAGAATACAAGAAAAGTTCTCCTAAAGCTCTCTTGCTCTCACTTTAGCCAACTTATCTTTCCAATACTTAGTTTCCATTCAGATACTTAACCACCACATTTCCATCTCTCTTCCCTATCTTAAGTTCCCTTTAGGCTAATCTAGCTAAATCTTCCTAAGTTTGTCTTAGAAGTAGCTAGAGTCGCACGTGCTATCATGGTTAAAATAGCCAACTTGTGACACTAGGCGCAGACTTAGAAGGTACTAAGTTCAGAATATATACTACTGTTTCTTGAGTATGTCCTTAAAATGAAATAGGAAGAGTTGCATGACTCATCATGCTCCAACCATTTCCATCATTTTTCTGACTATTTTCATAAAAGTTCTATTTCGTTTCTCAACTACTCCATTCAGCTAGGGAGTCCTAGGTGCAGTTAGCTGAGATAATATTTCTTGATGTGCCAAGTAGTTCTTGAATTCACCAAGGAGCTACCCTCCACCTTGATCCAATCTTAGATTCTTGATTAGTTTATTTGTTTGACGCTCCACCTCAACTTTAAACTCCTTGAATTTATCAAATGAGTTAGACTTGCGCGTTATCAAGTAAACATAATTAAAATGCATATGATCATCTATGAACATGATAAAGTATTCATAACCTTCTCCAGCAAGTGTAGACAAAGTGTTGGGTATCTCAGGCTCGTATCATATACGGCGCAACGGAAGAATAAAACAAGATACCATCTCAGGACCTGCATATGTGTGGAAAACAAGATAAAAATAGATCAAATGTAACAACTTTTTACCTTTCTTTGATTGTCTAAAGAACAAAAATTTCTTCTTCAAGTCGAGGCGCGAACCAACAATCCTCTTGTGTAAACTCCACGAGAATTGAACGTCTAACCACTATAATCACAGTGTGTGATTATCTCTAACAGGAATCTACACAAAGGATACACTCAAGCATGAAGTCTTCTGTGCTAGCAGAAACACTAAATGGCGGCTAGGGTTGTTACACGAGAACAATTGAGAAAGAGAGAAGAAGAGAAGGTTGCTAGCTGGCTAGGGTTTTCGTGTGTATCCCCCTTTCTGGTTTTGTGCATCTCATGCATATAAACCAAAAGAAACCCTACTAAAATTGAGAATTCTAATCCTATTATAATTTCTTAATTGTAATTGGAAATATCAAGTTTTCATAATTACAATTTGGATTATAAATTATAACTAATTATAATTTATCTACAACTACTTCTCTTTCTCCCAATTAACCCCACAATGTTATCAAATAACATCTTGAGTATATAATCCTCTATTGTGTGTGACCTATTAGGTTTCTCAGTCAATTACTAGCGAACATGAATCAATCCAAACGTCTTTGAGATTAATAATCCATAATTAATTAGAATTAATCCTATTAATTCTAATCAGGATTGGTTTATTAATTCATCAATTAATAAACCCATATTTTTAGATCATGAGCGGTATCTAGCAACCCATCATGACCACCTAAGAGTCCAGGAAGTCAAGTGGTTTGACATGAACCTTTCAATAACAAACTTCAGTGCAATTAACTCCTTTTACCATACAATATCTCATTCGGTTTGGAGTACGGAATTAATGCCAACTCCTTTCAAAATTAATTCTGACCCGAATACAATAGTACTTGTACCGGAACCCATTACTCTAGATATGTATCAATTAGAACTATTTCCAATACACATATGCCTTGGCCAAAGACTTCTCGAGTAGTAATTCCTACAAGTGGTTGTGAGATATTCGCCCCTACTATTAGGAGTAGTGAATCCTTTATTGACCCTCTCAACTACGTTCGTTTACCTCACAATATACCCAATATCCATCCCATAGACGGCCCTCGATCGAGCTCCAAAGATTGGAATCAAAATACAATGTTCAGCAAATAAAGTACCTTGGAGATCTCAAGTCTAAGGATACTTGCACGTTTATTATATTGAGATTATATCACTGGCACTAAATAGTTATCCATGTGATTATCTCAAAGTTAGGTCATTCGATGAACTTGTTCCATTAACAAGCATCCATGTGTTAACTTTGAGTATCTCAATACTCACGGATATGAGAACCACTGCCTGATCAAATCAGGAAGTCTAACACATGCTAGTTTTAATGCATTAATGATGTCTTGTCTCATTAATACTATGATTATGGACTATTTAAGTACTAACACTATACAGTGTAGTAGGAATATCATATCATCATCTCTATCATGATTTCCTTAACACAGTGTTGTATTAGGAACTTTATCGAACAATTATATTACTTAAAAAGTAAACAAAAGAAACTGTAAGATAAACAATGCCTTTTATTAAAATAAAATATGTTATATACAATATACAAGTGAATGCCTTTAGGGTACAACACTAACACATAGGACCATAAATATCAGTGTAAACTAATTCTTCCAAAATTTCTTTCCAAGTCCAGTCTTTTTGCTACTAGTCTTGCACCTCTTTCTTTCTCTACCACCAATCTCGAGCAAGCCTTTGAAGTCTGTATGTGGTAAATTGAACTTTTCATTATTCTGAGTAATTTAAAGTTGTGAATATATCTTCTATATGTTTCATCCATGACTTGGCCTCCTATTTTGGGTCTATTTTGCCATTAAATCAAGGAGGATGGAATTTTAAGAACCATTCTAATGCTCAATCCATGTCTTCTTCTAAGCGTCCTTCCTCTCACATTGAGGTTCCTACTAAGGGTAGGAGTACTATTGTAATTTTTTGTAATTTTTATGTCATGTCATTCCCCGAGTGTTGTATTCCCACTTCTGGTGTAGGTCAGTAATATCAACTGAACTTCCTCCAGCTTATTTTCTAGTATTTCCACAAGTGACTCTTCGAGGCATATCTGCTTCTTTTTAAGTCTATCAAGAGAAATGACAACTCTTATTACATTCTCTTCCATGTCCCATACAATACAAGAAATCATGTAATAAAATAATGGAAAGAAAAAGGTTATTTGTGCATAGACATTTGTCTATTCGCAATATTTCATAATGTTTTTCCATCTTTCTCATGGATCTTTGCATCTATACTTTAGGTAAACTCTACACTTAATTAAGTGCTACGGATTTGCCTACTAAAATGACTCCCTACTAATCCATATATCTCCTATCACTATTTCTATACCCAGAAGAGATATCAAATTAATATTTCTCCAATCATTCATACTAAAGCTCTTGGACATCAATTATATAAAGCTTTTGCAACAACCTTTGACTTAAAGCTCTTATGCCAATTGTAACACCCCATATTTTCCAATCGTAATGTGCCTCATAAAGTAGGATGTTACCCCATCTTATCTCTCAAACAACAAGACTTTATAACAATTGCAGCTTGACATAAAAATATGTATTCTTATATTGATCATAAAAGATATAATGTATCCAACTTTGTTATAGATTTCCAAAAGAGAAAAAGTCTACAACATATATATAATTTATGACCAAGCTTTTACGTAGACCCAAAAAAGCAGCATGAGTCAACGGTAGTCCACCAGCGATTTGGTCTCTAAAATTTCTAAAGAGGAAATAGCACACATGTGAGTGTAAAGCTCAATAATTCCCATGTTTGCTAGTGTTTTTCCTTGAAAATAGCTAATAAATCAAGTAGTGTTCGAGGAAAAATAATATAATTGAGTCCATTGCAAAAGGGCATGATCAAGTAACAAGGATTTATGCTTATAAAGAAATGCAAGAAGAAAGAATCCATGTGCTTTTTCTTGAAAAATAATATTTAAGATCTTATGAGACAAGACATGCTAGTTTTGAAGGATTGCGAAAAATAAAAACGCAGTAGAAGGTAGAAAATTTAAATTTTTCCCAAGTCGAAGTCTAGAAGTACTTATATCTTGGATGCTTAGGTTAAGTAATTGGTGTCGATTTGGATTCAACAGAGCTTCTTGTGTTGAAACATTCATTTGTTCTATAGAAATTCCAGCTAACCTTCAGCTCCTTCACATCTAACACGTATTGATAAGGCCTAATTTTGTCTATATTTTTATAGTTATTTGAGGTTATTTTGTAATAATTTTGGTTAAATAACTAGCCATTTCCCTTTCTATTTAATATTTTTCTTGTAGAAAGTGTGCTTGGTAATTTTGTATAGAAATTGGATGATTTGGAGCAAAAGTGTAGAATTCCAAAACTATCTCGATGCCTGCTCAAAGTAGTTGAACCGACAGTGGTTCTATTCTGGAAAAATAGAAGAAGACAGAGCAAAATCGGGAGATTCTAGAGCTAGACCGGTACCGGTCCAAACTAAGTGACCTGACACCAGCCCAGACGAAATGACCCAATGCCGGTCCTACTCTGTTATAGCGGTTCAGAGTTGTTTTTCAGATCAAATTGGGAATTATCTAAGAGTTTCACTTGTTTCCAATCTGTACTCGGCCAAGACTTCTGAAAGACGATTTTTAGCAACCAAGGGGCTCATTTAACCCAGAACAAGTAAAGATTAATGTATGAATTCAAGGAGCAAAAACTAGAACCACTCATTGAAGAGGAGTTCATCACACAAAGTAGTATTATTTCAAGGAGGTTATCAAATGAGAAAGAAAATGGTTTATCTATAAGTTCTTTCTAAGACCTTTATTTTCTTTTTCTTTAAGCAATGATGAGAGTAATATTTTAACTGTAATTGAATGTTGTTTTTCATATTCATGATATTGTAATTTATTCAATCTTTGATCAATTAATTGTTGTTTTTGGTATTTAATTACTTATTTTTCTTTGGTGGATTGATGAAGTTAAATTTCCTTGTAATGGACTTCAGAAACAAAGTTAGAATTGAGTTCAATCTAATTAATTTGATATAATTGTTATCTTAACTGGATTGAAAAAGAAGGTTAAGAATTAAACTTAAGTAATCAAATGGTTGAATTTCCCTCTAATGGACTTAGGAAACGAAGTTAGAATTGAGTTCAATCTAATTAATTCAATATAATTGTTATCTTAACTAGATTGGAAAAGAAAGTTAAGAATTAAACTTAAGCAAGCAGAGGTTAGTTAATTTCACCTAGAGTATAGGGTCATTAGCTATTTTATGTTCATATTACCTAGAGTATAGGGATATTCATGAGGAATGAATTTAATGCATTTCCTTGGTTATGTTGGTTGGATTGAGAAATCAGCTAATTTGATCAAGAAATAGGGATTTCATGGATCGGGAAAGAAGTGGATTCTATTTTTATTCCTTTATGATGCCAAGACAATGATTGATTGTGATAAGTGTTGGATAGTTTATATCATGTTCTCAAGAATAACCATTTAATTTCATGTTTTTCTTTTCAAGAGTTGTGTATATCTTTTATCTTTGTTTTATTTTTATTTTTACTCATTATCACTCTATTTGGTAGGCTAAATATTGAATAAAAAGTAATTAGTGTGTACTCATTCCTTAAGGATCGATATTCGTTAATTCCCTATAATATGCTTAATGATGAGTGCACTTGCTCATATGTGTAATTTTGGATTAATATTTTAATTAAAATTGATTGGGAATGGATTCAAAATTGTATAATTTTTATATATCCAAATTTAATGCATCAAGTTTTTGGTACCGTTGCTGGGGACAATATCATGAGAGCTTGGAATTCATTAATTTAGCCTTGTTTATATGTCTATATGTAAATATATGTATATATTTTTTGTTGAAATAGGCGCCATAATTTGTTGTCATATGATGAAAGAAATGTATAAGATGTATTCTCTATTTTACCTTGCACAAAATATACATTCTAGATCTTGCTTTCAAAATTCTATCATGGATCTAACTAGAATATCATATGTAGGTACCATGGCCAACTAGAGTTTAAGCCAAACTAATAACAGACAGAACCCGCAAATAATTATCACTTTGGAGACTAAGCTAGAAAATTTTTCAAAAACCATCACTGCAAGATTCCAAAAGATAGATAACACTTTCCATGTTTTTGCAGCCATGATTCAAAATATGGAAAGAAAGATTTGGTATTTAAATGATTTAGTTGTGGACCTACAAGGAGAATCATTTTTTGTCCTTATAGGGGCTGATACACGAGCAAAATCAGTAGCCATTACGTTCAAAAGTGAAAAAGAATTGGCAAACATAATAGAGGAGAACAGCACCAACCTAAAGAGACCAGGTGCCAGCCTTCACCCGAACGAGCTACAGGAGAAAACAGTGACGACCCGACATTGACTCAGCTTTGTACATAGGAAAAATCTCAAATTTTTAGTTCCCTTGCCTTACTAAGACACACAAAGCTAGAAATGATGAGCAATTTGGTAAATTCTTGAAAATCTTCAAATAATTGCACATTAACATTCCACTCAGTGAGGCTTTGATACACATGCCTAAATACGCAAAACTCATCAAAAGTATGCTTGTAAACAAACAGAGATTGGAAAAACTATCCACTGTGGTGCTAAATGAAGAATGTTTCGCTATTCTGCTAGACCAAAGAAGATTGCCTCAAAAAGAAAATGATTCAGGGAGTTTCTCTATTCATTACCTTATTGGTGGTCTTACATTTGGCAATGCATTAGCTGACTTAGATACTAGCATAAATCTTTTACCATATAAAACTTTCAAAAATCTTGGCCTAGGTGAACCTCAACCCACTATGCATGTCAAATAATGAGACCACTAATAAATAATTAAATCCTTCAAACTATATTAAAACTAAAGCCATCCATAATATAGCAAGAACGAGAGTTCTTTTTTGAGATTAGGTTATTAGGCACACCTAAGCTTAACTTAACATTAAGCATTTTCAAACTATAGAATTTGATTTCGGATTAATGGGTTTGATTTAACTATTATCTTTATCTCGGTTGGACACACCCAAGCATAAAAAATATTAGAGATTAAGTTAGGATAGCACTAAATACTTTAAGATTAAAGATGTTAATCACCCAATGATCTAGTAGTTACATTTAAAGTAATTAGTATTGATATTTACCATTAAACTTAAGAATAATTTGTTGGGCACACTTAAGGTTATTCTTGAGGAATTTGCATATCAGTCTACTAGAAAAGCTTCTAATAGGCTTTCCTGAATCAATAGCAGGGGCTATTAATTTGAGTAAAACATTAGAATAATTATTCACTTAATTAAAGACCTAATTATTTGCATATACATTTTGCTAATTTCTCTACCTTTATATCTAGGTCACTTGCAGCATGTCGACCAACTTGAATTTACATAGTATCTTGGAAACTAATAAGCTTACTGAGTCAGATTTTTTAGACTGGTATAAAAACTTGAGAATCATTCTCAAGTTAAAAAATTTGCTCTACATGCTAGATACTCCTATTCTGCCACTGCCAGCTCAAAATGCTGTTGCTAATAAGCATGTTGTCCATAAGAAGCACCTAAAAGATAGTGACACAACATCTTGTATCATGTTAGAGTTAATGACCCTTGAGCTACAAAGGTAGCATGACCATATGGATGCTCAAACTAATATCTTCCATCTAAGAAAGCTATTTGATAAGCACGCTAGAACAAAGAGATACGAGATCTCTAAATAGCTATTCTGATCCAAGATGACTAAGGGTGCTTCTGTGGTCACTCATGGGCTACTAGGCTTAATTGAGAAGTTTGGGTTATTTGGGTTTGTAATAAATCGTGAATTAAGTGTCGACTTAATTCTACAATCTTTGCCAAGTAGTTTTTTACAATTTGTGATTAACTACAAAATGAACAAGATTGAGACCATATTACTGAGTTGATCAACCTTTTTAAGACTGCAAAAACTTCCTTAAAGAAGGAAGCCAATGCAGTTTTGTTGGTAGATTCTTTCTCTTATAAGAAAAAAGTTTCCAAGAAGAAAAAGAAGGTTCTCACTAAACCCAAAGGTAGCGTGAAGGAAAAGGAGGAAGTCGCCAAAGGCCCATATCATTATTGTAGCAAGATGGGCCACTAGAGACACAACTGCATGACCTACCTGGAGACCATCAAAGAAAGGAATAAGAAAGAGAAACTCGATGGTACTTCTACTACTACTCCTAGTATATTTATGATTGAGATCAATACTGTCTTCAATAATAAGATATAAGTATTGGATACCAGATGTGAATACCATTTGTGTAATAATTTACAGGAACTAAAGGACAGTAAAAGGCTTAAAAAGGGCGATGTGGACATACATGTTGCAAATGGAGCAAAGGTTGCTGCACTTGTTGTAAGAACTTATTATCTACACTTGCCTTCAGGATTAATTTAAGAACCTACAAACTGTTATTATGAACCTATTTTTCTTAAAAACATTATCAAGAATAAAGGTTATTTTTTTTCATTAAATGATGTCCAATATAGTACTATAAATTTGATAAATGATTTCTATATTCAAGACATGAATGATCCCATTCTTAATATAAACAATAAGAAACAAAGAAAAGATAACTCAATCTCATCTTACTTATGGCATTACCATTTAGGCCATATAAATGAGAATTGTGTTTCTAAGTTACACAAGTTTAATGAGAATCGTGTTTCTAAGTTATACAAGTTTAATGACTTAGGGTTATTTCATTACGAATCATATGGCTCATGCGAGTCTAGTTTAATTGGAAAAATGGCTAAAACTGCCTTTTCTGGTAAAGGGGAAAGGACCAAAGAGTTATTAGAACTTATACATATTGATGTATGTGGCTCAATATCAATACAACCAAGAAGTGGTTATCATTACTTTATTACCTTTATTGATGATTATTCATAATATGGATATTTGTATTTAATGAAATAGAAATCTGAAGTCTTTGACAAGTTCAAAGACTTTAGGGATGAAATAGAGAAACAACTTAGTAAAAGTATTAAAATTCTAAGATCTAATCGAGGAGGTGAATGACGGGCAGAAATAGAGGAACATGAACCAATGGGAAAAAAATAGAGGAAAAAAAACCGCAAGCCTTAGAGGCCACACGGAAGCGTAAAGATCATACATTTGCGCACTTTAAACCTACTAGGTTGAGTAAGAGTGGATTAAACGACAGGAATCGCTTCACCTTGCCAACTTGAAAAAGCTTCCGGTTGAAAACCCGCTAGCCTCCTACTTCACCTTGTTTGCATGAACGCCAAGCCTTTCAACTCTCAGAATATACCTCCGCCCAACCTCTAGTCGGTGAACACAACGGTGAAGAAGAACGGTCTCAAGTCTCCTTGGTTCTCTTGCTATTGGTTAGCAAAGAAACAAGAACAAGAGGATGAAGAGCCTAACGAGAAAGAGAGCTTTTCGTGAGAAGAGAGGCTTCTGGGAGTCCTTCGTGAGGCTAGAGAGAAAAGCTAGGGAAATTAGGGTTTTCTATCTACCAAAGTCTTGTTTATTGTTAGCCAAAACTAGGACTCAAATATCTGATAAACATATCCTCGGGATATCAAATTTCAAACATCCGGATGTTATCCTGAGAATAAGTTTGCCTTAACCCTAAATTCATTTGAAACGTATCTGGAAAAAACCCTACGATCCAAGCTATTGGGTCGAAATAATTTTATTATTTTTCTTGGACCCAAAAAGCCCAAAATAATAAACATTAATTATTTATTTCCTGAGCTTATAGAAATAACCCAATAAATGATTAATGAGCCCAAATGAATCAAAATAATTAATCTTTAATTATTTATATCTTGGGCTTATATAAATAATCCAATAAATAATTAAGCATTAATTATTTCCCCATGGTTTAAGCCCAGGTTAATTTCCTAATTATTCAAACTGGACCTAGGCCCTGAATAATTATTTAACCAAATAAACCAGAAAATTAATTTCTCTCAACTCCTATTTTTATTTTATTTATTTATTTATTTTATTCCAGTCTAATAATAAATTAGACATCCTGAATAAAATAAAATAAAATCCTCTTCAACCGAGACCAATTCCTCAATCCAAAATTAGTTAGGACTTACGGGTTATTCCGAGGACCAAAAAGACACATCGCCTTGGCTGCTAAAATGACCAAAATACCTCTGCTATATAAATAGCTGTATTTTGCATTTTAAATATTTTCTAATATCACCATAAGGAAATATTGACCCCAAGACAATGCTGCATTAACAAAGTCTCCGACCTACAGGTGAAATGACTAAAATACCACTCTACACATCGTTGTACATTTAGAGAGGAAGAAGTGTACTAACACCCCTCTAAATGACATCTACCATCCTTAGGCTTCTAGTCCAATGATCCACGACTTCCTGAAGTGTTTCCGCTTTCCAAGGGAGCTACCCTAAAGCAAACATCCGAGTCATGTTTCCCAGGGCCCTGGACATTTTAGATCATTTGGACAAGCACAAGGGGCAATATAGTGCAGAAACTTTCTTGTAAAAGTCTGTCTTAACTAACTAGTTACATATACCCAATACACAAGTATATTAGTTCTACTATAAAACCTCAACTATAGCATATCAAAGCATATGCTTCCAACTTCGTCAGCCCACCAACTCATACTCAAGTCGTAGAGTACCAGTCCACGCTATAGCGGTAGTAGTCTAGGTTTCTATCATATAGTACTTTTAGAAACCACTACTACAGGTCTTGTCCTACGTATTCGAAATACGCTTATGTCATGAAGTGAGTGGACTACTCACTGGCTAAAGGTAAGCCATTACCCATTTGGAATTCATAACATAATAACCTAAACATTATGAGATTCTCAGTCTCATCAATAGGTTAAGAACAAATGTTTATGTGTTAAATAACCCGTGATCCATACCTTACTGTGAAAGACCACCATTCACATGGATCACTTATTTAAATACAATGGATCTATTCCAAACTAAAATTGTGCACAAACAAAAAATAAATTCACAAACAATTTTTGAAAATAAATTCTTTTATTAAAATATTCAATTTTACATCAGAAACCTAATCTAAGAGGGCATACAATCCAACGGTGAATGCTTAAGAAAAGAGTTTCAAAGTTATCTAAAAGATAATGGGATATTATCTTAATGGACTCCACCATATACACTTCAACATAATGGTGTATCTGAGAGAAAAAATTAAACCCTTCTAGACGTGGTACAGACTATGATGGCTTTTGCAGACTTACTAGAATTATTGTAGGGATATCCACTAGAAATTGTTGTTTATATACTAAATAGAGTTCCATAAAAAAATGGTTGATACTACCCTATTTAAGTTATTCTTTAGTAAGAGACTAAAGTTTTCTCACTTGAGAATATAGGGTTGCCCAGCCTTTGTTAATAGGCTACAATCAGACAAACTTAAAGTAAGCATGATAAGTATTTATCTGTTGGATATCGAAAGAATCGTTCGGATATTTCTTCTATTACCCTTCCAAAAATAAAGAGTTTGTTTTGAAACATGCCGTCTTCTTAGAGAATGAGCACAAGCTTAAAGGGGACAGGAGTAAAATTGAACTTAGTGAATTTCAAGAAGAACAAACAAACATGGATCAATCGTTTGAACCCACATCTATTAAGAGAATAGATATACCTTCATCTACACAAGAACCTTGTAGATCAAGTAGGATAAATATGGCACCTGAGAGATATGGATTTCTCATAAGTGGCCATGATGACGTATTGCTCATAGATGAAAATGAGCCTACTACTTACAAGGATGTTTTGAATAGATCAGAATCTGACAAATAGCTTGAGGCTATAAAGTTAGAAATAGATTTCATGTATGGCAACTGAGTATGGACATTCATTGATCCACCTGAATGAAGCAAACCTATTGGGTGCAAATGGGTTTTCAAAAGGAACACCAACATAGATGGTAACAGAGTTACCTATAAAGCACGACTGGTTGTTAAAGGTTATCGTTAACAACATGGTATTGACTATGACGAAACTTTCTTGCTAGTTGTCATGCTAAAATCCATAAGGATACTCCTAGTACTTGCCAGCCAATATGATTATGAGGTCTGACAAATGGATGTGAGAATAGATTTCCTAAATGGAAACATAACTGAAAAAATGTACATGAAACAACCTCTCACATCCAAAGATAATACAAAAATGTGCAAGTTACAAAAGTCCATTTATGGACTTAAATAAACTTTTAGGAGTTAAAACATCCATTTTGATGAAACAATTAAGGAATTTGGTTTCTTTCAAAACATGGATGAACCTTGTGTATATAAGAAGGTTAGTGGTAGTGCAGTCATTTTCCTATTCTATTATGTCATATTGCTAATAAGAAATGATGTCTCAGTTCTTTAATCTATGAAGAATTAATTATCTAAGAAGTTCTCCATGAAAGACTTTGGAGAATCAATCTATATTCTGAAAATAAGGATCTATAAAGATAGATCAAAAAGGTTACTCGGTCTTTCACAATCTACATACATAGACAAAGTGCTGAAGAAGTTCAACATGGATCAATCCAAAAAGGAATTTTTACACACGTATTATTAGATAAGCCTTTCAAAGTTGATATCTCCGAAGACACAGGTTGAAAGGGATCACATGAGAAGAATTCCATATGTATTGACAATTAGATCTACTATGTAAGCTATGATATATACCAGGACCAATGTATCATATGCTCTTAGCTTAATGAGCAGATACCAATCTGATCCTAAAGAGGGTCATTGGGTGGTTGTAAAAAATATTCTTAAGTACTTGTGAAGGACTAAAGATATATTCTTGGTATATGGAGAAGGTGATTTGAAAATAAAATAATATACTAATGTTATTTTTCAATCCAATAAAGATGATATCAAATGAAAATCAGGTTATGTATTCATGTTAGGTGGAGAGGCAACAAGTCCTAAAAGTTCCAACCAAGATATTGTCGCCGACTCAACGACTGAAGCTGAGTACATAACCGCTTTTGAAGTAGCTAAAGACGTAGTTTGGATTAAGAATTTTGTGACAGAACTAGGACTGGTTCTCAGCATTATTGATCTAATACTTTTGTATTGTGACAACAAGGGAGCCATTGGATAAGCAAAAGAACCACGGTCTCACTAGCGATCCAAACACGTACTAAAACGCTATCACTTTATTCGAGAGATCATAAAAAGAAAGGATGTAAAGATAGAGAGAGTTCCCACATATAAGAATATAGCGAGCCCGATTACTAAGGCGCTACCCCGAAAGAAAAATGATAGACATGTTGAGTCATTTAGTATTCGATAATGAATTATTGGCTCTAGTAAAAATGAGAGTATATTAGTGTTATACCCAAAAGGCAATCACTTGTATATTTTATGTGGCACGTTTATTAATAAAAGGTATTTTTTTATCTTTCAGTTTAATAAATCATTCTATGTATGTGTATATATAACTATTAGATAAAATTCCAAACACATAGTATAGTGTTAAGGAAATTGTGATAGAGATCATAATGTGAGATTCCTATTGTACTTCATAGTACTTATGCTTAAACCATCCCTAGTCATAATATTAATAAGATAAGACATCATTAATATGCTAAGACTAGCATGTGTTATACTTCTTAATTTGATCAAGCAGTAGTTCTCACATCCATGAGTATTGTAATACTCAAAACTAACACGTGAATGCTTATTAAGTGAATAAGTTCATTGGATGACCTAATTATGAGATAATCACGTGGATAACTATTTAGTGCTAGTGATATAATCTTATTATAACGAATGTACAAGTATCCTTAGATTTGAGATCTCTAAAGTACTTTGCTTACTAAGCTATTGTACTTTATTTCTAATCATTGGAATCTTATTGGGGCCACCTATAGGTTGAATATTGGGTACAACATAAAGTAAATGAACGTAGTTGATAAGGTCAACAAAGGATTCATCATTCTTAATAGTGGGGGCGTATATCTCACAGCCACTTATATGGAATCATTACTCGTGAAGTCCTTGGCAAAGGTGACTATGTGTGAGAAATAGTTCCAAATTAATACATATGTTGAGTAATGGATTCTGGATCAAGTAATAATAAATTCATATTAGAATTAATTATATTCTAGTGAGAGTTGGCATTTATTCCATACTCTAAAATGAATGAGATATAGTATGATGAAATGAGTTTATTGCATTGATGTGTTACTATTAAAAGGTTTATTTAAGCCACTTGACTTTCTGGATTTTTGGGTGGTTATGATGCATTGTTAGATACTCTCTTGATTTGCTAAATATTGCTTTATTAATTTAAAAATTAATAAATTTATCCTAATTAGAATTAATAAGCTAATTCTTATAATTAATGATTATTAATTCTATTGTGATAGAATTAATTCATATTAGCTACCAATTGATTAGAAAATATAATAGGTCACACAAAATAAATGAATTGGTACTCAATATACTATATGATAATATTTTGGGATTAATTTGTGAGAATGAATAACTTAATGGTTAAATTATAAGTAGTTATAAGTGTGGGGGTCAAATTATGATGGTGGAAAGTCCATGGGCTTAATTACAATTTAAAGGTCCCAAGGCCCATTATGATTTACAAAAGATTTTGTTGTTATTTTCGAATGGGATTAGGAAATTTAATAGAAAGTGCGTCATGAGTTTTTGGTTTTCTGAGGTGGTGCAAAATAGTATATATATGTATATACTACATACATTTCATGTTGTTGAAAAAATTTCACAGAACAAAAAACCTAAAAGCATCTTTTCTATTTTTCTTCTGGAACATATTATACCCTAATGCTACCAATATATAAACACACAAGCATCAGTTCTTGGCGCTGACAAAGTATAGTTTCTCATGTGGATATTATTAGAGAAATTCCTACGCTTGGAATTTTGGTAGTTCTTGCTTGGACAAATTTTACGGAAGGATTCCATGTGCGAAGAAAAATTTTAAAAGTTATGTTTTCGAGGTAATAATTTTTCTTCTCTCTCCTAACTTGTTTATTTACATTCGAGTAATCTTGTTGCATGGATTTTTTTTTATTTTCCACTATGAATAAATTGGTTTTGCATAACCAAAATCTAAAAGACTACGTTTACTAACTCTTAGCCTTCTAGAGTATTCTCGAACCTCGTATGGACTACTATCGGTGAAATTAGAATAAAGGATGAAGAAAATTAGAAGAGGAATCAGAAGAACTATAGAAAAGAAAAAGGAAAATTTTTAGTGTCGATAGTTTCCATTTTATAAAGACTAAAAACACATGCTTTTTCTTTATCTACGTGAATCTATATTCATAGCAGCATGCACAAAATCACAAAACAACCACGTCATAAATTTTCTTTTTTGGTTTCCATCCAAAAACTATGGCGGCTACCTTCTTTCCTAAAAACATGTAGCCATCTCCCTTAACCCTGGTGGGCTACGATTTTTTCTAATTAGTTCGTGACTACTTAAATAGCTCTTATATTAATTAATTGATCCACTTGAGCTCAATATAAAATTACCCAAGACAATTAAGTAATAAACTAATATAATTAAGTTGGCCCAATTAATTATTATAGCCCAAATAAAAAATTAACTCGACTCCTAAAATAATTCTTCTAAAATTAATTTCATCCAATAAGCCCATATAGTAAAATAAAATTAGTAAAGTTATTTGAGCTATTCTATGGACCAAAATACATATTATTCTTAGCTACTAAAATGACCAAAATATCCTTACTAACAAATAGTTGTATTTTATCATTTTAAGTATTCTATTTACCAATGTATGGAAATATTGACCCCAAAAATAAAATTGCACATGCAATGTCTTTAACCTACAAGTGTAATGATGAAAATACCCCTCTACGTAACGCCCATCATTGAGATAGGAAAATTATACTAACACTTTTCTTAATGATTTCTACCATCCTTTGATAACTAATTCGTGACTTCCAGTATGTACTCACTTATATATGGAGCTACTAATAGGGCCTAAATATACAAATATTTTCCTAGCTATTTGAGGTGATTTTGTGATATTTTAATGCAATAGCTAGTTAATTCCCTTACACTTTGAAATCTTGCCTATAGAAAAATTTTTATTTGATTTTATGCATAAATTAAAGAATTTGGAGCTTATTTGTGTGATTCTAGACTAACTCAGTGCCCCCTAAGGAGTTTGAATCGGCCTTGGCTTAATTCTAAAAAATAGAAGCAAAACAGAGCAATTTTGGAGCGCGGACAGAGTTCGGTCTACACCCCAGAGATAAGCTAATTTAAGGTATCCCAATGAGGGTTTGAGTTGATCTTCCAAGTTGTTTATTGTTTGTGTAGATATGGGTCAGAAATATTTATTTTTCTCTCGCTGGTATTCATCTTGATTGATCGAGCAGACGAAAGCCGTTTTTTTCTTGATACTACTTTGTAGTAGTTGACCAAGAAAGCTTAGAAAGACCACTTTCTTATTAGTCCAAATAGTTTTCACCAACTAATTAGGCAAAGGTATATTTTGAAAGGCTAGAAGTCGGTGTTCATGCAAACAAGAAAGAGCAGGAGATTAGACGGGTTGTCACCAGTGACCATGATACAAACTCCTGCAGTTAATGTGCCTTCATTTTCGGCTCATCCAACATAGCTAAAAAAATCATTTTTAGGAAATGTAAAGGTAAAAATTTTCTTCTGCTGCTATGTTTTTATTGCTTCTGCATATTTATTTGTCTGTGTGAAACCTTCAATTGAAATCAGAGAGTGTTGGTTTTTTAGCAAACGCTAGTTAAATAAAACTGGCAACATTTATGTTTGGATGATGCTTGTGATCTTTCGTGTTTCTGGTATGGGATAGACGCACTATAAGCTTTGCGAGTGAAAGCATAAGACTTCTATATTTTTTGGTTTTCATAGATGAATCATGTAACCCCAGTGTTTAAGGGTATAGGCAAATGTTGTTTTTATAGAAAGATATTGAGAGATCTTGTAATTTTTGCAAATGTTTCATGCCTGTAAAGTTGTCAGGATGGAAAAACCAGAAGAAGAATGGACAAGATCGTAGCAAAAACAGGGAAGAAAGGAAGAAACCACAAGCAAGATCCAAAAGAGTTGGCCACGGCTTGCATATGGCCAGTAGCGGCAAGTAGCGAACCAACTGCGGCTTCAGGCATGAGTGTGTGCCCAAGCTGCAGCTGGTGCTCGTGCAAGGCTGGAGGCACAGAGGAGTGCCCAGCTGTGGCTGGTGCATGGCTTGTAGCAAGCTGGCCGTAGGCCGGTTCGGGTGCAGTTCAACAGGTCATGTAGCTAAGTGGCATTGATCTGATGTGGCAGGTGCATGAAGGCCAAGAAAATTTTTTAATTATTTTCCTTGTAATTTTCTTACATTTTTCTTTTTCGTTTTGGGTCCCATACTAGGCGGTATAGTTAATATTCTTGGAATATTTTACATGAAAAATAGTAGTTAGGGGATTAGGATTAAATAAGACCATTAATTAATTAATGTGTTTAATTCTATTATTTGGGTACCTTGGTTAAAATAACAGAAAAGCATGAAAACGTTTACAATTTTCTGACATGCTATTTTCTTTTATGAACCTATGTGCACGTTTTCTCAAAGAACAAAGTCTTTGGGAAATTTTTTATAAGGAAAAATATTTTTTTTAATTAAATGGTTATTTTAACTTAAAAGTAAAAAATAATCCTTGGTTATTCTCTTGAAGGATTTTATCCTTGACCTAGAGAATATTTTGGATTTAGATCTTTTTGTGAGTTAAAAGGAATAACTATTTTAATTTATTTTACAAGAAAGTTATTTTTGTCAAATAAAACTTGAGACCAAGGTCTCTTAAAAGTTTTAAAAGGAAAATTTTGAAATTATTAAGGTCTTAACTAGGTAAAACTAATCTATAGAAAATCTCTTAATGGATTTTACCTTAACATAGAGATTTATGGATTTAGATATTTTACAAGAGTTAAGAGATACTTAATAGGATATTTTCAAAAGGACATTTTTTTTAGAACCCTTGTTTTAAAAAATTAAGTGGGAAAGGAGTTCTAACGGCCTCATGGCTTCCATCATGGTTCTCATTGGAGATCATTGATCTCCTCGTATCATCCTGGGAGTGAACTCGTATAGGATGGCGATTCCACAAGGATCTAGACCTAATGGATGGACATAATTGATGCCCGGGGCACGTACTGTAATTGATCAGCCTACATTAGAGGTCATATTACAAGAATTGTCCATAGAAAATTAGAAGAAATGACCATCCCCTAGATGGAGTTATCTTCTACATCATTACCTAGAAGAGTAGTCGATTTGTAGTAGTAACACACTTAACTTAGGAAATTGTTAATCCTTCCAAGAAACTATGTCAGTTTTTCTAAGAGTCAAATTAATTATTTTGAAGATAATAATAATAGAGTTAACTATTATCAGCATTTATATAAGGATAAAGTGCACAAATTGTTTATTTTTCACAAACTAAAAATTTTCTTTTATTTTTTATTTTCAAAAATGGTTAGTGGAGGTTCTTTCAGTCCTTTGGCCTTTATTCTCCTTGAGAATAAGCTAACGGGTCCAAACTATGTGGACTAAAAAAAGAACTTGGACGTAATACTTATTGCTGAGGAGTACAAGTATATCCTTTATGAAGCCTACCCTATTATCGAGGAAGGTTCCACTGAGGAAGAGCAAGAGGTAGAAAAAACATAGAAGAGGCCGACGAGTTGTCTTGTCACTAAATGTTGGCCTCTATGTCAATGTGCTCCAATCAAAACACGAGCACATGGTCACTGCTTATAGCATTAACATATCATTGGCCATAATGTTCGCTGATAAGAGCCAGCCTGTAAGGCCGGAGGCTCTTAGAATGATCATTAACACCAAGATGGCTGAGGGAATATCAGTCAAGGAGTATATGCTCAACATGGTTGCTACTTTGGATAAAACGAAAGTCTTGGGTACTGTGATTGACCTTGAGAACCAAGTGGATATAGTTCTCGAATTTCTGTCAAACTCTTTTACTCAGTTCAAGTTAAATTACAATATGAACAAGTTAACACATGAGTTTAACAGAGTTAATAAAGGACCTCCAGGTGACAAAAAGATCATGAAGCCACAGTTCAAGGCTATGATTGCTAAGACTTCTTCTTTAAGAACTGGGCCCAAACCTAGAAAGTTCAAGAAAAAGAAAAGAAACATAATGGCCCAGCCCAACAAGCCCAAAGGTAAGTGTTTCAAATATGGGAAGAAGTGACACTGGAAAAAAGAGTGTCCAAATCTTCAAGCCAAGAAAAACCCTACGTGTATTATTTACTATCTAGAGTCTATATCAATTATTGGATCAACTTCCACTTGGATTGTTGATTCTGGAGCCAATAATCAAATCTGTAACTTCTTATAGGGGTTTAGGAAGATAAGAAGATTCCAAAAGAGAAAACATTGACTACGACTGGGAAATGGAGCACAAATGTGGGCCCAAGTAGTGGGAGAGTTGGAGCTTAAATTTGATTGTAATAGAATAGTTATTTTAAAGGATATTTTATATGTACCTGATTTTAGAACATCACAAATTACTGATTTGCTATATTAATTAATGAGCAAAGTTATGGTTATTTCAAGTCAACTTTAGGCCTTTGACAAGAAAATTATTTATCTCATATTCTATTTAGATTATCTTAGGAACTCCTCTCAAGAGGGCTCGACTAGTTTATAGCTGAAGGTAGCCTTGCTCAGTATTCCCTTCCTTCCACCTACCCAGTTATTTCTCACTTCAATTATGCGAATGACACAATTATCTTCACTTTGGCTTTGACGAGTAATTTACAGAGTTTAAAAAGACTTCTTTCTAAATATGAGATGGTTTTAGGCCAATGGTGAATTCTTCAAAAAGCTTATTCATTATGTCTAAAAATTGCCATCTTCCAGCGCAACCATGATCAATCATTTATCTTGGAGTTTTTGAAGTGGGGGTCTTCATTTTTCCTACTTAGGCTACCCAGTGATCAAGAAGAGGAGGATGAGGATTCACTTTCAACTATTGATTGATAAGATTAAACTGAAATTTTTTGCAGCTTAATTTTGTGGTCGACTTCTTTTGATTAAGACTGTGTTAGCTTCTTTTGTAAGAAAAACACCTCTTATAAGATCCTATATATGTCCCCATATTATTTTGTCCCATATGTCTCCCAAATCTTTTAAGATTAGATAATAAATTTTCAAGATCTTTTCATATTAACATAATTAATTTGACTAATCAATTAAAGGATATGATATCTGCCAACTCTTTTTAGATTAGGTAACTCATTGGTTATACTAGCTTATTGAGATTTTTTATATATATATAGAAAAATTCATATGTGTATGATACATTTAGGTCTCTAACCTAACTATATATAGGTATAAAACCTCCATCATTTGTGTATTATTCTAATAAGCATAGGTTAGAAGACCTAAAGAGAGCTCTATGAGATTTTGTGATTGTGTGTGTAGAGTCCCAAGAAGGGGTTATGTGTAGGACCATCCATCAGTCCCATCTATCGCTTAATTGCTATGGTTGAAGATAAGTTCCCATATTTTTTTTGTTTCCAGTATCGTATATGTGATTCACATATGGTATCAAAGATATTCTTTATCCATGTTATTAGTGTTAATTAGAATATAATTTCATATAAATTCCTGAGTCTCGATATTTTATATGAATATAATCTATGTGGTAAAGATGAGATTTTTTTCAATATTTGTTCCTCTATCTTTTTTTTTTTTTTTTTTGGCTATAATGAAAAAAAGTATGATGAAAATGTAATATATATATATATATATATATATATATTATTCCCTTGTAATTCATCAATTCTGATGTGTCTTTTATTTTATTTTTTTAAAGGAACATTAATGAGACTTTTGTTAATATTTATGGTCTCAATTTATGTATTTCTATAATATAAAGTTTAATTTTCTGGATTTAAGTATAAATCAGAATTTTTATTATAGATTTAAAGTAAAACATTTCTTTGTTCTTAAATTATAGTATTAAAATATTTAAATATAGTAAAACCCTTTAGTTCATCGTTATGTTTTTACTCATATACTTTAATTTTGTAATACTAAAGGTAAATTTCTAAATATATCTTTTAATTAGAATTTTATTACAGAAATAAAGAGAAGAAAAAAGTTTATTTTCTATCTCATATTAAAGTCCTTGAATGTTTAAGTAATAATTTTTTTTTTAGTTAATATTTAGATTAGTTGATGATCTTAAGGTACTGCAAAATGCCACCATACAGTTTATTCACGCTTGAAACGTTGATTAGTTTTGGATAATTTATCGACCTATTCATATATTTTCTGGATGATGTTTGTACCATAAGTTTTGATCATAAAATTGAATATAATGTTCCGAGATAATTGGATATTAATCAAAATTTGGATAAGTTTATTATTTTTATTAAAATTTGTGATGTTATTACAAGATTTTTTTTTTAAAATTTACTATGTCATGTATAAAGAAACAAATGAATCTAGAGGTATATTTATTGATTTTGTTTGATTATATATATTTTGCCAACATTCAGATAAGTTAATAGTTTTAAGAGTTATTTTTCCAGAAAATTTTATTACATTGAGTATTTAGAATTATCACAACATCCTAAGTATTAGAATTATATGAGTAAAATATTTTTAAGAGTTCTTTATCACAACATCCTAATTATTTTAGCTTGTTAATAATTAATCATATAATGTTTGATGGTTAATATTTGAAACATATTTTTATTATACACCTTATTTTGTTGTATTTATAATATTTTTTTCAACATAAAGATTAGTTAATATTTATAAGGTATCAATGAGTAATATGTCGTGTGTTTAAGAGTAGCCACCACATTTTAAGTATTTAATATATTACAATAAAATTCAACCACATAAGATTAATTGGTTGAATAATAATTTGTATTAAGGATTTTTAATCGCATAAAGTTTATTGATTGACAACAAAATAAATATTGTGCATCTTTTTTGCTATATATTTATATGTATATTAATTTATCAACATTAAATCAAGTTGACCATTTAACTAAACATTTTTTAATATTATTAGAATGAATTGTTTATATCATGTGTTTAGGAGTAGCATAACATCTTGGGCATTTGATACAAAACATAACAGTAGAATTTCAATTATATAAAGTTAAGAGATTAAATAAAGACGCATAGAATGTTGTAATTAATTCATTATAATAACCTAACCCTACAAAAAAGTTATTATGGTAATGAGATTGATTGAAATAAGATGGTAAACTAGATCTTGGTGAATTATCCTATGCCAATAAGTATGGATGGTTTATCTAATTTATCTTTATCAATCTTATTATAAAGTATTATGATAAATTCTATTTATATGTCGTGATGTGCCATTCCATAAAGAAAGAATTTGTCTCTAAATTGACATTAGTTGATTCAATAATTGATGGATTAAGATTCATAGCATTTATATGTTTTATCCTTAACTATTATGTTTTTCTTTTCTTGTTGATTAGAAAATCTTTATTTCATATTTTAGTGCTATTTGTGACATATTTCTTATGTATTAGAAAATCTTAGGAATGATACAATAATTTTGGAGTATTTATGTAAATAAAGGACATGTTATGTGTTTTGTTCCCTTACTTTATAAAATTGAAGTCATTGATTGATGTTTCATTTTAAACTTAGTTCTTATGTGAAATAAGAATTTCATGTGTTCTTGTATTCACACATAAAGATACATAGCTAACTATATAATACATATGACTATGTGTATTTAAGGAAGAGAGATTAAAGCATAAAACACACAGTACATTATTTATGTCCCATGATAAAGGAAATATCTAAAAATGATAAAAGTATTCCAATCAAAAAAACATCCATACAGCATATTAATATTTTATATGAACAATATTAGAATGTTATAAGGAAATTTACCTATGATATTTGACTCATTATCAAATAGTTTCATTACTACATTGAGGATTTGACAACATAGGGGTTAGCTCATTTTAAAATGATATTGATTTTGGTAATTTATACAAGATTTTGGAAAGTTAAGTCACTTACCTTCATTAAATTACTCATTAAGAATTTAGGTGCATGTGGAAGAGTGGGAGTCATAGGCATAATTTTGAAAAGACTATTCTCAAATGAAATTTGAAAATTTATATATTCTTTGTATCATTGTTTTCAAAATTCTATTTCAAAGTAGATTTTTATTTTTATTTTCAAATTTGAATTTTGAAAATAATGATAAAATAATTGAGCCATACCTCTGTGTGTGTGTGTGTGTGTGTGTGTTATTCAATCTTGTATAGTAAAGTAACTGGCATAAAGTATTATGTTATCATTAGAAACTCATTTAGTTTTTGGCACTTATAGGAGTAAATATCTCTATAAGGATTACTAAAACAAGAGAAGACAATCTTAAAGTTTTAGATTGTTTTAATTTTAGTAGTTATTTGGATTGCATGAAGCAAAGTAATTCCATCAAGAATTTTTTGAAAAATGCCAAAATAGCTTTAAATCAATTGAGATAATAAATGTATTAAAAACCCTTTCAGTTCTTATATAAATAATAAGAGATATCTTATATCATTCATTGATAAACATTCATAATAAAGTCTTCTCTTATTTTTGTTTGATAGAATTAAAGTATTTGATTTTTTATTTTATTTTTTTTAAGAATGGGGAGAAAGGAGAAGGAATTAATATTTAAAGGGATATTGAATGACTTAGTATATCCTTTATTATGTTAAGTTCCATAAAATGAAATATTTGAAATACCAAACCTACCATAAAGGAAAAATAATGATATTAAATGGGGAATTTATTGGGGAACAATATTAGTAATAGTTTAAATTACCTTTACTTTTTGAAAAGTTTTAAAAGAAAATTGTTTGTATATTAAATGAGATTTCATTTGAGATTATCTTTGATAATATTAATATATCAAAATCATATTTAAGAAATACACATATGACAAGTTTCAAATTGAGATGATGATTTAAAACCTAAAACCTCACTCATTGAAGTTCGATAAGGATAATAAGTGATTTTTTATAAGGACTATATTGTTACTTTCAAAGAATCTAGACTTATTGTCCTATTTATACTCCATAATTTTAGAAATTAGAAATTTGAATTGGTAATGAATGTAAAAAGAATGGGAGTGGTTTAACTCAAGTGTTGGAAGTTTATGAGTATGTGAACCTTTTGGAACCTTTACATGTTGAAATTTTGAATGCTTTTAAGTATAATCCATATAAGTTAAGAGCAATTAAAGTTTGAAATTAAAATTACTTGAGAAATCACATCAAGAATACCTATTTTGTTCGTTTGATTGATTGACAATTTTCTAAAATAGTGGGAGTTAGATGTTCTTTACAATTTTAGATTTTAACTATTTCTAATAATTGTATACCTTTCATATTCTAACATTGATGTTAATATATAGATGATCATATTATATTGTACATGGTATAAATAAATAGAACTCCATATTTTGATTGCTATGATGCTATAAAGATATGAATAAAACTGTAGTTCAAGTAAAATCTAAATCTTATTCTATCATTAGAATAGACCTCCATTACTATATGCTCATAGGTCTTCTAGATCAATGTAGCTTATCTAATAATATTGAATAATAAAGTTTAGACTTATTACTGAGTTTTCATTTCAAAAAAAGGACATCTATTGCTATTAAAACATTCTTTTAATTTAAAGGAACATTTTGCAATATTGATGATATTAATAGCTCATTATGTTTTAGAGCTACATTTAGCATATGTTGAAAATAGGATTTTCAACATGGATCTTAAGAAAGAGGTTTATGTGCTTATGCCTAAGATTGTCGTATATCTAATTAATTTTGTTCTGTAAGATATTGAAAATCTAATATAACTAAAGTTGTCATGCCTCTATTAATGTTATAATACTTAAGGTTTTACAATGTTATTCCTTCATTTCATTTTGAAGTACATCATTAATTAATTAATTAATTATATATATATATATATATATATATATATATTAAGCTCAATGGGAGTGAAAAAAGTTTTATATCTTTATATGCCAGTATTTTACTTGCATTATGAAATAGTGTCTGAGATAATTGTGTGGTTTTATATATCTTTAAGATTTCAAAAGAAGTGTCTTACTTATAATTTCTTATATCACTTGTATAGGAATTTATAGATATTGGTTAAAAAGTATATTTAATCTATCTCTTGAGACCCAAGTTGTGAAATTCTTGCATGTAAAATACTATCTATTTTTGCATTATTCATAATGAGATGTATCAGCTTGTTATGCATTTGCTAAAAGTTTATTATATATCTACTAACACATTGAAATAAACAGTAAATCCAAGAATGCTACAAAATTTTCACAGGCATTTTAACTTTATTTGGCATATAGTTTGTTGAGTTTATGTTTGGCCAAATCAATGTTATGTTATTTTAATATATTACTCTTCTATAGGAATAATTGATTAGGGTCAAATAAGCATATCGATATAAAGTTTCTTTGTTAGTTAAAAACTTATTATATGGATATTGAGTTAAAAAATTTGGGTTGCTTATTAATTTGTTTATTCTAATATTCAACTCACATTGAACTAATTAATACATAAAGAATGTTATTTTGATAATAGTTTAAGTCTGGACATTTTAGAAATTTTGCATATATCTATAGTTCATGTATAAAGTTATCATCTAAAGTGAATCCATAAAGCCGGACCCAGAATGACTTATATTAAGTTCATTTATAAAATTTTACATGCTTAATTAGAAAGTATTTTATACTATAATACATGGAAAAGAGTGTTTTTTTTTTAAAAAAAAAAAACCATCATGAATCTTGTATTTATATTCTAATTAAGTGATTGTTGCGTAAAATAATTGTTATTTTAGTGACTTACATAAATTTTATTCCTATATTACTAATGTCGTCATTCCTAAATATTGCCTAAAATAATGTGTGTCCAAGTAGGAGAACGTAAGAAAAGATCTCTTATGAGATCTTATATGTGACTCTACATTATTAACCTAAATTTATTAGGTACTTGATATCTTCCAAATCTTTAATATTAGGTAACAAATCATCAAAATAGTATAATTGATTTAGCTAATCAATTAAAAGATATGAAATCCACCAAATCTTTATAAGTTAGATAATTAGTTATTTATGCTACCTTATTGGAGTTTTTTTTTTTTTTAATTGAAAGAAATCCGTATGCATATGATATTCTTGGATCCCTAACCTAACAATATATACTTCCATTACCTCTTTTAGTCATATATTATTTGGAAAGATAAAGGTTAGAAGACTCAAAGAGAGCTCGTAGGATTTTGTTATCGTGTATGTCAGAGTTACAAGGAGTAGCATGTAGAATTGCAACAATAATCCATCAATCTTATTTCTCATTTAATTACTATGGTTAAATGTAACACCTCATATTTACCAATCATAGTGGGGCCCTATATTATGGGATGTCACTCCATCTGATCTCCCAGATAAGGAGTCTTTATAATGATTACAGCTTAATACACAATGGAATCACTCTATAACTTTATATTAAAACACAAGAAGTACATTAGGTCCAACTTCTAATACATATGTCCAAAAGAAAACAAGCCTACTATATATATACAAACTTCACCCAAGGCCTGATGTATGTATACAACTTATGATCATACATCTACAAAGTAATATGGACCTTCAGGGATCTGCTGCTACAATCTAAACTATAAAATTTTAAGAGATGAAATAGCATACATGTAAGTATAAAACTCAATGCATCCCGTGTATGCTAGCGTTTTTCTACTAAAAACAACTTATAAATAAAGTAGTGTTCAAAATGTAGGCAAGATAATATACTTGAACTCCTTGAAAAAGATATGATCAAGTAAAAAGGATTCAACCTTATAAGGAAAAGTATGGAGTAAAACTCATATGCCATTTTTATGAAAAATGCTCAAAATATCATGAGGCAAGACATGCCAATTTATGGTTTATGTATGAGAGAACTCAATAAATTCTACTTAACAACATGTAGGTAAAACAATCAGGGCTTACACAATGAGTTAATGCTTATGGTAGGAATTAGTGCTTACACCAAGAAGACAAGATAATACTTACGCCAGAAATTAGCTAATCCCAATATCCTATCACCCCATTTAGAGTAAGATGAATTCCAAAATTGATCAGGTTACTTCGATTCATCTATCTCTAATGCAAGTTAGTAGAAAGAGAAAGGCTCTCACTGAGTACTCAACTTTTACACTAATATACATGTTCTTGTTCAAGTGATGGAAAAAGTTTAATATCCTTTTTTCCATAACTTTGTCAAGTTGTGCAATGCAAGAAGAAAAGTATCGTAAAATATAATCTCAACTAGTAGTGGAAACATGCTCCAGTTATTAACAAGAAAAGAATTCAAATAATTCACATTGTGTAGAAATTGATGTATAAAATGAAATATGCTTACGTCCAAACATGAAAGCCCTTTAGCATAAAATACATTACTAAAGTAAAGTTTAAAAAATAGAGAGATTCACTAAAACATGTGAGAGTCTTTACTTCAATAGGGTAAAAGGTTCATGTTCAAATATAACGAAGAAGCACTTAACTAAAATGGAGTTTGAAAACCAAAGGACTCACGATATTCATAATTCTTAAAACTATGGAATACAATTGCCTATATTCAAATGTTTTAGAAAAACACTAGCTAAAATGGTATGTATAAAATAAAGGAACTCACAATATCCATGATTCATAAAACAACTGAATACCCATGTTCAAATATTTTAGAAAACCACGAGCTAAAATGGAGTTTTAGAAACCGAGTGACTCACATTGATTATCTTTCATTCACTTGTTCATCTTCGCTAGTTTAGGGATTTCCTTGGGTCAGGTTTGCTTGCAACAAGATGTCACATTATCCAAGGTACACAAGCATCTAACTCAACTAAGTACAAAAGAATAAAAGAAAACACTATTCCCTTCCTTAAAGTTAACTAAAGAGTTCACTTTGGTGAGACTAAGAAGGTTGTAAATACCCATGAATATCTATGCCATTTTCTTACCCATATCCATGACTTGAAGTGCACTTAAGTTTCTAAGCATCACAAGCAGTTCTAAGAGTATAAGAGGACAAAATAGCTTACATCATTTCATTAATTTTTAACCCATAACTTTCTATTCACTTATCCAAATTAAGTCAAATTTGTCCCAAAATGCTCCTAGGACAATTAGCTACAATTTTTAATTCATTTTTCGAAATGATTAGCCACTTTCTACAGTATTATACACAAGTAGACATGTGGTTCCAAAATGATTGGCCATTTTGTATGGTTTTATACACAAGCAAACACGGTCGTTGCGTGTATATATGATAGGGGTTAAAATCATTACTATTTTTTAGTTATTTGAGGTTAATTTGAGATACTTTGGTTTAATAACTAGGCATATTTCTTCCTATTTGAGATTTTGCTTATGAAAAGTGTTTTAGAAACAAATTTGTGCATATTTAAGTTGATTTTAAGCAAAATGGTGAAATTTCCAGAATGCACCTGGCGCCAAATCCAGCTAAGGCACCAGGTCTAATCTAGAAAAATAGTGAAATAGAGCAAAATTCCAGACAAAAACAGAATAGACCTGGTGCCAAGTGAGTCAACTAGACCCGGCGTCAAGTCCGCCTTGGACACGAAAATCCTGTGCATGAATTTGGTATTTTTCTAAATAATTTTGGTATTTTCTGAATCCTACTCGACTAAACTCCTCAAGCAACGCATTTTAGCATCAAAGAAGCCTATAAAAACAAGGAAAACTCAAGAGATAAGGAAGAAATTCAAGGATCAAATAAAAAAATCACTTATTGAAGGAGGAATTCACCATTTAAAGAGCACTGTTTAATAAGGTTTCCAAAAAGAAGAAGAGGGATTTGTCTATGAATTCTTTCTTTTACCTTTGTTTTCTTTTTCTAGAATAATGATGTAATTAATATTTCTATTGTAATTTGACATTATTTTTTAGATTCATGATTTCTTGAATTAATTTAGTATTTTGATCAATTCATTATTTATCTTGAGATTTGATTACTTGTTTTTCTTACGGAGTTGGTTGATTGATTTTTGTTATTAGCTTGCTTGAAAAAGGAGTTGGTAATGACTTTAATTGATTAATTTCATATTTGTTATTTCTTAACTTGCTTAAAAGGGAGGTTAATTGTTAAGAATTTTGGTAATCAAATGTTAGTTGATAATTGCTAGAATATGGATTCATTCACTAATTTTGTGTTTTAAATCACCTAAAATATAGGGGTTTATATGAGGATTGATTTTAATGCATCTTTTGGATAAATTGTTTGAAACAGAATATGTTAACTGATTTCACTAGAAAATAGTGATTCCATGTATTCCAAATGAAGTGGGTTTATATTAAATCCATCATAAAAATAAGATGATAATTGATTGTGATATGTGCTAAGTGATTCATTGTTATGTTTTCAAAAGCTTTTGTCTAAATTGCATATTTTCACATTCTTGAGTTGTATATATATATATATATATATATATATATATATATATATTTCTTTTTATTATATTATCATTTTATTTAGTCGGTTAAATAATGAATAAAAAGTGATTGGTATGTACTTATTCCTTTGAGGATCTATACTCGTTAATTCCCTATGGTATGATTACGATGAGTATACTTACTCATATGTGTATTTTGATATTAATGTTTTAATTAAAACTAGACTAAGGGATGGATTTAAATTTAATAATTTTTATACACGCAAAATTTACGCATCAAGCTTTTGGCACCGTTGTCTGGGAACAATCATGAAAGTTTGAATTTTGTTGATTTAACTATATTTATATGTTTATATATCCATATGTCTATATGTAAATATGTATATATGTTCTCTATATAAATAGGTGCTATATCTTGTTTGAAACATTGTGTGCCTTAATTGACAAGCTTAGTTCTTGTTATACTTGTAAATACCACTAACTTTTGTGTTTAGGTAGTTTGTGAGTATATCTAATGTGTATATTTTTCTTTTCTTTATTTTTCTATTTTTTTTTCCTTTTTTTTTCTTTTCTTTATTTTTCTACTATTTTGTGTGTTTTTATTTTTATTTTCAATTTGATTTTTTTTTCTTTGAGTGTGAGGTTGATATCATTAAGGACAATTATTTTTGGGTACAAAATCAAATGAGCTATAATGATGAGAGATTGGCACGATTATAAGCCCACATTGATGTTTCTAGTGAGACGTTATTAGAAACATTAGTGAATTCTTTTGTGGCCAATACAAATTCATCGATTAAGGGGTACGAAGAATATTCCCAATAAATTAGCCATCAAAGAACATAATTAGCCAACTTGGTTGAAGATTCCATAAAGGCTCATACACTTTCACAAGAGGACCCCCAAGAAGATGAAAGAGGATGTGAGGAACAATTACACAATGTGATGAGAAAATTTTTTTATCCTATTCTATGCTCTCATATTTCTAATTTTTCTTTGTCACATAAATTTATAGGTACCTCTCAACTTACGGAGCCTAATGATACCATTGATATGTTGGGAGATATGCCCTCTTAGACTAGGTTTCTGATGTAAATATCAAATGTTTTAATAAAAAATTTATTTCCAGAAATTGTTTGTGAATTTACATTTTTATTTGTGCACAACTATGTTTGGAAAAGACCCATTATGTTTAAGTAAGTAGTCCATGTGAATGGAGGTCTTTCACAGTAAGGTATGGATCACATGTTACTTAACACATAAACATTCGTTCTTAACCGATTGATGAGAATGGGAATCTCATCATGTCTAGGTTATTATGTTGTAAATTCTAAATGGGGAATGGCTTACCTTTAGCCAGTGAGTAGTCCACTCACATCATGACATAAGCGTATTTCGAATACGTAAAACAGGACCTATAGTAGTGGTTTCTTAAAGTCACCCCTACATCATGGACTAGTACTCTACGACTTGAGTATGAGTTGGTGGTCTGATGAAGCTGGAAGTATATACTTTGATATGCTATAGTTGAGGTTCTATCGTAGGGCCAATATACTTGCATGTTGGGTATATGTGACTAGTTAGTTAAGACAGACTTATACAAGATAATTTCTATACTATATCGCCCCTTGTGGTTGCCTGAATAATCTAAATATCCAAGGCCCTGGGAAACATAACTTGGATGTTTGCTTTAAGGTAGCTCCCTTGGAAAGTGGAAACAATCTATGAAGTCGTGGATCATTGGACTAGAGGCCTAAAGATGGTAAATGTCATTTAGAGAGGTGCTAGTACACTTCTTCCTCTCTAAATGCACGACGATGTATAGAGAGGTATTTTAGTCATTACACCTGTAGGTTGAAGGCTTGGCTAACGCAGCATTATCCTTGGGGTCAATATTTCCTTATGGTGATATTAGAAAATATTTAAAATGTAAAATACAACTATTTATATGGCAAGGGTATTTTAGTCATTTTAGTATCTAAGGCAGTGTGTCTTTTGGTCCCCAATATAGACCGTGAGTCCTAATTAAATGCAGGCTAAGGAATTGATCTTAAATTAAACAGAATTTATTTTATGTAAGTAGCCTATTTAATTGTTGAGTTAGAATAAAATAAAGGTCCATAGAGAGAGGAAATTAATTAAATTAGTTTGGTGGGTTAATTAATTATTCAAGGTTTTTGCCCAGTTTGAATAATTAAAGATTAACCTGGGACTAAACTAATATAGGCCTGTTAATTGGACTAGTTTATTTGGGCTGAAAAATTAATTATTAATTAGACCATTTATTTGGTTCTAATTAGAATAATTAATTAAGCCCAAAAGGTTAAACTAAGAGTCCAATGGCCCAGTCCAATTTAACCTAGTGTTTTTATTTAGATTAAACAGGAGAATTGGAAATAACATTATTTTTTTGGATGGCCTCTTCTCTGTGTGAAAAGATTGCCAACGTCTCTTTCTCTCTCTCTCCAAGAAAGTTCCCTAGCCTTATAAGTTGTTCACCAAACGGAATTAAGCAGGCCATACACTGGAAGATCGAGAGTTTGGCGTTTACTTACATGTAAAGACGGAATAGGAGACTTGCAGGAATCGCATCAGAGGTTTCCACCAGCACACTATCTCGGTTGCGCACATTCCGGTCCAGCCAATTCTTAGAACAAGAAAAAGAGGTGTTTTTTTAAACCTCGGGATCTGTGCAGAGCACAACCGGTGCCGGCTCTATTCGGTTTCCCTGTTCTTAAGTTTTCCAGTTTTGATTTATTTTCGCTTCCACTGCGTGCCATGTGTTTTCCGTTTCTATGCCTTCATAATCATATGTGGAATTTAACATGTCTCAAGGAGTTGAATTTTTTCATGATGTAGTATACGAAACCCTTGGTGCATGCTACTAAATTCTACTCTTCACCCTACTTTCAGGAAGGTAACTTAGTATTTATAGATGTAGTGCAAAGAAAGAATTTTTTTATCCCATCTTTAAAATATACATTATTAGGTCTAAAAGGAAATTTTAATTCTGACAAATCTTTTGAAGGGATAAGTGGTGATTCTACTATTTATACACTTTTTAGACATAATTTAAATCTTTGTGTTGGAACCTAATTTGTATGTCTAAAGAGGTGTTACGGAAAGGGGGTCATGCATGTACATTCATTGCAACTACTATTTTCCATGAACCCTCTATTTTTCAAAGCCTTCTCTTATTTCTACATTCATCATGCCTACCTATTTCAATGTGCATTCATATCTTTTCCAAAGGTTTGATGAGGAAGGGTGATGAGTGGAAAGAGTTTGTATCTTTGTTTTATGTTTGGTGTTTTATTTTTCCTCTCCCAAATAAGGAAAACATTATCTAATTTAAGTGTGGGGGGTGAGTCATGTTTTTATTTGCTTTCTTAGGATTTTTAGTATTTCTCATGAACAACAAATCCTCCATAGCTAACAACTGTTCATCCTCGGTAAATATCTATCAAACAACCAATAATAACACAAATAGTTATAAGTCCTTATATTAGTCCTAGATTTATGAACATGAATGCAAATAACTCGTCAACAACAATCTACATTTTGCTCAAATAAATAGAATATCTTCATCTTCGGTCAATATCCAACATACATCCTAAAATTACATCTAACACAATCCAAGATTTGGCAGAAGCAGAGGGTAGGGAAAATCTATGCAGCAGGGATAGGCTAGATAAGTCTTCAGTGGTTGGTAGACCTAGGCAGGCAACATCAGATCGTGCTATAAGCGTTCATGTTCTTTATTTGCAGCAGTTCTCATTAATGCCCCATATGACTACAAGCGGTAGCAATTCACATTAACATGTCCAGATGAATTTCAACAAATAAACAAAATGAGAATGTGAAGAGATCATAAATGTGAAAGAATGTTGTAACATTAGAAGTATTTTTCAACCTTCTCACTTTTGTGAAACAAATAATGCCTAATATAAAAAGTCTTTGGCAAATAATTCAATTTAGGATCGAATATAAAATTAAAAGAGATGAAGTAGCATACTTCACCAAATCCCCAACACTAAGGTTTCTTTAAATCATTTCACAAAGTTATTAGGCCATGAAGCAACAAGGGCAAAGGATTTGTTTGAAAAGAATTTCATGAAAATTTTTTAAGAAAAATAGAAACCTAAATTACTTAGAATGTCATAATGTTCTGATAAACCTTAAATTGGGGGGGGGGGGAATAAGGCATATGGAAAACAACAACAAATTTTCAAAATCTTATTATGACCTTTAAATAGAACTAGATGTGCGTGTGCCAAGAAGAGGAAATTTCAATGCAACTTTAAGTGAGACAGCAAGGATCTTTCAAAAGCTTCATTAAATGATACAAGATCAACATAATATTAAAGATAGGTGGTAAAAGATTGAATTGCTATTCAATAGAATGCTATAATAATTTTTGCTTAAAAAAGGTGTGATGGCACTTATAAATTTCAGAAATAAATGCAAGTGAAAAAGACCAAAAGATTTATAGTGGTTCGATCTTCAAAGCTCTATATCCACTACCTTAAGCACATACTTAAGGATTTCAAACCAAACACTAAAACTTTTTTTCCAAACCAATGGTGGTAGGCTATACCAATATTATACTAGAGGATCACTACACTTGGTTTTATACCCAACCTCTATACACTAAACAATCAAGGCTCACCCTAACTGAATTTTATTTCCCAAATCTTTATACATAAGAGATCAAAGAGATAAGATAGAAATTGCTCATAAATTGAGCAGATCTAAACAATCTAAGCACATGTACCTTTTTACCTTTTGGAGTAATTTGATCTCACTTTGAAGCATAATATGAAGAAAGATTTTTGTGTTCTGAAAGCCTAAGAATGTTTCTGAAAGAGTTCCCACAAAAATCTGGTTGAAAATCATGTTTAAAGGGCTTTTATAGAGGCAAAAACAAAAATGCCAACGGCTAGTAACGGCTATTTTTTGTTGTCAGATTTTTCAAAATTGAACTCACTGATCGGAAGAATGTGCGTCCGAAATGTGCGTCCAAAACGGCACTGTATGCCCAGAGGTATATTTTGAAATGCTATAAATCATTAAATGGGTGCTTTGGATTTAAAGATCTATCAAAAACTACTCATGTAAGTTTTTGTGAAAACTAGATGAAGGTTTAAAATGACAAAAATCATCAAACCGAAAGCATGCTTACAAAACGAAATATTTACTTCTGTGATTGAATGACCCATTTTCGCACTGAAGAAGATGTATGTACAAGGATGCTTGAAGCTATTGGATCACGTTCTTGTAAACATTGACTACGTCTCATTCATATGAAGCCTTTAATCTTCCGAAATGGTGCCCATTCCACTGTCGGTTAAGCTTGAAGAATTGGGTTTGCAATACCTTTGAAGGCTTCTCTGTGATTGCTTCACAGACTTAGTCTCTTTTTCTTTGCTTCTGTGAGCCATTGGGTTTCTTGTGCCAGATGAACAATGAACAACATCCCTTAATTTCATTCATTTTCATCAATTCCCCGGGAGAGAGGGAACAACCGCATGAAAAAAGAAAAGCCATGCTTTCTATTATCCTTCATGCAAAACAACACGGGATTCATTGGATCAGATAAAATTATTCATCCCGTGTTGTTTTTTATTTAATAAATTAATTATTTTATTTTATTTTACCATTGGTCTTATTCATTGGATCAGATAAAATTATTTATTCTTGGGTAACACCCATAAATAATAAATCTTAATTATTTATTCTCTGGACTTTATTAAACAGTCCAATAAATAATTAACAAGCCCAAATAGACCAATATAAAATTTCATGTTGTTTATCTAGTTTATATCTAGATTAATTTTTTAATTATTTAATCTGGCCCTGAATAATTAATTAATCAATTAAACTAGATAAAATATATACTTTGTCTCAAACCTTTTATTTTATTCTAGTCCAATAATAAATTAGACTATTTAAATAAAATAAATAAAACCCATAATTATCAAGACTAATTTCATAACCCAAATCTGTCAAGACTTAAGGGCCATTCTGGGGATCAAAGGACATATCACTTTGGCTATTAAAATGATCAAAATACCCCTACTATATAAATAGCTATATTTTACATTTTAAAATTTTTCTAATATAACCATAAGGAAATATTGACTTTAAGGATAATGTTGTGTTAGCAAAGTTCTCGACCTACAAGTGTAATGACTAAAATATCACTCTACGCATCGTCGTGCATTTAGAGAGGAAAAGTGTACTAACACCTCTCTAATAGTCTTCTACCATCCTTACACCTCTAGTCCAATGATCTACGACTCCTGAAATGTTTCCACTTTCCAAGGAAGCTATTCTAAAGTAAACATCCAAGTCATGTTTTCCAATGCCCTAGATAATCAAATAATTTGAACAGTCATAGGGGGCGATATAGCGCAGAAACTATTTTGTACAAGTCTGTCTTAACTAACTAGTCATATATACCCAACATACAAGTATATTGGCTCTACAAAAGAACCTCAACTACAGTATATCAAAATATATACTCCTAGTTTCGTCAAACCACCAACTCATACTCAAGCGGTAGAGTATTAGTCCACGCTGTAGCAGTAATAGTCTGGGTTTCTTCTAAATAATACTTTTAGAAACCACTATTACAGGTCATGTTCTACGTTATTCGAAATATGCTCATGCTATGAAATGAGCGGACTACTTATTGGCTAAAGGTAAGCCATTCCCCATTTGGAATTTATAACACAATAACCTATACATGTGAGATTCCTATTGTCACCAATCGGTTAAGAACAAAGATTTATGTGTTAAGTAACCCGTGATCCATACCTTACTGTGAAAGACCACCATTCACATGGATCACTTACTTAAACACAATAGGTTCTTTTCAAATAAAAATAATGCACAAATAAAATGTAAATTTACAAATAAAATTTGAGAATAAATTCTATTATTAATAAATTCGATAATTACATCAGATAAACTAGTCTAGAAGACATATATTCTAATAATCTCTTACTTGCACTCTAAGACTAAGAAAGCCCGTAGGTGCCCACTCATATAGCGTCTAAGTATCTCTTGAAGACTCTCTTAGCCAAAGGCTTGGTGAAGGGATCTGCTAGGTTGTTCTCCAAGGCTATCTGTTCCACCACGATTTCCCGTCTCTAAATGAAATCTCGGATCAGGTAGTACTTTATCTAGATGTGCTTCTCCTTCTTGTGGTTTCTGGATTCTTTGGATTGTGAGACTGCTCCAGAGTTGTCGCAATACACCACAATTGGTCTGTCCATATGTGGCACAACTCCAAGTTTTGAAAGGAAATTCCAGAGCCAGATTGCTTCCTTGGACGCTTCTGAAGCTGCCACATACTCAGCTTCCATGGTTGAGTCAGCAATACAAGATTACTTGATATTCCGCCATGAAACAACTCTTTCAGACAAGGTGAAGACATATCCACTAGTGAATTTTCTCTCATCCTTATCTGCCTAGAAATCTAAGTCTATTTATTCATTAGAAACATCGTGGCTAGTGATTGGCTAAGGTCATACGCAGTGGCCAGGTGTTCATGTTTAGACTAGAGCACATTAAACATGGAGGCCAACATGTAGTATCGAGCCATCTCGTTGGCCTTCTTCCATGCTTTCTCAGCCTTTCGCTCCTTAGCGGTGGAACCCTCCCCAATAACAGGGTAGGTGTCAAAGAGGACATACTTATACTCCTAAATAGTGAGTATTATGTCTAAGTTTCTTTTTCAGTCCACATAATTTGGACCCGTTAGCTTATTCTCACAGAGAATAACAACCAAATGACTAAAAGAACCTTCACCAACCATTTTTGAAAAATTAAAAATAAAAAAAAATTAGTTTGTGAAAAAAAAAGTTGTGACTTTATTCTTACATTAAATTCGATAATAGTTAACCCTATCACTATTATCTTTAATATGATTAATTTGGCTCTTAGAAAAACAAATGTAGCTTCTTGAAAAAATTAATAGTTTCCTAAGCTAAGTGTATTAACCACCACAAATTAATTTCTCTTCTAGATAATGATCTAGAAGATAACTCCATCTTGGGATGACCATTTCTTCTCATTTCCTATAGACATTACTTGCACTATAACCTCTAACATGGACTGACCGATCATAGCACGTGTCTCGAGTTATTAATTATATCCATCCATTAGTTCTAAATCCTTATGATATCTCTATCCTATATGGGTCTACTCCCAGGGTGATGCTAGGGGACCTACGATCTCTAATGAGGATCGTGATGGAAGCTGTGGGGTTGTTGGAACCCCTCTCTCACTTAGTATTTTAAAATGAAGATTTTCTTGGAAAATATCTTTTAAAAATTTTAATTAAGTTTTCTTTTAACTTAAAAATAAAATATCTAAACTCATAAAAATTTCTACGTTAAGGTTTATACCCTTTGAGAAATTTTTCCATGGATTAATTTTATTTAAGCTAATAAATTTAATAATTTCAAAAATTTTCCAATAAAACTTTTGAGAGATTTTGATCTCAAGTTTAATTTGACAAAAACAATTTTTCTTGTTGAAATTCAATCAAAATGGTTTTCTACTTTAATTCCCAAAAATATCTAAATCTAATATATTTTCTATATCAAGGATAAAATCCTGTGAGAAAATTATCAAGAATTAATGTTTGTTCGAATTAAAATTAACCATTTAATTTAAGAAAAATATTTTTCTTTGTCAAAAATTCCCAAAGACTTTGGTCTTTTAGAAAACGCGCACATAGGGTATAAAAAGAAATAAGCATGCTAGAAAATTGTAAACATTTTCATACTTTTCTATTCTTTTAATCTAAGTGTCCAAATAATTGAATTAAACATATTAATTAATTAATAATCTTGTTTAATTCTAAATTTCCTTTACTATTATTTTTCATACAAAATATTTAAAGAATATTAACTATTGAAATAAAAATAACTTCGTCTGATATGAGACTAAAAACTAATTTTTTTTTTTATATATCGAGTGCAGTGCATCCACCACATTAAATCATGGCCCATAGGAAAACCCATGGGTTGAGATCTGGGCAGCTGCCCGTGACCCGGTCTGCATCCGCCCCACTACCGCGGTCAAAATTGCTGACCGCAGCAAACACCAATTTGCAAAATGCAAATTGGTGAATTGCTTCCGCAAGGAAGGCTTCCTCACACGGTGCGAGGAAGTTGAGGCTTTCGCAAGGAAACTTTCCTCGCTAGGGGGCGCGGCGCGCGGCTTGCCGCAACTCCTCACACATCCGCAGCGGCTCGGCTCCAGCTTGGCTGCTACAGTGATCATCTTCTCCAGATTTTTTCTCTGAGTTTGAAACGCTACTGTGTGTGATTTTTTCCACTGTTTTCGATCAAAATACATCCAAACAACTGTCTATACCCTTAAAAACATTGGGCTTAAAAGCAATCAAAATACAATGTTCCTATGCTTCCACTCGCGAAGCTTATAATGAAACTACCCATACCAGAAAACACAAAGGATCACATAAAACATCCAAAATAAATATTTTCTTATTTTAGTTAAGCCTAACATGCTTTCTACATTTGCCAAACCATGGCTCTGATATCAATTGAAGGTTTAAAATGGCAAAAATTATCAAATCGAAAGCATACTAACAAAACGAAAAATTTACCACTGTGATTAAATGACCATTTTCGCACTAAAGAAGATGTATGTACAAGGATGCTTGAAGCTATTGGATCACATCCTTATAAACGTCAACTGCGTCTCATTCATGCGAAGCCTTTGATTTTCTGAAATGGTGCTCGTTCCACTGCCGGTGAAAGTTTGAAGAGTTAGGTTTCAATACCTTTGAAGGCTTCTCTGTGATTGCTTCACAGACTTAGTCTCTTTTTCTTTACTTCTGTGAGCCACTGGGTTTTTTGTGCCAGATGAACAACAAACAACATCCCTTGATTTCATTCATTTTCATCAATTCCCCAAGAGAGAGAGAACAACCGCATGAAAACAGAAAGCCCATACTTTCTGTTATCCTTCACGTAAAACAACACGGGATTCATCCGATATTATTTTTATTTAATTAATTAATTAATTTTATTTTACCCTTGGTCTTATTCATTGAACCAAATAAAATTATTTATTCTTGAGCTTGAATACCCATAAATAATAAATCTTAATTATTTATTCTCTGGGCTTTATAAAACAACCCAATAAATAATTAACAAGCCTAAATAGACCAATATAAAATTTTATGTCGTTTATCTAGTTTATATCTAGATTAATTTTCTAATTATTCAATCTGGCCCAAAATGATTAATTAATTAATTAAACTAGATAAAATATATACTCTCTCTCGAGTCTTTTATTTTATTCTAGTTCAATAATAAATTAAACTACTGAAATAAAATAAATAAAACCCATAATTATCAAGACCAATTCCTTAACCCAAATCTGTTAAGACTTAAGGGCCATTCTGGAGACCAAAAGACACATCGTCTTGGCTATTAAAATGATCAAAATACCCGTGCTATATAAATAGATATATTTTGTATTTTAAAATTTTTTTAAAATTACCATAAAGAAATATTGACCACAAGGATAATACTGCATTAGCAAAGTCTTCGACCTATAGGTGTAATGACTAAAATATCACTCTACGCATCGTCGTGCATTTAGAGAGGAATAGTGTACTAGCACCTCTCTAATAGACATTTACCATCCTTAGACCTCTAGTCCAATTATCCACAATTCCTGGAATGTTTCCACTTTCCAAGGGAGCTATCCTAAAGTAAACATCCAAGTCATGTTCCTTAGGGCCCTAGATAATCAGATCATTTGAACAGTCACAAGGGGCGATATAGTTTATAAGCTATCTTATACAAGTCTGTATTAACTAACTAATCATATATACCCAACATACAAGCATATCAGCTCTATGAAAGAATCTCAACTACAATATATCAAAGTATATGCTCCTAGCTTCGTCAGATCACCAACTTATACTCAAGCAGTAGAGTATTAGTCCCGCTATAATAGTAATAGTCTGGGTTTCTTCTAAATAATACTTTTAGAAACTACTATTACAGGTCATGTTCTACGTATTCAAAATACACTCATGCTATGAAGTGGGTGGACTACTCACTGGCTAAAAGTAAGTCATTCCCCATTTAAAATTCATAACACAATAACCTATACATGATGAGATTCACATTCTCATCAATCGGTTAAGAACAAAGATTTATGTGTTAAGTAACCCGTGATCCATACCTTATTGTGAAAGACCACAATTCTCATGGTTTTAAACACAATAGGTCCTTTTCAAATGAAAATCGTGCAAAAATAAAATGTAAATTCACAAATAAATTTTGAGAATAACTTCTTTTATTAATAAATTCGATAATTACATCAAATAAATTAGTTTAGAGGACGTATATTCTAATACTAGATTCAAAAAATATACCCTCTTTTGAAATCATTTTTATGTGCTTCAATGTGAAATAAATTAAACTGAGGCAAAGAGACATAGGAAATAGAAGTAATACCTTAAACACAATTTCCTAGTCTACAATTCTTCAAAAAGTCTTCAAGATATGCAACTTCTTCGAATTGGATATTCATTTGATGATCCTTTTTAAACTCCATTGACCATAAGTTTCTTAGCAATCCTATTTGCAAGACTTTGAATAATCAAGGTCAAAGATGTCATATCTAAAAATCCTATCATATATAAATACACATGTTAGTCCATATTAATGTTTGTCATAAATCAAAACACAGGAGAAAACCCTTTAGGCTAACAATCTCCTCTTTTTTGAGTGATGACAAACTTGATGGATTGTGACAAGAAAAATAATATAAGCTTGTATGAATCATAAAATCGAGAGATATAGAAGGTAATGTTTAATTGAAATACATTCTCTCATCATAGGACTCAAAGAGTGTTTATGGCTTTAAAATAAGAAAAACCAAGTATAGTCTCATAAACAAGGCTCAATGAGCCCATGGCCCTACCAACCTCCATATCCTCCTTCCTTCCTTATAAAGAAATATTTCACAAGGAAATAGCCAAATAGTGATTACTCACAAAAGAATGTGAAACACAAGGTTATAAGAATGTACATGTGGAGGTATAGAAGATAGGACATATAAAACAATGCTCTCCCTATATATGCACATATAAATAGGAGATAGAAATATGCTAACATTGGAGTGCATTAGAAAATAGACTGGGATTTGAGATTTTGGACTTCCAAAAGGTGCATTCAAAACAAACATTTGACCTCTGTAAACATTTTTTACTGGGAATTTGGATTAAAAAAAAAAAACTTCCCAAGGTCCAAAACTCCCCATATGTCTATGCAGGGTTAAAAACAAGAATTTTTCCCCAAAAAAGGTAACAAGTAGACCAACGTTTTAACAAAACCAACGGTTATATCAAGTAGACATTTACATGACAACATTCCAAAATACTTATTTTACTTTTTCAAATTCAGCATTCAACAATTGCAAAAAAATTCACAAGACAGTCGTACCACTATTCACTCTTCAGCCAATAAAATCAACACAAATCAATCACCATAATCATCCACTCAATTTCCTCATTCCAATCCATACAATCACCATGACCTGTTATATTTTTTTCAATTCATCATCCAGCAATAATCACAACTCCATTCACAACACAACAAACACAGCCTTCACAAAAACACTGCAGTCAACACGGCCAATTAAACTATAATCATGATAACAAAAGTTCACCAACAGTCACAATCTATATCTATAGTACACTAAGGTTTCTCCCCCTCTGTCATCAATCAAAAATAAATATAAGCAATCTAATATCAGTAAGCAAAAAGAACAGAAGTAGTCAAAACAGACAAGAGATTGGCAGTATTGTTAAAATAAAAAGTGTTTAGGAAAATCAAATGAAAACAATTCAAGTAGATATATTTTTCAGGTATCGTTCTCCACGATGGGGCATCAAGGCTCACGGGATGATCACTGTCTCAAACTTAGCACCTTTGATAGTATTCTTGTGTTGTCTAACAAGCCTGTTGAATTTTCTTTTGACCTCTACGTACTTTTGCTTGCGACCAGATAAACTGCCCAGAACTACTTTGGCAACAACAAGTGCAAGAGTTATAGGTGCATCAATCTCTTCCTCTTTCTCTTTCCCATTTTCTTTTTCTTTCTCAAGCTGATCAACTGTTTCTTCCTCAGTTGGAGGGATGATGGATTTAGGCATTTGTTCAGGTGGAGAGGCTTGAGCAGTTGGAACATCTGTAGTATCATAAAGCTTCCCTTCTACATTCGTCAACCGATTCCCTAGATTTTGAAGTCTTCTTTGACTTCAGTGATCACATTATCCAGCTTGACAGATAACAGGTTTATAGCCTCTAAAATACTCTAAGATATTTCACTGTCCAAAGTTCTCTATCTTCCTCTACTTGATGATTCTCCTTGAGTTTCAAGGTCAACTTTTCTTTTTGCTCCTCCTGATAGAGTAATTTTTCCTTCAACCTTTACCTTCATTAATTTTTCCTTTTCTTCTTGAATAGCCTTTCTGAGAAGTATCCACTGATTGTCCGCTTGAATATACCCCCATTTTCTCAAATGATTTAGTACTGTATACATTCATTTTGGAGTATCTAGGGGTAATCAAGCTGAGATCCAAGTTAAAGTGTTTGAAAACTTTAGTCAGAAGGTTACCATAGGGTAGGGCTTTGTTTGTGGTATTTCGCGATTGTAGGATTAATTTTACAACCAGAAATCTGAAACTTATTGGCCTATTTTTTGATAATGCCAATATTAATACCATTTGCATAGTGCTAACAAAGGTCTTATGCCCGAAACTGGATACAACCATGGTTGAACCATGTGGTGTAGTATCCTTCCTATTCCATTCAACCACTTGGTGTTCCAATCATTCAAATTCTTAAAGTTTTTCCCTTCAGTGAACTTACTTTCAAATTTTCCCAAATCAAATAAATCAGATTCCTCTAGAAACTTGTTCATCTCTAAGAAATGAATTCCTCCATCTCGAACACCAAGGATTCTATTCAATATACAGTGATCAAATTCAAAGCTTACACATCCTACCCATGATGTGTACCATTGCAGCATGAACCTATCCCCAATTTCCTCCAGTCTCCCTTTCCTTAGATTATAGTAAAATTCCCAAACTAAGGTAGTATAAAGTTTTTCATTCACAGACAGTAGAGCTCCCCAACTAAGTGATTCAAACATATTTAAAACATTTATAAAATTTAAAAAAGCTTCAGGGTCAGCATGATAACCAACAACACCAATTCTATTTCTTGACACCAAATCGTTGAACTCAAATTCACACTTAGAGTCATGGAATTGGGGTACATAAGTGTCGGAGCTTTCCTGTTTAGGAAGCTATTCCGATGAGTTTGTTTGAGAGGCTGGCTCCTTGGTAATAGCCTCTTTCCTATTTCTTTTTGCAGTAGGTTAAGTAGCAGCAACTGATTTCTTTTCCACCACTGCTTTGTTTTTCTTGATCTTCTTCGATTTTGGTTCAATTCCCTTAATGTATTTCGGGAGTTTAGCCATGGCAGTCGAAAGGTTAGGATATGAGCTTTCTGGTTTTGCAAAGAAGAAGAAGAAGATTTGTAGAGAGAGAGAAAGATAGAAGGACTTATGGCAGTTCCAGACTTTGAGATGAAAGAGAAATTCAAATAGTTTTTGAAAGACTTTTTGGGGTTTCTTAGGTACTTGAGAGGACAAGAACCATCAAGTACACTCAAAAGTAGATTTCATCAGGGATATGGAAAGCTATTTTTAAAAAGCATTGATTTTTTAAAATTTAAAAAGAAGATTCTGGGTTTGCATCTAATATATCTGTAGAAAAATATGGACCACACGCGGTTCTAGGCTGCTGCCATTTTGGACTTAGACGTAGTCCAAAATGCCCATCCAATTAGAAAAGAAAACTTACTTAAATAATGATTTAGGTGAGGGGATTTTGGATCTACTTTTCCCAAGATACTGCAACCAAAATCTCTATCCGAAATCACACATCTTCGAAGCCTACAAAAATGAATAGCCATTCTCTTGCAAATTCATTAGTTACATAATTCTTGTAATGTCCAAACCTCTTCTTAGGAAAAAGAATCTATCTCCAGCCAAGGATTTGGTTAATATATCTGCAAGTTAATCGTTAGTAAGAATATATTCTACACAGACATCACCTTTAAGCACATGGTCTCTAATGAAATGATGTTTAATTTCCATGTGTTTAGTTCTAAAGTGTTAAACTGGATTTTTGGTCAAATTAATAGCATTGGTATTATCATACAAAATAGGCACACAGTTAAAATAAAGGCCAAAATCAATTAAAGTATTTTTCATCCATAAGATTTGTGCACAACAATTTCCTGCTGCTATGTATTTTGCTTCAATTGTTGAGAGTAAAACATAAGCTTACTTCTTGCTGTACCAAGAGACTAGAAAATGTTCGAGAAATTGACAATGTCCACTACCACTGGTACTCTCTTTTTCAACTTTACAGCCTACATAATCTGCATCCGCATATCCTATAAGATCAAAAAAGTTAATTTATGAATATCATGAACCATAATCATGTGTTCCAACCAAATACCTAAGGATACATTTTACAGCACATAAATGGGATTCTTTGAGACATGATTGAAATCTTGCATAGAGGCAAACAGAGAACATGATATCGGGTCGACTAGCAGTGAGATATAGAAGATTTTCAATCATACATCTATAACTTGATTCATCCACTTTCTTACCCTTTTCATCTTTGTCAAGCTTTAATGGTGTGCTCATAAGTGTATTGATTTCTTTAGTTTCATTCATTCCAAACCTTTTGAGCAATTCTTTAGCATACTTAGCTTGATTTAGGAAGATCCCATCCTTGGTTTGCTTGATTTGTTACCTGAGAAAGAAGTTAATTTCCCCCATCATACTCATCTTAAATTCTTACTACATAGTCTTTGCAAATTTCTTGCATAAAAAATCATTAATAGTTCTAAAGATAATGTCATCAAAATATATTTGAATAATTAAAAGGTCATCAGAATTTTCAGATTTAATGAACAATGTTGTGTCAATCATGCCTCTTAAAAAACTATTTGAAAGAAGAATGCCACTAAGCCTTTCATACCAAACACATGAAGCTTGTTTTAAACAATAAAGAGCTTTGAAAATTTTAAAGACATGATTTGAAAAACGTTCATGAATAAAACTAGGGGATTGCTCCACATAAACTTCCTCTTCAATAAAACTATTTAAAAAGGCACTGTTAACATCCATTTGATAGAGTATAAAACCTTTGAATGATGCAAAAGCAAGTAACATTTTAATAGAATCTAATTGAGCAACGGGAGCAAAAGACTCATCATAATTAATGCCCTCTTCTTGATAGAATTCTTAGGCAACAAGTCTAGCTTTATTTCCAATAACTACATCATGCCCATCAAGCTTATTTCTGAAAACCCACTTGGTACCAATCACAAGATGATCAAGTGGTCTAAAAACAAGTTTTCAAACTTGATTTCTTTCAAATTGATTCAATTCCTCTTGCATGGCCAGAATCTAAAAATCATTATGCAAAGCCATATCAATGCAATTAGGTTCAATACTTGAAAGTAAGGCAAAATTATCAATGCAGTACCATCTTATTTTGACACCACAGCTGGGATCACCAATAATCTGCTCTTTTGGATGTCTAATTTTGTACTTCTAATATTTTGGTAAGCTTTGATCAATGTGCTCTTCAGTTCTTTGCTTACTCTCTTTAGCTTGTTATTTTTCCAATTCCTCTTCTTTGGCATGGATGTGAAGTGATGGAGCTTTGTGCTGTTCACTGCCTTTTTTTTTGCGATTCCTGCATCATCATCATCTTTTCTAGAGACTATATGTTAGATTTATCAAATACGTGTATGGATCCTTTGACACATAAAGTTCTGTTATTGTACACTCTATATTCCTTTTGTGGGAAGTGCATCCAAGAAATATGACCTCATCTAATTTACTATCGAATTTTCCAAAGTTATCTCGAGTGTTGAGAATAAAATATTTACAGCCAAAAACTTTGAAATAAGAAATGGATGGAATTATGTCAAATATAAGTTCAAATGGTGTTTTTCTTAAAAAGGCCTCAGCATTACATGGTTAACAATGAAACAAGCTGTATTCACAGCTTCAGCCCAAAAATATTTTGGAAGAGAGTTTTCACAAAGCATTGATCTTGCCATTTCTTACAAAGTTCTATTTTTCCTTTCAACTACACCATTTTGTTAAGGGACTTTTGCTGTTGAAAAGTTGTGAGAAACACCACTCTCATCACAAAATTTTGTAAATTCATGGTTGCAAAATTCTCTACCATTGTCACTTCTAATTGATTTCAATTTGAACCTAAGGGAAATTTTGAACATGTTTGAATAACTTTGAAAATTCAAAGAATGTCTCATCTTTTTATGCAAAAAACAAGGTCCAAGTAAATCTTGAAAAATCATCTATTAGTACATAAGCATACTTCTTACCACCAAGTCTAGGAGTCCTTATTGGTCCAAACAAATCTATATGTACAAGTTCAAGATAATTTAATGTTGAAATCATTTTCTTATGTTTAAAAGAGGTTTTGGTTTATTTTTCAAATTGGCACGCACGCACAATTGGTTTTTATCAAATTTCATTTTGGATAGTCCTCTAACAAACTCTTTTGAGGATAATCTATTTAGCAAATTAATAGACACATGACCTAACCTTCTATACCAAAGGTAGCCATCATCATCATTTACGGAATGACATCTTATATCATGCTCAATAAAATCATCAAAATAAAACACATAAACTTTTCTACTCTATTTGACAACAAAAATTGTTTCATTACTAGAGCTATCCATAATAGTGCAAGAATCATTTTCCAAAATAACTTTGCAGCTATTGTTACACAATTGGCTAATACTAAGCAAGTTGTATTTCAATTCATTAATTAACAATACTTGTCAGATAATAGTAAAAGATCCCTTACCAATATTACCTATTCCGAATATCTTTCCCTTCTTCTTATCTCCAAATGTGACAAATCCATCATTTGTAGCTTAAATATTTTCCAAAAATGCTGCATTACCTGTCATATGTTTAGAGCATCCACTGTCCAAGAACTATTTTGTGGAGCTCATCTTTTGTAGCAAATATACCTATACATAGGAAGGAAGAGTAACTTTTAGTACCCATATTTTCTTGGGTTCATGGGGGTTAGTGATGATTTTTTTAACTCTCCAAATTATTTCATACCCGATTCGACTCCTTTCCTAACGTGACACCTAGATGCATTATGTCTATATTTGTCACAATAAGTACAACATATATAATTTACATTTGAGTAGCTAGCTTTCACAAAATGGAATTTGTGATTTCCAACTTTGTTCACATGCCCATAACCGAGACCATTTCTGTGTCTAGCCACACGCTGCATTCCAAGTAGTCTATTTAGATTATCTTGGCTATTTGCGAACTTCTCAATACATATGGTAAGATCATCACTCTCTTTTTCATGTCATCAAAATCGTTGAGTATAATTTCAAGAGAAAAGACTTTATCACATAAACATTTGTTTTCAAGTGTTAAGCAGTTCAAAGAAGTAGAGATAACTTTTTTTTTCAATATTTAGACAATAAATGGAATCAAGTAAAGCTTTGTTCACGCTCATTAGCTTGTCATTTTCCTCTCACAGGGAATCAATCCTCATTTTCATTTCCTTGTTTCTTCTGAACAGTTTTTTGGGTTCATGGAATATATCAATAAAAAGCTCATTTGGATCATCACAATTATCATAGCCAAAATTGTGCAATTCAGACACAGAGTTAGATAGGGTAGGATTTACCTTATCTTCTATTGCCATAAAGCATATGTTGGTTGTCTCAGCTTCAGATTCTTCATTTCCTTCAAATTCGAAATCATTTTGATCCCAATCCCCGATCAGTCATTTTCCCTTCTTTGTCTTCATGACTCTTCTTTTCTTTTTGTACTGCTTGGCTTCTTTCTCTTTGGCTACAGAATAGTCAGCCACAAAGTGTTCTGTACTTTTGCACTCATAGCATTGAGGTTTGAAAGATGGAGGTTATCCCTTCTTTTTAACAAATTTCTTACCCTTTTTTAAGTTTTTTTTTTTTTTAATATTTTTCTGAATTTTCTAGCCACATGGCTAGTTCTTCAATGTCCAAATCAGTCCCATAGTCACTTTCAGTCTATTCACTATTTTCATTATCATCAACAACTTTTAAAGTTGTTCCTCTTTTACCTTTATCACCATTATCATGTTCTTGAAACTTTTTAAATTTTATTTCATGATTTAGAAGAGATCCAAACAATTCTTCGGTTGGTAAGCTTTTCACATCTTTCGATTCTTCAACAGCTAAGGTTTTGGGCTGCTAGCTTTTAGGCAGAGTATCAAGTATTTTTCTATTTTGCTTTCTAATAAAGTAGATTTTCCCATAAGCCTTTAACCCATTCACTATATTCGTGAATTTGGTGAATATGTCAGTAATGTTCTCATTTGGTTTCATGATGAATAGCTCATAGTCATGGACTAAGAGTCCCAATTTTAATTCCTTTAATTGATTTGTCCCTTCATGGGTGACTTTAAGTAATTTTCACATATCATGAGTTAAATCACAACCACTAACTCATTGTATTCATTTGCATCAAGAGTACGACACAGTATGTTTATTACTTGAAAATTTAGTGTCATTTCGGCACTTCACCGTCCTACTCAACGCTCTGTTTAGGCATTGCTCTGCCTTCAACAATTTTAGATGGGACATATAGTCTTTTTTCGATCAAATTCCATAGCTCAAAGTTGATTGAGCATACATAGATCTTCATTCGGTTTTTTCAAAAAGTATAGTTGCTTCCACTGAACAATGGTAGTCAGTTTGTTGAGGATCCTTTGATATAAGGTAGAAATGAGTGTTTGCCATTAGGATCTTTTCTTACAATGTTGTTAAACCGATAATAATATAGACCAAAACTCTTATACCAATTGATAAACTTTAAAGGGGGTGAATAAGGTTTATGACAAACAATAATAGATTTTAGAAATCTTATTATGACCTTTAAACAGAACGAGATTTCAGTACGACTTTAAGTGAAACAGCAAAGATCTTTTAAAAGCTTCATTAAATGATGTAAGATCAACGCATATTAAAGATAGGTAGTAAAAGCATGAACTGTTGTTCAATAGAATGCTATAATGATTTTTACTTAAAAGAGGTGTGATGGCACTCAGAAATTTTAGAAATAGATGCAAGTGAAAAAGACCAAAAGATTTATAGTGGTTCAATCCTCCAAGATCTATATCTAATACCTTAAGCACACACTTAAGGATTTCAAACCAAACACTAAAACCTTTTTCCCAAATCAATCGTGGTAGGTTACACTAATATTACATTAGAGGATTACCACACTTAGTTTTATACCCAACCTCTATACACTAAACAATCAAGGCTCACCCTAACTAGGTTTTACTTCTCAAACCTTGATACACAAGAGATCAAATAGATGAGATAGAATTTGCTCACAAATTGAGCAGATCTAAACCATCTAAGTACCTGTACCTTTTTACTTTTGGAACAATTTGACCTCACTTCAAAGCACAATATGAAGGAAGATTTTTGTATTCTGAAAGCCTAACTATGTTTCTGAAAGAGTTTCCACAAAAATATCGCTGAAAATCGTGTTTAAAGGACTTTTATAGGGGCAAAAAGCAAAATGTCAACGGTTAGTAATGACTATTTTTTGCTGTTAGATTTTGTAGAATTTTAGACTCACTGATCGAAAGAATATGCATCTAAAATAACGTTGTATACCTAGAGGTATATTTTGAAATGCTATAGATTATTAGATAGGTGTTTTGGATTTAAAGTTCCATCCAAAACTACTCATTCAAGTTTTTATGAAAACTAGATTTAAAAAAAAAAAAATACCCTCTTCTGATATCATTTTTATGTGCTTCATTGTGAAATAAATAAAATCGAGATAAAGAGACATAGGAAATACAAGTAATACCTTAAATACAATTTTCTAGTCTACAATTCTTCAAAAGATATGCAACTTCTTCGGATTGGATATTCATTTGATCATCCTTTTTAAACTCTATCAACCATGAATTTCTTAGCAATCCTATTTGCAAGATTTTGAAGAATTGAGATCAAACATGTCATATCTAAAAATCCTATCATATATAAATACACATGTTAGTTCACATCAATATTTAGCATAAATCAAAACACACACGAGAATGCCCTTTGGGCTAACATGTTCTTTAATCTACCACTGATGCTAAACAAAAGAGAAGAAAAAATTATTAGAGAATTGGAAGTAATGAACTCCAATTATTCACTGAAAGTAGATTAGACATGCATGTCACATACATATTCTCAGATGCTTTGGGAGTACCAACCAACAACAGCCAGAACAGAAGTTGGACTTCTTTGAAGATAATCTATTAAAGCCACATTTACAAGCTTGTATTTACTTACTTAAAAAACATATTTCGAATCACCAATTTATGCTACAGTTCCTTCAAGTGGTAGTAAAGGAAATACTACGATCAGTGTCTTTGTTACTTTACCAAAGAACGATTTTACCAACTAACTTGAAATAAAGTAAGCTGCTTCAAAATATTAAAACCTGAAAACTTGATTATCACAATTTTATTTACAAAATCTCTCAAATGACAAAGAACACGCCTCTTTTAACCCATTTGAACTGCTACTAGAATAACTGTTTATTCATTTTATAAGTTATCTTCTCAATAAATACAGCAATATAAACCTTTATCAAGGAACAAAAAGAAAAGAAGAGAGAATACAAACTTGTTTTCAACTTATTAATAAATATTCAAGCATCTCATCCTCTTTTCATATTCAGTATACTCTAATTTTAAATAATTTTCATCATTCAATAGCATGTTATGCAATAGTAGCATGGTCAGGTTTTTTGTGATTAAAAAAAAAATTATAAGGGTTGAACCACATAACATAGGTATTGTAAAAACTATACTACTTTGATAAAGTTGAATAAATTAGGAGACACATTATTTTCATTAAATGATGGAGGGCCACAATATTTTTAAGGAGAAGATCAGGGGGTTTAATGAAATTAACTCTTTAAAATTTCATCTATAATTCAATACTAATGGAAACAAAATATGAATTTAAAAAAATTACACAATGATTACTGATTGAAGAATATATAAAAAGACCACCACCCAAGTCTATTAGGAGCTACCACCCAGGCTCACAGTAGCAACAGCAACAACAACAACAACTTACCATCAATAATTCCAAACCGAGTATTTTAGCAGCACAAATTGATAGTACAAAGTGTATGCTTAATGTAACTTGTGATTCTATTCATGTGGCTTTAAAGATAGTAAATTTCAATTCATTTTACATCTGTAATTTCTATTTCAAAATAGGCAAACACTACAATTATAGATCTTCTCTTCAAACATTTTTAAACGAAAACCTAAAAGCATAACATGGACCCCGAAAATCTTTGACTTATTTCATGAAACCCATGCCCAAAAACTTAGAAAATGAACGAGTTGGTAAATATGTTTGCAAGTTTCAAATGCGATGTTTTCAGAAGGATATACACTCATTTGTTATCAATAGTGCACCTAAAGGCAAAATGAAATATGTTTGCTGAAGTAACTAATTAGGCTCAGCACCAAGCAAAAGTAATTTGCTTGCGACTTGACTTCCTGTTTAGAGATGTTGATGATTGTCTTTGTGTCATTTTCTAAGCATCTTAGATGCTAAAGTTTGATATAGACATCAATCATTTTGTATGAAGCCATTTCATTCTATTCACACAATCCTCTCCTACCTTAATCAAAATTCAGGAATATATGCATTCATTATACAGCTAATCAAAATTTTAGATATCTGGTCTCAACTATAAATAGTGAGGCAAAAATTAGGATGATTAGATTATTGGGTGCCAACCATCTATGGTGAGATTGAAATTAGGATGACATAACTCAATACAATAAATGGAGATGCACTACGAGCTATTGGAGATGCTTTTAGAAGTAAACATATATGAGGAAAACCTCTATTACATAAGCATTGCAATGTTCTATGCAAGCAAACCTCGGGCAACTAAACAATAACTTAACATTTAAGATGAGAGCAATATAAATAGAAAAAATTTATAGAAAATAAGCATATATTGCAAAACTATCCAACATACTATAGGTGATTGATAGGAATCAAACTAGGCATGAAGGCCATTTTCAAGAAGGGGGAAGAAGGATAGAATCACACTTTATGGCTCCATGGATAAGAACAACATTCAAAAGGATTCAAAAGAATTTTCAAGGCAGCAAATACAACAAATCCAGGGCTAAAAAGATTGTGAAGAGATGGATAGTAAAGGAAGGGCCAAATGACGCACAACACAATTAACAATCCATGTGGAGGATCAAGCCAACCTTTAAACAAAGATTGAAGACCACAGAAGTATCAAGAAGAGCTCAAGTTGACCAATATTTCATTTGGAGGATTAAGGAAACACAGAGAAATAGAATGGAGGTCTAAGGAGCAAGTTTTGAAGTGCAACAAAATGGGAAACCACGACCAAAACACACCTGGCGCCAGGTCCACTAGCATACCTAGCGCCAGGTCCTCACAGAAGCAAAGTTATGTTTTCCAGAACACACCTGGCGCCAAGTGCACCCAAGCACCTGGCGCTAGGTCCATCGGGCCATGCCTTATTTTATCGAATTTTCTTGTTTTGTTCCCAATTAAATTTTCACAACTTTTATTATATTTTAACCTATTTTTAAGGCATATAATAGGGCTTCAAAGCTTACATTAAGGCCATTTAATAGTTAGGATTAATTTATTAATTAGTTTAGGGTAAGGCATCTGTGCCATTATAACTCTTGTAAACACAACTTTTGATATTTTGAATAGAGAAATTTTTTGTTCTCTCTAAAGAGAGTTTTTGAGGGTGTTCCTCTTGGGTGATTCCCAAACCAATCAAGACTACTCTTAGATATTAGTCCAACCTAAGAATCTAGTCTCTAATCTCCTTAAGATAGAGCGTTGTTCTTTCTAAAGTAAGTTTTAGATTCCTAGCTAATTTAGTATTCTTTTAGGAGTTCATTTGGTTGCCTAAATCTTCACGTCCCCTTTATTCTTAATCCTTCTTAGGTTAGGGGTATTTGGGTATTGATTTAGTTGGCTTAATTCATTAGATTTTTAGGTCCTAGGAAGCTCATTTACCTAAGGTTCTAGTCTTGAATTAGATCTCTTGGTTTTGAGCTTCAAATCTCAAATTGGTGCTTCTGAAGATCATATCAGCGGTAATCATATTTAATAGGGTATTGTACTACTACGAAAAGGAAATATAAGATAATATCCATCGAATAGTTTTAAGTCATTGGACAAGAAGCAGAAGCTTTAATTATTATAAGAATGAAAGCTAAATACATGATTACATAAGTATAAACAATAACGCGAACTATGCAAATTAAGGGCTCATTAACTCAATCACTACTTAGAAATTCAATGAATTTTCCACAAATACTACTCGTAGCTATTAAATATATGATTACCTAATAGACAAAAAAGAGCCAAAGGAACTTTCTGTAAAAATAAAAATTTGTTGGGATGTATGCCCTCTTAAACTAGGTTTCTAATGTAATTTTGACTTGTATTAATAAAAATATTTTTTTCTCAGAATTTGTTTGTGAAATCTTCCTTATATTTGTGCCCGATTTTATTGGAAAATACCTATTATGTTTAAGTAAATGATTCATGTGAATGGAGGTCTTTCATAGTAAGGTATGAACTATGGGATACTTAACACATAAACTGTTGTTCTTAACCGGACGATGAGAATGGAAATCTCATCATGGCAAGGTTATTGCGTTATGAGTTCTAAATAGGGAATAGCTTGTCTTTAGCCAATAATTAGTCTACTTATTTCATAACACAAGCGTATTTCAAATACGTAAAATAGTTGCTATATACAACTATTTATATAGAAAAGGTATTTTGGTCATTTTAGTAGCCATGGCGATGTGTCTTTTTAGTCATCGGAATAGCCTATAAGTCATAATTATTTTAGGTCGAGAAAATGATCACAATAAAAAGAATTTTATTTTATTCAGAAAGTCTAATTTATTTTTGGATTGGAATGAAATAAAAGAATGAGAGAAATTAATTTTATTATCTAATTTAATTAGTTAATTAATTATTCAGGACCTAAGCCTAGATTGAATAATTAAAAAAATTTAACTTGGGCTTAAACTAGTTAATAAAAGGTTTAAATAATAATTTTAGTTCATTTGGGCTCATTCATTATTTATTGGGTTATTTTAATAGGCCCATGAAATAAATAATTAATGGTTATTATTTTTAGACTCATTGGGTCCAAAGAAAATAATAAATTAATTTTGGCCAAATAACCTAGACTAAATGGTTATTTTTATTCATGAAATAGAAGAGTTAAGGCTTAGTCAAATCTCTTCTGTTGATAACTTTCAGGAGTTTTGAAATATCAAAACCCTGGTGTTTTGATTATCTGGTATTGTGAAGAGTTGGGTGCTCTTCCTTCTTCACAATAGACACACAAACAACACAGGCTTCTCTCGGCCTAGCTTTTCTCTCTCTCTTATTTGATCTTCTTCCTTTTTGTTCTTCTTGATTTTGCTAATCAATAGCAAGGAATCAAGAAATGCCTTTCCTCACCTAAGTTGTCTCAAAAAACTAAATTGGGCGGTGGAATATTCTGAAAAGCAAAGAGTTTCACGTTCATGCTCCAGAGGAGTAGACGCCTCGTCAATTTTGATCCACAGGCATCTTCCGGTTGTGAGGAAGGAGTCCCGGTAGCTTCATCGTCCACTCTGGCACCGAAGACAACATCAAAATGCAGAGGTATAATTTTTAAATGGCTCTCCACTGTGTTCTTTAAGTTTTACCGTTGATTTCCTTTTTTTTTTTTTTTTTTGTGCGTGCATGGCTTTCTCTGGTTCATTAGCTTCAAAACTAAGCTCAGTATCTTTTTCTATAACACTAATAGTACTCTAGAACAATAATCCTACCACAAACAAATCATGCTTGGGTACGTGGGAATAAGGAATAAAAAAGATCAGCAAAACCCTATTATTCTTTTTTTATTTCAAGTGTTCATAATGGAAATACGAACACTTCAACGAAATTCAAATCAGGTATGCCTTTTTCCATTAGGCAATAACATGCATCTTTCTCTGTTAGGTAATAACAATATTCATCTAAGCCTTCATTTTCTTATTGGGATGGATGCCCTATTAAATTAGGTTTCTAATGTAAAAATCGAATGTTTTAATAAAAGAATTTATTTTCAGAAATTGTTTGTAATTTACAATTTTATTTGTGCATAATTATGTTTGAAAAAGACTCATTGTGTTTAAGTTAGTGGTCCATATGAATGGAGGTCTTTCACAATAAGGTATGGATTACGGGTTACTTAGCACATAAACTTTTGTTCTTAACCGATTGATGAGAATGAAAATCTCATCATGTTTAGGTTATTATGTTGTGAATTCTAAATGGGAAATGCCTTACCTTTAGCCAGTGAGTAATCCACTCACTTCATGACATAAGCGTATTTCAAATACGTAGAACAGAACCTGTAGTAGTGGTTTCTTAAAAGTACTATATGGTAGAAACCTAGACTACTACCGCTACAGCATGGACTAGTACTCTACGACTTGAGTATGAGTTGGTTGTCTAACGAAGCTGGAAGCATATACTTTGATATGCTAAAGTTGAGGTTCTATCGTAAGGCCAATATACTTGCATGTTGGGTATGTGTAACTAGTTAGTTAAGACAGATTTATACAAGATAATTTCTATACTATATCGCCCCTTGTGATTGTCTGAATGATCTGAATATCTAGGACCCTAGAAAACATGACTTGGATGTTTGCTTTAGGGTAGCTCCCTTGAAAAGCGGAAACAATCCAGGAGGTCGTGGATCATTGGACTAAAGGCCTAAGGATGGTAAATGTTATTTAGAGAGGTGTTAGTATACTTCTTCCTCTCTAAATGTACGGCAATGTATAGAGGGGTATTTTAGTCATTACACCTGTAGGTCGGAGACTTTGCTAATGCAACATTGTCCTTGGGGTCAATATTTCCTTATAATAATATTAGAAAATATTTAAAATATAAAATACAGCTATTTATATGACAATGATATTTTGATCATTTTAGTAGCCAAGGCGATGTGTCTTTTGGCCCAAATATAGACCGTGAGTCCTAATTAAATACAAGTTAAGAGATTGATCTTAAATTAAATTGAATTATTTTATTTAACTAGCATAATTTAATTATTAGGCTAGAATAAAATAAAAGTCCATGGAGAGAGAATTAATTAAATTGGTTTAGTGGGTTAATTAATTATTCAGGATTTTGGCCCAATTTGAATAATTAGGGATTAATCTGGGACTAAACTAATTTAGGCTTATTTAATTAGACTATTTATTTGGGCTGAAAAATTAATTATTTGTTAGGCTATTAAGTTGGTTCTAACTAGAATAATTAATTAAGTCCAATAGATTAAACCAAGAGTCCAATAGCCCAGCCCAGTTTAACCTAGGGTTTTTTTATTTAGGTTAAACAGGAGGATTGAAAACAACGTTGTTGCAATTAGACACACAAGAAAGACGGCTTCTTCTCTGTGGAATAGCCAGATGTCTCTCTCTCTCTCTCTCTCCAAAAAATTCCCTAACTCGTTAGTTGTTCACCAAACGGTAGTTAGGCAGGCCATATACTGGAAGACCAAGAGCTTGGCGTTCACATACATGCAAAGGCGGAGTAGGAGGCTTGTAGGAACGCACCAGAGGCTTCTACCAACACACCTACACTGGTTGCACACATTCCGGTACAGCCAACACTTAGAACGAGGAAAAGAGGTAAAATTTTTAAAACCTCGGGATTGGGATAGGACGTAACCAGCGCCGACTAGGGCTGCTCGAGCCGGCGCCGGCCCTGCCCTAGAATCCCTGTTCTTGTTTTTCAGTTTTTTTTATATTCGCTTCCGCTACGTGCTCCGTATTTTCCCGCTTTCCATGCCTTCATTTCTTCTTCCACATCTCTTCTTTTCTCTTTATACATTGTCCTAAAGCCTCAAATATATTTTGTACTTGCACCAATTAAAAACAAGATAGATAAAAATTGCACGCAGTAAGTCATCAAGTTGCATCATTTGTTATGAACCATTAAAATCTAGGAACACTGGAATGCAAATTGAATAGTACAAATTCTTTGCATGAATGGTTAATGAATAGTTAGGAAACTAAACATAGAGTTCAAAACTATCCAATTTGAAGTTTGAAGAGAAAATAATAGATAGCTTAAAACTATGGCATCTTCATACTTAAAATGGTTCTTCATGGTGTAGCAAGAATTAAGTTTTAGCAATAAAGAGAATGATGCTATCTGCTATCTTAGCATTGAGCAACGCATAATATAACTAGAGTATGTGTAGTATGAGGCCATCATGGTTTATTTATCATGTTTTAGAGAACTTGAGAAATTGTATACTTTATGAGAAATTTATGTTTAAACTATGGCTTGTGTATTTGGAGGATAAAATTTATGAATAAAAACCTTTCGGAAATAACTCATTAAGTTTGATAGTTGTGATTTTAAACCACAATATGCTAACGCCTAAGTATATAATTATATATTTTTATATGGTTTGCACAAAGGTGACCAAAAACACTAGTTTCAAAGCTTGTTGAGAAATTATTCATGGCTATTACAGAATACACATGTGGTTTTGAAAAACGAAAAAATAATAATACATGCACAAGTAAACTTTTGCAAAGTGTTTTACTAATTGTTGGTTGATTTTTTGGGGAAAGTAGCCCTTGTTGAATCTTGGAATTCTATCTCTTTTGCCAAAGGTACCTTATTAGTTTGATTGGCTGTTTATGAAAATTCATAATTAGTCTAAAAATAATATCTTTTACAAAGAGCATACTTAATATGTTCAGAGGCATACACTTAAATTAAGATTACTAATTGATTACTTTTCTTAGGTGATCAAAGATTTCTTTTAAAATAATAGATAGATCCTACGGAATCAAAAAAAAATCAAAATTCCAATTTTATACACATGAACAGCTTCACATGATGTGTAGAATATATACTGTTAGAAATAGAAAGAAAACAGTTGAAACCGCTTGAATTAGTGTTGATAAAATTTTTATCCTACTTCCATTAAAGACACTGATGAGATCTAATTCTACCAATCAAGCTAATTCAAGAAAAGGAAGGGGAAAAAATAAGAGGACACACAATAAGATATTCCCTACAGATTTTGAGCAAAAAAGATGAGGGTCGAGAAAAGAATAAGGCCTAACATCTGCAGAAATAAAAACTAAATACATAGATACAAGGGAATAAGGAATAAAAAAGATGAGAAAATTTTTTGATAATGTAAAAATTATGTTAGTAATATTTTGAGAGTGAATGTATGTTAATATTTCGTTATTGTGTGTTCAAGTGTTTCTTTGTGCTGTGTTGTGTTTATGTATTTGTATATAGCATGCTAATGTGTCTGTGCTGCCATGTTGCTTGATTCATGAAAATGTAAATATGCTCCCGCTATATATTAATCTATTTCTCTGTTGTGTTCATGTGTTTCTCTACAAAAGACTAGTTGTGATTAACTTGTAACAACTAGAGAATTTGTCTTTCTTACATCAAAATTGGTCATGCAAGAATACACCAGAGTCTGAAAGAAGAAATACAAAAAGAGAAAATAGAGAAGTAGAAGAAACAAAAGCGTTGTTTGCCGAAGTTATTTTTTCACCATGTAAATTTAATAATTCTGACAAACTTCTAAATAGCATTCCAACCATTTTATTATTATTATTATTATTATTATTATTATTATTATTATTATTATTATTATTATTATTATTATTATTATTATTATTATTATTATTATTATTATTATTATTATTATTACAACCACAATATCAAATCTTTCATAAAAAATGATAGAACTCTAAAAAGGTAGCAAAAAATTTTAAAAACACTGATAATAGGAAACAAAGAAGCCTATCCCAAGCATAAATCAAGAAATAGAGAAAAATCACAATAAAAGAATTCACCTTAACAAGGGCAACCATAGATAGGCTAAAAAGTAAAAAAAAAAATTATAAACAAAATACTGGAATAGAGAAAAAAACACCACATAAACCAAAAAACATATAAACATTGCAGTGAAATCTATCAGGCATTGTGTTTGAAATAAAGCATATAATGTAGACACATAGGGCAACTATTTCAAAAAAGAACTGATATTTAGTCCAAAGAACTAACCTTTAAATTAACATAAATCTGGGGGAAAATGGCGGTGAGAGTGATGATGGCGGCGGCGGCGAGAGGGAAAATGAACTGATAGATAGATGACGGTGGGGGGAAATAGTTCCAATTGAGAGAGAGGGAGATGACGGTGAAGGGTGAGAGGGAGGTGAATAGTTTGATTATAAAAGAAGGGCATGGTGACTTTTGGGCTACACAGAGGTGGAGCAACGGCAACAAGAGGGAAAACGAACTGAGAGAGGGAAGGCATACGGTGGGGCGGTGGACAGTGTTGATTGAGAGAGAGAGGGATAATAGTAAAGGAAGAAATTGAGCTAAATGGCTTGATTCTTAAAAGAAGGAGAGCACAGAGGTGATGTTTGGGCTACACAGAGGTGGAGGTGGGGAGTAAATCAGTTTTCTTCTATAATAGTAGAGCCTTCCCCTGCAAGGCCGTCTCGACTCTCGTGAAACCTCAACTACTCCCTTGCCATTATTGATGTCAAGAAGTTTCTGCGGCTTGGCTTCACCGCCGCTGAGCTTTAGGCAAAAATGAGCAAAACTATGTCGTTTTGTCCATTGTTCAGTCCATGCGACGTGATCTCTCTGTCACCACAAGATCAGAGAGCTTCAAATAGTGCTCGTAAACTCATCGCACAATTTTTGTACCAAAATTGCGTGGCCCTCGATCCCCATACCTCACTCTAATACCTACCTGCCTGCTCTGCTTCCTATAGCCATACCTCAGTTGATCTCTGTCCACCTTCTACTCATATCAGTGGTCCACAACTCCTTCCAATCTTATCTATACATTCCATAGCAATCAATCACGAACTACATGTTAGTGAACTAGGGTACCTACGAGCACAGATAGGCAACTCAACTGAATTGAACAAGCACCGCCTATACCCGACCAAGGCTCTAACAATTGCAATTATCAAATATCAACAATGCCGGCAAGGCCACACAGTCCAAACGTAATGTAACTAGACAAAATTCACACTTAATAAACAAATCAATAGTATACCTGATTGACTTGCTCGCGGTTCTACCAGAATGTACCTAGCGCTGGCACTCCTCTGGACAAGCTGCGCCGCAACGTCTTGTATCTGCTGACCGAATCACCGATCTAATACTTGGTTTGCCTTCAGAAGCTATTCGCCCCACTCCGGTGCGATGGGTACAGCGACTCTTCTTGCGGGATAAGACGGTCTCGGATCATCGTTGACGCACACCAACTGTGATCACCTCGAAAATCCCCTCAGTTCGCCGGTCCCGATAAGGCAAAATTATGGATCGTGGAGAGAGAATCGAAGCGGCGAATTTTCTTGCAAGAAGCAAAAAAAACATGAAAAGGGGTTCTGCCTAATGGCGGCTCTGTTCCCCCTTTTAATGTCGCCTTAGGAAAATTAAAACCCAATTCGGATTAGGAAGTCCTAATTCCTTTACAGATTTTATGTTTCCTATTCCTTTTCAAGTTAGAGTTAATTAATTGGGCCAAATAAAAGTAGAAGATCGTGAAAACATGGCCCAAGCCCAACTTTAACAATATTTAATTATGGATTCCCACCATGAAAATGGCTTCTACCACAATCAAAACAATCTCTAACATGTCAAGAACAATTCCCATTAATTGTTTTAGGCTAACTAATCATGAGTTAAAATTTATTAACTCCCAAAGTTGCCATTTTCAACAATCCCCCACAAATCCATAGTTAAAGACTATTCGGGATTCACATAATCTGCTTTCGATAATGGTACCTTCCGGTTTGAACCACTACCTAAGTTATCCAACTTATGCCCCCACCAGAACAGATGGACTTAAGCCTTGAATCTGAACCTTGAATGTGACGGCGTCCATTGGTAACAACAAACTATCGGCTATGGAGATAATCTTTAGGGTTGACACGTTATGGCCATGTGTCCTGATCCTGTCTCATGAGTGTATTCAGAGAAAACCCAATTCCCTTTAGTTGCGGCCACACAACAACACTCACATAGTTGGCGATCTCCAAGGATGGACTGCTAGCATCCTGTCTAAAAGACTTGATCCCATTCGAGTCAAAACTCTTACTTATTGCGATAAACGCACCACGAGGCTTTCGGGAAATGACCTAGATACAAAAGTATCGGAATTGGTGCCGAGATTCACTCAAACGACTTGTTTATACCACATTGAAGCGCCTTGCGGGATCTCCACTTGGTCGGTTGGGTTGCCACTTGTAGGTGAATCATTTACGGGTTATCGGTCCCATTCCCAACCTGGATTTAAGGAACAATGATGTTTCAAGTCCCTTAGTTAGGGAGTCGCAATGTTATATTTGGATCCAACAAAGTCAACGAGACACCACCCTTTCGAGACACTAACTCCCTTATAGACTTAAGTCTAACTTGGATGTGTCTCTTAGTCTTTTGATTATACTTGGTACTCTTTATCTTTGCAATTGTGGTTTGGTTGTCACAATGCACGAGATATAGCGATAACGGACTTGGCGATCATTGGCAAAGAGGACAATAGTCCATACGACCATTCGGCTTCAGTTCCGATAGTATCAAGGCACATAACTCGGCCTCAAAAGTTGGCCGAGTTATCATAGTTTGTTTACAAGACTTCCAGGCAGTTGCACCACCACCTAATGTAAACACATATCCGAGTGCATCCATTGCTACCGAGTTCTTGGCTATCCGACTTGCATCACTATACCCTTCAAGTACAGCGAGGAATTTCCCATAATGCAGCCCAAGGGACAACTGTTCCCTTCAAGTACCTTAGTACTCTATCCAAGGCCTCCCAATGAGTCCGATTTGGACAACTTGTATATCTTGCCGGCTTAGATACGAGAAAATGAAATATCTGGTCTTGAGCCATTCGCAAGATATTGCAAGCTACCAATAATTTGAGAATATCTTAATTGAGACACGGGAACTCCACTTTCATTTTTGAACAAAGCTACAGAAGGGTCACTTGGAGTTTTAGCAATTCTACAATTTTGATACCCATATTTCTCAAGAACACTCTCAACATAGTGAGTTTGAGAAATGGTTATCCCCTCAGTTGAGCGAATCAACTTTAGGCCAAGAATCACATTTGCTACTCCCATATCCTTCATTTCAAACTTACTTTTCAAAAATGATTTAGTCTCATTAATTATCTCAATATTGGACCCAAATAGCAAAATGTCATCCACATACAGGCATAGAACAATACAAGTATTACCTTTAACCTTACAGTAAACACACTTGTCATTCTCATTTATGTTGAAGCCAAATGATAAAATTGTTTTATCAAATTTTTCATGCCATTGTTTGGGTGCTTGTTTTAGACCATATAGGGATTTAATAAGTTTACAAACTTTCCGTTCATTTCCTTTGGCCACAAATCCCTCAGGTTGATCCATATATATCTCTTCTTCAAGATCACCATGAAGAAAAGTCTGTCTTCACATCCATTTGGTGGATGGTGAGACAATATATGGAAGCCAATGCAATTAGCACTCGGATTGTAGTCAAACGAGCAACGGGAGAGTATGTATCAAAATAGTCTATTCCCTCTTTCTGTCTAAACCCTTTGGCAACTAATCGGCTTTATACTTATCTATGGTCCCATCCGGTTTAAGTTTCTTCTTAAATATCCATTTACATCCAATTGTACTGCACCCGGGAGGGAGATCTACCAATTCCCATGTCCCATTGGAGACAATGGAATCCATCTCACTCTTGACGGCTCCTTTCCAATGCCACGCTTACGAGGAAGCCATAGGCGCTTGAAAAGTCAAAGGTTCGTCCTCAACATTGTAAGTGACAAAGTCACTTCCAAAGTCCTTGACAGACCTTAGCTCTCTTACTCCTTCTAGATTCTTCCAATTCCTCAATTTGAGTATTGGGACTATTTGGACTTGCCCCCACATCTTTCATCCTTTCCACATGATCGGGAATGGAATCGGACGTTAAGATTTGAATCTAAAGTAGAAACATCTTGAGGCAAACCGGTTTTCATGGGAAACACATTCTCAAAGAATGTAGCATCACGGTATTGAATGATAGTGTTACAATCTATACCAGGTATTTCGGACTTAATTACCAAAAACCTCATGGCATAGCTTATTTCCACATAACCAATAAAGATGGAATCAACAGTCTTTGGTCCTAACTTCTTCCTTTTATGTTCAGGGATTAGAACTTTTGCAAGACAACCCCACACACGGAAGTATTTTAAGTTAGGTTTCCTACCTTTCCAAATTTCAAATGGAGTTACCTCTTTATGTTTATGAGGGACTACGTTCGAGAATATGGCAAGCCGTATTCAAAGCCTCACCCCACATATACTTAGGCAATCCAGAATTTAAAAGTAAGCTGTTGATCATATCTTTAAACGTTCTATTTTTCCATTCGGCAATCCCATTAGGTCGGGGAGAATAAGGGGGTGTCTCCTCATGAATTATGCCATTGCTTTGGCAATATTCAACAAATGGATTAGACCCATACTCTCCACCTCTATCGAGATCTTAACCTTTTAAGTTTCTTGCCGAGTTTGAGTTTCGACTTCATTTTTAAATATGAGAAACTTTTCAAGTGCTTCATCTTTATGTTTAAGTAAATAAACATAGCAATATTTCTTGCAATCGTCAATAAAAGTAATGAAATATTTCTTATGATCCCTAGTCAATAAGCCATTGAATTCACAAATGTCTGTGTGAACTAAATCAAGTATTTACGAATCCCTTTCAATTGAATGATAGGGTTTCCTGGTTGTTTTAGCTTCCACACACACTTGACATTTATTTTTCTTATCAATTGAATGTTTAGGGATCAAATCTAAATTCATCATTCTTTTAACAGAATCTAAATTTAAATGTCCAAGTCTACTATGCCAAACATCGAGTGGATTCAATAATGTGCACCATAGGATAAACAGAATTCTCAATAGAAGAAGCTTTATTCAAATCGAAGTAAAAGGTTCAACTCTTAATTTAAATAAACCATACGACAAATAACCTTTGCCAACAAAAGAATTGTAGTGCATAATCACTACTTTATTACATTTGAAAGTAAGTTCATAACCCTCTCTAACTAAACATGAACCACTAAGAATATTCCTACTGAGCTGTTGGAACATGTTGCACCCTATGAAGAGAAAGAATACGCCCTGAAGGAAACTTCAAGTCCACGCGTCCAATCCCCAACACATTGGCTGCAGTTGAGTTCCCCATCTTCACGAGTTTTTCCTTTAATAGGTTGGTAAGATACAAAAAGCAATTTATCGAGCACAAACGTGCACATTTGCTCCGGTATCAACCAGCCATTCAAGTGGCTCATAAATAGTAAAGACTTACGGGTTAACGAAACATACATTTCATCATCATTGGAAGTAGTGATGCCGGTCTCGGCCTCAATGGTACAAACCTCGGTAAGGTGAGTACTCAAATCAGCCTCCGCTTGACTAGTATCCTCTACCACCACATTGACTTGTGCTTGAGAATTTGATCCTTGTTTGACTTTGGGCTTTTTAGACGGACGAGTCCTTAACCCGATGTCCAACCGACCACAATTCCGGCAAGGTTTGTTTGCTTTCGATTTCTTCTTGGCCTTGCCTTTTGTCTTGTTTATGTTTTTAGAGTTTGAGTTAACCCCCACATTCCTCCGATTATTGCTCTTCTTCCCGGTAGTCACAATATGGACATTAGACTCCATAGGTACAATATGACTATTCTTTCTATGTTGCTCCTCAATGGATATTGATTTCATCAAATCGTTTAGAGAAATCTTCTCCGTCTTGTGTTTGAGGGACATACCAAAGTCCTCCCAAGACTTAGGAAATTTCTCTATCAACGACATCACTTGAAACTTCTCGGGAAGTTCCATATCCGATTCATGAAGAGAATGGATAATCAATTGCAACTCTTGAGTCTGTTCAGTCACGAGACTTACCCTCAACCATACGAAACTTTAGAAATTTGGAGACATAATACCTTTCCGGACCTTGATCCTCGGTATTATATTTCCTATCCAGTTCATCCCATAGCATCTTTGCTTGTGTATGACTCGAAACGAGTAGACATCAAAGAGAGCATTTGTCAATGCTGACGATGTTGCTCCTCTGCCTACATTATTCCGTTCATCCCACGCAGCAATCTCGGCTACTCTAGAATGCCTTCGGTTGGTATAGGCTCTGTCTACTCGCTACTGCGATAATAAGCCCCTCATGGTCAACCAAATTTTCATGCGTTGTTGCCAACGCTTGAAATTCGTCCTGGACCAAACTTGTCCAGGCAAACCATTCAAGTCAACCAAAGGCTTATACGCGACGGATGCGATGCACTGACGAATTGGCCATTGCACACACACGGATAATTGCGGATTAGCTTCTTGAAGATTGTTAGTGAACTAGGGTACCTACGAGCACGGATAGGCAACTCAAGCTGAATTGAACAAGCACCGCCTATACCCGACCGGGGCTCTAACAATTGCAATTATCAAATATCAACAATGCCGGCAAGGCCACACGATCCAAACGTAATGTAACTAGACAAAATTCACACTTAATAAACAAATCAATAGTATACACGATTGACTTGCTCGCGGTTCTACCGAGAATGTACCTAGCGTTGGCACTCCTACGGACAAGGCTGCGCCGCAACGTCTTATCTTGCTGACCGAATCACCGAGTCTAATCTTGGTTTGCCTTCAGAAGCTATTCGCCCCACTCCGGTGCGATGGGTACAGCGACTCTTCTTGCGGGATAAGACGGTCTCGAGATCACTTGTTGACGCACACCAACTGTGATCACCTCGAAAATCCCCTCAGTTCGCCGGTCCCGATAAGGCAAAATTATGGATCGTGGAGAGAGAATCGAAGCGGCGAATTTTCTTGCAAGAAGCAAAAAAAACATGAAAAGGGGTTCTGCCTAATGGCGGCTCTGTTCCCCCTTTTAATGTCGCCTTAGGAAAATTAAAACCCAATTCGGATTAGGAAGTCCTAATTCCTTTACCAGATTTTATGTTTCCTATTCCTTTTCAAGTTAGAGTTAATTAATTGGGCCAAATAAAAGTAGAAGATCGTGAAAACATGGCCCAAGCCCAACTTTAACAATATTTAATTATGGATTCCCACCATAAAAATGGCTTCTACCACAATCAAAACAATCTCTAACATGTCAAGAACAATTCCCATTAATTGTTTTAGGCTAACTAATCATGAGTTAAAATTTATTAACTCCCAAAGTTGCCATTTTCAACACTACATACAAGAAAAACAAATACTTTCTCATTTTTATTACATCCATTGTCCAATGTAGTAATGATTTTGGAGAAAATTGGGTGTTATAAGAGGAGGAGAAGCACAATCAAAAACCATGAAGAGGAAGATGACGAGAATTGATTTCAGGTCTTAATCTCCTACTCCAATCTTCCAATTCAAAAAGCAGAGGTTTGTTTCCACTGAAAAAGTATAACAGATGGGAAACGTGTGAACAGCAAGGAAGGAGAGGAGGTGATGGGAAGAGTAAGGAAAGAAGAAAGAGGAAGGGAGATGACAGAGCAGTGAAGAAAGAGGAGAGAGCAAAAAGGATGGAGAGAGAGAAAACAATGAGAAGAGACAATGGAAAGGTTGAGGGAAAAAAAAGAGGAAAGAAGGAAAAATAATGGGTTATGAGAAAGACATCACTGGAGAGAAAGAGGAAGATGACGGGAAAAGGCGTAGAAAAGAGGAGAGAGCAAAAGTTGCATATGAAGTGGTATGAATTGAATGCATGTTTTTAGGTAAAGGATAATATTGTTATTTGATAAAACATTGCTCTGGGAGGCGGATAATTGCTCCGGCAATATAATCAGCCATATGGAAAAGTGGGAAGGTAGGGGGAATCATGTGCCTATTTTTTTTGTTCAAAAATCTAAAATTTGTAATTTTGCTATCTCATAATAGTGAAAGTGTTATAAAATTAGGGTAGTGTTAGAATAAAATCTATATACTACACACTAAGAAAATTCTAACTATTTTTTGCACAAGAATTTCTCTTCAAACTTCTCTCTTTCTTTCTCTCACAATTCTTTCTCTAATCTTTCTTTCACTAATCTTTTTTTCACAAAATGATGGTGTATTACAAGCTTAGAGCATAGCTCTATTTATAAAGCTCTAATTAGTGGAATACATCATGGCATACATCATCTTCAACTAATTTCAATTAGTGGTGTCTCCACTAAATGGTGGACATCCATAAAAATCTTCTAATAATTCACATAAATCCATAATTAGTGGAGCCTCCACTAATTAATGGAGATTCCAATAATTCATAACAGAAAGATAATTTTATAAAATTATTAATATTAAATAATAAATATTATAGATCAAACAAGATTCCTTTAAAAAAAAGTTTCATTTCCTTATCTAATTCTTTTCACTTTTTCTAATTATAAAGAATAAGATAATAAATTTAACTTATTAAATTAATATTTAGTAAATTAAAACTTTATCTATTTAATTCTTTCACTCTCACTTTTTTTTTTTTAAATAACATTTTCCGTTTAATATTTTTTATAGCACTTTTTGAAAACTTATTGAACTTTTTAATTTTAGACTTTTTTTTTTTTGGTAATTTTTCATACCTTGTGCTTTATCATTTGTTAAATTTTAAACATTCTAGATTTTTTTCATAAAAATAAATTTCAAAAAATTATATTTAAATTTACAAATTTTACAAATATTATATGCAACCTATGTAATGTATATAAATACAATTAATATGTGTTGAATAAAATATCTCAGGAGGCATTCATACTTCGTATTATTATTTTTATTTTATAGTAAATTGTCCTTAGTAAAATAAATCATAAAAGATAAAAAAAAATGTTATCAAACCAAAAAAAAAAAAAAATGGAGAGGGAGAAGATTAAATAGATAAAGTATTTATTTACTAATATTAATTTCATAGTTTAAATTTATTGCCTTTAATTTGTAATTAGAAATGATAAAAAGGAGTTGAATAAGGAAAGGAAATTCTTTTAAAGAGATCATGATTGATCTCTAATATTTATTATTTAATATTGATAATTTTATAAAATTATCTCACTTTAATAAAGTAGCAAATTTACATATTTTGATTTTTTTTTATCCAAGTGTGTATATATATATATATGGAGTTTGCTAACATGCAGTATGTTAGCATTGTATATATTTTTTTGGGAAAAAAAAATCAAAACACATAATTTTGCTTCTTCACTAAAGTGAAAAATAATTTTATATTAAAAAAAATAATCTTTTCGAAACTTGTTAGAAGATTAAAAAAATAAAAATATGATAAAGACGAAAAAAAATGTTTTTGATGTCCAACATAGTTGGGTGGAAAACGTTGATGTCCTCAAACACCTAACGTCTTGTTTTTCCACCCAACATAATTAAAATTACATAACATAGACCATGTGACAGTAATGAGAAAAATGATAAAGACAATGATCTTTAAGAGAAAAAAATGTTATTGAAATAAATAAATAAATAAAAGAGAGAGAATATTAAACAAATAAAATATTAATCCACTAAATATTTGTTCGATAATTTAGGATATATTAATATTTATATTTTAATTAGAAAATATAATAGTTAAATAAGAAAATAAAACTATTTTAAAAAAATCTTGATTGATCTCTATAATTTATTACGTAATTTTAATAATTTTACAAAATATCTATTACTTTAATGAGAAGATAAAATTATATATTTTAGTTTTTTATTCAAAAAAATAAGTACAATACTAATATACTACCTTCATGTAGTATGTTTTAAAATCCCTATATATAAAGTATTTTTTTTTTCTTTTTAAACATAATATTACAATTTAATTAGACATTATTAAATAAGTTATTGCGAAATAAATCTTGTCTAACATGGAAGCTACATTTGATGGCTAATAAATAGCCATCACTATTTGATAATACACACTACTAATCACGTATCAATGAGACTATAACGTCAAACTGCAAGATAGGCATTTCGATTTCCATCCTACCAAAGAAATAAGAGGGAAAAAAGGGGGGGGGGAATTGATTGATTACACTATCAAAAAGTTAGAAATATTTTTATTAATTAAAAAGTTAAATAATAAAAATACAAATGATTAAATTCTAACATATGCATCCAACATGCATACGGTCCTAGTTGAAATAAAATTTTGATATTCAATGTGGATGACAGGATTCAACCCAACTTGATTATTTAACTTGTGGAGTCGAGTTATTTTAATAACTATTTGGTTTTAGACCCATCAAAAAAAAAGAAAAGAAAAAAACAAACAACAACTAGTACTAGCAATAAAAGCATCATACAATCAAAATTATTATTTTTGTACACAATGTTTTCAGAACCGAATCAGTCATCGAACTAGAAAAGTTATTAGTTTACGGTTTAATGGTCCAATCTTAATTAGACCGTAATTGAACCGGTAATATTATAATTTAAAAATTAAAAATATAATTATTTTTTAAAGAATATTGATCAATAATATAGTATAATTTAAGTTTATAAAAACATAAATATTCAAATTCATGATTAAAAATAGGCATTTTTAGTTTATAACTAACAATCTAACATATTAAAGTAATTTATTGAATTATATAATTTAATTTGTCCCCTCAAAAATTATAAAATTTGCCCCAAATTTTTTTTTAAAAAGAAATCGGTTCACTATTAGACCGACCGGTCACCGATTCATCGATTGGATCGATCGGTCCAATACGATTCTTTCAAAAACTACCGATTTTTGAAAGAATCCGTCTGAATGACCAGACCGGATCGGTTGGAGAACCGGTCCACGATCGGACCGGCTGGTCCGGTCCGGTCCCAAAATCACTGCTTGTACATAATGGAAACCAAACTAAGGAAAGTCATGATCATGAAACCAATATTGGAGGCCATGAAAGCAGCTCTTTTTTCTTAGGGGAAATAATAAGCGTTGTCTGATCACAAAGTAATCATCAATCATATGTTAGAACCAAATATGAGTAAATGAAACACAAAAGGGCAGCATCATTTTTCTCATCACATTCTTCATATGGTAGTGATAAAATTATCTACCATGGGTAAATCAAGGAATTTCCATCTGCATAAGCATCAATATTAGCCTCCATAATCTTCTTCAGCAATGCAGCAGCTCTCTCTCGGGCTTTTCCTGATCCTCTAACAGAAAGATCAGCAAGAATAGATGAGAATTCAGGCAATCTTAAGGCATCTCTCAAACATCCCTCACTTTCATCGAAAAGCCGAAGCAGGATTTCTGCAGCACCCTCCTTACTCAACATGCATCTTCCCTTCAAAACTTCCATCATGGAGCCAACAATCTGATCAGTTTTCCTCAATTCGGATAAACCCTCTTCAAATCTTGCCAGTAAGCACAATATTGCAAGAGAAGTTCCTGCCAGTTCCTCACCATCAGTGCTTTTTACGACCTGGATTAGCATTGGAACCGCGCCTGATCGTACAGCCAGCGTGCAATTACCCTGAAACTGCACCAATTCAGCTAGAGAGCTAAGAAGATGATGAGAAGATGAAGAACGCGGTCCTGAAGTTGCAGTAATTAGAACCTGAATGGTTCCGGCTACTCCAAACTTGGCCTTGTTTTTATCCAGCATTGCCAGGCTGCAAAGAAGAGAAGCTGCTAATTTGCTGGATTCTGCAGAACCCGGGGAGAGAATTGCAGTGTTTAGATGTAGAATGTTTTCCATGTCTGCAAGAGACTGCTTCAGATTAGGGTTCAGGGACAGATTAAAGAGGATAGATAATGCCAAAATTTCAATCGTGGGAGAGGAAGATTTCGAGAGGGAAATAAGAATGGGAATGGCACCATCTGTCTGTGCTACCAAATTCCTGTTCTGGGGACTGACTTTTGTGATGGTAACTAAGGTTTGCAGAGCTTTTACTTGACAGTCTCGCGAATCAGATTGAAGGTCTTCAAGACACGCTGCTATGGTTTCAAGAAGCCGGGCTGACGTCATTGTTCTTTATCTTGCCTTTGCCTCTCAATCAGTTCAGTAGTGATTATCAGAAGTGACAATGGGAACATTCAGTTTTTCATAGGATGTTTTTCATATAATGGTGACAACCAGAAAAGATGAAGAATTGGATGTTTACAATGTAAGAAGTGGATGAAAAACGCACATATTGAGTGCAAAAAAGCAAAAGATAGCTAATGATTTCCTTAAAATCTGAGACTTATACGTCAGGTTGCTTTGTTGGTTCGATATTAACATAGTTCAGTGATCTTAAACAGAAGAAAACAAAGTTAGAATGGCTTATATTAATATATATAGAGATAAATCAGCAACACGGCATGAAATTAGCCGGATGACGCAAAACACCCCGAGAAAGTTAGGCATCAACATGTTTATCCAGGAGCCTAAACTGCCACCGGCCGAAGTCGGTTGCTATGGTACACCATACTAGCTTAGCTTGCCCTACTTAGCACGTGACCCGGCAAGGATAAGTAAATGCCGCTTCGTAGATGGATCTTCATTTGAACTCCTAACACTTCAATGTCCGTGTCCATTTTGGACTTCTAACTCTGTTGAACTGCGGTGATGAGGTTCGTATTTTAGTTATATAGTCCAAATCCGAATTTTCCTAAAAAGCAAAAGCTCAATCTCCAGCAAAGCAAAGCAGGTCGAACCATTACATAGAGTTAACTAAAACCAAAAAAGCTCAATCTCCAGCAAAGCAAAGCAGGTCGAACCATTACATAGAGTTAACTAAAACCAAAAAAGCTCAATCTCCAGCAAAGCAAAGCAGGTCGAACCATTACATAGAGTTAACTAAAACCAAATTATCACTAATGCTATCACCCTATCACTATGTTTGGTCCACAACGGAAGAGGGTGAAGAAACCCTTAACCTTCACTGGCAGAACACATGTAATTTGTTTTTGGAATGTTTAGTTGAAGCGAAAACAAAATAACTCAATCTCTTCAGATTTAAACAAACAGTTTCTCTAACATATTTACTTTCCCTCTATACCCAACGAGATAAATCACCCATTCCCTCATCCTCTTTCTTTTCACCCAAGCCAAACATAATAAATGTATGAAAAAAAGGACATCAATCTCTAGCCACACTTCGAGGTCATAAGCTAATGCTTTCACCAAGATATCGTAGTTTTCTCCATTCAAGCTACACATTAAAATACTCCAGCACAAGAAATTATAAGAGAGCAGAAAGAAATCAAAAACAGCAGACCTAATAGGCGAGAACCAAAGACCACTGCAACGTCAAAGAGCCACCAGAAAACATGCAAAAGCCAGAAGTACAAGGGGTTTCTGATCTCAAATTTCAAGTACGGATGAAATAAAACGAAGAAATGGGCGTCCCCAGAAAGAGCACGGATAATAGCTATAGTCTAGACTAAGATAAGCATATGGATCATCCAAATATTCCCGTTCCTCCAATTAAAATTATCCTAGACTTCAACAGATCAACAAGTTTACAACCGAAAAAGCTAATAAATACCACGTAAGCAACATTATTTTTTCAAGCATACACCAGAGAAAACCCATGACAATGCAATCTCATATCGTATCCAATCACAAGAAGGATAGACAACGCCGTCAATGTATTCCTCATACCATGGCAGTAATAACTAGCCCTTAATCCCGTCCTGAGTCAGGAGATCCATCACCATAGGAGACAAGGCCAGCCCTACCAGAGGGGCTCCTGGAACTTGACTTCTCTTTGCTAACACGTTTAGGAGATTGTGAACCAAGGGAAGACTGTGATTTTGATGGGCTCCGACTCTGACTAGGAGAAGGTGAGCGCCGCCTCTCGACACGTGGCGATCCACGATATCTCTCCACAGGTGACCGGCTATGAACAGGGCTACGGCTATAACGACGACGGTACCGTATTGGAGTATGTGATACAGTACGACTGCGGGACCGACTCCTCCTGCCTCTATATCTGCAACAAGAGTGCTAAACACATGAGCTTTACCACGGTAGGATGTTTCAAAGAGAACTTTTCCACTTCTCATTTTAATATTGAGATCAACTACCAGTTGTCCCCTATAATTTGCAGGAAAAACAAGCAGCAAGATAAATTGATAATTGAACAGAAACATTAGAGATAGATTCATTTCATACAGGTCAATGGATTTATACTTCTAACCAAGTTGTACCATTTAAAATTTTTAATCTGTTCCAAAGGAAAATTTTTCTTGAGAAATTCCAAGAACAGACCTGGGAGGAGTTCTTCCTCTTGGAGGACTTCTGTAACGTCTAGGGGATCTCCTGTAACTTGAGAATCTATCAAATATTAAAACACAGAAGGTGAAAGTTGTATTAATATTAAGTACTATAAAGATCAAAACTGAAAGCGAATTTTATACAAAAGAAGCAGCATCTTACCTGTCACGATCACTTCGGCCGCCATAGCGATATGACCTTACAGGAGACCTATCCGGAGAACGACTCCTATATCGCCTTACATATGAGTAACGCTCACTGAAGCCCCTACCCCTCCTAATGCGCTTGGGGGATCCCTCCACCGAGGGACTTCTTGAAGAGCTCCTACCACGGTCAGAAGTAGGTGACCTCACTCGCCTGCTTGCACTCCTAGGGCTCCTTGAATAACTCCGACGGTTACTTCTGCTAGGTGCCCGAACTGGACTCCTGCTAGGGCTCCTCCTAGAGGGGACCCGACCAGAGCTTCTGCTTATACTCCTCCGAGATGATCTAACTGGACTTCTGCTTCTGCTCAGAGTCTTCCGAGAAGATCTAACTGGGCTTCTACTTGTTGATTTTAATGACCTTCTGGATGAGGATCCAGGTGGGCTCCGAACAGGTCGACCTCGAGGAAGAGAAGCTGAGGGACTTCTACTGCTACTCTTTTGAGATCTATTTCGCACTGGAGGGCTGACGCTGACACTTCGTCCCTTCTTGCCCTGAACTGGACTTCTACTGACACTTCTAGCAGGACTTCTACTGCTCACACTTCTAGCAGGGGTAAAGCTCCTGCTCCTTTCTGAAATTCGCTGAGGGCTTCGGCTAACACTTCGACTCCTGCTTACACTCCTTTTGGGGCTAACATTACGACTTCTGCTTTGACTCCTCTTGGGACTAATGCTCATGCTCTTGCTCATGGTTCTTTTAGGACTTATGCTTCGGCTCCTGCCATCAACTTTCAATAAAATACCATAACTGGAAGAATTGGTAATCATAAAAAATAAGGTGCGAGGAAAAATTGAAAGTGAACCTAGATTTTCCAGGGTGGTCATCCACTACATCAGGTTGCCTATCAGAGCTCTTCTCAGATCTACTTTCCACTCCAATACCATTGCTTTGAGGTTCTCCATTTTCTTTAGGGAATTCACCCTCTTCCCTTTCAAACATATCAGTTGAATCCCCCTTCTTTCCACGAACTAAAGCTGCTTCTTCCACCTCAACTGATGGAGATTGATTTTGATCTTGAAATGTTAAGAAAGAAATATCAGAATGAACTTATATATGAAATAACATATCCACTAAATTTTTAGCAAGATTTTGTCAATGAAGAAAAGTCCAGTTATGACTTCACCAAACTCTTGTACATGAAATTCTTTAAATCTTCTTTTTACACACACTGGTGATGGAAAGAATTAAGATGAATCCACTAACAGTAACAAGTGTGGAAATGGATATATTCTAATGATTGTCACGTCATCACCCTAATATAAGAAGTGTTATCCCAAAGACAAATAAAACATGAATGCAATTATCCAATATATTGAACTTATCAACTAAAGATCTTGAATATAAGCGTAGGCAAGCTTCATGAAGGATGTTAGAAGTAAAATGCAAAAGCAGCAAAAGCGGCTAAGCATGCATAGCAACAGAACAATATACACAAACCCTAGCATATTCATGCAGAACAAACACTAGAATATGCAAAAATAAATATAATAAACCATATTTCCTGACACAACAGCTAACAGAAGTTCAAAGTTAAAAGGCCGTGTCCTGCATATATGCAGAAGTCCATTAACAGCGCTGGAACAATCAACTTACCCACGGTTTTATGCTTCCTATCCAACCCCTGAGCCTCACCATTATTGTCCTTCGAGACACCTTCACTTCCACCATCACTTTCTGAAGCACTATCAGATGTCCTGTAAACAGATAAAAAGAAGCAGAAATCAGCAAATTAAGGAGATGCTGAGATGTCGGGAAAAGGAGCAAGAAACATGTTAAATAATTTCAATAGCCAGCCCAAGATACAAATTAAATGTAGACACAAACCACAACTCACAAACACGAAATGAAGGGGAAAAAGTGGTGTGACCTTCTTGGCTTGCGCTTAGCTTTCTTATCACGCCTCTTGTGCTTTTTTTCACGCCTTCTGTCCCTTTTACGTTTGTGTTTGTCTCTCTTCGATCTCTTCCTCTTCCTATACCTATCATCACTCGAAGAGCTAATATCAGTTGATGAGGATTCATAAGAGTCAGAATCACTTTCTGATTCAGAAGATTCTGTCTCATCATCTGATGAACTATCTGATTCAGATGTGTAATATCTGCTTCTCTTTTTCCTTCTCTGTTTCGAAGACTTCTTATGCTTCCCCTTACACAATTTCAATTTATGAAGTTTCCTTTTGTCTTTGTCTGCATATACAGACATGAAAATAAGCATCACCAAACAAATGCAGGGGAAAATTTACAGTGGTCTGCAATTGTAGAATAATCTTTTGTAGAATGATAACAATCTTACCACCAAGGACACCAGAATTAATTATCTTCACAGTTACAGAAGGTCTCCCATCTTCATCACCCACATTTTCTATCTTCTTCAGAATGTCATGACCATGCACAAGTTTCCCAAATACAACACATTTCCTACACAAGCAAATTAATTATTTGGGAAAGACATAAACCTAAGGACACAACAGAAAAATAAATGGACTCCCTCTACCATTGGCATTTTTTTAACAAACATAAGAAAACCAACAGCATATATTTGCAAACCTGTCAAGATGATGATCAGCCTTAAATGTGACAAGGAACAGCGAACCACGTTCATCACGGTCAGCAATTGCCATTGACAGAAGACCAGGGGCATCATGTTTCAGCTTAGGAGACTCATCTGAAACATACATCGAGCTGGTTTAGTCTTTGTACAGAGATCAATAGAAATTCCTAAAACATCCAGTCAAAACCATCCAAACAACAGGACAAAGATAGAGAAATTACAAAAAGCTCAGTGACTAATTTCTACGGGGAGCTAATAATAAAAGACTACAGTTCAACAAATGTAGCCACCACATGGATTATGCATTTCCAAAGCAATCAAAACATTGCCTCTAACCATCCACAATTGACACGAAACATAAAAAGTGGAACTTCTTAATAGTTAAAATATAACACCAGATTCACTAAAAATAATAAAAAAATAAAAAGTAACATAACATCAAATTGCACTGGCAACAGTAAAGCAGATCTTAGCGACAGCAGCATCAGCATTCATACGCCAAAGAGTATCAGAACAATGTATTGCAGATGAAATGCCACTGCTGATTTTCAAGACAAGGGACCAAAAGGTTTGTAGATAAAAGGTCTACCAAGGGAAACAACATGAATAGCAATTTAAGCAATTGGAAGAATAACTATGCTAACAAGATAAATGTTTGGGCAGAGATAGAAAATTACTACAGCTAGACTGAGGATTAATGGCCAAACAGTTCCAAAATATCAACGTTCAAGGTGAAACCAAGAAAAAGAAAGCATTTCAAAACGTCCGATTGTTTAAAGCATGCTGGCGTGGGAGCATATTGATACTTTTATAATGACATAACAGCCCCAAGTTTTCTAACAGTTACACAGGTAAAGCATGTATCATGCATGAATGACAATATAGCTAAGGAAATTTGCAATGCATATAAAATCCAGGTCAAAACAGTAACATATACGTCCAAACTGCACTTATATACCCTTTTTCCTAGATAAGCAAATTTCACCTTTATCATTATCAAAAAGAAACTTCATTGAACCGTATTTTTAACTTGTACAATTTAGAGAATAACAAGGACTTCAATTATCTAACTATTTCACTGCCAAATGATTGCTTTCTAATTATTAGACCGCTGCCAAATATACATATCAAAGCCATTTACATCACCACCATCATCTACAAATTTTTTACTACAATAATCCCACCAAAAATAAAAAGTTTCCACCATTCTTCTTGTGATTCTCACCAAGTATAACAGGGATATCTTCAGGACAACTAATGGACTAAAAGCTAACATGTGGCTGTTTGAAGGAAGTAAGCCAAGGTATTTCATGCTAGACAGTAAGATGCATTGTAACACTGTATGGCTAAAAATTTGAGCTGATATACAAACCAAGATATGCAAATTTAACATCCAAAAATAACTTGACAGTGGAAAACTCATACCATGAAATCATGGGAAACTAAAACTATATGCCACCATACTATTATCTATTGTCTCGCGGATTCCCAAGAGCAAGAGGCAAAAAATAATAATAGTAAAAACCACCATAACATGTATTGCACTGCAACACAAATGGCATGATTCAAATACCCGTCGCTCCTGACAATGCAGCAATGAAAGACCAAGGAAAATGCTTTCCATTTTTCCCCCTTTCTTTGACACATTCAAAGGACAAAGGCAAACAGTATATACAGGCAAGCCATAACAATAATATGCCCTACCATTGTAAGAGAGAAAAGAATTGTCCAATATCATTTGATTGAAGCTCCCATGCAGCGAGAATAACATCAAAGTCAGGCCCCACCTTCACACGCAATGAAAAGCAAAACCATTTGCTTTCAACACAAATGATTTGTGGAAAAAGAACGAAGGAAAATGTTTGAAATGAAGCCTCATTTAACTATTTGATTCACACTTTAAAAAAAGTATTATCATATGCCATCATTTGAGATTATTATTGTCAAGACATCCCAAAATCACATCTACAAGTAACAATAAAGAAAATGCTATTCTCACCTGGAAATTTATCACTGTATATACTTTCTCCATAATTACCTGTAAAAACAAATATGAACTTCAATTTAACAGGAAGAAAATAACATACAGAATCTCCACAGATTTAAAGAAAGTTCAGTCATGAGAAATATGATTTAAAAGGAACACAATGCTTCTAAATTGAATAGAAACCTTTGCCTCCCCAAGCAAAAGTAATACTCATTGGAAGTATGAAAGATTTTGTCCCTCCAAGCTGGCCCAAATTGTTCCAGAATCTTAAGAAACACATGTTAATCACAAGGAATCAATGGCTCAAAACATCCTTCTGATGTCCAACAACTAACAGTAATGCAATCAGTTGTGGTAGTCAAGAAGTAAGTTGTATGCAGGTGATAAAGAGGAATTGATTCCATTACAAAATCTGCTTTTAAAAAAAATGATAACATTGTTCAACACAAGAAATTGCAGTAGCTGAGGAATTTCAACCATCAGTTCTCTTCCATGATTTCTTTATATTGTAACTTATCAGGCTACTAATTTAAGGATAAAAACCTCAGCGACAGAAAGCAAACTACTACATAAAAGATTATTGAGAGGAAAAAAACCTACCATCTCGCCTTAGCAAATCACCAGCCTGCAAAATAAATGGAAGTTAATAATTCCCACACAATAAATGGACAATCATTCAAAGATACAGATTCTGAATGCCAAAGTTCAGTAAGTTTTGAAAATCAACTAGTACAACCTTAAAACTAACATCACAAGAAAAGCAGTCGAGACCGTCAACCCTGTCTCCTACAGCATAAACACAGATAGCTGACCAAAAGACAAACCACTTCTATTGCTTTTCAACCATAAAACTAGGGCAGACAGAGTGTGCCTCTTTTAACCCCAAAAAGCCAAACACATTAAACTACAAATAAAAGACATACCTTAGCCATAGATCCTTTAATAATGCGGTGAAAAAAGGTTCCTTTGTAGTGAAGAGGTTTTCCAGTCTTCAGACTTTCACCTTTCTCCCCTGGGAAAATTAGTAGTGGTATCAGATTCAGTAGATAGGCTTGAGTTAAGTAATTGAGTTGTAATTCAACTACTATATCCTTGAGAAAACAAATCTGCTGCCAGATTGCTCAAGACATTAAAAATCACGCACACCTTTTGGTATTAAATAAGAAAAAGAAATTCAAAGCTCTTGCCTTCTCAACCTTACTTAATGTAAGATCAATAAACCTTCCAATTTATTCACCTTGTATAACAATCATATCTACGGAAAAGCACAACGCATCACATATAAAAATTTACTTAAAGAAAAGAGACACATAAGCTACAGAACAAAAGACTCAATTCAAAATTGGTACACTGAATAGGAACTCGTGCATCTGAAAACACATTTATCCAATGCTATCTCCAATATCAGGAAGTAGAAAACATAGATGGGAAATTGGAAAAACTTTAAACATCATTCCATAAAATAATTACCATAAACTTATTTGACAGAAACAGAGATGCATTTGGAACCTTCTCATGTTCAGCCTACTTGCTGGGCTAAATTAGAAATTCCAAACACCATCTCATAATCATGTTCCCCAGCAACAGTACTTTTAACCCAAAGGAAAGAATAGTGCCAGTTTAATATCTATGAATTACAAAACCTGTACAAAGTGCACGAAAATTTTCTGCTGTCTTTGGAGCAACATCAGTGAAAAGCTGCAACACAAGGGAATAAAATTAGTTAGCCACATATGTTTGTCTTAATCAAGAGAGAGGAAAAAATATAACTTACTTTTATAGAGAGAATGCTAGATGCAACTCAAACACGGTTGCAGAGAGCAAAAACAGAAAGCATAAAATATTACCAACGTAAAATTTAAACTAGAAAATGAATAAGCATAGCCCCCTGTACTACCTCAAAAACCATTCTCTCAAGAGGATCCCCATCAATTGACACGTCCAAGAAAACCAGAGGCTTATGCTTATGCATTTTAATAGAATTCCAGGGTCACAGAATCAAATTAATATGAGCAGATCTGCTATCAACACTATTCTTCCAAGCAACCGAACAGAAGAATTTAAGCCACCTGCAGTATAATGAGAATAACGAATTAGTGAAGTTGTAGCACATAATAGAACTCATACATAATCCAGCACCAATTTTTCTTGGTTTCAATACAAATTAAAACATAGATGCGAAATCAAGCACTAATTTCTCTGTATACCGTAAATAAATAAACTCCCACTCAAGATTCTATCTTTCATGCTATCATGCACATGAAGCACTATATAAAGTATAAGCATTTGATTTGACCATCAAACCCCTAATGCAACCGTCATGGAAGAGAATTATGGACACAAGCTCCTATTACAAGACCAACAGTGCATAGAATACCTAATTTCAGATAAAGGACCTTCAAAACACACATCTAATCTCACCATAATCCCAAAATTACCAAGAAAACTGGTTGAGCTATTTTATCAGAAATCATAAAGGATTGCATGATTACTCGAACATTCTGTTTCTTTCTCCTCCAATCCTTGAACAGAATTGATTCCCTATAATAACTTATAGAAATGAGATATGAACAAACTCCTTATTTCAGCAACATTTTCCCATAACCCAATCCTTACCGAATCTTCTGGCTCATTAGCTCAGCAATCAGATTAATCGAAAGAAAACCTCAGAACAAGAACTATTAACACACACTAAAACCTCAGAATATGAACAATTAACACAAATTACTGATTGGCCGACTAAGAGCGCACACCTTAACCATAGCAATCCATCCAAAATCACATCTAACCACACTACTGATACACGATACAGTCAAAATCTTCTCTTTTCCCATGTACCCCCATATCGAAGTACAGAAACAGGGCTCTTCCCAACACAAACACACAAAAAAGGAGCATAAGCTCGGTTTATGTTACCCATTGCATGCACAAGTCTTTATGCAGTATAAAAACAGAGATACACCGTGAATATGATATCTTGTTTAACTAATTTGAAGACCGTATACTAGAAACCGAAAAACCTAAAACCCTACCAAAATTTTAATATTACCCCATAATCCGTAATTGAACTAAAATTCAAATCCAAAAATATATGCAAACTACAATTACTATCGATGAATGGAACCACAAAAATCGCCTTGAAACCGTAAAAATTTATCTAGACAAAAAGAACGAGCAGCAGTACTAATCCGACCAACCACAAGTAATTTTACGGATGTACCTCCAAAAAGCCGTCGATTTTCACCGTCATAGTATCTTGAAAGACGATGGAGCTGACGGAGCTGCTGCTCCACAAAAAATGTGCCGATTAAAGAGAGAGAGTAATATGCCAACTGAGATAGAGAGAGAAAACCTAGGTTTGGAAGAAACTTATAAGCAGAGAACCTAGCTACTTCTTCTGGATCGCTTTAGTGACGGAATTGGCCCTGCATTTGGACGTAAATTACACGAATGGCCCGTTTGAAGCACAAGACCCTAGTTCGTTTTCTTTTGAAAAATTAACTTAAGTTGATCTAAAGTTTGAAGTTTGTAATATTTTTATTTTTAATATTTTTTTATGTCATTATGATATTTAATGATTTTTTTGTTATTATAATCTGTAATATTTTATTTTTCTCTAAAAATTAGTCATTATGGTCCTTAAAAATAAAAGTATGAATTATACCAAAAAAAAAAAAAAAAAACCAACAAACTAAGTTTTAATCCTAAATAAGTTAAGGTCGGCTATATGAACCAACGTCAAGCAACGTGTAGTCATCCATATGAATCCTCTCTCGCCACTTCTTTCTATCGATTGTCATATTCTCATCCAAATCTAACAAAGATATATCTCTCCTAATCACTTCTATCCATGTCATTTTAAACCTGCCTCTACTTTTATCTAACATATCCTACCTTCCTCTGTCAATCATCCTAACAAGAGTATCTCTCGATCTTCTCTGAATATGTCCAAACAAACGCAGGTGACTTTCTTTCATCTTTTCCTCAATAGATGCCACGTCCACCTTTTCTCTAATGGTCTCATTTCTGACTATATCATTTCTAGTATATTCACACATCCACCGTAACATACACATCTCAACTACTTTCATTTTTTGAATATGATACCTTTTAACTGCCCAACTTTCCATGTCATATAAAAAAGCAGGTCTTACGACTGTCCTGTAGAACTTTCCCTTTAGATTTAATGATACATTACAATCACATAGAATACCAGTCGCACTCCTCCATTTCAACCAACCCACCTTAACTCGGTGTGCAACGTCGCTATTAAGCTCTCCGTTTTTTTGAATAATAGATCCTAAATATGGAAGCAATCAGTTATCGGTATATCTCTACCTTCCAAAGTTACACTTTGGGCTATATTTCTGCTATCAATGAACTTGCATTCCATATATACTATTTTACTCTTACTAATTCTAAAGTCCTTGGATTTCAATATTTGTTGCCACTCCAATTTAGCATTTACACCGATTCTAATCTCATCAATCAACACAATATCATCTGCAAATAACATACACCATGGCACAACCTCCTATATAGTGCAGGTCAACTCATCTATAACGCCGCAAAGAGGAAAGGGCTAAGCGCTGATCTTTGATGCATCCCGATAGTAATATGGAACTCTACAGTCACTCCGGCGTAAGTCCTTAAACTTGTACATACTCCCTTATATATATCTTTAATGAGAATAATATACTTTAGTGATACACATTTCTTAACCATCACCCACCAAACTACTTCTCTAGGCACCTTGTCATAGACTTTCTTCAGGTCATTAAATACCATATGTAAATCTTTCTTTCTTTCCTTATAATATTCAATCATCTACCGTAATAAATGAATTGCCTCTGTAGTTGAACGTCCAGGCATAAAACCAAACTAATTATCTGAAATTTGTATAATACCCCGTTACCTCTATTCAATCACTATCTCCCAAAGCTTCATAGTATGATTCATGAGTTTAATCACATGGTAATTGACACAATCTTGAACATCCCTTTTATTCTTGTACAGAGGAATCAGAGTACTCTTCCTCCACTCTGTAGGTATCTTATTAACTCTATATATTTTGTTGAACAGACTTGTCAGGCATGTAATACATACCTCTCCTAAACATATCCAAACCTCGATCGGTATACCATCCGATCCTACTACTTTTTTTGGTCTCATCATTTTAAGGGCATCTTGAACTTCACACTTCTGAATACGACGAATACACGTATAGTTAACCTCTTCATTCAAAATCGCCAAGCTACCTATACTCAAAACTTGGACTTGACTCTCATTAAATAACTTATCAAAATACGACCTCCATTTCTCCTTTATTTCTTCATCATTAACCAAAACTCTGTGGTTGTCTTCCTTTATACATTTCACCACAGCGATATTTCTCGCCTTCTTCTCTCTGTAACGCGCCAGTCTATATATATTTTTCTCTTCATCTTTAGTATCCAACTTTTCATATAAATTCTTGTAAACTACTAATCTTGCATTTCTAACTGTTTCTTTAGCTTTTCTTTGTGTGACCTTGTATTTTTCAAAATTCTCATCACTCCTACACTTCCCTAAATTTCTATAGCACTCTCTTTTACTCCTTACAGCTTCTTTCACTTCGTTGTTCCACCACAACATGTCCTTATTTAGAGGTACTTTTCCTTTAGATTCCCCAAGTACTTCTTTAGCTATTGTTATAATACATTGAGCCACCTTTCTCCATATAGTATCTAGATCCGAATCTATATCAGAAGACCAGTCATCTGCCTAACTACCTTATTGACAAAGGTTATTCTTTCATCTCCCTAAAGCTTTCACCACTTGATCCTAGGGTCAACCCAAAGATTCTACTGCTTACTCTTTTTCCTAAAATTAAAATCGATGACCAATAGCCTGTGCTGCGTAACTGCACTCGCCTGGAATAACTTTATAATCCGTACAACCACTACAAAACATACGCCTCATAATAAAGAAGTCTATCTGACTGGAATTTAACCCATTTCTAAAGGTCACTAAATGAGAATCTCTCTTCTTAAATAAGGTGTTTGCTATGGTCAAATCATAGGCTAAGGCAAACTTATGAATAACAGTTCTTGCTTCGTTTTTAACTCCAAAACATTGACCGCCATGAACACTCTCAAACCCGCTCTGATCAGTACCTACATATCTGTTTAGATCACCACCAATAAAAAGCTTTTCTGCACACGAGGCACTCTGAACAATCTCATCTAAATCATCCCAAAACTATTACCTAACCGAATTATCGAGTCCCACTTGTGGCGCATACGCACTAATAACAATAATAATTTCGCTGTCAATCATGATCTTAATGCTCAAATTAATGATATTGTAACATATTTGTTATAACATTTTTTAAAAGGTGTCATTAGAAATATAAATTTGTGACAGTTTATCAAAAATGTCATAATAGACACAAGTAAAATAATGCTTTTTTACTAAATTTACTAAAAATGTAAAATTTATTGTGTTTTTAGAACAATATTATGACATTTTCTAAAATGTGTTACAATACTTTTTTTTATATATTGTATTATTTATTTTGACATGTGAAACTGTCATAATAACTATTGTAAAAAAAAAAAAAAAACCTAAGTAGTAAAAAAAAATGGCGCCAGGAGTGAAAAAAATAGCGCTAAAAACAATTGGGGAAAAAAGCCTCTCCACAAAAGCACTCCTTTCGGTGTATCCGTTTCCCCGCAGAAACAATCCTTTTCACTATACCCATTTCCCCGCAAAAGCCTTCGGTTCTCTCGTCTCCGATACCGGCGCCGAGCTCTTTCCTCACTAAAATCCCCCACCCGTACCGATGAGCCCATTCAGTTTTCTCCACTGCAGCAGCCTCAAGTGCTGGCATTTTCGCTTTCTTCTCTTCTTCAAGTGTCGGTCTTGGAGCAGAATATAAAGGTTCGATTTTATCCCTTTATTAGCGGCTATCCGTTTGTGATATGCTATTATTTGGGTATTAGGTTCAAATTTGTTTGACATTGGTCTGAAATGCTATTTTTGATTATGATTTGTCGAATATATGTTTGAGATTGGTTTGAGATTGGTCTGAGATTGGTCTATTAACTAATTTTTCCGTCTCTGTGTGAGCTTGTGCCCATTGTGTGGACGTCGAATTAAAAATGTAAGCATGTTTGTTATCATCTCCGTTGGTTAAAAATGTGAGCATGTTTATTTTTCCGTCTCTGTTTGTTTCCATCTCCGTTGGTTTTACTGTCAAATAAACAGCCACATAAGGGTTATTGTTGAACTTAAACATTAATCCTAGCTTTACCATCTGAACTTTGCATTTTCTCTGATTAATATCACAACTTTTAGAATCCTCTCAATTCCCCAGATCCTTCAATTCAACTGCAACAGGACAGGTCAAATTGTTATGATTAATACCTAATCAATCCAAATGAGTATGATTTCACAAGATATTTTGAAGCAGCACTTGGCATTTCGAGTATAGTAGCATGCCTATCATTGGTTGAGCTTGTATTAGCAAAGGCATTGAGTCCTTTTAGTCCCCATCCTCTTTCTTTTAGTCCTTTTATTTATGTCAAATTTACTCAAGATTTGCTTTATGTGAGTCACTTAGAAAGTAAAAGTCAGGCTTATGTCACAAAGCTTTTCTTAATAAAGAAACAAGGAAGAGGCTGGAGATGGCTAGAGGGAACTGCTAGAAAAGAAAACTGGAAGGTCCTTTGCAGCTACCTTTTGGAATTCTGGGAAACTGGAAAGGTTATTAGATTTGGCAACTAGATGATTAGAGACTATGTACTTTTATTGTTTGAGATTGGAACATGGCAAGAAAATTTAAAATATGCCTGTTAAGCTGCAATCTTTATAAGAAAATGACAGAAAGATATTTTTCAATTTTTTGGATCACATTGAAGGAATGATCTACTGAGATTTTGAGGGATAGAATAGAATTTTTCATATTGAATAACATGACACATTTTGTCTTTGTTGCAACATGTTGTGTCCATATAATGGATTTTTGGGAAGATTCTCTTACATCCATAGACAAGACAACTTTTGTTTGTGTTGCAAGTGTCTTGTACCTTATATTATGAAATCTTGTTATTGATAGAGAATAAAAATGATTAGAACTGGCTAATATAGGGATAAAATATGAAAAATTCTATAAGGTTATCAGATTTTTGTGTCTCAGCTAGATGTTATGTTATGAAATCTAGTTGAGAAACTGAAGTTTGAAAGGGTTCCAACTAAACCTATTGTTGTTTCCATAGCTAATGGGAACAAAATGTATAGCAAAAGACTATGTAATAAGTTGAAATGAAAAATGGGAGAAGAAATGTTTGAACATAAAATAGGGGTCTTAAAGTTAAAGGGAAGGAATATGATCATAGGGATTGATTAGTGAAAAGTTACAATGCCATTGTGTTTGACTTTGAGAGGTTGAATAATATTATGAAATCTCATTGAGAAACTGAAGTTTGAAAGGGTTCCAACTAAACCTATTGTTGTAACCATAGCTAATGGGAACAAAATGTATAGCAAAAGACTATGTAATAAGTTGGAATGAAAAATGGGAGAAGAAATGTTTGAACATGAAAGAGGGGTCTTAAAGTTAAAGGGAAGGAATATGATCATAGGGATTGATTAGTGAAAAGTTACAATCCCATTGTGTTTGACTTTGAGAAGGTTGATCTAACCTTTGCTGTGATAGGAATGAAATTAAATTAATGAGCAATAATGATAAGATTATTATCAAGGCAGTTAAAAAGGAAACTATATAGAAATGGATTAAGAATAGTGAAGAAAAAATTGCAAGTCAACTATGTTCAATACTTATTGAATAAGTGCTGCTGGTTAAGAAGAAAGATGGCAAAAGGCATTTTTGTTATTGAATCTTGTTATCCATGTTCTATAAAGACTTTGCAAAGTGTATTTCACTGTTTTTTGATGTCTTAACCTTACAATCCTATGGATGAACTGGTTTGTACTAATGTTTTTGTTGTTTTGCTATGAATTTTAATTTTATTATATTTCTTGAGACCTAAATCTTAATCATTACCTAATAAATTTGAATAGCAAGCTATTCATGCAAAGCTTGTATTGTATATAGTTAATAGCTACTGAAAAGGCATTGCTGTTATAGTGACCATCACTTTATCTTTGCTTTTATCCTCTGAAATTGGCTTTGGAACACCCCAAAATATTTTCTTTAGCAAGGACCAAGGGCTGTATTTGCAGAAGATTTGACCAGCTTTGGGATTTTAATTTGTTATGTTGATGAAGGAATGGTGTATTTAGGTTAGGGACATGTAAAACTATGTGAACGTGAAGCCTTTTGTGTGAAGAAGCCATTTTTCCAACTTATATATGTTTCCAGCTATTTTTTTCTTGTGATTCTATGTTGAAAATGATGTGAATATCATGGTTAAATGATCTACTATGTGTTTGAATTAAGTGGGGAAAATAATGAGCTTTGATGTAGGAAATAAGTGTGAAGTTGGTATATCCAAAACAAAAGGTATGCTGGTTGTATATTGGGACTAAAATGATAAATTTTGTGGGCACGATATTATTGAAGGGCTTGCTGTGATTTAAATTTTTGAGCATTCAATGATGAGTTAGGAATCTTTTGGTATGATTTTTGTAGGGGAAAAGTGCTGAAAATTGAGTCTCTTGATTTTTGCTATGAACTATGTAAACTGTGAAAAAATCCCTATTCAAGGTGTCATTTTAAACTCCCTAAAAACACCTTTTCTAACTGAATTCAGCTACAACATTTGTATTGTGGAAACATTAGGATTTGAAAAAAATTTGAGACCAAGAATAACTGAAAAATCATTTATAGACTGAGAGAAATGAAATTTTGAAAACTATTGCGCATGACTGCATGGGCGGGTTACTGTCCAGCAGTGGGTTTTGCAAAAACTATTTGACCCTTTTATAAGTGGAATATTGGGAAGACATTTATACGGTAGTTCACCTAACATTTTAAGGTATTAAACTGAAAATTTTCACAAGAAACTAAAATGTTTTGCTTAATTAATTAATATGATCTTTATGACCCCTATTTTACTAGTGTGAATAGGGTTTTGGTTTTGAAATGAAAAGTGTTTGCATAGAACTTTGCTATTAAGGGTGATTGAATTTGACTTATATGGATTTTATGATATAGCTAGGATGATTGGAAATATTTTTATGTGAGCTTTGATGATTGTAAATAAATTATACGATTTTAGGTAATAAAATCCTACATAGTGGATTTGAATTTGAATTTGTTTCCTTGATTTGTATTTCTCAAATTTTTTAATGCCCTAAATTAAATTGCATAAATCTTACATATTGTATATCTACTCCTTAGGCTGCGACTTTAGCCTATCTATTGTTGATTGTGGCATCACCAACATGGATAAATCTTGGATGAACCTTCCTAGAAATTACATTGCATATCAAAATGGTGTAGATAGCTTTTTAAGATTTGCAATGAATAATGCAAGTTTGAATGGAAAAATATTGTGTCCTTGTATAAAATGTGGAAATGGGATAATGAGGATAGAAATAGAGGCACAAGAGCACCTTATAGAGTATGGGTTTATTAAGGGATACTATCATTGGATAGTACATGGAGAACTTTCATCTTCTAGTTCATCTAGATCAAATGTTGGTCATAATTTGCAAGCTACCAGTAATCAAAACGATGACATGGATGGATTGCTGCATGATGCATTTGGCATTCCAATGCATGTGGAATTGAACATGTTGACACATTTGTTGGAGTTGAATTGCCAAACTCAGATGTTGAAAATTTTTATAAGCTCATTAATGATTCTCAATAAGAGTTGTATCCTGGGTGTAAAATTTTTTCTAAACTTTCGTTTCTTGTTCGATTGCTGCACCTTAAGTGTGCAGGAAAGTGGTCAAATAGACATTTTGAAATGCTTCTTGAATTGTTGAGAGAATCATATCCTGATGGTGCAGAAATTCCTCGATCATATTATGAAGCTGAAAAGATAATGAAACAGTTAGGTCTTGGGTATGAGAAGATAGATGCTTGTCCTAATGATTTCACAATATATTGGGGGAGAAATTTGGATGGAAATATTGTGAAACATGTAAAGAATCTAGATGGGAAACTAATGATAGCGATCCTACCGGGGAGAAAAGAAAGATTGCAAAAAAAGTTATTTGGCATTTTCCACTAAAACCTCGATATTGTCAAGGTAATAACACCATGATTAATGAACCTTCAGTTTTCAATTTTTTCCTTCAAGAAAACTGCTGCTTTTATAGTATTTATAAATTACTTCATGACAGGAAAGATTTGATTTGCCATCGGGAATCGAGCCAAAAAATCATATCATCAATAGGAAACAAGTGGAGAAGTTGGAAGAATACACTAAAAATGCAGTATTTTATTCCAAATCGAAGGAACAATGTGGTGCCTTCTTGTGGAGAAGATCGTGTGCTTGAAGACCAATTGTTATAGTTGGTTGCCTTTTGGAATTCAGATGATGGAAAGGTAATATTAGTTGTTTTTTCAACCTATGTAAAATTAAGTTAAGTGTTAATTCCCCCTTCTTTTTTTTTTTTTTTTCTGTTCTAGCGTGTAAGTGCCAATAATACTTAAAGTAGGAAAATCAATAATTTGCATCACAGAAAAGGGCAAAAGTCATTTGCTCAAGTTGCTGAAGATTTGGTAAAACTTATTATACTTGACACTTATTTTTTTGCTTGCCATGAACGAAAAACTTATTAACATTGTCCTATATTTGGTTAACTTTTTTTCATGCCCATACAGACAAAAGAATTAGGCCATCAGCCATCCTGAGCTGAGTTATTCAATGTATGCTTTACGGACTCTAATGGGAATTCGGGAAACAGTGTTATTGCAGAAAAATTGGTACCGTATTGCATATTTTTTCTTGCAATATGAATATTTTATATCATTATTCAGCTAGCAAAATTAGTTTTTCTAATCGTAAGATAATAAAATTTTTTACTTTATCATAGAATTTGATGAATGAGAAGAGAAGTGAACTCCCTTCTGATTTATGTGATGAAATTGGGCCTAATGATATTTTCTCACAAGTGATGGGACCGGATAGAAATGGTCGAGTTCGAATGTGTGGAAGTGGTATTGCTTCGTCAGATCTTTGGGGCGAAATTCCATCTCGGAATACTTAGCACCACATTATGGCTGAACAAAGAGATCAGATAGTGATGCTTCAAGAACAAGCTAAAGAGCAAGCAGAACTTATTAGGGAACAAGGAAGATTGCTAGCTGAGATTTGTGCAAATATGCCACAAAATAATGCCAACGAGACAAATAAGTCAAGAGTTGCATCATTTGAGTCAAACCAGCAAGCTATCGCAACCAACAGTACTAGTACTATAAGGGTATTGTTACTTAATACCTTAGTGTTCTCTTTCTATCCATGTTTTTGTTCAAATGTTACCTAATCTGCTCTCTTTGGATATTTGATCTTTTTTGGGATTTAGTAGAAATTCTGCCAGTAGGTATTGAATTGTTGACCTGTTGGCCTTTTTGAGTTGCGGTTTTTGTTGTGGTGATTGGGATGTTGGAGTTGAATTTGTGCTAATTTTTTGGGTTGTGGTGTGTGGAGATTGCATTACCTAAGTTAGATGTTGGAGTTGTACTTTGCTGAATTGTGGATGTTGGAGTTGTACTTTACTGTGAACTTTTCTGTGAATTGTGGAGTTGTACTTTATGTAAACTTGCTGTGTAAACTTTTTTGTGTAAACTTGCTGAAATGTGGATATTGGAGTTGTACTAAGAACAATGGATTTTTAGTACCTATTGTGTAGTGTTTTGGAATCTGTTTTGAGTATGCTTTTTACTGGTGAAAAGGTTGAAAATGCATGCTTTTGTTGCTTTATGTAAACTTGCTGAATTGTGAATGTTGGAGTTGTACTTTGTTGAATTGTGGATGTTGGATGTTGGAGTTGTACTTTATGTAAACTTGCTGAATTGTGGATAGTGGAGTTGTACTCTGTTGTGAACTTTTCTGTGAACTTTGCTGTAAAAATTTTCTATTTTGACCTTGTTGACGATTATATTCAAAACAATTACAAAACTAATTTTTCCTTTCAAATGCCACATTGAATCTTGATTCTAGGGACATGAATGATGACTTCAGCATGTGTTGTTTTTCAAATGCCTCATTAAATCTGATTTTTCCTTTCAAATACTACAATGGCAGCATAATACATGTGTCTTGAAGTAACAAAACGGCATGCAGTGTTTTCACAGAATATTGCTGCTGTTTGGCCTTGATATTTGGAGATCAGATTTGTGAATTGGATTGCTCCATTTAGTAGTAGGGGTCATTGATAGCTTTGCTACTTGCTAATAATAAGGAGCATATAGAAAAGGCTGGATTGATAGCCTATTTGTTGTTAGTGGATGGAAAACCAGTTTTGTTTTCTGCATGCTTCATTTGCCCTTTCTTTATCTTCCTGTTCTCCAATGTAAATATATATATATATATATATATATATATATATATTCTTTTTCTTCAGTAAAAAATATTTACAATGGTGTGCTTTTTATCAATGTTTTTTTGCCCCCCTAATAGAAAATCTATAAAATCACTATTATCTTCGGTGTGCAATTCCCATTTAGAAAGGGAACTTCATCCTAGTGAATACATATAGTTACTTTGGCATTCATTTTCCCATTGTTTTGTTAGCCCCTAGATGCCACCAATTGATATGTTGAAGGGCAAGGGTGGTCTAGCTGTTATTGAGTGATTCAGCAATTGCCTTATTTCCTTTCAAATGCCACATTGAATCTGATTTTTTTTCTGCAAACTTTGTATACATGATTTTCTATATTGGCCGATTATGTTTTGTTCCTTACATGTTAAAATGTTTGTCTGCAAAGTTTGAGATCATTCGAAGGAGTTTTATAGGTGTTTTACCCTTAGAAACATAGAGACTGCTTGTTGGAAATTGAAGACAGCTTAGTGAATTTTGTGTTAATTTACTAAGTTTAATTTGTTTTCTTGAGAAATGATTGAAGGTGGATTTTATACTTGCTAAGGGTTGATGGAAGGTCTTAGGTGCTAAGTATATGTAGGATTCATGCTTGCTTGTCTTTGATATTATTTGGCGAACAATATCAAAATAGAGGCATGATGTGCACTCGGTGTATAATATGGACTTGACTTTTTTTTTTTTTTTTTTTTATAGGATGATCTTGGAAGTGCTGTGATTGATTTATGTGAACCCTTTTTTAGATTTGGGATGTTTTCAAGGGTAAGGACCAATGTATGCTATAACTTTTTATGTCAAGTTCATTTTGAGATCTGGGAGTTGTTTTGTTCATAATTTTCTTATTGTAACATTCTCTTTAGGTACATGCAACTGTTTCAGTATTGAGCATAAGAGATCCAACCAAAATAGTTGCCACAGCACGTATTAAAAGTTTGGATCCTTAAAAACTTGTTGGTCCTCATCCCTTAGGAGAAGATTGGTGTGAGATTGATATCATACAGCCATATTGTCGTGATGAAAAGCTAATTCGCCTATACTTAATCCTCAAAACAGTTGGAGATGCTCACGGCGCACCCATTGCATGGCCAATGGCCTTGGTATGCCTATTATTCTAGTGTCTGAATTTCTATGCATTGTTCAATGCTGTAGTGCAATTTGAGATACTCCCTGTTTTTTGGTAGTCAGTTGGCATCAATGAATCTTGTTCATTCGATTCATTGCTACGAAAGCACTTAGTTTCTTACATTTTTTTTCACTGTACGTAATGTAACCAGTTAGCAATAGTAGTGCTTATGTGGTTGTGGTGGTGACAAAATTCTTCTATTTTGATTTCTAACTTATGTTATTAATTTATATATGGCAGGTCCATAGGATTCGAGATGAATGATCAAGAGAGGATGCTTTGTTGCAGATGGTATTTTGATACTGCATATTAAGGAAACGTGCATTGAATTATTCTGCCAAGTGGAAGTACATTTTGATATATTAGTTGATTTATCAGCCTTAATGGATATGTTAAGATCCTATTTTGAAAGGACTTTTATAGTTCTGCTATTAGTATGACTTCCTAGACATATGTATACATGTAGACAGAATTCTGTACTTCCTAATATATGCAGACATATTTTTTGGGTCATATTGTGATTTTATATTATGTTACATGTTATTTTTTTTTATTATGTCAAATAATATATATTTAAGAATTAAAAATTTTTATAGTGACATAAAAAAAATGCTATCATATGTATCTATTACAACATATTTAAGTTACAGGATATGCAAAGAAATTATTATGTTTACACCAAAAAAAATGTAACAAAAAAAGCTTTTAATTTTAGTAAAAATGTTGCTATATAGAATTTTAAATAATATAAAAAAGTGTAACAAGAAGTCTATTATGACATTTATTAATGTTGTGAGAATAGGTTTGACTTGGCAGTGTTAAATGTCATTAAAAATTCCTATTATGACATTTTTACATGTTAATATTAGTTCTAAATTTTGGGAAACGTTCTGAATTTTAACCGTTAGCAAGCCTTTTTACAATATGACAAAGTGTCATAATAGGGGGTCTGTGGTAACAATTGAAAATGTGGCAATAGATAACATATATTATGACACTTCTTAGTATCTCGAACTACTATAGTAACATCGTTTTAGATGACATTTTCCAGAAGTGTCACAAAATTGAAAGTGTCACAAATATATACTTATTATAACACTCTTACCTGTCGTAATAGGCTTAATTTCTAGTAGTGAAATACCAAACTTTACGGACCATGTATCCTAATTTTTTCTTTTTTAGTTTTTCTTTTTTAAGGGCAATTTAAATATTCAGGTTAATTATAATTTATTCTTTTAAAAAATAATACTTTTTTTCCAATTAAGTCCCTCGTAGTCCAATTCAAGCAATTGTATGTCCAAAAAATTTTTAAATTTTCAACTCAATTCTTTCATTGCTTTTCTAATAAACTAGTTGGCGTGTCCATGCTACGCGTGGAGATTTTGCCCGTTACGTTGAAAATTTGTGCATTAAAGGAACTTGACTGATTAAATTTAAATATGAAGGAATAGTTTGATAATAGAACAAAACAAAGTAATTTAAACAAATATTATTGCTTTTGAAGACTGTCTTGCTAACGAGTGAATAATGTGAAGTGAAGAAATAATATAAGTTCTTCAATATCATGCGATTAATTCATCCTGGTAAACCATTTTTTCTCTTGTTTAACTTGTTGAAGCATCTGATATTCGTAGTCGATCAGCAAGCATTCCAACAATACATTGATCAATGGCATCCTGATTTTCCACTGTTGAAGGTGTAGCAGGAAGAAGAATTACACCTTTCTTATCTAGCAACAAGAAGAATTACACATTTCTTCTCCACATCTTTTGCAAAACCCTACGAAAGATCCAGAACATCACATACAGTATAAACTCCCATGAAAGTCAAATTAGAGGTAATTGTGATTTGTTAATTGCAATTGTAACCCACGGCAAAAGTTTTCAGGTATAATAAACTCTAATGGGAATACAAAACTGAAAGCGGAAAGGGAACTTCAACAAGCAATTACACTTGCAGCATAGTTTAGTAAACTTTAACTGCGCTATTATTGGTGGGAATTCTCAAACATTTCTCCACATATGCAGACAGAAACCAACCAGCTTTACCCTTGCATTCCCCTTCTAACCAGCCTAATGGACTTACTTGCTAAAACCATAAAATTTCAAAACTAGTTTAAAAAGGAACCCATGAAATATCTTTATTGCAATAAACGACACTCCCATTCCCTATGAGTTAAGAACTTTTGAAACCATAGAGTCGAAGTTTCCACTAATTATGAGTGATACAGAATGACACATTTGATAATAAATAGATAGTTAAAGTTGATTTCCTACACAAATTTTTGTTGCAGAACCTCCTTTTAGATGTAGATGTCAGTTTCAATAGCAATTTCCTTTAGATTTAGGAGCTCATGCTAGGATAATCATTAAAGATAATAGAAGTGTATAAATATAACACATTTAAAAACTACTATTCAAGGATGCACCAATAAGCCTCCTATTATTGTGTGCTTCCTGGAAATAGTTTCCATGGCCAGTTGATTCTTGAAATCCAAATAAAGCAAGTAATACAAGCCTCAACAAAGAGGAGTTTTTTGCTAAAAAACTAAATAAGTTCAGCGGAACCTAAGAGTTGTAAAATTAGTTCCACCTAAAGAATGCGCAGGAAAATTAGCAGCAATCCTTCTGATGAACACACTTATCAGCTGTTGAAACTGAAAGAAATAGCAGCCTAACCTTTGAGAATGACAAATTGCCAATATTCCTCAACTAGTTGATGTTGCAAGATCAATAATTAGAGATGTAGCATCAGCTCCCTCCTGATGGCAAAACCAAGATTTTAGCTTTCTAAGATAGAAATCCAACTGCATTATGGTTTTTTTTTTTAATTTTAAAAGTTATAAATTTCACCCAATGGCACCACCAATTATATCAGTTAAATTGCTCATATGAAGATCAAATGCCATCGTTGGAAGTATCCAAGGAAGGCTACTGTTCTGCACACAACATACATTGAAAGCTCTTAAAACTAATATTGACATGCATCTGTGCCCATCAAGCAATCATGTTACTTGAACTTAGTAATTGTAGGATTTCTAAATTAATTAAACAGATTAAACGCAGCAGAAAATAGCAAGAAATCCAAGCCATGGATCACGGATTTGCAGTAGAAACGGGAAAAAGAGAAGATCACGCTTATTACCTCTTGAAGCCGGAATTTAAATTTTTCTTGTTCCAAGAACGCAGGCGCGATCCAGATCACAAAATCGGTTCACAGCAGCTCAACTGAAGCCCAAGAAAGAACTCCCTCTAATGATAATCCACACAAGGTCGAACGCTCACAATCTCACAATTCTATACTAGTAGAATTTAGGAGGCTAGGGTTTGATTAATAAGAGAGAGACGACTAGGGTTTGATCAAGAGAGAGGCAGAGAAACGGTTTCTCTGTTATTGCGTGAATAGTCTGTGTCTCTTACCCTAAGGAAACGGTTTCCTTATATTTATAGACTTATAATTACCATAAATTGCAACTTAGTCCTTCAACGTCCAATTGTCAACAAATTGGTCATTGAAGTTTACTTAATTACAATTAGATCCCATGAATTATAACAAACTTATAATTCACCTATAAATACATTCCCTTCTCTTGATTAACCCCACAATATTATCAAATAATATATTTGAGCATTTAAACCTTTATTGTGTGTGACCCATTAGGTTTCCTGGTCTTATTGGTAGCATAATATGAATTAATTCTAACAATATTAGAATTAATAATCCTTAATAAAATAAAGGATTAAATTTATTAATTCTCTAATTAATAAATCCATATTTAGCATATCAAGAGCGACATCTAGCAATGACTTTTGACCACCCAAAAGTCCAGAAAGTCAAGTGGCTTGACATGAACCTTTCAATAGCAAATTATCAGTGCAATAAACTCCTTTCACCATACAATATCTCATTCGGTCTAGAGCATGGAATTAGTGCCAACTCCCTCCAGAATATTATTAATTCTGGCCTGAATATTTTAGTACTTGTTCAAGAAATCCATTACTCGATATGTGTATCAATTGGAACCATTTCCATCACATAGTCACCTTGGCCAAGGACTTTATGAGTAATGATTTCTACAAGTGGCCTTGAGATATACTCTCCTACTATTAGGAGTGGTGAATCCTTTATTGACTTTCTCAACTACTTTCGTTTACTTTACGTTGTACCCAATATCCATCCCATAGGCAGTCCTAGATAAGACTCCAAAGATTAGAATCAAAGTACAACGCTTGTTAAACAAAGTACCTTGGAGATCTCAAGTCAAGGATACTTGCACACTTGCTATAATGAGATTCTATCACTGGCACTAAATAGTTATCCAAGTGATTATCTCGTAGCTAGGTCATCCAATGAACTTGTTCCAAAACAAGCATCCACACGTTAATCCTGAGTATCCCAATACTCACGGATATGAGAACCACCGCTTGATCCAATCAAGAGATATAACATGTGCTAGTCTTGGCATATTAATAATGTCCCATCTTATTAATACTATGACTGGGGATTATTTAAGTACAAACACTGCATAGTGTAGTAAGAATCTCATATCATGATCTCTATCATGATTTCCTTAACACTGTGTTGTATTAGGGATTTTATCTAACGGTTTGTATACATATTTAGATATAACAATCAAACTGAAAGATAAAGAATGCCTCTTATTAATTTAATATGCAATATACATGGTACATGTGATTGCCTTTAGAGCACAACACTAACAGTAATCACTAAAATAAATGGGGTTTTGAGTATGGTGAATTCAACAAAAATAAATTCTGATATGGCAAAATTTGGAAAGGAGATTCACCATTTTATTATGCTTTGCAGAGGAAAATAGCAAATAAGTTAGATTATAGATTAAGAAGATGTATTCTTTATATTACCAGCACAAAGGAATAGAAAGATTTTCAGCTACAAACCAAAGAACATGAACCAAAATAGAAAAAATTATCCTCAAACCTACAAATTTTCTATATGTATAAGCTCAAAAGGTAAACAAGGAAAGTTAAGGAAAGGAAATGAAAACAAAAGCAGATGGAAAGCTTAAGGAGGAGTTACTAAATTTTTTTCCATGACTTCATTACTTATGAATATTCAAGTGAAACAAGAATACTTCCAGAGTTGAAGATAGAGGGGATAGAAGAGGAAGGGGAAGAGGCCATAGAAGAGCAGTTGTGTTCATCATTCTTTGCCTACGACTTACTTGTTAGTGTTATGCCCTAGAGGCAATAACTTGTACATTGTATATGACACATTTTATTTTAATAAAATGCATTATTTATCTTACAGTTTCTTTTGTTTACTTTTGTGTAAAATAACTGTTAGATAAAGTCCTTAGTACAACACTGTGTAAAGGAAATCATGATAGCGATCTTGATATGGGATTCCTACTACACTGTACAGTGTTAGTACTTAAATAGTCCCTAGTCGTAGTATTAATGAGACAAGACATCATTAATGCGTTAAGACTAGCATGTGTTAGACTTCCTGATTTGATCAGATGGTGGTTCTCATATTTGTGAATATTGAGATACTCAAAATTAACACATGGATGCTGGTTAATAGAACAAGTTAATTGGATGACCTAGTTATGAGATAATCACATGGATAATTATTTAGTGACAGTGATATTATCTCAATATAGTAAACATGCAAGTATCCTAAGACTTGAAATCTCTAAGGTACTTTATTTGTTGAGTATTGTATTTTGATTTCAATCTCTGGAGCTCGATCGAGGGCCACCTATGGGATGGGTATTGGGTACATTGTGAGGTAAACGAAAGTAGTTGAGAGGGTCAATAAAGGATTCACCACTCCTAATAGTAGGGGCGAATATCTCACGGCTACTTGTAGGAATTACTACTTGAGAAGTCCTTGGCTAAGGTGATTGTGTATTGGAAATAGTTCCAATTGATACACATCTAGTGTAGTGGGTTCTTGGTACAAGTACTATTGTATTCGGGCAAGAATTTATATATATTCTGGAGGGAGTTGGCACTAATTTTGTACTGCGAACCGAATGAGATATTGTATGGTAAAAGGAGTTAATTGCACTGTAGTTTGTTATTGAATGGTGCATGTCAAGCCACTTGACTTCCTAGACTCTTGGGTGGTCATGATGTGTTGCTAGATACCGCTCATGATATGGGAATATGGGTTTATTAATTGATGAATTAATAAATCAATCCTTATTAGAATTAATACGATTAATTCTAATTAATTATGGATTATTAATCTCAAAGACATTTGGATTAATTTATGTTCGCTACCAATTGACTGAGAAACCTAATAGGTCACACACAATAGAGAATTATATACTCAAGATGTTATTTAATAACATAGTAGGGTTAATTGAGAGAAAGGGAAATTGTTGTGGATAAATTATAATTAGTTATAATTTATGGCCTAAATTGTAATTGTGAGAACTTGATATTTCCAATTACAATTAGGGAATTCTAATTGTTTTAGAATTCTTAGATTTTCAATGATTTTTCTTGTGATATATTAGATACATATGAAACCCTAGCTGGGAGGGATTCACGAAATACAACTCTCCAAAAACAACTTCTTCTTCTTCTTCTTCTTCTTCTTCTTCTTCTTCTTCTTCTTCTTCTCTCTCTCTCTCTCTCTCTCTCTCTCTCTCTCTCTCTCTCTCTCTCTCTCTCTCTCTCTCTCTCTCTCTCTCTCTCATTGCTCTTGAAGTAAACAACCCTAACCGCCACTTAGTTTTTCTGCTAGCACAGAAAACTTCGTGCTTGAGTGTATCCTCTGTATGGATTTCTGTTAGAGATAATTACACACTGTGATTATAGTGGTTGGACGTTCAACTCTCGTGGTGTTTGATCAAGAGGATTGCTAGATCGCGCTTCGACTTGAAGAAGGAAAATTTTGTTTTCCACACGATTAAAGAAAGGTAAAAAGTTGTTACCTTTGTTCTCTTTGTATCTTGTTTTTCACACATATGCGGATCCTGGGATGGTATCTCATTTTATTTTTCTGTTGTGCCATATATGATATACGAGATATACCCAATAGTGGTATCAGAGTCATGCTATGTGTGGATTGCAGACATTGTTTTTGGCATGAAAAGCTATTTTCATGAATTCGTGTTTGTCTTTGTTCGCTGTGAAAATCGTTTTCACTTGAGTCCAAATCGTTTTGAGCATTATGGGTTGGGTCTGTAGCATAATATGATTGTGTAATAGTTACAGCATATTTCGAAAGATGTTTTCTTTATGTGCTGCAAGTTTTTGCAGAAAAACGTTTTCTTGAACATGGTTGATTACCTTCCGTTTCATCCTAATTTTCTGTTTTGGTTTTATTTAAACAAACAAATTGGTTGTTATTTTGAGCTTCAAAATAAAAAATATTGCTGAGAATTGTTCTCACTAAAAATCTGCAGAAGAAGAAGGTATTAGAAACTGTTTTTGGAAAATTTTCAAAAATCGCCGTCTTGTTCTCGACTACAGCCGGTGCCGGCTCCTAATCGGCATAAGTTCTGTGCTGTTTCATGAACGTCCAGAAATCGTTTCTAGAAGAAAATTTTTCTTAAAACCCAAATGTAGCCGGCGCTGGCTCTGCTCTGTTTGTGATTTCTAGCTATTTAAAAAAAAAAATTGAAATAAAATTTTGAAAGGGAAAAATCTCATTTGATGAGAGGCAGTAAAATAAATATTTTTTCAAGCAGGCACTGCCCCCTGACCCCCGCTCGCTGACCGGCCAGCAGGACCGCCGTTTGTGCTACTAGAGACGAGACCCACAAGCATTTTCTCAAAATTAGTTTTGAGATAAATAATTTTATTTTTCAAAATAGTGATTTTGAAAATTTAAAATTAATGTAATTTTCTAAAATATTGATTTTAGAATTTGTTTTATTTTTTCAAAATAGTGATTTTGGAATAATAAAAGTTATATGTTTATTTTGTTTAAGCATAACTAATGGCATGGTGGATGGTTATGGACTAAAACCAATTATATCTGTTAATGCATTTTACAGTTTTAGTTTTTTATGAAATAGGGCTTGCGTGTCCTGCCTTCTCTGGAATTCTTGTGTAATTCTCTTCTCATCTAACTCCCCTTGAATGTAACTCAATGTTTTCTCTCTTTAGGAAATTATGTAATTAATTTACATAGGTTAGATAGGAGTAGAATTATTTTATTTTGGAGATGGCAACCAAAACAAAGCGAGGAGGTAAGACCTTCTACTTAAATCATGCATGAACACATAGGGTTAACTATATTAATTTCTTTTATAACTTAAAGAAATTAATTTAGGGTAAAGTCCATACCTATACCATGTAATCGCTTTATTACCATGATTATCAATTATGTGATTTATTGATTTTTATGCATGTCATTTATTGAAATCACTAAAAGGAACAAATCTCTGAAATTATATTAAACCTAATTCCTTCTGTTAATATAGTAAGAACGAGAGTCATTTTTCGAGACTAGGTTGTTGGGAAAACCCAAGTCTACTTGACATTGGGCATGTTCAAACTATGAAATTAAATTTCGTTGGAATTAAATTACTAATTAATGGGTCGGATTTAACTAAATTCTTTATCCCGGTTGGACAAACTCAAGTATAAAGAAATTTAGAGGAGATGTTGGGGTAGCCCAAAAGGCTTTAAGATTAAAAGTTGTTAATCACCGAATGATCCGGTAGTTACATACGATGTAATTGGTATTGGATACCTACCAATGAACTCAAGGGTGGCTTGTTGGGCAAATCCAAGGTTATTCTTGAGGAATTTGGATACCGGTCCACTAGGAAAGCTTCGAACGGGCTTTCCTGAATCAGTAGTGGGGGCTATTGGTTTGAGTAAAATAGTAGAGTAAAAATGCGTTTAATTAAAGTCCTAATTATTTGCATTTCATGTGTATATACAATAGCTAATCCTCTCTATCTTTACATCTAGGTCACTTGCATCATGTCTACAAACCTAAACCTACGTAGCATCTTGGAAACCAACAAGTTAACTGAATCAAACTACCTCGATTGGTATAGAAATTTGAGAATCGTTCTTAAATCGGAAAAGTTACTCTACGTGCTAGATGTTCTTATTTCGCCACCACCAGCTTAAGATGCTTATACTAATAAGCATGTTGTCCACAAAAGGTATAAGGAAGATAGTGATTTAGCATCATGTATTATGCTGGCATCCATGACTCCCGAGTTGCAAAAACAGCACGAGTATATGGATGCTCAATCGATTATACTATATCTTCGAGAGTTGTTTGTTGCCCATGCCAGAATTGAGAGATACGAAATCTCGAAGCAACTATTCTATTGCAAAATGGCAGAGGGTTCTTCTATGCCTACTCAAGGGTTGAAGATGCTGGGCTTGATGGAGAAGCTTGGACCTCTCGGGTTTGCAATGGATCCTGACTTAAGTGTTGACTTAATTCTACAGTCTTTGCCTAATAGTTTCTCACAAATTGTGATTAACTATCAGATGAACAAGATTGAGTCCACCATTCCTGAGTTGATCAATCTTCTCAAAACTGCGGAGTCCTGTATGAAGAAGGATTCCAATGCAGTTTTAATGGTATAATCTTCTTTTAAGAAGAAAGTTCAAAAGAAGAAGAAGGCTCCCATGAAGCCCAAAGGTGGTATAGAGAAGAAAGACACCGCCACTAAGGGCCCATGCCATCATTATGGCAAGATGGGTCACTGGAGGTGCAACTGCAAAGCCTATTTGGAAATTATTAAGGACAAGAAGTAGAAGGAGAAGCTTACAAGTACTTCTACTCCGGGTATGTTTATGATTGAGATAAATATTGCCTTTAGAAATGAGATATGGGTATTAGATACCGGATGTGGATCTTATTTGTACAATAACTTACAAGGACTAAAGAGCAATAGAAGGCTAGAAAAAGGCGATGTAGACCTACGTACTGCAAATGGGGCAAAGGTTGCTGCATTTGCTGTAGGGACATACGAGCTGAACCTGCCTTCAGGATTAATTCTAGAACTACAAAACTATTATTATGTACCATTTTTAATGAAAAATATTATCTCAGTTGCATGTTTAGACTTAAATGAATTTCATTTGATATTTAAGAATAAATGTTGTTCTTTTTTATTGAATGATATTCATTATGGTTCAACAACTCTAGTTAATGGTTTATATGTTCTAGACTTGGATAATCCAATTCTCAATATAAACAATAAGAAACCTAAAATAGATAACTCTAACGCCTCTTACTTATATCATTGTTGTTTGGGCCATGTAAATAAAAATCACGTTTCTAAGTTATACAAACTTGGTGACTTAGGGTTATTTAATTATGAATTATATGGCACATGCGAGTCTTGTTTACCAGGTAAAATGACTAAGACTCCTTTTTTAGGAAATGGAGAACGGGCTAAGGAGTTATTAGAACTCATACATTCTGATGTATATGGCCCAATGTCAATATAAGCATGAGGAGGTTATAACTATTTTATAATCTTTATCGATAATTTCTCACGATACGGGTATTTATATTTAATGAAATACAAGTCTAAGGCCTTTGAAAAGTTTAAAGACTTCAAGAATGAAATAGAGAAATAATTTAGTAAAAGTATTAAGACTCTAAGATCTGATTAATGAGGAGAATACTTTAGCCAAGAGTTTCTAAGTTATCTTAGAGATAATGAGATATTATCTCAATGGACTCCACCACATACACCTCAACATAACGGTATCTTTGAGAGAAGGAATCGAACGCTTCTAAACATGGTACGGACCATGATGGCTTTTGCAGACCTACCAAAATCATTTTGAGAGTATGCACTAGAGACTTCTGTTTATATACTAAATAGAGTTCCGACAAAATTGGTTGATTCTAACCCATTTGAGATGTTCTTTGGTAAGAGACCAAAGTTATCTCACTTGTGAGTATGGGGCTGTCCTGCCTTTGTTAAAAGGCTACAGTCAAACAAACTTGATAATAAGTCTGACAAGTATTTATTTATGGGATATCCGAAAGAATCTTTTAGATATTACTTCTACCTACCCTCTGAAAACAAAGTATTTGTTTCGAAGCATGCCATCTTCTTAGAGAAGGAGCACATGCTCAAAGGGGATAATGGGAGTAAAATTGAACTTAGTGAAGTTCAAGAAGATCAAACAAATAATGATCAACTGTCTGATCCCACATCTATTGAGAGAATAGATTAACCTTCTACAACACAAGAACCTCGTAGATCTAGTAGGATACGTGTGGCACCTGAGAGATATGGATTTCTCATTACTGACCACAATGACGTATTGCTCATAGATAAAAATGAGTCTACTACCTACAAGGATGTTCTTAATAGTTTAGAATCTGGCAAATGGCTTGGGGCCATGAGGTCATAGATGGATTCCATGTACGACAACCAAGTATGGACTTTGGTTGATCCACCCAAAATAATTAAATCTATTGGGCACAAGTGGATTTTCAAGAAGAAAATGGACATGGATGGTAACATAGTTACCTATAAAGCACGACTAATGGTGAAGGGCTATCGTCAACAACATGGTATTGACTATGATGAAACATTTTCGCTAGTAGCCATGTTAAAATCTATCAGGATACTCCTAGCCATTGCTGCTCATTATAATTATGAGATTTGGCAAATAGATGTCAAAACAGCTTTCCTAAACAGAAATCTGACTGAGGGAGTGTATATGACACAACCTGAGGGTTTCACATCCAATGATAGCACAAAAGTATGCAAGTTGCAAAGGTCCATTTATGGACTTAAGTGGGCTTCTAGGAGTTGGAACATTTGTTTTGATGAAACAATCAAAGAGTTTGTTTTCATTCAAAATATGGATGAGTCTTGTGTATACAAGAAGGTTAGTGGGAGTGCAATCATTTTCTTATTGCTTTATGTAGATGACATATTGCTAATAGGAAATGATATACCTGTCCTGCAAACGGTTAAAGTTAGGTTGTTCAAACAATTCTCCATGAAAGACCTTGGAGAATCAACCTATATTCTTGGAATAAGGATCTATAGAGATAGATCCAAAAGGTTGCTAGGTCTTTCACAGTCTACATACATAGATAAAGTGCTAAAGAGGTTTAGCATGGATCAATCTAAAAGGGGATTCTTACCCATGTCACATAGTGTAAGCCTTTCAAAGTTGATGTCTCCCAAGACACAAGTTGAAAGGGATCACATAAGTAAGATTCCATATGTTTTACCAGTTGGATCTATCATGTATACTGTGATATGTACTAGGTCCGATGACTTTTGTGCTCTCAGTTTAACGAGTAGATACCAATCTAACCCTGGTTGAAGGTAATTAGGTGGCTGTAAAGTACATCCTTAAATACTTACGAAGGACTAAGGATGTATTCTTAGTAAATGGAGAAGGTGATTTGAAAATAAACGGGTATACTGATGCAAGTTTTCAATCTGATAAAGATGATTTGAAATCACAATTCGGCTACGTGTTTACGTTGTGCGGAGGGACAATAAATTGGAAGAGTTCCAAACAAGAGACTATTGTCGATTCTATGACGCTATCATTTGATTCGAGAGATCATAGATAGGAATAATGTAAAGATAGAGAGAATTCCCATAGATGAGAACATAGTTGACCTACTTATAAAAACACTATCCCAAAAGAAACTTGATTATCATGTTGAGTCATTCAGTATTGATACATGAATGATTGGCTCTAGTGTAAGTGGGAGTTTGTTAGTGTTATACCCTAGAGGCAATTACTTATACATTATATATGACACATTTTATTTTAATAAAATGCATTATTTATTTTACAGTTTCTTTTGTTTACTTTTATGTAAAATAACTGTTAGATAAAGTCCCTAGTACAACACTGTATTAAGGAAATCATGATAGAGATCTTGATATAGGATTCCTACTACACTGTATAGTGTTAGTACTTAAATAGTCCCCAGTCGTAATATTAATAAGACAAGATATCATTAATACATTAAGACTAGCATGTGTTAGACTTCCTGATTTGATTAGACGGTGGTTCTTATATTCGTGAGTATTGAGATACTTAAAATTAACACATGGATGCTTGTTAATGTAACAAGTTAATTGGTTGACCTAGCTATGAGATAATCATATGGATAACTATTTAGTGCCAGTGATATTATCTCAATATAGCAAATATGTAAATATCCTTAGACTTGAGATCTCTAAAGTACTTTATTTGCTGAGCATTGTACTTTGATTCCAATCTCCAAAGCTCGATCAAGGGCCGCCTATGGGATGTGTATTGGGTACATTGTGAGATAAACGAAAGTAGTTGAGAGGGTCAATAAAGGATTCACCACTCCTAATAGTAGGGGTAAATATCTCACGGCCATTTGTAGGAATTACTACTCGAGAAGTCCTTTGTCAAGGCAATTGTGTATTGGAAGTAGTTCCAATTGATACACATATAGAGTAGTAAGTTCTTGGTACAAGTACTATTGTATTCGGACCAGAATTTATATATATTCTGGAGGGAGTTGGCACTAATTTTGTATTCTAAATTGAATGAGATATTGTATGGTGAAAGGAGTTAATTGCACTGTAGTATGCTATTGAAGGGTTCATGTCAAGTCACTTGACTTCTTGGACTTTTGAGTGGTCATGATGTGTTGCTAGATACTACTCATGATCTGGGAATATGGGTTTATTAATTAATGAATTAATAAACCAATCTTGATTAGAATTAATAAGATTAATTCTAATTAATTATAGATTATTAATCTCAAAGACGTTTAGATTAATTCATGTTCGCTACCAATTAACTGGGAAACCTAATAGGTCATACACAATAGAGGATTATATACTCAAGATGTTATTTGATAACATAGTGGGGTTAATTACGAGAAAGAGAAGTTGTTGTAGATAAATTATAATTAGTTATAATTTATGATCCAACTTGTAATTGTGAGAACATGATGTTTCCAATTACAATTAGGGAATTCTAATTGTTTTAGAATTCTTAGATTTTCAGTGATTTTCTTGTGATATATTAGATACATACGAAACCCTAGCTGGGAGGGATTCACGAAATACAACTCTCCAAAAACAACTTCTTCTTCTTCTTCTTCTTCTTCTTCTTCTTTCTTTCTCTCATTGCTCTTGAAGCAAACAACCCTAGCCGTCACTTAGTTTTTCTGCTAGCACAGAAAACTCCATGCTTGAGTGTATCCTCTGTGTGGATTTCTATTAGAGATAATCATACATTGTGATTATAGTGGTTGGACGTTCAACTCTCGTGGTATTTGATCAAGAGGATTGCTGGATGGCGCTTCGACTTGAAGAAGGAAAATTTTATTTTCCACACGATCGAAGAAAGGTAAAAAGCTGTTACCTTTATTCTCGTTATATCTTGTTTTTCACACATATGCGGATCTTGGGATGGTGTCTCATTTTATTTTTCTGCTATGCCATATATGATAAGCGAGAGATACCTAACATTGCTGGCATTGCCTTGAGCCCAAAAAAAGAAAATGCACCATCATTAAAGCAAGCCAAACGTCAAGCTAGGCTCACTAAAATTCTGCATTCCTCACAAGGCTAAAAAGATGGACAATAAGTAAACTAGTTTTAGATTCGTAATCCATAAAATGAAGATACTGAGGCTTCACCATCATTGTAGCACTGCTCACAACTCTTCTTCTTGTTGCTGTCTCAATTTTCTTTTGATATTGTTCTGTCAAACAATTTGTAAAACCTTTTCCTATTTTACTAAGTATTTCAACCACAACAGCCATCTGTTCTTTGAGTACCTCCAGATTCAAAATAAAAAAAAAAATTCACATATCACAACTCTACACACAAAAAGAAAATAAAAATTACACAACTTATCCACGTAAGCAAACTGTATATGCAACTTTACATTGCACAATTTTACCACACAGGAAAAATTGTAATTGGAAAGATCAGAACCTTAGCTGCTTTGTTGGTTGCAGTCTTAGACTACAGTGCAATTTTGTCATGTTTTTTACGGACACTGACAACAACTCCACATATCTCATTAGCCTTATCAAATTGTTCACCAATCAAAGCCATTAACTATAAGAGAAACCCATTGTTCATACAATAAGGAAAGGATGAAACTTAGCCATACCAAGTATCCAACTAAAGTTGAGATTTCAACATTAATACCAAATACAAAGAGAGATACAACATTTACAGCTTCAAGCCGCATGTTGTCGAGAATAGGCTTTTTGTTGCTAGTTACAGTCCACTTGGCACCATTAGCACATTTAGGATCTTTTCATTTAGGCTCAACTCTAGCTTTGAACAAGTGGAAGTTTGCATTTACTGGCAACTTGCTGGGTTTAAAAATCTGATCATACAAACTGAAACAAGACATGTAGCTTTAGTTCACAAACACCAACAAATCTAACTAATCTAACTCATAAGATAAATAAAATGGAAAATTCATTAAAGCAACAAAGTGAGAATTTCATTAACAAATTTGCAGGGAGATATCTACGTATCCTTCTATTTAGATAAACACATACTCTTTTTGTATGCATCTAATCTAATCACATAAGGGCTAAATTGAGACAGAATATGATGAATAGTAAATTACAAGCACAAGGATGCATAATATTTTGGCATACACAAACCACTAAGTGTTACCAAATTCAATGTCTTGTGAGTCCATCACAAAAACCCTTGTCGTCACTACTAAGGGGATAAATTCAAATTTATGCATGATATTTTCTTATGCACGAGGATGCAGTTGTAGTAGTTCCATTTTATTTGTTGAACAAAAAAAGGACTCAAAAACAAATAAAATAGATCAAAATTAATACAATCAACATAGATCATTCACAAAAATTGTTGTCATCACTGTTATCCCAGCAAGTGCTAGACTATTCACTTTTGAAAAAAATCAAATACTATATGAATAAGAGAGGTCTAGACTATAGAAAAGTGATAAACAAAATATTCCCCCACCAACCTCTTTCCATTCAACTACAAACAAACAGTAAGAAAAAGGAAATATGAAAAGAATGCTCTTCACATGATTCCTTAGATGAAAATCCAAACCTATCAACCTTTTATTATTTTTTTGGAAAGACAATATGCAAAAGTTAATTATAAACAACTATAAGATCATAAACAACAATAGAGAAGGATATAGCAATAAAATACTATAATTGCAGTGTGTGAAGGTTGGAATTCCTCACATTTTTCGTTTCTTCTTTCAACAAAATAGAGAGGGCTGAAGGAATTAGAATCTCTAATAAAAACCTGAATAGACAATGAAGCCGTAGAAACTAGGGAGAAAGAAGAACAGATGACATGAGTACTGACCAGAGTAGCATTTTAGATAATTGCTAAAAAATAAACAAGATGTCAGAGTTCCTAAAATTTGCTGTGCTTAAATCGGTAGCCTCTTGCTGAAGCAAATTATTTAGTCACTGCAAAAAATCTAATACAATCCTGTATCCTATTATTGTGCGTTGGTAGCCTCCTGCTGAAGCAAATTATTAAGTCATTGCAATACAATCCTGTATCTTATTATTGTGAGTCCTTTACCCCCTTCAGTTTATTTGTCCATGAAAGCATAAGCTGCTTAATCTTTATCAATATCTTTCATTGACTAATGAAGTCAAGAGTAAATTAAAGTCATAGTCATTAAGGTAGAGAAATCCTTGAACAAAATATAAAACAAATTTGAGTTTTGATGAAATTATTGCTGCAAATATGATTAAAGATTTCTTGAGATGGACTTCTTCTTGATCACTCTATTTTGGACTTTTTTGCCAGACTTGTATAACTTAATGCATTGTCTTTGTCAATGTCTTCCTTTGGTATCTTGTCAGACTTCTCTTCAAGTGATCTTTTTGTTGTTGTTGATGTTTCTCCATCTATTTTGGATTTTGTTTAATATATAAAGTTTGTATTAGTTAGTTGTAGAAAGGTTTTTTTGGTCGAAAAATAGTTATTTATTAGTTACTTGTAGTGAAACTTCTTTTGTTTTTTTCATTGAGCAGCATTAGTGAATTATGATCGAGTCCATCTTCCTCAAACAAGCAGTGGATATTATTTTAGTGTTGTGCCCTAGAGGCAATCACTTGTACCTTGTATATGACACATTTTATTTTAATAAAAGGCATTATTTATCTTATAGTTTCTTTTGTTTGCTTTAAGTAATATAACTGTTCGATAAAGTCCATAGTACAACATTATGTTAAGGAAATCATGATAGAGATCATGATATGAAATTCCTACTACACTGGATGGTGTTAGTATTTAAATAGTCCCTAGTCATAGTATTAATAAGATAAGATATTATTAATGCGTTAAGACTAGCATGTGTTAGACTTTCTAATTTGATCAGGCGGTGGTTCTCATAACCGTGAGTATTGAGATACTCAAAGTTAACACATAGATGCTTGTTAATGGAACAAGTTCATTAGATGACCTAGTTTTGAGATAATCACATGGATAACTATTTAGTGTTAATGATATAATCTCAATATAGCAAACGTGCAAGTATTCTTAGACTTGAGATCTCCAATGTACTTTATTTGCTGAGCATTATACTTTGATTCCAATCTTCGGTGCTCGATTGAGGGCCGCCTTTGGGATGGATATTGGGTACATTGTGAGGTAAACGAAAGTAGTTGAGAGGGTCAATAAAGGATTCACCACTCCTAATAGTAGGGGCAAATATCTTACGGCCACTTGTAGGAATTACTACTTGAGAAGTCCTTGGCCAAAGCGATTGTGTATTGAAAATAGTTCCAATTCATACACATCTAAAGTAGTGGGTTTCTGGTACAAGTACTATTGTATTCGGGCCAGAATTATTTTTGGAGGGAGTTGGCACTAATTTCGTACTTCAAACCGAATGAGATATTGTATGGTGAAAGGAGTTAATTGCATTGAAGTTTGTTATTGAAGGATTCATGTCAAGCCACTTGACTTCCTGGACTCTTGAGTGGTCATGATTTGTTCTTAGATACCGCTCATGATCTGAGAATATGGGTTTATTAATTAATGAATTAATAAACCAATCATGATTAGAATTAATAGAATTAATTCTAATTAATTATGGATTATTAATCTCAAAGACGTTTGGATTAATTCATGTTTGCTACGAATTGATGGGGAAACTTAATAGGTCACACACAATAGAGGATTATATACTCAAGATGTTATTTGATAACATAGTGGGGTTGATTGAGAGAAAGAGAAGTTGTTGTGGACAAATTATAATTAGTTATAATTTGTGGTCTAAGTTGTAATTGTGAGAACTTCATGTTTCCAATTACAATTAGGGAATTCTAATAGGATTAGAACTCTTAGTTTTAGGGGGGAATTTCGTGTAATATATAGTAGATATAAAACGTGAAAATCCTAGCTGAAAGACACACGAAAAACCAAGAGCCATGAAACAACAACTTCCTCTCTTCTCTCTTTTGATTTGATCTTGATTAAAGAACCCTAGCCGCCATCTTTTTCTACTAGCACAGAAATTTTGGTGTTTGAGTGTATCCTCTGTGTGGATTACTGTTAGAGATAATTACACACTGTGATTATAGTGGTTAGACGTTCAACTCACGTGGAGGTTGATCACGAGGATTGCTGGATCGTGCCTCAACTTGAAGAAGAAATTTTGTTCTTCAAACGATCACCCAAAGCTAAAAAGCTGTTACTTTTATTGTCTTTATGTCTTGTTTTCCACATATAGATGGGTCCTGGGATAGTATCTCGTTTTATTTTTCGTTGCGCCGTATACGATACGAGCCTGAGATACTCAATATATTATTATACTTCGTGTCTGAAGTTTCTGGTCAAGATCTTGTTGGACGAATTTGTGCTATGTAAATTTTCCCCTTTATCTTTGAAATTACTTCATCCAAAGGAAAAAGAATATCTTGCAGATGAATTGTGTAGGTTATCCTTATGTTTTTTCCTCGGTTTATTAAAGTTCGTGTTTTAAATATTATTCACCTGCTCAGAAAGTTTCATTGCTTCCATAGCACTTATTAATAAGATATTCTCACAGATTTACCAAATGTAATGATAGGCAATAGTCTTGAGTCATCTAGAATCTCTTTTTTCAAAAGCACATCTATATAATAAAAATGAATTAGTAAATGAGTATAATGCATTTTGGAGTTAATAATTTTATTTTGTAGTACTGAATATGCTACCTTGGTTACGCAACTACATATTCTCTGTAGTTAATGCATGGAAAAGATTCCCCAATTCTTGTTGAAGTGCTTGAATAGTAGTTTTTGCAAGCCATATACTAGAACTTTTGTTGTAGATTATATATTATTATAGATCATTTTATCCAAATAACCTAGATATATATGTTTAAACAATATTAAGTCAAGGGAAGCAAGAATCGTAATTTTCATAATATTACATCGTGAATGATGGCTTTTACCTTTTCTGTTGGTTGAATTTCTTCTATTGGGGTGATCTTGTCTTTAGGGTGGAACAAAAGTGTTGGGTTTAAATCAGTAGATGTTGCATTCACCAGCTTTTCAACAATAGTTTGTTCATTCTTTGTAGCCCTGTATTATTGACAAACATTAGTTTCAGTATACGCACATGTTGTATACATTGAGTACACAATAGTGTAGAGACACAGATGCATATTAATGTCACATTTCGAATGCTGGAATACACAAATAGCAATTTAATTTTTGTAGTAATTGAAGCATTAATGAAATCATTACAATCATGCTTGTCGTATTATTTATTCAGAACTTTAGTCTGAACCCAAAAGAAGGGAAAGTTTTATGTTAGAACTTTAATTTTTCCTTCTCCCTAAAAAAATACGAAATAAATAACTAATTTTTGGAAGGTGTAATGCTTAGTACCAGATTTTAAGCTGTCTCGCTTGTTGAGTTGGTGGATTTATAGTGATTGCTGAACTGTATCGAGTCTTCAAATTCAGTCCTAAGATCAAACCATTCAAATTTAAGTTTTAAGTTTTGTAAATATGAATAGTTTTTTAATAATTTGGTATTGTTGAATGTGCCAACTCCTATTCTTCGACAAGATATCACTGGCAGTGATTCTTACATCTGGTTCAATGTGTCTCCTTCTTTTTCAGCATATTTTCCATAATGTCATTCGTATCAGATTCAACTTGATACATTAAATGAAGTTAGATCATTTTGTTTGCATAGTTCATTCGTTATGTTTTTCTGTAGTAATAATTCTTTTATAACTTACTCATCATTGATGATAATAGTATCTCTTCACACACTGTCTCTAGATTTAGATTCTTTCAAAGGGTAGACATGTATGATCACTCCCAAGGAATCTACACATATTTACAAGATTGATATTTTAAGAAGAATAAGAATAATTTTTTGGAACAAAGAAAGTAAGGATAGAGGAAATTACCCACTCCTTTCTTTTGATCAGCATAAAATGGAAATTCTTTTGAATTTTGTGTATTCAAATGCTTCATCAAATATCTGTGACACATTATCTACTACATCTTCTACAATGGTTCTTCCCAAGATAATCCATTACATTTGAATATTATCAATCTTGTATCTATCGAGAACTTGCTGCACTACAATATTCGATATGTAATAGCTCTTGTAAGGGACAAATTTGTCACGAAATAAGTAGATTATGTGACCAAATAATGTTCCAATAACCTTCGTTTCCTATGTAGGAATAAATATACATAATTAGTTGTGAAGGAGTAATGGCTGTAATTTTATTTATTTATTTGTGTAGATTAATACAAAGAATGTGTTACCTCACCATCAATTAAGATAATTTTTTGGTATGTTTTCGTTGGAGAATTAACAGAGTTTTGGGCCTACATCTTCTCTTGGATGCAAACTTTTGCTGTCCAATTTTTTGACCTGACTGTGATTGATTTAACTGGAATGTTGATTCTCATGATCTGCACAAATATTATTATTCCACATATATTAAAATGTACATGGAATAGAGCAGTTGTTACATGTAAACATATATAGTATGTAACATCATAATCATACATCACAAATGCATAATTTTGTGAATTTACTACAAATATATTATGCAATAATTATGTGTTAAAACTATAAATAGACATGTACCATAGGTTTCGTGAACGATTTGTGTATGAATAAAGACTTCCAGGTAAACAATATTTCTTATTTACTTTATTTGACCAGTCTCTACAAATGTTGCTGGAACAATTAACACTTTAACATTTGCTGATCATTTTGTGTATGAGAGAGCAACATAAAGCTGACCATGAGAAAAGACTAGTTCTCGCAAATATATCCTGACACAATCTAATGTCTGTCCTTGAGCCTTGTTTATTGTCATTACGAAGCACAACTGAATAGGGAATTATGTTCGTTTGAATGGGATTCCCTGTTTGTCGTTTTCTTTCGATTGTAGCGGTATAGGATGCAAAATTACAGGTTTCCCATAATGTTCCCCCACTGCAATTTTAGCATAGGTAACATGTGCTTTCAATTCCTTGCAAATAAGACGTGTTCCATTGCATAGGCCTTCTGTCGGATTAATATTTCTCAACAACATCACTGGACAATTCTTCTTTAATTGCAGCTTATGAGGAGGCAAACCATTTGGTTGACGACTATTCAAAAATCCTCAGAGTCAATTTGATGCATTGGATTTATTGTCTTGTCACTACTTATGTAGATCTTCAAGTCTCCGGAAAATCTTTCAATCATTAATATCATTCACATAACTATTTTTTGGGATTAATAATGCTCTTTTCATAACTCTTCTTGGATCAGAATCAAATAGAGATAAGTCTGAAAATGCAAATTTTGCAAGTGCAAGTAAAGATGTTTCTTTACTGACGAATGGAATTATCATCTGTGGTGGTAGATTGATGTTGTCGTTCAAATCAACATCTTCTATATCATCTCCAATTCTTAAAAGATAAGAATTGAATGCAGGATCATCAATTGCTCGCATATTCTGAGTAGGTTTTACTTTCTTCAAAAGTGGCTATATATACGAGCATAATAGACTGCTTGCAATTACCAATTCCTAAAATGCTTTCGATATCACGAGTAATACTTGACGAAAGTCACCTAAAAAAACAACTACTTTTCCACCAAAAAGTATCTGATTTCCTGTGATATCTTGCAACATAGTATCAAAGTTTTCAATCGCTTCTTTTTTTGCCATTGGAGCTTCATCCCAAATTATGAGCTTGGCTTCTTGAATTAGCTTTGCAGTGCTACTTTTCTTGCTCAATTAGCATCCCTCAATATCATTGCCATCTAATGGAAACTTAAAGCGTGAATGAGCTGTGCGCCCACCAGGTAGCAAAGATGCTGCAACTCTAGATGTTGCTGTAGCGATTGCTATAAAACCTTTTAAACGAATGGAAGCTAACAAGGTCTTATATAGGAATGTCTTTTCTGTACCTCCTGATCCATCAATGAAGAATGCAATTGTTTCATCTTGGATTACTACTGAGAGGATTTTTTCAAAAGCCATTCTCTGCTCTGGATTCAACTTTGATTCATTTGAGAGATCATCTTCACTTATTGGTATGTTCTTTTCACTTTTGATCTCTCTTGTCAATCTTTCTTCATAAGACATTCTTATTGGAAATGAAACAAATTTGAATCATTGATGCATTTCCCTATAGATTGCAAATAATGCTTTATATCTTCAAGAACCTTTTTTTCGAATTTCTTCCCTTGTAAGACCCATAATTTGTTGTGAGTACAAGAAATCTTGACTTAACTGTTGTTCAAACTTTTCCCACAACTTTTTTAGATTTGCTGGAGCACAATAAATAGAATTGTTGAGAATAATCGCCTTAGTGTGGATGGCATTTGGAATTCTGCAGATTCTTTGAGGTACAATTTAATGTCGCTGTCTAGGTGCAACATGCCTTTCTTATCTGCTGCTTCTCTAAATGTGGGACAAACTTTCCCATTTGCTATTAGAAGGTCTTCAAAAGATGTTGGTCCTTGAACATGAGACAGCAATAATCTCAAATAGTATCTTTTGCCTTGTGTTGGTGATACTGTAATCATTCTTCCAATAACCCGACATCTTTTTCTCTCATTCCAAATTTTATCTTTTTCAGACCAAACAAAGTGCTCTGGGAATTCATTGTATAGACATTTTAAATTCTGCACTTTAGTGTCGGAGCTATTCATTGTGAAGAATTCCCTAAGCATCGTACTTGATATGTTTGGATTCTGTAGGAGATTTTTTATGTTTGTGTTGTGGTCAAATGTGACTGGATGGTTGTTGGGCAAATGGATTTGTAATGTTATTACTGCAGGTGTCATTTCACTCAAATTGAAGCCATATAACCTCCACATTACTTCCGGTGGAGATATCCATCTAGCAGATTGAAATTGCTTTATCTTATCTTGCTTTTCATCAACAACTATTTGGTAACTTATTTTATCAAGCCCCATGTATATATACTTGTAAACATATTTGACTAGCTTGATTGTTGAGTCTATTTCAACCTTCATGTGACAATTGAATAGTGATAATAAGTATGGATTGTAAGGTATAACCCAGTGATTATTCAACATGTGATTCCTTACGTTTACCTTCGTCCCATCATTTCTCCTTCAATTATAAGGATAACTATCCTCACCTTGTGTTATGTATTCTGAATATTGTTTTGGATAGTGCTTCTTACATTTGCCATTTCTCATACATGGACTTTATTGATTGTAGTCACCATAAGGTCCATGCATCATATGTTTGACAACTAAGGAGTGCAAGTAACTATTCTATTTTTCATCAGGAATTTCTTTGCTGACCAATCTGTCATAAGCTTTAGCATTTAATGGTTTTGAATCCTATTTCATGATCAACAAGAAGTGTGCATGCGATAAACCTTGTTTCTGGAATTTAGTTACACAAACACAAACAACAACTTCTCTAAGAACATGTTTTTTCATCAATTGATCCTTCAATAGATCAAGTTTTGCTTTGAATGCTCTGCATAGTAGATCTGGCCTATTTTGCGCCAATTCTGTTGGGAGAAGATTTTCTTGTATTTCTTTCCATATTGGGTTACAAGTGTTGGGTATCTCAAGCTTGTATCTTATAGGACGTAGCGAAAAATAAATGAGATACCATCTCAGGACCCGTCTATGTGTGGAAAACAAGACATAATGATAATAAAGGTAACAGCTTTTACCTTTGGGTGATCGTCTAAAGGACAAAATTTTTTTTCTTCAAGTTGAGGCGCGATCTAGCAATCCTCTTATTCAAACTCCACGAGAGTTGGATGTCTAACCACTATAATCACAGTGTCTAATTATCTCTAATAGTAATCCACACAGAGGAATACTCAAGCACCAAAATTTTCTGTGCTAGCAAAAAAAGATGGCGGCTAGGGTTGTTTTCGTTTTTAGCAAAACGAGAGAGAGAGAGAGAGAGAGAGAGAGAGAGAGAGAGAGAGAGAGAGAGAGAGAGAGAAGATGATTGTGGCTGTGTTTTTCGTGTGTCACTTTTCAGCTAGGGTTTCGTGTGTCTTGTTAATATATCACATGAAATTTCCCTTCCTAAAACTAAGAATTCTATTCCTATTAGAATTTCCTAATTGTAATTAAAAATATTAAATTCTCACAATTACAACTTGAACCACAAATTATAACTAATTATAATTTGTCCACAACAACTTCCCTTTCTCTCAATTAACCCTATTATGTCATCAAACAATATCTTGAGTATATAATCCTCTATTGTGTGTGACTTATTAGGTTTACCAGTCAATTGGTAGTGAACATGAATTAATCTAAACGTCTTTGAGGTTAATAATCCATAATTAATTAGAATTAATCCTATTAATTCTAATCAGGATTGATTTATTAATTCATCAATTAATAAACCCATATTCCCAAATCATGAGCGGTATCTAGCAACACATCATGACCACCTAAGAGTCCAGGAAGTCAAGTGGCTTGACATGAACCCTTTAATAACAAACTTCAGTACAATTAACTTCTTTTACCATACAATACCTTATTCGGTTTGGAGTACGGAATTAGTGCCAACTCCCTCCAGGATTAATTCTGGCCCGAATACACTAGTACTTGTACCAAGAACCCACAACTTTAGATATGTATCAATTGGAACTATTTTCAATACACAATCGCCTTGGCCAAGGACTTTTCGAGTAGTAATTTCTACAAGTGGCCGTGAGATATTCGCCCATACTATTAGGAGTGGTGAATCCTTTATTGACCCTCTCAGCTACTTTCGTTTATCTTACAATGTACCCAATATCCATCCCATAGGTGGCCCTCGATCGAGCTCCGGAGATTGAAATCAAAGTACGAAGCTTGGCAAACAAAGTACCTTAGAGATCTCAAGTCTAAAGATACTTGCACGTTTGCTATATTGAGATTATATCACTGGCACTAAATAGTTATCCATATGATTATCTCAAAACTAGGTCCTCCAATGAACTTATTCCATTAACAAGCATCCTTGTGTTAACTTTGAGTATCTCAATACTCACGGATATGAGAACCACCGCCTGATCAAATCAGGAAGTCTAACACATGCTAGTCTTAACGCATTAATGATGTCCTGTCTCATTAATAAACGACTAGAGACTATTTAAGTACTAAAACCATCCAGTGTAGTAGGAATCTCATATCATGATCTCTATCAAGATTTCCTTAACACAGTGTTGTACTAGGGACTTTATCGAACAGTTATATTACTTAAAAGTAAACAAAAGAAATTGTAAGATAAATAATGCCTTTTATTAAAATAAAATGTGTCATATACAATGTATAAGTAATTGCCTCTAGGGCAAAACACTAATAGCAAGTAACTGTTTAGAATATGTCTGGCTTTCCATAGCATTGTACTAAAGCCATTGCATCGATGTATCTTTTACGCATATCTCGTGGTCCTCCAATGAAAGATGCTGGTAGTATACTTTTTTTCCCCACATTTGATCCCCTTATTTCTCCAACAGAAATAGAGTCAATTACACCTTGAAACAATTCACTCCTAATCTGTCTTTGTCGATTCCTTTAGAAATCAAGCATTTTGGTTTCCACTTTTATGTACATGTCAACAACATATTGTTGAAGTAGCCTCCCACTATGAAGAATGATAGATTTATCAGTGCTCTTTCTTTGTAATTTGTAGCAGTAATATTCATGACATGAAACTTTATTTCTTTTCTTCTTGCCCTTTTTAGTTTCTGCAAGAAAATAAGGTATAAAACTCTTTTAGTAAGACATTCTTCATATTAATGAAATAATACGAGATTTTTTTTTTGTGTTGATTGTAATAATATAGAGTTTAATATGGATTCTTTAATTTGTAATGTTTCTAAATAAGTAACACTTAATTATTTTAAAATTGAGATTACATTATATTGTGTTCAAAAGATGTCCTAAGAACAACTTTGAAAGGTATATGGATGATTTAGATTTATTTTATAATTTTTTAATGCAAAATAGAATGGTACTAACCTGTATCTTCAATCTCCAACAAATCAGTTGCTGAATTCATTTGTGATGCATTGATATTATTTGATGCATCACAAAACATTTGTCTTTGGGATTCTTTTGATGACAGCCTTTCCATATTATAATGCCAACCGCTTTCACCATAAGGAAAGAGCCAGGGATATTGTAGAGCACATAGCAACTATATGTATGATAAATTTTGTGGCGTAAGTTTGAATGCGTATAAACCTGTATATGGCACCTTTTTTCAACAACATCATTTTCGAATTCAACCAATATTGCAGTAACTTGTGATGCAGAAGGAGCATTGTAAGTTCTTTGGTCTAAACCAGGATCTTTATTCAATACTATACTGCATTCTTCAAGGTGGGGAAGTTCACGAAGTCTTTTGAAGAACATTGTATAAGGATTTCTCTTCATAACTTCTATTAATAGTCTGCCTGTCTAAGGATTAAGCTGTGGTGATGCTTCAATCCTTTTATTCAATTCCATTTCAGTGTAATAGAAATAGAGTAGAATCCCAGTTAGTTTCTCAGTTTGACATACCAAATCTTCAAGGAAGTGGTAGATTTGTCCTTGGATCTTAAAAGCATACATACCCTTTCTGATCAACTCTGAATCATGTTTTGCTGCAAAATGTAGTAAATGCGAAGCTGTTGTTGTAAGATCGTATCAATCTTCTGAATTCCATGGCCTCTTCATCATTATTTATTAATAAACATGCTAGATCATATGGCATTGGATGGGATACCAAAGTAATCTCTCCCCTTGAACAGCAAAATTTAAGAGGTTCGATGGAAGCATTTTGCAGAGCAAAATTTGCAATTAGGTGTTGCTGGAAGGGTCAATAGCTGTTTTGCGGGTTCTTTCGCAAAAGTGATTGGAATCACTTCTTGATTTGTCACTGTAGAGAATAGATGAAGATATGAATCGTGTTATCTAATATTTTAAATGTTTGTTTTTTCCAGTAGCACATGTAATATTTCTACCTGATCTTTGTGAGTGAGAAATTGGTGCAGCCATGGTATTCATTGTAGTAGGTTGATTGGTTTGAGAATCTATATGATGATAGAGGAGTTTTGTATTAGTAAAATGATGAATATATATATATATATATATATAGAAAAAATAATAATAGGAAAATATGAAAAGTAATTATATATAGTTTGATATATATATATATATATATATATATTTACTATATAGCAATTATATATTCCGAGGAGGTACTGGGGAAAAATGCTATAGTTTTACTTGAATGAAAAGTAAAGCAATGTAATCACATGATCAATACTAAAAATCCTTCTTGGTTGATTTCTTAAGTTCTTTTTAGTCAATCTCTGATTCTTATGCTAAAGAGGAAAACTCAAAGGACATTCACTAATAGGAAGTCAAGCATCCAAGGGTTTCTTTCACAACAATTTAGCTTCCTCATTTTTATGAGTTCACTTGTGTTTTCTTAGAAGTACATAGCTGTAGGTTCAAAGGTACACTTATTACCATTAGCACCAAGGAAAGGCTTTATCCCCAAAATAGTGATTCACATTCTTTCTCTTTTCTAGATTGTGTTGGTTTAAGGATGGCTTTCAGGTAAGATAGTACATAAATTGAAAGACTTCCAAATATTTTCACCCAAATTAGGCTGAAATGGACATAAGCTGCTTATTATGGGCCAGTAGACCATTATTCTCTACTTAACTTCATATGTAAAATTTGTCTAATTAAACTTCATACACTTCCTCAACATCCATATATACTAAAATTTCATGGGAATTTTCTTTTTTTTTACTCTGTCCACGAAACATCTAAATTAAAAAGGAAAAAAATAAAAATAAAAAGGAAAAAAGGCTGGCAGAATGATAAAGCAAAAGACCATTCCAATACTCTAAATTGACAAATCATGTTCAATTTTTAGTTTTTTACAATATGTAACTGGTGCTTACACTTAGAAGTCACCAAAAGTATCTAGTTTTCCTTTAGAAGTGACATTTCAAATTAAGATATCCTAACGGATGCATACCTAAAGTTGAATTTGGAAGATAGCATTTGTATCCCATTTCTATTGTTCCTTGGTAGGCATATTGGAGAGCTTGGGTTTGCTTGGTGTATTGTTCAATTGAGTGTCGTGGCTGTTCAATTTTAGGTATAGCTTTTCCTACATTTGAAGTTGTTTCTTGTTTTCTTTGAATATAAGCTTGACACCTAGATTGTAACAATTTTTCTTTTTGTTCAATTGATTGTGCATGATAAGCTTGACATCTTCATAGGAACATCTGTTCTTTTTTCTCTTGCGAGTGCTGACGATAAGCTTCAGATCTTTGTTGCAACACTTTTTCCCTCTTTTCATCTTCTTCTTTGTTTTTGGATTTGGGTTGATTCTCATTTATGATATGTTCTCTATTTCGATAATTTATATGTATATAAATTATGTTCATTCTAATAAAAAGGAGTATTTTAAAGATAGTAACTATTTGCATGCAACAAAATAAAGAGTATTAGAGTAACAACTATCATTAGGATAAAGTAACAACATAACAACATAACTATTACTAAGCATAGTATTCCAAAGAAATGTAAACAGATCTAATATTTTACTATCTCTTCATCTATTGTACTGGGGAATTGACTCTATCAGTGCAATGGGTTACTTGGTTCACCTGATTTGAAAGAGTTTTCCTTATCCGATATACTCTAGATTTGAGATTTAACAATTATAACTATTGATAAGCATAGTAATATAGCAACTATTAAGTAGAAGAAAGTATAAGAATAGTTGTTCATACCATTCAAAAGAAATGTAAAGATACTGAAAAACCTTAGAGGGGGGTGAATAAGGTTTTTGGCAAACTAAAAATTTTCAAATCGTCTAATATACAGAATAATGATGATCATCAAGTTTCTTGGACCAACTTTATGGTAACAAAGAAAGCTATCCAAGAACACTTTAAGATATATCCAGATTTAGACTAAAGTAAGAAATACAATGCAGTCAATGATGTATGCAGAGAAATGAAACACAGAATATATAGTAGTTCAATCTACTAAGATCTACGTCCACTGCCTTAAGCTCACACTTAAGGATTTTCAATCAGATTTTATTTACTCAATCTAATGAAATCAAACTATACCAAATACAAGAGAGGATCACCACACTTGATTTTCCATAAACCTCTCAAATAGTAACCAAATCAAGGCTTACCCCACATGGGTTTTACACCATAACCTTGTACTACAAAAGAGATTAAATATCAATGAAATAGTAAAAGCTCACTTGTTTGAGAAGATGTTCACTAAGGTACAAAGCACAAACACTTTTACCTTCTAGACACAAAATGAATTCTCTTCAAAGCACTTAATAAAAGGAGATTTTTTTTTGTATTCTATTGAGCAATAGTGTTCCTTAGAAGAATGCCATAAAAAATCTTTTGTCTAATCTTATTTAGAGGCTTTTATAAAGCCATAAAGTAATGTACCAACGGCTATAATTTTTCTATTAAATTTATCCGTGTTTTGGACACAAGTTTCGGACGATGATGCATCTAAAAGGTAAGTCTAAAATGGCACTTTTTTTGTCAGAAATAATTCAATACTGTTTACAGGATTTTGGATGAATCTTTTGGATGCAGAATCTGTTAGTGTTATGCCCTAGAGGCAATTACTTATATGTTGTATATAACATATTTTATTTTAATAAAAGACATTATTTATCTTACAGTATCTTTTGTTTACTTTTAAAATAACTGTTAGATAAAATTTCTAGTACAATACTGTGTTAAGAAAATCATGATAGAGATCATGATATGAGATTCCTACTACACTGTATAGTGTTAGTACTTAAATAGTCCCTACTTGTAGTATTAATGAGACTGGACATCATTAATGCGTTAAGACTAGCATGTGTTAGACTTCCTAATTTGATCAGGTTGTGGTTATTATATCCGTGAGTATTGAGATATTCAAAGTTAACACATAGATGCTTGTTAATGGAACAAGTTCATTGGATGACCTAACTATGAGATAATCAAATGGATCACTATTTAGTGCTAGTGATATAATCTCAATATAGCAAATGTGCAAGTATCCTTAGACTCGAGATCTCTAAGGTATTTTGTTTGCTGAGTATTGTGCTTTAATTCCAAGCTCTGGAGCAAGATCGAGGGCCGCCTATGGGATGGATATTGGGTACATTGTGAGGTAAATAAAAGTAGTTGAGCGGGTCAATAAAGGATTCTCCACTCCAATAGTATGGGCGAATATCTCACGGCCACTTGTAGGAATTACTACTCGAGAAGTCCTTGGCCAAGACGATTGTATATTGGAAACAGTTTCAATTGATACGCATCTAGAATAGTGGGTTCCTGGTACAAGTACTATTGTATTTAGGCCAGAATTAATTTTGGAAGGAGTTGGCATTAATTTCGTATTCCAAACCGAATGCGATATTGTATGGTGAAAGGAGTTAATTATACTGTAGTTTGTTATTGAAGGGTTCATGTCAAGCTACTTAACTTTCTGGACTCTTGGGTGGTCATGATATGTTACTAGATACCACTCATGATCTGGGAATATGGGTTTATTAATTCATAAATTAATAAACCAATCCTGATTAGAACTAATAAGATTAATTCTAATTAATTATAGATTATTAATTTCAAAGACGTTTGGATTAATTCACATTCGTTACCAATTGACTGGGAAACCTAATAGGTCACATACAATAGAGGATTATATACTCAAGATGTTATTTGATAACATAGTTGGGTTAATTGCGAGAAAGAGAAGTTGTTGTGGTCAAATTATAATTAGTTATAATTTATGGTCCAAATTGTAATTATGAGAACTTGATGGTTCCAATTACAATTAAGGAATTCTAACTGTTTTAGAATTCTGTGATGGAGGATTTTTTCAGTAGGATTTTTCGTGTGATATAGGGATACACTCGAAACCCTAGCAGAGGTGTGTAAGACGCGAAAATCTCCAAAACTCTCCTCTCTCTCTCTCTCTCTCTCTCACGTTGTTTTTCTGGAAATACAAGAATACCAAAAATCCTAGCCACCATTGTTTTTCTGCTAGCATAGGAAATTTTGGTGCTTGAGTGTATCCTTCGTGTGGATTTCTGTTAGAGATAATCACACACTGTGATTATTGATGTGTCCGGACTTGGGTATAAAAATCATACAAAAACTAAGCACATACCTAATCAAGTTTAAATTAAAACGTTAAACTCAAATCAAACATATGAGCAAGCGTACTCATCATTAACTGAGCATAGGGTTCAAATGAGTGTCGATCCTCAAGGAACAAGTAGACATTAATTACTTTTCTTTCATTATTTAACAAACTCGATAAAATAAAACCGAAATAAAATAAAATAAAATAAAATAAAAACAAAAATATATACATGTCAAGGATATAGATTTATGTAATTCAAACCATTGATTAGACAACCATGATCTTAAAGTACCCAACCTCTATCATAACTAATTATTCTCTTAGCATAATGAAGAATTAAAATAGACTCACTTCTTTCTTAATCCATGAATCCCTATTTTCCAGGCAACTTAGTATCACATACTCTGTCTCAACCAGTCTTACCCAAAAGATGCATTAAACACAATTCTTTGATCAAGTCCCATTCTCAGGCAAACTTAACCCATGAAATTAACCAATTGAATCCATATTCTGGCAGACATCAATTAACCTTTAATTACTCTGTTCTTGCAATTATCCCCATTTTCAGGCAAGTTAAAAGGCAACAAATATGAAATCAATCAATTTAAACCATCAACCCTATTCTCAAGCAACTTAACGGTACAATCAATTAATCTTGCAATCAACCCAAGTAATTGAATACTAAGAATAACAATCAGTTAATCAAAATATCAAATAACTCTAAATACCATGAACGTCTAAACCAATGTCAAATTACAATAAAACAATTAAAACATCATTGCCAAGAAAAGAAAACAAAGTAAAAGAAAGCACTCATAGACAAGCCTCCTTCTTCTTCCTTTGAAGACCTTTTTGTACAACCTTCATTGAATTGAAGAATTTCTCCTTGGATTGAGTGATTTTCTATAATGAATAATGAATTCTCCCATTTTCTCTTGTGTTTTTCATCTATTTATAGGCTTAAGAAGTACCTAAACTCGTAGGTATAAAGTTCTTGGCCGAGTAGAAGTTAGAAGATACTAAAACTCCTTAGATTTCCAAAAACGCGTAGAAAAATCGTAGCACCGCCTCAAGGACAGAACACAGCCAGCGTCGCCTTGGTCCTTCAGAGTCGGCACAGCCTGTGTTTTGCTTCTCCACTTGTTCGCCGATTTTTCTCCAAATTTTGCACATAAGTTCCAGAATTCAGCCGGTGCCGGTTCCAGCCTTACAGCCTGTGCCGCCTCTGCTCTGTTTCGCGACGGTTTTGCTTTGTTTTACCCAAAAATCTGAAATAATGAACAAAATACCTTTCCAAGGGTAAAATCTCAAATATAAAAGAATATGACTAGTTATTGCACAAAATGCATTACAAAAGAGACTCAAATAACTAGGCAAAGTATGACTAATTTAGTCCCTATCAATTATTGTGGTTGGACGTTCAACTTTCGTGGTGTTTGATCAAGAGGATTGCTAGATCATGCCTCGACTTGAAGAAATAAAAATTTTGTTTTTTCACACGATCAAAGAAAGGTAAAAAGATGTTACATTTGTTCTCTTTATGTATTGTTTTCCACACATATGTAGATCTTGAGATGATATCTCGTTTTAATTTTCCACTACGCCATATACGATATGCGAGAGATACCCAACAGTGGTTTCAAAGCCATGCTATGTGTGGATTGCAGATATTGTTTTTGGCATGAAAAGCTGTTTTCATGAATTCGTGTATGTCTTTGTTCGCTGTGAAAACTGTTTTTACTTGAGTTGAAATTGTTTCGAGTATTGTGGGTTGGGTCCGTAGCATAATATGATGTGTAAAAGTTATAGCATATTTCGAAAGATGCTTTCTTTATGTGCTGCAAGTTTTTTGTAGAAAAAAGTTTTTTTGAACATGTTTGTTGCCTTCTGTCTCATCCTGTGAATTTAATTTTCTATTTGGTTTTGTTTAAACTAATAAATTAGTTGTTGTTTTGATCTTTAAAATAGAAAAAATTTGCTGAGAATTGTTCTCACTAAAAATTTGCAGAAGAAGAAGGCACCAGAAACTGTTTCTGGTAAAATTTCAAAAATCGCCGCCTTGTTCCCAACTACAGCTAGCGCCGGCTTTGGCTTCGGCTCCTAGCTGGCGTCGGTTCTGTGCTATTTCGTTTCTAGAAAATTTTTTCCTTAAAACCAGACCGCAGCCGGCACTGGCTCTGGCTTCCAAACCAGTGCCGGTTCTGCTCTGTTTGCGACATTCCAGCTATTTAAAAAAAAAAATTATGGAATAGAATTTTGAAAGGGAAAATCTCATTTGATGAGATGGGACCCAAAAGCATTTTTTCAAAATTAGTTTTGAGACAAACAATTTTATTTTTCAAAATAATGATTGTGAAAATCTAAAATTAGTGTATCTTTTTAAAATGATGATTTTAGAATTTGTTTTATTTTTTCCAAAATAGTGATTTTGGAATAATAAAAATTATATGTTTATTTTGTTTAAACATAATTAATGGTATGGTGGATGGTTATGGACTAAAACCAATTATATCTGTTCATGTTACAGTTTTGATTTTTTATGAAATAGGGCCTGCGTGTCCGGCCTTCTCTAGAATTCTTGTGTAATTCTCTTCTCATCTAACTCCCCTTGAATGTAACTTGAGGTTTTCTCGCTTTAGGAAATTATGTAATTAGTTTACATAGGTTAGATAGGAGTATAATTATTCTATTTTGGAGATGGCAACCAAAACAAGGCGAGAAGGTAAGACCTTCTATTTAAATCATGCATGAACACATAGGGTTAACAATATTAATTTCTTTTATGGCTTAAAGAAATTAATTTAGGGTAAAGTCCATAACTATACCACGTAATTGCTTTATTACCATGATTATCAATTATGTGATTTATTGATTTTTATGCATGTCATTTATTGAAATCACTAAAAGGAACAAATCCCTCAATTAATATTAAACATAATTCCTTCTGTTAATATAGTAAGAACGAGAGTCTTTTTTCGAGACCAGGTTGTTGGGCAAACCCAAGCCTACTCGATATCGGGCATGTTCAAGCTATGGAATTAAATTTCTTTGGAATTAAATTCTTGATTAATGGGTTGGGTTTAACTAAATTCTTTACCCCAATTGGGGAAATTCAAACATGAAGAAATTTAGAGGAAAAGTTGGGGTAGCCCAAAGGGCTTTAAGATTAAAAGCTGTTAATCACCGAATGATCCGGTAGTTACATACGATGTAATTGGTATTGGATACCTACCAATAAACTCAATGGTGGCTTGTTGGGCAAATCCAAGGTTATTCTTGAGGAATTTAGATACTAGTCCACTAGGAAAGCTTCAAACGGGCTTTCCTAAATCAGTAGTGGGGGCTATTAGTTTGAGTAAAATAGTGGTGTAAAAATATGTTTAATTAAAGTCCTAATTATTTGCATTTCATGTGCATATACAAGTGGCTAATCCTCTCTATCTTTCCATCTAGGTCACTTGCATCATGTCTACAAACCTAAACCTACGTAGCATCTTGGAAACCAACAAGTTAACCGAATCAAACTACCTCGACTGGTTTAGAAATTTGAGAATCGTTCTCAAATCGGAAAAGTTGCTCTACGTACTAGATGATTCTATTCTGCTACCACCAGCTCAAGATGCTTATGCTGGTAAGCATGCTGTCCATAAAAGGCACAAGGAAGATAGTGATACAGTATCATGTATTATGCTGGCATCCACAACTCCCGAGTCGCAAAAACCGCACGAGCATATGGATGCTCAATCGAATATACTACATCTTTGAGAGTTGTTTGATGCCTAAGCCAGAACTGAGAGATTCGAGATTTCAAAGCAACTATTCCGTTGCAAAATGGCAGAGGGTTCTTCTGTGGCCACTCATGGGTTGAAGATGTTGGGGTTGATAGAGAAGTTTGGATCTCTCAGGTTTGCAATGGATCATGATTTAAGTGTTGACTTAATTCTACATTCTTTACCCAATAGTTTCTCACAATTTGTGATTAACTATCAGATGAACAAGATTAAGTCCACCATTCCCGAGTCTACCATTTCATGTTTATGATTGAGATAAATACTACATTTAGAAATGAGATATGGGTATTAGATACCGGATGTTGATCTTATTTGTGCATGGACTAAAGAGCAGTAGAAGGTTAGAGAAAGGCGACGCGGACTTACATACTACAAATGGGGCAAAGGTTACTGCACTTGCTGTAGGGATATACGAGCTGAACCTGTCGTCGGGATTAATTCTAGAACTACAAAACTGTTATTGTGTACCAATTTTAATGAAAAATATTATCTGAGTTGCATGTTTAGACTTAAATGGATTTCATTTGATATTTAAGAATAAATATTGTTCTTTTTCATTGAATGATATTCATTATGGTTCAGCAACTCTGGTTAATGGTTTATATGTTCTAGACTTGGATAATTCAGTTCTCAATATAAATAATAAGAAACCTAAAATGGATAATTCTAACACCTCTTACTTTTAGCATTGTTGTTTGGGCCATGTAAACGAAAATCGTGTTTCTAAGTTACACAAGCTTGGTGACTTAGGGGAATTGATTATGAATCATATGGCACATACGAATCTTGTTTACTAGGTAAAATGACTAAAACTCTTTTTTCAAGAAAAGGAGAATGGGTCAAGGAGTTTTTAGAGCTCATACATTCTGATGTATGTGGCCTAATGTCAATACAAGCAAGAGAAGGTTATAATTATTTCATAACCTTTATTGATGATTTCTCACAATATGGGTATTTGTATTTAATGAAATACAAATCTAAAGCATTTGAAAACTTCAAAGACTTCAAGAATGAAATAGAAAAATAACTTGGCAAAAGTATTAAGACTCTAAGATTTGATCGAGGAGGAGAATACTTGAGCTAAGAATTTCTGAGTTATCTAAGAGATAATGGGATATTATCTCAATGGACTCCACCATATACACCTCAACATAACTGTATATTTGAGAGAAGGAATCGAACCCTTCTAGACATGGTATGGACCACGAGACTTCTGTAGACCTACCAAAATCGTTTTGGGGGTATGCACTAGAAACTTTTGTTTATATACTAAACAGAGTTCTGACAAAAATGGTTGATTCTACCCCATTTGAGATGTTCTTTGGAAAGAGACCAAAGTTATCTCACTTGCGAGTATATAGTTGTCCTACCTTTGTCAAAAGGCTATAGTCAGACAAACTTGATAGTAAGTCTGACAAGTGTTTGTTTGTGGGATATCCGAAGGATTCTTTCGGATATTACTTCTACCTACCCTCTGAAAATAGAGTGTTTGTTTCGAAGCATACTGTCTTCTTAGAGAAGGAGAACATACTCAAAGGTGACAGTAAGAGTAAAATTAAACTTAGTGAGTTCATAAAGATCAAACAAATAAGGATCAATCATCTGATCCCACATCTATTGATAGAATAGATGAATCTTCTACTACATAAGATTCTCGTAGATCTACTAGGATATGTATGGCACCTGAGAGATATGGATTTCTCATTAGTGACCACAATGACGTATTGCTCATAGAAGAAGATGAGCCTACTTCCTATAAGGATGTTCTGAATAGTTCAGAATCTGGCAAATGGCTTGAGGCTATGAAGTCAGAGATGGATGTTACATACGATAACCAAGGATGGACTTTGGTTGATCTACCCAAAGGAATTAAACCTATTGGGTGCAAAGGTGTTTTCAAGAAGAAACGGACATGGATGATAATTTAGTTACCTATAAAGCACAACTAGTGGTGAATGGTTATCGTCAACATGATGGTATTGATTATAACGAAACCTTCTCGCCAGTAGCTATGTTAAAATCCATCAGGATACTCTTAGCCATTGCGGTTTATTATGATTATGAGATTTAGCAAATAGATGTGAAAACAGTTCTCCTAAATAAAAATCTGACCGAGGAAGTGTATATGACACAACTTGAGGGTTTCACATCCAATAATAGCACAAAGGTGTGCAAGCTGCAAGGGTCCATTTATGGACTTAAGCAGGCTTCTAAGAGTTGGAATATCCGTTTTGATGAAACAATCAAAGAGTTTAGTTTCATTCAAAACATGGATGAGCTTTGTGTATACAAGAAGGTCAGTGGGAGCGCAATCGTTTTCTTATTGCTTTATGTAGATGACATATTGTTAATAGGAAATGATATACCTGTCTTGCAAACGGTTAAAGTTTGGTTGTCCAAACAATTCTCCATAAAAGACCTTAGAGAAGTAACTTATATTCTTGGAATAAGGATCTATAGAGATAGATTCAAAAGGTTGCTAGGTCTTTCGCAGTCTATATACATAGATAAAGTACTAAAGAGGTTTAGCATGGATCAATCCAAAAAGGGATTCTTACCCATATCACATGGTGTAAGCCTTTCAAAGTCGATGTCTCCCAAGACACAAATTGAAAGGGATCACATGAGTTAGATTCCATATGCTTTAGCAGTTGGATCTATTATGTACGCTATGATATGTATAAGGCCGGATGTATCTTGTACTCTTAGTTTAACGAGCAGATACCAATTCGATCTTGATGAGGGTCATTAGGTGGCTGTAAAGAACATCCTTAAATGCTTACGAAGGACTAAGGATGTGTTCTTAGTATATAGAGAAGGTGATTTGAAAATAAATGGGTGTACTGATGCTAGTTTTCAATCTGACAAAGATGATTTCAAATCACAATCTAGCTACGTGTTTATGTTGTACGGAGAGGCAATAAGTTGGAAGAGTTCCAAACAGGATATTATTGCGGACTCTATGACAGAAGTTGAGTACATAGCTGCTTCTGAAGCAGCTATGTACTCAGCTTCTGTCATAGAGTCGGCAATAAGTAGCTAAAGATAGAGAGAGTTCCAACGGATGAGAATATAGCTGATCCACTTACAAAAGCACTATCCCAAAAGAAACATGATAGTCATGTTGAGTCATTCGATGTTAAATACATGAATGATTGGCTCTAGTGCAAGTGGGAGTTTGTTAGTGTTATGCCCTAAAAATAATCACTTGTACGTTGTATATGACACATTTTATGTTAATGAAAGGCTTTATTTATCTTACAGTATCTTTTCTTTACTTTTGGGTAAAATAACTGTTAGATAAAGTCCTTAGTACAACACTGTGTTAAGGAAATCATGATATGAGATTCTTACTACACTTTATAGTGTTAGTACTTAAATAATCTCTAGTCATAGTATTAATGAGATTGGACATCTTTAATGCGTTAAGACTAGCATGTGTTAGACTTCCTGATTTGATCACGCGGTGGTTCTCATATCCGTAAGGATTGAGATACTCAAAATTAACACATGGATACTTGTTAATGGAATAAGTTCATTGGATGACCTTGCTTTGAGATAATCACATGGATAACTATTTAGTGCTAGTGATATAATCTCAATATAGCAAACGTGTAAGTATCCTTAGACTTGAAATCTCCAAGGTACTTTAGTTGTTGAGCATTGTACTTTGATTCCAATCATTGGAGCTAGATTGAGGGCCGCTTATGGGATGGATATTGGGTATATTGTGAGGTAAACAAAAGTAGTTGAGAGGGTCAATAAAGGATTCACCACTCTTAATAGTAAGGGCAAATATCTCACGGCCACTTGTAGGAATTACTACTTGAGAAGTCCTTGGCCAAGACGATTGTGTATTGGAAATAGTTCATTATGATACACATATAGAGTAGTGGGTTTCTGGTATAAGTACTATTGTATTCGGGCCAGAAGTAATTCTGGAGGGAGTTGGCACTAATTCCGTATTCCAAACCGAATGAGATATTGTATGGTGAAAGGAGTTAATTGCACTGTAGTTTGTTTTTAAAGGGTTCATGTCAAGTCACTTGATTTCCTGTACTCTTGGGTAGTCATGATGTGTTGCTAGATACCGCTCATGATGTGGGAATATGGGGTTATTAATTGATGAATTAATAAATCAATCCTGATTAGAATTAATAGGATTAATTCTAATTAATTATAGATTATTCATTTAAAGACATTTGGATTAATTCATATTTGCTACCAATTGACTGGGAAGCCAATAGGTCACATATAATAGAGGATTATATACTCAATATGTTATTTGATAACATAGTGGGATTAATTGCGGGAAAGAGAAGTTGTTGTGGCCAAATTATAATTAGTTATAATTTATGATCTAAATTGTAATTGTGAGAACTTGATGGTTCAATTACAATTAGGGAATTCTAACTGTTTTAAAATTATGTTATGGGGGATTTTTTCATTAGTATTTTTCCTGTGATATAGGGATACACTCGAAACCCTAGTAGAGGTGTGTAAGACATGAAAATCTCCAAAACTTTTCTCTCTCTCTCTCTCTCTCTCTCTCTCTCTCACGTTGTTTTTTTGGAAAAACAAGAAGAACACCACAAACTCTAGCCGCCATTGTTTTTCTACTAGCACAGGAAATTTTAGTACTTGAGTGTATCTTCCGTGTGAATTTCCATTAGAGATAATCAAACATTGTGATTATAGTGGTTAGACGTTCAACTCTCGTGGTGTTTGATCAAGAGAATTGCTAGATCGCGCCTCGACTTGAAGAAAGAAAAATTTTATTTTTCACACAATCAAAGAAAGGTAAAATGCTGTTACCTTTATGCTCTTTATACCTTGTTTTCACACATATGCAGATCTTGGGATGGTATCTCATTTTAATTTTCTGTTGCACTATATATGATATGCGAGAGATACCTAACAGAATCATCCAAACTACTTAATCCAAAATTCTGAGATTTTTTTCTTTGTGTGCTTCAAGGTAGAAATCAATTGAATTAAAAGGTAAAGAGACATATCAATTAATAAGAAATACTTTAATAACACTTCTTAGTCTAAAGTTCTTCCATAAGGACTTCTTGGTATGCAACCTCATAAGCTTGAACTTCATTATGATCACCAGTACTTGAATTCCGTTGCTTAAGAGTTGCTTAGCAATTTTATTTGAATACTTTAGAAGAACTGAGGTCAAACATGTCTTATCACATATAGATTACACAAGTTAGTTCACATCAATGTTTATCATAAGTCAAAACATAGGAGAAGCCCTTAAGGCTAACAATCTTCCCCTTTTTGAGTGATGACAAATTTGATTAGAATTGAGATATGAAGAACAATGATATGTATAGTACAACATGTTAAACCGAGAGAGATAAGAATATTTTTAATTGAAATGCAATCTCTCATTATCGGACTCAAAAAGTATTTATAAGATTTACGATTTATAAAAAAAATAAGCATGGCTAAATAAGCTTATAGCCTAACCTATCTCTATATCCTTACAATTATTCTAAAAAGAAATAATGATTCAATAAATTTTATAAAGGAGATATAACAGGCAAGTTAAATGATGAGATGCTCCCCTTTAATATTTGCATATTTCAAAATGAGAGGGAAAACTGTACGTCCAAAACATTTGTGAAAGTATGTATAAAACTCTCATAGATGTGAATTTTGGATGTCCAAAAGGTATGTGCCCAAAATAGTATGAATCTTTGAAACAGATTTTTGGATCAAGGAAATATGAGTCCAAAACTTCCCCTGACATAATGCACGGAATAGTGAATTTTTCAGAATCTCAAGAGTTTTAAATATAAAGAAAACAATCTATCTGACTGAAAAAAATTTTATTAATGAAATTGTCACAGAATCATATCAACATCTTATCAATCTAGTCTCAAAGATACCTTAATTATGAAAAGAGTACTTTTGATAAAAGAATCATGATATCGAACTGATGTTTAATTTTGGATAACAATAAACTGAAATAAAATATTATCAGCACAAAGTTTCCCTCAAGTAAATTTACAGAATTGTATGTAAAAAATTACCCTATCATTCCAAGCAGAAAATTCATATTTTCAATCATAGCTAATCATTTCTGTAACTTTCATTATATCAGTAATTGTCCTAATATTCCAAGTAGAAAAACTTCAGCAGCTGATTTCAGTAACTATCCCAAAATTTCCCAAATAAAAACTTTCCAAACAGTCATATCAGTTTCATGTATCAGCTCCATATCAGTCTAATATCTCATATCAGTCTAACAACAGTCTAATATCTTTCTAATATCTTCTCCCCCTTTGTCATCAATCAAAAAGAGTAATAACAGAAAAGAAAAAGAAGAAATAGAATATAGATAGCTAGGAAATAGCCAAAATTTAATCAGTATACAAAATTTAAGCTGTTAATCCTTGTGCATAATTAAAGACAGAAAAGTAAATTGTTCAATTGCAAAAAGTAAATTGTTCATGATATCAGAGAGAATATCAACTGAAGATCATTATGCCAAACTAGTCTTCTCAGGAAATGTGAATTGTTTCAGCTTTTGATCCGGCACCATTTTTAGAGTGTTGATCAGCAATCTTGTTAGATTTTCTTTTAACCACAACATGCTCATTTCTCATTCCAGATGAGACATATGGTTTGGAGGAGGCAGAAGGTGCTACAGCTTTCTTAATCAAGGATTTTTCCTTGGTTTGCATAGTAGCATGCACTTCCTTCGCTGCAAGTAGTTCTTGTTCAGTTTTTTTCTCTATGACAGGTTCTTCTCCTGTTGCCTTTGCTTGAGCAGATACTGTAGGTGTAGATACTGGTTCATCAATTTTTTCTGTCCTTTCCATTGCTATTAATCTATTTTCAAGACTTTGAAGCTCAGAACTGAGGCTATCCAGTTTGACAGCCAGTGAGTTGATAGCATCCAAAATACTCACTAATAGTCTCATGTCCTTTTTTTCCCCTTTAATAGAGGATTCTACTTGAGGATCCTCCTCAAGCTTTCTTTTTATCCCAACAGAAGGGGTAGACTTTCCTTCTGCTTTAATTTTCATCAATCTTTCTTTTTCTTTACCCTCAGTATCTCCAAGCAGCTTCTATTCATTAGCCACTCTTACATATCTTATTTTTTCAAAAGAACTAAGGCTATAAACATTCATTTTTGTTGGATAATAGAGAATTGAATTTAAATCAATATTAAAATATTTGAACACCTTGGTTAACAAATTTCTAAAAGGCAAAACTTTGCTAGAGGTATTTCTCGATTGCAGCATCAACTTAGCAGCTAAAAATCCAAAACTAATTTGCCTTCCCTCTGCTAAAGCCAACATAATTACCATCTGTAAAGTGTTTATGGAGGTCTTATGACCGAAGCTTGGTACCACCATGGTAGAAACTATATGGTGCAAGATCCTTCCAACTCCATTCAGCCATTTTGTATTTTTGTTATCAGAGTTACCAAAACTCCTTCCCCAAGTAAAAATTTCCTCAAATTTCTTTAACTCAAATATGTCATTTTCCTTTGGAAATTTATTTAACTCAAAATATTGAATCCCTCCATCCCTTGCATCACAGATCCTATTTAGCAAACGGTGATAAAACTCAATGTCTTTTCCTTTAACTCTTAAAACATACTACTGAATCATAAAACCTCCCTTAATTTCCTCAAGACGACATTTTCTTAAATTGGCATAAAATTCCCAAATAAGTGGAGTATATAAATTTTCATCAACAGAAAGTAAACCCCATCCAATATGTTCAAACATATCTAATACATTTGAGAGATTTAGAAAGGCCGAAGGATTAGCACGATATCTAGAAATAACTATTCTGCTTCTTGAAACCCAGTCATTGTAATCAGACTCACATTTAAAGTCTACGAAACAGAGTATCTGGTTTTCGGAACTCACTTGTTCTGGTGAAGACTTTGATGAGTCATAGTGTGATGCCAAGAAGTCTGGTTCAGGGGAGACTTCTTTTCCTTTTGCTTTGCTCAGAGTTGAACATTTCTTCTTTGTTTTCAGAGACATTTTGTGCACCTTCTTGGGTTTTGGTGCAGATGATTTCGTTTTTGCCATTAAAAAGATTAGGTTTTTTTTGGACTGACGATTTTTTTTAGAAGAAGAATACAGAGAGTTTTTGGAAGAAGTCGATTACAGAGATTTGGAGGAGAGAAGAAGCGAAATGCTTAGTATGTCTGGAGAAATGTGATATAAAGTGCATTGAAAAGACAAATTTATCACAGAGATTTAGAGAAATGCGCAAAATAACTTTTTGAAATTCAAAAATTGGAATATGGAAGCAGTTATGTTTCAAATAAAAGAAATATAGAGTATATAAAAAAAATTATTTCGGACCCAACAAAATAATCATCCAAACGAAACTTTTTTAGAAATGTATTTTGGATGAAGGATTTGGACTCAGATACTGCATGCAAAAGGTTGTTGGAGTATTTTAGATACAAACACTGTGTCCAAAAACTTCGTCTTCATTAATCCTGCACAATAAAGTAAACTTATGCCACCAGGTTAGTTATGAGATTTTTGTAATTCCAAATCCTCTTCTCAGATTGTTGAATCTTTCTTCAACTAGAGGTTTTGTAAAGATATCTTCAAGTTGTTCATCAGTTGCAATATATTCAACACACACATCGCCTTTGAGCACATGAGTTTGAATGAAATGATGTTGAACTTCTATATGCTTTGTCTTAAAATGTTGAACAGGATTTTTTGTTAGATTGATAGTACTTGTATTATCACATAACATAGGTACGCAATTAAAGTTAAGACCAAAATCAAGCAATGTATTCTTCATCCACAAAATTTATGCACAACAATTGCCGGCTGCAATGTATTCAGCCTCAGTTGTGGATAAGGAAATACAAGCCTGCTTTTTGCTGTGCCATGACATAAGATAATGTCCAAGAAATTGACAATGGCCACTAGTACTTTTTCTTTCCACTTTACAGCCTGCATAATCTGCATCACTGTATCCTATAAGATCAAATGTGTTAGTGTGAGGATACTATAATCTATAATCATATGTGCCAATTAGATATCGAAGTATACGTTTTACTGCACATAGATGTGATTCCTTTAGACATGATTGAAAATGGGCACAAAGATAAACTAAAACTATAATGTCAGGTCGGCTAGCAGTAAGATAGAGTAAGCTTCCAATTATACTTCTATACTTATATTCATCTACCTTCTTACCCTTTTCATCTTGGTTAAGTTTTATAAAAGTACTCATAGGTGTGCAGATTTCTTTTGCTTCATTCATTCCAAACTTTTTAAGCAACTCCTTGGTATACTTAACTTGATTTATGAAGATTCCATTCTTGGTTTGCTTAATTTGCAATCCGAGGAAGAAGTTTAGTTCTCCCATCATACTCATTTAGAATTCTTGTTGCATTGTATTAGCAAACATCTTGCACAAAGAGTTATTAGTAGCACAAAAAATGATATCATCAATATAGATTTGAATAATTAGTAGATCACCGGAATTATTAGATTTGATTAACAAAGTGGTATCGATCAAACCTTTTGAAATCAAGAAACCACTAAGCCTCTCATACCAAGCTCATGGAGCTTGCTTTAATTCATAAAGAGCTTTAGAAAGTTTGAAAACGTAATTTGGAAAGTGTTCATGAATAAAACTAGGAGGTTGTTCAACATATACTTCCTTCTTAATAAAACCATTTAGGAATGCACTTTTAACATCCATTTGATAGAGTATGAAAATTTTGAAGGATGCAAAAGTAAGAAGCATTCTTATAGACTCTAGTATAGCAATGGGAGCAAATGTCTCATCATAATCAATACATTCTTCTTGATTAAATCCTTGGGCGACCAATCTAGCTTTATTTCTAATCACAACTCCATTTTCATCAAATTTATTTCTAAATACCCAATTGGTACTAATAACTAGACGATCAAGAGGTCCAGGGTCAAGTTTTCAAACTTGATTTCTTTCAAATTGGTTTAATTCTTCTTGCACAGCAATAATCCAAAATTCATCATGCAGTGCTATATTAATACAATTAGATTCTATATTTGAGAGAAGAGCAAAGTTATCTATGAAATACCGTCTAGTTTTAACTCCATAGTTTGGATCACCAATGATTTGTTCTTTGGGATGACATGTTTTGTATTTCCAATCTTTTGGCAATTGTTGATTCGTAGAATCTTCAGTTTGTTCCTTTCCTTGTTCAGCTTGTTGCTCTTCAATTTCTTCTTCTTTTACATGAGTATCTAGCAGTGGAGCTTTGAGTTGGTCTATTCTGACTTCCTTTGAACTTTCTACATCATCATCATCATCTTTCTTTGAAGCATAAATGTTAGATTTATCAAATATAATATGCACGAATTCTTTCACACAAAGAGTTCTTTTATTGTACATTCTATATGCCTTTTTGTTGGAAGAGTATCTAAGAAATATGGCCTCATCGGATTTGGTATCAAAATTTTCAAGATTATCTCGGGTATTAAGGACAAAACATTTACAACCAAATACTTTAAAATAAGAAATTGATAGAGTTTTATCAAACATAAGTTCAAAAGGCGTTTTCCTTAAAAATGGTCTTAGCTTAACTCGGTTTACTATATTGCAAGCTGTACTAATAGCTTCAGTCCAAAAATATTTTGGAAGGGCGTTTTCACAAAGTATTTATCTAGTCATTTCTTGCAAAGTGAGAATTTTCCTTTCAACAACACTATTTTGTTGAGGAGTTTTGGCTACTAAAAAATTGTGAAAGACTCTATTTTCATCACAGAAGTGTGTAAATTTATTGTTGCAAAATTCTTTACAATTATTACTTCTAATAGAAATCAGTTTGCATCCAATAGAGTTTTGGACGCATTTAATCAGTTTCAAAAATTCAAAAAAGGCTTCATCCTTTTGTCCAAGAAATAAAGTCCAAGTAAATTTAGAGAAATCATCAACTAATACATATGCATACTTTTTACCTCCAAGACTAACAGTCCTTATTAGTCCAAATAAATCCATATGAATTTATTCGAGAGGTTTTGAGGTTGAAATCATTTTCTTGGGTTTAAAGGAGGTTTTGATTTATTTTCCAAATTAGCATGCATCACAAATTTTACTTTCATCAAACTTCATTTTGGGCAGTCCCCTAACAAGCTATTTTGAGGATAGTTTATTTAGTAAATCAAAATATACATGACTTAATCTTCTATGCCAAAGATAACCATCATTGTGATGTACATATAGGCACCTAATACCATTAGCTATAAGGTCATTTAGATAGAATACATACACATTTCAACAGGTTTGGTAACCAAGATTGTTTCAAGATTTAAGCTATCCATTGTAGAATAAGAATCCTTTTCAAAGATGACTTTGCAACCATTATCACATAGTTGGCTAATGCTAAACAAGTTATATTTCAAATCTTCAATTAGTAACTCTTGTTTTATAATGGTTGAGGAACCTTTACCAATGTTACCAATGCCAAGAATCTTTTCTTTCTTCTTGTCTTCAAATGTAACAAATCCTTCATTTGTGGTCTGTATATCCTCTAACAAGGCTGCATTTTTAGCCATGTGTCTTGAACAACCACTGTTCAAGAACCACTTAGTGAAGCTCAAAGAATGTGCCTATACATGAGAAGGAGGAGTGATTTTTGGTACCCACACTTTGTTGGGTTCATGGAGGTTAGTAGCATTTCTTTTGATTTTCTAGAAAATTATTCCATCGGATTCCACTTTTCTTTTAATAAGACATTTCAATACTATATGTCCCGATTTTTCACAATATGTGCAAGCTTTGTGTGTTAGGTAACATAAGGTAGATTTAACAAATTGAGGCTTGTGAATTTTGTCCTTATTCTCATGTTCATATCCTAAGCCATTTCGATTTTTAGCTTTAACAAATCTAGACTTGTGAATTTTGTCCTTATTCTCATGTCCATATCCTAAGCCATTTTGATTTCCAGCTTTAACAAATCTAGGTTTGTGAATTTTGTCCTTATTCTCATGTCTATATCTGATAAGGCCTAAATTAGTCATATTTTTCCTAGTTATTTGAGGCTATTTCGTGATATATTTTGTACAATAACTGGTCATATTCCTTTATATTTGAGATTTTACCCTTGAAAAGGTATTTTGTGCATTATTTCAGATTTTAGGGGTAAAATAAAGCAAAATCTTCAAAAAAAAGAATGTAGGCTAAGCTATCTAGGAAGGATAGCCAGCGCCGGTTAGCCACTGGAAGAACAGAGAAAGTGCGAAAAACAGGGGAAGTGCAATTGAAATTGGAAAAAGGTATCATCAAGACAAATTCGGCAGTTCATGGCTAGAAAATAAAACAAAAGACAGCAAAAGAGAACAATTGCAACAAAGAATGAAAATCGGTGGGGCCAAGAAGGAAACAAAGGTCAACAATGGTAGGCTGTAAAGGAAGCAGCCAAAACAAGGAAGAAGGAAAGAAACGACAAAAGAAAACAATTTCGGTGGCTTGGCTGTGGCTCAATTGAGCTGATGCAACAAAGGAAAAGGGACATAATTTGGATAGCAAGACAAGACAAAAGTGAGAAAAGAAAGGAAGCAATTTGGTGGGTTTGGTTTGGCTGAGCAAGCCGACGACAGGAAAGAAAAGGAAAAGCAGAAGCAACAAAGCAAGGATTTCGGTACAGAAACAAAGTTAACAAAAGCGGCACAAAATGAGGCTTTGATTTCGAGTGCAACAAGGAGAAGACGGCTCAGCAGTTTCATGGCTCAAATTGAAGCCGATTTCAGCGATTGCAATTCAAGAATTCAATTGAAGTCCAAATCAACAAAAACAAGGTCTTCAGTAGAAACGACAAAGTCCAATTCGAATTGAATTTCCAATTTACAAAGTCAAGACGGTGGACTTCTTTTCCATAGTATTTTAGTTAGGATTTTATTTTATTAAACCTTTTTGGTTTGGATTATTTTTAGGTAATTACTTCTTCTTTGTTTAGGATTCTTTTAGGAACTTTGTAAGCCTATAAATAAAGACTAATTTACCCTAGAAAAGGAGGTGCACAATATAGGGACTTAGATTTATTTTAGAGTGCATCACTAATATTTTCTCGAGATGAATAATTCAAGGAGAGTTGTACAAGAGGGTCTATGAAGGAAGAAGAAGAAGGCTTATCTATGAGTATCTATTTCTTTCCTTTGTTTTCTTTTTCTTGAACAATGATATGTTAATTGTTTCATTGTAATTTGATATTATTTTAGATATTCATGATTTTTAGAGTTATTTGATCTTTTGATTAATTGATTATTTTTCTTGGTATTCAATTACTTGGACGTATTATGAGATTAATTGGTTATTTTTTTTCATTAACTTGCTAGACCAAAAAGGTTGATGATAGTTGCAATTGATTAATTTCATATTTATTGGCTGTTAACTTGCTAGACCGAAGAGGTTAATTGCTGAGGATTGAATAATTGAATGTTAATTGATGTTTGCCAGACTAAGGATTCATTGATTAATTTCATATTTTAAATTTGCCAGACCAAGGAAATTTAATCAAGGATTGTGTTTAATGCATCTTTTGGATGAATTAGTTGAGACAGACCAAGTGATGCTAATTTATCTAGAAGGTAGTAATTAGTTGAGACAGACCAATTGATACTAATTTACCTTTATCCTTCATGGCGCTAAGAGAATGATTAGTTATGATAATGGTTAGGTACTTTAATATCATATTTGTCTAAACAATGGTTTGAGTTACATATTTCTCCATCCTTGATCTGTATATACTTTTATTTTTATTTTTATTTTATTTGTTTTTCACTTTATCGAGTCGGTTAAACAATGAAAGAAAGGTGATTAATGTCTACTTGTTCCTGGAGGATCGACACTCGTTTGAACCCTATGCTCGATTAATGATAAGTACATTTGCTCATATGTGTGATTTGGGTTGAACGTTTTAATTTAAACTTGATTGGGAATGTGCTTAGTTTTTGTATTATTTTTATACCCAAATTCGGACACACCAATAACCTAAGCCATTTCGATTTCCAGCTTGATGTTGAGTTCCGAGTAATTTTTCCAGATTGCTTTTACCAATTGTGAATTTTTCAATACATGTGGTAAGGTCATTGACTCTATTTTTCATGTCATCAAAAGTGCTAATCATACTTTCAAGATTTTGAATTCTATCACACAAATTTATATTTTCTAGAGATATATATTGTAAAGTAATCATGATCTCATTTTTTTCAATAATAGCACTTAAATGAGACTCAAGAGACATTTTGTTATCACTTAACAATATTTCGTTCCCATTTATTAAATAGTTACTATTCAATTTCATTTCTTTATTTTTTCTGGATAGTTTTTTTAGTTCATGAAACATATCAATTAACAGCTCATTCGGATCATCATGCTTTTCAGTCATAGATATAAGTGAATTAGACATGAAATTAATTGTAGTAGAGTTTATCTCGTTTTCCATAGCCATGAAGCATATGTTGGTAGTTTCATTCTCAGAATCTTCATCTTCAGACTCAGTCCCATTTAAGTCCCAAGTCCCCATCAATCATTTACCTTTCTTTGCCTTCAGGTCTTTCTTCTTTCTAAGCATTCTACCTTCTTTACCTTTTGCAACTGGACAATCAACAATGAAGTGTTCAGTACTTTTACATTCATAATATTGAGGTTCGAACGCCGAGGTTTGTCCTTTCTTTCTCATGAACTTCTTTCCTCTTTTGTAGTTTCCTTTGCTGAACATTCTTCTGATTTTTTTTGCTATCATTGCCAAATCTTCATTATCTATTTCCGTACCCTCACTACTGTCAGATTGACTAGTTTCTTCATCTTCTTTTTCAACTTTCATTGCTATTCCAGTTTTGCCTTTATCATGATTATCAGATTCTTGAAACCTTTTGAGTTTCATCTCACGTGTTAGAAGAGATCCGATTAGTTCTTCAATTGGTAAGGATTTTAAATCCTTGGATTCTTCCATTGTAAGAGCTTTAGGCTGTTAGCTTTTAGGTAAGGCATTTAGATTTTTTTTGGTTTTGTTCCCTAAGGGAATAAACCTTCCCATAGGCTTTGAGACTATTTGTGATATTTTTAATTCTGGTGAATATATCAGTGATGCTTTCATTCAGCTTCATTGTGAATAATTTATAATCATGAATTAGAAGCTCCAATTTTAATTCTTTAACTTGGTTTGTCCCCTCATGAGTGACTTTAAGTAATTTTCACATTTCATGGATTGAATCACAACCACTAACTCAATTGTATTCAGTCGCATCTAGTGCACAGCATAAGATGTTCGTTGCCTAAAAATTTAAGGCCATCTTAGCATTGTCTTCAACACTAAACTCGTCATTCAATTTAGGTATTTTTATGCCATCAATAATTTTTGATGGAATAAAAGGACCTTTCTCTATCAAATTCCATAACTCAAAGTTGATTGAACAAACATAAATTTTCATTCTATTTTTCCAAAATGTATAGTTGTTTTCATTAAACAAAGGAGGTCGATTTGTTGAAGATCCTTCAATATATGGAAAAAAGGATGAGCTTGCCATGGGGATCTTTTCTACAAGGTTGTTAAACCAAGAATATGTAGACTAAGCTCTGATACTAAATGGAAAACCCTAGAGAGGGGGGGTGAATAAGGTTTTTGACAAACTAAAATTTTTTAAATCGTCTGATATGCAGAATAATAATGATCATCAAATTTCTTGGACCAACTTTATGGTAACAAAGAAAGCTATCCAAGAACACTTTAAGATATATCCAGATTTAGACTAAAGTAAGAAATACAATGCAGTCAATGATATATGTAAAGAAATGAAACACAGAATATATAGTGGTTCGATCTACCAAGATCTACGTCCACTACCTTAAGCTTACACTTAAGGATTTTCAATCATATTTCATTTACTCAACTTAATGAAATCAAACTACACCAAATACAAGAAAAGATCACCATACTTGATTTTCCATAAACCTCTCAAACAGTAACCAAATCAAGGCTTACCCCACATAGGTTTTACACCATAACCTTGTACTACAAAAGAGATTGAATATCAATGAAACAGTAAAAGCTCACTTGTTTGAGAAGATATTCACTAAGGTACAAAGCACAAACACTTTTAGTTTTTAGACACAAAATGAATTCTCTTTGAAGCACTTAATAAAATGAGATTTTTTTGTATTCTATTAAGCAATAGTGTTCCTTAGAAGAATGCCACAAAGAATCTTCTGTCTAGTCTTATTTAGCGGCTTTTTATAGAGCCATAAAGTGAGGTACCAAAGGTTATAAAATGGCTATAATTTTTTTGTTAAATTTACCTGTGTTTTGGACTCAAGTTTTGGACGACGATGCATCCAAAATGTAAGTCCAAAATGGCACTTTTTTTGCCAGAAATAACTCAATACTGTTTATAGGATTTTGGACGAATCTTTTGGATGCAGAATCATCCAAACTACTCAATCTAAAATTTTGATATTTTTAAAACTTTGAAATCTTTTTCTTTGTGTGCTTCAAGGTAGAAATTAATTGAATCAAAAGGTAAAAAGACATAGGAATTAATAAGAAATACTTTAATAACACTTTCTAGTCTAAAGTTCTTCCATAAGGACTTCTTGGTATGCAACCTCATAAGCTTGAACTTCATTGTGATCACCCATACTTGAATTCCGTTGCTTAACAATCTTATTTGAATGCCTTAAAAGAACTGAGGTCAAACATGTCCTATCACATATAGATTACGTAAGTTAGTTCATATCAATATTTGTCATAAGTCAAAACATAGAAGAAAGCCCTTAGGGCTAACATATACAATGTGTATTAAGATAATTTAGAAATGATCAGACCATTTATGTAAAATAAGTGGTGAAGAAATTGCCATTGATAGTACCTATTTGAGGTAGCAAGACGTTTAGGTGAATTAGGTGGGCTCGAGAAACCCGCTTGGCTTCGATGGCAACCTTGTAAGTTGATCTTGTAGAATTGAAAATTACTCCTACAAAATGTACAGATTGAACATATACATATACCGTTAGAATATCTGATTTCTCCCAATTTTGACCCATTTTAAAAACTTTAAAAATAGATATAGACATTATTTATTATAAATTGGAATTGTTCTCCTAGGCGTATTTTTTTTGGTGGTGGAAAATCTCATTCTTATGTAACAAAAAGGTATAATAATGTTTACATAATCCAAATCTTTTTTTGTTGTTAATTTTTATCCTTTGCTTCGATTTTCGAAGTTTTTTTTCTACGCATGAGATTTATCAAATACAAAAAAAAAATAATAATAATAAATGAAGGAAGCCATTAGAACAATAGTTATATGAAAAAAAAAAAAACTTATGCATTAAAGGGAAAATGCTTTTACAAAAGAGAGGAATATTGCATGGATTTCCTTATTTTAGAAGACAATGTGTTCAAGTAAATGAATAACAAGGCATTTAGTTATAAGTTACAAAGATCTCCAAGTATCCCAGAAGCTATAAGCTTCTACTCTTCATCGGAATCCTCAAGATCGGGTTCGTACAACCACCCCCCATTGTTCTTAGTGAAATCTATTCGTTTCCTTTTAACAAATCCCCAACTCATAGGCTCCTTCCTAGGTCTCCTGGAACCTTGTCCAACTTCAAAATGCCTTGGTAAGAATTCATAATCTAATTCCCCTGGGTCATCACTATGTGCAGCTAGGTCAATGTCTTGGACAAGTGGGTTTGGAGCATGTTGTATGATTTCCATATCATCTTCACTATCAGAAACTTAGTTTATGACTTCGACAAGTGGGGCGAGATGTGGTTCTATAGTTTGTACTTCATCATCACTATTCTTATCCATTGGTAGTTCAGGTTCAGGTTCTGAGTCTGAGAAAGGTATGTTTGCTGGATGTATTGGGCTAGGTGGATGCCACACTGTGTTCTTATGGGCAGTTCAATACATTCTAACCATCCTATGCACATTAACAAGTGTGGGTTAGTAAACGATCATAATACAAAGGAACAAAGGGCATTAATCAACCTATGGAGAAATAAAAAAGATTATGAACTTGAGGTAAGATCTAGCGCACACCACAATTTATCACTGTGAATTTCAGACTCATATAGAGGAAAATTCCATGCTAGTTTAGTTGATTGGAACCTAACTTATGAATTAGGCTACAAGAATCTCAATCCTTCTACTAATATTTTGCTTTATGGTTGATATAATTTTATGATACAAGGCGGGAAGCAGAATTTTTATAAAAGTTCTTGACAAAATGGCTAGATACTACATGAAATTAGTGTCAGGTGGGGACAAAAAAGCCTACAATATGCATAACTCAGCTATGGTGTTTGGCTGATGCAATTTCTTCTTCAAAACACTCATTTTCTTCTCATTGCCTAAGTTTATTCAAACCATCATGTCAAATTCAAAATACTATAAAGTAACGTTATCCAAGTAATTTGACCATCTAAATTCCCATGAAGATTGCAAGATCTTGAAAATTGACAATGTTTCTAAATTGTGAGCATTTTGAATTAGCTAATATGTGATAAACTTGTGAAGATGTAGTAATCATTCATCTCAGAAATGATACAAGTAGCTACCAAAATAGTCTGGGGAAAAAATAGAGAAGGAAAAGAATCTACAAAATCCTCACTCATAAGAATTCTTAAACTTCACTATATACATAATCACTTCACAATAACAGTTGGATTTCCTTGATTTCATTGCAATCTGACATAGAAAAAATCAGTATTTTGCAGCACAACATTCTTCTGATCTCATGAACCCAAAAAGAAAGAAAAATAGCAGCCAAGTTGAGAAGATTAGAGATACAGGGAAATGCAAAAGATGTCCTTGTAATGGAAATGCACCTTAAATATCCTGGATGCTATAATGCAAATTGTCTACTCTTATTGCTATTATGCTTTCTAGTTTCTTAAAAGATGTTGATAATAGAGGAGCAGTATGATGACCATGAAATTCTCCCCATTTAAAAAAGAAAAAAAAAAGAATAATCATAAGAGAATAAATAAACAAACAACATAAAATCTACAATTAGTTGATTGTGTAGTAGGAAGACCAAATCATTTCATTATTTTTTTAGGACTGCTAACGGAAGATTAATGGTCAGTGGAGTTTTCTGCGGGTTGCAATTTGGGGTTCTACTTTGGGGTTTTATGCTTCTACGGAATCTGAAATACAGAATCATATGAATATCCACTTCATCCAGCACGGTAAGGTTAGGCAGTTCTTATGTGAATTGTTGAACTTTTTTTTTTTTTGAGAGAGAGAGAGAGAGAGAGCAGTAGAAGGTCCAATGCTGAATCAAATACATAGCTGAAATTACTATTATAGCATAACAGAAAAAGAAATGAGCGGCAGGGAAAAACTAAACAGATCATGCAAGACAACAAGGACAACAAAGACATAGGAAAATCATTCAGTGGAACAGTATGATCAACCAAGAAAGATACCTATTTATTCAGGTATCATGCAATGTCCATGCAATCTGTGTATTTTGTTAAAGGCAATTTTATATATAAATCTAACAACAAATAAGTATTCATATGAAAACAATTATTGACATTCATATTTTGGTAAAAATCATTTATTATTATTGTAACTGTAATTTATCATTCATATGATTTGTATTCATATTTATTATGAATCATCACAACAAAAAACTGATGCCATGATCAGTGTTTTTACTGTAATTTATTACCAAGTTGTTATTGGAATTTTAAGTGACTGTTCATTAGTATGGTGTTATGACTGTTTTTTGGTATTATTGTCCATGAGTTATTAATAGTTTTAATAGCATATATTATTGTAATATTGTATATAATATATAATATATAATAATAACAATACTAATAATATAATAATTTTTGCCTTTTTTTAAGAATAATCAAAATACTAATAAGGAAAAACATAATACTAACATGATAACACTAACAAGGAACTATCAGAAATAGTAGAGGAATGATACAAACAAAAAAACCCCAATAGTCTTGAAAAGAATTTGGGGTAGAAATTAGAAATCAAATTCCACTTCTATAGAGCCATTCCTCTTTGCTTAAGCAGCAGTTATTTAGTTTTGCTGCTTTACTTTCCCAGTTTCCCTCTTTTTCTTTTTCTCTCCTGCCAACATTTCATTGCCAATGTTTTTTTGTTTCTTTTCTCAAGCCATTTTAGGTTAGGTTATATAAAAAATAAAGTGTATAATAAAATAATTTCAAGTATGAATACCTTAGTGCCTGATATGAAAATAAAATTTGTGCCCTTGATGGATAAAAGAATGCATTTTCCTTTGAGTTTTGTCATATGTGACCTAGTGGAAAAGTTGACTTGTCAATTTTCAAATATCTTTTCACTACTGTTAAAGTTTTAATTTTCAACCATTTAAACTAGAAAGAACAAGGGCATAACGTTGATTCATGACAGGATTGTTTAGTACCTTGAAAGGTAGAATGTTCAGCTGTTCCACTCCTGGAGCTATGCTGAGAACCTTCCTCGCATGGTCAGAGTCATACAGATCTCTTTTCTCTAGTGGATGACTCATGCTAGCAGGGTCTCGACCCACAATGTAAAAGTTTACACTAGCATTAATACTGGCTTTGGCATGCCACTTCACATAAGTCATGCTAGCATAGTGCATCAGAGATTAGAAAATATGAACCATAGTGGTCTCGTGATCAAGAACACTATCTTCAAGCACCTGAAGACAATTTTAGTTGCAAATCTGTATAATAAAATGACCGCGCTGATGGGAATATTAAAAGGTGGGGGGAAAATGGTTGGTGTAAGGGTAAAAGACAAGAAAACAAGCCTAGAAATGACTAAAAATTTAATATACTAAATTAAAAGGAAAATTTAGTATACTAAATTTAATATTTTCATTTTGTTAGTTGTTTTAATATTAAATGGTTGGGGGGGGGGGGAGCGGGGGAGGGACAAGGCATCAGAAGTTCAATAAATGCATTGCGCTATGATTCTACGAAGCTAGTAAGGAAATTACAATGAAGGAATGCTAGGAACATTGGCTGTTTAATTAAACTAAGCAATTACCCCTTGTATGTGCTCCATAGCAAAAATACTTGTGTTTTCTCTATAACTATTAATTGTCATATTATATGCTTCAAATTTACAACAAATTTACTTACTAATCTTTGTACTGCCTTGATTTTTAGAAGGAGAGTAATAGATGGAAATGGAAAATAAGAGAGGACAGAACTTTCCTTCAGTTCTTTCAATCTATGCACAGCAGTCATACACTAAAAGTATTGGCCTAGATACTTCTCCACACTATACTTTTACTTGCAGAATGTGAAAAAGCCATTGTCTTGTAAAAAAATTACTTAAACATACCAATTAGAGTATTCTTTTAGAGCATATCTCATTTTCTTGTAAATCATATGGGAGTTTGTTTATATGATTTTTTACATGTATGCACAAAATTACCCTCAGGCCAATGTGCTACTCTATTCCATAATGATTGAATTTGGGAAGAAAAGAGACTTGGTTGCTGCTTTAACTGTCTTTGAGGCTTCCAAGCAGAAACTGGTCAAGAACATCAAGGAACTTAATAGGTTGAATGACCTCTAGATCACCACCAATCAGCTAGTTTGCAGCATTGGTTATTGCTTCCTCAACATAAAGAAGGCCAGGGGTAGTGGTTCCCCAAGTTCTTGCAATTGTTTCTTCTTTATTGTGCTTGTATATTTCGACCCTACAATTCGGAGGACAAAAACCAATCAATGAAGCCTGCAAATGCTGTAGTAGGGTAAAAAAGGGGAACCACAATGAAGCCCGATAAGAAAAGAGACATCAAATTGAAAAATATATTAAAAAACAAGCATAACTATAAAATAACAAATAAATTGCCAATACGTAACAAATAACTACGAAATATAAATTATACTAAAATATTAATGGATACAAAACTACAATAAAAATTAACAAAAAATAACCAAAATAAAATAACAATAAGCTAAAAAAAACCCACGCATAAGAAATATCTGGTTATCCAAATAATATGCCACACAAGAGAAATATCAATAAGTGTCTTTGAAGAACTTTCATAGAGTGATAATTTGCCTTTGAATTTTTGAGGGGGATGAAAAGGAAAAAACAAAAGGATGAGCACAAATTTGCAGCAATCAATGTAATAGCTGAGCTCATTCCTATTGTAGTGAACTTTTATTCGAGCTCATTGACATAATCCAATTCAGATAAATGTAATAGCTGAGGTTTAAGAAAAGCTTCATAAAAGCATTATACTCATTGAAATTGACGTAGCCACTAAAATGAAATTAAACCTTAAAATCACTATTTTTTTTAATGCTATAAGAATTCATTTAGACAAATCAGAGTATAGGGTGCAAACATTCTATAACCAACAGAATATTTCAGTGCATTGTACATTTTTTCAACTTAGTAACTATGGAAATTAAAAAATGATAGCTAAAAAGTTCTATTACATAACAAAGATATAAAACAGATGGATATGCTTCTGATTTTAGTCATTTTTTTTTCATTTAGCACATTTCTTATACTTTTTTTGTCCAAATATGTTAACATTTTCATGACAGTGTGCATCATACGTGGGCTTCTGATGGTAAACCATCGTCACAAAACACCGAATGGTTGCCTAATCATGTTTATATAGACGCCCAATATACTTAGCACACAATCAGATCCACTAAACTTATAGCATATTCAACACAATATTTCAATGCATTGTACATATTTTCAACTTTGTAACTATGAAAATTAGAAAATAAAAATCTAAAAGGTTCTATTACATAATAGAGATACAAAACAGATGGATATGCTTATGATTTTAGTCTTTTTTATTCATTTATTAGCTTTCTTATGGTTTTTTCCCTATGGATTCTGTCCAAATATGTTAACATTTTCATGACATTATACATTATACATGGGCTTCTGATGGTAAACCATTGTTGCAAAACACCAAATGGTTGCTCAATCATGTTTATATAGACGCCCAATATTCTTAGCACACAATTCGATTCACTATGCTTATAGCATATCAAACATAATATTTCAGTGCATTGTATATATTTTCAGCTCACTAACTATGAAAATTAGCAAATGATAAGGTAAAAGGTTCTATTACATAATAGAGATACAAAACAGATGCATATGATTCAGATTTCAGTATTTTTTATTCATTTAGCACCTTCCTTATACTTTTTCCCTTTAGATTCTGTCCTGATATGTTAGCATTTTAATGACATTGAGCATCATACGTGGGCTTCTGATGGTAAACCATCGTCACAAAATACCGAATGGTTGTCCAATCATGTTTATATAGACGCCCAACATACTTCGCACACAATCAGATCCAGTAAGCTTTTAGCATATCTAACACAATATTTCGTTGCACTTTATATTTTTTTTTGAACTTTTGGACTAGAACCAAGTAAAAGAATCCTGCCTTCTATGATTCTAATTTTTTTTTCTTCCCTGTATTTTTTTAATATATTCCAAAAAAAAGGAAAAAAGCAAAGATTAGCGTCACAAATAAAGTCTAGCGAAATCTTACAATATATATAAAAGTTTCGGCTTATAGCATATCCAACACAACATTTCAGTACATTGTACATATTTTTAGCTTAGTAACTATGAAAATTACAAAATGATAAAAGGTTCCTACTAGTATGCTTCTAGTTTTAGTCTTTTTTATCAATATGTATACAATAATGTGAGATTCCTACTACACCATGCAGTGTTTGTACTTAAGTAATCCCCAGTCATAGTATTAATAAGATGGGACATTATTAATACGCCAAGACTAGCACATGTTATATCTCTTGATTGGATCAAGCGGTGGTTCTCATATCCGTGAGTATTGGGATACTCAGGATTAATGTGTGGATGCTTGTTTTGGAACAAGTTCATTGGATAACCTAGCTATGAGATAATCACTTGGATAACTATTTAGTGCCAGTGATAGAATCTCATTATAGCAAGTGTGCAAGTATCCTTAGACTTGAGATCTCCAAGGTACTTTGTTTAATGAGCGTTGTACTTTGATTCTAATTTTTGGAGTCTTATCTAGAACTGCCTATGGGATGGATATTGGGTACAACGTAAAGTAAAGAAAAGTAGTTGAGAAAGTCAATAAAGGATTCACCACTCCTAATAGTAGGAGAGTATATCTCAAGGCCACTTGTAGAAATCATTACTCATGAAGTCCTTGGCTAAGGCGACTATGTGATGGAAATGGTTCCAATTGATACACATATTGAGTAATGGATTTCTTGAACAAGTACTAAAATATTCGGGTCAGAATTAATAATATTTTGGAGGGAGTTGGCACAAATTCCATGCTCTAGACCGAATGAGATATTGTATGGTGAAAGGAGTTTATTGCACTGATAATTTGCTATTGAAAGGTTCATGTCAAGCCACTTGACTTTTTGGACTTTTGGGTGGTCAAGAGTCATTGCTAGATGTCGCTCTTGATATGCTAAATATGGATTCATTAATTAGAGAATTAATAAATTTAATCCTTTATTTTATTAAGGATTATTAATTCTAATATTGTTAGAATTAATTCATATTATGCTACCAATAAGACAAAAAAAACCTAATGGGTCACACACAATAAATGTTTGAATGCTCAAATATATTATTTGATAATATTGTGGGGTTAATCAAGAGAAGGGAATGTATTTATAGGTGAATTATAAGTTTGTTATAATTCATGGGACTTAATTGTAATTAAGTAAACTTCAATGACCAATTTGTTAACAATTGGACGTTGAAGGACTAAGTTGCAATTTATGGTAATTATAAATTTATAAATATAAGGAAACTGTTTCCTTAGGGTAAGAGACACAGACTATTCACGCAATAATAGAGAAACCGTTTCTCTGCCTCTCTCTTGATCAAACCCTAGCCGTCTCTCTCTTATTAATCAAACCCTAGCCTCTTAAATTCTACTAGCATAGAATTGTGAGATTGTGAGCGTTCGACCTTGTGTGGATTATCATTAGAGGGAGTTCTTTCTTAGGCTTTAGTTGAGCTGTTGTGAATCGATTTTGTGATTTGGATCGCGCCTGCGTTCTTGGAACAAGAAAAATTTAAATTCCGGCTTCAAGAGGTAATAAGCGTGATCTTCTCTTTTTCCCATTTCTACTGCAAACCCGTGATCCATGGCTTGGATTTCTTGCTATTTTTCGCTGTGTTTAATCTGTTTAATTAATTTAGAAATCCTACAAAACCATCATCGCAAAACACCGAATGGTTGCCCAATCATGTTTATATAGATGCCTAATATACTTTGCACACAATCAGATCCACTAAACGTATAGCATATCCAACATAATATTTCAGTGCATTATACATATTTCCAGCTTAGTAACTATGAAAATTAGAAAATGATAAGCTAAAAGGTTCTATTCCATAACAGAGATACTAAATAGATGGACATGCTTCTAATTTCTATCTTTTTTATTCATTTAGCACCATTCTTATGCTTTTTCCCTAAGTATTCTGTCTAAATACATATTTCCAACATAATATTTCATGACATTATGCATCATACGTAGATTTCTGATGGTAAACCATCATTGCAAAACACTGAATAGTTGCCCAATGATGTATATAGATGCCAAATATACTTTGCACACAATTAGATCCACTAAGCGTATAACATATCCAACTTATTATTTCAGTGCATTATACATTTTTTCAGCTTAGTAACTATGAAAAATAGAAAATGATAAGCTAAAAGGTTCTATTCCATAACAGATGTATATGCTTTTGATTTCTGTCTTTTTTATTCATTTAGCACCATCCTTATACTTTTTCCCTATGTATTCTGTCCAAATGCGTTAATATTTTTATGACATTATGTATCATACGTGGACTTCTGATGGTAAATCATCGTCGCAAAACAACAAATAGTCGCCCAATCATGTTTATATAGACGCCCAATGTACTTAGTACACAATCAAATCCATTAAGCTTATAACATATCCAAATTAAACAAATATAATGGCGGTACACATCACTGAGCTGAAAATTCTTTTAATTCCACAAGAAAGTCAATTATATGTATTTTAAACGTTGGAAGGTAAGCTCTTGACTAAAAAAGCCCACTCACAAATTAAGTAATAATGAAAAAAGAGTACTAAAAAAAAAAATATTGAACCAGATTGGTAGTCATACAAAAACCATGCTATTAAAAACTAAGGTCAACTCTTTCTTCTATAGCTCAGTTGCTGTCACTGTGTCTTGTTGCATCACACAATGGCTGAGTCAATAAACCAGACTCTACCTGAGATTACACCACAAACTATTATGACAACTGACCAATAAAATTTGGTAGGATCTTTAACAATAGGTATATTACAAAGCAGAATAAAAAAAAGAAAAAGAAATGAGAATGGAAAACTAAAAAAAAAAAAAAAACACTTAAAAAGCAAATACCAACATGAGAAACTTACATCCAATAAGATTAATTAAGGGAATTCAGTTAAGAAATATATGCAAACGTGAAAATTTCTGATCATCTCTAATAAAAGCTTAAGTCCAATTACACCAATATTTCATTCAGCGTGCTAGAAAGCACAAATGATGGAATCCATCACAAGATTAAGTTGCAAATGAAATTACAGAATGTTCAAATACATAAATAAATTGAAAATTTAGAAAGGAAAACTAATATGGGAAAACTAATCTAAGTGGATTAAATAAATTAACGAATGTATATATGATAATTTGTCACAATATATTTATTGCTGATGTTCATTGTTAGAAGAATGAAACTGCCATGCTTATCAAATTTATGACTGAAACTATTTAAAATCATCAAAAAAACATCCATTAATATTCCTTCATTGAATCTGGAAAATAGATGGTATCTCTGCCACTAATATTTGCTTATACTGGGAGATATTTCTTCTAAAATTCCTTAGAACTGGCCTTCTGCAAAAATCACGAGTTGTTAGGATACAAACTTGTTATGTTGCAGGTATGAGCAGGAGGTGTAATAATGATAAAGAGACAAATTTAGGAATTATAAAATTAAACAATTAAATAACTCAATTATAAGCTAATCAGCACATTATTGAAAACTAAAGGAATGCAAATTGTAGCGAGTTTTCTAAAGGAAGCATCCAAGAAACCAAAAAATTTAATATTGCTTCCTATTATACTAAAGGAAGCATGATAAAATAGAAAATTCACAAACTTGGCGAATTTATGTTAGAGATAAATCTTTGTTCTTTGTCACCATAAACTTTGTCATTTGATCTGCAAACCCTACATGTATACAACCATCATGTACACAAACCCCAACATTAGTCACTAAGGATACAACAAAGAAAGGGAATTTGTATACCATATTACTTAAAACTTTAAAAAGGAAAATGACATTAAACAAAGGCAATGAAATTTTATCTAACTTTGCAACAATAGCAGTGATGAAGTTAATATTTCTTTGGCTGCTGTGGCTACCTTTTCCTTCTCTTCCCATGAAGTTCATGGTGGAGAACCTCAGCATTCTCTAGTTCAAATTTTACCCACTTCCGATATGTTGCATTACAAGAGTAGTATTCAATTTGGTTGATAACAATTAGATGAACAAGCAAATTAATGAACAGAATTAGCCATAACATAATTCATAATTGTGAAAAACTAATAGCATATACTTAGCAAAGTACCCAGTCCTGAAACTCTCTCAAATTCTCTGAAACATCATGATTCACTGCAGAAAGTAGAGTTTCTGTTGGCTACTTCAAGGGTTTAGAAAGTACACTCAGCAAGGTGTAAGGCCCAATGGGCTTTGCCAGAACCCTCTACATTGAAATGACAACAAATTGCCATTATATACACGTATGATATTTTATCAGGATAAAAACCCTTCGGGAAAGCTGATGAAAATACATCCAATATTGTACATTTATTTATAATATTATAACAAAAACATTAAATATAACAAAATATGAGAAAGAAATACAATGGATAGCGAGAATGGAATCAAGAAACATATGGCACTCAATGGACTATCAAGGATTTTTGTGACAACATTATATAATATCTTATATCTATGGGTTTAGCTAAAATACATTATATAGGTATAGTGGGTAGCTTCAGGTCATACATTATTGTTAATGTTTGGCTTCTTTAGTATATGAGTATTCTTATACTTGAAAATATAATATCTTATATTTTATGTTTTTATGTTATAAAACATTAAATATTTCACCCATAAAAAATTTAAAAGCTTATGAAGTAAAGATCTCACAAAAACTCTATAGAATTTGAACAATGATAAAGCATTTTCAGAACCATAAGTACCCTTTGTGAGAGAGAGTGTGTGTGTATGTGAGAGAGGAAGACCAGGAAAATATGCACAGCAAAAATCCAATGACATTTTTAAAAACTTTAAAATGATTTATGTCTATTAAATATCTAACTTTAAGTAATTATTTTAGTTATTTATTCCAACAATATATATATATATATATGTATAGTAAACATATTATTAAAGAATGAGTGGAATCAGAAAATGACCTCTAAAGAAGAAGGTGACATTATTAAGATAGAAAATATTAAATCTTATTTTTTGTTGATAAGCCATTAGCTAACCTATCAAGGAAAATAAGGAGAAGCAAGGAGAAAACAGAGCCAATAAATTACCATAGCCTTTTCAAGAGACTGTAACCGGTGTTGCTTTCTCTTCCAATACAACTAAGTTAGGTGAGAAAAAGTTTTATTCATTTTCTGAATATTCTTAAAATTTTCAAGTGTTTTGCATTTTTAAAGTTAACACTTACACACTCTCTAACAAAATTTAAAAAATTAGTAACTACATTAAAAATTTTCAAATGTTTTACAAATTTAAATTCTAAATATTTAAAAATATTTTCAAAATCATCAACATCAATAGAATAAATTTATATACACAGTATTATATTCCATTTGACTTAGATTAAAAAGATCTTCAAATTGAATTAAAATTTCAATTTTCAATTACAAAAATTGAAAATTGTTCAAAAAGACTCACTGCACGAAATCATTATGAATTCAATTTAAATGAAAATTACAATAAAAAAACATAGAAAACACCACAGTGGCTATTCTACACCAAATAACCCGATTTTATCTACACTATCATGTTAGGTTATGCTATTCTAGGTGTACATGGTTGTTCTAAATGATGGTCATATTAGGCTCATATTCTATATTCTACACAGAAAATTGGAAGTCAATTACAAAAAGGATGCTTATCTGCGAGTATTATAGAATATGAATAGAGCAGTTCAACTCATTCTCTATATACTTCACTAATCACTGATTTAAAGTACAACTCTCACTACCCCCCAAAAAAGTAGCAAACAGTTAGTTGTAGAAAACATTATGCAAACTATAGTAATTAAAATGTGTTACATCTCAATGCATAGGCCCTTTGTCATTCAAAACCAAAACACCCTCCTTTAGGAAATTCTCTACAAGCTCAAACCAAAACACCTTAGAATCCAACAGAAGAAACACAACCCCATTCCATGATAATTTAGCTTAAATAGGTTGTTAACCAAGAAAAATAGTTGAGGTGCTTAAATTACAACATTTATGTTTAAAGAATCCTTTTTTTTTTTTTTTTTTTGGTGTGCTCACGAAGGCAATATGAACTTAGACCGAAGCACACTATAACAACCTATTCCTTAACAAATCCAAAACTTCAAGCTAATTAAGTAGACCAAGCTCTATTGGAATAACTTCCTCCAAAAAATTAGAGTACAAAAGGAGTGACCTCAATTCTCTACAGTTTCCCAAACTGCTCGGGATACCTTCAGTCAATAGATTACTAGTAAACTCTACTCTAAATGATCAAGTTTGCCACAGTTTCCAAGCTCACTCAGAATTGCCCCACTAAGTTGATTAAAAGACAAGTACATGCCCTTCAGATCCCTAAACACACTAATAAACCTTGGAATAGTCCCATTCACTTGATTTCCAACTAAGTTTAAGATTTGCAGACTCAAATAGTTTGAAAAGGAATCTAGAATCTTCCCTAAAATCCTATTGAACCCCAAGTTGAGAGCCTGCAAGTTTCGCAAACCCTTAAACTGAATTGGCAGTGACTAGAAAATGAATTCCCCTCAAGATCAAGAACTTCTAGCCTCTCTATTCCCCAAATTTCCATAAGAATTTCACCATTGAGTTCATTAAAAGGTAGTGACAGAACCCGAAGCTCAGTGAGTTTCGCAACATCAGGAGACAATTTACTAGAAATTATAGCTTTACTATTCAAACAAGCTCTTCTAATCCTGAAGCCGTACAATGGAAATTGAGAAATTCTAGCACAAGAGAGAGAAGTTGAATTACCTCCTCCGGTGATATTCAGAGCCACCACACAAGAATTGGAGTCTCAGGCGATTCCATGCCACGAGTAGTAATTTGAGCTGGTGTTTAAATCCTAGCTGGAGAGCACTCCTGAATGGTCTAAAAGTGACACCTTAAACTCCAAGAGAGTTGATTTATCCGAATCAACAACCCAAACTGCATAGCTCTAAGCTAAGAAGCAGACCGAGATGAGAATCAAGAGCTTCAAATGGTGCCATTTTATTACAGAAGAACAACAACCCATTACTGAAGCCCCAGAAGGGTCCTCAAGAAACCCAACCAAATAGCAAAAACCCTAACCTATGACTCTCTCCCCCCAGCTAATTTGGACCAAGGCAGGCCCCTTTTGGGCTATTTGAGGGAAAACCTAAACAAACCTTAGCCCTAATTTCTGATTTACTTTGCTTCTTTGTTTGTGAATAGAGTAAAGAGAGAGAGAGAGAGCATAGAAAGAATGGAAGAAAAAGGAAGACTTAACTTAACAGATGGGATAAAACTCATCGTCAACCAACAACAATGTTCTAGCAAACATACTAAAGGTAAAAGAAAGACACAAACACAAAAAAACTTCCACACAACAAACCACCACAAAAAAAAAAAAAAAACAAATAAACCTGAACGTATTTAATGGAATGATTACTATCAAGCTGATCAATTCTCTTTTTATAAGCAAGCAAAACATCCCCAACCTGAGCCGGCGAAAAATCGACCAAATGAATAGAGTGAAGCAAAGACTCAATCACCACATCATGAAACCCAAACCTAGTAACCACCAATCCATCATCACCCTCAACCTTCGGCTCCCAAGATTGAAACTATAAGTCCCTACTCAGAGCCAGGTATAGACATGGAGAACAGAAAATTAGTGAGCAAGAGAACTTGAACACATATAAACATCACAAAGAGAAACAAAAAGAGCAGTAACATAAATAATTACACTTTCTAAAATCAAGAATCAGCGGACAGAACTTACTGTAAAATCGAAACTCTGCCAGATCTCGTGGCGACTCTATTTTTAAGGGAAAAATCAGAACTTCAAGAACTCCCGGCTTTTGTTTTAGCAAAAATAGAAACTTAGGGGGAAAAAAATTAAAAATTCAATCGATAGGGGAAAAGAGGGAAGGATGAGAACAAGAAGATCGTAGGAAAACAAAGAAGATGAAGATGAGTTGTGAGAAGAAAATTTAAGGAGATTAGCAGACATGGGTTTGGCAACATGGAATATGCAGTTGAAGGGGAAGTCCTAATGGAGGACGAAGCCAGAGAAAAAGGGAAGGGGAGTTGAAAAACCTTGAAAGAGGAAGGGTGAGAGACCCAAGGGTGGGTTGGGGATAGGGTAGGAAATTTCACCATGGGAAATCAGAGCCACACAAATCTATATCTAAGCCATTAAAATTCAAACCAAGAGGAGGAAAAAAAAAATTATAAAATGACTAAACTAACCATGACGACCAAATGATTCTAAACAATACAGAAAGTAATATAATGTTCTTGATAAAATCTTATTCATTCATTACAAAGCTGTAAAATTTAAACCATTATATTTTAAAATACTTGAAGGAAAAAAATTAAAAATTATTGAAATAATATGTTATGCCATTTCTATCCCCTCTTCACTCTCAGTATATACATTTAGATTAAGCTAAAGTTGACCATTTGACTAAATTTATGTGCAAAAAGAATAAAGAGGTGAATATATAATTTTATTTTTATATTCTAATAAATTAACCTAAAGTTGACCGTTTGTCTTTGATGTGTGCTATTTTTGTGTATATTTTTTAGGCTATTTGTATTATATTTGTTAAGAAATCATGCTCAAATGGTTATTCACTTCTTCTTTTTTTTTTTAACCTTCATTTGTGTAGAGTTTGAAGAATAAAGAGATATGAAAAAGAAGGTAAAAAAGAGCCAAAAATAAAGAAAAGCAAAGCCTAAGCAACGTTGCTTGCTAGCTAAAGAAAACTATCAGAGTAAGGCAAAATCTAAGTGGTGCCACTTGGAGGGCCTGGAACAACATTACCTATTGTTAGAAAAGTTGGAAAATTCATATTGAACATGGTCGTTTGGTGCACACTCAGTAGGGCCATTTGGTCTGCAGAATCATTCTCTCTTTTGATTTTTTATGTGATTTTTAGGAAGTAAAAATCTATAAAAAGAAGAGGGATAGAAGCCCTAAAGGTGATTGGAGTTGGAGACTCCAACCTAACATCTAACAAGCAAAGGAGATGACCAAGAGGCAGTGACAAAGAGATATTTGGTGGAGGAAAGGAGTATCATTCAAGAGAGAATTGCAAAAGAGGAAGAACCTAAATTTATCTATGAGTTTCCTTCTTTCCCTGTTCTGTAGTTTTGCTTAACGATATGTATTTGGTTGTTCTTAATTGTTTTGGAGGAAAAACCCCTGATAACTCAGATATTGTATTAAATTGCCTTTAAATTGATTTATTGCTATTCTTGGTATTTGATTACTTGAGCCTAATATATTAAATTGGTTATTCCAGATTGATTGATTTAATGATTTCCTCTAATTAGAGAGAGAGAGTAGACAGAAAGATTAAAGTAAAGAACTCATAAGCAATAAGAGAGGAGTGCCGCCTAGAGATAAGGGCATTGTTTTCTTCCAAATGTATTTTAAGGGTTTTGTATTTAATGTATCCTTAGGTTAAACTAATGAGATGGAGATATCCATTAATTTAACTAAAAGGTAGGAAGTTTATGACTTGAGAGAGAATGGAATTTGTTATTGTAACCCGTAATAGGATTGAATTAGAAATTCAATTGTCTAATTTGCTACTTTTCTAATTCTTGGAGTCTTCCATCTGAATGCATGTCTTTTAATCTTTCTCTTTACTCCTAAATGTTCTTGTTGCCACTCCTATGTTAGTTAGATTGTAATTATATTTTTCTATTTTGGTAGTCGTAAATATATTTTTCACTATTTGTATTGATTGACTAGATAATAGGGAACAAGTGAGTAATAGTATTTACCCCGTTCCTTGGGTTCGATACTTATCCTTAGAGCTCTATACTATACATGATATGCACACTTGCTTAAAGTGTATTGTGTGAGTAATTCTGACATTTTATTTAAAACTTGTTTGAGTGTGACACTTTTTTCATATCACATAAAATGCACATCAAATAAGAAAAGCAAAACATCCCTAATGATTTGATTGGTAACTAATTCAACGGAAGCACTATAAAATGACTACAAAGCAGTACATTGCCATCCATGTGTCCCCCTAAGGTCCTATAAAATCCTTCAAATGTTTGTACTAAGAAGTGCAACTTAAATGCCTAGCCCTAGATGTTTTTCATCATTAATAACCAATATGATACAAAAATAAAACACATGAAGGACACCTTTTTTGGATGTATTTCTATTTCCGAACTTAGTAATAGAAGTACTTCAACAGTCTTGGTTATGGCTGTGAACTATTCAGTTTGAACTGAATTTTCAAATTAAATAAAAAGCTTCAATATGGTTTTTAACTATTTCATATTGGTTCAATTCAATTTTGAATTTATAGTAACAATTCAGTTCGTTTTTCCTTTTTTCCAAAATAAAAAATAAAAAAATAGAAAAACTAAAATTATATTTTAATTAATTAAATATATAATTAATATTAAAATATTATTAATTAATAATATATATATATATATATATATATATATTACAATTTCTTTAGTGTTTCGGTTTGGTCTTGATTGTTTTTTTCGATTTAATTCAATTAAATTTCAATTCGATTTTATTCAATTTTATAGAAAGTTCAATTTGTTTTTGTTAAAATTTCATAAAATTAAATCTAAAATCAAAATCGAATAAAAAAACCGAATAAACACCCCTAGCCCAAATTGTAATAGTTTGGGGGAACCCCTTGTATGTGCTAGGTACTTCAACATTCGTAATAGAAGTCCAAGTTGACCTTGCATTTGCCAAATGTGAAGAACTCCCAAACTATTATAGCAAGGACTATTGAAGTACCTCTATTACTAGGTTAAAAAATAGCAACACCTCCAAAAAATATGTCCTTCATGTATTTCTTTTTATTATTTTTTTTTATCATATTGGTTATTTAGTGCAAACATTGAAGGATTTTACATGCCCTTGGAGGAATATGGATGGCAGTTTACTAATTTGTAGTTATCTTGTTTGCTTCCCTTGAATTAGTAACTAATTCATTAGTTACTAATTCAAGGGAAGCAAACAAAATAACTAATTAAGGCGCGCAACAAAATAACTAATTAAAGTGCGCAAATACCTTGGACTAGGACTAATTTGTAGTTATAATTAGTTACTAATGATTTGATTAGTAACTAATTCGAGGGAAGCAAACAAAATAACTACAAATTAGTAAACAATCATCCATATTCACCTAAGGGCTTGTAAAATCCTTCAATGTTTGCACTAAATAACCAATATGATAAAAAAAATAAAAAGAAATACATGAAGGACATATTTTTGGAGGTGTTGCTATTTTTGAACCTAGTAATAGAGGTACTCCAACGGTCCTTGTTGTAATAGTTTGGGAGTTCTTCACATTTGGCAAATGCAAGGTCAACTTGGACCTCTATTATGAATGTTGAAGTACCTAGCACATACAAGGAGTTCCCCAAACTATTACAACCAGGGCTAGGGGTGTTTATTCAATTTTTTATTCGATTTTCAGTTTAATTTTATGAAATTTGAATAAAATTAAACTTTTCGATTTTATGAAATATGAAATAATTTATTAAACTTTATGAAATATGACATTTGAAATTTTTGGTTCAATTTTTTTATTTTCGATTTTCAATTTTCCCTTGAATTAGTTATTTTGTTTGCTTCCCTTGAATTAGTTACAGGCCCTTAGGGGAATATTCAGGTATTTTAATTTTATGTTGCTTTTCTCCTTTTAAGTCCTAGTCCAAGGTATTTGCATGCCAGAGATCCATGCTATCTCTTTGAATTCATTTATTTTATATTTTTAAAATATAAATATAAAATAAATAAATATGAAAATGATATCATAAAAAATTAAATATTACTATTTGAAATGAATAATTAAACCCTAAACGTTAGAATTAAATTTAAATAAATTATAAAAATATTTCCAACTTTTATATAGAAACGATATCCATAATTTTAATAGTTATGATTATATTCAAAAAGTGTAACTATTTTTTTTTTGTTAAAATAGAAATAAAAATATCATTTCAAATATATGATGTTTAAATATATATTTAAAAAATTAAATTTAAATAAAAATTTAAATTAATATAAAAATAAAAATTATTGTGATTCTTTGAAGATAAAAATAAATAGTAATAAAATTTAAGTTAAATAAAATAAATAAAAATTGAATTTTGCAAATAGTTGAGATTTAAAATTATAAATTAAAATTAAATAAAACTAAAAAATTATTTTCAAATAATTTTTTAAAAACCAAAGAAAAGACACAAATATTCATAAAATATTAGACAATTATTCACTAAAATATTAGCTATTATTTGGGCATTTTCTTTGGGTTTTTAACTATTATACAAAGTTAATTAAAATATAAATTATTTGATTTAAAACATTAGGGGGTTATAAATTTAGACATATATTATTTATTAAAATTAAAATTAAAATATAAATTCTAATTGTAACTTATTTAAATTATATATTTGGAATTGAATGTAATATGTTTTATTTTAAAATATTATTTTGTTTTGAATTTTTTTAAAAAATTAATAAGATATATTAATTTTTTAATGATTCCATTATCTATTTCATACTAATCGATTTATTAATTTAAATCTACTACTATTTTCTATTCATTTTTTTTTTCAAAATCAAAGTAATATTTTTGACTTTTATCTTCATTTGACCTTTAACCCTTATCTTCCTCTAAAGTTGAGGAAAATGAAAGTAGAAATGATGGTTTTAATCCTAGCATCCAGTTTGCGATGGAGAAGGAGACTGCAGTAGTCAAAGATAAGTTCGATGCCAAGGCCACATGCTAAAATTTAGTTTCTAAAAAATGGAACTAAATTGGGTAATATAAAAACTTTTGACAACTATGCACCTAAAAGTTAAGAGGCTATCAACAACCATCATCACAGGGCTAGTGAAACCCTTTCACCTAGCAAGTAGTAAATGCGAGGTTAGAGAACCTTACATATACCATATGCGAGGTGCAAGGACCTCGCATTTGATTGATGCGAGATGTACTTGGACCTTGCATTCACCAAATATGAGGTTCATTTCACAAAAAAAGAAAAAAGAAAAATGGAACTCCCAAATCATCATTAGTTCAAAATTGAACCCATTTTTGGTGTGGCTGGTCAAAATTGACCCATTTTGGTCAAAAATCCTTTCTTCCCCTTTTCCTTCCTTATGTTGGGTTTTGTCTTGCATTCCTAGTTAAATTAGGACAAAGTAGTTTGATTAAAAAGGTATTTTTAATGTATTTAGAATTAGGTAGTCACTATTGTCCTATGTATACTACAATTAGGAAGTACTCTTGCTATATCTCATGTTAATTAGGAGTTTTATAATTCTGTACCTATATATATAGTTAGAGGCATGGACTTTTCAGTATGTCCTAATTTGTTCTAATGTATCTAGTGTTATGGCGTGTAGGTGTAGGTTATGCAAGTGTATGAGTAGTACAATACAGTGCGTGTACAAAGAGTTTGGGAAAATACTAAGAATACTTTATGTAAATCTCCTGATAGCTGTTAATAAAGTATCCTGTGATCTTTTTCGTGGACGTAGCCTTAGTTAAATAAACTGAACCACATAAATCTTTTGTGCCTTATTTTATTCTTCATATTGATTTTTCTATTCTTGTCAACCATCATGATTTAGATTTTCTAACAAGTGATATCAGAGCCTAGGTTTCTAGGGTTTTGGAATTTTGAAATAGTGAAAATCAATGAGAAGAATAGTTTAGGTGGTAGAAGATAGAGAAATATGCATCTCTCTTGGGGAAGGACATATGAGTTAATAGGATTTTTTATTGAAAGAGTTATATCTGGAGAGAGATTGTTGGACACCAATAAAATTACTTACACAATTATATACTCTACGTAAACTAGATAGATTATGTACTAAAAGCATCTGATAGTGTATTTGAGGTAAGTATATCTAGGTTACAAAATCAAAGGAAAGAATAAGTGATTACAGTTGTCATGAATAGTCATGTACTTATTAGAAAAGGAAATATGAGGGTTAGCCATAGCAGTGCAATTACAGTGGCATATACAAAGATATCCTCATAGTCTTTAAGCATATGAATACTTCTTCTTGGATAGATTTTATATTTTAGATATTGTCTTCAAGGGATTAATTAGCTTCAAAATGAAAGTGAGTATTTTTTTTTATCATTTGTGATAGTTGTACTTGTGATATATTAGAGCATTAGAAAGAAAAAATAATTAAAAAAAAAGGAGTTCTCAGATTGATGTGTGTTTTTTAATGTAGAAAAAATTATCAACAAAGTCCACAATCAAACAAGTTTTAATTAAAATGTTAATCACTAAAATTACACATACGGGCAAGTATACCTATCATATAGTATAGGGAATGACAAGTATCAAATCTACCAGAACATAGGTTCCCACCTTACTTTACCCAAATCTTTATTGTTTAGCTAATAAAATAAGAAGAAAATAAAAATAAAAATAAATAAAGATAAAAATAGATATAACTCAAGGATGAAAGACCATGCAATTAGACAATAATTCTTGAAGATATGACAATGAATCATTTAGCAACTATCACAATCAATTATTATCTTGGCATAAAGGAATATAAAGTAAAATTCAATCGTTTCTCAAGTCATGAATCCACTTATATAGACTCCACTTCTTTCCTAATTCATGGAATCACTATCTCTTGATTAAATTAGCAGATTTCCAATTGTACTAAAACAACAAAAAAAATGTATTAAACTCAATTCCTCATAAATTATCCATATACTCTAGGTGATAATAAACATGAAATTAATTAATAACCCTATGCTCTAGGTGACATTAACTAATCTTTGATTACTTTGGTTCTTTAACCTTAACTTCATTTCTTAAGTCCATTAAGATCTAACAAATATGAAATCAATGCAATAAAATTCTAACATCGTTTCCCAAGTAAATTAGAAGAAAACACATCAACTTATCAATGATAATAAGTAATCAAATATCAAGAACAACAATAGATTGATCAAAGAATTAATTAACTCAAAATCACAAATCTAAGAATAACATCTAAAGATAATTAAAGAATTGAAATCATCATTGTTTAAGAAAAAGAAAACAAAGGAAATGAATAGGTACTCATAGACAAGCCTTTTAACTTCCAATGAAAGCTCTTCCTAATCAATGCCCCCCCAAATATTCTACACTCACACTCATTCAAGTATTGTAGAATCTCTCGACTGAAGGGGGTGTCCTTAGTGAGACAAGGAATGGTCCTTTTTAAACCATCCTTATTTGACTCTTTAGAAAAGGAAAAGTTTACTTGATCTTTTGGAAAAGTAAAAGCTATTTGGCTCTTCACAAAAGCTAAAGCCTATTTAACCTTTTAGAAAAGTAGTGGACATCTTGCTTTTTAGATAAGGTTAGATTTTTTAAAAGTAATGGGGACACAATTCCACTTACTTTTACTAAAGATGCATCTTATCAGTTTTTCTTTGACATAAAGGCAAAGTAATGATAAAGTGAGATTCACAAAAGACACATAATGAAAATTACAAGACATTTTAGTGGGCATTCCCAATTTTATTTTTATCGTGGTGTCATCCACATTGTTTTTCCTTCCATCATGTTTGCTAGGTTGTTATGTTCATCATCTTCATATTCTTTATCATTATCACTAGGGCCTGTGTAAAAGTCACTACTATCGAACAATTCTCCTTGGATGGTACACTGAAGCTTGACTCTGTTATTCCTGTAGTATGCTGTATGATTAGGATTATCATCAAACAGACGTTGAACTGGAACATAATGTTGTCCAGGAAAAGAGGAATTATACAAAAAGATCTTTGCGTTTCTGGATACAGCTGCTAGCCTGTGAAAAGTTCCATAAGAACTTGCTGCAAAGTTTCTTAGTCTCAAGGCTCTTTAGTTAGAGATCTAATCTAAAATAGGAACATGTTTTTCAGGAACAATGATTAGATTTCTATATTCATAAATAGGTTTAGGCTTGAAGGCTGGAATAGGAGAAATGAGAACCTCCATTCTGCAATCATTTGGATAATTAGGATGCCAAATAGGAGGAATTGTAGAAAAAGTAATCCTAGTATGGATATTTTTGTAGAGATCAGTTTCTATTATATTATCACAGAGGTGTTCCAATTGCCTTCTTTCTCCCAAAAATTGTTTGCACTGAAGATACCTCTTATCAGAGAGATACATCTTACATATCATTCCTTATTCCATTAATTTTTTTACGGAAAGGTTGAATCTAAGAACATTTTTATTTTCCCATTTGTCCAAGTTTAGTATTGCTCTTACAAAGGTAAAGCTTTTCTTCTTTTAATTTTTCTCCAAGTCATCAGCTTTAGCATTCTCATCCTCATAACTGATAATATTAAAGCTTAAACCTGTATAGGTGGGTACTGGTTTGGAACAAATTTTTCTAAACAACTCTTGCAATGCCAACTGTTTAGTTAACTTATTAGTTAATACAAACTTATAAATGCAAACCTGGACTTCATGAATTTTTCTTGGGACTTCTCCCACTTGTCTTCCTTTTCCTTCATATGGTTGTCCATATAGGCTTTCATTTCTTATATTAACTTAGGCATGTCATCATCTACTTTCTCATTTCCTTTTAGACTAATTTTAAGCATCTGGACCTACTTTTCAAGATCACAAATATGCTTTGGTGTTTGGGGCCTGAAAATTGGTTGAGTGGGATCATTTCGAACAATTTCAAGATACTGAAGTTGTTTGTCTATTTGTTCACAAAGGTTATTCAGAAAATAAAGATGGCCAGAAAGGGCTTTTAGCATGAAAGGATACTGTTTATGATTTCTATATTTCCACAAATTATCCAAAAGATTTTGTTATTCAATTCTGATAGGAAAATCTAGGCTAAATTTTTGAGGTAGTTGTTTAAGAATATAGGGTCCAATGGGTATTTCATTTGGGCCTATAATTCTATGCTCAGAATAGTCTATCCTTATTGGGCCTGAATGTTGCTCACCGATTTAGGCCATTTCTTTTCTGCATAAGAGATAATAAATTATTTAGACTTTTAAAAGTCTACTATATTTATGGTTGGTGAAAGTAAAAATTTGGGTATAAAAATCATAGAAAAACTAAGCATATTCCCAATCAAGTTTACATTAAAACGTTAACCCTGAATTACACATATGAGCAAGCGTACTTATCATTAACATAGCATAGGGTTTAAACGAGTGTCGATCCTCAAGGAAAAAGTATGCATTAATCACTTTTTTTTCATTGTTTAACCAACTTAATAAAGTAAAAAATAAATAAAAAGAAAAATAAAATAAAATAAAAATATATACAAGTCAAGGATGGAGAAGTATATAACTTAAGCCATTGTTTAGACAAACATGATCTTAAAGATCCCAACCATTATCATAACCAATTATTCTCTTTGGCATCATGAAGAATGAAGGTAGATTCACATCGATGGTCAATCCATGAAATCAGTATCCTCTAGATAAATTAGCATCACTTGGTCTGTCTCAACTAACTCATCCAAAAGACTTATTAAACACAATCCTTGATTAAATTTCCTTGGTCTGGCAAATTTAAAACATGAAATTAATTAATGAATCCTTGCTCTGGCAAACATTAATTAACCTTTAATTACTTAATCCCCAACAATTAACTTCTTTAGTTTAGGAAGTTAACAGCTAATAAATATGAAATTAATCAATTGCAATTACTATCAACCTCTTTGGTCTAGCAAGCTAATGAAAAGAAACAACCAATTAATCTCGTAATATGCCCAAGTAATTAAATACCAAGTAGAACAAATAATTCTAAATATCATGAATATCTAAAACAACGTTGAATTACAATAAAACAAATAACATATCATTGTTTAAGAAAAAGAAAATAAAGTAAAAGAAAGCACTCATAGACAAGCCTCTTTCTTCTTCCTTTGAAGGCCTTCTTGCACAACCCTTCTTGAATTGAAGAATTCCTCATTTAATTTGAGTGATTTTCTATGGTAATCAATGAATTCTCCCTTTTTCTTTTGTATTTTCCATCTATTTATAGGCTTGGGAAATGCCTAAACTCGTTGGTGTAATGTTCTTGACCGAGTAGAAGTTGAAAGATACTAAAACTCTACAGATTACCAAAAATTGCATAGAAAAATCACAATCTTGCATTTTCCTTAGAGCACAGCCGGCGCTACCTTAGCCCCCGGAGTCGGCGCCGGTTGTGTTCTGTTTCTCTAGTCGTTCGCCTATTTTTTTTTCTGAATTTTAGCACCATGTTGTCCAGAATGCAGCCGGTGCCGCTTTGGCTACTAGAGCCAGTGCCGGTTCCATTCTGTTCCAATCTTGGTTCAATAATTTTTTGTTGTCTCGAAGTTCGTATCATCACCATATGGCCGGCGCCGGTTCCTCAGTCCTGGCCGGCATTACCTCTATTATATTTTGCAACTTTTTTGCCTCGTTTTAACCTAAAAATCTGTAATAATGAACAAAATACCTTTCCAAGGGTAAAACCCCAAATATGAAGGAATATAACTAGTTATTGAACAAAATGTATCACAAAAGAACCTTAAATAACTAGAAAAAATATGACTAATTTAGCCCCTATGATATTCCCCCACACTTAGCTCTTTGTTTGTCCTCAAGCAAAGTATCAAAGACAAGTAGGAAAACACAAAGTTTAACAAATCACTTATTCAATTTCAAAATAATATCTTCAATGCTTTCTTCATTCAAGAACATAAAACACATGCTACTACATTTTTCACAACAAATGCAAGACTTGTGTAAGTGAATAATGACTTAGTAGAACCATCACAATACTTCACAATATTCTCAAACCATTGGAAAGAATTTATTTCAAAAAGAATATACATTCCATAAGCTTACTTTTCATACACTCTCTGTAGGATTTCTATCATGCATAATCAGATTAAGCGCAGCGAAAAACAACAAGAAATCCAAGCCATGGATCACGGGTTTGCAATAGAAACGGGAAAAAAAGAGAAGATTGCGTTTATTACCTCGTGAAGCCGGAATTCAAAAAATTTCAGAAACAAGAACGCAAACGCGATCCAGATTATCCAAAACCATTCACTGCAGCTCAACTGAAGTCCAAGAAAGAACTCCCTCTAATGATAATACACACAAGGTTGAATGCTCACAATCTCACAATTCTATGCTAGTAGAATTCGGGAGGCTAGGGTTTTGATCAAGAAGAGAGACGGCTAGGGTTTGATCAAGAGAGAGGCAGAGAAACGGTTTCTCTGTTATTGCGTGAATAGTCTATCTCTCAACCTAAGGAAACCGTTTCCATACATTTATAGATTTATAATTACCATAAATTGCAACTTAGTCCTTCAACGTCCAATTGTCAACAAATTGGTCCTTGAAGTTTACTTAATTACAATTAGGTCCCATGAATTATAACAAACTTATAATTCACCTATAAATATATTCCCTTCTCTTAATTAACCCCAAAATATTATCAAATAATATATTTGAGCATTCAACCTTTATTGTGTGTGACCCATTAGGTTTCCTGATCTTATTGGTAGCATAATATGAATTAATTCTAACAATATTAGAATTAATAATCCTTAATAAAATAAAGGATTAAATTTATTAATTCTCTAATTAATAAATTTATATTTAGCATATCAAGAGCGACATCTAGCAATGACTCTTGACCACCCAAAAGTACAGAAAGTCAAGTGGCTTGACATGAACCTTTCAATAGCAAATTATCAGTGCAATAAACTCCTTTCAACATACAATATCTCATTCGATCTATAGCATGGAATTAGTGCCAACTCCCTCCAGAATATTATTAATTTTGGCCCGAATATTTTAGTACTTGTTCAAGAAATTCATTACTCGATATGTGTATCAATTGGAACAATTTCCATCACATAGTCACCTTGGCCAAGGACTTCATGAGTAATGATTTCTACAAGTGGCCTTGAGATATACTCTCATACTATTAAGAGTAGTGAATCCTTTATTGACCATTTCAACTACTTTCGTTTACTTTACGTTGTACCCAATATCCATCCCATAGACAGTCCTAGATAAGACTCCAAAGATTAGAATCAAAGTACAATGCTCGATAAACAAAATACCTTGGAGATCTCAAGTCTAAGGATACTTGCACACTTGATATAATGAGATTCTATCACTGGCACTAGATAGTTATCCAAGTGATTATCTCATAGCTAGGTCATCCAATGAACTTGTTTCAAAACAAGCATCCACACGTTAATCCTGAGTATCCCAATACCCATGGATATGAGAACCACCGCTTGATCCAATCAAGAGATATAACATGTGCCAGTCTTGGCGTATTAATAATGTCCCATCTTATTAATACTATGACTGGGGATTATTTAAGTACAAACACTGCATAGTGTAGTAGGAATCTCACATCATGATTTCTATCATGATTTCCTTAACACTGTGTTGTACTAGGGACTTTATCTAACGGTTTGTATACATATTTAGATATAACAATCAAACTGAAAGATAAAGAATGCCTCTTATTAATTTAATATGCAATATACATGGTACAAGTGATTGCCTCTAGGGCACAACACTAACACTCTCTCCACTAATCCGAGATATATCATCATTCTACTTAGATCAAGTAGGACTTTTAAGCTTGTAATGTAAGGCTAAAGGTTTGTAATGTAGCTTATCAAATGAAGGATACAGGAAAATCAAATATCAAAGAAGCTGAGAGTTCGCAAGAAAAAGATAAACAAATGAATCAATAATGTCCAACTCTTCTTGCTTTCCTATTCTAGAAATCAATCAAATCATAACCTTATTCAGCAATTACAACTCAACTCAAGAAAATTCTGTATTTTTTTCTTTTTTCTCTTCTTCTTCTCATCTTTTTACTTTCTTCATCAACTCTTCCCTATTTTTCACAAGATCACTCATATTTTTCCAGCAATGGTGTCAAAAATTTGATATGAACTCAACTTTTACCGCTCAATCACCATTCTTTTTATGATCTTTCTTTTCTTCTTTTTTTTTTCAATTTTCTTTTCTTTCACTCCTCTTTTGTTTTCACTGCTGCTGTTCTTTTCTTTTTCACTTTTTTTCTCTTTTCATTCTTTCTAGCAGCTTTTGTTTTTCTTTTCTTGTTTTCACTCTCTCTTTTCTTTTTCTTTCCTTTCTCCAGCTTAACACACTATTGATACATGACTGAAAGTAACGAGTCATGATTTTTCTCCAAGTACTCTCCCTCACATTCTCCTTCATGTATTTTCATCCATCAAGAGCATAAAGATTTAGAAAATTATTCAAACTCTCAAAAACTAGTAATGGACAAAGTGTTGTGACGGGTTTTAAAGAAAGAAATCAACAATTTAGCCTCAAAATAGGTACTAGGAATAATATAAAAAATAGGTAGGCTTGAAAAGCACAAACTATCCAAAGAAGTTCTACCATCGTCATCCCTAAGTTAAATCATAATTTCTTATTTCACCTCGAGAGATATTCAAATAAGTTCTAGAATGCTCCATGGATTTTAGTAGAAAAACAGGTTTAAGAACAATGTAAAGCATTTGATCAAGAACTACTTCGTCCAAGTGCGTACAAAAATTCATGCATAAATGATCTAGAACATATGCTCTATAATCTATCATAAAGACATGCATAAAAAATATAGCTTGAAATCGCAAAAAAAAAAAAAAAAAAAATCTGAAAAATTTTGAAAAATTTTCGCTCAAAATGTTTTGCTCCCAAGAAGGCTAAAGTATATGTATAGAAGACTTGTCAATCAAATCACTCCCCTACATTTAAACTGGATATTGTACTCAATGGTCAAATAAATATAACAAGGAATAAACCATATCATGGGACCAAAAATATAAAAAGGAGAAGAGATAAGAAAAATAAACTCCCATTCATTGTGCACAGTGTTGTACAAGAGCTGAATGCTTGAAGAACGAGGCATTGGCAAAGTACCTAAAAAGAAAAATACAAAAGAGCACACCAAAGCATAAAAACTAGAAAAGAAAATAAATCAAAAATAAAAGAAAGAAAATAGTACATACGAACAACCACCGCACGATAAACTAAAAGTTTCTATGTGGTAGGGTCGAAGAGCATCTCCACCTGCTCGGGGTTGGGAAGACCCTCACCCACATAGCGTTTAATGCGATTCCCATTGACTTTGAAGGTGCCCTGAGTGGGGTGAGTGATTTCAAGGGTGCCAAAGGGGAATATCTTACTTACCATGTAGGGTCTCTACCACCTTGATTTCAATTTCCCTGGAAAAAGTCTTAATCGAGAATTGAAAAGCAGCACTTGATCGCCTTTCTTAAATTCATGTTGTTGAGTGATATACTTATCATGCCATCTTTTGACCCGCTCCTTATATTGCATTGAACTATCATAAGCCTTTACCCGCAATTCTTCCAAGGCGGTTAGCTGAAGCGCCTTGGACTTACCAGCTGACTCAAGATCAAGGTTAACAAGTTTAATAACCCAATTAGCTTTATGCTCAATTTCAACAGGTAAGTGACAAGCTTTTCCATAAACTAACCGAAACGGAGTCTTGCAAATTGGTGTTTTAAAGGCTGTCCTATATGCTCAAAGAGTGTCATCTAATTTGAGGCTCCAATCCTTCCGAGTGTGGTTAATAGTTTTTTCCAGGATTCGTTTAAGTTCTCTATTAACCACTTCGACCTGTCTACTTGTTTGGGGGTGATATGGGGTGGCCAACCTATGGTTCCAATTGTGCATTACAAAAATGAGTCCCCCTATCACTAATGAGTACCTTAGGCACACCAAAACTGGTGAAAAGCTTTTTCAGAAATTTGACTACAACCCTTGCATCATTAATGGGTAAAGCTTGGGCTTCTACCCATTTAGAAACATAATCCACTGCCACCAGAATATATTTATTCTCCAAAGAACTAGGAAAAGGTCCTATAAAGTATATCCCCCAACAATCAAATACTTCACAAGTTTGAAAAATTTGTAATGGCATCTCATTAGATTTAGAGATGTTACTTGTACGTTGATACCTATCACAATTTTGGACAAACCTACGGGCATCTTTGAACAATGTAGGCCAATAGAATCCAGCATCAAGCACCTTCCGTGCGATGTTGTTGGCTTGGTAGTGGCCTCCATCAAATCCTTCATGGCAATGTCTAAGAATATCGTTGCCTTCCTTAGAGTCCACGTATCTACGAATGATTTAGTCCGCACAACACTTAAACAAATATGGGTCTTCCCAAAAGTAATGCCTTACTTCGGAGAGGAATTTCTTCTTTTGTTACATCGTGAGATCTTTTGGAGTAATTCCTACAACCAAGAAATTAGCAAAGTCAGCGAACCATGGAGTGTTTGGAATCTCACCTTTGATGAGCAAGATTTTCTCATCCGGAAAAACATCATCGATGTCCTCTTCTCTCAAGGATTCTAAATTAGGATTATCTAATCTTGAAAAGTGATTCGAAGCCAAGTTTTCTGCACCCTTTTTGTCCCTAATCTCCAAATCAAATTCCTGCAATAGTAGAACTCATTTTATCAATCTTGGTTTGGAATCATGTTTGGTTAATAGGTACTTCAGGGTTGAATGATCTGTATAAACAATGACTTTGGACAAAATAAGATAAGAACGGAATTTATCAAAAGCAAACACTATGGCAATCAATTATTTCTCCGTTGTTGTGTAGTTTTCCTGTGCATCCGGTAAAGTCTTGTTTGCATAGTATATAGGTTGAAAGTGCTTATTCCGCCTTTGTCCCAATATTGCACCAACTGCAAAATTACTTGCATCACATATTAGTTCAAAGGGAAGAAACCAATCAGGTGCAATTAGAATAGGTGAATTAATCAACTTTTCTTTAAGCAAGGTGAATGCCATAAGACATTTTTCATCAAAATTAAACACAACATTCTTTTCAAGTAGAGAAGTAAGAGGTTTGGAAATTTTTGAGAAATCGAAGATAAACCTCCTGTAAAAACCTGCATGACCAAGGAAGCTTCTTATTGCTTTCATAGAAGTAGGAGGGGGTAGCTTCTCAATTGCTTCAATTTTTGCTCTATCAACCTCTATACCCTTCATTAAAATTTTATGCCCCAACACAATACCTTCTTACACCATAAAGTGGCATTTTTCCCAATTAAGCATGAGGTTAGTCTCTTCACATTTTGCTAGCACCTTTTCAAGATTAGATAAACAAAAATCAAATGAATCCCCAAAAACTGAAAAATCAACCATAAATACCTGCATGATGTCTCCCACAAGTCCTTCAAAGTAGCTATCATGCACCTTTGGAATGTTCCGGGGCCATTGCAAAGACCAAACGGCATCCGACGATATGCAAAAGTACTATATGGACATGTGAAAGTGGTTTTTTCTTGGTCCTTCGGAGCTATTGGAATTTGTAAGTAGCCAAAAAATCCATCCAAGAAACAATAACACTCATGTCCAGCTAACCTCTCCAACATTTGGTCAATAAAAGGGAGAGGGAAGTGATATTTTCTAGTGGCTTTGTTTAGTATCCTATAATCAATGCAAAACCTCTAACCCGTGACTAATCTAGTATGGACTAGCTCAATTTTATCGTTGGGATTCATTGTCATTCATTCCTTCTTTGGTACCACTTGAGTATGACTCACCTAAATACTATCAGAAATAGGGTAAATGATTCTGGAATCTAAGAGCTTAACCACCTCACCTTTTACCACTTTACTCATATGTGGGTTCAACCTACGTTGGGGTTGTACTATAGGTTTTGCACCTTCTTCCATCAAAATCTTGTGAGTGCAAAAGGATAGACTAATTCCCTTTATATCAGTGATTTTCCAAGCTATAACTCCTTTATATTTTCCCAACATACTTACCAATTTGGTCTTTTGTTCTGTATTGAGATCTTTGGCAATGATCACCAGCAATTTATGTCTTTTAGATAAGAACACATATTCCAAATGCTCAGGCAGGTCTTTTAAGTCCAATTCGGGAGGATCTTCTATGGATGATTTCATTCTCCTTAAACTACTTTTCTCAATTTCCAATTTATTCATCCCATCCTCATTGGGGACTTCCTCCAAATATGCCATTGACGTTTCCATCAACTCTTCCTCACTGGATTCCTGCATCAACTAAAAAATAGGTTCGTCAAGAATGTCAAGCCTTAAACAGGAATCATCAGAAGACAAAGGCTGTTGCATGCTCTTGTGGATTTGAATGAATACTTCTTCATCCCCAACCATAAGTGTCAATCTCCTCCCATGAATATCAATTAACGCTTTTGCTATAGCTAGGAAGGGCCTACCTAGGATTAAAGGAACTTTGGAATCTTCATATATGTCAAGAATAACAAAATCCACTAGAAAAATGAATTTATCAACTTTTACTAACATATCTTCTATTATGCCCCTAGGATATTTGATAGATCTATCCGCGAGTTGAATACTCATCCTAGTGGGTTATGGTTCTCCTAGGCCTAGCCTTTTAAATGTTTTATATGGTAATAAATTAATGGTAGCACCGAGTGGTAAGCTAATGCATTACAGACATGAAAAGTGCCAATTAAACATGGGATAGAGAAACTCCCTGGATTTTTTGCTTTATGTGGTAAATTTGAGTTGTCTACCAGGATGGCTAAGCATTCTTCATTGAGGAGTACTGTGGACAATTCTTCCAATCGCTTTTTGTTGGTGAGCATGTTTTTGAAAAATTTAGCATATTTGGGCATGTGAATTAAAACTTTACTAAGTGGGATGTTTATGTACAGTTGTTTAAATACCTTAAGGAATTTGTCGAATTGAGCATTTTTTCGGGCCTTGTGTAGATGGGTAGGATATGGTATGTTAGGCTGAAAAGTAGGCTTTTCAGGGGATGGACAGGGGATAGCCGGTGCCGGTTCAGTTCTGTGCTACTCGGTTTTAGGTTTATCGGATAGCCAGCACCAGTTTTCTTCTTCCAGCTGGCGCCGGTTGTCATCTAGAATGTTTAGTAATTCTTTTCCATTTCGCAATATGACAGCAGCTGTTTCCTCACTGGCTATTGGGGTTAGTTCGTGGGATTTTATCACCTTATTCATAAAAAACCAAATTTATCGTTCCATATTTCGGATCATTGCTTCGAATTTCTCAAATGTGGAATCGATTTCCTGGAAATGCCTCGTGACATGAACAGCAAATTTCTCAATTAGGATTTCGAGTTCTACTGATTTTGGTATTGTGAGTGTCATCTTAGGAGGGCAATGGAGGTACTGCCCCTCATTAGACTTCCTCAGATTCCAATTCGCCATTTCTCCTAAATATAGAAGCGAGTTAGATAACAGAATTAATGATGAAAAGAAAATTACAAGATTACAAAGTTAGTTAATAGAACATAGTTAAAGTTAGTAGGTTAGGTTACAAAGGTATACACAAATACACAAAATACAAAAAGTAGCACCTTTTTGCAGAAATAACAAGTATACATATTTGCATATTTGCATAATTACATATTTACATGGTTAAATCAACAAAATCCAAGCTTTCATGATATTGTTCCTAGGCAATGGAGCAAAAAACGTGATGCGTATAGATTTAGGTATAAAAATCATAGAAAAAACTAAGCACATTTCCAATCAAGTTTACATTAAAACGTTAACCCCAAATTACATATATGAGCAAGCGTACTCATTCTTAATATAGCATAAGGTTTAAACGAGTGTCGATCCTCAAGGAACAAGTATGCATTAATCACTTTTCTTTTATTGTTTAACTGACTCAATAAAGTGAAAAATAAATACAAAGAAAAATAAAATAAAATAAAAATATATGCATGTCAAGGATAGAGAAGTATGTAACTTAAGCCATTATTTAGATAAACATGATCTTAAAGAACCCAACCATTATCATAACCAGTTATTCTCTTTGGCATCATGAAGGATGAAGGTAGATTCACTTTGATGGTCAATCCATGAAATTACTATCCTTTAGATAAATTAGCATAACTTGGTCTGTCTCAACTAATTCATCCAAAAGACTCATTAAATACAGTCTTTGATTAAATTTTCTTGGTCTGGCAAATTTAAAACATGAAATTAATCAATGAATCCTTGGTCTGGTAAACATTAATTAACCTTTAATTACTTAATCCTCAGCAATTAACCTCCTTAGTCTAGGAAGTTAACAGCTAATAAATATAAAATTAATCAATTGCAATCACCATCAACCTCTTTGGTCTAGCAAGCTAATGAAAAGAAACAACCAATTAATCTTGTAATATGCCCAAGTAATTAAATACCAAGAAGAACAAATAATTAATCAAAAGATCAAATAACTCTAAATATTATGAATATCTAAAGCAATGTTGAATTACAATAAAACAATTAACATATCATTGTTCAAGAAAAAGAAAACAAAGTAAAAAAAAAAGCACTCATAGATAAGCCTTATTCTTTTTCATTTGAAGACATTTTTGCACAACCGTCCTTGAATTGAAGAATTCCTCATTTGATTTGAGTGATTTTCTATGGTGATCAATGAATTCTCCTATTTTCCTTTGTGTTTTCCATCTATTTATAGGCTTGGGAAGTGCCTAAACTCGTTAGTGTAATGTTCTTGGCCGACTAGAAGTTGAAAGATACTAAAACTCCACAGATTACCAAAAATCGCGTAGAAAAATCACAATCCCGCCTTTTCCTTGGATCACAGCCAGTGTTGCCTTGGCTCTCAGAGCCGGCGCCGGTTGTGTTCTGTTTCTCTAGTCGTTTGTCGACTTTTTTCTGAATTTCAGCACCATGTTATCTAGAGTGCAGCTGGTGCCGCCTTGGCTACTGGAGCTAACGCTGGTTCCATTCTATTCCGGTCTTGATTCAACAATTTTTCGTTATCTTGAAGTTTGTGTCATCAGCATATGGCCGGTGCCAGTTCCTCTGTTCTGGCCGGCGCCGCCTTTATTCTGTTTTGCGACGTTTTTGCCTCGTTTTACCCCAAATATCTGTAATAATAAACAAAATACCTTTCCAAGGATAAAATTCCAAATATGAAGGAATATGACTAGTTATTGAAGAAAACGTATCACAAAAGAACCTCAAATAATTAGGAAAAATATGACTAATTTAGCCCCTATCAGTTGGTTAAGCCATAATGTTGGAATGTATGCCTTCTAGACTAGGTTTCTGATGTAATAATCGAACTTATTAATAAAAGAATTTATTCTCAAATTTTGTTTATGAATTTATATTTTATTTGTGCACGATTTATGTTTAGGAAAGACCCATTATATTTAAGTTAGTGATCCATGTCAATAGAGGTCTTTCACAGTAAGGTATGGATCATGAGTTACTTAATGTATAAACGTTGGTTCTTAACTGATTGATGAGAATGAGAATCTCATCCTGTTTAAGTTATTATGTTATGATTTCCAAATGAGAAATGGCTTACCTTTGGCCAGTGAGTAGTCCACTCACTTCATAGCATAAGCGTATTTCAAATACGTAGAATAGAACTTATAATAGTGGTTTCTAAAAATACTATTTAGAAGAAACCCAGACTACTACTGCTACAACGTGGACTAATACTTTACCGCTTGAGTATGAGTTGGTGGTCTGACGAAGCTGGAAGCATGTACTTTGATATACTGTAGTTGAGGATCTATCGTAGAGCCAATATACTTGTATATTGGGTATATGTGACTAATTAGTTAATACAAACTTGTACAAGATAGCTTATGCGCTATATCGCTCCTTGTGACTGTTCGAATGATCTAAATATCCAGGGCCCTGAGGAACATGATTTGGATGTTTGCTTTAAGGTAGCTCCCTTGGAAAGCAGAAACATTCCAGGAGTCATGGATCATTGGACTAGAGGTCTAAGGATAGTAGATGTCTTTTAGAGAAGTATTAGTACACTCTTCATCTCTAAATGTACGACGATACGTAGAAGGGTATTTTAATCATTACACCTATAGGTCAGAAACTTTGCTAACGTAGCATTGTCTTTAGGGTTAATATTTTCTTATGGTGATATTAAAAAATATTTAAAATACAAAATACAGCAATTTCTATAGTAGGGGTATTTTGATTATTTTAGTAGCTAAGGCAATGTATTTTTTGATATTTAGAATAGCCCATAAGTCCTGATGGTTTTAGGTTGAGGGATTGGTCTTGTATAAAATGGATTTATTTTATTCGAGTAGCCTAATTTATTTATTGGGTTAGAATAAAATAAAAGGTGCAAAAAGGGAGAATTATATATTGGCCCATTTGGGTTATTTAATTAATTTAATTATTGGGTTTATATTAGTTCAGGAATAATTAAATTGAATTAAAAGCTTAACCCAATGAATTGGGCCAATGCTTGAGGTTTATATTGGTCCATTTGAGTTATTTAATTAATTTAATTATTGGGCTTGTATTAGTCCAGGAATAATTAAGTTGAATTAAAGGCTTAACCCAATGAACTGGGCCATAGGTCCATAGGCTTGGTTGATGGCTTAACATGACATAGGCCTTAAGGCTTCTCTATTTGTAATGCCTTTGTTTGATTTTGAATGCTCTGGTAATAGCCTATTATCAAGGAGTTGGGATTCAAGAGAACAGAGGGAGTTTACACGGAACGTTGGTTTTTTTCCTCTAGCCATTTTTCTTCTTCTCTCTGTAGACTGTGATCTCCGTGCTATTTAATAGCAAGAATAGAGACATGAAACCTTTTTGATTAATGCTTGATAGCATTTAGTCAGAAAAGGAAGATCATCCTCTTTGTTCTTAGCCTTCACTAAGCTATCAAGAACGGGTTATATTCTGAAAGACCCGAAGCATTGCGTTGATGCCCAGAAGAAGCTGACGGCTTTCGGGACAATAGCCTGAAGAAAGGATCACGAACCAGAAGTGGTTCAGATAGGATCGCCAGCACCTCCTAGACAAATGATAAAACGCAGAGGTAAAAATAGCTCTTCTGCTTCTTTTTTGCATTTGCTCTGTTCTGTGACATGGTTCTGTGCATTTTTCTTTCTTTCCATATTTACCTTCATATAACCTATACTTGGGCTCTAATAATTTAATATGGTATCCAGAACAGTTATTGAATACTATACTATAGCCATTTCAGGGTTATTCCCTGACTAAATATATTATATCATTAGGTTAAGCCCAATCTACATCTTATTAGACAGTGGGCCATATAACCAATCTACTAAGTTGGTCAGCCCAGAAATTCTGGTTTGCTTGGATGTATTCTATAATAACTTTAAATCCATTTCCTGCAAGAAAGTCAACAAACATTAGCCGCATGTTAATAGATAACTTGGAATGTGACATCTTATTATAAAATGAAACAATTGATTTGCAACCAGTTCTTAAAGTAAACTCCCGTGTAGGATTTCGCAAATACACAGAGAATTTCTTTAAGACAAATATGCATGCTAGAATTTTAACATTTGTATTAGTTACCTTACTTTTATACAGGCCGCTGCAATAACTACTTATTTTTTCATTACTTCGTTTATCTTCTTTAAATGGTTTCTATTTTAAAACTCCTCCCCATCCATCCAGGCTTCCATCTACCTCTACTATTATGTATGCATCTGGGGGTGGTAGTTCTAAAGGGGGTAATGATCTAATCGCTTCTTTTATTTTGTTAACTAATTTTAGATCTTGATCATTAAATTTTCTTTGACTGTGGGATTTGGTTTTGGCATAAAGAGGTCCTACTAATTTACCAAAATTAGGAATATAAGTCCTACAATAATTCAATAAACCTAAAAAAGATTGAAGATATTTTAGATTAGCAAAATCTACTTCTTTTTCTAAGATTAATTTGGCAATATGTTCCATTAACTTAATTTGTCCTTTGCCAATTATAAATCCTAGAAATTCTATTTGATACTTTCCTAAAGACATTTTCTTTTTTGAAAGTATAAGTCCATGTTGAATACATAAATTAAAGAACCTTTTTAAATGATTTATGTGTTCTTTGCTACTTTTGCTAAATATTAGTATGTCATCTATGTAGCATACTATAAATGGAATTTCTTTGAAGATGTTATCCATTTTTCTTTGGAAAACAGAAGGTGCATTTTTCAATCCAAAAGGCATTACTAGCCATTCATAATGACCATTAGGAACAGTGAATGCTGTCCATGGAATACTATCTTCATGCATTGCTATTTGCCAGAATCCTGACTTAAGATCAAATTGAGTAAATAAAATTGTCTTTTACTCTTAATATTAAAAGTTCTTTATCAAGGATAATATAACTATCTTCAACTGTATTGTCATTCAGTCTTTTATAGTTATATATCATTCCACTTTTACCCCTAACAATTTCACTATGTTTCTTTACTATGAATGTAGGAGTTCTATATGGACTATAATTATTTCTAATTATTCCTAATTCCAATAATTCCTTAGTGTGCATGTTAGCTTCTTCTAAATCCTTGGGATTATATTTCATAGGCTTGTCCTTAATTATTATTTCAGAATATATTATTTCTAATCTACAAATTATTTTATTTTTTTGCCAATGTTCTAAAGGATTTTCTCCTATAATTTAAAAATTTTCTAATTGTTGTAACATGGTCTCTGTATCCTACTTTTTGCTAGCTATTTCTCTTAGATTAAAGTTTATTTTATTTGAATAATTTAATTCTGAAAAATCAAATTGTTCAAACATTTCTATTTCAGGCATCTCTATTTCCACCATAATTTTCTGCACTGTTTCTGATGGTTGGGTTTTACTAGGTAATAGATTGAGTTCCCTACTTAAAGGAGAGGTCAATATTGTATCTGCCCATTTAAAAAAGGTTATCTTGTTTCCTTCCACTATTATTCCACCGTGGAGATTTTTGATGAAATTCATACATATTATTAATTGATAATTCATAAGTGATACCCATGTTAGTAAGAAATATTTTTCACTATTAAATTTGATAGTGCAATCTACGAATCTCTGATCTATTTTTCTAGTATTTCCCACTATATCTATTATTGTAGATCCTACTTTTGATTTTCTAAGGTATTTTACAGGTACTAATTCTTTATGGATATGATACATAGTAGCACCAGTATTAATTATTCCTGATAATGTTATGGTATGTTTATCAGGGAATTCTATAGTACAAACAATGTTAAGCAGGTTATTTGTTCTGTATCTACCTAATGTTAGATTTTGCTCATCATTGCAGGGATCAAGAACTATTTCAAGACTATTTTGTTCTTCTATTATGATTCCCTTCTGTTTATTATCTTTTTTAGTTTTACATATACAATCTCTAAGGCTTTCTTCTAGATTGTCTATGTATTTTTGCATTATTCCTATAGTTTTAAGATGTAAATTTACTTGTGTTTTCAAACTTACATATTGTACTTCATCCCCCTTAGTTTCTATCTTTTAGGGCATTTCATAACCTAAGTCTTGATTTGCACAAAATCTACATATTGCTAGACTATTTATTGTGTAATAAGTCCGATGTTTTTCAATTAAAAATTTAAAGCAAAGTTCACATCTATCTTTAAATTTTGTGAAGTCTTGCCAACTATGATTACATTTATTATATTTACTGAATTCTAGATTATATCTAGTTTTAAGAAAACTACGATTATTATCTAAATTCCAATCTTCATTCATGTTTAATAAATTGAGGTCCTCAAAGTCCTTAAGTTTATCTAACATGTCAGATATGCTACAACAACTCATGATATCAGTATCATTATTAGCTTCATCTCCTTCTAATGATACAATATCATATTTTGGTTCTATATCTAAAGTTTGGTAGGTATTTAACCTTTCCCTATTTACTTTTTATTTTTGCATTCTTATACAAAATGTCCTATTTCCCCACATATATAGCATTTACATTTTTTAGGAGGTTTATAAGTTTTAAACTTCCTAATTTGATTCTTCCTTGGGGGTTTTCCTTTATGATAATACTTACTTCTTTTTAACTTCCTTATCTTATCTGGTTTTCTTGAATCAAAAGACATGGGAGTTATTATCCTTTTGCACTAATTATAATTTTTTATCTACTAATCTATTTGGTGTTGCATGCAATGTTCTTTTAAGTAATTAAAAAGGAATTGAATCCTAGTAGTTATACCTACTACAAATTGTCTACCTATAGATTCAGACCATTTCTTTGCAACTATACTTCCTAAAGGATTTGGGAGTTTAGCTAAGTATTTGTTACTTAATTCTAAATCCCAGCTTCTTCCTATTTTCATGGCTAATTCTAAGTATTTTCTGCTAAATGTATCTATGTTTAGCAGATCTTTATCTGCTTGTAATCGTTCAAGATCCTTCATAACTTGATCTTGTAATTCTATCTGTCCTTTATAAGAGTCATATCCTAGGATTATTTCTCTAATTTGACTAGTTATATTCTGAGAATTATCAGCCAGATCTAATATTCTTTGATAAGATTGTGGGTATTTAGTTCTCCAATCTATAAAATAATTTTTCATAGGTCCTGACAAATTTTCTATGAAATTGGTTACTTTTTTAGCTGTCATTGTATATTTACACCTTTGTAATCCATTAAGTGCATCAGCTTCCTATCTATCTACTAAATCTTCCTAATTTTGAGGGTGAAAAGATGCCATTGTTAATTCACTGCCTGCTTTATGTTGAGGTGGCAAATTGTAAATTACCCTTGGGGGTTGTTCGAGTCCTATTCTTTTATTACCATAATAAGGTTCATAACCTTCTCCTACTGTTGGTAAGATTCTTAAAGGTTCTCTTTTTGGTAACTGTGAAGTAGTTGATTGAGGCACATCATACATTTGTGATGTCTCACTAACACCACCAGTTTGACTAGTACTAGCGTTCGTATTTAACCAAGTTTCAAATTTGGAATTGTCTACATTTTCCACATTTTCTAAATTTATTATTGGATCTCCTTCTACAATGCTTTCTTATGCATTCTGATGATAAACAATAGGGTACTCTTGTTAGTGTTGTGCCCTAGAGGCAATCACTTGTACATTGTATATGACATATTTTATTTTAATAAAAGACATTATTTATCTTACAGTTTCTTTTGTTTACTTTTAAGTAATATAACTGTTCGATAAATTCCCTAGTACAACACTGTGTTAAGGAAATCATGATAGAAATCATGATATGAGATTCCTACTACACTGTATAGTGTTAGTGCTTAAATAGTCTCTATTCATAGTATTAATGGGACATGACATCATTAATGCGTGAAGACTTATTGGATAGCCTAGTTATGAGATAATCACATAGATAACTATTTAGTGCCAGTGATATAATCTCAATATAGCAAACGTGCAATTATCCTTAGACTTGAGATCTCCAAGGTACTTTGTTTACTGAGCATTATACTTTGATTCCAATCTCTGGAGCTCGATCGAGAGCCACTTATGGGATGGATATTGGGTACATTGTGAGGTAAACGAAAGTAGTTGAGAGGGTTAATAAAGGATTTACCACTCCTAATAGTATGGGCGAATATTTCACAGTCACTTGTAGGAATTACTACTCGAGAAGTCCTTGGCCAAGGCGATTGTGTATTGGAAATATTTTCAATAGATACACATCTAGAGTAGTGGGTTCCTGGTACAAGTACTATTATATTCGGGCTAGAATTAATTCTAGAGGGAGTTGGCACTAATTCCGTACTCCAAACCGAATAAAATATTGTATGGTGAAATGAGTTAATTGCACTGTAGTTTGCTATTGAAGGGTTCGTGTCAAGCCACTTGGCTTCCTGGACTCTTGGGTGGTCATAATGTGTTGCTAGATACCGCTCATGATCTGGGAATATGGGTTTATTAATTGATGAATTAATAAACCAATCCTGGTTAAAATTAATATAATTAATTCTAATTAATTATGGATTATTAATCCTAAAGACGTTTGGATTAATTCATGTTCACTACCAATTGATTGGGAAACCTAATAGGTCACACACAATAGAGGATTATATACTCAATATTTTATTTGATAACATAGTGGGGTTGATTGAGAGAAAGAGACGTTGTTGTGGACAAATTATTATTAGTTATAATTTGTGATCCAAATTGTAATTGTGCAAACTTGATGTTTCCAATTACTATTAGGGAATTCTAATTATTTTAGGATTTCAGTTTTTTCAGTGAATTTTTTGGTTTATATGATGATATAACCGAAACCCTAGGAGGGGAATTCACACGAAAATAGTAGCCACCAAAACCTTCTTCTCTCATCTCCTCTCTCTCGTTTTGCTGAAAACGAGAAAAGCCCTAGCCGCCATCTTTTCTGCTAACACAAGAAATTTTGGTATTTGATTATGCCTCTGTGTGGATTACTGTTAGAGATAATAACACACTGTGATTATAGTGATTGGACATTCAACTCCCGTGGTGTTTGATCAAGAGGATTGCTGGATTGGGCTTCGACTTGAAGAAGAAAAATTTTTGTTCTTTGCACAATCTAAGAAAGGTAAAAAGTTGTTACTTTTTTTATCTTTATGTCTTGTTTTCCACACATATGTAGGTCCTGTGATGGTATCTCGTTTTATTCTTTTGTTGTGCCCTATACGATATGCGTGAGAGATAACCTAACAACTTGTTCTAAGTCCTTGTACTCTTAGATACCAATCAGCCTCATCTACTTCTGGCTTTTCTTCAAAATGTTGTTGCCAATCATACCCTGGGAGTACTGATTCTAGTGTTTCATGAGGTAGGAATGTCCTATAGACTGGGACACTATACTGATTCATGATGTACTACCTAAAGCTCCTATACCTCCAATTATGGGTGGTGTTACTTCATCTACTATAGTTAAATGCACTATTTTTTTTTCTCCTTTTAGTATTTGAACTGGGATAAACTTATTATTTTTTATTACAAGTTTTAATTGACCTTTGTAATCAGAATCTATTATTCCTACAATATTTGCTAGACTTAGACCTTTTTTGTATAGGGATGATCTAGGTACTATCATAAAAAAATCATCTAATTCCATTTCTATACCTATACCTATATTAATAATTAACTCAGATAAAGGATTAATTAGTATAGTCATGGGAATACTAATATCATATCCAGCACTTCTAATAGTTGATCTTTCTGGAAGTTTTGCTTTTGGATTAAGAATGTGAAATCTCCTATTTATTTCTAAGCTTCTAAATCGGTTAATGATTTCTTCCATTCCTTATTTGCTAGTTCATATAAGATTTGTTCATTTTGCGAACACCAAGTATCTATTACTTTAAACAAGTTTTTGTTACTGCTTATTTCTACATAATATATCATTCTAGCTCTAAATTCAGAGATTGCTTTTAAATCACCTCTATCTATTTGACTTAGATGGAACAAGGCTTGTTGGATATTATTACTATTCTTTCTCTTCATTATCCTTTTTTTTTTTTCAGTTCCTATATAATTACTGAACCTACAACAATATAATACTGAGCACTAGTTGGGATTAATAGCGGTTTGTCTAAAATTTTACTAATATTCCAGGTTTCCCCTAAAAGATTATGATTGTCTATTTTCTTTCCTAGTAATGCTTTTATTCCCTTACTAGCTAAAAACCTAACTATTTCTATCTTCTTAACAATATAACCTACACTATTTCTTGAGGTTATTTTTCCTATGATATTCTGACAAATCAATAGATTTTTAGCATTCTCGATCATATTATATCCTTTACTTTTGACCACTATTTTAAGGTGTTCATGCATTTGGTCAATGAGAAATAAATAATCTGGTAATATATAAACTATATGATTATTTTAATTCATATCAACGTCCATAATTCCTATGATAGTCATCATGATATCATTATGTCTTGTATCAAGAAGTCTAATAAAAACTTTAGTTCCTAATTCTTTTCTATGAATTCCTTTGATACTTATCATTATACATCCTAAGTGAAATAATTCATTGCCTTCTTTTACCAATGCATTTCTACTTTCTCTATTAATTACTGGTAAAATTGTTGTACTTTTATCATTGGGACTTGATACTAAAGGTTCTCTGTATAGATTTACTAGTTTATGGCTCTTACTAGGACTATAATTATACAAATATTTAGGGGCAATAGGTTAAATTTTGTTGTCCCTAAAATTTTCTAATTGTTGTTCAGGATCAACAACAGTTTCTACAATTTTAAAGGGTCAAATCTTTTTAGCTTTGTCTATTATCCTTTCTATTCTTCCATAAGTAACTATATTTAATTTTTCTTTGTCAAAGAGACCTAAATGTTTAGCCATTTATTTATTTTTAAATATTCCCAGCTATGAATTAGATTACAATCTGAACTATATAATCTATATTTGTGTAATATCCATACTTCAAGTATGTCTATATCTCCTACATATATTTCTTCATGTATTAATTTATACTATCCTATATTTAATACTTGATATCTCATTATTTTTTCCAAGTAGCAAAAACATGAGACTTTGGGTTTTTAACCAGTTTTTTGCCTGTTGCTAAGTTTAAACCTTCTAAAGATTTACTACTAAAATTCATTTTATTTGAGATTTCAGTATCTCTAATTGGGGTTTCTATTTTTCAATTTTCTCAAGAAATAATTGTATTATCACATTATTTTGCATGACAATTACTTTATCACCTGTAACTGTGTTTTGTTTATATTATTATCCTTATCAAAGATACCTATAAATTCTTCTAAATATTTTCTGCTTTCTATTAAAGTAGCTTGATAATTGGGATTATATATCAAATCACTCGTTGTAGATTCCTAATATCATTTTACAATGTTTATCTATTGAAGATTGCATCTTCTTACTTTATTCTAAGAATTGTTTCAATTCTAAAAGTTCTTTCTTAGTATTTTCTAAGATTTGTTGTATTTCTATTTTAGGATTAACTAATCCTAGTATTATCTGACTTAAATTCTCTTTAGTAGGAAGATTTCTAAATTTCATAACATATAAGCAATTTTTAACGTAATCTAGGTTAGATTTTAATTGTTCTATTTCTAAAACAATTTTATTTCTATGCTCTAAATGTATTCTTGATAAATCAGATAAAACCTAGTTTTGTTTCAATTGATTATTCAAGAAGATTGTTATTAAATCTACTACTAGATTAAGTTGACTGTCTGAACCATAAAATAAGTGTTCAAATTTATATTTTGAAATTGGTCCCTCAAAACTACACCATATTTGATATTTATCTATACTTGTTTTTTGGACAAAAGTCCTATATGCAAGATCTAAATATTCTAACTTCTTTCTTTCCATTTTATCAATCTCTTGTATCTTTAGAGACTAGAAACATGCTTCATATGTTAATTATCCTAGATGAATATAATCTATCATTTTTTGCAAGCTACTAGATGAGTTCTTCTTGGGCGTATTAGTTTTATTTTCTTAGTATATTAAGCCTCACACCATTGGACCTATTTGCTGCCCCTCTCAGGTCTTATGCGAAACCACTAGATTCTTTTGCTCTTCCACCAATACTTTCAACTTTACACCACAAGCACATGTAATAACCGCAGAATTAAGATAATAGTTCATGTAACATAACCTTTATCAGCATGCTTGTTAATCAACTAAGATACTCAAGATAAGTACGTGACTTTGTTGCTGATAGCAAGGAAAGAATTCCTTGAGCGCATAGCTCTTAAGCTATTTGTTTTCAGCCTATATGCTTATCATTATTCATGGAAAATTAAGTTAGAATACCAGATCTACATATAAATAAGAAGTTTATTACATCAAACTGGAGAGCTTTGAGAGATCAAAGACCTTACTACTCCATAATACACACCTGATTACAAGATATAGCTATATATAGACTCAGGTACTACTGATACAGTGGAGCTATCCACACCAATCCTTGAATAAGGCTTTGATATCAATATTCTATACTCACACTAGAAAATATTATATTGGTGCACTCTAAAAGATATGTCTAAATCTCCACATTGAGCAAACCAATTTCTTGTGTGAATAGCCTTATTTATAGGCATAGAAGACTTCCTAATAGTTCTAAATAGAAAAGAAGTAATTTCCTAAGAGAATTTTGAAATTAATTACAAATCCATTACCTTGAAGTCAACGAGCCAAAATCGAGCCAAAGTCCAAGCCATCGAGCCATTTCTTTTTCTTGTCCTTTTTGCTGAGCCATGAAGCCAAATCCATATGTGAGCCACAAAAACCATTCTTTCCTTTTCCTTTGAATTTGGCTCACTCGAGCTGCGAAGCCTTCCCCAAGCTGATGCCTTTTGCTTGCTGAAGCCACGTAATTTTCCTTTCTAAGCTGCAAAGCCGATGAGCCATAGGAGTGCAAGACGCCAAGCTTCTTCTTTTCTTTTAGTGAAACCGGTTCATCCAAGTCAATCCCTTTTTGCTCTTTGGTGAGCCGCAACTTATCTTTTTTTGGTTGCATCCTCCTAAGGATGTAATACATCCTCCCAAGGATGTTTTCTCTTCTTTTCCTTTTCCTTTTGTTTGTTTTCTTGTTTGCTCTTGTTTTTTCACTAACCATGAACCGCCAGCTTTTTTCCTTCTTTGTCTTCTTGTTGAACTGTGGTTAGCCGAGTCGCAGCTTCCTTTTCTTGTTAAATCCTCCCAAGGCTCATATGCATCCTCCCAAGGCTCCTTTCATATTTTGTAGCCAATTTCGGTCTTCTCTATTTTGCACCAAATTTTCCTCTGTTTGATGTCCTTCTGTAGACTTGGCCGGGCGTTGGGTCAACCTTCTTGGCCTGGTGCCGGTTCTTCACTGGAGTTTTTCTCAATTAGCTCTAAATTCACCTATTTTTGTATAAAATCACAGAAAAATATTTCTATAAATGAAATATCAAATAGGAAGGAATATGACTAGTTATTATATCAAAAGTATCACAAAATAATTTCAAATAACTAGAAAAATATATGTAAATTTAGGCTCTATCAGAGGCATACTTTGGATGGTATGACAAATATCCGAAAAATGCACGGTATTTAATTTTCTTGGACTAGTAAGATTCCAATTGTTACGGTTTTTAATTAAAATAGAGTCCTAAAATCGCACATAGCTAGAATACCTCAGTGTAATAAGAGAAGTATAAGTAACACTATTCATATGCAAGTAAAGAAGTACTTCAACAATTTGAAAGGGGAGCACACATATGACGTTCAATGTCAAATGATTGTGTGAGGAGAAATCTTGCAAAGGCAAGAAAAGATTGAATCTTTCTCGTACGAGCCAACAAATCGTGTTGGTCTTGGGGAAAACTACATATTTATTGACTAAGTCGAATTAGAAATAATTGATATTATTAGGATCATACTGATTCAGGTATATAGTTGGGTATTAATGAAATTTTGGTGGTTGTAAAGTTCAATGGAGAAAAGAGGATTGCGTCTTTGATATTACAACATATCTTGGAAGTCGGCAAAAGTAGAATACAAGCCAAGGTGGAGAATGTTGGATTTTGTCTTGCATTCATTGTCAGATTAGGACAATGTAGTTTGATTAAAAAATATTCCTAATGGATTTAGAATTGTGAAGTTATCATCGTCAAATATGTGTGTGTGTGTGTGTGTGTGTGTGTGTGTGTGTGTGTGTGTGTATGTATGTATGTATGTATGTATGTATGTATGCATTAGAATTAGAAAGTACTCTTACTACATCTTATGTTGATTAGAAGTCGTATGATTTCGTACCTATATATATAGATGGACTCATAAACTTTCCCATGTGTCCTAATTTATTCTAGTGTATCCAATATTATAGAGCATATGGGTATAGGTTAGGTGAGTATATGAGTAATGCAAAACAAGGTGTGTACATACAGTTTAGGAAAATATCACGAATACCTTGTGTATATCTCATTATTATTATTATTATTATTATTATTATTATTATTATTATTATTATTATTATTATTATTAATGATCTTCATCGTGGATGTAGTAAGCTTGGTTAAATAAGTTGAACCATTTAAATCTTTTGCGTCTTATTTTATTCTTCATATTCAATTTTCTATTCTTGTAAACTATCACAATTTAGATTTCCCAACACTTTTTAGATGAAATTTGACACTTCTATACGATCTTGTTTGTGAATACAAATTTCATCTACTATCACTACTCTCCTCCATATATTGCAACATGTTGGAGCACACCGCAATTGTTAGCAACAACATTGATGGTATTGATAGTGCCAACTTATTAGATGCGACATAAATGACAACCTTTTCCTAATTAGTTATTTCTTTGTTCCCACTATTTCAGGCCAAACTCCTTTGTCACCAATTTAGTACACAAAGACACCAAGATAGAAGTACATATCTATTCTTCATTAACAAATACATATATACAATTTTAACTTCTTTTCAAAATTTACAAAACTAAATGAAACATTGGTCTCAAACAGAACTATTTTCTCCAACCTAAACATGAGGTAGAAATCACCATTAGGGCATTCATTTCTACACTTGTGTAATAGTGACTCCAATTTTCTTCTATCAATACCTCTCATCTAAACTAGAAACAAATTGAATTCTATTAATGGAAGTTTTGGTAAGAATGCTCAAGATTCAGATAAAGCAACACTTTAGATAAAGATGAATAACATATATTAGTATAGTTCTATTATCCTGTCACCAATAATTACAAGCCCTGATGCATATAATATAAAGTAAGAATTATATGATATAATACGTATTGATGTACATATAAAAGTGTAATATGAAATTAAAGGCCAAACCTCGCCAGCAGGTATTACAAAATGGATGATTGCATGTAGCAGTAGTTATGCTATCAAGAGGATGATTATCAAAACAAATTTCACAAATAACTTGTACACAAAATATCAATTAACAATAAGGCATGATATAAACAGAATATGAAAAGTACAACAATGAAAATTACATTGTTACTCCCTTTTTCCTATATAACATCACAAGCTCTCAAAGTTAGGATGGTACAGTGATTGTTCTACTAATTTGCAGGTCTCTTGGTTATAGATGTAATGAGCATTTTTGGTCTAAGGCCTAAAGGATTGAGCATTTTGTGATTGGGAGACGTTCCTCATTTTAGAAGGAAACCTATGGATGCTTTATGTATCTTGATCTTTTGTCTGTTACTAATGTAATTTAAGAAGAAAATTTCATCAAAATGCAAGACCCCATAAATTCACCATGAACTCTAGCAATCTTCTAAACTAACCAATACTCTTGAAATGTTGTTCCTTTTGAATATATTATAAATTTTTATCTTGTATAATCAAAATATCTTGGATTCAAAATTAGCCATCCCTGCTACTTTTTACAAGTCAAAATTGGTATTATATGATTCCAAGAGCTACGTACTAGTAGTATGCAAATTAATTTTTATCCTCTTGTGAAATATGCTAATATAAGGCGATTCAAAATTCACTCATAAGCTTATTACATCTATAACAAAGACCACATGAAAATTAAGAAGATTAAGAATGAACCAAAACTTACTAGTGAATTTCTTTTGTATTCTAAGAGAATCGAGAGGACGGCATATCACATTCATGCCACAACTACCTTCACAACCATTGAATAATGTGCAGAATTGATCTAGAATCAAATACTAGGCTGGATAGAGCATTCTAGTTCTTCTACTATGTGGAATTCCAAGTAAAATTGCAAATTCTAGATTCAACTATGCAAAGCCAATTTGCCATGAGTGCTCTCAATTTTGTGTTCCTTTACAAAGACTTCAAAAAATTCCATAATCTTCGATCAATTCACAAACTACCTTTTATTTTAAGTCGTCGATGGTAAGGCATAAGGGAGCCATTGGTGATGTGTGAGAGGCAGAAGCTACTGGTAGGTAAGAGTGGTGAATGGTGATTTGGGGTTCGGCAACCAATAAGAAGTTAGTAGTAGTGGCAGTTGGTGGCCAAAGTAAGAGAGATGACTAGATCGAGTTGACGACTAAATAAGTTGACAACGAAGTCTAAAGAGAGTATGAGAGATTAGATGAATAGGTGAATGCTACAGTGGTGGTGCAACTCAAGACTAAGTACTCGATAGAATCATAGTTTAGAGAATGGGGGTTTACTTTTTATTTTGAATTTTCTTATTAAAAAACTCTTTTTTTAATAATATGGGGATATGATCTTTTGAATTTTTATTTATTAAAATATAGGTTATTCTAATTGTTTAGTATAATTATATTATAAAAAGAAAAAAGATTATTAATATTAGAATATATTAAGATAATAAACTTGAACAAAATTATTAATAAGACAATAATTTAAAAATTAAATTCCTATGTGCAAATAGTATAAAAATATCTTATACAATGTTATTTTATATCATTCGTTCTTATTTAGCGTAATTCTACTATGAAAAGAAAGAGATAATTAATATTAGAATATAATAATATAATAAACTTGAACAAGATTATATAGACCTTGTAATCAATTAAAAATTGATTGGTATTTTGATATTATGTATTAGGATTCACTTTCTATTATTTTGTTTTAAATATGTTTTATCTAATTCAAATTTATCATTAGAGGAAATTGTCATTAAAGTATTTGGCAGTTGCATTTTTGGTTTAGTAGGACTTGAAGATTTAACACTTATATCATCTTTAGAATTCATTTAGGAATTTCACCAAAAAAAATCAACACTACTGAGTTTTCGGGTACTCTAACTTTTGAAGAGAGGTTTCAAGCCAGAAGGAGTAGAAGCTAAAAAAAAAAAAAAAATGATTTTTGACTGAATTCAAGTTCAATGTTTCCCGAAGAAGACTCTGTAATTCGATCTATTCTGTTGGATTCATAGTATCTTTTAGGATTAATTATGTGTTCAAAATTCTATTTGGTATCATAAAGAACAGCATCCTATTTAAGGAATCGAGGAACAAAAGTATTAGATCTTTCAAATTTAGTTTCTAATAAGCAAGTTTCTCTTGAATTTCCTAAATGACTCTTAGTTTTGGGATTTATGGTAGTTTTCATGACTTTGTAATACACACGGCAAATTAATCCAAGAGATTTGGATCCAAGTTCAAAATCTAAATTCTTAGTTTGAATGTTTAAGGTTAAGGTCTTAAGGATATGTGGATCTGTTAGATCTATAGTGAAATTATGATAGTGATTGAAATAAATGGGTCCATTTGCTGTATTTGATTCAAGTACTGCTAAAATACTGTTATTAAAAATCATAATGTCAACTATCTCTTAATAATCGACAAATGGGAAAATTGATTCCTAATCGGTATAAGGGTTTAATAGCCACTTGTACTAACCCTATATGCAAATAATGGTATTTGTTCTTTTTATGCAATTATGATGTTTCCAGATTGAATAGATGAATAGTATTGTAAGGTTTGTTGATAGACACTGTTTTCTCAATGGTTTTGATATTATAATTTTGGACTAAATCAAAAATTTCTTTTGGTAAATTTTATCAAATTTTTATGTTGGCATTTTTTAATTCATTAATTTGGATTCGGTTCTATCTAATTGAGAATTGATTTCAAGATCATTAACAGTTTTAATATAAATATTAGATAAGTTTGAACTAGAAAAAATGATTAAGAAGGCACTTTATCTTTCTTATCTATACAATTAGTAGTCTTAAAGGTTTTTACTCTTTTATTCTCTACGATTATTTTCTTCATTTTCTTCCTAGGGTAGACCTAGTCGCTATGCATGGGTTAAGAGCTACAGGACCACCCCGGGGTTTAGTTCAATCTGCTAATTCTAGGCAAGGAAAACTATAAGGATTCAAAAAAAGTAGCTTTGGTTGTCATTTAAGATCATCCTTAAGTCATAAGACCACACATCAAATACTTAGCGTGCAAACGCGTACCTAAAGGTATTTCACAAATTTCACTAGCTCAAAACATAGAAAGAATTGACTTATAATTTAATTCAAAATAAATTATCCACAATCCAAAATAAATTTAGGCAATTTATTTTGATAATATCGTCTTGATTTTATTGAAGTCTGTCCTTAATACCCGTACTAGCCATTCCTAAAGACTTAGCTAGTAAGCTAGAACGTGAAATTATCAACATTCTTCATCCAGAAGCCTATAAGGTTATTACTAATCCTATTTTCAAAGAAGCAAAAGTGTTACTACTCCTGGGTGTAGTAATTAAAGCTATTTTGGTCATGAACTACATCACAGGAGGTACAAACCCATTTGTCGAGTCATAAAATTTGCATATAAATTCCTAGATGAATGGCTAGTTAGTGTCCCCTTTGGTCTTGTTATTACTAATTTAAAGTAGGTAATTAATATTAGGTGTTAATATGGACATTTTGGGAGAGATTATGCCAGGCATGATGCATTGGTAATATCATTAATGTAAACGTTTTAATAAATGTTTTTACATTAATACTAAGTGCGGATTGAAGGACTTTGACTAATAAAGTCACATCTAAAACCAAAACACTAAGGATTAACCATTTTGCCCATCCCCACACTCGAAATTACTACTCTCGACCTTCTTTCCAGATATTCAATTCAAAGAATGCCATTTGGATACCCGCGCTATTTTTACTAGTTGTGACCTATGGAACCGGCACCAGCCCCATTATGGAGAAATAGGAGAATTTTTGCATGAAAAACAGAGCACGACCGAGCTGACAGAGCATGGCTGGTGCTGGCCGTAACCCTCTAAGCCGGCGCCAGCTCCACTCTGGTCCATGTCAACGACTTTTCTAATTTTTGCAAAGATTTGGTAATTTCCAAGAGTTTTGGCATTTTCTAATCTCTACTCAACCCAAAACTCTTAGGGAATTAATTTTAGCATCTTGGAAGTCTATTTAAACAAGAAAAACAAAGATAAAAGGGGGGGGGGGGGGAATTCAAGGATCAAATAAAAAAATCACTCATTAAAGGAGGAGTTCATTAAATCAGTGAGGATTATTCAAGAGAGTCTTCAAAGGAGAAGGAGGAGGTATGTCTATAAGTGCTTTCTTTTACTTTTATTTTCTTTTTCTTAAACAATTATGTATTTAATATTTCCATTGTAATTTGACATTGTTTTTAGGATTCATGATTTATTAAGTAGTTTAGTTTTTTGATCAATTCATTATTGTTCTTGGTATTTGATTACTTATTTTGCTTACAGAGTTGGTTGATTATTGTTCTTATTATTTGATCACTTGCTCGTATGTGTATTTTTTAATTAATTTTTTAATTAGAACTTGACAAAGGGATGGATTTAAATTTGATGATTTTTATACACCCATTACGCATCAAGTTTTTGGTGTCGTTGTCGGAGAACAATATCATGAAAGCTAGGATTTCATTGATTTAACCATGTTTATATATTTATATGTCTATATGTGTATATGTAAATATTTATCTATGTTCTTTGTGTAAATAGGTGCTATTTCTTGTGGTTTGTAATATTATGTTACTTAATTGACTAGCTTAGTTCATGTTGTACTTGCAAATTCCACTAACTTTTGTATTTAGGTAGTTTTAGAATATATCTAATGTATGTGTGTTTCTTGTCTTTATTTTTCTATTATTTTTATTTTCGATTTAATTTTTATTTTTCTTTGAGCATGAGATTGACATTATCATAGACAATTATTTTTGGTCACAAGATAAAAGGAGCTGCAATGATGAGAATTTGGCAAATTTGCAATCTCAGATTGATGCTTTTTGTGAGATGTCACTTGAAGCCTTAATACATTCTTTTCGAAAAGGTTTGATGAATGACAAGAGTTTTATCTAAAGTTTGAAAGGAAGTATGATCCTTGTTATGTTCAAATTTTTGGAATAAAGAAGAGTTTGTGTTTTCTTGATGATTTTCTTGGCTAAAGTGTTTTACTTGAGGACAAGCAAAAATTCATGTGTGGGGGAATTAATCGGGGCTAAAATCATCACTATTTTTCTAGTTATTTCAGGGTATTTTGTGATACATTTATTGTAATAACTAGGTATATTCCTTCATATTTGATGTTTTACCCTTAGAAAGGCTTTTTGGAATTTTATTGTAGAAATACTTAAAAAAATGACAAAATCGTCACCGTCAGAGTTTCTAATTTTTGCATGGATTTGGTAATTTCCAAGAGTTTTAGTATTTTCTAATCTTTACTCGGCCCAGAACTCTTATGGGACAAATTTTAGCATCTTGGAAGCCTATTTAAACTACAAAAATTCAAGGATCAAATCATAAAATCACTCATTGAAGGAGAAATTCATTAAATCAGAGAGGATTGTTCAAGAGAGTATTCAAAGGAAAATAAGTAGGCTTGTTTATGAGTGTTTTCTTTTACATTTGTTTTCTTTTTCTTAAACAATTATGTATTTAATATTTTCATTGTAATTTAACATTATTTTTGAGATTCATGATTTATTAAGTAGTCTAGTCTTTTGATCAATCGATTAGTGTTCTTGGTCTTTGATTACTTGTTTTGCTTATAGAGTTGGTTGATTGGTTTTTGTTGTTAACTTGCTTGTAAAAAGGGTTGGTAATGACTTTAATTTATTAATTTCATATTTATTATCTTTTAACTTACTTGAAAAAGGGGGTTAATTATCTAGAACATTGGTAATCAAATGTTACTTAATGATTGCTAGAATATGGATTCATTGACTAATTTCATGTTTTAAATCATCTATAATATAGGGGTTTATATGAGGATTGGTTTTAATGTATCTTTTGGGTAAATTAGTGAGATAAAATATGTTTACTAATTTAACTAAAAGATAGTGATTTCATGAATTGCAAATGAAGTGAGTCTATATTAAGTCATTCATGAGACCAATATAATAATTGATTGTGATATTAGTTAAGTGATTCATTATTATGTTTTCAAAAGTTTTTTTCTAAATTGCATATTTTCACATCCTTGAGTAGTATATATTTCTTTATTATTCTTTTTCTTATTTTCTCACTTGATTTGATTGGTTTAATAATGAATAAAAAGTGATTAGTGTGTAGTTATTCATTTGAAGATTGATACTCGTTAATTCCTTATACTATACTTGCGACGAGTATACTTACTCGTATATGTGTTTTGAGATTAATGTTTTAATTAAAAATTGACTAATGGATCGATTAAATTTAATGATTTTTATACACCCAAAATTTATGCATGAGTTGACTATTTCCAACTATGTCTATATATTTGACTCTATCTCAAATACGAATCGTAATAGGATAAGACAAGTATAGTTAGGTACAACTATTTCTACTTGTTCTATTCCATCTCAAATACGATTTTTATTTCTTGCAATTTTCATTAATAAATAGTAAATAATTATAATTTATTATTATCCTATAATTAGGAGCCCCCAAAGGAACCTGATCAGATATAGTAAGACTAAGCTCCAATAAATTATTTTGTCAACCTAAAAAATAATTTATTAATTACGTTCTATTCTACTAAAAGAACGTAATTACACTTTAGACTAATTGCAATTATTAGAGTCAATAATTATATCTTTATGATTGATCGATCTAACAAATTACCCCCGTCGATCAATATAATATTTTGAATGAGACAGTATGACCACAATGTCCCTTATTTAAATCCTTAATCTGACAATACCATGTGACCACATCACACTTATAAATTGAAGTCAATAGATATTATTGAATTACTAAGCTCAGATTTAACTATCCCTTAGAAGAACTCATGAGGAAATGATCTTGTATATTAAAGGTGACGGATTCTGTAACACCCCACTACCTAGGCCCGCCAGGGCCAGGGATGTCGCCCCGTCCAAAGGACAAGGGGTCTTTATAATTAGGACACACAAATATAATAGCAGAAATAAAATGATACTTCAACTTAAAATTTATTACAACCCGAAAGCAATAATAATAAATCCAAGAATACTAAAAACAAATCCATAATAAAAATTCATCCGCTCTCAGCCCTCCCAACATTACACAAAATAAATCCTCAGAAAATAAATCCTCAGAAAATTCTTCCAAAGCAGACAATATATAGCTACTCATGCCCACAGCAGGATGGACCTGGAATCATGATAAAATGGTGGTGAGATAGAAATCTCAGTAAGTCCGTGTGTGCTTTGAGTGTTTAGGGAAAACAGTTCGTGGATGTAAAGTGTGAAACCTTTATAAGAGAAATACTAGCAAGCAACAACATTAGTCAAAAGCAAGAGTGACGTTTTAGCTTTTCCAGCCATACATAAGTAATAAAATCAACCACTCGAAAGAAAGGGATATGGGTTACCACACGTTTGGCCCCATAACCAGTCAGAATGCCGACACTTTGTGCAGACTAACAAAAGTAGGTGATCGGCCTACTGGGCAAAATACTCCTCATTCTCTATACCCAAACAACAACCGGGTGTCCATTCCGGCAAACCACAGTCACTTGACTGAAAACAAACTGCTAGCTCGGACCGGCACGACTCACTGGACTGACATCTTATCCGGGAAGGACTCACCCCTCAGAGGTGGCCACCTACTGAGAGACTTACCCTAACCCTTCAAAGACTAGTCCTAGTAGTCCACCCTTATTGAGTACTCAACGACGTTTTCCACTTGGGATAAAATGAACAAAACACTGTTCCACATGAAAATGGCAATTTATGGGCTTTCCAAAGTCTTTAACAAAATCAGTTTTAGGAAGAGTTTGAGTTTGAGTTTGAGTAAATCTGCTCATTGGCTTTTAAATATTTCAAATGTTTGAAATAAGAAAGGATTTAACTCTCAATTACCTTTACATAAATGAGTGTCCATGCACTCTACACTTGGCTTGCCATAATAAATATTTTGCATCAAACAGGTTTTATGCAGGAGCTTACTTGATTCTTGCTCACAATAACAAGGTCTCCAACGGCAGACCTAACCCCACATGGGCAAATACAAATCACAATCAATTTCAAGCCACAAACTACTTCCTTGGTTTTAAATCGACTCAACTTACTACTATCATGATCCTAGTGTCTCAAGCTTTAAGGTTAAACAATAAGTAAATAGGTTTAAGAGTTGAGCCTAGCACAATTATTTAAAATAATTAATGGTTTGGGAAATAAATTTAATAAGTTGAAAGCTTAAATCTTGTTAGGGAAAATTTAGAGTTTATTTGATCAAGAGTTCTAGGTAGTATTAAATAAAATATTGATTTATTAATAATTTAGTTGTCAGAAAATAATTGGTAGCTAAAATTAGTTGAAAATAAATTTAATGAGTTTCACTTGAACAATATTAAATAAATTCTTAAGGAGTTTTGATCAGAAGATAATAGTTAAATTTTTAGTAATATATATTCTACTAATTGTAATTATTTTCATAAAGGCTTTAATTGATCTCATTATATTAAGTAATATATACATATATATATATATATATATATATTGTTTTTCTAGAAAAAATCATTATTTCTTTGACTAAAATATCCTATATATATATGACAATCCAAATCTACCCTTCCTAGGGTTTTTTTTTCTTTCGAAAATACTAAGAGAAATTATTTTATTGAATATTTTATTCATGAAGTAAAAATTTGTTTGGGGACAACTAGATCATGATCAAATTCCCATGGCTAACCACAATCAATACATACACAATCCTTTAATTCATCAAATCATCCAAATCATGCATACAAGAATAGATCTCAACTTATCAACACATGATCTAACCCCTACTAGCATAAACATGATCATGGCTTCAATATTAATCCATCATGAATATAACCAAAGGTGACATAATCTCTAGCATACTTCATCACATATACTACTTATGACATGCATCAACCTCAAATCATCATATAATCATCCAAGACAATCCTTCCATGCATAAATCCCATCTCATTCACAATCATACATATATTCATACTCCAATCTCAACAATATATATATATATATATATATATATATATACTCAAATCCTATCACCATCCACCTATTATCATTATCACCCTAGAGACATAATTCTAGAATTTAAAAGAAGGATTGATGGTACTTACTTGATTGATGAATACCTCGAAGGAGTTTAGAGTAGATCTCAACTCCTAGATGTCTAACTTTGTCCAAAGGAGATGGTGAGAGCATGATTATGGAAAAGAAGTCATCCGGCCAAGAGAGAGGAGTTTCGGCCGTGAGAGAGAGAGAGAGAGAGAGAGAGAGAGAAGAAGAAGAAGAAGAGATTATTAGCATGTTTACTCACATAGGTTCCCACTAGAGATCAAGTTTGGAGAGGATGAAGTTGATAGAGTAAATTTACCTTGAAGATGTTCTTGTCCTTCATAGAAATTTCTACTTTTGATCTGAAGTAGCAAGATGTTTTGAGGAGTTTGATGTTAATAATGGTGTTGATGGACTCGTAGCAGTGAGTAGATCAAATCTGGAAGTTTTTGAGAGGATTTGAGATGGTTTGAAGGGGTATTAAGTGTAGGGAAGAGGTAGGTGTTCTTGGTGTAGTGTGTGTGTGTTCTTGGAGCTTGAGAGATTTCGAGAGATTGTAGTGTGTAGCTGCTGAATTTCTGTGAGAGATAGGGCTGGCCGAATTTCTGTAGGGTTTAGGGAGTTGTTTCTCTGATTTGGAAAGGAAAAGGAAAGGTTAGTTGTTACAATCTTTGAAGAATATTTTTAGGAAGTGAATTTGGAAACTAAATATTCCAAGAATATCTGGATTGTTAGACAGCTTTGGAATGTTTGAGTAGAATTTCGGTGGGATTAATGCTGGTTTATGGAAGCTTATGGTGGCCGAAAGTAGGGTGCTTAATGGTGAAGAAGATGTCTGGTCAATTGAGTAAGATTTTATGGAAGGTTGCTAAACAAGGATGGCTAGAATTTTGGAAACCAATCAAGCTAAATTACAGGGATTTGTTGGAGAGATTTTCGGACAGCCATTGCTGCCTTTCGTCCAGAAGCTTGAGGGAAACAATGGAGCTCTGTTAATAGAGGTTTAAGGAAGGTTTTGACAGATTAGGGCTGGTGTTTCGGCTGGAAGAAAAATAGGAAACAAAGCTGGAAGTTTGGACTGCCCAGAATTTCGCTGAACAGAAATTTCTGGGCAGATTTTTGGCTGCCACTTCCAGCCAATTTGCAGAGAGCTTGAAGGGGTATTTCTGGGGCATTCAAGACTGGTTTCTAGACTTCTTTATGGAGGAAAAACATGGCTAAGGTACTGAACAAAATCTGGAAGAAATCAGCTTGGTTTTGGACCTCCAAAGTAGCGATTTTGCCCAGAATTTTCACTGGTTTTGCACAGCCTTTGTGTAGCCCGAAAATGGCAGAAATAATTCATGTTTCAAACTAATCTTAAGGCCATTTTTTTGGTAGCATTTGGGAGGGAAATTCAGCTAAGAAGCTTGACAATTTGATGGTACAACAAGCTGAAAAATTTCAGCTCATTCTAAGAAGTAAGATGAACTAGTCTAGAGTGAAATTTCAGCAAGCTTACTAGAGGGATTTTTCCCCTTAGAATTTCCTATTATTCTTCCACATTTTTCAGACCATGAGAAGCCTTTTACTAGGACATTTTGATCTCACAAGATCACAGCATTTTACAGAAATTTCTGGAAAAAAAAATGGATAGAACATCTTAATCAAACCAAGGAGTTGAAAATTGAGGAAAATTAAGGATCAAGGGAAAATGAATTCCCTTTAAGAAATTCGACTAGAGTAAAGGAGTGGAATGAGAATACTCCTAACATGTCTCTCTTAGGACCATCATCCCTACCTTACCCTAAGCTCATAAGACCGAAATTTCCTCCACTAAGCAAAAATAAAATTTAATCTAGCTAAAGCTTCTATGATAGAATTTGAACCCAAGACTTCAAGAATTAATTCCAAAGCTCTAACCACTACACCACAATAACTCTTGTTGATATTTTCACTAGAAAATTATTTTCCATTCAATCCACAGGCTATCTCCCTATTTTCACCTTTAGCAAAAATTACCATCTTGCCCTCTCACACAATACTCACCAACAAGACTTCAAGACAATAAAACCTGAATCCAAAACACATAAAAATCATATGAAAATATATTTAACCATGAAATAAAATATGATATGCATCCCAACCCCCTTACTCTAAGGTTGGTTTTGACCGGGGGTTTCACAGATTCCATATTGTAGAATAATCATTCTATATTTATTTCATTTTAATTCCCAAGATACCAAATTGTTGATTATTAAATTAATCTCACTCTTTGGTAACTCAAGGGACTTCAAGTTAGTAAGTATAGATTATTATTTGCTTAGGATTAAGGTATTATGTATGATAATCATGTAATGTTTAATTTGTATGGTCCATTCCACAAACTTAACATTTATGGTCCTATCCAATATATCAAAATAGATCCTTAATTTTATCACCAAAGTTAAAGATAGACTTCAATAAAATTAAAACGATCTCCATAAAATAAACTGCCCAAATCAAAACGATATTTCAAAATCACACATTTGTCTTCTATTTTTCTTGTTTAAATAGGTATTCAAGAGGCTAAAATTCGTTCCCTAAAAGTCCTGGGCTGAGTAGAGATTGGAAAATACCAAAACTCTTGGGAAATTACCAAATCCGTGCATAATTGGAAAACTCGCCAACATTGAACAGATTAGGGCCGGCTTCGTTCGGCACGGCTAGCACCGACCGTGCTCTGTTGGCCCGGTCATGCTCCGTTTTCAGCTATTTTCTTGTGGTTTTCAAAATAGGGTCGGCGTCGGCTATGCTCCCATACCCCCACACTTGAACTTTTACTTGTCCTCAAGCAAACAAGAATTAGACACTAAGCAAATGGCTTAAGACAAAATAACTTTTCAACTTATTCTTAGCAAATTCATCCATAATAAAGGAATAATCTTCTTCTAACCTCAAATATAAACTTGTCATTCATTCAACCCTTTTAAAATGTTTCAAACTCATGTATTAAATCAAATAATCCCAAGGCCATCAAAGTTAAGTTAAACAAGCTTATATCTAGTATAAGAAAATTATCCTACTCCTCAAGCAAAAACATAGATAACATAAATTATATAAGTCAAGTTATTTAACCAATTCAAGCATTATAACTCAAAATTACACAACTTAAGTTAATGAAATAAGGACCACATTCTACTCTTTTTTTTTCCACTGACTTAGGGAATTGATAGCCTCATGTGAATGGATTTCTCTTTATGCACCGTATTGGCCCCCTTATAGTCGTTATTAATTTTCTTCTTAATCATTTTTTCCAATAGTTTATTCCTTTGCTCTTTTTTGCCTTTTTACCTTTTTACTTTCAGGATAGCCTTAAGAAAGTGTACTGAATAATACTTGCTACTTCTTTCCATATTAACCCCCTTTTCAGCAAAAAGTTTTCTCTCTTTTTTTTTTCCCTCAAAAGATGAAAGTAAAATTTTAAACTCACATTTTTTCCATTTTACTCAATTTTTTCCTCACATTCCTTATCCATAACCAAAAGTTAAGCAAATTTTAAATCCATAATACAAGAATTAATCAACAATTTTTCACATATTTAATCATATTATCCAAATTTAAACTTAAAGAATAAAATAGAACTGAAATACCAAATATAACCAATGTTAACTTAAATTTTGATGACTTATCAAAATATGACACACAAGTTAACTTTTAATAAAAATCACACCATAATGAATAACAGATCCATATCTTAAGTTGAAAAGAAAATCACAACTTCATTATAGACAAATAAGATTATGTTAGCACCCAAATCTCCAAACTTTCAAATTTTCAAATTTTCAAAATTTTCAAGGAAATTGCAACATAATTGTTTCTCAAATTTCAAAAATTTTCCAAAGTAGCTCAATACCAAGAAAACACAGTAGCTCAATACTAAGAAAACACCAAGATGATTAATAAAAACTCAAACAAAGAATATCACCAAACCATTCTTCCACACTTAAATTGGATAATGTCCTCATTGGCCAAAATTAACACAAGAAAGCATTTCTAAAGGGACCAAAATTGATAAAGGGGGTTGAAAGTTAAGCAATACTCCTCAAGTGTAATAAAGTTCCAATAAATATTAAAATTTGGAGAAGAATAGAAGAGCTTGTTTCAAGAAGATTTTATTCAAACTTATAAAAGAAAACACAAGTAAAAATACAAAGAAAATAATAATCAAATAAAGCACATAAAAAAAAAACATACTAAAGCAAAATACTAATAAAAATCTTAAGAAAGCGAATAAAGACATGACTCACTCCCCCACACTTAAGTTGAAAAATATTTTCCTTATTTGGGGAGAAAAAAGACCTAACAACTCCAAACACAAAACAAAGATATAAACTCTTTCCACTCATCATGCTTCCTCATTAAACCTTTAGCAAAGATGTTTAAGCTCAAAGTAGAAAATAGGTAAGATGAATGTAAAAAGAAGGAAGGTTTTTTAAAAAGGTCATGTTCATAAAAATAATTTTTCTTAGTAAAACAAAATACATGAATCTCATTCTCTAACATTCCTTCAGACACAAAAATTTTCTTGTCAACATATAAGTACACATGGTCTCTAATGAATGCATCAAACTTGAAATCACCATTTAACCCTTCAAAAGATTTGTTACAATGAAAATTCCCTTTAAAACTTGCAATTGAGTTCTTAAAGATGGGATCAAGAAATCCTTACTTTTCAATCCATAGTCTACAAAAACTAAGTTACCTCCCTTTAGATGGGGTGAAGGGTACAATTTGTTAGTATACTCCAAGGGCTTCTTATGATGTATTAGTGAAAGATCCAACTCCTTGAGGCATGTTAAGCTTAACACATCATCATTGGACTATTGTTCTCCAAGAATTGAGAGGAAACTAAGAAATCATATGACAAAGAGAGATTATAATTATTAGTACATAGAGTAGAATTAAATACCTCATTTGCCATATTATGCAATTGTCCCTCATATCCTCTCTCCTCTATTTAGGGGTTCTCTTGTTCAAGCGTATGAGCCTTTATGGTGTCCTCAACCACAAGAAAATAGCTAAAAACAGAGCACGATAGGGTCAACAGAGCACAACCGGTGTTGACCCTGATCTACCCAATGTCGGTGAATTTTCCAATTATGCGCGGATTTGGTAATTTTCCAATCTTTACTCAGCTCAGGACTCTTAGGAAATAAATTTTAGCCTTGTGGATGCCTATTTAAACAAGAAAAACATAAGACAAAGGTGTGATTTGAAGGATCCAAGCTAGCTACTTATTATTTAAAGACAAAAATCACCGCTCAAAAGAGCATTATTCAAAGGAGGTTTTTAAGAGAAGAAAAAGTACTTGTCTATGAGTTTTATGTTTTATCCTTTGTTTACTTTTCTAGAACAATGATGTGCATAATATTTTTATTGTAATTGGATATTATTTTGGAGATTATGATTTTCAGTAATTGAGATTTTTGATTGATCTGTTGGTACCCTTCGTATTTGATTACTTGTTATCATTGGTTATTAATGCATTTTCTTCTAATCAACTTAGGAAATGATGTTAGCAATTTGTTGCATTAATTTCATATTTGTTAGATCTTAATGGACTTGGGAAACGAAATTAATATTAAAGAACTAAAGTAATCAAAGATTGGTTGATTTCACTTAGAGCATAGGGTCATTGGCTAATTTCATGTTTATACGGTATGGGTTTAATGTATCTTTTGGTTGCTTTGGTTTGATTGGAAAATCTACTAAATTAATCAAGGGATAGTGATTCCATGGATTGGGAAAGAAGTGGAGTCTACATAAGTAAGTTTATGACTTGGGAAATGATTGAATTTTACTTAAGTTCCTTCATGATGCCAACATAGCAATTGATTGTGATGAATGCTAATTGATTGAATATTATGTTTTCAAGATAATTGCCTAGTTACATGAATTTTCATCCTTGAGATATTTTTATCTTTATTTATTTTTCCTTTTATTCTCTTCCTATTTTATTGGCTAAATAATAAAGATTTGGGTAAAGTAAGGTAGGAGCCTAAATTTTCGTGGATTCGATACTTGCTAGTCTCTATACTATACGATGGGTATATTTGTGGTTTTAGTGGTTGGTATTTTAATTATAACTTGATTAATTGTGTAATTTGTTGGTAATATTTTCTACACTAAAAAACAAGCATAAAATTTTTGGGGCTATTGCCAGGGATAGGCACTATCAGAAATACTCGAATCTGGTTGATTTAGCCTTTGTTGTATTTGTAAATACCACTAACTTTTGTAATTTGTGAATCTTTCTGATTTGTGTATATTTCTTTTCTTTGTTTTTCTATTATTTTTCTTTTAGATTTGATCTTTGTTTTTTTTCTTGAGAGCGAGGTTCAAATAATCATCATGGACAATCAATAATGGGGACATATGTGGCCATGGACACAAATTCAAAGGAGTTACAATAATGATAGATTAGCAAGGTTACAAGTTCGGATTGCCACTTTTTGTGAGATGTCATTAGAAGCATCAATAAATTCTTTTATTGCCAATTCAAATTCATCCATTAAGTGGCATAAAGAAGCTTCCCAATGATTGAGCCATCAACGAACACAACTAGCCAAGTTGGTTGATGATGTGTGTTTTTTAGTATAAAAAATATTACCAACAAATTACACAATTAATCAAGTTTTAATTAAAATGCCAATCACTAAAATCACACATATGGGTAAGTATATCTATCGTATAGTATAAGGAATAGCAAATATCAAATCCATGAAAACTTAGGCTCCCACCATACTTTGCCCAAATCTTTATGGTTTAGCTAATAAAATAAAAAGAGAATAAAAAGGGAAATAAATAACGATAAAAATATATATAACTCAAGGATGCAATTTCATGTAACTAGACAATTATCTTGAAAACACAAAATTGAATCAATTAGCATTCATTACAATAAATTGTCATCTTGGTATTATGAAGGATTTAATATAGACCCATTTCGTTTGTAATATATGGAATCACTATCTTCTAGTTAAATTAGCGAACATATTCTATCTCGATTAACTTATCCAAAAGATGCATTAAAATCAATCCTCATATAAGCCCCTATATTCTAGGTGATTTAAAACATAAAATTAGTAAATAAATCCATATTCTACAAATCATTAACTAACCTTTGAATACCAATGTTCTAAACAATTAACCCATTTTTCAAGCAAGTTAAGAGATAACGCATATGATTTTAATTAATTGAAGTCATTACCAACCTCTTTTTCAAGCAAGTTAATAATAAAAATCAATCAATCAACTCCATAAGAAAAATAAGTAATCAAATACAAAAAACAACAATCAATTGATCAAAAGTTTCAATTAACTCAAAATCATAATCTACAAAATAATATCCAATTACAATCAAAACATTAAGCACATCATTGTTCTAGAAAAGTAAACAAAGGATAAAAGATACATCTCATAGACAAGCCATTCTTATTCTCTTGAAAACCTCCTTTAGACAATGCTCCTTTGAGTAGTGATTGAGTAACTAGCTTGGATCCTTCAAATCACATATTTCTCTTGTGTTTTTCTTGTATTTATAAGCCTCATTGATACCAAAATACGTTGCCTGAGAAGTCTAGTCCGAGTAGAATTTAGAAAAGACCAAAATTATTTGGAAAATACCAAATTCGCGCACAACCGCCTTTGTGCAGAGTGGACCTGGCACCGGGTCCATTCGACCCACTTGCCGCCAGGTCTGTTATGTTCTTCTCTATTTTTGCTATTTAACCAGAATGGATGTAGAAGTTTAACTTAAAGAAGTTTAAGCTCAAAGTAGAAAATAGGTAAAATGAATGTAGAAAGAATGGAGGTTTTTGAAAAAGGTCATGGCCATAAAAATAATTTTTCTCAATAAAAAAAAAAAAAAATACATGAACCTCATTCTTGAACATTCCTTTAGGTACATAAATGCTATTTTCAATATATGAGTGCACATGGTATCTAAACAATGCATTAATCTTGAAAAATCACCATTTTTCCCTCAAAAGATCTATCACAATGAAAATTCCCCTTAAAACTTAGCAATTAAGTTTTCAAAGAAGGGATTAAGAAATATTTACTTTTCAAAGCATGGTCTACAAAAACTATTTTACCTCCCTTTAGGTAGGGTGAAGGGTAAAATTTGTCAATATCCTCTAAGGACTTCGTATGATGTAGCATTGATAAATCTAACTCCTTAAGGCATGTGAAGCTCAACACATTATCATTTGGACCATTATTCTTGAAGAATTGAGAGGAACCTAAAAAATCATGTGAAAAGCAAAATTTAGAATTATTAGTACATAGAGTATAATCGAATACCTCTCTTGCCATATTGTGCAATTGCCCCTCATATCCTCTTTTCTCTATTTGGGGGTCCTCTTGTTCAAGTGTATTGGCCTTTATGGCATCCTCAACCAACTTGGCTAGTTGTGTTTGTTGATAGCTCAATCTTTGGGAAGCTTTTTTATGCCACTTAATGGATGAATTTGAATTGGCAATAAAAAAAATTATTGATACTTCTAATGATGTCTCACTAAAAGCATTAATCCGAGCTTGTAACCTTGCCAATCTATCATCATTGTTACTTCTTTGAATTGGTGTCCATGGCCACATATGTCCCCATTGTTGATTGTCCATGATAATGATTTTAATCTCGCGTTCAAAGAAAAACAAAGACCAAATCGAAAAGAAAAGTAAAAAAAAAATAAAAATAAATAAATAAATAAATAAAGGCAAGATAAATATACAAATTAGAAATATTCACAAACTACCTAAATACAAAAGTTAGTGATATATACAAATACAACAAAGACTAAATCAACAAGACTCGAGTGTTTCTGATAGTGTCCATCCTTGGTAACGACACCAAAAACTTGATGTGTATTTTTTAGTGTAGAAAATATTACTAATAAATTACACAATTAATCAAGTTTTAATTAAAATACCAATCACTAAAATCACATATACAAGCAAGTATACCCATCATATAGTATAGGGAATAGCAAGTATCGAATTCACGAGAACTTAGGCTCCCACCTTACTTTACCTAAATCTTTATTATTTAGCCAATAAAATAAAAAGGGAATAAAAAAATTAAATAAAGATAAAAATAGATATAAGTCAAGGATGCAATTTCATGTAACTAGACAATTATCTTGAAAACACAAGATTGAATCAATTAGCATTCATCACAATCAATTATCATTCACCACAATCAATTATCATCTTGGCATCATGAAGGATTTAATATAGACCCATTTCGTTTGTAATATATGGAATCACTATCTTCTAGTTAAATTAGCGAACATATTCTATCTCGATTAACTTATCCAAAAGATGCATTAAAATCAATCCTCATATAAGCCCCTATATTCTAGGTGATTTAAAACATAAAATTAGTAAATAAATCCATATTCTACAAATCATTAACTAACCTTTGAATACCAATGTTCTAAATAATTAACCCATTTTTCAAGCAAGTTAAGAGATAACGCATATGATTTTAATTAATTGAAGTCATTACCAACCTCTTTTTCAAGCAAGTTAATAACAAAAATCAATCAATCAACTCCATAAGAAAAATAAGTAATCAAATACCAAAAACAACAATCAATTGATCAAAAGTTTCAATTAACTCAAAATCATAATCTACAAAATAATATCCAATTACAATCAAAACATTAAGCACATCATTGTTCTAGAAAAGTAAACAAAGGATAAAAGATAGAACTCAAAGACAAGCCCTTCTTATTCTCTTGAAAATCTCCTTTAGACAATGCTCCTTTGAGTAGTGATTGAGTAACTAGCTTGGATCCTTCAAATCACATATTTCTCTTGTGTTTTTCTTGTATTTATAAGCCTCATTGATATCAAAATTCGTTGCCTGAGAAGTCTAGTCCGAGTAGAATTTAGAAAAGACCAAAATTATTTGGAAAATACCAAATTCGCGCACAACCGCCTTTGTGCAGAGTGGACCTGGCGCCGGGTCCATTCGACCCACTTGCCGCCAGGTCTGTTATGTTCTTCTCTATTTTTGCTATTTAACCAGAATGGACCCGGCACCTGGTCTCTTGGCTGGGCCTGGAGCCAGGCCTGTTTTAAAAATTTTACATTTCGCTTGAAATTAACTTAAATCTGCACAAATTTGTCAAAAACACTTTATACAAACAAAATGTCAAATAGGAAGGAATATGCCTAATTATTGTAACAAGTGTATCTCAAAACAATCTCAAATAATTAGTAAAATAATGATGATTTTAGCCCCTATTACATACCCCCACAGTTGAACATTTGCTTGTCCTCAAGCAAATAAGAATTAGATACTAAGCATTTAGAACATGACAAAACAATTTAGCAAATTTTTTTTCTTACAAAACTCATCTATAATGAAGACATAGCCTTATTCCAACCTTGAATATAAATTCTTCATTCATTTAACCCTTTCAAAACTTGGTAAACTCATGTATTAAATTAAATAATCCCAAGGCCATCAAAGTTAAGTTAAACAAGCTTATATCTAATACAAGAAAATCATCCTACACCTCAAGCAAAAACATAGATAACATAAATCATACAAGTCAAGCCATTTAACCAATTCTACCATTATAAACTCAAATTTACAAAACTCGAGTTAGTGAAACAAGGAAAACACTCCACTCTTCTTCTTCGTCTTCTTTTTCTATGATTTTGGGAATTGATAGCCTCAAATGCATGGATTTCTCTTCACACACCGTATTGGCCCCTTTATAGTCATTATTTATCATTTTTTTAGCAATTTTCTTTTTCTTTCTTCTTTCTTTCCTTACCTTCTTGCCTTCGGGATAGCCTCAAGAGAGTGTGATGCTTCTTTGTTTCTTCTCTTCCAATCACTGTATTGGCCCATTTTTTGAGCAAAAGGTCTCTCTCTCTCCCCCCCCCCCTCTCTCTCTCTCTCTCTATTGTTTCCAAAAGATGAAAGCAAAATTTTTTCAACTCACATTCTTTCTTTTTTACTCAAAAATTTTTCCTCATATTTCTTATTCACAACTCAAAGTCAAGCAAATTTTAAATCTATAATACAAGAATTAATCAACAACTCTTCCCATATTTCATCATATCATCTACATTCAAACTCAAAGAATAAAACAAAACTCAAATACTAAATATAAACAAGGTTAACTTAAATTCTCAAGACTAAATAAAAATCTAACTTAATACACAAGTTTAGTATTTAAGAAAAATCAAACCATAATGAATGAAAAATCTATATCCCAAAGTTAAAAAGAAAATCACAACTTTTCAAACTTTTAAATTTTCAAAAATTTCACCAAAATTGTCTGATACCAAGAAAACACCAAGATTATTGATAAAAAACTTGGACAAAGAATATTACTAGACTACCCCCCCCCCCCCCCACTTAAACTGGACAATGTTCTCATTGGCAAAAAATTAACATAAGAAAGTATCTCCAAAGGGACCAAAAATGATAAATGAGGGACGGAAAATTAAGCAATACTCCCTAAGTGTAATAAAGCTCTAATAGATATCAAAACGTGAAATAGATAGAAGAGCTTGTCTAAGAAGTATTTATTCAAACCTACAAAAGAAAACACAAATAAAAGTACAAGGAAAATACTAACAAAAGAAAGACACACCCAAATAAAAGAAAACAAACTAAAAATCCTAAAAAAATAAATAAAGACACGAATCATTCCTCCACACTTAAGAGGGAAAATATTTTCCTTATTATTAGGGGAAATAGCATCTAACAACTCTAAACACAAAACAAAGATACAAACTCTTTCCACGCATCATTCTTCCTCATCAAACCTTTGTCAAAGAAGTTTAAGCTCAAAGTAGAAAATAGGTAAAATGAATGTAGAAAGAATGGAGGTTTTTGAAAAAGGTCATGGCCATAAAAATAATTTTTCTCAATAAAAAAAAAAAAAAATACATGAACCTCATTCTTGAACATTCCTTTAGGTACATAAATGCTATTTTCAATATATGAGTGCACATGGTATCTAAACAATGCATTAATCTTGAAAAACCACCATTTTTCCCTCAAAAGATCTATCACAATGAAAATTCCCCTTAAAACTTAGCAATTAAGTTTTCAAAGAAGGGATTAAGAAATATTTACTTTTCAAAGCATGGTCTACAAAAACTATTTTACCTCCCTTTAGGTAGGGTGAAGGGTAAAATTTGTCAATATCCTCTAAGGACTTCGTATGATGTAGCATTGATAAATCTAACTCCTTAAGGCATGTGAAGCTCAACACATTATCATTTGGACCATTATTCTTGAAGAATTGAGAGGAACCTAAAAAATCATGTGAAAAGCAAAATTTAGAATTATTAGTACATAGAGTATAATCGAATACCTCTCTTGTCATATTGTGCAATTGCCCCTCATATCCTCTTTTCTCTATTTGGGGGTCCTCTTGTTCAAGTGTATTGGCCTTTATGGCATCCTCAACCAACTTGGCTAGTTGTGTTTGTTGATAGCTCAATCTTTGGGAAGCTTTTTTATGCCACTTAATGGATGAATTTGAATTGGCAATAAAAAAAATTATTGATAATTCTAATGATGTCTCACTAAAAGCATTAATCCGAGCTTGTAACCTTGCCAATCTATCATCATTGTTACTTCTTTGAATTGGTGTCCATGGCCACATATGTCCCCATTGCTGATTGTCCATGATAATGATTTTAATCTCGCGTTCAAAGAAAAACAAAGACCAAATCGAAAAGAAAAGTAAAAAAAAAAAATAAAAATAAATAAATAAATAAATAAAGGCAAGATAAATATACAAATTAGAAATATTCACAAACTACCTAAATACAAAAGTTAGTGATATATACAAATACAACAAAGACTAAATCAACAAGACTCGAGTGTTTCTGATAGTGTCCATCCTTGGTAACGACACCAAAAACTTGATGTGTATTTTTTAGTGTAGAAAATATTACTAATAAATTACACAATTAATCAAGTTTTAATTAAAATACCAATCACTAAAATCACATATACAAGCAAGTATACCCATCATATAGTATAGGGAATAGCAAGTATCGAATTCACGAGAACTTAGGCTCCCACCTTACTTTACCTAAATCTTTATTATTTAGCCAATAAAATAAAAAATAAATAAAAAATAAATAAAGATAAAAATAGATATAAGTCAAGGATGCAATTTCATGTAACTAGACAATTATCTTGAAAACACAAGATTGAATCAATTAGCATTCATCACAATCAATTATCATTCACCACAATCAATTATCATCTTGGCATCATGAAGGATTTAATATAGACCCATTTCGTTTGTAATATATGGAATCACTATCTTCTAGTTAAATTAGCGAACATATTCTATCTCGATTAACTTATCCAAAAGATGCATTAAAATCAATCCTCATATAAGCCCCTATATTCTAGGTGATTTAAAACATAAAATTAGTAAATAAATCCATATTCTACAAATCATTAACTAACCTTTGAATACCAATGTTCTAAACAATTAACCCATTTTTCAAGCAAGTTGAGAGATAACGCATATGATTTTAATTAATTGAAGTCATTACCAACCTCTTTTTCAAGCAAGTTAATAACAAAAATCAATCAATCAACTCCATAAGAAAAATAAGTAACCAAAAACCAAAAACAACAATCAATTGATCAAAAGTTTCAATTAACTCAAAATCATAATCTACAAAATAATATCCAATTACAATCAAAACATTAAGCACATCATTGTTCTAGAAAAGTAAACAAATGATAAAAGATAAAACTCATAGATAAGCCTTTTTTCTTCTCTTAAAAACATCCTTTAAATAATGCTCCTTTGAGTAGTGATTGAGTAGCTAGTTTGGATCCTTCAAATCACACATTTCTCTAATGTTTTTCTTGTATTTATAAGCCTCCTTGATACCAAAATTCATTGCTTGAGAAGTCTAGTTCAAGTAGAATTCAGAAAATACCAAATTCACGCACAACCGCCTTTGTGCATAGTGGACTTGGCACCGGGTCCAATCGGCCCATCTGGCGCTAGGTCTATTCTATTTTTCTCTATTTTTGCTGTTTAATCAGAATGGACCTGATACCTGGTCTTTTGGCTGGGCTTGGCGCCTGGTCTATTCTGAAAATTTCACATTTCACTCGAAATTAACTTAAATCTACACAAATTTGTCAAGAACACTTTTTACAAGCAAAATGTCAAATAGGAAGGAATATGCCTAGCTATTGTAACAAGTGTATCTTGAAACAACCTCAAATAACTAGTAAAATAATGATAATTTTAGCCCCTATTAGTTGAGGATGCCATAAAGGCCCATACACCTGAACAAGGGGACCCTAAATAAAGGAAATAGGATATGAGGGACAATTGCACAATGTGACAAAAGAGGTATTCATTTCTACTCTATGTGCTAATAATTTTAACTTCTCTTTGTCATATGACTTTTAGGTTCCTCTCAATTCTTGGAGAATAATGGTCCAAATGATGATGTGTTAAGCTTAACATGGCTAAGAGAGTTGAATCTTTCACTGATACATCATAAGAAGCCCTTGGAGTATGCTCACAAATTCTATCATTCACCCTATCTAAAAGGAGGTAACTTAACTTTTTTAGACTATGGATTGAACAGTAAGGATTTTTTGATCCCATCTTTGAGAACTCAAGTACTAAGTTTAAAGGGGAATTTTCATTATGACACATCTTTGGAACGAAAAAATTGTAATTTCAAGCTTGATGCATTTTTTAGATACCATGTGACTCATATGTTGAAAATAGTATTTGTGTACCTAAAGCAATGTTCGAGAATGAGGTTTATGTGTTTTGTTTTCCTGAGAAAAATTGTTTTCATGAACATGACCTTTTCAAAAATCTCCCTTCTTTCTACATTCACCTTGCTTATTTTCTACTTTGAGCTTAAACTTCTTTGACAAGGGTTTGATGAGGAAGCATGATGAGTGGAAAGAATTTGTATCTTTGTTTTGTGTTTGGAGTTGTTTGGTATTATTTCCCCCAAATAAGGAGAATATTTTCCATCTTAAGTGTGGGGGAGTGAGTCCTGTCTTTATTTACTTTGTTAAGATTTTTATTAATATTTCTCTTTAGCTTGTTCTATTTTATTTAAGTGTGTTTTTTTTTTATTTTGCCTTTATTTTCTTTATCCTTTCATTTGTGTTTTGTTTTGCTGGTAGGAATAAATACTTCTTAGACAAGCCCTTCTCTCTATTCCACGTTTTGATATGTATTGAAGCTTTATTATACTTGGGGAGTATTGCTTAACTTTCTACCTCCCTTATTATTTTTGGTCCCTTTGGAGATGCTTTCTTGTATTAATTTTTGTCCAATGGGGACATTGTCCAGTTTAAGTGTGGGGGAGTGGTTTGGTAATATTTTTTGTCCAAGTTTTTATCAATTATCTCTGTGTTTTCTTGATATTGAGGCTATTGATTTTTTTTTTTTGTTGAAAATTTGAAACTTTGATAGTTTGGAAATTGTGGAGATAAATTGAGCTTATTTGTCTATAATGGAGTTATGATTTTCTTTTTAACCTTGGGTATAGATTTTTCATTCATTATGGTTGGATTTTTATTTTCAAAGGTAAACTTATGTATTAAGTTAGATTTTGCTAAGCCTTGAGAATTTAAGTTAACCTTGGTTATATTTGGTATTTGAATTTTATTTTTTTCTTTGAGTTTGAATATGAATGATAAAATGAAATATGGGAAGAGTTATTGATTAATTTTTGTATTATAGATTTAAAATTTGCTTGACTTTGAGTTGTGAATAATGAATGAGAGGAAACAAAACAAAAAAAAAAAGTGAAAAAAAAAATGTAAGTTCGAAAGAACAATAGGTGAAAAAAAAATCATTGTTATATGATAAAAAAAAGAATTGAGTTGAAAAAAATTCTTTTTTTTTTAATCTTTGAAGATCTTTAGCTGAAAAGGGGGTTAATATGGAGAAAAGTAGCAAGTATTGTTCGGTGCACTCTCTTGAGGCTATCCCGAAGGAAAAAAGGCAAAAGGACAAGAAAGGGCAATGAAAGAAAATGTTAAAAAGAATGAGGAAAAACGATAAAAAGATAATGATTATAAGGGGGCCAATACGGTGCGTGAAAAGAAATCTATTCACCTGATGCTATCAATTCCCTAAGTCAGTGAAAAGAGAGAGAGAGAGAGAGAGAGAGAGAGAGAGAGAGAGAGAGAGAGAGAGAGAGAGAGTAGAATGTGTTCCTTATTTTATTAACTTGAGTTGTGTAAATTTAAGTTTATAATTCTTGAAGGTTAAATGGCTTGACTTGTATGATTTATGTTATCTATGTTTTTGCTTGAGGAGTAGGATAATTTTCTTGTGCTAGATATAAACTTGTTTAATTTAACTTTGATGGCCTCGAGATTATTTGATTTAATACATAAGTTTGAAACGTTTTAAAATGGTTGAATGAATGACAAGTTTATATTTGAGGTTGGAAGAAGATTATTCTTTTATTATAGATGAATTAGCTAAGGATAAGTTGAAAAGTTCTTCAGCCATTTGCTTAGTTTCTTATTCTTGTTTGCTTAGTGTCTTCAGCCATTTGTTTACTATCTAATTTTTACCGTCAAGTTGTTTTATCTTCAGCCATTTGCTTAATGTCTCACTAAAAGCATCAATCCGAGCTTGTAACCTTACCTACCTATCATTATTGTAATTCCTTTGAATTTGTGTCCATGGCCACATATGTCCCCATAGTTGATTGTCCATGATGATGATTTGAACCTCGCTCTCAAGAAAAAGAAAACAAAGATCAAATCGAAAAAAAATAATAAAAATAATAGAAAAACAAAGAAAAGAAAAATACACAAATCAGAAAGATTCATAAATTACAAGAGATAGTGGTGTTTATAAATACAACAAAGGTTAAATCAATAAGATTCGAGTGTTTTCGATAGTACCCATCTCTGGTAACAGTGTCAAAAACTTGAAGAGTGTTTTTTAGTGTAGAAAATATTACCAATAAATTATACAATTAATCAATTTTTATTACAATGCCAACTATTAAAACCACATATACGAACAAGTATATCTATCGTATAGTATAAGGACTAGCAAATGTCGAATTCACAAGAACTTAGGCTCCTACCTTACTTTACCAAAATCTTTATTTTTTATCCAATAAAATAAGAAGAGAATAAAAAGGAAAATAAATAAAGACACAAATAGATATCAGTCAAGGATGCAAATTCATGTAACTAGATAATTATCTTGAAAACACAATATTGAATCAATTAACATTCATTACAATCAATTGTCATCTTGACATCATGAATGAACTTAAATGAAATTCAATCATTTCCCAAGTCATGAACTTATGTAGATTCCATTTCTTTCCCAATCCATGGAATCACTATCCCTTACTTAATTTAGCAGATTTCCCAAACAAACCAAAGCAACCAAAAGATGCATTAAACTCATACCTTATAAATATGAAATTAGCCAATGACCATATGTTTTAGGTGAAATCAACCAATCTTTGATTACTTTAGTTCTTTAATTTTAATTTCATTTTCCAAGTCCATTAAGATCTAATAAATATGAAATTAATGCAATGAACTTCTAACGTCATTTTTCAAGTCAATTAGAAGAAAGCGCATTAATAACTAATGATAACAAATAATTAAATACCAAGGGTAGCAATAGATTGATAAAAAATCCCAATTAACTCAAAAAATCATAATCTTCAAAATAATATCCAATTACAATCAAAACATTACGCACATCATTATTCTACAAAAGTAAACAAATGATAAAAGGTAAAACTCATAGATAAGCTCTTGTTCTTCTCTTAAAAACCTCCTTTAAACAATATCCCTTTGAGTAGTGATTTTGTCTTTGAATAATAAGTAGCTAGCTTGGATCCTTCAAAATCACAACTTTTGCTTGTGTTTTTCTTGTTTAAATAGGCTTCTAAGAGGTTAAAATTCGTTCCGTAAAAGTCTTATGCCAAGTGGCGATTGGAAAATATCAAAACTCTTACTAAATTACCAAATCCGCACATAATTGGAAAGCTCACCGACATGGACTACAGTAGAGCTGGCGCCGGCTTGGAGGGTTACGGTCGGCACTGGCCGTGCTCTGTTTTTGGCTATTTTCTTGTGGTTTTCAGAATGGGGCCAGCGCCAGCGGTAATCCACATGGTCAGCGCCTGCCGTGCACTGCAACGGTGACAATTTTTCTCGTTTTCATTTTTTTCTACAATAAAATTCCAAAACACATTTTCAAGGGTAAAATATCAAATATGAAGGAATATACTTAGTTATTACAACAAATATATCACAAAATATACTCATATAATTAGGAAAATATAGATGAATTTTGCCGCTATCAATCGCATATAATTTATTTCAAATTAAATTATAAAGCACGTCTTTCTATATTTAACAAGTAAACACTTGGTTTATAATATCTAAATAATTCGTAGAAAATACAAGATCATATATATATATATATATATATATATATATATATAACCATATTTTATTTAATTTCAAAATACAAATGTTGTATTTACTTGAAAGGTATGTCTAACAAAATTATCCCACTTGTCCTAGAATAAATGGGATATGTCAGAAATACCCAGACTTTTGATATGATTTCCAAAAACTATTTCAAGTAAACTTTTAGTAAAAGAATCAACAAGATTTTCAGTAGAAGAAATCTTGCATACTTCTATATCTCCACGTTGAATAATCTCCCTAAGTAGGTGATATTTATGTTTAATGTGTTTATCATGCTGATGACTATGCGGATCTTTCACATTTGTCACTGCATCACTATTGTCATTGTACAAACTAATGGCTTGAGATGCAGAAGGAATCACCTCAAGTTTTATTAATTTTTTCAACCATACTACTTCTTTAGCTGCCTCACAAGCTGCATATATTCAACTTCTATTGCAGAGTCATCAATACAAGATTGTCTGATACTTCTCTACACAACTGCACCACCACCTAAGGTGAAAACAGAACCTGAAGTAGACTTGCAAAAATCTCTATCTGCTTGATAAAAAAAATCAGTGTATCCTGTATGTACTAAGTTTGGAGCTAAGTAAACTAGCATGTATCCTTGAGTTTTGTGAAGATACTTGAATATATGCTTTATTGCTGTCCAATGTTCTGATCCTAGGTTTGACTGATATCTACTGACCATTCTAACAACATAACAAATGTCTAGACAAGTATAAAGCATAGCATATATGAGATTTTCTACAGCTGATGTATAGGGAACTCGTTTCATGTACTCAACTTCATTAGGAGTTTTAGAACTATGGTTTTGCAATAATTGGATTCCATGTCGAAAGGCAATTAACCTTTCTTGAAATTTTGCATTGAAAATATCACCAGTATTTTGTTAGTATATGAAGTTTGGGATAAAGCTATTTGTCTATTCTTTCTATCCCCAAGGATTTGAATGCTCAGAACATATCTTGCTTCTCCCAAATCCTTCATATCAATCTATTTACCCAACTAGTTTTTCACCAATGTCAATGTCCCTATGCTATTACCAATGAGAAGGATATCATCAACATATGGTATGAGAAAAATCACCTTACCATTTATAATTCTCTTATAGACACAAGGTTCATCAAGATGCTAACTAAAAGTATAAGATTTAATGGCTTGATCAAACCTGATATTCTAAGATCTTGACGCTTGCTTAAGCCCATAAATGTACCTATTCAATTGGCAAATTTTATGTTCTTGACCTTCTTAGATAAAACCGTCTGGCTATACCATATAGATATACTCATCAAGATTTCCATTAAGGAATACTGTCTTGATGTCCAATTGTCATACTTCCTAGTCGAAGTGAGCTACAATGGATAAGTGGATTCTTATAGACTTTAACATGGCCATATGGAAGAAGGTTTCCTCATAATCAATACCTTTTTGTTGGGTATAACCCTTAGCAACCAATGTAGCTCTGAAACTTTCCACTTTCTCGTCTATTCCTCTCTTTCTTTTGTAGATCCATTTACACTCAATAGGTTTTACCCTATTAGGTAAGTCCACAAGTTCCCAGACGGAGTTAGTGTACATGGATTTCATTTCTGAATCCATTGCACTCTTTAATGTGTATGGATTTGGGTATCAAAATCACATAAAAATTAAACACATTCTTAATCAAGTTTACATTAAAACATTAACCCCAAATTACACATATGAGCAAGAGTACTCATCATTAACATAGCATAGGGTTCAAACAAATATCGATCCTCAAGGAACAAGTATACACTAATCACCTTTCTTTCATTATTTAACAAACTTAATAAAAAAAAATGAAAAAAGAGGAAAATAAAATAAAATAAAAACATATACATGTCAAGGATGTAGAATTATGTAACTTAAACCATTGTTTTGACAAACATGATCCTAAAGTACTTAATCATTATTATAACTAATTATTCCCTTGACATCATGAAGGATAATATAGATTCACTTCTTTGTCCAATCCATGAATCCCTATCTTCTAGGTAACTTAGCATCACATATTCTATCTCAACCAGTCTTACCCAAAAGATGCATTAACCATAGTCCTTGATTTAATTCCCATTCCTAGTAAATTATACATGAAATTAACCAATGAATCTATATCCTGGTAGACATTAATTAGCCTTTAACTACTTTGTCCCTACTCTTAACCCCTTTGTCCAAGCAAGTTAAAAGCTAACAAATATGAAACTAACGAATTGAAACCACCACCAACCTTTTGTCCAAGCAAGTTAATAGAAAGACCCAACCAATCAATCTCGTAATAAGTATAAGTAATCAAATACCAAGAATAACAATCAATTAATCAAAAGATCAAACAACTCTAAAAGTCATGAATATCTAAAACAATGTCAAATTACAATAAAACAATTAACATATCATTGTTCAAGAAAAAGAAAACAAAGTAACAGAAAGCACTCATAGACAAGCCTCATTCTTCTTCCTTTGAAGACCTTCTTGCATAACTCTTCTTGAATTGAAGAATTCCTCCTTTGATTTGAGTGATTTTCTGTGATGATCAATGAATTCTCTCTCTTTCCTTTGTGTTTTTCCTCTATTTATAGGCTTAGGAAGTGCCTGAACTTGTAGGTACAATGTTCTTGGATGAATAGAAGTTGGAAGATACTAAAACTCCACAGATTACCAAAAACTACGTAGAAGAATCAAACACCGCCCTAATTTCAGGGCACTGCCGGCGCCGCCTAGTTGTGTTCTATTTTTCCAAATTTTCACCGATTTTTCCTTGAATTCCACACAATGTACTCCAAAATGTAGCCGGCGCCATCTTGGCTACTGAAGCCGGCACCGGTTCCATTCTGTTCCGCTCTGTTTCACTAATTTTTTCATCGCTTCAAAGTTCAAGCAACCAGTGTATGGCCGGCGCCGATTCCAGTGCCCTAGCTAGCGCTGCCTCTCCTCTGTTTTGCGACGTTTTTAATTCGTTTTGCCCCAAAAATCTGAAATAATGAACAAAATACCTTTTCAATGGTAAAATCTCAAATATGAATGAATATGACTAGTTATTAAATAAAATATATAGCAAAAGAATCTCAAATAACTAGGAAAAGTTTGACTAATTTAGCCCTTATCACTCTTCCAATAGTCCACGTCTACATCCTTTATAGCTTTTTTATACATAGTAGGATCCTCTTCTTCCTCAATGGAGATTGCTTGAAAAGCCTCTCCATAGAGTCAGTATCTAGAGGGACGTCGAATGACTCTCCCACTACGTCTAAGCTATGAAAGTTCATGAATGTTGGGCTTTTTAGCTCCTTATTGACTGGAACTTATTCTAGCGATTTTTCAACAACTAGAGTTTGTACAGGAGTAGGAGATTCTTCCACTCTATATGCCGAAGAGCCAGTGGGTATAGAAAACGTAACACCTATTTCTCCCCTATTGGAATCTAGCATGTTAAGTGGCATAAATATGAATCTACCACGTGAATCTTGAGTATGGGTTTTTGTAATCATTTTCTTAGGATTGTCTCCCTTGGTTTCTTCTAGAATAACGCTACTCTTGGATCCATGCTCTTCTATATACTTGTTCTCTAAGTAAATTGCATTTGTACTCACAAATATTTTTTTATTTCGAGGACTATAGAAGTACTATCCCCTTGTTCCTTTTGGATACCTAACAAATAGATATAAATTTGTTCTTGATTTTATTTCATCCATCTTTTCCTTTAGCACATATATTGTAGAATGCAAGTCCTCTTAAACTAGGTTTCTGTTGTATTTTTTACTTGTATTAATAAAAGTATTTTTCTTAGAGTTTATTTGTGAAATTTTCTTTATATTTGTGCATACTTTTATTGGAAAAGATCCATTATATTTAAGTAAATGGTTTATGTGAATGGAGGTCTTTCACAATAAGGTATGGATCATGGGATACTTAACACATAAACTATTGTTCTTAATAGGATGATGAGAATGGGAATCTCATCATAGCAAGGTTATTGTGTTATGAATTCCAAATAGGGAGTGGCTTATCTTTAGCTAATGAGTAGTCTACTCATTTTATAACACAAGTATATTTTGAATAAGTAGAACATGACCTGTACTGATGGTTTCTAAAAGTACTATGTGATAGAAACCCAGACTTCTACTGGTACAACGTGGACTTGTACTCTACAACTTGAGTATAAGTTAGTGGTCTGACGAAACTAGAAGTGTATTGATATGATCTTGAGTGGGATTTTTCTTGGTGTTGTGGGTAGTTTAGTTGATTATGAGTTCAGCTCATCCCATAGGACCAAAACAATGAATTTCTTGAGATAAAAAGGAGAAATTAAACAAACAACCTACCCTCTATCAAATCCTTGAAGAACTAGGCTTCAAAGGCCCTCAAGAATAGTAGAAAGTTCTACTATAATCTCATTCTAATATCCTTGAAGTAACAAAGGCAAACAAGAACAAAAAGAATATAGAAAATAGGCACCTAAGTAACGGAATTCAAACAAACTTTAGAAGAGCAAAGCAACTAAGACCCATTGAAAGAAACTACATTGGATTATCTAAAAGATTTATATACTTGTTCATAAGGAGGACTAAGCCTTAAGCATGGTCTTGAATAAAATGAACAATGAGGCTAGGGCCTCTCAAGACTTTCTCTTCAAATTTGAATAAAGTGTGTGAATTCCTTTTTTTGTCAATTCACTAAAAGTTGTATTTATACTACCCTAGTCCTAGCTAAGTAATCCTTCAGGTTCTAATACAATTTAAGGCCTTAATAGGTCTTTACAAAACATTTAAAATGGAGGAATATCAGAGAAAACATAAAAAATGTAGGGCAGAAATCAGCTGCCTAGGTTGGAGCCAGCCGGTTAGGGCTCTTAAACCGGCACTAGTTATACACTCTTTCTGGGCTATCGTGTGTAGGTTGAAGCTGGCACTGGTTTGACTGCTTGGGCCGATGCCGGCTATCTGCTGGAAGGCCACCTTTTGGTCAAATTTCATCCGTTTTTGTTACCGGCTTGAGTTCTTGTTGGGGTCCTTCTTCGATAGTCATCAAAATGAGCTCTTGGCTAGCTTCCTCAACCTTCCAACCCTCTTCCATCCTCAAGCATGGTTTTATAAGCAATTGAAAATCATCTTGAAGCTTCTTGGTCCTAGATTTTTTCATCGGTCCTTTCCCTTGCATGGTCACGCCTCCCCCTCCTTAACCTTGACCTCCATGATGAAGCAGAGTCTCATCATCTCTCCCTCCTTAGAAAGGATTTGTCTCCAAATCATTGCCATCATCTACATTAAAGGGAGAGAGGTCACTAACATTAAAAGTGGCAATAACATGATACTCACCGGGAAAATCTATCTTATAAGCATTATCTCCAACTTTGGCGAGAACTTGAAATGAACTATCCCCCCTTAGATCTAGTTTGCTTTATCGTTGAGTGGGAAATCTCTCCTTGCGAAGGTGCACCCATACCCAATCGCCTGACTCAAATGACACCTTTTTCCTTCCTTGATTACGCTTATAGGCGATCTCTTCATTTCGTTTTGCAATGGTTGCTTTCACCTTTTCATGGAGTGCCTTCATTATTTCTGTCTTCCTAGCTCCATCGAGGTTCATCCGTTCACCTATAGGCAAGGGAGCCAAATCTAAAGGAGTTAGATGATTAAAACTATACACAATTTCAAAAGGAGAATAAAAAGTGGTAGAGTGAATAGCCCTATTGTAAGTAAACTCAATATGTGGCAAGTATTCTTCCTAATTTTTCAAGTTCTTCTTAATTATGGTCTGCAAGAGTTGGGTGAGTGTTCGATTGACCACCTCCGTTTGTTCGTCCGTTTAAGGATGACATGTTGTGGAAAACAAGATATTAGTACCAAATTTGTTCCAGAATACTCTCCAAAAGTGGCTAAGAAATTTAGTATCCCTGTCTGAGACAATAGTCCTTGGAATCCAGTACATTCTCACCACTTCCTTAAAGAATAAATATGTAATATAGGACGCATCATTAGTCTTGAAACAAGCTACAAAATGAGCCATTTTGGAGAATTGATCAACAATCACAAATATGGAGTCCTTACCCCCCTTAGCCTAGGCAATCCTAAAATGAAGTCTATTGAAATATCAACCCAAAGCACATTAGGTGTGGGCAAAGGAGTATAAAAACTATGTGGAAGAGATCTAGACTTAACTCGCCTACAAATAATGCATTGAGAACAATATTTCTCCATATCCTTTCTCATTTTTAGCCAAAAGAAATGTTCCGTAAGGAAGCCTAAGGTCATTACAACACTAAAATACCCCATTAGTCTCCCACTATATGCTTACTTAACTAGCAACTCCATAATAGAACCTTTTGGCACACAAAGCCTTGCCTCCCTAAACAAGAAACTATCATGTCTATAATATTTAGCAAATATACATTTCTCACAAATATGGAAAATATCCCCAAACTCCTCATAATCAACATACAATTCCTTCACAAGTTCAATACCAAGAAGTTTAGCATCTAAAAAGTTTAGTAGTGCATCCGCTACCACATTTTCTTTACTCTTCTTGTCTTAAATGACATAAGGAAATGTCCTAATAAACTCCATCCACCTTACATGCCTCTTGTTTAAATTTTGTTTGCTTTTGAGGTGTTTAAGGGTCTTATGATCGGTATGAATGACAAACTCTCTTGGTAAAAGGTAGTACTACCAATATTCTAGGGTCCTCACCAAGGCAAAAAGCTTTTTATCATAGGTAAAGTAATTGAGGGCCGCCTCGGACAATTTCTGACTAAAGTATACAATGGGTTTTCTATCTTGAGTCAAGACCACACATATTCCCACCCCACTTGCATCATACTCTATCTAAAATGCCTTCTCAAAGTTAGGAAGAATAAGAATTGGAGCATGGCACAATTTGTGTTTAAGGGTTTGAAAAACTTGTTGTTGGGTTTCCTCCCACCTAAATCCCACATTTTTCTTTACCACATCAGTTAGAGGGGCCGTTATGGTGGTAAAATTTTAGATGAACCACCTATAGAAGCTAGCTAGCCCTTGGAAACTACGGACTTAGGTAATGGTGGTAGGGGTGGGCCAATCTTGGATGGCTTTTACTTTTTCCTCATCAACCTCAATCCATTTGGCACTTAAAACATACCCAAGGAATGTAATCCTCTCCAAACAAAAGAGCACTTCTTAAGGTTAACATACAATCTCTCCCTTCGGAGGGCAACAAGCACACTTTGAACATGATTCAAATAATCTAAATATAATTTGCTATAGATTAATATATCATCAAAGTACACAACAACAAATTTTCCAATAAATTTCCTCAAAACATGGCGCATGAAAGTACTAGGAGCATTAGATAATCCAAATGTCATGACAAGCCACTCATACAACCCTTATTTGGTTTTAAAAGCCGTTTTCCATTCATCCCTTTCTCTTATTCTAATTTGGCGGTAACCAGATTTCAAATCAATTTTAGAGAAAATGCATGCACCAAATAGCTCATCAAGTAAGTCATCTAGCCTAGGAATGGGATAGCGATTTTTTACCGTGATATTATTGATAGCGTGACAATCCACGCATATACGCCATGTCCCATCATTTTTGGGCACCAAGAGAACCGGAACTGCATATGGGCATAGGCTCTCTCTTACATGTCTCTTCTCAAGTAATACCTCTACTTGCTTCTGCAATTCCTTGGACTCCTCTGGGTTGCTTCTATTTGCTGGTCGGTTGGGGATGACGGCTTCGGGCACAAAGTCGATTTGATGCTCAATCCCTCTTATGGGTGGTAGTCTTCTGGGCACCTCTATTGGGAAAACATCTTCAAATTCTTAAAGAATAGTTGCAATTTCATTAAGCAAAGATAATGTAGAATCATTAGTAGAAACATAAGAGCCTTTGTATAAAAGAAGAATAACTGGTTCCTTAGCTTTTATAGCCTCTATGACCTCACTTTCTTTTGCAAAGTAATTCACTCTTCTTTTACCTCCCATTTCTTGTCCTTGCTTACTCTTGTCCTTGATCGTCAAAGGTACTTGTTTGTCCATCCTCTTTCTCAACTCTTTTTCTTTCCTCTCTTGTTCTTTCCTCTCAATTTCTTATTTTTGTCTGACATCTTGCGCTCCCTTCTTCTTTTCTTTCTTCTTCATGATTCTTTGATCTTTATTCACCTCACTAGGAGCCATGGGGGTGAGGGTAAACTTAGTTTCTTTCTTGAGTAGGGAACAAGTATTCTTCCTCCCATCATGCTTTACATGCCATTCGTATTGCTAAGGCTTCCCTAGGAGCAAGTGACCTGCTTGCATGGGTATCATATCACATAGCACATCATCCTTGTACTTCCCCATCTCAAAAGACACCAAAACTTGTTTGTTTACTCTTAATTCCCTACTATCGTTCAACCATTGCAATTTGTAGGGCTGGGGTGTTTAATCCATCTTATATCCAATTCTTCAACTAAGTTTGTACTAATCACGTTAGTGCAACTCCCACTATCCACAATGACACTACAAGGGGTCTTGTTGATTAGACACCTAGTGTAGAAAATGTTCTCTCTTTGTTAGTGATCTTGGCCTTTAATTGCTTGTAAATTCAATGACCTTCTTGTGACTCCCACTAAAGAAGATCTCCATCTTACTCTTCCACTCGAAATATGCTTCGGGGTCACTATGAAGGAATTGAACATATACAGAGCATGCTCACGGTGGTAATAAAAATGGAAGAACATGAACATTAAACAGAGTATTGGAGCAGCATGGAGGCATGAAAACATACCTCTTAGAGCTTTAAAACTTGAAGATTGAAGAAGAATGCTTTGAACCTGGAAAAACAACTTCTTCTTCACCCTTCCAGTGCACTGCATTTCTTCCTGTTTCGGTATTCTCTTTCTTCTCCTGTTAATGCTTGGCTTTCCAATTCACGGAATATGACCCAGCCTAATTTTCTGGTGGTGAGCACACAATTGGGATGAAGGAAAAATGATCAACTAGTTTTGCACTGTATTGACCATCCATTTTCCAGGCATGGCTTCTTCAGTTAAAACAAAACCCAGTAAAGAAGTCCAAGAGCTAGAAAACCAAACAGGCACACGAGAGGGAAAGACAGAGACCTTTCATTTTTTTCCATTTTCTTTTATTTTATTTTTCCACACAGAAAGGCAAGAGTTATGAAATCAAAAATAATTATTTTGATAAAAAGTAATATTCCCGGGATTTAATACCCGAATATTATTAACAAAATAAATTTTAGCTTCACCCTAAACTCTTCTGAACTGTGTCCGAAAAAATCCTGTGGTCCAGGCTATTGGGCCAAAATAATATTTATTATTTTTCTTGGACCCGAAAAGCCCAAAATAATAAACATTAATTATTTTCCTTAGGATTAAATAAATAACACAATAAATAATTAATGAACCCAAATGAACCAAAAAATAATTAAACTTTAATTATATATTTCTTGGGATTTAATTAAATAAATAATCCAACAAATAATTAAGTAATAATTATTTTCTTCTAATTTAAGTCTCTAATTATTCAAACTGGACCCAGGTCCTGAATAATTAATTAACCAATTAAACCAAATAATAAATTTCTCTCCATTTATTTTATTCCAGTCCAATAATAAATTAGACTTCTTGAATAAAATAAAACTCTCTCAACTGAGATCATTTTCTCAACTCAAAAATTAATTAGGACTTACGGGCTATTCCGAGGATCAAAAAGACACATCGCCTTGGCTACTAAAATGACCAAAATACCCCTACTGTTTGAATAGATGTATTTTACATTTTAAATATTTCCTAATATCACCATAAGGAAATATTGACCCCAAGAACAATGCTGCATTAGCAAAGTCTCTGACCTACAAGTAAAATGACTAAAATATCCCTCTACACATCGCTGTACATTTAGAGAGGTAGAAGTGTACTAACACCTCTCTAAATGACATCTACCATCCTTAGGCTTCTTGTTCAATGATCTACGACTTCCTGAAGTGTTTTTTCTTTTCAAGGGAGCTACCCTAAAGCAAACATCCAAGTCATGTTTCCCAGGACCCTGTATATTTAGATCATCCGGACAACCACAAGGGGCGATATAGTGTAGAAACTATCTTGTACAAGTCTGTCTTAACTAACTAGTCACACATACCCAACATGCAAGTATATTGGCACTCCGATAGAACCTCAACTATAGCAAATCAAAGTATATGCTTCCAACTTCGCCAGACCACCAACTCATACTCAAGTCATAGAGTACTAGTCCACGTTGTAGCGATAGTAGTCTAGGTTTCTATCATATATTACTTTTTAGAAACCACTATTATAGGTCATGTTCTACGTTTTCGAAATACGCTTATGTCATGAAGTGGGTGGACTACTCACTGGCTAAAGGTAAGCCATTCCCCATTTGGAATTCATAACATAATAACCAAAACATGATGAGATTCCCATTCTCATCAATTGGTTAAGAACAACTGTTTATGTGTTTAAATAACCTATGGTCCATACCTTACTGTGAATGATCTCTATTCACATGGATCACTTATTGAAACATATTGGGTTTGTTCCAAACGAAAATGTACACAAATAAAGAAAATAAATTCACAAACGATTTTCGAAAATAAATTTTTTTATTAACATATTCGATATTTTCATCAGAAAACTAGTCTAAGAGGGCACATATTCCAACAATCTCCCACTTACACTCTAAGACTAGGTAAGTCCATAGGTGCCCACCCCAATGGCATCTAAGTGTCTCTTGAAGACCCTCTCAGCCAAAGGCTTGGTGAATGGATCTAGTAGATTGTTCTCGGAGGCAATCTGTACCACCACCATTTCCCGTCTCTGGATGAAATCCCAGTCCAGGTGGCACTACCTCATAATATGCTTCCTCTCTTTGTGGTTCCAAGGTTCCTTTGAGGTGCTTAAGAACATGCTTTACAGCATGCCAATGAACCTCCCCAGGGTTTGATTTATATCTGCTAACTAATTAGCCTACGGCAAAGCAGATATCTGGCCTAGTACATAGCATGGCATACATGAGACTTCCCACAACCGAAGCGTAGGGAGTCCTACTCATTCTATCCTTTTCTTCTAGAGACTTAGGACAGTCCATTGAAAAAAGTGACAACCCATGTCTGCAAGGGATTAGGGCTCCCTTGCATGAGTCCATGCTGTACTTAGCCAACATCTTGTCAATGTATGCGACTTGGGATAATCCTAACATTCTCTACTTCCTATTTCTAAGAAGTCTAATCCCGAGAATGTAGCTAGCTTCTCCCAAGTCCTTCATACTAAATTGACTAGATAGCCAAACATTTGTAGATAACAATGACCCTACATCATTTCCAATGAGTAGAATGTCATCCACATACAAGAAAAACCACATTAAACCTCTCAAGATTCTTGTACACGCATGGATAATCCTCGTTTTGAATAAAACCATAAGACTTTACAGTCTCATCAAAACGAATGCTCCACACTCTCGATGCTTGCTTAAGTCTACAAATGGATTTATTAAGCTTGCAAACTATATGTTCTTGGCCGTCAGCAATAAAACCGTCCGGTTAGGACATATAGATGTCATTGCTAAGATGGTCATTAAAAAATGTCGTCTTGACATCCATTTGTCATATCTCGTAGGCATAGTGACATACGATGGCAAAGAGGATACAGATGGATTTAAATATGGCCACAGGGAAAAAGGTTTCCTCATAATTGATCCCTTCTTTCTGAATATACCCTTTCGCCACAAGCCTAGCTTTGAAGGTTTCCACCTTCCCATCTGCTCCCCTCTTCCCCTTGTAAACCCACTTACACCCAATGGGTTTTATCCTTTCAGGTGAAGTAACAAGATCCCAAACCTGATTGAAATACATAGACTCAATCTCGACTTTCATTGCTTCATGTCATAGATTTGCATCGGTATTAGCAATTGCCTCCTCGTATCTAGTGGGGCCTTGTTCCTGATGATCAGAGACCAGCTCAAAAGCTTCTCCATTCCATCTATCTGGAACCCTAGACACTCTCCCACTGCAACGAGGCACCATTTGTACAAGCTCTTGAGGCTATGCCTCTTCTTGTTCCACAATCGGGTCAGAAGAAGTTGCTTCCGAAGATAACTTCTCATCGAGTTCCAACCTAGTTGAACCTTTCGTGGAAATACTTTGATCATCCTCTAAATATCTAGAATTGATACTAACCAGTACTTTTTACTCCTTAGGATGATAGAAGTAACCACCCATTGTTTTTTTTGGATACCCAACAAAATAGCATAATTTTGATCTTGGTTCCAACTTGTCTTTCTTGATCAGTACATAAGTTGGACAACCCCATATCCTGAGATGATTCAGACTTGGCATACGCCCAGTCCACATCTTATAAGAAGTCCTAGGTACAGACTTAGAAGGTACCAAGTTCAGAATATATGCTGCTGTTTCTAGGGCATATCCCCAAAAAGATACTGGAAGAGTAGCATGAGACATCATGCTTCTGACCATTTCCATCAATATCTTGTTCCTTCTCTCAACTACTCTATTTTACTGGGGTGTCCCCGGCACAGAGAGTTGGGATACTATCCCATGATGTACCATGTAGTCCTTGAATTCACCTAGGAGGTACTCTCCACCACGATCCAATCGTAAGGTCTTGATTAATTTACCTGTCTAACGCTCCACTTCAGCCTTAAACTCCTTGAATTTACCAAAAGAGTTAGACTTGTGCCTCATCAGGTAAATATAACCAAACTTTGTACAATCATCTGTGAAAGTGATGAAGTACTCAAAACCTCCTCTAACTAGTGTAGACAATGGAACACACACATCAATGTGAACAAGACTCAGTACCTCCTTGGCCCTATCCGCCTTTGGGATAAAAGACCTTTTGGTTATCTTTCCCATCAGGCAAGATTCACACTGAGGCCAATTTTCCAATCTCAATAAGCCCAAAGGCCCATCATGGATTAACCTCTGAATCCTAGTTGAGTTGATGTGACCCGATCTCAGATGCCAAATATATGAGTCATTAATATTGGTCTTTCTCTTCTTAGTTAAAGGTTCAGATTGAGCGTTATTTGATTGATTGTTAATAGAGTTTAAATAGAAAAGATTTCCATACATGTGCCCAATACATAATATTTCTCCATCTCTACTGATAGAAATACCAGAATGGAAAGATACAGAATATCCTTGATTTATAAATTTTGCAACTGAAATCAAGTTCTGACGAAAACCAGGTACATATAAAATCTCTATTAAAACCACTTTCCTATTACAATAAAAAATAAGATCCAGCTCTCCCACTGCAAGGGCCCAGACTTGTGCTTCATTTCCTACATGTAATCCATGTTTGCCCTTCTTGAGTTAACTTATCTTTTTAAACCCCTCAAGGAGTTACAGATATGATCAGTGGCTTTCGAATCAACAATCCAAGTGGAAGTTAATCCAACCATTGACATAGACTCTAGATAGAGAACATTACATGTGGAGTTTTTCTTAGCTTAAAGATCTGGACACTCCTTTTTCCAGTGTCCCTTCTTCCCACATTTGAAGCACTTGCCCTTCGGTTTGTCTTTGGGCTGGGTCTTGGGCTAGGCTACCGCGTTTCCCTTCTTCCTTTTGAACTTTCTGGGCATGGACCCAGTTCTTGAGGAAAAAGCCTTAGCAATCATGGCCATTGAATGTGGCTTCATGACCTTCTCTGCCATTTGAAGTTCCTTCATCAACTCAGTTAAACTCATATTTAACTTGTTCATATTGTAATTTAGTTTGAATTGAGTAAAGGAACCCGGTAGAGACTCGAGAACTATGTCTACTTGGCTCTCGGGGTCAATGATAGCCCCTAAGATTTCTGCCTCCTCAAAAGCAGCAATTATCTTGAGCATATGCTCCCTGACTGATGCTCCCTCAGCCATCTTAGAGTTTATTATAGTTCGAAGAGCCTTCTGCCTTGCGGGCCAGCTCTTATCAGCGAACATAGTGGCCAATGAATGACTAATTTCATACGCAGAAGTCATGTGCTCATGTTTAGACTGGAGCACATTAGACATGGAGGCTAGCATATAGTAACGTGCCATTTCATTGGCCTTCTTCCATGCCTTCTCAGCCTCTTGCTCTTCGTCGGTGGAACCTTCCCCGATCACAGGGCAGGTCTCGTAAAGGACATACTTATACTCCTCGATTGTGAGTATTATGTCCAGGTTCCTCTTTCAGTCCATATAGTTTGGTCCCGTTAACTTATTCTCACGGAGAATAACGGCTAAAGAACTAAAAGAACCTCCCACCATTTCCGAAAAATCGAATAATAAAAGAAAGGATTTAGTTTGTGAAAATAAATTTGTGCACTGAAATTAATTTGGCTCTTAGGAAAACTGACATAGCTTCTTTGGAGGATTAACAATTCCCTAAGCTAAGTGTATTAACCACTACAAATTAATTTCCCTTCTAGGTAATGATCTAAAGGATAACTCTATCATGGGATGGCCATTTCCTCTCATTTCCTATGAACATTTCTTGCACTATAACCTCTAACGTGGGCTGGCGGTTTATAGTACGTGTCCTGGATTATTAATTACATCCTTCCATTAGATCTAGATCCTTGTGGTATCCCCATCCTATACGGGTTCACTGCTAGGATGATGCGAGCGGACCCACGATCTCTAATGAGGATCGTGATAGAAGCCGTAAGGCTGTTGAAACCTCACTCCCACTTAGTCTTTTAAAATAAAGTTTTCTGAAAAAATATCCTTTTGAAAATTCCATTAAGTTTTTCCTTCACTTAAAAATAAAATATCAAAGTCCATCAAAATCTCTATGTCAAGAATTATATCATTTGAGAGATTTTTCTATGGACTAATTTTATTTAAGTTAAAACTTAATGATTTCAAAAATTTTCCTACTAAAACTTTTCCGAGACTTTGGTCTCAATTTATTTAACAAAACAATTTTTCTTGTACAAAATAAAATAAAATGGCTTTCTATTTTAACTTACAAAAATATCTAAATCCAACATATTTTCTATGACAAGGATTAAATCCTTAGAGAAAATATCCAAGAATTAATTTTTGTTCAAGTTAAAATAACCATTTAATTTTTTTTAAAAAAAATATTTTCCTTGCATAAATATTCCCAAAGACTTTAGTCTTTGAGAAACCGCACACATAGGTACACAAAATAAATAGCATGCCAGAAAACAGTAAACGTTTTCATGCTTTTCTATTTTTAAACATAAGTGCCCAAATAATAGAATTAAACACATTAATTAATTAATTAATGATCTTGTTTAATCCTAAAATCCTTTACAAATATTTTTCATGTAAATATATTCCAAGAATATAAACTATTGCAAAAATATTAACTTCGCTTGGTATGAGACCCAAATTTTTAAAAAAATATTTTTTTTACTGGCGGACCACGTGCACCGAATGCACCAGATCTGTGCCCGCATGGCTTGCGGTCCACCACGGCAGCGATGCGCCAGCCACATTGAATCACCAATGCCTCAACCCGCCCGAACCGCTGGCTCGTGCACACGCCTCGCACGTGCGCCCGCTGGATTAGCGCGAGGACCCGCGGATCGCGCCCGCTTCTCCTCTACTGCCGACCCATGCAAGATCCGCCCATGGACCCGTTTTGGTCTTCCGATGCACCGCTGACCTGCGTGCACGAATTGCAATTCAATTGCAAAAATGCAATTGAATTCGGCTGCCAATTTCTTCCTATTCCGGTATTCTCTTTCTCCTCCAGTTAATGCTTGGCTTTCCAGTTCACAGAATATGACCCAGCCTAATTTTCTGGTGGTGAGCACACAATTGGGATGAAGGAAAAATGATCAACCAGTTTTGCACTGCACTGACCATCCATTTTCCAGGCATGGCTTCTTCAATTAAAACAAAACCTAGTGAAATAGTCCAAGAGCCAGAAAACCAAACAGGCACACGAGAGGGAGAGACAAAAACCTTTCATTTTTTCCCTTTTTCTTTTATTTTATGTTTCCACACAGAAAGCCAAGAGTTATGAAATCAAAAATAATTATTTTGATAAAAAGTAATATTCCCGGGATTTAATACTCGAATATTATTAACAAAATAAATTTTGGCTTCACCCTAAACTCTTCTAAACTATGTCCGGAAAAATCCTATGATCCAGGCTATTGGGCCAAAATAATATTTATTATTTTTTTGGACCCGAAAAGCCCAAAATAATAAACATTAATTATTTTCCTTAGGATTAAATAAATAACCCAATAAATAATTAATGACCCCAAATGAACCAAAAAATAATTAAACTTTAATTATATATTTCTTGGGATTTAATTAAATAAATAATCCAATAAATAATTAAGTAATAATTATTTTCTTCTAGTTTAAGTCTCTAATTATTCAAACTGGACTCAGGTCCTGAATAATTAATTAACCAATTAAACCAAATAATAAATTTCTCTCCATTTATTTTATTCCAGTCCAATAATAAATTAGACTCCTGAATAAAATAAAACTCTCTCAACTGAGATTATTTTTTCAATTCAAAAATTAATTAGGACTTGCGGGCTATTCTGAGGACCAAAAAGACACATCGCCTTGGCTACTAAAATGACCAAAATACCCATACTATTTGAATAGATGTATTTTACATTTTAAATATTTCCTAATATCACCATAAGGAAATATTGACCCCAAGAACAATGCTGCATTAGCAAAGTCTCCGACCTACAAGTAAAATGACTAAAATATCCCTCTACACATCGTTGTATATTTAGAGAGGAAGAAGTGTACTAACACCTCTTTAAATGACATCTACCATCCTTAGGCTTCTTGTCCAATGATCTACGACTTCCTGGAGTGTTTTCGCTTTTCAAGGGAGCTACCCTAAAGCAAATATCCAAGTCACGTTTCCCAGGGCCCTGGATATTTAGATCATCCGGACAACCACAAGGGGCGATATAGTATAGAAACTATCTTGTACAAGTCTGTCTTAACTAACTAGTCACACATACCCAACATGCAAGTATATTGGCCCTCCGATAGAACCTCAACTATAGCAAATCAAAGTATATGCTTCCAGTTTCGCCAGACCACCAACTCATACTTAAGTCATAGAATACTAGTCCACGCTGTAGCGGTAGTAGTCTAGGTTTCTACCATATAGTACTTTTTAGAAACCACTATTATAGGTCATGTTCTACGTATTCAAAATACGCTTATGTCATGAAGTGAGTGGACTACTCACTGGCTAAAAGTAAGTCATTCCCCATTTAGAATTTATAACATAATAACCTAAACATGATAAGATTCTCATTCTCATCAATTAGTTAAGAACAACTGTTTATGTGTTTAAATAACCCATGATCCATACCTTACTGTGAAAGACCTTCATTCAAATGGATCACTTATTTAAACACAATGGGTTTGTTTCAAACGAAAATGTACATAAATAAAGAAAATAAATTCACAAACAATTTTTGAAAATAAATTCTTTTATTAACATATTCGATATTTTCATCAAAAAACTAGTCTAAGATGGCACATATTCCAACACACTCTTGCCATAGAATGTGGGCACTTTCAATTTAATGCGGTTCAACTTCCTCTCCTCATCATTTCCTTCTCTCCTATCTCCTCTATTGCCCCATCCTTTATTGTGTTCCCCAAAGGCTTCTACTTGTTCTCTCTCATACCATTCATCAACTTCCTCAAATTCTCTTTCTAACCCCTGTAGATTATTCCCACCATTCCTTTATTGACCCCTACCTCGTCCTCCTCTCATACCATGTATTCCCCCTCTTCTAGGATCTTGTTGGAATCCCCCGATAGAGTGCTCATCCCACTCTTCCCCTCGTTGGGCATTCAACGAAGGAGTATGGGCATCACCATCCCTCATCCTAGGGTTAGGTACTTCAAATCGCTCTTGATCTCTTCTTTGTGTGACGGTAGAAGATTGTCCAAGGTGATTTATCAATTCCCTTGTCATGTTTTGGAACTTACTTTGCATAGTCCTTATCATAACTTACAAGTCATCACGTAAAACCCTAACATCAATTTGTTCTTCTTGAGGTCTACTAGGTCCACTTGGGTTAGGCCTAGAGGTCTCTTGATCATGGGCCATGGTGGTGAAATATTTATTTATTTATACTTGCAAAACAAAAGAGATTCAAAAAAAAAAAAAAAAAATAGATCCTCACTTCGCTTCCTTGCGTATTGCTCTCAAAGGTTGGTCACTCCATACTCGTGTTTGTTCTCTTAGGCTTTTTTAGTAATAGTCTCACCCTCTTACCTTTTTCTCAAAACTTAACCCTTCTTGTTCAATCCCAATTCTCTCCAATAACTAAAGATTTAGTCCAACTTAGTAAATCTCACAAATCAATGAATTTTTCCAATTTGAGGTCTTAGGGGAATTTCAACAAACACTTATTGGGCACCTCAAGCAAACAAGTTTTCTTAATCAAGAATTTCAAGAAATGTAGACTCAATCAACACAAGAACAAACGCTAGACGCAGAAAAAAACACTTCTAAACAAGAAACAAATAAGAGTTAGCAAGAACAAAGAAACAAGAATAACTAGAACTGAGATTGTGAAGAACAAGATGATCACAAGTGTGTACTAGTAAAGTTGAGTTCAATGAGCATGGAATTCAACAATAGAGTGATATACTAAGTTCCAATATCCCAAGGAATGAAAATTAAGAATCAAAGTTCCCAACTATAACCAAAAGCATTCTCATGGAATATTTATCAAACACCTTAGTTGCAATCCCGTCACTCAAAACCAAACAATAGTTTCACTCAAATTCAAGCCCATTTTCACCATAATCACAAGATAAATTTGTTCCCAAGCAATATACTAACTCCAAGGAGCAATTTTCTCAAGGAAAAATGAAGAAATAACAAAGATAACATGACATTTTTGTAGCAATTTTTTTAGTTACGATATTTCTCTTGTTTTTCTTTAACTTTGTAGGGCTCCTTTTCTTGCTTCCAAGCTTTGATTGGAATCAAAGATTTTTTTTTCTCTGATACCAAACTCTTTGATATGATTTTGAGTGGGCTTTTTCTTGGTATTGTGGGTAGTTTAGTTGATTATGAGTTCAGCTCATCCTATGGGACCAAAACAGTGAATTTCTTGAGACAAAAAGGAGAAACTAAACTAACAACCTACCCTTTATCAAACCCTTGAAGAACTAGGCTTCAAATACCCTTTAGAATAGTAGAAATTTCTACTATAATCTCACCCCAATATCCTTAAAGTAACAAAAGCAAACAAGAACAAAAAGAATGGAGAAAATAAGCACACAAGTAATGGAATTCAAACAAACATTAGAAGAGCAAAGCAACTAAGATCCATTGAAAAAAACCATATTGGATTATTTAAAAGATTTATATACTCATTCATAAGGAGGACTAAGCCTTAAGCATGGTCTTGAACAAGATGAATAAGGAGGATAGGGCCCCTCAAGGCTCTCTCTTCAAATTTGAAGAAAATGTGTGAATTGTGTTGTCAATTCACTAAAAGTTATATTTATACTACCCTAACCCTAGTTAAGTAATCCCTGAGGTTCTAATACAATTTAAGGCCTTAATAGGTCTTTACAAAATATTTAAAATGGAGGAAAACTGGAGAAAACATAAAAAATGCGGGGTTGCAATCGGCTGCCCAGGCTGGAGCTGGTGCCGGTTAGGGATCTTAAACCGGAGCAGGTTGTATGCTATTTTTGGGCCGTCGTGTGCAAGTTGAAACCGGCACTGGTTCGACTGCTTCTTTTGGTCAAATTTCATTCGTCTTTGTTGCCGACTTGAGTTCTTGTTGGGGTCCTTCTTGGAAAATCATCCAAATGAGCTCTTGGCTAACTTCCTCAACCTTCCAACCCTCTTCCATCCTCAAGCATAGTTTTATGAGCAATTAAAAATCATCTTAAAGCTTCTTGGTCCTAGATCTTATCATCGATCCTTGTTCTTGCACGGTCACGCCTCCCTCTCTTTGATCTTGACCTCCTTGATGAAGCGGAGTCTCATCATGTATGCTTTGATATACTATAGTTAAGGTTCTTGAGAAGGACTAATATACTTGTATGTTGGGTATATGTGACTAGTTAGCCAAGACAGACTTGTAAGAGATAGTGTCTACACTATATCGCCCCTTGTAGTTGTTCGAATGATCTAATTATCCAGGGCCCTGGGGAACATGACTTGCATATTGGCTTTAAGGTAGCTATCTTGGACAGCTGGAATATTTCAAGAAGTCATAGATCATTGGACTAGAAGCTGAAGGATGGTAGATGTCTTTTAGAGAGATATTAGTACACTCTTTCCTTTTTAAATGAATGATGACATGTAGAGAGGTATTTTAGTCATTTCACCCATAGGTCGAAGACAGCTAACGCAGCATATCTTTAGGGTCAATATTTTTTATAGTGATATTAGAAAATATTTAAAGTACAAAATACAACTATTTATATAGCAAGAGTATTTTGGTCATTTTAGTAGCCAAGATGATGTGTCTTTTTAGTCATCAGAATAGCCCGTAAGTCCTAATTATTTTAGATCGAGAAAATGGTCACAATGGAAAAAGGATTTTATTTTATTTAGAAAGTTTAATTTATTTTTAGACTGGAATAAAATAAAAGGAATGAGAGAAATTAAATTTATTATCTAGTTTGATTGGTTAATTAATTATTCAGGGCCTAAGCCTAGATTGAATAATTAGAAAAATTAATCTGGGCTTAAACTAGTTAATAAAAGGCTTAATAATTATTTTAGTTCATTTGGGCTCATTAATTATTTATTGGGTTATTTTAATAGGCCTAACAAATAAATAATTAATGGTTATTATTTTTGGGCTCATTGGGTCCAAAGAAAAATATAAATTATTTTGGCCCAATAGCCTGGACTAAAGGGTTTTTTTTTTTTTATTATTCATGGTATAGAAGAGTTGGGGATTACCCAAACCTCTTCTATTGACACTCATCTGTTGATAACCTCCGGATGTTTGAAATAGCAAAACACTAGAGTTGGGTTATTTGGGATGTGAATAGGAGTTGTGCAATAGAGAAAAAAAGAGAACTCACGACAGTAAAGAAAGAGAAAAAACCAGAGTTGGTCCTCTATTCTCTCCCTTTCTCTCATTTTGCTCTATTTTTCCTTTTCCATCTTCTTGTCTTTGCTAACTAATAGCAAAGGATCAAGAAGGACCAGTCCTCACCTAGGTTGTTTCACCAACATAGATAGGTGGAGGAATATTCTGAGAAGTAAAAAGTTTTGCGTACCTGCTAAGAAGAAGCCGACGGATCACTGGATTCTTATCGAAATCATCGTCGAGACAGGTAGCTGCTATGGTTGGTGCCTTATCTTCTCAGCCAAACCAGACAAAGACACGTAAAGGTATTAATTTTCACCTTTTGCTGTGTTGTGTCTTTGTTTTCTAGGTCTTGTTTCATGTGTGCATGGCGTCCTCTGTTTTTCATTCCTGCAATATGCAGGACAACTCCAAATTCAGATATGTGTCAAATTAGGCTTCCACCCGTTCCACAATTTCGATGGAGTCTTAGGGATAGATTTTGATGGAATTATATTCAATATATATATCGTAATTTGTATAGCAAATCCCCAAAAGGGTGTACCTAGTGTAGAGAAGTCAAACATTGATCTGACCATGTCTAACAAAGACCTATTTCTCCTTTCTGCAGCTCCATTTTGTTGAGGAGTGCCTGCTGGACTTAGTTGGGATAAAATCCCATTTTCTAACAGGTATGATCTAAAATTGTAGGATAGATATTCTCCACCCCAATCTGATCAAAGTGGTTAATGTTCTTACCTAACTACTTCTCAGTCTCAGCGTTAAATTCTTTGAATTTATCTAAAGCATTAGACTTATATATCACTAGGTAAATATATCCATATCTTGAGTAATCATCCGTAAAAGTAATGAAATACTTGTATCCACCTCTAGCTTAGACATTAATTGGTCCATATACATTAGAGTGCACTAATTCTATGACTTCCTTAGCTCTATTTCCTTTAAAAAGAAAGGATCATTTGGTCATTTTACCCTCCAAACAAGATTTGCAAACTTGAAAAGGTTCTACCTTTAAGTCATTTAAATGAGCTTCTTTTACGAGTCTTTAAATCCTATTTAGATTAATATGACCAAGTTTAAGATGCCATAAGAGAGTCTCATTAGTAGGAGATACCTTAATACATTTGTTAGATTCAGTATGATATAACAAACTATTGATAGGTTTTAAAACATACAGATCATTATTTAAATATCCATGACATATCAATGAGTTATTCAAAAACATCTCCACTTAAAATTTATTAAATTTAATAGAATATTTTTGTTTGAATAACAAAGACACTGAAATCAAATTTCGATAAATGTCGGGAACATAATAAAAATCTTTCAAAACCAAATGTTTATTATTAAAATAAAGATAAACATCTCTAATAGCTTTTTCCAATATCACTGATCCTATGCCAACCCATAGAGTATTCTCTCATTCATTGAGATGTCTGGTTACTTGGAACCTCTGCAATGAATTGCAAACATGATTAGTGGCTCTAGAATATACTATCCAAGTATTTGTAGAATTAACTATTAAATAAGTTTCAATGTAGGATAATTACCAGTACCCTGCTTGTGTTTGGCTAAGTAATCTGGGTACTGTGACTTCCAATATCCTTTTTGCTTATAGTGGAAACACTTGCCTTTGGGCTTTTCATCCACTTTTACCTTTTTAGTCTATTGCTTAGGCCCCCTTTTGTTATTTTGCTTCCTCTTATTTTCTCTTCTGCCTTTGGGCTTGGAAGAAGAAGATTCAACATGAGCCACAACAAGAGCGTTTCCACTTTCCACGTTTAGGGTAGTCTCGGTGCTCTCAAGAGCTTTCATTAACTCTATAAGAGGCATCTACATCTTGTTCGTGTTATTATTAATCTTGAATTGTGAGAACATCTTCGAAAGAGTGTCTAGAGCCATATAAACCTGAGTCTCGGGCTTAAATTCAGCTCCTAAGACTTCTATCATGTCAAACTGAGCAATCAATTCTAACATATAATCTCTCTCGGGTGTTTTAATTTTCATGCGCATATTTATTATATGTCGTATTGCAACTTAACAGGCCTGATATCTTTTGTGCTCAATTATTTGCTAGAGGCTTTCATGATATCTGAAGCAGTTGCCATGTTCTCATGTTTCTGCTACAACATGTTTGAGATAGATCTCAAAATGTAGCAGCAAGCCATCCTATCAAAACTCAACCACTTCTCATAAGCCGCCCTTTGTTCGGACGCAGATGAATCAATATGTTTAGAAGGATATGGTTCAGTTAGTACGTATTTGAGCTTCTTAGTAGTGAGTATGATTATTAGGTTTCTTTTCCAATCAATAAAATTTTCTCCAACCAATTGATTTTTTGTTAAGATTAGGGATAAAGTGTTGGTAGTCATTTTCTAAAATTAAATAAAATAAAACATATGAGCCAATATTAGGGGTGTTCATTCAGTTTTCGATTTTTTTATTTTCATTTTTTTCAAAATTGAACTGAATCGAAATTTTTTTTAAAAAAATGATAGAACCGAACTAAAATAATTTCGGTTCGATTGTAAACCAAATTTGAATGCCTCATTTAGTAGATCCATTAACCTGATATAAATTTAAGCCCAAACAAGTAAATTTTAATATAAATTACAATTCAAATCTAAAATAAAATGTAATATAAATTACAGTCCAAACATTTTAAAGATTTTGGCCAAATATTTTAGTAGAAAGTTATGATCACAAATGCAAATTGCAAAGATGAAGATATTAAACTCAATTACATATGGCTTTATTTTGGACAAAACCAAACCGAACTGAACCAAAATAATTGAAATCGAACAGAATTTTTTTAAAAAATCATAATTTATAAAAATAATTAATTAATTAATGAACAACATTTTAATATTAATTATATATTTTAAAATTTAAAAAGATAATTCATTTTCTCAGTTTTTTATTTTAAAAAATGAAAATCAAACCGAATTTTTATATAAACTTTAAAACCTAACCAACCTAAATTTCATTAAAACTGAACCAAAAATCAAAATTAGGACCGATTCGGTTCGATTTTTTGTTTCAAACCGAATAATGAACACCCCTAGCCAATATCATACCATGATGCATGATCAAAATTTTATGTCATGATGCATGGTCAATATGATAATATTTCAAATAGTAATAAAGATTACTATCAAATTATGAAAACCTAAAACTCCAAAGCAACATAAATCTCTATAGAAGATAACAATGTAACTTACAGTTAGCCCAAAATCTACATCCTAAAACCCCAAAGTAATATGCACCTCTACAGGAGATAACAATATAACTTACAATTAGGCCTAGACCTTCCTACTAAAATTAATATGACTTGTATCCAAATGTAATATTAGTTTTAGCCTCGTCAAAATTTTGGCTATCATAGACATTATTTGGATATTCTATAAGAAGTCCGTATAATGTCTTTGATTAAATGTAACCCCTATATTCAATTTTTTTAAAAAAATAAAATTTCCAATCCAATCACATCACCTATAGGATAATAATTAATGAATTAAGCTTAAAAAATAATAATTAAAAATATTTTGAGGCCTAATCTAGTAATCAATATAACATAGCCTTCCTGTAGGAAGACCATTTAAAATGGCACGAAACAAATGTTAATTTTACTAATGGGCTAATAGGGTAAACCTAAGGTTAATTATAATTAACCATTACACATTTTTTAAATTTAATAATAAAAAATATTTATTTATTTATGCATAATTAAATAGTACATAGAGTGGTGTTAATGCAAACTATATGGCATGTTAACATAAATGATGCTTAATTCCATCAAAATAATAAGATATAGTAAAAACTATAAAATAAACAAAATTTTATGGCCAACCAAGACTCAAAAATAAAATTGTAAAATTACAATTGAAAAATTAATTGGCTAACAAAATAGCCAACTCTTCAATCTTTTACAATATTATTCTGTTGCAGCACATCCTTTTTAAAGAGACATTGTTGGTATGGTGGTAAAGTCTTTTGCCATCTATGCCAAAAACTTGGGTTTGAAACCTAGTAAAACCATATGCTTCCCATTATTTTTTTAATTAAAGAGAATGCTGGCTAGCCCAGCTCACTAGCTCAGGCTAGCACCAACTGGCCTAGGCTAACGCCCAAGCGAAAAGCAGCCAAGGCCGCAAGCCAGATTACTGACCTGCTTCTGGGCTAGTCTAGCTATAGCGCAAGCTAGATCACTGGCATGCTACTAGGCCAGTCCAAGCGGATGGACTTTGACCTACAGTTCAATATTAGATAGGCCAGCGCACCAGTCCACTGTGCTGATGCGCGAGATCTAGAGAAATTCTTTCGCGTCTCATTCCATCTCCTGTCTACGGCATTTGACAAGCTCTAGTATTTATTTATTTATAAAAACATAATAAAAATAATAAAAATAACTCAAAAGGGAAACATGGAGACATAATCCACCCATTTTATTACAAAATTTGATAATACTTATATATATTCACCGAGTGAAAACCTAGTGTCACAAAATTATTTTGAATTAATAAAACCATTCACCATGAACATAAATGCATTATTTCTACACCTCTCAACTAAATATATGCATAAAACATTTAATCTTAACACATCAACATATATCAAACCAGGCTTTGATACCAATTGTTAAAAATAGGATCGATATATTTACGTGTCAATTAAATTAAATCTTATAAATATGTGAGAAAGAAATCGTACCTTCATAGATATCATCTCCAAAAATACAATTAGAGAAACTCTTAGCCATCTGGTAATGCTTCAAACCCCAAAATCTTCTTTATTGTAGTCTCCAAGACAAAAAAAATTGCAAATCGTATTTTTTATCTTTCTTTATAAAGGGTGGACTCACAAAAACTAAGAAAACATTGTATCTCACGTAACCATGATATAGAATCTTAAACCAAAACATATAGTTGGCTATTTCCAATGATATCTATATATTTGACTCTATCTGAAATAAGAATCTTGATATGACAAGACAAGTATAGTTAGGTACAAGTACTTCTACTTGTCCTATTCCATCATAAATACAATTTTTGTTCCCTGCAATTTTCCTTAATAGGTCATAAATAATTATAATTTATTATTATCCCATAATTAGGAGCAACTAAAGGGACCTAACCGGATACAGTTAGACTAATCTCTAACAAATTATTTTGTCAACCCAAAAAATAATTTATTAATTACGTTCCACTCTACTAAAAGAACGTAATTGCACTTTTAGACTAATTATAATTACTAGAGTCAATAATTATATCCTTATAATTGATCGATCTAATAGCAATATGATCCTAACATGCCATAGATACTAATCCTATTTTCAAATTAATTTTATAAGAAAATAAAACCTTAAAATTATCAAAAAGGAGATTTTCAAGTAGTTGATTCTAAATTAGATATGTTAAAATATATAAGTAATAAATTAAAATAATTAAATATAAAAGTTGTTCTTCAAAAGGCCAACCTATTACAACACAAGAAGCAGTGCCAGATTGTTTAAATACTTTTATGTTCACTTTAACCCAACATTTTGTTGGAAATCCTTAACAATTAGCCAATCAAAGTTCTGAAACCCTTACTAATTTAATGATAACTATGAACCTTTATTTTCAATTACAAATTATTCTTGTAATTCTTTTACTTCATTTTAGATCTCAATTCATGACAGAGTAAAAATTACATTCTTTACTTTGGAATTCAGCACTGAGGTTCCAATATAATAACAATCATTAGAGATAGATTATAGAAAAATTGATTGGTATGTTGAAGGATTTAGTGAATCCTTCAAGATGAATCCGTGTTCCTTTACTTCTAAAACAAAAAAAGTAAAAAAAAAAAAAAAAAAAAAAACTTACATGAAATTGCTTATTCAGTCATTTGGTATCAGATCCATATTCATTCTTTTCTCGATCATGCTTTAATTAATTATGTCTGAGTAAGCTCTTTACTTTCTCTTTCTATTCTTGCACATTCTAGTCTTTAATCTTTCTACATTTTTTATTCTCTCTTTATATTTCCTTCCATTATTCTTGATACTATGTGGTTGAGTAATAACTATGAGAACATCTTATACATTGGTCAACTCAAAATGGATTGGATTAGGACTTTGATAGCCTAGAATTTGCAGATTGGCCCAGACCCCAGGGTGGTCTTGTGGCCTCAACCCATGCATAGAGGCTAGGTCTGTCCTAGGAGGAAATGGAATAAAATAATCATAGAGAATAATATAGTAGAAACCTTTAAGACTACTCATGGTGTAGATAAGAAAGAGAAAGTGCGGCCTTAATCATGACCTCTAAGTCAAACTTATTTAATACTGATATTGAAACCATTAATGATATTGAAGAGGTTTTAGCTTGAATGTGTGCATCTTTTTGAGGATTTCCTACAAAATACTACGTTAAAGTAAGCATAAAAGTATTTAGGCAGTCATGTATTACTTCAATAGTTGTAATGGGCTGGCCTTTTGTATCTAGAGTGGTTTTGGTTGTTATTTTGGAAGCATTTTTAATTTCAAGATGTTGGTTATGAGTCAAATAGTTATATCTCCACTCATGAAGGATTCTAGTAATTCGATCAATATTGTTGGATTCATAATGTTTTTTTAGGGTTTATTATATGTTCAAAATTCCATTTTGTATCATGAAGAACATCATCCCATTTAAGGAATCGAAAAGCAAAGGTATTAGAATTTTCAAAATTAGTTTCTAATAAGTAGGTCTCTCTAGGATTTCCTGAATGACTTTTGGCTTTGGGATTTATAGTGGTTTTCATGACTTTGTAATAAACACGATAAATTAATCCAAGAGATTTGGAAAAGTAGTCTCAAGAGTATTATCTAACAGAGGTTTTTCCATTTCTAAATGTAGAAGACCAGATATAATAGATCAAATCTATTCTATTCTTGATGAATGTGAAACTACTTCCAATAATTCGGATAGTAATTTGGATGAGCATTAGAGAGTTTATGATTGATTTGGAGTTGACTACCAGAGACAAAATATAATTTCGTAGTGGTTTTCTCATAATATTTAGTAGGAATTAAACCATCTTGAATACAGTTTTGATCTGCACCTGAATCGAGTAAAGCTGATATTTCAGTAACAAATTCTTCTATTTTAAGAATAACAGGAATATACCAATTTTGAAAAGTAGTTCTAGAAATTGTAGAAATATATTCTTCCCTTTGGTTGTTGTTTATGATTGAGTAGTGCCAAGGATTGCATCATCTAATAGTGGGTTTTTCCATTTTTACATGAAAGAGTTCAGTATTAGTGTTGTTAATATTTGTGATTTTTTGTTCATTTTGGTCTTTTAGATGTTTAATTTTCTGTTTTAGACTATAAATTTTTGTATACAAATCTTGTAAAGAAATTACCACTTCTTCTTTATCTTTGTTTTTAAATCTATCGAATAAGGTTCTACTTGTTGTTTGGGATTTAAAATATTCTTTTTCACTTTAAGTAAATATTCTCTTTTAATAGTTTCGTCTTGAATATGATCTAGAAGTTCAAAAAATAATTCTTTATTGGCATTTGTAATAACAGTAATTTTAATTGAACTAATCATATTAATTTCTCTTATTGTACAAGTACAAGTACCAATGCAACCACTAGAAGAGGTATCGCTTAGAGATTCACTATCAGAAGAGTTTTCTTGAATTTCAAAAATTTCATGAAGAATATTTTATGAGTCACTTTCTGTAAAGTCAAATTCATTTACTATCAAATGGAGGGTATTTTGATCAGCTAATTTTATGATAATTCTCCATTTGGTATTAGAGCTTGGTTATTATGTACTCTATCATGCTTACCATGTCCAAGTAAGCATAAAATGTTGCGTACTCTGTCATGATTGTAGCATTTAGTGAATCCTTCAAGATGAATTTGCATTCCTTTACTTCTAAAACAAAAAATTAAACAAAAACCTTAAATAAAATTACTTATTCAGTCATTTGGTTTCGGAGCCATATTTATTCTTTACTCGGTCATACTTTATTTAATCATGTCTGAGTAAGATCCTTAATTTCCCTTTCTATTCTTGCACGATGTAATCTTTAATATTTCTACTTTTTATATTCTCTTTCTTTATTTCCTTCCATTATTCTTGGTACTATGTCGTTGAGTGGTAACTGTGAGAACATCTTATACATTGGTTAGCTCAGAATGGATTGGATTAGGCCTTTGATAGCCTAGACTTCGTAGATTGGCCTGGACCCCAGCGTGGTCTTGTATCCTCAACCCATGCATAGAGACTAGATTTGTCCTAGGAAGAAAGGGAAGAAAATAATCATAGAGAATAATATAGTAGAAACCTTTAAGACTATTGATTGTATGGATAAAAAAGAGAACGTGTCATCTTAATCATGACCTCTAATTCAAACTTATCTGATATTGATATTTTAACCATTAATGATCTTGAAATTAGCTCTTAATTAGATAGAGCCGAACTCAGATTGATGAATTGGAAAATGCCAATAGAAAATTTTAATAAAATTTATGAAAAATGAATTTTTGACTTAGTTCAAAATTATAATATCAAAACCACAGAGAAAACAGTGTCCATCAACAAACCTTATGGTACTATTTATTTGTTCAATCCGAAAACATTAAAATTGCATAAAATAACAAGTACCGTTATTTGCATTTAGAGTTTTTTACAAGTAGCTGTTAAACCTTTATACCGATTAGGAATCAATTCTCCCATTTGTCTGTTATTAAGAGATAGTAGATAGCTTGATTTTAATAACAACCTTTTAGCAGTACTTGAATCAAATATAGCAAATAGACCTGTTTATTTCAATCACTATCCTAATTTCACCGTAGATCTAACAGATCCACATATCCTTAAGATAGTAACCTTAAACATTCAAATCAAGAATTTAGATTTTGAACTTGGATTAATTTACCATATGTATTACAAAGTCATGAAAACTACCATAAATCCAAAAGTTGAAAGTCATTTAGGAAATCCAAGAGAAACTTGCTTATTAGAAACTAATATCTAAAGATCTAATACTTTTGTTCTTCGATTCCTTAAATGGGATGATATTCTTCATGATACAAAATGAAATTTTGAATACATAATTAATCCTAAAAGATGCTATGGATCTAACAGAACAGATTGAATTACAAAATCTTTTTCGGTAGCTTCTACTTCTTCTGGCTCAAAATCTCTCTTCAAAAGTCAGAGTACTTGAAAACTCGGCAGTGTTGATTTTTCCGATGAAATTCCTAAAATGAATTATAAAGATGATATAATTGTTAATTCTTCAAGTCCCACTAAATAAAAAATGCAAATGCTAAATAGTTTAATGACAATTTCCTCTGGTGATGAATTTGAATTAGATAAAACATTTTTAAAACAATTATGGAATAGACTTTGTAATTAATTAAAAATTGTTTGGTTTTTTGCCACTATAAAATCTGATGAATGCCTTCTACTCAGAGAAAAATATTATTCTGATTTCAAGAAATTTAGAAAGCAGTTAGACTTTTTTGATTGGTATGAATATTCGGGAAAATATAATCAATTAGAATATATCAACATGATTGCTAAAAAATGGTATACTGCAAAAAATGAAGTAAAAGAATCCATAATGCCTCCTCCTGAAGAGATTAAAATCCCTGTAGAAGGTCATGTTATTACTGCATCTCCATTTAAAATAGACAACTTAGATAAACAAGGTGATGTAGCTAATAAAGATTTAAATAATGTTATTCAACAAAATAATTATAATAATCAAATGCCAATCACTATGGCCAATAAAGTAGAACAATTAGATAACAAATCTACAATTAGAGAAACACATAGATTAAAGCAATATGATCCTAAACAAGCCATAGATACTAATCCTATTTCCAAACCAATTTTATATGAAAATAAAACCTTAAAATTATCCAAAGGAGATTTTCAAGTAGATGATTCTAAATTAGATATATTAAAATATATAAATAATAAATTAAAACAACTAAATAGAAAAGATGTTCCCGAAACTTTCTCTAAAGCTCTTATCTAAACAGTTATTGAATTAGATCCTTTAAATCTTAATAAAGTGACATCCAAAACCAAAACACCAAGGATTAAACATTTTGCCAATCCACACACTTGAAATTACTGCCCTCGACCATCTTTCCTAGATATTCAATTCAAAGAACACCATTTAGGTCAAGATATTACTGAATGGAATATAGATAGTATGTTTGAGCATCAAATCCTAAATATTATCCAAGAAATGGCAATGGTTGTCACTGCTATGAAATGTCATAATACTTCCATCTCTGATGTCTCCATCCTCCATCTCTTGACTATTGTTTTTACTGGAATCCTTCATGGGTGGTGGCATAACTATCTATTCGAAGAACACCGTCTTGAAATTATGAATACCTCCAAAGTAACTCATAAAACCTTCTTAGATAATCAAGGCTAACCTATTACAACACAAAAAGTAGTGCTAGATTGTTTAAATACTTTTATGTTCACTTTAATCTAATATTTTGTCAGAAATCCTCAACAATTAGTTGATCGAAGTTCTGAAATCCTTACTAATTTAACATGCCCAAAATTACAAGATTTTATATGGTATAAAGATATGTTTTTACAAAAAGTAATTCTTAGACTTGATTGTCATCATGCCTTTTGGAAAGGATTATTTATTTTTTATTTACCTCCATTATTTGATGAAAAGGTTAGACAAAAACTTAAATCAAATAGGGGTAATATTGTACCCTATAATGCCCAATCTTATGGCCAACTAATCAATTGTGTAAATCAAGTAGGAATAGAACTTTGTATTGATCTAAAACTCCAAGCTGAAATGGAACAATATCATAAAAATTCTAAAAAATAATTAGGTAATTTTTGCAAAATATTTGGATATGCACCCATCAAACCGCCCTCTAAAGGACTAAAGAAAAGGTTTAAATCTAAATGAAAAACTTCTAGTAAATATTCCAAAGACCAACCCCACAAAGCTTTTAAGAGAAAGAAACAAACAAAAGTAGAAAAGGATAAAGTTCATATTATCTGCTACCTTTTATGGAAAAAGAGGTCATAAAGCTGATGAATATAAACAAAAATTGCAAAATAAAAAGAAAGCAAATCAATTCCCTTTAGATAAAGAAAATTTAGATCAATTCTATGCCATCCTTGATGAATCTGATTTTACTAAAAGTTGCTTAGAAAATAGTGTAGATGAAATCTTTGACATTCAAGAAAATTCTGCTGATAGTGAAGGTCTAAGTGATACCTCTTCTTGTGGTTGTATTGGCATTTGTACCTATACAGTAGGAGAAATTAATATGATTAGCTCAAGTAAAGTTAATTTTATTACCAAGGCTAGTAAAGAATTATTTTTTGAAATTTGAAATGTTGAAATCACTTTTTTAAATCAAAGAGATCATTTGTAAAATGACACATTCACCAATAAAATTTATGGACCCTCCACACTAGACGAATCATGGAGCAATTCCTATAAGTAGCCGATAATTTGATTCCATCTTCACATGGTTTGGACCACTCAATAATAATTCAGAATGCCATCTGAGAAAGCCATGCAACATCTACCTATTAAAAGATGAAGTTCCTTGAAGAAATGCAAAGCTAATTGTCCTGTCCTTCAAAAGAAAATTCTGTGTACGCAGAAGTTGATTATTTTTTATTTTAGTTTTAGAATTTGGATTTTAATAGTTCTTTTGTATTATTCTGAAAATAGCATTATAATCAGAAATTAGTGAAGTTAAACACAACATTTTGTAGGGTATCCTCAACAATTTGTTGATCGTAGTTCTAAAAATCTTACTAATTTAACCTACCTAAACTACATGATTTTAGATGGTATTAATACATGTTTTTACAAAAGGTAATACTAAGATCTGACTGTCATTATACTTTTTGGAAAGAACGTTTTATCTATGGTTTACCTTATTTATTTGCAAAAAAAGTTAGATAAAAGCTTAAAATAGATTGGGGTAATATTATTCCAAATGAAACACTATCTTATGGTCAACTAATTAATTATGTGAATCAAGTAGGAGTAGATCTTTGTACTAACTTCAAACTCAAAGCCTAAATGGAGAATTACTATAAAAATTCTAAAATGGAATTAGGAAATTCTTGTGAAATATTTGGCTATAATCCAATTAGACCACCTTCGAAAGAACTAAAGAAAAAATTTAAGTCCAAATAAAAATGTTCTACTAAAAGCCTAAAAGAAAAGTTTTAGAAAAGCTTTAAAAGAAAAAGAAGAACAAAACAAGAAAAGACAAAGATCAAACCAAATGTTATTTTTGTGGAAAAAAAGGTCATAAAGTTAATGAATACAAACAAAAGTAGAAAAAGAAAAAGAAATTAAGTGAACTCTCTTTAAATAAAGAAATGTTAGATCAAATCCATGCTATTCTTGATGAATCTGAAGATACTTCAAATACATCCGATAGTAATATTGATGAGATTTTTGAAATTCAAGAAAATTCCTTTGACAGTGAATCCTTTAGTGAAACCTCTTCTTGTGGATGTACAGGCATTTGTACCTGTACAATAAGAGAAATTAACATGAATAGTTGTAATAAAATCAATGTTATAACTAAAGTTAATAAAGAACTCTTTTTTGAAGTATTAGACCATATTCAGGTTGAAAATGTTAAACGAGAATATTTACTTAAAGTAAAAGAAATGGTTTTAAATCCCAAACTACTGGTAGAACCTTATAATCTAAAAGAAGCATTTGATAGCTTTAAAAAGAAAGATAAATAATAAGTAACAATTTTTTTACATGATTTATATACAAAAATTAATATGTTGAAATAAAAAATCAAACAGTTGAAAGAACAAAATGAACAGAGAATAACAGACATTAATAACATTAATATAGATCTTTTACATTTAAAAATGGAAAAAACACTATTACAAGATACCGTTGATAATACTTTTTCTACAGAAGAAAACCAAAGAGAAAAATATATTTCTGCAATTTCTCAAACTACATTTCAAAAATGGTATATTTCTATTATTCTTAAAATAGATGATTATGTTATTAAAACAGCAGCTTTAGTAGATTCAGAAGCGGATCAAAATTGTATTCAAGAAGGATTAGTACCTACTAAATATTTTGAAAAAACAACTAATAAATTATATTCTGCCTCTGGTAGTCAGCTTCATATTAAGTATAAATTCTTTAATGCCTAAATCTGTAATAATCAATTTTGTTTTGTCAATTCTTTTATTCTCATTAAAGATTTAAAGGAAGAAGTAATTTTAGGAACTTCTTTTTTAACTCAGATATATCCATTTAAAGTAGATCAAGATGGAGTCCACACTTACATAGGATCCATTTGAGTCACTTTTCCTTTTCCACTAAGTCCTTAAAGCAAAGGCATCAATACTTTAAAAAGGAAACTAATTCATCGACAAAATCAAATCAACTTTTTAAAATAAGACGTTAAATATAAAAGAATCCAAGAATAGTTACAATCCCATGAAGTTCAAGATAAGATTGAAGCTGTACGAAAGATTTAAATGAAGAAATAATTTTAGGTTTGATATACAAAAGCCACTAAACTACAGTTTCATGGACTACTTGAATGCCTGGCACAATTTCTTTTTCTTGAGAGATCTTACTCATACTTGGTTTATCAAGTATGGCAAAAATACTCTTAAAACCATTCCTAGATGGTTCTACCAATGGTGGAAGACATTTGGCGGAAATCAAGATGTATTGTCAGACCAGTATAAACTCAGTTTGCTTAGTATTAAAGATCAGTAGATTCTACGTTTTCCTCCTCACATCTCATATTGCAAATTCTTCCTTGAGAAGAAATTTATTTTTATCATTGATTGGAATTAGAAGCCCGAAACTCTTGAATCAGTGAGACACTTGTGTCGTGAAATAAATATAAAAGGATGGACACCAAAGCCATCAGTAAATTCATAAAATTGCTCCACTCCTATAAAAAAGGAGACTTATGCAAGTTATCTTCCGACGAAGGAAAATCCAAGATTTCAAAAGTAGATCTGAAACTCCAACTCCAAATTTTATAGATTTAGATTCAAATGACCACAGAAAATAGCAATAAAGACACTTAACTAGAATTTAGTTCATTTGACAATGACAATAGAAATATATAGTCAATCCTATTGGTATTGCAGTAGGATACCTCTGTCAGAGCCCATAATGAAAAGACTTCACTCACAAAGAAAAAGAGACCTCCAATAGCTCCAATTGTATGAAATGTCGAAATCATTTTTTTCAATCATAGAGATCATTTGTGAAATGATACATTGCACCAAAAAAAAAAAAAAAGAGTTATGGACCCCTCCATTCCAGAAGAATCGTTGAGCAATTCCTTTAAGTGGCTGACAATTTGATTCCATCTTCACATGGTCTAGACCACTTAACGATAATTCAAAATGCTATCAAAGAAAGCCATGCAATATCTGTGATAAGGGCTAAAATCACTATTATTTTCTTAGTTATTTCAGGTTGTTTTGTGATACATTTGTTGTAATAACTAGGCATATTCATTCCTATTTGATATTTTTCTTATAAAAAGAGTTTTTAGAAAATTTATGTAGATTTGAATTAAATTCTAGCAAAAACTGAACAATTCTAGAATACACCTGGTGCCAGGCCCAACCAAGGGACCAGGCGCCAGGTCCATTCTGCTTAAGCAGAGGAAACCGAGCAACTTTCAGGAAGAAAACAGAACAGACCTGGCACCACGTGGGTTGACTGGACCCGTGCCAGATCCATTCTGTCTGGCCAGTGAAAACAGAGCAAAAACCAGAGGAAGAAAAGATTGCACCTGGCACTAGGTGGGTTAACTTGACCCGGCACCAAGTCCACTCTGGAAGGCAAAAATCTTGTGCATGAATTTGAAAATTTTCCAAAAAATTTGGTATTTTCTAATTCTTACTCAGCCAAGATTCATCAAACAATGAATTTAGCATTAAAGAGGCCTATAAAAGCAAGCGAAAACACAAGAGAATAGGGAGATATATAGAGAGGTGGATCCAAGAGCTAAAATTCCAATCACTCATTGAAGGAAATTCACAAAATCAAGAAGGGATGTTCAAGAGAGTCTTCAAAAGAAAAGAAAGAGGCTTGTCTATGAGTGCTTTTTTTTTTATCTTTGTTTTCTTATTCTTTAACAATGATGTATTCAGTGTTTTTATTGTAATTTAATATTATTTTGGAATTCATGATTTTGTGTTGATTTAGTTATTTGATCAAGTCTTTATCATCCTTGGTTTTTGATTACTTGTTATCATTGTTTATTGATGCGAGTCCTTTTAATTGACTAGGGACGACGATGTTAGGAGTTTCATTGTATTGATTTCGTATTTGTCTAATCTTAATAGACTTGAGTGATAAAGTTAACATTATAAGACTAAGTAATCAAAGATTAGTTGATTTCACCTCGACGCAAGGGTTATTAGCTAATTTCTTGCCTTTAAGGAATTGAGGCTAATGCATGTTTTGGTTATGTTAGCTTAATTGACAAATCTGTTAATATTAATCAAAAGATAGTAATTCCATGGATTGGCAAATGAAGTGGAATTTATCTAAGTAGATTCATGACTTGAGAAACGCTTGAATTTTACTTTATATTCCCTCATGATGCCAAGATGATAATTAGTTGAGAGAATTGCTAGTTAGTTCATTAGCATATTTTTTAGGATAATTGTCTAAATTACATATTCCTACATCCTTGAGTTGTATATATTTCTTTATTTTTATTTTTCTTATTTTTTCACTTTATTTAGGTTGGTTAAACAATGAATAAAAAGTGATTAGTGTGTATTTATTCCTTTAAGGATCGATACTCGTTAATTCCTTATACTATGCTTACGATGAGTATACTTGCTCGTATGTGTATTTTGAAATTAATGTTTTAATTAAAACTTGACTAAGGGATGTATTTAAATTTAATAATTTTTATATACCTAAAATTTACGCATAAAGTTTTTGGTGCCGTTGCCGGGAACCAATATCATGAAAGTTTGGATTTTGTTGATTTAACCACATTTATATGTTTATATGTCCATATATCTATATGTAAATATGTATATATGTTCTTTGTATAAATTGGCATTCTATCTTGTTGTTTGTAACGTTGTGTGACTTAATTGATCAACTTACTTCATGTTGTACTGTAAATACCACTAACTTTTGTATTTAGATAGTTTATGAATTCATGTGTTTTTCTTTTCTTTATTTTTCAATTATTTATTTTTCCTTATTTTTTCTTTTCTTTGTTTTTTTATTATTTTTTTTGTTTTTATTTTCGATTTTATTTTTCTTTTTCTTTGAGCGTGAGATTGACATCATCATGGATAACTACTTTTGGGCACAAGATCAAAGGAGCTATAATGACGAAAATTTGACAAATTTGCAAGCTCAGATTGACGCTTTTTGTGAGATGTCACTTGAAACCTCAATGCATTCTTTTGTCACCAATACAAATTCCTCTATTAAGTGGCATGAAGTAGCATCCCAACGTATGAGCCATCAATGAACACAACTAATCAAATTGGTTGAGGATGCCATAAAGGCCCATATGCTTGAACAAGAGAATCCCCAAGGAAAAGAGAGAGGATATGAGGAACAATTATCCAATGTGGAAAGGGAGGTATTCAATTCTCCTCTATGTGCTAATAATTCTAATCTCTCTTTCTCATATGATTTTTTGGGTTCTTCTCAATTCTTGGAGAACAAGGGTCCAAATGATGATTTATTGAATTTATCATGCTTCAAGGAGTTGAATCTTTTAATGTTACATCGTAAGAAGTCCTTGGAGGATCGTGGTAATTTCTATCCTTCACCTCATTCAAAGGGAGGTAACTTAGTTTTTGTAGATGTGTTGAAAAGTACTGATTTCTTTATCCCATCTTTAAAAGCTCAATTGCTACATTTTAAAAGGAATTTTAATTGTGACAAATCTTTAGAAAGGATAAGTGGCGATTCTAATATTTATACATTTTTTAGACATAATTTACATCTTTATGTTGGGAACTTTATTTGTATGTCTAAAAAGGTGCTACGGATAGGGGGTCATGCATTTACATTCATTACAACTAATATTTTCCATGAAGCCTCTATTTTTTAAAATCCTCTCTTATTTCTACTTTCATCATGCTTACCTTTTTCATTGAGCATTAATTTCTTTTACAAATGTTTGATGAGGAAGCATGATGTGTGGAAAGAGTGTTTTTTTTTATGTGTTTTGGGTTTGTTTTGAATTTGGGTTTCTTTAGGTCTTTTGGTCATTCTTTTGTTTTATCTAAGTTCCATTTTTAGTTGTTAGGTGTTATTTTTCCCAAATAAGAAAAATATTTTCCATCTTAAGTGTGGGGGAGTAATTTGTATATTTATTTGCTTTCTTAGGATTTTTAGTATTTTTCTTTATTTTATTTTGTTTTATTTAGGTGTGTTTTTATTTTGTTATTATTTTCTTTGTGCTTTTATTTGTGTTTTTTTTATAGGTAGGAATAAAGTCCTCTTGAACAAGCCTTGCTCTCTATTTTCAGTTTTGATATCTATTGGCACTTTATTGCACTTGGGAAGTATTATTTAAACTTTCTACCCCTTTATTATTTTTGGTTCCTTTGGAGATACTTTCTTGTATTTATTTTTTACCAATGAGGACATTGTCCAATTTAAGTGTGGGGGAATAGTTTAGTGATATTCTTTGTCTAAGTTTTTATCAATTATTTTGGTGTTTTCTTTGTATTGAGCTGCTTTAGAAAAACATAGTTTAAAAGATTTTGGTTGAAAAACAACTTTGTTGCAAGTTCCTTGAAAGTCTTGAACAGTTAAAGATTTAAAAGTTTGGAACTTTTGGAGCTAATTCGCAATGAAACTATTTTCTTTTCTCTATTCTTCCATTTTATTGATTTTGGTCTTCTTGGCTTTGCTTTCATTGTTATATCTTTGGCCATTGAGAACAATATCCAGTTTAAGTGGGGGGGGGGGAGGAGAATAAGATTGAAGAAATATTTTTTCATCTCATTTTTGTGAAAATTTTTCACAATTTTAGTGGTTTTCATTGTTTAAATTAATGTTGTAATTCTTTTTTTTACTTGGATAGGATTTTTTGTCATTCATTTGGTGGATTTTTATGAAATTGGCTTGTCGGATAGGATTTTTTCAAGACTTGAGAATTTTGATTAATCTTGTTTATACATTGGTATTTGAATATTATTTGACTAATCTAGTTAAAATATGAAGGATATGAGGAATATGAGAAAAGTTTATTAGCTAACTCTTGTATTATGAGTTTAAATTTTACTTAGCTTTGAATTATGATGAAGAATGTGAGTTGATAACAGATCTTTGAGAAGAAAGACTGTGAAAAATTCTTGTGAGTTAAAAATTGAAAAAATGAGTTGGTAGTTTCCTATTTGAAGATGAGAAAAAAATTGTTTTGCTTGTTATGGGGGCCAATACGAATAGTGAAGAGAAATCCACTTTCTTGAGACTATGAATTCCCAAGAGCAAAAGAAAGGAATATTGTTGAAAAAAATGATGAGTATGACTAAAAGGGGGCTAATACGATGTGTGAAGAGAAATCCATGCACTTGAGGTTATCAATTTCCTAAATCATTGAAAAAATTTTGAGAGAAAAACATAAAAGTGCTTTCCTTACATCATGACTTGAGTTATGCAATTTTTGGATTTAAAATGCTTGGGTTGGTAGATGGCTTGATATGTGTGATTCATGTTATCTATATTTTAACTTGAAGAGTGAAATAATTTTCTTAGACTAATATATAAACTTGATTAATTTGACTTCAAGAGTTTTGTGATATCTTGTCAAATGTTTCAAAGTTTGAATTGTTTTCAAAGGGGTGTGAATGACAAAAGTTTATCTAAAGGTTGAAGAGAAGTTATAATCCTTGCTATCTTAAAAAATTTTTTGGAACGAGAAAGAACTTGTGTGCTCTTGATAATTTTCTTTGATTAAAGTGTTTTACTTAAGGAAAAGCAAAAGTTTAAGTGTGGGGGTATGTGATAGGTGCTAAAATCACCATTATTTTTCTAGTTATTTGAGGTTGTGTTTGTGATATGTTCGTTGTAATAACTAGGCATATTCCTTCCTATTTGACATTTTGCTTGTAAAAAGTATTTTTTGGCAAATTTACGCATATTTGGGTTAAATTTGAGCAAAAAGTGAACAATTCTAGAATGTACCTGGTGCGAGGCCCATCTAAGGGACTAGGCGCAGGGTACATTCTGGTCAAGCAGAGGAAACCGAGCAACTTTTAAGAAGAAAACAGAACAGACTTGGCGTAAGGATTGGTACGTGGACCAGACGCGGGGTCCATTTTGTCCGCCAAGTGAAGATAGAGCAAAAACCAGAGGAAGAACAGATTGCACCAGGTGCCAGGTGGGTCGACTTGACCGGCGCCAGGTCCACTCTGGAAGGCGAAAATCCTATGCACGAATTTGAGAATTTTTCAAAAATTTTGATATTTTCTAATTCCTACTCGGCCAAGATTCCTCAAGCAATGAATTTAGCATCAAAGAAGCCTATAAAAGTAAGAGAAAACACAAGATAATAGGGAGATATATAGAGAGATGGATCTAAGAGCTAAAATTCCAAACATTCATTGAAGGAGGAATTCACCAAATCAAGGAGAGTTGTTCAAGAGAGCCTTCAAAGAAGAAGAAAGTAACTTGTCTATGAGTGCTTTCTTTTATCTTTGTTTTCTTATCCTTTAACAATAATGTATTCGATGTTTTTATTGTAAATTAACATTATTTTAGAATCATGATTTTGTATTGATTTAGTTATTTGATCAATTCTTTATCATCTTTGGTGTTTTATTACTTGTTATCATTGGTTATTAATGCGAGTTCTTCTAATTAACTTGGGACGACGATGTTAGAAGCTTCGTTGCATTGATTTCGTATTTATCTAATTTTAATGGACTTGAGAGACAAAGTCAGGATTATTGATATGATCATGAGTGGACTTTTTCTTAGTGTTGTGGGTGGTTTAGTTAACAATGAGTTTAGCTCATCCTATAGGACCAAAACAGTAAATTTATTGAGACAAAAAGGATAAATTAAACTAACAACCTACCCTCTATCAAACCCTTGAAGAATTAGGCTTCAAAGACCTTTAAGAATAGTAGAAAGTTCTACTATAATCTCACCCCAATATCCTTGAAGCAACAAAGGCAAAGAAGAACAAAAAGAATAGAGAAAATAGCCACCCAAGTAATGGAATTCAAACAAATCTTAGAAGAGTAAAGCAACTAAGACCCATTGAAAGAGAAGAGTAAAGCAACTAAGACCCATTGAAAGAAATCACATTGGATTATCCAAAAGATTTTATAGATTCATTCATAGGAGGACTAACCCTTAAGTATGGTCTTGAATAAGATGAACTAGGAGGCTAGAGCCTCTCAAGACTCTCTCTTCAAATTTGAATAAAGTGTGTGACTTGTGCTGTCACTTCACTAAAAGTTGTATTTATACTACCCTAACCCTAACTAAGTAATCCCTAGGGTTCTAATACAATTTAGGGCCTTAATAGGTGTTTACAAAACATTTAAAATAGAGAAGAACCGGAGAAAACATAAAAAATGCGGCCCAAGCTGGAGCCGGCACAGGCTAGGGCTCTTGAGCCGGCACCGATTGTGCACTGTGTTCAGGCCATCATTGTGCAAGTTGAAGCCGGCGTCGATTCGACTACTTGGGCTAGTGTCGGCTGTTCACCGGAAGGCCACCTTTTGGTTAAATTTCGTCCGTCTTTGTTGCCGGCTTGAGTTCTTATTGGGGTCCTTCTTGGATAGTCATCAAAATAAACTCTTGGCTAGCTTCCTCACCTTCCAACCCTCTTCCATCCTCAAGCATGGTTTTATGAGCAATTGAAAATCATCTTGAAGCTTTTTGGTCCTAGATCTTATCATTGGTCCTTATCCTTACACGGTCATGCCTCCCCCTTCTTGATCTTGACCCCATGATGAAGTGGAGTCTCATCATCTCCCCTTCCTTAGAGAGAGGTCACTAACATTGAAAGTGGTGCTAACATGAAACTCACCGGGTAAATCTATCTTATAAGCGTTATCTCCAACTTTGGCGAGAACTTGAAATGGACGATCTGTCATTGGATCTAATTTGCTCTGTCGCTGCGTGGAAAATCTCTCTTTGCGAAGGTGCACCCATACCTAATCGCCCGGTTCAAATAACACATTTTCCTTCCTTGATTAAGCTTATGGGCGATCTCTTCATTTTGTTTTACGATGGTTGCTTTCACCTTCTCATAGAGTGCTTCACTATTTCTACCTTCTTAGCTCCATCGAGATTCATCCATTCACTTATAGGAAAGGGAACCAAATTTAAAGGAGTTAGAGGATTAAAACCATACATAATTTCAAAAGGAGAAAAAGAAGTGGTAGAGTGAATAGCTCTATTGTAAGCAAACTCAAAGTGTGGCAAGCATTCCTCCCAAATTTTCAAGTTCTTCTTGATTATAGTCCGCAAGAGTTGGGTGAGTGTTTGGTTGACCACCTCCGTTTGTCCATCCGTTTGAGGATGATAAGTTGTGGAAAATAAGAGATTAGTACCGAGTTTGTTCCATAATACTCTCCGGAAGTGGCTAAGGAATTTAGTATCTCTATTCGAGATAGTAGTCCTTAGAATCCCATGCATTCTCACCAATTCCTTAAAGAATAAATCTGTAATATAGGACGCATTATTAGTCTTGGAACAAGCCACAAAATGAGCTATTTTGGAGAATCAATCAACAATCACAAATATGGGGTCCCTACCCCCCTGAGACCTAGGCAATCTTAAGATGAAATCCATTGAAATATCAACCTAAGGAACATTAGGTGTGGGCAAAAGAGTATAAAAACTATGTGGAAGAGATCTAGACTTAGGTCGCCTACAAATAATGCATTGAGAACAATGTTTCTCCATATCCTTTCTCATTTTTTGCTAAAAGAAATGTTTCTTAAGGATGCCTAAGGTCTTTGCAATATCAAAATGCCCCAATAGTCCCTCACTATGGGCCTCCTTAACTAACAACTCCCTAATAAAACCCTTTGGCACACAAAGCCTTACTTCCCTAAATAAGAAACCATCGTGCCTAAAATATTTAGCAAATACACATTTCTCACAAGTATGGAAAATATCCCCAAACTCCTCATCATCAACATACAATTCCTTCACAAGTTCAAAACCAAGAAATTTAGCATCCAAAAGGTTTAGTAGTGCATACCTTCGAGATAGTGCATCCGCTACCATATTTTCCTTACCATTCTTGTATTGAATGACATAAGGAAATGTCCCAATAAACTCCATCCACCTTGCATGTCTCTTGTTCAAATTTTGTTGGCTTTTGAGGTGTTTAAAGGTTTCATGATCGGTATAAATGACAAACTCCCTTGGTAAAAGGTAGTGTTGCTAATATTCTAGGGTCCTCACCAAGGCAAAAAGCTCTTTTTCATAGGTAGAGTAATTGAAGGCCGCCCCGGATAATTTGTCACTAAAATATGCTGTAGGTTTTCTATCTTGGGTTAAGACCACACCTATTTCCACCCCACTTGCATCACACTCTATCTCAAATGCCTTCTCAAAGTTTGGAAGAATAAGAATTGAAGTTTGGCTCAATTTGTCTTTGAGGGTTTGAAAGGCTAGTTGTTGGGCTTCCTCCCTCCTAAATCCCATTTTTCTTAAGTAATTTTGTATGAACTTCCTATAGAAGCTAGCTAGCCCATGGAAACTACGGACTTAAGTAATGGTGGTAGGGGTGAGCCAATCTTGGATGACTTTTACTTTTCTCTCATCAATCTCAATCCCTTTAGCACTCACAACATACCCAAGGAATGTAATCCTCTCCAAACAAAAAGAGCACTTCTTAAGGTTAGCGTACAATCTCTTCCTTCGAAGGGCAACAAGCACGCTTTGAACATGATTCAAATGATCCACATATGATTTGCTATAGATTAATATATCATCAAAGTACACAACAACAAATTTTCCAATGAATTCCCTCAAAACATGGTGCATTAATCGCATGAAAGTACTAAGAGTATTAGACAGCCCAAATAGCATGACAAGCCACTCATACAACCCTTGTTTGGTATTAAAAGCCATTTTCCATTCACCCCATTCTCTTATTCTAATTTAGTGGTAACCGAATTTTAAATCAATTTTAGAGAAAATACATATACCAAATAGTTCATCAGGCAAGTCATTTAGCCTAGGAATGGGATAGCGGTACTTCTATGATGTTGTTGATAGCGCGACAATCGATGCACAAACGCTATGTCTCATCCTTTTTAGGCACAACAGAACTGGAACTGCACATGGGCTTTGGCTCTCTCTCACATGTCCCTTCTCAAGTAATGCCTCTACTTACTTTTGCAATTCCTTGGACTCCTCCGGGTTACTTCTATATGCCTATCGGTTAGGGATGACAACTCCGGGCACAAAGTCGATTTGATGCTCAATCCCTCTTATGGGTGGTAGTCCTCCGGGCACCTCCTTTGAGAAAACATCTTCAAATTCTTGAAAAATAGTTGCAATTTCATTAGGCAAAGACAATGTAGAATTATTAGTAGAAACATAAAAACCTTTGCATAAAAGAAGAATAACCGGTTCCTTAGCTTCTATAGCCTCTATGACCTCACTTTCTTTTACAAAGTAATTCACTCTTCTTTTACCTTCCCTTTTTTGTCCTTGCTCACTCCTATCCTTGATCGTCAAAGGTACTTGTTTGTCCATCCTCTCTCTTAATTCATTTTCTTTCCTCTCTTGTTCTTTTCTCTCAATTTCTTATTTTTGTTTGACATCTTGCGCTCCCTTCTTCTTTTCTTTCTCCTTCATGATTTTTTAATCTTTGTTCACCTCACTAGGGGCTATGGGGGTGAGGATAAACTCAGTTCCCTCCTTGAGTAGGGAATACGTATTTTTCCTCCCATCATGCTTTACATGCCTATCGTATTGCCAAGGCTTCCCTAGGAGCAAGTGACCCGTTTGCATGGGTACCACATCACATACCACATCATTCTTGTAATTTCCCATCTCAAAAGACACCAGAACTTATTTGTTTACTCTCAATTTCCTGCTTTCGTTCAACCATTGCAATTTGTAGGACTTGGGGTGTTTAATCCATCTCATGTCCAATTCTTCAACCAAGTTTGCACTAATCATGTTAGTGCAACTCCCACTATCCACAATGACACTACAAGGGGTCTTGTTGATTAGACACCTAGTGTAGAAAATGTTCTCTCTTTGTTGGTAATCATGGCCTTCAATGGCTTGTGAATTCAATGACCTTCTTATGACTCCCACCAAAGAATATTCTTAACCAACAACTTCCCCTTCATCACTTTCCTCTTTCCCATTTCCCTTTTGGTCTCCTTGGTACCTTTCTCATTTTTCTTCTTTGTCGGAAGAAACCTCACTATAGGGATTAGTATACATCGTTCTCTTGCTTGGACACTTATGGGAAGTATGTCGATATCCAAGGCACTTAAAACACTTGATATCCCTATTCCTTTGTGGCCTCTCCACGGCTATTCCATTGTCCTTATTCCAACTTTTCCTAGATTTCCAATCCCCCCCAAGCTTCTAATCCTCTCTAGGTTTGTTGAAGTCCATTTGGAATGGCTTAGGGGCTTCATCCTTCTTAATTGGCATCTTGCTAGTAGTGTTGGGGTTTGGAAGTGGTGGTCTAGTAAATGCTTTCATCTTTAATTGCCTCTCAATCTTCATAGTGACATGTACCATATCCTCCAATCGTTCATAGGGGTGAAATTTTACCAAATTGGCAACTTCCCTATTTAAGCCTCCTAAGAACCTTACCCTTGTTGCCCTAAGATCCTCATTGATTTGAGCTCTTATCAACATTACTTCCATCTCTTTATGATAATCTTCCACACTCTTGTTCCCTTGCTTGAGTGATTGGAGCCTTTGATAAAGATCATTGTAGTAATGGTGTGGTACAAACCTAACCCTCATCATATCTTTTAACAAGTTCCAACTAGCCATAGTTTCCACTCTCATTTATCTTCTTTGTGCACTAACTTGCTCCCATCAAACCAAAGAATACTCCGAAAATCTCAAGATAGCCAACCTCACCTTTGACTTTTCACTATAGGTATGATTTTCTAAGAAGATCTCCATCTTGCTCTCCCACTCGAAATGTGCTTCGGAGTTATTCTTGCTATAGAATGTGGGCACTTTCAATTTAATGTGGTTCAACTCCCTCTCCTCATCATTTTCTTCTCTCCTACCTCCTCTATTGCCCTATCCTCTATTGTGTTCCCCATAGGCTTTAACTTGTTCCCTCTCATACTATTCATCAACTCTCTCAAACTCTCTTTCTAAACCCCTTAGGTTATTCCCACTATTTCTTCCTTGATCCTTACCTCATTCTCCTCTTATACCATGTCTTCCCTCTCATAGGAGTTTGTTGGAATCCTCTGATAGAGTGCTCATCCTACTATTCCTCTTGTTGGGCATTTAACAGAGAAGTATAGGTATTACCATCCCTCATCTTAGGGCCAGGTACTTTAAATCGCTCTTGACCTCTCATTTGTACGACGATAGAAGATTGTTCAAGATGATTTATCAATTTCCTTATCATGTTTTGAAACTCACTTTGCATAGTCCTCATCATAGTTTACAAGTCTTCACGCAAAACCTTAGCATCAATTTGTTCTTCTTGAAGTCTACTAGGTCCACTTGGGTTAGGCCTAGAGATCTCTTGATCAAGGGCCATGGTGGTAGAATATTTATTTATTTATACCTGCAAAATAAAGAGGTTAGAAAGAAAATTAGATATTCATTTCACTTCCTTGCGTGTTGGCTCTCAAAGGTTGGTCACTCTACGCTCGTGTTTGCTCTCTTAGGCTCTTTTAGTAATAGGCTTACCCTCTTGCCTTTTTCTCAATACCCAAGCCTTTTTGTTCAATCTCAATTCTCCCCAATAGCTAAAGATTTAGTCCAACTTAGTGAATCACACAAATCAATGAATTTTTCCAATTAGAGGGTCTTAGTGGAATTTCAACAAACACTTGTTGGGCACCTCAAGCAAACAAGTTTTAATCAAGAATTTCAAGAAATATGGACTCAATCAACATAAGAACAAATACTAGATGCACAAAGAAACACTTCTAAACAACAGACAAACAAGAGTTCGCAAGAACAAAGAAACAAGAACAACTAGAAATAGGATTATGAAGAACAAGATGATCACAAGTGTGCACTAGTAAAGTTGAGTTCAAAGAGTATGGAATTCAAAAATAGAGTGATATACTAAGTCCTAATATCCCAAGGAATGAGAATTAAGAATTAAAGTTCCGAACTGTATCCAAAAGTATTCTCATGGAACATTTATCAAACATTTTGGTTGTAATCTCGTCACTCAAAACCAACCAATATTTTCACTCAAATTCAAGCCCATTTTCACCACAATCACAAGATAAATTGGTTCCCAAGCAATATACTAACTTGAAGGAGCAATTTTCTTAAGGAAAAATGAAGAAATAGCAAAGATAACATGACCTTTATGTAGCATTTTTTCGAGTTACGAGCGAGATTTCTCTTGTTTTTCTTCAACTTTGTAGGGCTCCTTTTCTTGCTTCCATGCTTTGATTGGAATCAAAACTCTCCTCGCTCTGATACCAAACACTTTGATATGATTTTAAGTGGGTTTTTTCTTGGTATTGTGGGTGGTTTAGTTGACAATAAGTTCAGCTCATCCCATGGGACCAAAACGGTAAATTTCTTGAGATAAAACGGATAAATTAAACTAACAACCTACCCTCTATCAAACCCCTGAAAAATGAGGCTTTAAAGACCCTCAAGAATAGTAGAAAGTTCTACTATAATCTCATCTTAATATCCTTGAAGCAACAAAGGCAAACAAGAACAAAAAGAATAGAGAAAATAGGCAGCTAAGTAATGAAATTTAAACAAACCTTAGAAGAGCAAAACAACTAAGACCCATTGAAAGAAATTATATTGAATTATCCAAAAGATTTTATAGACTCATTCATAAGGAGGACTAAGTCTTAAGCATGGTCTTGAACAAGATGAATAAGAAGGCTAGGGCCTTTCAAGACACTCTCTTCAAATTTGAATAAAGTGTGTGAATTGTGTTGTCAATTTACTAAAAGTTATATTTATACTACCTTAACCCTAGCTAAGTAATCCCTAGGGTTCTAATACAATTTAGGGCCTTAATAGGTGTTTACAAAACATTTAAAATGGCGAAAAATCGGAGAAAACATAAAAAACGTAGCCCAGGCTGGAGCAAGTGCTGGCTAGGGCTCTTGAGCCGGCACCAGTTGTGTGCTGTGTTTGGGCGTCGTTGTGCAGGTTGAAGCCGGCGCCGGTTCGGCTACTTGGTCCGGCGCCGGCTGTTCGCTGGAAGGTCCTCTTTCGGTTAAATTTCGTTTGTCTTTGTTGCCGGCTTGAGTTCTTGTTGGGGTCCTTCTTGGATAGTCATCAAAATGAACTCTTGGCTAGCTTCCTCAACCTTCCAACCCTCTTCTATCCTCAAGCATGGTTTTATGAGTAATTGAAAATCATCTTGAAGCTTCTTGGTCCTAGATCTTGTCATCGGTCCTTATCCTTGCATGGTCACGCCTCTCTCTCCTTAATCTTGACCTCCATGATGAAGCGGTGTCTCATCAATTATAGGACTGTATAATCAAAGATTAGTTGATTTCACCTCGAGCAAAGGATTATTAGCTAATTTCCTACTTATAAGGTATTAAGCCTAGTGAATATTTTGGTTATGTTAGCTTGATTGGCAAATCTGTTAATATTAATCAAAAGATAGTAATATAATGGATTTGGAAATGAAGTGAAATTTATCTAAATAGATTTATAACTTGAGAAATGATTGAATTTTACTTTATATTTTCTCATGATGCCAAGATGATAATAAGAAGAGAGAATTGCTAGTTAGTTCATTAATATGTTTTCTAGGATAATTGTCTAAATTACATATTCCTACATACTTGAGTTGTATATATTTATTTATTTATTTCTTATTTTCTCACTTTATTTGGGTCGGTTAAACAATGATTGAAAGTGATTAATGTGTACTTGTTCTTTTGAGAATTGATACTCGTTAATTCCCTATACTATGCTTGCGATAAGTGTACATGCTCGTATGCGTATTTTGGGATTAATATTTTAATTAAAACTTGACTAAGGGATGGATTTAAATTTGATAATTTTTATACACCAAAAAATTATGAATCAATCTACCAATTTAAAAGCAAAGTTCCTAAAAAAAAAAATGCAGAGTGAGTTTTCCTATCCTTCAAGAGAAAATTCTTTGTACGCAGAAGTCATTTACTTTTTATTTTAGTTTTAGAAATTTGTATTTTAATAGTTCTTTTGTATTATTTGAAAATATCATTATAATAAAAAATCATTGAAATTTTTTAAGAAATCTTGGGTGCACTTTCATGAAGGATTCTAGTAAAACTAGTAGTCAAAAGATAAAGAATGGTGACATCAGAAGGAGAGGTATGGTGACATTTGATGGTAGTTATAGACATAGCCATTTCTTGAATAAGATTAAGAAATTGATGTTCAGACATGCCATCAATATTCCACTCGATAATATCGTGACTGGTGAAGATTGCACGGGTATCTAATTTCATTCATCAAATTGAACATCTGGAAAAGGGGGTCTTAGTTAATAGTTTAGAATGCTCCAAGTGAATTCCAAAAAAATATGAATAACATATTTACTCTTGTCTTCATAGGAAAGACCTAGTTTACTATGCATTGGTTGAGAGCTATAGGACCACCCCAGGGTCCGGGCTAATCTACCATTCCTAGGCTATGTAAGGCCAAATTCAATAGTTCTGGGCTAACCAATGTATAAACTGCGCTTATAGTTACTACTCAACCATATAGTTGCACGAATATTGGAAGGAAATAAAGAGAGAATAAAAAAGTGGAAACCTTTAAGGCTTTTGATTGTATAGGTTAGAAAGAGAAAGTGCCCTTTTATCCATGGCCTCTAGTTCAAATCTTTTTGATATTGATATTGAAACAATTAATGATCTTGAAATTAGTTCCCAATTAGACTGAACTAAATCTAGACTCATGAATTGGAAAATGCCAACATAAAAGTTTGATAAAATTTATGATAAAGGAAAATTTTGATTTAGTTCTAAACCACAATATCAAAACCACTAAGAAAATAGGTTCTATCAACAAGCCTTATGGTACTAATAATTTATTTAATCCAAAAACCTTAGAATCACATAGAAAAAATAAATATCGCTACTTGCATATAGGATTAGTACATATAGCTGTTAAACTTTTATACCCATTAGGAATTAATTCTCCCATCTGTCTCTTGCTAGGAGACAATAGACATCTTGATTTTAATAACAACCTTTTAATAGTACCTGAATCTAATATAGCAAATGACCCTGTTTATTTTAACCATTTTCCTAATTTCATCGTAGATCCAACAGATCCTCATATCCTTAAAAACTTAACTTTAAACATTCAGACAAAGAATTTAGATTTTGAATTAGGATCGAAATCTCTTAGATTAATTTATCGTGCATATTACAAAGACATGAAAACAACAAGAAATCCAAAGCCAAAAGTCATGTAGGAAATCCCAGAGAAACATGTTTATTAGAAACTAATTTTGAAAGATTTAATACTTTCATTCCAAGATATTTGAAATGGGACGATGTTCATGATACAAAATGGAATTTTGAAAGCATAATTAATCCAGAGGACATTATGAATCGAACAGAATTGATCGAATTATAGAATTCTCTTCTGGTAATACTGAACTTGAATTTTGTCAAAAATCCTTTTCCATATCCTCTTTTTCTTCTGAAAGATCACTTTTTTGAAGTCCGAGTACTCGAAGATTAAATAGTGTAGATTTTTTAGGAGAAATTCCTAAAGTAAATTATGAAGATAATGCCAGTATAAAATTCTCTAGTTCGACAAAATTTGAAATGTAAATGCCAAATACTTTAATGATGATTTCTTCCGATGATGAATTTGAATTAGATAAAAACTACTTGAAACATGAACGGAATAGACCTTGTAATCAACTTAAAATAGATTGGTATTTTTCTACTACAACAATTGAAGAAAGAAAAAATTAATAGAAAAATATTATTGTTATCTGAAAAAAAATTTAGAAAACAATTTGATTTTTTCGATTGGTATGAATACTCTGGAAAATATAATCAAATAGAATCCATTAACATGATTGCTAAGAAGTGGTATACAACTAAAAAAGAAGTTAAAGAATCTGTACTCCCTCCACCTAAAGAAAATAAAATACCTGTTGAAGGTTGTATAATTACAACCTCTCCTTTTAAAATAGAAAATATAGATAAACAAGGTGATGTCACTAACAAAGATTAAAAAAAAAGTTATTCAACAAAATAATTATAGAAATTAGATTGTAATCAATGTGGCTAATAAAGTAGAACAATTAGATAGTAAATCCACTATTAGAGAAATGCCTAAATGAAAGCAATATGATCCAAAAAATCTATAGACTCTAATCCTATCTTTAAACCAATTTTATCTTAACATACTTCTTTGAAATTATCAAAAAATTTTAAAATACATGATTCAAATTTCGATATTTTAAAAGACTTAAATGAAAAATTAAAATAGTTAAATACTAAAAATGTTCCTGAAAGGTCATCAAAAGCTTAGATTTGAATAATTAATGATATGGATCCATAACATCCAAATAAATTAACTTTCAAAACAATAACCAAAACCTCTTTAGATACAAAAGGCCAACAAATAACCACTACTGCAGTAGTATTTGATTGACTAAATACCTTTGTGTTTACTTTAATTCAACATTTGTAGGGAATCCTCAACAATTTGCTGATTGTAATTATGAAATTCTTACTAATTTAATTTTCCATAAACTACACGATTTTAGATGGTATAAAGACATGTTTTTACAAAAGGTAATGCTCAGATCTGACTGTCATCATACTTTTTGGAAAAAACGTTTTATCTCTGCTTTACCTATTTTATTTGCAGAAAAAGTTAGATAAAAGCTTAAATTAGGTTGGGGTAATACTGTTTCTTATGCAACACTCTCTTATAGTCAACTAATTAATTATGTGAATCAAGTAGGAGCAAATCTCTCTACTAACTTAAAACTTAAAGCCTAAATTGAGAATTACCATAAAAATTCTAAGAAGGAAGTAGGAAATTTATGTGAAATATTTGGCTATACTCCAATTAAACCTCCTTTGAAACTAAAGAAGAAATTTAAGTCTAGATAAAAAAGTTCTACTAAAAGCACTAAAGAAAAGTTTTATAAAAGCTTTAAAAGAAAGACAAGAACAAAACAAGGGAAAGACAAAGATTGAATAAACTATTATTTTTGTGGAAAAAAGGTCATAAAGCTAATAAATGCAAACAAAAGTAAAATAAAAAAATAAAAAGAAAAAGAGAGTAAGTGAACCCTCTTTAAATAATGAAATGTTAGATCAAATCCATGCTACTCTGGATGAATCTAAAGATACTTCCAATACATCTGATAGTAATATTGATAAGATTTTTGAAATTCAAGAAAATTCCTCTAACACTAATCCTTTAGTTAAACCACTTATTGTGGATGTATAGGTATTTGTACCTGTACGATAAGAGAAATCAACATGATTAGTTCTAATAAAATCAATGTTATAACTAAAGCCAATAACGAACTTTTGTTTGAATTATTAGACCATATTCAGGATGAAAATGTTAAATGAGAATATTTACATAAAGTAAAAGAAATGGTTATAGATTCCAAACTACTGGTAGAACCTTATAATCTAAAAGAAGCCTTTGGTAGATTAAAAGGAAAGATAAAGAAGTAACAATTTTTTTACAAGATTTATATACAAAAATTAATATGTCGAAACAAGAAATTAAACATTTGAAAGAACAAAATGAATGAAGAATAACAAACATTAATAACATAAATATAAATCATTTACATTTACAAATGGAAAAACCACTATTAGAAGATACCATTGATAATGGTTTTTCTATAGAAGAGAACCAAAGAGCAGAATATATTTAAGCAATTTCTCAAACTACATTTTAGAAATAGTATATTTCTATTATTCTTAAAATAGATGATTATGTTATCAAAACAACAGCTTTAATAGATTCAAGAGCGGATCCAAATTGTATTCAAGAAGGATTAGTACCTACAAAATATTATGAAAAAATAACCACTAAATGTTAGGATTCGTGGACTCCTAAACGCGAAAAACATCCACGAATCCCTTCCGAGGATCTAAGTAAACGATTAAGATGATCGTAGGTTTGCAGAATTACCTCTGGTTGGTGAAATTGATATCCTTCGATTCCGATGGTGCTGCTGAACGTGCAACCCGAATGATCACCAGACGCTGCAGTGTGCGAACGTCCTCTATCGAATACACACCGCGAACTCACTCGTCACCCGGAGAGTGCTAGCGCCTAGGGTTTGAAAGGATTTTTTTTTTCTGGTAGAGAATGACATGAATGTTCTCAATAGAATTAGACTCTTGAAAAGACGGCTAGGGTTTTCTTAATAACCCCCGAACCCCTTAGAGTCCAACCCTAATAATATCTTATCATATTTTAATTTCAATTGAAATTAAATTAAAACTGATACGGTAAGATTCTGCCATTATCTCAGTTATTTAAAAAATTAATTTACCGAGTCAGATTCTTATAATCTGGACATTATCCAGATACATCGAATGTGGACATATTTCCAAATTCATTGTATCTGGTAAATTTTTTAAGTTCGATTAACTTAGACATATTTCCAAATTCATCAAATCTGGTTACCAGAAAAATAACCTAACAAGTTTGCTTATTGTGTGACCTTATAGGTTCATTTAACACTGGCAGTGTGCCCAAATCATATTTAAATGGCACACAAGTTATAAGTGGTTTCTAGCAAAACAATATAACTATCCAGGTTAAATGAAGATCGATGATCTCTTTGAACCAAATCATAATTTTATATTTAGTCCTTTTGTCACACGATATCCAGATTAAGCATAAGGCACGGAGCATGTCATCCTTATTAAATTTAATCAATTATTTCTTGATTTCATAGTAGACTGTTCAAACAAATGATATCAATATCTTAGATTGACATATTTGAGCACGGCCATGCATTTTAACAGTCTAACTTATCAAGGGGCCCATGGATATCTCTCCCATAATTGAGAGGGATAAATTCCTTCACTATCATTCATATTCCTCTCATTGATTTATTCTATATCCAACAGTAGTCTATTTTATTATCTGATTAAAGACAACTTTAGACGACGTTAAAATATAGAATTTATCAAGTAGGAAACTATGATGAATTTAGGTCGAAGGACTTTTAATATCATTATAGCTAGAGAAGTACTTATGACATGTTCCATGAAGTACTCTCACAGTGGGTCATGTCCAATACAATGTTGTCTAACATTTATTTATGTTTTGACTTGATATCACGAATATCCATGATCAGTAAAATATAGCCATCAAGTCACAAACATACTAATTTTAATTTATTATTGTTCCAATAATAATAATCGATCAGGGACAGTTTTAGAATAGTCATTGTATTCATTGTATGATTTTACTATAAAGTCACGTACTTGATGACTACAAAATAAAATGCACTATTCATGGAAAGAAAAACCTCATATTATTATATAAAACATAACGACAATAGTATAATTACAAATTGACTCTAGGGCATATCCCTAACAGTCTCCTACTTGCACTAAGACCAATTTGGCATAAGCCGTAATCCCATTGATCTAATATGACTATCATGTTTAGACAACGAGAGAGGCTTTGTTAGTGGATCTACAATATTATCATCAGTTGATACCTTGCATACTTTGACATCTCCTCTATCAACAATTTCTCGAATGAGATGAAAACATCTAAGTATATGTTTGGATCGCTGATGTGATCTTGGTTTCTTAGCTTCTGCAATGGCTCCATTATTGTCACAATAGAGAGCCACTGGGTTCACAATACTAGGAACTACATCTAGTTTTGTAATGAACTCTTTAATCCAAACTGCTTCTTTAGCTGCAATTGAGGCAGCTATATACTCAGCTTCTGTAGTAGAATCGGCTACGGTGTCTTACTTTGAACTTTTCTAGCTTACAACACCTCCATTTAAACAAAATAGAAAACCTGATTGTGATCTGTAATCATCTATTTCGGACTGAAAACTAGCATCAGTGTAACCATTTACAACTAGCTCGCCTTCTTGTCCTCCATAAACTAAGAACATATCTTTAGTTCTTCTTAAGTATTTTAGTATGTTCTTGACAGCAGTCCAGTGTGCCTCTCCAGGATTTGACTGGAACCTACTCATCATGCTCAATGCATATGATACATCGGGTCGAGTACATAACATGGTATACATGATAGAACATATAGCGGAAGCGTATGGTATCTTGTTCATGCGCTCTTCATCATCCTTCGTAGAAGGACTTTGAGTTTTGCTGAGCTTAATGCCATATGACATTGGCAAGAATCCTCTCTTAGAGTCTTGCATACTGAACCTTTTCAGTACTTTGTCAACGTATGCACTTTGAATTAGTCCAATTAACTTTCTAGATCTATCTCTATAGATCCTTACACCTAGAATATGGGCAGCTTCACCTAAGTCTTTCATTGAAAAATAATTTCCCAACCATGTCTTTACACTTTGTAGAGTTGGGATGTCGTTTCCAATAAATAAGATGTCATCAACATAAAGTACCAAAAAGACTATTGCATTCCCACTTGTTTTCTTATAGACACAAGACTCATCTTCATTTTTGATAAAGTTAAATTCTTTAATTGCTTCATCAAAATGAAGATTCCAGCTTCGAGATGCTTGCTTCAATCCATAAATGGATCTTTGAAGCTTGCACACTTTATTAGAATTCAAAGGATCACTAAAACCCTCAGGTTATATCATGTACGTATCCTCGAGTAAGTTTCCATTGAGAAACGCGGTTTTGACATCCATTTGCCAAGTCTTATAATCATAATATACTACTATGGCAAGAAGAATTCTAATAGATTTAAGCATTACAACTAGTGAAAAGATTTCATCATAGTCTATACCAAGAGTTTGTCTATAACATTTTGCTACCAGTCGTGCTTTGTAAGTATACGCATTTCCCTCCATGTCTGTTTTCTTTTTGAAAACCCTCTTACACCCAATGGTTTTTGAACCTTTAGGTGGATTAACCAAAGTCCAGACTTAGTTATCATACATGGATTGTATCTCAGACTTCATAGCCTGTAACCATTTTCCAGAGTCAGAACTCTTAATAGCTTCTTGATAGGAAGTGGGCTCATCATTAACCATAAGCTCCACATTGTGATCATCAATGATGAGGAATCCATATCTCTCAGGTTGCTGACAAACCCTATCAGATCTTCGAGGTCCTTGTTCTATAGAAGTAGGCTCATCTTGGACTTGTGAGCCATCTAATCGAGGTTCATTATTTGGTGCAGGCAGTAATTGTGGCTCTTGAATCTCATCTTGATAAGGTTCAGGCAGTAATTATGGCTCTTGAATTTCATCAAGATGTATTTTACTCTCACTGATTCTTTTGGAAATAAATTCCTTTTCAAGAAAGAATCCATTTCGAGTAACAATTACTCTATTTTCTTTTGGGAGATAAAACTGATATCCTTTAGTTTCTTTAGGATACCCCACAAATATGCATTTATCCGATTTAGGTGTAAGTTTATCAGATAATAAATGCTTTACATAAACTTTACAACCCCAAATCTTTAGAAATAACAAACTAGGTTGTCTCCCAGTTCATATCTCATATGGCGTTTTCTGAACCGATTTAGATGGAACTCGATTTAGTATGAATGCCGCAGTCTCTAGGGCATAACCCCAAAAGGAGATTGGAAGATCAGTTTGACTCATCATTGATCGAACCATATCTAATAAAGTCTGATTTCTCCGTTCAGATACACCATTTCATTGAGGTGTTCCAGGTGAAGTTAATTGGGAGATAATTCCACAATTTTTAAGATGCTCGTCAAACTCGTGACTTAAATATTCACCACCTCGATCTGATGGAAGTGTTTTGATACTTTTGCCAAGCTGATTTTGTACTTCATTTTGAAATTCTTTGAATTTCTGGAACGATTCAGATTTGTGTTTCATCAGATACATGTAGCCATATCCGCTGAAATCATTTGTAAATGTAATGAAGTACTGAAATCCTCCTCTAGCATGTGTATTCATTGGTCCACATACATCAGTATGTATTATGCCCAATAAATCAGTTTCCCTTTCATTTTGTCTCTTAAAGGGCGCTTTAGTCATTTTGCCTAATAAACAAGAATCACACATTTCGTAAGATTCTAAATCAAATGATTTTAGAAGCCCATCATTATGAAGCCTTGTTATGCGTTTGTCGTTTATATGGCCTAAACGACAATGCCAGAAGTAAGTCTGATTTAAATCATTGGATTTCAATCTCTTAGTATTAATATTATAGATTGACTTGCTGGAAGATCCACGAAGATTGAGAATATAGAGCCCATTTGATAATGAAGCATCTCCATAAAAAATGCCGTTTTTATTAATGGAAAAATGTTATTCCTAATAACAAATTCAAAACCTTCTAAATCCAAACAAGAAACTGAAATAATATTCCTACTCATAGCAGGAACATAAAAACAATCATTCAGTTCTAAAATAAGCCCACTAGGCAAAATTAATTCAAAAGTTCCTATAGCTACTGTAGCAACTTTTGCTCCATTCGCAACTCGTAGATCCACCTCGCCTTTTGTCAAGGTTCTACTCCTTTTTAGACCTTATACATTTACACAAATGTGAGATCTACAACCAATATCCAATACCCATGAATCAGAAGCAGACAAATTAATTTCTATAACATAAATACCTGAAGCGACAGTCTCACTGTCCTTCTTTTTCTTTGCTTCCAAATAGAGTTTGCAATTTCTTAACCAGTGTCCTTATTCTCCATAATGGTGGCAAGCTCCCTTCTTTGGTGTCTTGGCCTTAGGTTTGGGCTTGAACTTGGACTTTGCCTTGTCCTTACCCTTACTAGCTATGACTTTGCCCTTTCGGTTGTTCTTTTTCCCTTTCCCTTTTTGAACCATTAGAACACTAGGAGTACTCTTCTTAATATTCAGTTCAGCTTGTTTTAGCATCCCATGCAATTTAGTAATGGATTTCTCCATATTATGCATGTTAAAATTCATGGCAAATTGGTCATACTCAGGAGGAAATGAGCCCAAGATCAAATCCGTTGCCATGTCATGATTAACAGGAGCACCAAGCTTATCAAGATGATCAAGATAGCCCTTCATTTTAAGGACATGAGCACTTACCGAGGTGCCAGAAACCATCTTACATGCATTTAACACCTTGTGAGTTTCAAATCTCTCTTGTTGTGCTTGCTCTTGGAACATTTCCTTGAGATGCACAATCATGTCATATGCCTCTGCTTCTTCAAACTGTTTTTGAAGTTCAGAGTTTATAGTTGCTAGCATGAGGCAAGTAACATCGTTGGAGTCATCTTTATGCTTACTAGAAGCATCTTTTTCAGCTTTTGAGGTGTTATTTGCTGGAGTAGGGGGAATAGGATTTTCAAGAACATAGAGCTTTTTTTCTTGCTTAAGAACGATTCTTAAGTTTCGTGCCCAATCAAGAAAGTTAGTCCCACTAAGCTTGTCTTTCTCAAGCATAGAACGCAATGAGTTATTCCAACTATTTGTTGCCATTATCTACATACACAATATGCAAAGTAATTAATTTTAAGGCTTTAATGAAAAACTCCCACTAAAAGCATTTAAACCTTTTGAAACTTCAACATTTTAATGTTTCGAAGTGGGTAAAAATTTTTTCATAAATATTTTATTTTAATCATAAGTAAGCTTTGGCTTTAATATTATAATTAAATAAAAATTAAATTTTAATGAGATAGGCATCAAATGACCCGGCTAAAATATCTCATATAATGATCTAGGCACAAACCTATTTTGATAGCCTAGTTAAGTCAAACCATATCAAACATATGGAAAACTATTTTTCATCTTATCTCACTTAGATAATCAAAAGCATCCTACTTTGGCAGGAATGGCCATATGATGATCCAAGTAATAACAAGTGTTTGATTTTGGAAGGCATTTAACACTTAATTAATTTTTTTTTTAATAAAAATTTGATTGTAGTAAGCATGAAATAAACATATCAAATATGCATGCATAACATAAATAAAAGTGACATAGCATGGCCCATAACCTATGTTGATCATCACGAGCAAAGTGAAGATCAAGGTGGTCAATCTAGGTATATGAACTCCTTCAACATTCTCTAATTCCTTGAGCATACTCCTCCTTGGTTGTAAATGTTGGCCGCCGTCTTCTTTTACATTAGATAGTAAAATTAAAATAATACCTATTCTAGGAAAGCAGTACAATTTTACAACAATGAAAAATGACACGCAGGCCGTATTTAAAAATTTAAAATAACCAGAATATAACCTGACAATCACATTGGGATAAAATGGGCCATGCTATGCACTATTCAAAATAATCCACAACTACAAAAAAAAAAAACACAAATGAATAACACATAACGAATAGTTAGTTGGGGTTCCAAGGGGCGCTGGGGTCCAAGGGGCAGTTGATATACACCGTTTAAATTCACATATACATATATCATACATATCCACAACAATACGATTAATATAGATGAATCTAATCATTTAGCAACCTGTCTTTGATACTACTGTTAGGATTCGTGGACTTTTAAATGCGAAAAACATCCACGAATCCCTTCCAAGGATCTAAGTAAACGATTAAGATGATCGTAGGTTTGCAGAATTACCTCTAGTTGGTGAAATCGATATCCTTCGATTCCAATGGTGCTGCTGTACGTACAACCTGAATGATAACCAGACGCTGCAGTGCGCGAACGTCCTCTAACGAATACACACCGCGAACTCACTCGTCACCCGGAGAGTGCTAGCGCCTAGGGTTTGAAAGGGTTTTTTTCTGGTAGAGAATGACACGAATGTTTTCAACAGAATTAGACTCTTGAAAAGACAGCTAGGGTTTTCTCAATAACCCCCGAACCCCTTAGAGTCCAACCCTAATAATATCTTATCATATTTTAATTTAAATTGAAATTAAATTAAAACTGATATGATAAGATTCTGCCATTATCTCAGTTATTTAAACAATTAATTTATCGAGTCAGATTCTTATAATCTGGACATTATCCAGATACATCGAATGTGGACATATTTCCAAATTCATTATATCTGGTAAATTTTCTAAGCTCGATTTACTTAGACATATTTCCAAATTCATCGAATCTAGTTACCAGAAAAATAACTTAACAAGTTCACTTATTGTGTGACCCTATAGGTTCATTTAACACTGGTAGTGTGCCCAAATTATATTTAAATGGTGCACAAGTTATAAGCGGTTTCTAGCAAATATTATAACTATCCAGGTTAAATAAAGATCGATGATCTCTTTGAACCGAACCATAATTGTATATTTATTCCTTTTGTCACACGATATCCAGATTATGCATAAGGCACGGAGCATGTCATCCTTATTAAGTTTAATCAATTATTTCTTGATTTCATAGTAGACTATTCAAACAAATGATATCAATATCTTAGATTGATATATTTGAGCACGGCCATGTATTTTAACAGTATAACTTATCAAGGGGCCCATGGATATCTCTTCTATAATTGAGAGGGACAAATTCCTTCACTATCATTCATATTCCTCTTATTGATTTATTCTATATCCAACAGTAGTCTAATTTATTATCTGATTAAAGACAACTTTAGACGAAGTCAAAATATAGAATTTATCAAATAGGAAACTATGATGAATTTAGGTCGAAAGACTTTTAATATCATTATGGCTAGAAAGTGCTTATGAAATGTTCGATGAAGTACTCTCACAGTGGGTCATTTCCAATACAATGTTGTCTAACATTTATTTATGTTTTGACTCGATATCACAAATATCATGACCAGTAAAACATAGCCATCAAGTCACAAACATACTAATGTTAATTTATTATTGTTCCAATAATAATAATAATCGATCAAGGACAATTTTAGAATAGTAATTGTATTTATTATAGGGTTTTACTATCAAGTCATGTACTTGATGACCACAAAATAAAATGCAATATTCATGGAAAGAAAAACCTCATATTATTATATAAAACATAACGATAATAGTATAAGTACAAATTGACTCTAGGGTAGATCCCTAACACTAAATTATATTCTGCCTCTGGTAGTCAGCTTTAATGCCCATATCTATAATAATCAATTTTGTTTTGTCAATTCTTTTATTCTCATTGAAGACTTCAATGAAGAAGTAATTTTAGGAACTTTTTTTTTTTTTTAACTTAGATATTTCCATTTGAAGTAGACCAACATGGAGTCCACACTTACATCGGATCTATTCAAGTTACTTTTCCTTTTTTACTAAGTCCTCAAAGTAAAGTCATTAATACTTTAAAAAGGAAAATAATTCTCCAACAAAATCAAATCAACTTTTTAAAAGAAGATGTTAAATATAAAAGAATCTAAGAATAGTTACAACCCCGTGAAGTTCAAGATAAAATTGAAGTTGTACGAAAAGATATAGAAAGTCACATCTGTTTTGAAATACCCACAGCCTTTTGGAATAGGAAAAAACATGTTATAAGCCTTCCTCACATAGAAAACTTTAGTGAAAGTATGATAGCTACTGAAGCTAAGCCAAATCAAATGAATCAAGAACTTCTTGAATATTATAAATAAGAAATATCTGGATTACTTAACAAATGAATAATTAGGGAACCTAGATCTCCTTGGTCTTGTTCTGCCTTTTATTTTAATAATAATGCTGAAAAAGAACACAGTGCTCCTAGATTAGCGATTAATTATAAACCTCTTAATAAAGTTTTAAAATTGATTATATACCCAATCCAAACAAATGAGATTTTCTTAAATGAACCTTTAAAGCAGTCATTTACAGTAAATTTGATATGAAATCAGGTTTTTAGCAAATACAAATTAAAGAAAAAGATATATATAAAACAGCTTTTAATGTCCCTTTTGGCTAATATGAATGGAATGTAATGCCCTTTAGTATTAAGAATGCTCCAAGCAAACGTCAAGAAGTTATGAATGACATATTTACTCCATATAACTCTTTTACTATTGTTTATATTGATGATATCCTTGTTTTTAGTGAATCCTTAGATAAACACTTTAAACACCTTTCTTTTTTTCATGAAATTATCACGAAAAATGGGTTGGTAGTGAGTGTTGAGAAACCGAAATTGTGTCAAATTCAAATTAGGTTTTTAGGTCATGAACTCCATCAAGGTATGTATAAACCTATGTGTAGAGCCATTGAATTTGCAGATAAATACCCAGATGAAATTAAAGATAAAACCATGTTACAAAGATTCTTAGGATGTCTAAATTACATCTCAGATTTTATCCTAAACCTTAGACAAATTTGTGAACCCTTAAAACAACGACTCCATAAAAATCTAGTAGCTTGGGGTACAAAATAGACCCAAACTATTTAGAAAATCAAGAAGTTGTTGGGTATCTCAGGCTCGTATCGTATACAGCGCAGTGGAAAGTAAAACGAGATACCCTCCCAGGACCTGTCTATGTGTGGAAAACAAGACATAAAGAAAATAAAGGTAGTAGCTTTTTATCTTTGGGTAATCATTCAAAGAACAAAGAAATTCTTCTTTAAGTTGAGGCGCGATCTAATAATCCTCATGATCAACCTCCACGTGAGTTGAATGTCTAACCACTCTAATCATAGTTTGTGATTATTTCTAATAGTGATCCACACAGAGGATACATTCAAGCACCAAAATTTCCTGTGATAGCAGAAAAAGATGGCGGCTAGGGTTCTTTGATCAAGATCAAATCGAGAGAGAGAATAGAGGAAGCTATTGTTTCGTGGCTCTTAGTTTTTCGTGTGTGTTTTCAGCTAGGGTTTTTCGTGTGTTACATATGCTATATATTACACGAAATTTCCCTCCCAAACTAAGAGTTCTAATCCTATTAGAATTCCCTAATTGTAATTGAAAATATGAAGTTCTCACAATTACAACTTAGACCACAAATTATAGCTAATTATAATTTGTCCACAACAACTTCTCTTTCTCTCAATCAACCCCACTATGTTATCAAATAACATCTTGAGTATATAATCCTCTATTGTGTGTGACCTATTAGGTTTCCCAGTCAATTGGTAGCGAACATGAATTAATCCAAACGTCTTTGAGATTGATAATCCATAATTAATTAGAATTAATCCTAATAATTCAAATCAAGATTGGTTTATTATTTCATCAATTAATAAACCCATATTTCCAGATCATGAGCGGTATCTAGCAACACATCATGACCACCCAAGAGTCCAGGAAGTCAAGTGGCTTGACATGAACCCTTTAATAACAAATTTCAGTGTAATTAATTCCTTTCACCATACAATATCTCATTCAATTTAGAGTACGGAATTAGTGCTAACTTCCTCCAGAAATAATTCTGACCCGAAGAGTACTTGTACCAGGAACCCACTACTCTTAGATGTGTATTAATTGGAACTATTTTCAATACAATTGTCTTGGCCAAGGACTTCTCATGTAGTAATTCCTACAAGTGGCCGTGAGATATTCGCCCCTACTATTAGGAGTGGTGAATCCTTTACTGACCCTCTCAACTACTTTCGTTTACCTCGTAATGTACCCAATATCCATCCCATAGATGGCCCTCGATTGAGCTCCGGATATTGGAATCAAAGTACAAAGCTCAACAAACAAAGTACCTTGGAGATCTCAAGTCTAAGGATACTTGCACATTTGCTATATTGAGATTATATCACTGGCACTAAATAGTTATCCATGTGATCACCTCAAAGCTAGGTCATCCAATAAACTTGTTCCATTAACAAGCATCCATGTGTTAATTTTGAGTATCTCAATACTCACGGATATGAGAACCACCGCCTAATCAAATTAGGAAGTCTAATACATGCTAGTCTTAACGCATTAATGATATCCTATCTCATTAATACTATGACTAGGGACTATTTAAGTACTAACACCATACAGTGTAGTAGGAATCTCATATCATGATCTCTATCATAATTTCCTTAACACAGTGTTGTACTAGGGACTTTATCGAGCAGTTATATTACTTAAAGTAAACAAAAAAAAAATGTAAGATAAATAATGCATTATATTAAAATAAAATGTGTCATATACAATATACAAGTGATTGCCTCTAAGGTACAACACTAACAAACTCCCACTTACACTAGAGCCAATCATTCATGTATCTAATACCGAATGACTCAACATGACAATCATGTTTCTTTTGAGATAGTACTTTCATAAGCGGGTCAGCTATGTTCTCATCCATGGGAACTCTCTGTATCTTTACATCATTCCTATCTATGATATCCCGGATCAGATGATAGCGTCGCAGTATATGTTTGTATCGTTGGTGAGACCGCAGCTCCTTTGCTTATGCAATGGCTCTGTTGTTGTCACAATACAAAGTTATTGGACCAACAACACTAGGAACCACACCTAGTTCCATCACGAACTTCTTAATCCAAACAGCCTCCTTAGCTGCTTCAGAAGCAGCTATGTACTCAGCTTCTGTCGTAGAGTTGGCAATAGTCTCTTGTTTGGAACTTTTCCAACTTATTACCTCTCCACACAACGTAAACACGTAGTCAGATTGTGATTTGAAATCATCTTTGTCAGATTGAAAACTGGTATTAGTATACCCGTTTATTTTCAAATCACCTTCTCCATATACTAAGAACATATCCTTAGTCCTTCATAAGTACTTAAGAATGTTCTTTACAGTTGCCCAATGACCCTCACCAGGGTCAGATTGGTATCTACTCGTCAAACTGAGACCACAAGATACATTGGGCCTAGTACATATCATAGCATACATGATAGATCCAACTGCTAAGGCATATGGAATCTTACTCATGTGATCCCTTTCAACTTGTGTCTGGGAGACATCAACTTTGAAAGGCTTACACCATGTAACATGGGTAGGAATCCGTTTTTGGATTGATCCATGTTAAACCTCTTTAGTACTTTATTTATGTATGTAGACTGTGAAAGACCAAGTAACCTTTTGGATCTATCTCTATAGATCCTTATTCCAAGAATATAGGTTGCTTCTCCAAGGTCTTTCATGGAGAATTGTTTGGACAACCAAATTATAACCGTTTGCAAGATAGGTATATCATTTTCTATTAGCAATATGTCATCTACATAAAGTAGTAAGAAAACGATTGCACTCCCACTAACCTTCTTGTATACACAAGGCTCATCCATATTTTGAATGAAACCAAACTCTTTAATTGTTTCATCAAAATGGATGTTCCAACTCCTAGAAGCTTGCTTAAGTCCATAAATGGACCTTTGCAGCTTGCACACCTTTGTGCTATCACTGGATGTGAAATCCTCAGGTTGTGTTATATACACTTCCTCACTCATATTTCCTTTTAGGAAAGCTATTTTCACATCCATTTGCCAAATCTCATAATCACGATGAGCAGCAATGGCTAGGAATATCCTGATGGATTTCAACATCGCTGCTGGCGAGAAGCTTTCATCATAGTCAATACTATGTTGTTGACGATAACTCTTTGCCACTGGTCATGCTTTATAGGTAACTAAGTTACCATTCATGTCCGTTTTCTTCTTGAAAACCCACTTGCACCCAATAGGTTTAATTTCTTTGGGTAGATCAACCAAAGTCCATACTTGGTTTTCGTACATAGAATCCATCTCTGACTTCATGGCCTCAAGCCATTTGCCTGATTCTGAACTGTTCAGAATATCCTTGTAGTTAGTAGGGTCATCTTCATCTATGAGCAATACATCATTATGGTCACTAATGAGAAATCCGTATCTCTCAGGTGCCACACGTATCCTACTAGATCTACGGGGTTCTTGTGTATCAGAAAGTTCATCTATTCTCTCAATAGATGTGGGGTTAGACAGTTGATCCTTATTTGTTTGATCTTTATGAACTTTACTAAGTTCAATCTTACTCACACTATCCCCTTTGAGCATGTACTCCTTCTCTAAGAAGACGACATGCTTCGAAACAAACAATTTGTTTTCGGAGGGTAAATAGAAGTAATATCCAAAAGATTCTTTCGGATATCCCACAAACAAATATTTGTCAGACTTACTATCAAGTTTGTCTAACTATGGCCTTTTAACAAAGGCAGGACAACCCCATACTCGCAAGTGAGATAACTTTGGTCTCTTACCAAAGAACATCTCAAATGGGGTAGTATTAACCTATTTTGTCGGAACTCTATTTTGTATATAAACAGAAGTTTCTAGTGCATACCCCCAAAATGATTTTAGTAGGTCTGCAGAAACCATCATGGTCCGTACCATGTCCAAAAGAGTTTGATTCCTTCTCTCAGATACACCATTATGCTAAGGTGTATGTGGTGGAGTCCATTGAGATAATATCTCATTATCTCTAAGATAACTAGAAACTCTTGGCTCAAGTATTCTCCTCCTCGATCAGATCTTAGAATCTTTATACTTTTGCCAAATTATTTCTCTAGTTTATTCTTGAAGTCTTTAAACCTTTTAAAGGACTTAGATTTGTATTTCATTAAATACAAATACCCGAAATCGATAAAGGTTATGAAATAGTTGTAACCTCCTTTTACTTATATTGACATTGGGTCACATATATCAGAATGTATGAGTTCTAATAACTCCTTGGCCCATTCTCTTTTTCCTGGAAAAGGAGTTTTAGTCATTTTGCCTAGTAAACAAGATTCGCATGTGCTATATGATTCATAATCAAATGACTCTAAGTCACCAAGTTTGTGTAACTTAGAAACACGATTTTCGTTTACATAGCCCAAACGATAATGCCATAAGTAAGATGTGTTAGAGTTATCCATTTTAGGTTTTTTATTGTTTATATTGAGAACTAGATTATCCAAGTCTAGAACATATAAACCATTAACCAAAGTTGCTGAACTATAGTGAATATCATTCAAAGAAAAAGAACAACATTTATTCTTAAATATTAAATAAAATCCACATAAGTCTAAACACACAATCAAGATAATGTTTTTTCATTAATACTGGTACATAATAATAGTTTTGTAGTTCTAGAATTAATCCCAAATGCAGGTTCAGCTCGAATGTCCCCACATTAAGTGCAGCAACCTTTGCCCCATTTGCAGTATGTAGGTTGACATCGCCTTTCTCTAGCCTTCTACTGCTCTTTAGCCCCTACAATTTATTGCACAAATGAGATCCACATCCGGTATCTAATACCCATATCTCATTTCTAAAGGCAGTATTTAACTTAATCATAAACTTACCTGGAGTAGAAGTAGAAGTGCTTGTAAGCTTCTCCTTCTGCTTCTTATCCTTAATGGTTTCCAAGTAGGCTTTGTAATTGCATCTCCAGTGGCCCATCTTCCCACAATGATGGCATGGCCCCTTGGTAGCTGTGTTCTTCTTGTTCACACCACCTTTAGGCTTCATGGGAGCCTTCTTCTTCTTCTTCTTTTGAACTTTCTTCTTAGAAGAGGAAGATTCTACCATTAAAACTGCATTGGAATCCTTCTTCATGGAGGACTCCGCAGTTTTGAGAAGATTGATCAACTCAGGAATGGTAGACTTAATCTTGTTCATCTGATAGTTAATCACAAATTGTGAAAAACTATTAGGCAATAACTAAAGAATTAAGTCAACACTTAAGTTATGATCCATCGCAAACCTGAGAGATCCAAGCTTTTCTATCAAGCCCAGCATCTTCAGCCTAGGAGTAGCTACAAAAGAACCCTTTACCATTTTGCAACGAAACAGTTGCTTTGAGATCTCATATCTCTCAGTTCTTGCTTGGGCATCAAACAGCTCTCGAAGATGTAAAATAATCGATTGAGCATCCATATGCTCTTGCTGTTTTTGCAACTCAAGAGTCATGGATGCCAGCATAATACATGATGCTGTCTCACTATCCTCCTTATGCCTTTTGTGGATAGCATGCTCATCATCATGAGCATCTTGGGCTGGTGGTGGGGGAATAGGAGCATCTAGCACGTAGTGCAACTTTTCTGATTTGAGAACGATTCTCAAATTTCTATACCAGTCGAGATAGTTTGATTCGGTTAACTTGTTGGTTTCCAAGATGTTACGTAAGTTTAGGTTTGTTGACAAGATGCAAGTGATCTAGATGTAAAGATAGAGAGCATTAGCTACGTGTATATGCATATGATATACAAATAATTAGGACTTTAATTAAGCTCATTTTTACTCCACTATTTTACTCAAACTAATAGCCCCCACTACTGATTCGGGAAAGCTTGTTGGAAGCTTTTCTAGTGGACCGATATTTAAATTCCTCAAGAATAACCTTGGGTTTGCCCAACAAGCCACCCTTGAGTTCATTGGTAGGTATCCAATACCAATTACATTGTATGTAACTACCGGATCATTGGGTAATTAACAGCTTTTTATCTTAAAGCCTTTTGGGATACCTCAACTTTTCCTTTAAATTTTTTTAGGCTTGAGTTTGCTCAACCGGGATAAAGAATTTACTTAAACCCAACCCATTAATCAAAAATTTAATTCCAAAGAAATTTAACTCCATAGATTGAACATGCCCGATGTCAAGTAGGCTTAGGTTTGCCTAACAATCTGGTCTCAAAAAAGGACTCTCGCTCTTACTATATTAACGGAAGGAATTAGGTTTAATATTAATTGAGGGATTTGTTCCTTTTAGTGATTTCTTTGAATGACATGCATAAAAATCAACAAATCACATAATTGATAATCATGGTAATAAAGCGATTACATGGTATGGTTATGGACTTTTCCTAAATTAATTTATTTGAGCCATAAAAGAAATTAATATAATTAACCCTATGTGTTCATGCATGATTTAAGTAGAAGGTCTTACCTTCTCACCTTGTTTTGGTTGCCATATCCATAATTGAAATAATTCTACTCATATCTAACCTATGTAAACTAATTACATAATTTCTTAAAGAGAGAAAACCTAGAGTTACATTTGAGGGGAGTTATATGAGAAGAGAATTATACAAGAATTCTAGAGAAGGCAGGACACACAGGCCCTATTTCATAAAAACCAAAACTATAAGATGCATGAACAAATATAATTAGTTTTAGTCCATAACCATCCACCATGCCATTGACTATGCTTAACCAAAATAAACATATACTTTTATCATTCCAAAATCACTATTTTGGAATGACAAAACAAATTCTAAAATCACCATTTTAGAAAGATACACTAATTTTAGATTTTCAAAATCATTATCAAAATTGTTTGTCTCAAAACTAATTTTGAGAAAATACTTTTGGGTCCCGTTTCTCATCAAATAAAAATTTTTCCTTTAAAAAATCTGTTCCAGAATTTTTTTAAAAAAAAATACCTGGAAGTCACAAACAGAGCACAACTGGCATCGGTTTGGAAGCTGGAGCCGGTGCCAGCTTTGTTCTGGTTTTAAAAAAAAAATCTTTCCAAAATCGATTTCTGGACATCGCGAATAGAATGGAACCAGTGCGGGCTTGGAGGCCGGAGCTGGCGCCGCCTGTGTTCTGAAACAATGGCGGCAATTTTTCAAAAAATTCCAAAAACAATTTCTGGTGCTTTCTTTTTCTGCAAATTTTTAGTGAGAACAATTCTTAGTATTATTTTCTATTTTGAAGCTCTAAACAACAACCAATTTGTTTGTTTAAACAAAATCAAAACGAAAAATTAAGATGAAACGGAGGGCAACATCCATGTTGCAAGAAAACGTTTTTCCTGCAGAAATTTTTAGCACCAAAGAAAGCATCTTTTCGAAATACGCTGTGACTTTTACATAATCATATTGTGCTACGAACCTAATCCATAATGATCGAAACGATTTTGACTCGAGTGACAACAATTTTCACAGTAAACAAAGACAAACACGAAAACAGTTTTTCATGCCAAAACAATGTTCGTAGACCACACATAGCATATCTCTATACCACTGTTGGTTATGTCAAGCTCGTATCGTTTATGGCACAACGAAAATAAAACGAGATACCCTCCCAGGACCCGTCTATATGTGGAAAACAAGATATAAAGACAATAAAGGTAGAAGCTTTTTACCTTTGGGTAATTGTCCGAAGAACAAAAAAAATTCTTCTTCAAGTTGAGACGTGATCTAGCAATCCTCATGATCAATCTCCACATGAATTGAACGTCTAACTACTCTAATCACAGTGTGTGATTATCTCTAACAGTGATCCACACAGAGGGGACACTCAAGCACCAAAATTTTCTTTGCTAGCAGAAAAAGATGGCGGCTAGGGTTCTTTGATTAAGATAAATCGAGAGAGAGAAGAGAGGAAGCTGTTGTTTCGTGGCTCTTGGTTTTTTGTGTGTGTTTTCAGCTAGGGTTTTTCATGTGTTACATATGCTATATATTACACGAAATTTCCCTCCCAAAACTGAGAGTTCTAATCCTATTAGAATTCTCTAATTGTAATTGGAAACATGAAGTTCTCACAATTATAACTTAGACCACAAATTATAACTAATTATGATTTGTCCACTACAACTTCTCTTTCTCTCAATCAATCCCACTATGTTATCAAATAACATCTTGAGTATGTAATCCTCTATTGTGTGTGACCTATTAGGTTTCCCAGTCAATTGGTAGTGAACATGAATTAATCTAAACGTCTTTGAGATTAATAATCCATAGTTAATTAGAATTAATCCTAATAATTCTAATCAAGATTAGTTTATTAATTCATCAATTAATAAACATATATTCCCAAATCATGAACGGTATCTAGCAACACATCATGACCACCCAAGAGTCCAAGAAGTCAAGTGGTTTGACATAAACCCTTCAATAACAAACTTCAGTGCAATTAACTCATTTCACCATACAATATCTCATTCGGTTTGGAGTACGGAATTAGTGCCAACTCCCTCCAGAAATAATTCTGACCCGAATACAATAGTGCTTGTACCAGGAACCTACTACTCTTAGATGTGTATCAATTAGAACTATTTCGAATACACAATTGTCTTGGACAAGGACTTCTCGAGTAGTAATTCCTACATGTGGTCGTGAGATATTCGCCCCTACTATTAGGAGTGGTGAATCATTTACTGACCCTCTCAACTACTTTCATTTACTTCACTGATAGGGGCTAAATTAGTCATGTTTTTCCTAGTTATTTGAGGCTCTTTTTTGATACATTTTGTTCAATAACTAGTCATATTCCTTCATATTTGAGATTTTATCATTGGAAAGGTGTTTTGTTCATTATTTCAGATTTTTGGGGTGAAATGAAACAAAAAACGTTGCAAAACAGAGGAGAGACGGCGCCGGCTAGGGCTCTAGAACCGGCGTCGGCCGTGCACTGGATTACACAAACTTTGAAGAAATGGAAAAATTAGTAAAACAGTGTGGAACTGGCACCGGCTCCAAGAGTTAAGGTGGTGTCGCGCGTATTCTGGTCTACATTGTGCAGAATTTGAAGAAAAATCGGCGAACGAGTAGAGAAGCAGAACACAACCGGCGCCGACTCCAAGAGCCAAGGCAGCGCCAGTTGTGCCCTAAAGCTAAGGCGGTGCTTGATTTTTTCTACGCGGTTTTTGGTAATCTATATAGTTTTAGTATCTTCCAACTTCTACTCGACCAAGAACTCTGTACCTACGAGTTTAGGCACTTCCTAAACTTATAAATAGATGAAAAACACAAGGGAAAAAGGGGGAGAATTCATTGATCATCATAGAAAATTACTCAATCAAATGAGGAATTCTTCAATTCAATGAGGGTTGTACAAGAAGGTCTTCAAAGGAAGAAGATGGAGGCTTGTCTATGAGTGCTTTATGTTACTTTATTTTTTTTTTCTTGAACAATGATATGTTAATTATTTTATTGTAATTTGACATTGTTGTAGATATTTATGATTCTTAGAGTTATTTGACTTTTTAATTAATTGATTGTTATTCTTGGTATTTGATTACTTGTGCATATTACAAGATTAATTGGTTGGGTTTTCCTATTAACTTGCTTGGACAAAGGGGTTGATGGTGGTCTCGATTCATTAGTTTCGTATTTGTTGGCTTTTAACTTGCTTGGATAAAAGGGTTCAGAGTAGGGACAAAGTAATTAAATGTTAATTGATGTCTGCTAGGATATGGATTCATTAGTTAATTTCATGCATAATTTGCCAGGAATGGGAATTAAATCATGGACTATGGTTAATGCATCTTTTGGGTAAGACTAGTTGAGACAAGATATGTGATGCTAAGTTACCTAGAAGATAGGGGTTCATGGATTGGACAAAGAAGTCAATCTATATTATCCTTCATGATGCCAAGAGAATAATTAGTTATAATAAAGATTAAGTACTTTAGGTCATGTATGTCAAGACAATGGCTTAAGTTACATAATTATACATCCTTGATATGTATATATTTTTATTTTATTTTATTTTATTTTCTTTTTTATTTATTTTTCACTTTATCGAGTCGGTTAAGCAATGAAAGAAATGTGATTAATGTCTACTTATTCCTTGAGGATCGATACTCGTTTGAACCCTATGCTCGGTTAATGATGAGTACGCTTGCTCATATGTGTGATTTGGGTTGAACGTTTTAATTTAAACTTGATTGGGAATGTGCTTAGTTTTTATATGATTTTTACACCCAAGTCCGGACACATCACTCACAATGTACCCAATATCCATCCCATAGGTGGCCCTCGATTGAGCTCCAGAGATTGGAATCAAAGTACAAAGCTCAGCAAACAAAGTACCTTGGAGATCTTAAGTCTAAGGATACTTGCATGTTTGCTATATTGAGATCATATCACTGGCACTGAATAGTTATCCATGTGATTATCTCAAAGCTAGGTTATCCAATGAACTTGTTCCATTAACAAGCATCCATGTGTTAATTTTGAGTATCTCAATACTCACGGATATGAAAACCACCGCCTGATCAAATCAAGAAGTCTAACACATGCTAATCTTAACGCATTAATGATGTCCTGTCTCATTAATACTATGACTAGGGACTATTTAAGTACTAACACTATACAGTGTAGTAGGAATCTCATATCATGGTCTCTATCATGATTTCCTTAACACAGTGTTGTACTAGTGACTTTATCGGTCAGTTATATTACTTAAAGTAAACAAAAGAAACTGTAAGATAAATAATGCCTTTTATTAAAATAAAATGTGTCATACACAGTGTACAAGTGATTGCCTCTAGGGCACAACGCTAACAGAATATTGCTAAGAAACTCCCTTGCCTTGGTATTTTAGATCCTAATGCTCTCATGATTGTTGACATAGATGCCTCTGAACTCTGTTATGGAGGTATACTAAAATAGAAGAAAAAATAGATTCCTCTTCTAAAGAATTAGTTAGATATCATTCGGGTATTTGGCTATGCAATCCAAAAAATTATAGCACAATTAAAATGGAAATTATTTCTATTGTTTTATACATATCAAAATTTCAAGATGATCTAGTTAATAAAATGTTTCTTCTCCGAATTGATTACAAGGCTATAAAAGATGTTTTACCAAAAAATGGAACAAATTTTTTTGCCAAACAGATTTTTTCTAGATCGCAAGCACAACTTTCAACCTTTGATTTTGATATTGAATTTTTTAAAGGCAAATCCATTCTCTTCCTGATTTTCTAACCAGAGAATTTCTTCAAGGATAAACTAGATAAGATTTTGATAAGATTTCTTATCTTCGTTAAAGGTGAGTTTTTACATTATAAATTTTAAGTGAAGCAGTAGGTAAACAACATCCATGGTGTACAACATTAGACCAAAAGGCATACACCAAATAGATTCACTGTTCTTTCTTCTTATCCTCATTTACCCAGTTCTTCCTTATCACGACCACCCTTAAAAATGAATCTTTTGAATCCAACCTCTTCACCACAAAAAATAACAGAAACCCAACAAAACTGATAATTTGTTCTATGCCATGACACCTCTGTCTTCCTTCAAGGAAGCAGTAATACCAGCTTCTCTTCAAACTCCTTCTATCCCAGAAAAATCCTCACATTCACACAAATGTGATACGTTTGAATTTGTAACGAATTCCTTAATCCTACTACTAGCAATTCCTAGAGATTTAGCTAGTAAAACTGTAGGATTTCTATCATGCATAATCAGATTAAGCGCAGCGGAAAACAACAATAAATCCAAGCCATGGATCACGGGTTTGCAATATAAACGGGAAAAAGGAGAAGATTGCATTTATTACCTCGTGAAGCCGGAATTCAAAAATTTCAGAAACAAGAATGCAGGCGCGATCCAGATTATCCAAAACCGTTCATTGCAGCTCAACTGAAGTCCAAGAAAGAACTCCCTCTAATGATAATCCACACAAGGTTGAATGCTCACAATTCTATGCTAATAGAATTCGGGAGGCTAGGGTTTTGATCAAGAAGAGAGACGGCTAGGGTTTGATCAAGAGAGAGGCAGAGAAACGGTTTCTCTGTTATTGCGTGAATAGTCTGTCTCTAACCCTAAGGAAACCGTTTCCTTATATTTATAGATTTATAATTACCATAAATTGCAACTTAGTCCTTCAACGTCCAATTGTCAACAAATTGGTCATTGAAGTTTACTTAATTACAATTAGGTCCTATGAATTATAACACACTTATAATTCACCTATAAATATATTCTCTTCTCTTAATTAACCCCACAATATTATCAAATAATATATTTGAGCATTCAAACCTTTATTGTGTGTGACCCATTAGGTTTCCTGGTCTTATTAGTAGCATAATATGAATTAATTCTAACAATATTAGAATTAATAATCCTTAATAAAATAAAGGATTAAATTTATTAATTTTCTAATTAATAAATTCATATTTAGCATATCAAGAGCAACATTTAGCAATGACTCTTGACCACCCAAAAGTCCAGAAAGTCAAGTGTTTTGACATGAACCTTTCAATAGCAAATTATCAGTGCAATAAACTCCTTTCAACATACAATATCTCATTCGGTCTAGAGCATGGAATTAGTGCCAACTCCCTCCAGATTATTATTAACTTTGGCCCGAATATTTTAGTACTTGTTCAAGAAATCCATTACTCGATATGTGTATCAATTGGAACCATTTCGATCACATAATCGCCTTGGCCAAGGACTTCATGAGTAATGATTTCTACAAGTGGCCTTGAGATATACTCTCCTACTATTAGAAGTGGTGAATCCTTTATTAACTCTCTCAACTACTTTCGTTTACTTTATGTTGTACCCAATATCCATCCCATAGGCGGTCCTAGATAAGACTCCAAAGATTAGAATCAAAGTACAACACTCGATAAACAAAGTACCTTAGAGATCTCAAGTCTAAGGATACTTGCACACTTGATATAATAAGATTCTATCACTGGCACTAAATAGTTATCCAAGTGATTATCTCGTAGCTAGATCATCCAATGAACTTGTTTGAAAACAAGCATCCACACGTTAATCCTGAGTATCCCAATACCCACGGATGTGAGAACCACCGCTTGATCCAATCAAGAGATATAACATGTGCCAGTCTTAGCGTATTAATAATGTCCTATCTTATTAATACTATGACTGTGGATTATTTAAGTACAAACACTGCATAGTGTTGTAGGAATCTCACATCATGATCTCTATCATGATTTCCTTAACACTGTGTTGTACTAGGAATTTTATCTAACGGTTTGTACACATATTTAGATATAACAATCAAACTAAAAGATAAAGAATGTCTCTTATTTATTTAATATGCAATATACATGGTACAAGTGATTGCCCCTAGGGCACAACACTAACAAAAACAAAAAGAGAACTTGTCAATACCCTTCACCCAGAAGCATACAATCAATCCAACCGTTTGTTTCAAGCAGATCCTTTGAAAACCAAACTTTTTTATGAACATATTTTGTTTTCTACTGGCTTAATAGAATTCGGGCATGAAAGAAATGTCCACAGAAATGACAAAGGCATTGCTTACTCTCAATGCCAGATTCTCAAAATTCTGGATCTAAATACTAGGCTTGTATTTGGAATTTAAACTCCAATTTCATGGACTACTTGAATGCCTAGTACAATTTCTTTTTCTTAAGAGATCTTACTCATACTTGGTTTGTCAAGTATAGCAAAGAGCCTCTTAAAACTATTCCCAGATGGTTCTACCATTGGTGGAAGACATTTGCCAGAAATCAAAATGTATTGTCAAACCAACATAAACTACCATTGGTTGAGAGCCACAGGATCACCCCAAAGTTTGGGCCAATCTGCCATTCCTAGGCTATCTAAGGCCTAATCCAACCATTCTGAGCTAACCAATATAAACTGCTCTCACAGTTACTACTCAACCACATAGTTGCAAGAATATTTGAAGAAAATAAAGAGAGAGAATAAAAAAGTGGAAACCTTTAAGACTATTGGTTGTATAGATTAGAAAGAGAAAGTTCTTTTTTATCCAGGGCCTCTAGTTCAAATCTTTTCGATATTGTTGTTGAAACTTTTAATGATCTTGAAATTAGCTCCCAATTAGACCGAACTGAATCTAGACCTATGAATTGGAAAATGCAAACAAAAAAGTTAGATAAAATTTACGAAAAAGGAAAATTTGATTTAGTTCAAAACTACAATATCAAAACCATTGAGAAAAAAGCTTCTATCAACAAGTCTTATAGTACTATTCTTTTATTTAATCTAGAAATCTTAGAATTACATAGAAAAAAAAAATATCAATACTTGCATATAGGATTAGTACAAGTAGCTATTAAACCTTTATACTGATTAGGAATTAATTCTCCTATATGTCGTTTGCTAAGAGACAGTAGACATCTTGATTTTAATAACAATCTTTTAGTAGTACTTGAATCCAATACAACAAATAGCCCCGTTTATTTGAATTATTATCCTAATTTTACTATAGATCTAATAGATCCACATATCCTTAAAAACTTATCTTTAAACATTCAAACAAAGAATTTAGATTTTGAATTAGGATTGAAATTTCTTGGATTAATTTATTATGTATATTCTAAAGTCATTAAAAAAACAATAAATCCCTAGGCCAAAAGTCATGTTGGAAATCCCAGAGAAACATGTTTATTAGAAATTAATTTTGAAAGATCTAATACTTTTGCTCCTAGATATTTGAAATGTGTTGATGTTTTTCATGATAAAAAATGGCATTTTGAAAACATAATTAATCCAAAAAGATATTATGAATCCAACAGAATTGATTGAATTATGGAATCCTTTTCTGGAAATATTGAGTTTGAATTCAGTCGAAAATCCTTTTCCATAGCCTCTTCTTCTTCTCAAAGACCACTTTTTCAAAGTCAGAGTACTCGAAGATTAAAGAGTGTAGATTTTTCAAGAGAAATTCTAAAAGTAAGTTATGAAGATAATGTCAACATAAAATCCTCTTGTCTAACAAAATCTAAAATGCAAATGAAAGATACTTTAATGATGATTTCTTCCAATGATGAATTTAATTTAGATAAAACCTACTTGAAATAGTTATGGAATAGACCTTGTAATCAACTTAAAATAGATTGGTATTTTGCTACTACAGCAACTGAAGATACAATAAAGTTAAGAGAAAAATATTATTGTGATATTTAAAAAATCTAGAAAACATTTATATTTTTTTGATTGGTATTAATACTCTGGAAAATATAATCAAATAGAACCCATTAACATGATTGCTAAGAAATGGTATACATCTAAAAAAGAAGTTAAAGAATCTGTACTACCTCCACCTGAAGAAACTAAAATACCTGTTGAAGGTCGTATAAGTACAACCTCTCACTTTAAAATAGAAACTTTAGATAAATAAGGTGATGTCACTAACAAAGTTTTAAATAAATTTATTCAACAAAATAATTATACAAATCAGATTTCAATAAATATGGCTAATAAAATAGAACAATTAGATGGTAAATCAACTATTAGAGAAATGCCTAGATTAAAGCTATATGATCCAAAATAATCCACAGACTCTGATCCTATCTTTAAACCAATTTTATATAAAGATATTTCTTTAAAATTACCAAAAAATTTTAAAATACATGATTCAAATTTTGATATTTTAAAAGACTTGTATGAAGAAATTTAAATAATTAAATACCAAAGATGTTCCTGAAACATCATCAAAAGCTCATATTCGAACAATTAATGATATGGATCCAAGACATCTAAATAAACTAACTTCCAAAACAACAACCAAAACCTCTTTAGATACAAAAGGCTAACCAATAACTACTACTGAAGTAGTTTCTAATTGCCTAAATACTTTTATGTTTAGTTTAACACAACATTTTGTAGGGAATCCTCAACAATTAGCTTATCGTACTTATGAAATTCTTACTAATTTAACTTGCCATAACTACATGATTTTATATGGCATAAAGACATGTTTTTACAAAAGGTAATGCTTAGATCTAACTATCATCATGCTTTTTGGAAAGAGTGTTTTATCTTTAGTTTACACCCCTTATTTACAGAAAAAGTTAGATAAAAGCTAAAATTAGATTGGGATAATACTGTTTCTTATTAAACACTCTCTTATGGTCAACTAATTAATTATGTGAATCAAGTAGGAGCAAATCTTTGTATTGACTTAAAACTCGAAGCCCAAATGGAGAATTACCATAAAACTCCTAAAAAGGAATTAGGAAATTTCTGTTAAATATTTGGCTATACCCCAATCAATCCTCCTTCGAAAGAACTAAAGAAAAAATTTAAATCCAGATGAAAAAGTTCTACTAAAAGCCCAAAAGAAAAGTTTTATTAAAGCTTTAAAAGAAAGAAAAGAATAAAACAAGAAAAAAACAAAGATCGAATCAAAATTTATTTTTGTGGAAAAAATGGCCATAAAGCAAATGAATGAAAACAAAAGCAAAGAAAGAAAAAGAAAATAAGTGAACTCTTTTTAAAGAAAGAAATTTTAGATCAAATCCATGCTATTCTTGATGAATCTGAAGATACCTCCAATACATCCGATAATCATCTATTTTAAGAATAATAGGAATATACCATTTTTGAAATGTAGTTTGATAAATAACTGAAATATAATCTTCTTTTTGGTTTTCTTCAATAGGAAAAGTAGTCTCAAGAGTATTATCTAACAGAGGTTTTTCCATTTTTAAATATAGAAGATCAAATATGATAGATCAAATCTATTCTATTCTTGATGAATGTGAAACTACTTCCAATACTTCGGGTAGTAATTTGGATGAGTATTTGAGAGTTTATGATTGATTTGGAGTTGACTACTAGGGACAGAATATAATTTCATAGCAGTTTTCTCATAATATTTAGTAGGAATTAAACCATCTTGAATACAGTTTTGATTTGCTCCTGAATCAAGTAAAGATGATATTTTAGTAACAAAATCTTCTATTTAAAGAATAACAGGAATATACCATTCTTGGAAAGTAGTTCTAGAAATTACAAAAATATATTCTTCCCATTGGTTGTTGTCTATGACTAAGTAGTGCCAAGGATTGTATCATCTAATAGTGGTTTTTCCATTTTTAAATGCAAGATTTCAATATTAGTGTTGTTAATATTGTGATTTTTTGTTCATTTTGGTCTTTTAGATGTTTAATTTCTGTTTTAGACTGTAAATTTATGTATACAGATCTTGTAAAGAAATTGCCATTTCTTCTTTATCTTTGTTTTTAAATCTTTCGAAAACTTCTTTAAGATCATAAGGTTCTACTTGTTGTTTGGGATTTAAAATCATCTCTTTTACTTTAAGTAAACATTCTCTTTTAACAATTTCGTCTTGAATATATTCTAAAAGTTCAAAAAACAATTCTTTATTGGCTTTTGTAATAACATTAATTTTACTTGAACTAATCATATTAATCTCTCTTGTTGTATAGGTACAAGTACCAGTGCAATCACTAGAAGATGCATCGCTTAGAGATTCACTATCAGAAAAGTGTTCTTGAATTTCAAAGATATCCTGTAGAATATTTTATGAGTCATTTTCTGTAAAGTCAAATTCATTTACTATCAGGTGGAGGGTATTTTGATCAGCTAATGCTATGATAATCCTCCATTTGGTTTTAGATCTTGGTTATTATGTACTATGTCATGATTACCATGTCCGAGTAAGTTTCTTACTTTCTCTTTCTCTTCTTGCATGATGTAGTCTTTAATCTCTCTGCTTTCTTATTCTCTCTCTTTATTTCCTTCCAATATTCCTGTAACTATGTGATTGAGTAGTAACTGTGAGAGCAGCTTATACATTGGTTAGCCCAGAATGGTTAAATTAGGCCTTAGATACCCTAAGAATGGCAGATTGGCTTGAACTCAGGGGTGGTCCTATAGCTCTCAACCAATGCATAGTGACTTAGGTCTTTCCTATGAAGATAAGGAAGAAAATTATCATAGAGAATAATTAAGTAGAAACCTTTAATACTATTGATTGTAAGTTAGAAAGAGAAAGTTCCCTCCCACCTATTGCTTCTAGCTCAAACCTTCCTGATATTGATATTGAAACCATCAATGATCTTGAAATCAGAACCTAATTTGATAGAGCTAAATAATGTATAATGAATTAGAAAATGCCAACTGAAAAGCTTAATAAAATTTATGAAAAAGAAAATTTTGATTTAGTACGAAATTATAATATCAAAACCATTGAAAAATAGTTTCTATAAACAAGCCATCTGTTGAGCCCAGAAAGTTTAGAATTGCATCGAAAAAATAAACACCGATACTTGCATATAGGATTAGTTCAAGTAGCTGTGAAACCTCTCTACACATTAGGAATTAATTTTCCTATCTGTCTTCTACTAAGAGACAGTAGAGAACTTGATTTTAATAATAGTTTATTAGCAATTCTTGAATCAAATACTACAAATGGCCCTGTTTATTTTAATCACCATCCTAATTTCACTATAGATCAAACATATCCACATATTTGGAAAACCTCAACTTTAAATATTTAGGCTAAGAATTTAGATTTTGAATTAGGATCCATATCTCTTGGATTAATTTATCATGTTTATTATAATGTCATGAAAATCACTATAAATCCTAAAGACAAAAGTCATTTAGGAAATCCTAGAGAAACCTACTTATTAGAAATTAATTTTAAAAGATCTAATACCTTTGTTCCTCAATTCCTTAAATGGAACAATGTTCTTCATGATACAAAATGGAATTTTGAACATATAATAAACCCTAAAAAATATTATGAATCCAACAAAATGGATTGAATTACTGGAATCCTTCATGAGTGGAAGGTATAACTATTTGACTGAAAATCAACATCTTGAAGCTATGAATTCCTCCAAAACAACAACCAAAACCACTCTAGATACAAAACGCTAACCCATTACAACTACTGAAGTAATACTTGATTACCTAAATACTTTTATGCTTACTTTAACACAACATTTTGTAGGAAATCCTCAAGAATTAACTAATCAAAAATTTGAAATTCTTACTAATTTAATTTGTCTAAAATTACATGATTTTAGATGGTACAAATATATGTTTTTACAAAAGGTAATGCTTAGACCTAATTGTCATTATGTTTTTTGGAAAGAACGTTTTATTTATGGCTTACCCTCTTTATTTGTTGAAAAGGTTAGACAAAAGCTTAAATTAGATTGGGCCAATGTTGTTCCTTATGAAACACTCTCTTATGGTTAATTAATTAATTATGTAAATCAAGTAGGAGCAAAACTTTGTACTGACTTAAAACTCAAACCCCAAATGGAGAATTATCATAAAAATTCTAAGAGAGAATTAGGAAATTCCTATAAAATATTTGGTTATGCTCCAATAAGACCTCCATCGAAAGAACTCAAGAAAAATTTCAATCCAAAAGAAAAAGTTCTACAAAAAACCCAAAAGAAAAATTCTATAAAAGTTTTAAACGAAAGAAAAGAGCAAAACAAGAAAAGGATAAAGATCACATCAAAATGTTATTTTGTGGAAAAAGAGGACATAAAGCTTATGAATGTAAATAAAAGCAGAAAAAGAAAAAGAAAGTGAACTCTCTTTAACCCAAGATATGATAGATCAAATCTATGCTATTCTTGATGAATCTAAAACTACTTCCAATACTTCTGATAGTAATCTAGATAAGATATTTGAAATTCAAGAAAACTCCTTTGATAGTGAAAGCTCTTCTTGCGAATGTACTGGAATTTGTAACTGTATAATAGAAATGATCAGTTCTAGCAAAATTAATATTATAACAAAAGCTAATAAAGAACTCTTTTTTGAATTGCTAGATCATATTCAAGATGAAAGTATCAAAAGAGAATATTTACTTAAAGTAAAAGAAATGGTCTTAAATCCTAAACTACAAGTAGAACCTTATACTTTAAAAGAATCTTTTAATATATTTAAAAAGAAAGAAAAAGAAGAAGTAATAATTTCTTTACAAGATCTATATACAAAAATGATACGGTATGCGGAAAACTTCTTGATTTTTTTTAAGAAAAAGAACTTTAGAGTTGGTTACCCAACTTCCTACCAAATTAACACACACAAATGAACTAAATGCAAGTGCAATTAACCCAATGAGATTAGGTGAATCTAGCCTACTTAAAAACACCTAAATACCATAATCTATCAAGAGATTAGAACAAAAGGATGGGATTTGAAGGCACAAAAAAACTTAACTTATCAAGAACACTAGAGACCCAAGAGTAGAGAAAGAGATTTAGATTATCCCTTTGAAGTTTAGAGACATTGAATCAAAGGTGGGACTAAGCCCTTTGATTTGGTCTTGAAATGGGTATCACCCCTTACACACTCTCCTCTAGAGAGCATTTGATTTTTCTACTAAAAAAAGTCTAAGTCTCTAAAATCTATCTATTACAAAAGTAAGGAGACATGTACAAAGATAACAAACTAAACCTAGCAAATTAGAGATGCAATCTCAGCCATTCATCTCCTCAGTAAGTCTAAAATATACCTATTACAAGTCAAATGTCATGAAAATTAAATTAGAAACAAAATAAAACAAAACAAGAAAAATTAGCAAAACAGGACATTGCCCGAATAGGGTCAGCGTCGGTTGTATTGGTGAAGTCGGCATCGACTATGTTCTGACCTTCACACAGCCTATTTTCCTTGTCTTTTCAGCCTCCTTTTGTGCTCCATTGGCCCTCCATACCAACTGTTGTCCAAGTTTTAATCTTCTTGGCCTTTGTTTAATCCTCCATTGTTTAACAACCTTCATCATCCTTGGCTTGAAATCTTGAAATACACCTTAAAGTCTTTTGAAAATGAGCTTCACCCAGGAGCCATGTATTGTGTCTTTGTCCTCCTTCCCCATTCTTTAGAATGGCCTTCATGCTTAAGACGATTCCTATCAAGAAATTAATCTGTTGAAATAAGAAATGAAACATTTGAAAGATCAAAATGAGCAACGAATAACATATATTAATAATCTTAATATAGATCTTCTACATTTAAATATGGAAAAACCTCTATTAGATGATACTCTTGAGATTACTTTTCCTATTGAAGAAAACTAAAAAGAAAATTATAATTCTGCTATTTCTCAAAATACATTTCAAAAATAGTATATTCCTACTATTCTTAAAATAGATGATTATGTTATCAAAATAGCACCTTTATTAGATTCAGAAGCAGATTAAAATTGTAGTCAAGAAGGATTAGTACCTACTAAATATTATGAAAAAATGGCCACTAAATTTTATTATGCCTCTAGAAGTCAGCTTCAAACTAAGTATAAATTCTCTAATGCCCATATCTGTAATAATTAATTTTGTTTTGTTAATTCTTTTATTCTCATCAATGATTTAAATGCAGAAGTAATTTTAGGAACTCTCTTTTTAATGCAAATTTATCCATTTGAAGTTGACCAACATGAACATATGATCCGTTCGAGTCACCTTTCCTTTTCTATTAAGTCCTCAAAATAAAAACATCGATACTTTAAAAAGGAAAATGATACTTCGACAAAATCAAATAAACTTTTTAAAAGAAGATACTATATACAAAAGAATCCAAGAGTAGTTACAATCGCTTGAAGTTCAAAATAAGATCAAAGTTGTACGAAAAGACATTCAGAAACAAATTTGTTCTGAGATTCCCACAGTTTTTTGGAATAGGAAAAAGTATGTTGTTAGCCTTCCATACATAGAAAGCTTCGAATAAAATATGATAGCTACTAAAGCTAGACCAATTCAAATGAATCAAGAACTTCTTGAAGATTGTAAACAAGAAATATCTAGATTACTTAGTAAAAGAATAATTAGAGAATCTAGATCTCATGGTCTTGTTTTGCCTTTTATGTGAATAATAATGCTGAAAAAGAATGTAGTGCTCCTAGATTAGTTATTAACTATAAAACTCTTAACAATGTTTTAAAATAGATAAGGTATCCAATTCCAAATAAAAAACAACTTATAAAGCAGTTATCCATAGTAAATTTGATATAAAATTAAGCTTTTGGCAAATTCAAATTAAAGAATAAGATCGATATAAAACAACTTTTAATGTTCCTTTTGGTCAATGCGAATGGAATGTAATGCCCTTTAGCTTTAAGAATGCTCCAAGTGAATTCCAAAAAGTAATGAATAATATTTTTACCCCTTATACCTCTTTTACTATTGTTTATATAGATGATGTCCTTGTTTTTAGTGAATCGTTAGATCAATACTTTAAGAGCCTTTCTCTTTTTCGTGAAATTATCAAAAAAAACGGGCTAGTAGTTAGTGCTAAGGAACTAAAACTTTGTCAAACCCAAATTAGGTTTTTAGGCCATGAACTCCATCAAGGTATGTATAAATCCATTTGTAGAGCCATTGAATTTGTAGATAAATTCCCAAACAAAAATAATGAAAAAACCATGCTACAAAGATTCTTAGGATGTCTTAATAACATTTCCAATGTTATCCCAAAATCTTAGACAAATATGCGAACCATTATAACAATGCCTTTGCAAAAATCCAATAGCTTGGGGTACAAAATAGACCCAAACTGTTTAGAAAATAAAAAAGATTGTTAAAAATCTTCCTTGCCTTGGTATTTCAGATCCTAATGCTTTCATGATTGTTGAAACAAATAGCTTTGAACTTGGTTATAGAGGTATTCTAAAACAAAAGAAATCAGACTCCTCTTCTGAACAATTAGTTAAATTCCATTTGGGTATTTGGCTATCTAGTCAGAAAAATTACAACACATTTAAAAAGAAAAATCTTTCTATTATTTTATGCATATCAAAAGTTTAAGATGATCTAGTCAATAACAAGTTTCTTCTCTAAATTGATTGCAAAGCTGCAAAAGGTGTTTTACAAAAAGACGTTAGAAATTTGGTTACCAAATAGATTTTTTCTAGATGGCAAGTATTACTTTCAAGTTTTGATTTTGATATTAAATTTATTAAAGGAGAATCTAATTCTCTTCTCGATTTCCTGACCAAAGAATTTCTTCAAGGACAAATAAGATAAGATTTCTATAAGATTCCTTATCTTCGTTAAAGATGAGTTTTCTCTTTATAAATAGTGAAGTAAAGTAGCAGGTCTGAAGCATCAATGGCGCACAATATCAGACCAAGAGGTAATACACCAAATAGATTCACCGTTCTTTCTTCTTATCCACTTTTAACCATGAATCTTTTGAATCCAACCTCTTTCCTACAAAAAATAACTGAAGCCCAAAAAATAGACAATTCTTTCTATGCCATAACACTTCTGTCTTCCTTCAAAGAAGAAGTAATACCAGTTTCTCCTCAAACTTCTTCCAAACCAAAAATATCCTCACCTTCACACAAAGGTGAAACATTTGAATTTGTTACAAAAGCCCTAATCGCACTGCTAGCAATTCCTAGAGATTTAGCTAGTAAAACAGAAAGAGAATTTGTCAATACCCTTCATCCCGAAGCATACAATCAATCCAGCCATCTATTTCAAGTAGATCATCTAAAAACTAGACTTTTTTATGAACATATTCAGTTTGCCACTGGATCGATTGAATTTGAACATGAAAGAAATGTCCACAGAAATGATAAAGGCATTTCTTATTCTAGATGCCGAATCCTTAAAATTCTAGATCTCGACACTTGGCCTGTTTGTGGAATTTACACTCCAATTCAATTTAAAAGCCTTTCAAAGGCACCAAACTACATCTTTATGGACTATTTGAATGCTTGAAATAATTTCTTGAGAGATCTTACTCATACTTGGTTTGTTAAGTATGGCAAAGATACTCTTAAAACCATTCCCAGATGGTTCTACTAATGATGGAAGATATTTGGTGGAAATTAAGATGTGTATTAAAGATCAACCAATTTTACATTTTCCTCCTCACATCCAATATTGCAAATTCTTTCTTGAGAAGAAAATCTATTTTATCGTTGGTTGGAATTACAAGCTCGAAACTCTTGAATTAGTGAAACATTTGTGTCATGAGATAAAAATAAATGGATGGACACCAAAGCCATTAGTAAATCTTGCAAATTCCTCCACTCCTATAAAAAAGAAGACTGATGCAAGTTCCTCTTCCAATAAAGGAAACTCCAAGATTCCAAAAGCATATCTACAACTACAACTCCAAATTTTGCAGAATCAGATTCAAATGACCATTGAGGACAGCGATGAAGACACTCAACTAGATTTTAGTTTCTTTGACAATGACAATGGAGATATGGACAATCCTACTGGTGTTGCAACAACATACCTCTGTTAGAGCCCAAAATGATAAGACTCTTCTAAAAAAAAAAAAGAGATCTCTGATAGCACCAGCTGTATGAAATGTCGCAATCACTTTTTTTTTTAAATCACATAGATCATTTGTAAAATGATACATTGCATCGACAAAAGTTATAGACCCTTCCACTCTAGACGCATTATGGAGTAATTCCTACAAGTTGCCGTCAATTGGATTCCATCATCACATGGTCTGGACCACTCAACAATAATTCAGAATACCATTAAAGAAAGCCAAGCAACAATTGCCTATTTAAAGATAAAGTTCCTTGAAGAAATATAGAGTGAATCTTCCTATCCTTCAAGAGAAAATTCTTTGTATGTTGAAGTCTATTATTTCCTTTTCCAATTTAAAAAATTTTGTATTTAAAAATTTGTATCACATAGAAATCAATTGTATTCTACTTTGAAATTAGAATTGAAATAAGAAATTAGTAAAGTTTTGAAGAAATCTTGGGTGCACTTTTATTTTCAAATTTTGATATTTTAAAATACTTAAATGAAAATCTAAAACAGTTAAATACCAAAGATGTGCCTAAAATGTCATCAAAAGCTCATATTCGAACAATTAATGATATGGATCTAGAACATCTAAATAAATTAACTTCCAAAACAACAACCAAAACTTCTTTAGATGCAAAAGGTCAACCAATAACAACTACTAAAGTAGTATCTGATTGTCTAATACTTTTAAGTTCACTTTAACACAACATTTTGTAGGAAATCCTTAAAAATTAGTTTATCATAATTTTAAAATTCTTATTAATTTAACTTGTCCTAAACTACATGATTTTAGATGGTATAAAGACATGTTTTTACAAAAGGTAATTCTCAGATTTGACTATCATCATGCATTTTGGAAAGAACGTTTTATCTCTGCTTTACCTCATTTGTTTGCAAAAAATGTTAGACAAAAGCTTAAATTAGGTTGGGGTAATACTGTTCCTTATGAAACACTCTCTTATGGTCAACTAATTAATTATATGAATGAAGTAGGAGCAGACTTTAGTACTGACTTAAAACTCAAAGCCCAAATAGTGGTAGTACAGATTCTTTAACTTCATTTTTAGTAGTATACCATTTCTTAGCAATCATGTCAATGGATTCTAGTTAATTATATTTTCCAGAGTTTTCATACCAATAAAAAAAATGTAAATGTTTTCTAAATTTTTTAATATTACAATAATATTTTTCTCTTAACTTTATTCTTTCTTCAGTTGTTGTAGTAGCAAAATACCAATATATTTTAAGTTGATTACAAGGTCTATTCCATAGCTATTTCTAATAGGTTTTATCTAATTCAAATTCATCATCGAAAAAAATCATCATTAAAGTATCTGGCATTTGCATTTTAGATTTTGTCAGACTAGAGGATTTTATACTGACATTATCTTCATAATGTACTTTAGGAATTTCTCCTAAAAAATGACACTATTTAATCTTGAAGTACTCTGACTTCGAAAAAGTTGTCTTTGAGAAGAAGAATAGGCTATGGAAAAGGATTTTCAATTGAATTCAACTTCAATATTACCGAAGAGGATTCTATAATTCGATCAATTCTGTTAGATTCGTAATGTCTTTTTGGATTAATTACGTTTTCAAAATTCCATTTTGTATCATGAAGAATATTATCCCATTTCAAATATATATGTTCAAAAAAATATGTTGTGCGGCTTTAAGTATCCAGTTAGAGATCTTGTGAATTTATACTAAATGAAGAGTATACAGTCCAAATTTAAGATGGACAGTTAAGAAATCAATGACTGACTCGCTATGAATTATAAAAGCTTTAAATCAGATCAGTGATTGAGAAGAAAAGTGTAGAGTTTTTCAGATCTAATGAACAGCGAGAAATGCAGCTATAACATTTATATTAATATGCAAGAGAATAGACCAAAATATTTATAGTTGTTCGATCCTCAACTGATCTACATCCACTACCTTAAGCATACACTGAAGAATTTCAACACAACCACTGAAACTTTTTTCTCAAATCAATTATGGTAGGGAACATCAATCTTACACAAGAGGGTCATCATACTTGGTTTTACACCCAACCTCTTTACACAACAATTAAGGCTCACCCCAATTGGGTTTTAGTTCCCAAACCTTTATAGAAAACAAATCACAAAGATAATGCAGAAATAGCTCACAGATTGAGTAGATATACACTAGCTAGAGTTTTTTTTACCTTTTTAGCTTTGGAACAATAAATCTCACTTTGAAGCATAATGTAGATAAGAGATTTTTTAATTTTTCTTAGAGTGTTTCTAAAAGTTTTAGCAAAAATTTCTTACTGAAAATCGTGTTTAAATAGCTTTTATAAGGGCAAAAAGCAAGATGCCAAGGCTAATAACGGCTACTTTTGCTGTCAGATTTTTCCAAAATTTTGGATTCACAAGATAGAAAATTATGTGTCCGAAAGGTGAATCTAAAACACCATTTTATGTAGAAGTATATTTTGAACACCTACAGATTCTTAGATGGGCATTTTAGATTCAGAGGTCCATCTAAAATCATTCAACAAAAAAAAAAAAAAATTCTGAATTGGAAATACCCTCTTTTAAAAATCAGTTTTATGTGCTTCAATGTGAAATAAAGTAAACCGAGGTAAAGAGACATAGTAAATACAAGTAATACCTTATTTACAATTTCGTAGTCTAAGATTCTTCAAAATGTCTTCATGGTGTGTAACTTCTTTGGATTGGACACTCATTTGATCATTCTTTTTAAACTTCATCGACCATGAGTTGCTTAGCAATCCTATTTGCAAGACTTTAAAAATTCGAGGTCAAACATGTCATATCCAAAAGTCCTATTCTATATAAATACACATGTTAGTCCAAATCAATATTTGCCATAAATTAAAACACAGAAGAATACTCTTTGGGTTAACAATCTCTCACTTTTTGAGTGATGACAAACTTGATGGATTGTGATAGGAAATACAATATAAGCTTGTATGAATCATATGAGACCAAGAGATAAAGAAGGTTATGTTTAATTGAAATATGATCTTTCATTAAAAGACTCAAAGAGTGTTTATGAGTTTAAAATAAGAAAACCTACGCATAGTCTTATAAACAAGGCTCAATGAGCTAATAGTCCTACCAATCTCTATATCCTCCTTCCTTCCATAAAAAGGACTATTTCACAAAGAAATAGCCAAATAGTGATTACTCACAAAGGAATGTGAATATAAGCATGTATATGTGAAGGTGTAGAAGATAGGCATATACAACAATGCTTTACCTAGGTATACACATATAAGTAGTAGATGGAAAGATGCTAACATTGAAGTGCATTAGAAAACAAATTGGGATTTGAGATTTTGGACTTCCAAAATATGCATCCAAACAAGGCAGAAGGTAATTTCTGTAAAAGCATTTTTATTTGGACTGGTATAAACTTTTTAAGGCCAAAAACTCCCTCTGTGTCTATGCAAGGTTAAAAAAACAAGATTTTTCATAAATTAGACCAAGGTTTTAACAAAACCAACAGAAGATTCACAAAACAGTCCTACCATTATTCACTATTCAGCCAACAAAATCATCACAACACAATCACCATAATTATCCACTTAATATCCTCATCCTAATCCACACAATCAGCATGATCTTGTATATTTATCTCAATTCATCATCCAACAAGTACAACTTCATTCACAATATAACACTGCAATCAACTCAGCTAATTATATATCTATAGTTATCATATAGTCACAATCCATATCATATATCCATAGTTATACCAAGGTTTCTCCACCTTTGTCATCAATAAAAAATAACCATAAGCAGTAGAGAAACAAACAAAAGTAGTCAAAACAGAAACAATAAACTATAAGTAGTATTATCAGTCCAAAAAAAAAAAAACTAAAATTGTTCGGGAGAATAAAGTGCAAAAAACATGAAAGAGTTAAGGAGAATAAAGTTGCATAAGAGAAAGGCATCAATTAGCTTTCTTTATGTGCTATATCTCACAAAATGATGACAGTCTTAGGCTTAGCACTTGCACCCGTCTTTTTGTGTTGTCCAGCAAGTCTGATGGACTTCATTTTGACTACAACATACTTCTATCTACGATTTGATAAGCTACCACTTGTAATTAGTTTGTCTTTCTTAAGAGCAACTATCAGCAAAAGATATAGCGGTCATCTCGTCAGTAGGCTGAGACAAAATATCTTCAACTGTAGGTTCTGTAGTTGGGGGAGCTGGAATCTCATCAACCATGGCTTTCTTGGCAATAGTAGGTTTTCCAGTGTCCTTTTCGGGTGAGGGAATGACAGGTTCATTTTCTTGCTCATGTGGAGTGTCTTGCTTTTTTGAGACCCCTCCAATATCCTTCTTGGCTTTGGACTGCCTTCCTTCCACATCAGTAAGTCGAGTGTCGAGATTGTGCAATTTAGTCTTGACTTCAGCATTGAAACCATCTAATTTTTTAGACAAAAGATTTAGAGTAGCTAAAATGCTCTGTGATGATCCACTCTCTTCAATTTTCTGCACATGATGCTTATTAAGGTTTTGTGCCTAAAGTTGGGTCGCACTATGGTTGAAACCATGTGATGTAGTATTCTCCCAATTCCATTTAGCTATTTTATGTTGCGATCATTCGAGTTTTTAAAACTCTTGCCTTCAGTAAACTTGGCCTCAAATCTTCCTAAATCAAATAAGTCAGACTCCTCCAGAAATTTATTCATCTCAAAGAACTGAAGTCTACTGTTTCTGACTCCAAAGATTCTGTTTAGCATTCGATAATCAAACTCCAGGTTCACATATCCTACCCATGAGGTATACCACTGGACCATGAACCTATCCCTTATTTCCTCGTGTCTCATTTTTCTCAGATTCTCGTAAAATTCTTAGACCAACATAATGTATAGTTTTTCATTAACATATAATAGTTTTCCCCAGCTAACCAATTCAAACATATTTAACACATTTACATAATTTAAAAATGCCTCAGAGGTTACCCGATAGCATACAACAATGGTTCTATTTCTTGATACCTATTCATTGAATTTTGACTCATACTTAGAGTCAAAGAAGCGAGGTACCTGAGTGTCCAAGCTTTCATTTTCAGGACGTTGTTTTGATGACGCAATTTGAGAGACTAGTTCTTCAACAACTTCTTTTCCCTTCTTTTTAGTGAGTGACTTGGTGGCGATAACAAATTTCTTTTCTGTTGCTTTACTTTTCTTGAGTTTCTTTGATTTAAGCTCGGTTCCTTTACTGGCTTTAGGGATTTTAGCCATAGTAGATAAAGGGTAAAGATTTGGGTTTTCTAGTTTTGCAGAGATCACAAAAATTTGCAAAGCGAGAAAGAAAAAGATTAATGATGGTTCTAGATTTTGAAAAAAAATGAGAAACTCAAATAGTTTTGAAAGTCTTTTTGTAATTTCTGAGGTACTTGAGAAGATAAGTACCATCAAGTACATAAGAAAAAAGTGACTTTTTAGATATATGAAAGAGTTTATTCTAGAAGGGTGTAATATTTTGAATTTCAAAAAGAAAGATCTGGACCCAAACATGTCCATCTGATTTTTCTGCCTAAGAGATATATCACGCACGATTTTAGGCTATTGCTATTTTGGACTTGAAGCCCAGTCCAAAATGTCCGTCCAATATGGATACAGAGGTTTTTAGCTAGAGATGTGATTTTAGTAAAGGGATTTTGGATTCACGTTGTCCAAGAGCTGTATCTAGAATCTCCATTCGAAATCAGAAAATCTTCAGGAATTCTTCAAGAATAAACAACCAATCTCTAAAAAAAAGTTAGTTACACAATCTAGTAATTTCCAAACCTCTTCGTAGATGATTAAATCTTTCTTTAGCCAGTGGTTTCGTGAATATATCTGCAAGCTGATCGTTAGTTGGAATGTATTCCACACAGACATCACTCTTAAGAACATGATCTCTAATAAAATGATGCTTAATTTCAATGTCCTTAGTTCTAGAGTAATAAATTGGATTTTTGGTCAAATTAATAGTACTGGTATTGTCACACAAAATAGGCACGCAGATAAAATTAATGCCAAAATCGAGTAAAGTATTTTTCATCCATAAGATTTTTACACAACAACTTTCTGCTACTATGTATTCTACTTTGGTTGTTGAGAGTGAAATATAGGCTTGCTTCTTGCTATACAAAGAGACTAGAGAATATTCGAGAAATTGACAATGTCCACTGGTACTTTTTCTTTCAACTTTACAGCCTACATAGTCGGCATCCGTGTATCCTAAAAGATCAAAAGAGTTAGTTCATGGACACTATAGACCATAATTATGTGTTCCAACCAAGTATCTAAGGATATGTTTGACAGCACATAGGTGGGATGTTTTAGGATATGATTAAAATCTTGCACAAAAATAAACTGAGAATATGATGTCGGGTCGACTAGCAAAATGATATGAAAGATTTCCAATCATACCTCTATACTTTAATTCATCCACTTTCTTACCCATTTCATCTTTGTCAAGCTTTAATAATGTGCTTATAGGTGTATTGATTTCTTTAGCTTCATTCATTCCAAACTTTGTGATCAATTCCTTAACATACTTAGTTTGATTTAGGGAGATTCCATCTAGGGTTTTACTTGATTTGTAACCCAAGGAAGAAGTTGAGTTCCCCTATTATACTTATTTCAAATTCTTATTGCATAGTCTTTGCAAATTTCTTGTATAAAGAATCATTAGTAACTCTAAAGATAATGTCATCAACATATATTTAAACAATTAAGAGGTTATTAGAATCTTCAAATTTAACCTCTTAAAAACCCTTTTGAAAGAAGAAAGCCACTAAGCCATTCATACCAAGCACATGAAGCTTGTTTTAAACCATAAAGAGCTTTGGAAAATTTAAAAACATAATTAGGAAAAATGTTCATAAATAAAGTCAGGGGGTTGCTCCACATACACTTTCTCTTCAATAAAACCATTTAAAAATGAACTTTTAACATCCATTTGATAGAGTATGAAACCTTTGAAGGATGTAAAAGCAAGCAGCATTCTAATGGACTCTAATCGAGCAATGGGAGCAAAAGTCTCATCATAATCAATGCCCTCTTCTTGATTGAATCATTGGGCAACAAGTCTAGCTTTTTTTTCTAATAACTATACCATGCTCAACAAGTTTGTTTCTGAAAACCCACTTGGTACCAATCATATGATGATCAAGTGGTGTAAGAACAAGTTTCCAAACTTGATTTCTTTCGAATTAATTCAATTCCTCTTGCATGGCCAGAATCCAAAAATCATCACACAAAGCTATATTAATGTAATCAGGCTCAATACTTGAAAGTAAGGTAAAATTATCAATGAAGTACTATCTTGTTTTGACACCACAATTGGGATCACCAATAATCTACTCTTTTTTATGTCTAGTTTTCTACTTCCAATCTTTTGGTAGGTTTTGATAAATGTACTCTTCACTTCTTTGCTCACTTTCTTCAGTTTTCTATTCCTCTAATTCCTCTTCTTTGGCATGGATATGAAGTGGTGGAGCTTTGTGTTGTTCATAGCCTTTTTCCTTTGCGGTTCCTGCATCATCATCTTTTTTTCTAGAGAAGTATATGTTAGATTCATCAATTACAACATGTACGGATTCCTCCACATATAGAATTCTTTTATTATACATTCTATATGTCTTTTTATTGGAAGAGTATCCAAGAAATATAGCCTCATCTAATTTTCTATTAAATTTTCCAAGATTATCTCGAGTGTTGAGAACAAAACATTTGCAGCCAAAACATTGAAATAATAAATGGATGGAATTTTGTAAAATATAAGTTCAAAACGTGTTTTTCTTAAAAAGGGCCTCAACATAACATGGTTAACAATGTAATACGTTGTATTCTTAACTTCAACCCAAAAATATTTTTTAAAGGAGTTTTCACAAAGTATTGATCTTGCAATTTCTTGCAAAGTTCTATTTTTCCTTTCAACTACACCATTTTGTTGATGGGTTTTTCCTACTAAAAAGTTGTGAGAACCACCACTCTCATTACAAAATTTTGTAAACTCATGGTTGTAAAATTCTCTACCATTGTAACTTCTAATTAATATCAATTTGCCCCTAAGGGAATTTTGAACGCATTTGAGCAATTTCAAAAATTCATAGAATGCATTATCTTTTTGTGCAAGAAACAAGATCAAAGTGAATCTTGAAAAGTCATCCACTAGTACATAAGCATACCTCTTACCACCAAGACTAGTGGTCTTCATTGGTCCATATAAATCCATATGTACAAATTCAAAAGGTTTTGATGTTGAAATTATTTTCTTGGGTTAAAAGAGGTTTTTGTTTTCCAAATTGGCACGCATCAAAGAATTGATTTTTGTCAAACTTTATTTTAGGTAATCCTCTAACAAGCTCTTTTGAGGATAATTTATTTAGCAAATCAATAAACACATGGCCTAGTCTTCTATGCCAAAGGTAGTCATTTTCATTATTTACAGAAAGACATCTTATATCATGCTCAATAAGATCATTAAAATAGAGCACATAAGCATTTCCACTCCATTTCGTAGCAAGAATTATTTCACTACTAAAGCTATCCATAATAGTGCAAGAATCATTTTCAAAAATGACTTTGTAGCCATTGTCATACAATTGGCTAATGCCAAGCAAGTTGTATTTCAATTAATCAATTAACAATACTTGTTTCATAATACTAGAGGATCCCTTATCATATGTCTAGAGCATCCACAGTCCAAGAACCATTTTGTGGAGCTCAACTTTTGTGGCAATTGTACATATACATATGAAGAAGGAGTAAATTTTGGTACCCATATTTTCTTGGATTCATAAGGGCTAGTGATGGTTCTTTTAATTCTTCAAATAGTTTTCATACCCAGTTCGACGCCTTTCCTAACGTGACACCTAGTGCATTGTGTCCATATTTACTACAATAAGCACACATATGATTTATATTTGAGTAGCTAGCTTTCACAAAATAGAATTTGAGATTTTCAACTTTGTTCACATGCCCAAAACCGAGACCATTTCTATTTCCAGGCACACCTTGCATTCCAAGCAGTCTATTTAGATTGTCTTGACCATTTGTGAACTTCCCAATACATATGGTAAGATCATCAACTATCTTTTTCATGTCATCAAAATTCTTGAGCATAGTTTTAAGAGAAATGACTTTATCACACAAGCATTTGTTTGCAAGTGTTAAACAGTCCAAAAAAGTAGAGATAACTTCTTTTTTAACATTTACACAACAAATGGAATCAAGTAAAGCTTTGTTCTCGCTCATTAGCTCATCATTTTTATCTAACAAGGAATCGATCTTCATTTTCATTTCCTTTTTTCTTCTGGATAGCTTTTGAGTTCATGGAACATATCAATGGAAAGCTCACTTAGATCATCTGAATTTTCACAAGCAGAATCATGTAATTCAATTATAGAGTTAGAAGGAGTAAGATTTACCTTTTCTCCCATGCCCATGAAGCATATATTGGCTGTTTCAGGTTCAGGCTCACTATGTTCTTTAGTTCCGGATTCTTCTTGATCCCAGTCCTGATCAGCCCCTTTTCTTTCTTAGCTTTAATGTCCTTTCTTCTCTTTTTGTTATGCTTAGCTTCCCTTTCTTTAGCTATTGGGTAATCAGTAATAAAATGCTTCGTACTCTTGCATTCGTAGCATTGAGGATTGAAAGACGAAGTTTGTCATTTCTTTTTGACAAATTTCTTGTATTTGCAAAAGTTGCCTTTTCTAAATATCTTTTCAAATTTTCTAGCAACCATGGCCAATTCTTCATTGTCTAGATCAATACCACAATCACTTTCAGATTGTTCACTGATAGTATCAGTATTTGCAGCTTTTAAGGCAGTTTCTCTTTTGTCATCATCATCATCATCATCATCATCATCATCATCATCATCATCATGTCCTTGAAACCTTTTAAGTTTCATGTCATGTGTTAAGAGAGATCCAATCAATTCTTCAGTCAGTAGGACTTTCAAGTCCTTAGATTCTTCCACAACTAAGGTCTTAGGCTACTAGTTTTTTGGTAAGGCATCAAGTATTTTTTATTTTGCTCTCCAAGGGAATAGACTTTTCTATAAAACTTTAATCCATTTATAATATTTGTGAACCTTGTGAACATAACAATTATATTTTCATTTGATTTCGAAGTGAATAGCTCATAATCACAGACTAAGAGTCCCAATATATTTATTGCATAAAAGTTTAGTGTTATTTTGGCATTATCATCACGATCATATTCATCGCTCTGTTTAGGCACTGTTCTGCCTTCAACAATTTTAGATGAGATATATGGTCATTTTTCGATCAAATTCAAAAGCACAAAGTTGATTGAGCATACATAGATCTTCATTTGATTTTTCCAAAAGATATAGTTGCTTCCACTAAACAATGGTGGTCTATTTGTTGAGGATCCTTCGATATAAGGTAGAGATGAAGTGTTTCCCATTAGGATTTTTTCCTACAAGGCTAATAGAATGATAATAATATAGACCAATACTTTGGTACCAATTGATAAACCTTAGAGGGGGTGAATAAGATTTATGGCAAACAAATGCAAATTTTCAAAGTCTTTTGATGACTTGTAAGAAAGAGCCAAAAAATATAAATGTTCAAAAAAAAAAAAAATTTTGTTGTGCAGCTTTAACTATGCAGTAAAAAATCTTCCAAAATTGCACTAAATGAAAAGTAGATAGTCCAAGTTTTTTATGGGTAGTTAAGAGATCAATGACTGACTCACTATGAAATTTAAAAGCTTTAACTCAGATCAATGATTAAAAAGAAAAGTTTGTAGTTTTTCTAATATGATGATAGCGGAAAATGTAACCATAATATTTAGATTAATATGCAATAGAATAAACCAAAAGATTTATAGTGGTTCGATCCTTAACTGATCTACATCCACTACCTTAAGCATACACTTAAGGATTTTAACACAACCACTAAAACTATTTTCCCAAATCAATGGTGGTAGGCAACACCAATCTTATACAAGAGGGTCACCACACTTGGTTTTATACCCAACCACTTTACACACAAAAATTAAGGCTCACCCCAACTGAGTTTTACTACCCAAACCTTGATACAAAACAAATCACAGAGACAATATAGAAATAGCTTATAGATTGAATAGATATATATTAGCTAGCGTTCTTTTACCTTTTTACCTTTAGTGTAATAAATCTCACTTTGAAGCATAATATATTAGAGATTTTTATTTTTTGATAGTCTTAGAGTGTTTCTAAAAGTGTTAGCACAAATCCCTTACTGAAAATCGTATTTAAAGGGCTTTTATAGGGGCAAAAAGTAAGATGCCAACGATTAGTAACGGCTATTTTTTCTGTCAGATTTTTCTTGAATTTTAGATTTACAAGATAGAAAATTGTGCGTCCGAAAGATGAGTCCAAAACACAACTTTATGAAGAAGTTTATTTTGAACACCTATAGATTCTTGGATGGGCATTTTGGATTTAGAGGTCCGTCTAAAATCATTCAACTTAAAAAAATTTGAATTGAAAATACCCTCTTTTAAAATCATTTTTATGTGCTTCAATGGGAAATAAATTAAACCGAGGTAAAAAGACAGAAAATACAAGTAATACCTTATCTACAATTTCCTTGTCTAAGATTCTTCCCAATGTCTTCATGGTGTGCAACTTCTTTGGATTGGATACTCATTTGATCATTCTTTTTAAACTTCATCAACCATGAGTTACTTAGCAATCCTATTTGCAAGACTTTGAAGAATCGAGGTCAAACATGTCATATCCAAAATTTCTATGTTATACAAATACACATATTAGTCTGCATCAATATTTGTCATAAATCAAAACATAGAAGAATGCCCTTTGGGTTAATATTATCATAAGGCTTGTTGATAGAAGTTGTTTTCTCAGCGGTTTTGATATTATAGTTTTGAACTAAATCAAAACTTCCTTTTTCATAAATTTTATCAATCTTTTTTGTTGGCATTTTCCAATTCATGGGTCTAGATTTAATTTGGTCTAATTGGGAGCTGATTTCAAGATTATTAATAGCTTCAATATCAATATCACAAACTAGAGGCCATCGATAAAAGGTCACTTTCTCTTTCTAACCTATACAGTCAATAGTCTTTAAAGGTTTTGATGCGTGTTTTTTAGTGTAAAAAATATTACCAACAAATTACACAATAAATCAAGCTTTAATTAAATACCAACCACTAAAACCACACATACGAGCAAGTATACCCATCGTATAGTATAGTGAATAGCAAGTATTGAATCTACGAGAACTTAGGATCCTACCTTGCTTTGCCCAAATCTTTATTGTTTAATCAATAAAATAAGAAGAGATTAAAAAGGAAAATAAATAAAGCTAAAAAAAGATATAACTCAAGGATGCAATTTTATGTAACTAGACAATTATCTTGAAAACACAATATTGAATCACTTAGCATTATTACAATCAATTGTCATCTTGGCATCACAAAGGATTTAATATAGACCCACTTCATTTGCAATCCATGGAATCACTATCTTTTAGTTAAATTAGTGAACATATTCTATCTTGACTAACTTATCCAAAAGATGCAAAAAATCAATCCTCATATAAACTCTTATATTCTAGGTGATTTAAAATATGAAATTAGTTAATGAATCCATATTCTAGCAATCATTAACCAACCTTTGATTTTCAATGTTCTAAACAGTTAACCCCTTTTTTGAGCAAGTTAAGAGATAATAAATATGAAATTAATTAACTGAAGTCATTACCAACCTCTTTTCCAAGTAACTCAATAACAAAAATCAATCAACCAAATCCGTAAGAAAGGCAAGTAATCAAATACCAAGAACACAAATCAGTTGATCAAAAGTTCCAATTAACTTAAAATCATAATCTCCAAAATAATATCTAGTTACAATCAAAATGTTAAGCACATCATTATTCTAGAAAAGTAAATAAAGGATAAAAGATAAAACTCATAGACAAGCCCTTCTTCTTTTCTTGAAACCTCATTTGAATAATGATTATTGGAGTGGTAATTGAGTAGCTAGCTTGGATCCTCCAAATCACACATTTCTCTTATGTTTTTCTTGTATTTATAAGCCTTCTTGATACCAAAATTCATTACTTGAGGAGTCTAGTCCAAGTAGAATTTCCAAAATACGAAAATCTTTTGAAAAATATCAAATTCGCGCACAACCACCTCTGGGCAGCGTGGACCTGGCACCGGTTCCGTTCGACCCACCTAGCACCGGGATAATCTATTTTTCTCCTCAATTTCCTCTTTTCTAGAGCAGACCCGGTGCCTGGTGCATCATCTGGACCTGGCGCCGGGTTCATTCTGGAAACTATTACTTTTTTTTGCTCGAAATCTACTCAATTCTACACAAATTCGTCAAAAACACTTTTTACAAGTAAAATGTCAAATAGAAAAGAATATGCTTAGTCATTACAACAAAAGCATATCAAAATAACCTTACATAACTAGGAAAATAATAGTAATTTTAGCCCCTATTAGGTTTTCACTATTTTATTCTCTCTCTTTATTTCCTTCCAATAGACCTGCAACTATGTGGTTGAGTAGTAACTGTGAGAGCAGTTTATACATTAGTTAGCCCAAAATGGTTGGATTAGGCCTTATATAGCATAGAAATGGCAAATTATAGAAATGGCAGATTCACCCAGACCCTAGGGTGGTCTTGTAGCTCTTAATCAATGCATAGTAAAATAGGTCTGTCCTAGGAAGATAAGAGTAAATATGTTATTCATAACTTTTTGGATTTCATTTGGAGCATTCTAAACTATTACCTAAGACCATCTTTTCTAGATGTTCAATTTGAAGTACAACACATAGACACCTGTGCAACCTTCACCAGTCACAATATTATCGAATGGAATATCGATGGCATGTTTGAACATCAAATTCTTAATCTTATTCAAGAAATGGCTATGGCTATAACTGCCATCAAATGTCATCATACCTCTTATTCCAATGTCACTATTCTTCATTTTTTGACTTCTAGTTTTACTGGAATCCCTCAAGAAAGTGCGACCTAGATTTCTTCAAAAACTTCACTGAGTTCTTATTATAACGCTATTTTGCAAAAGAACTATTAAAATACAAATTTCTAAAACTGAAATGAAAAGTAATTGACTTCTGCATACAGAGAATTTTCTCTTGAAGGATAAAAATTTGATCTACGTTTCTTCGAGGAACTTCGCCTTTAAAAAGGCATATATTGCATGGCTTGTCTTGGTATTCCAGATCCTGATGCTTTTATGATTGTTGAAACAAATGCCTTTAAACTTGGTTTTGGAGATATTCTTAAACAAAAGAAATCTGAGTCTTCTTCTGAACAATTAGTTCGATATCATTATGGTATTTGGCTATCTAGTCAAAAGAATTATAGCACTATTAAAAAATAAATTCTTTCTATTATTTTATGCATTTCTAAATTTCAAGATGATTTAATTAACAAGAAATTCCTTCTTCGTATTGATTGAAAAGAAACAAAAGATGTTTTACAAAAAGATGTAAAAAAACCTTGTTGCCAAATAGATTTTTGCCAGATGGCAAGCATTACTTTCAAGTTTTGATTTTGATATTAAATTTATCAAAGGAGAACCTAATTCTCTTCCTAATTTTCTAACAAGAGAGTTTTTGCAAGGACAATCTAGATAAGATTGTGATCTTATCTTTTCGTTGACAAAGGTGAGCTTAAGTCTATAAATAGAGAATGCATATGAAGAAGATCTTCACCCATGGCTCAACATAATTTGCGACCTCGAGGACCACCACCAAATTGATTCGTAGTTCTTGCTTCTTATCCACCTCTTCCAGGTTCTTCTCTTACAAGACCACCATTAACCATGAATCCTTTTAATTCTCTTTCTTCTCCAGCAAAAACCATAGAAACCCAGAAAACTGATAGTTCCTTCTATGCCATAACTTTACCAGCTTCTTTTAAAAAAGCAATTTCTCCTCAAACTCCTCAAAAACAAAAAAAAAAATATATTTATCTCCTCAAAACTCAAAAACTTTTAAATTTGTTACCAAACTTTAATCTCTCTTCTAGCAATTCCAAAAAAGATAGCTAGCAAAATAGAATGAGAACTTGTAAATAGCCTTCATCCATAAGCCTATAATCAATCCAGCCATTTGTTTTTTGTCGAACCTTTAAAAACCAGACTTTTTTACGAGCATATTCTTTTTGCCACGGGTTCAATAGAATTTGAACATGAAAGAAATCCTTCCCGAAATGACAAAGGCATTGCTTACTCACAATGCCGCATAGTCAAAATCCTTAATCTCAATACTTGGCCCGTAACAGGAACTATACACCAATTCATTTCAAAAGTCCTTCAAGACATCCCACGTACAATTTCATGGATTATTTAAATGCATGGCATAGTTCTTTCTACCTTTGAGATCTTACTTATACCTGGTTTATTAAATATGGTAAAGATGCAATTAACCCCATTCCCAGATAGTTCTACCAATAGTGGAAAACATTTGGTGAAAATTATCAGACACTTTCAAAACAATATAAAAGCCAATTTGATTAATATGTTCAAGACAATCAGCTTTTACATTTTCCTACACATATTCAGTATTGTAAGTTCTTTTTGCACAAGAAGATTTATTTTATTCTTGGGTGGAATTATAAGTTTGACACCCTTGAATCGGTTTGACATTTGTGTCGTGAAATTAAAATCAAAGAATGCACACCGAAGCCAGTAACAAGTTCAGTAAATCCCATTACTTCTATTAAAAATAAGACAGATGCAAGTTCTTCTTCGAGCAAAGGAAAATCCAGAATGTCTAAAGCAGATTTACAACTTCAATTTCAATTATTACAAAATCATATTCAATTAGCAACAGAAGACAGTGATGATGAAACCCAACCTGATTTCAGCTTCTTTGATAATGATAATGGTGACCAAGATAATACTACTGGTATTGCAGTAGCATACATTTGCCAAAGTCCCTAATATAACAAGACTATGCTCAAAAAGCAAAAAAGAGCTCTGACAATTGCAATTGGAGAAAATGTCAGTCTCTTTCTTTAATCACCGAGATTATCTGCACATTGATTCATTACACCTACAATAGTGGTAGACCCCTCCACTCAAAAAGAATCATTGAACTAATCCTCCAAGTGTCTGACAACATGATTCCATCATCATAGATGTGGGACCACTCAACAATAATACAAGATTCCCTCCGAGAAAGCTATACCACTTAGGCCTATTTAAGGCATCAATTCCTCTGAGAAATGCAGAGCGAATTTGCTAGTCCTTCAAGAGAAAACTCTTTGTATTTTGAGATTGATTACTTTCTTTTTAAGTTTGAAAACACTTTGTTTTAATTTGCTTTAAAATTCCTTTGTTAAACAGTTGTGTAAACAAGTAGTTTAACAATTTAATAGAAGAATTCTTGGGTGCAACGCGATTGCAACAAAATGGTATTAGAGCCATGTTCTTACTCTTGTCTGATTAGCTTCATCATGACTGAGTAAGCCTCTTACTTTCTCTTTCTATCTTGTATGACGTAGTCCTTAATCTGTTTTCTCTATTATTCTCCCCATTTATCTTCTACTCTTATTCTTGCAACTATATGGTTGAGTGGTAACTGTGAGAGCATCTTATACATTGGTCAGCCCAGAACGGTTAGATTAGGCTGAAGATCACTGAGGATGGTAGTATGGCTCGTACCCCAGGGTGGTCTTATAGCTCTCAACCATACATAGCAATGTTAGAATGTATGCCCTTTAGACTAGGTTTCTGATGTAATTATCGAATTTATTAATAAAAGAATTTATTCTCAAAAAATTTATATGTGAATTTATATTTTATTTGTGCAAGATTTACGTTTGGAAAAGATCCATTGTGTTTAAGTAAGTGATCTATGTGAATGATGGTTTTTCATAGTAAGATATGGGTCACGGGTTACTTAACACATAAACATTTGTTCTTAACCAATTGATGAGAATGAGAATCTCATCATATTTAGGTTATTGTGTTATGGATTCCAAATGGGGAATGACTTACCTTTAGCTAGTGAATAGTCCACTCACTTCATAGCATAAGTGTATTTCAAATGCATATAACAAGACCTGTAATAGTGGCTTCTAAAAGTACTATTTAGCAGAAACTTAGACTATTACTGCTACAACATGGACTAATACTCTACCACTTAAGAATGAGTTGGTGGTCTAACGAAGTTGGAAGCATGTACTCTGATATACTGTAGTTGAGATTCTATCGTAGAGCCAATATATTTGTATGTTAGGTATATGTGACTAGTTAGTTAAGATAGACTTATACAAGATAGCTTTTGCACTATATCGCCCCTTGCAACTATTCGAATGATCTAAATATCCAAGGCCCTAGGGAACATAACTGGGATGTTTACTTTAGAGTAGCTCCATTGGAAAGCAAAAACATTCCAAGAGTTGTGGATAATTGGACTAGAGGTCTAAGATAGTAGATGTCTTTTAGAGATGTGTTAATATACTCTTCATCTCTAAATATACGATGATGCGTAGAGGGGTATTTTAGTCATTACACCTGTAGGTCGAAGACTTTGCTAATGCAGTATTGTCATTGGGGTCAATATTTCTTTATGGTGATATTAGAAAATATTTAAAATGCAAAATACAACTATTTCTATAGTAGCGGTATTTTGGTCATGTTAGTAGCCAAGGTGATGTAAAAATCGAGAAAGTTTTACCCCACTATGTTCCCCAACATGTAAGCTCTAAAAAAAATATATTTTTATTCATGGGGGATAATGTATAAAAGAAGAAAAGTAATGTGAAGAAGAAGAACAAAGGGAAAATGAAGATGAAGGGAAGGAATAAAAGTATCATTCTAAGGCAATAGGAAAAAAAATAAAAGAAGAAAGAAAAATAGAAGAACAAGACAAACAAAAGAAACAAACAAGAAAATCAAAGAAAAAGACAAAATAAGAAAAATTTGTGAAGAAAAAAAAAAGGGTAAGGGAACAAATGAAAAAGGACAAAAAGAAAAAAGTTTTTTTTTTAAATGAGAATTGGACCCGACAGTCTAAGACCAGTGCCGGCTCCTTTTTTTTTTTTAATAACTAAAAACTATCCTAATTGAATGCATGACCACGAATTCCTAATTTAAATATTAGACTAAGATTAAAAATTATAAATAAAGAAATAAATAATAAAATAAAATAAATTCAGTCCATCGAAAATATCGTGTTAGCAAACGTCTAAGCCTGAAAATCAGAAGATTTAGTATCGACTCAAAATTATAGGTGTAAAAATCATCTAATTCAAAATACAAAGATTACATATATTCCACATTAACATTGGGGTAGTAAAATTAAATAACTAAATATACAGCATATACAAAAATACAAAGACACGTGAGTTATTATGAACATGTATATACCTATTTACATATTTATAACATATAGTAAAATTAAAATACAATTATACAAACAACAAAATAGGGCACTTACTTATACAAGGAACGTATATACATATTTACATATAGACATATAAACATGGTTCAATCAATGAAATCCAAACTTTTATGATATTGTTCCTCGATAACGGTGCCAAAAATTGCATGTGTTTGAATTTAGGTATAAAAAATCGTACAAAGATAAGCACATTCCTAATAAAGTTTAAATTAAAACGTTAACCCCAAATTACACATATGAGCAAGCATACTCATCATTAAACATAGCATAGGGTTTCAAACGAGTGTCGATCCTCCAGGAACAAGTATGCATTAATCACTTTTCTTTCATTATTTAACCGACTCAATAAAGTAAAAAAGAAAAACAAGGAAAACAAAATAAAATAAAATAATACACACATGTCAAGGATGGAGAATTATATAACTCAAACCATTATTTTGACAAACATGATCTTAAAGTACCCAACCATTACAATAACTAATTATTCTCTTGGTATCATGAAGGATTAAGGTAGTTTCATTTCTTTTCCAATCCAAGAAATCACTATCTTCTATACAAATTAGCATCACATATCCTGTCTCAACTAATTCACCCAAAAGATGCATTAAACATAATCCTTGATTAAATCCCCATATCCTGGCAAATTTAAAACATGAAATTAACCAATGAGTCCATATCCTGACAGACATCAATTAACCTTTAATTACCCCATTTTTAGCAAGTAACCCATTTTTCAAGTAAGTTAATAGACAACAAATATAAAATCAATGAATTAAGACCACCATTAACCCCTTTTCCAAGCAAGTCAATGGAAAAAAACAACTAACTAATCTTGTAATCAGCATACGTAATTAAAAACCAAGAATAACAATCAATTAATCAAAAGATCAAAGTAACTGTAAAAATCATGAATACCTAAAACAATGTAAAATTATAATAAAATAATTAATACATCATTGTTCAAGAAAAAGAAAACAAAGTAAAGAGATAGATACTCATAGACAAGCCTTTCAATTCCCAATGAAAACTCCTCTAAGAATCAATGCTCCTTAAATTATCTCTTGAGAAAATATTGGTGATACACTTTAAAATATATTTAAGTCTCTACATTGTACACCCCCTTTTCCTAAGGTAAATGGCCTTTATTTATAAGCTCACAAAATTCCTAACAGAATCCTAAGTAAAGAAGAAGTAATTACCTAAAAATCAAAACAAAAAAGGATTAATAAAATTCTAAAATAAAAACCTAAATAAAGCTAAGGATCCACTGCCTTAATGAAATTGAGAATCATTAGCTTTTGATGTCTTTTTTTTTTTGTCATTTTGTGCTGAAGCACAATTCTTGTTGAATTGATGTTGTGGAATTTAGCTTCCAATTAAGCCTACACGGAAGCCACCAAACTGATTTCCCTTTTTTTTTGTCTTCTTGCTTAGCCACACAAAACTGCTATTTTTCTTTGTTTTCCTAGCACAGCTGACTAGCCACTGAAGCCATCTTTTGCCTTGTTGCAATTGGCTCAACCAAGCCATGAAATTGCTGATTGCTGGCCCATAAAATCGTTCATTTTTCCATCTTTTCCTGATAAGCTTTTGTCCTTTCTTTTTTTGTTGTATATCTTTGTTGCTTTTCGTTCCTTGGGCCACTGAAATTCCTTTGCATTGGCTGCTATTGATTTTGTTACTTTTACTTTATGATTGAACCGTGAAGCTTAACTAAGCCGTGAGCCATTTTTTCTCCTTTTTCTCTCCAATTTCCTATTGCAATTGTTCCTCTATTCCTTCAATTTCTCTGCAATCCTTTGTTCTGCCAGTAGAAGACTAGCACCGGCTCTCCTTTCTTGGGCTGGTGTTGGTCTGTGCTGGAAAATTATACAATTAGTTCCAAATTTCCTATATTTTTGTATAAAATTACAAAAAAGTATTTTTATAAGAGAAATATTAAATAGGAAGGAATATGACTAGTTATTGTATAAAAAGTATCTCAAATTAACCCCAAATAACTAGGAAAATAATGATGATTTTAACCCCTATCATAATTCCTACAAGTAGCTATGAGATATTCGTCCCTGTTATTAGAAGTGGTGAATTCTTTGTTGACCCTCTCAACTACTTTCGTTTATCTCATAATGTACCTAATATCCATCTTATAGGCATCCCTCGATCTAGCTCTAGAGATTGGAATCAAAGTACAATGCTCAGCAAACAAAGTACCTAGGAGATCTCAAGTCAAAGGATACTTGTACGTTTGCTATATTGAGATTATATCACTGGCACTAAATAGTTATCCATGTGATTATCTCATAGTTAGGTCATCCAATGTACTTATTCCATTAACAAGCATCCATGTATTAACTTTGAGTATCTCAATACTCACAGATATGACAACCACCACCTTATCAAATTAGGAAATCTAACACATGCTAGTCTTAATGCATTAATGATATCCTGTCTCATTAATACTACGACTAGGGACTATTTAAGTACTAACACTATACAGTGTAGTAGGAATCTCATATCATGATTTTCTTAACGCAGTGTTGTACTAGGTACTTTATCTAATAGTTATATTACATAAAAGTAAACAAAAGAAACTGTAAGATAAATAATGCATTTTGTTAAAATAAAATGTGTCATATACAATGTATAAGTGATTGCCTCTAGGGCATAACATTAACATTGTTTTACCTGAAACACTCAAAGCACACACAGGCCTACTGAGATTTTTATCTCATCACCTTTTATGCCATGTTTTCAGGTCAATCTTGCTGTGAAGGTCATTAGCTAGATTGTTGCTTGTGATTTTGAATATACATTGCTGTTTTCCTTATGCGATGTTTTGAGAGATTGTAGCAGATAATTTATTTTGAATTTGTTCATGTATTATTAGGTTGTAATAAGTTTAATTTTAAAGTACTTTTTTATTTTATTTTATGTGACCTAGTTATAAAGACCCCTTGTCCTATAGACGGGGCGACATCCCCAGCCCTGATGGGCCTAGGTAGTGGGGTGTTACAAGTGGAATCAGAGACTAGGTTTAGGCAATTATTGATAGTATATGTTTTATTTTATTAAGTTTAAATCTTTTGACTAACCTATCTTGTTTATGTTGTAGGTTGGTTAGAATGATTAGAACTGCAAAGAAAGGGTAGCAATGACATCCTCCCATCCCTATCCACCCGGAAGATCTACCAGTGCCTTAGCCTGCACCTCAACTAATTATACCCCTGGATGATAGCAATAACGATAAGGTCCAGATTATTGAGCCATCCCCAATACCTGTGATAGACTTAGTTATTAACAATGAAGACGAGGAGATTGATATTGAATATGTCACCCTTCCTCATAGTCCCATAATTGATTTGATAGTTGGTAGTGATGACCTAGGAGAGATAGATTATGAATCTCCACCTAGACCTTCCTTCATACCCCCACCCAGCCAGGTTGAAACCGAGGAGAGTTATAGGAAACCCGGGAAGGAGCCAATAGATCATGGGGTTGCGAATAGGGCTGGGATAGACTTCTTTAGGAATTCTGGGGATGGTTGTATGATGCCGACTTTGAAGACTCTGATGAGGATTAGAGAGGATAAGTACTGCGCTTTGGGCATTTTATTTACTACTTTCCGTAAACTCCTATGCTAAGGATTTTATTCATGTTTACTGCTTTATTTCCTAATTTATGCAAATAAGAGTACCTAGAGTACTCTAAAGTTTGAGAAAAATTTATATGTAATCCTTTATACAAAAAAAATTGCATCTGATTTCCTTTTACTTAAACCTGAATGTGAATACATGCTCAATTGAAATGTTTTAAACTTTAATACATAAACTCATTATCTGGGGCATGATTTATAATGGCACCCAAGCGTCGTGCAGCCACATCTAGCAGAAGGGTTCCGGAGACAGAGCATGTGACACCAGAGTTGGAGACAACTTAAATGCCGTCACCCAACAGGGGGGATAAGAACGAACCAGAACTGGAAATAGGGTCGAAAGAACCTGTCAGTGTGACGATGGGGCAAGCATTCAACAAAATGACCGAGATTCTGCAAACTCTAACTGAGCGGAGAAATCCAAAGAGGGAAGACAAAGCTTTGGAGCGGTTTCTAAAGTTTCAACTGCCCATCTTCTTAGGAGAAGCCGAGCAGGATTAGAAAGTTGAGCAGTGGCTAGAACAAATGGAGGACATCTTCGCTACACTTCATTACACAGAGAAGCGAATGGTGAAGTTTGCCGCATTCTGATTGAGGGGTCCAGCTCGGGCATGGTGGCAACGGGTCTAAGATGACTGGGAGATGATTGATCAAAATTGGACTTGGGCTAATTTCATGGAAGCATTCAGAGTTGAATATATCCCTCAGTGGATAGCAGAGAAATGGGAAGATGAGTTCCAGAACCTGAAGCAGGGAGGTATAATGGTGGCACAGTACGCGGCACGTTTTACTCAGTTGTTAAAATACTACAAGAGGCTAGTAGATACTGAACAGAATCGGACAAGATAATTTGTCAAGGGACTAAGGCAGGAGTTGAGAAGGGTATTGGCACCTTCTCTACCAAGGACCTATTCGGGGGCCATGGACATAGCCACCCGGACTGAGAATAAGGATCGCAATAGAATGGCACCAAGACCTTTCCTGCCACCAAGACAACCGCTGAGACCTTTCTAGATGCAGTAGCCTAACAAGCGCCCTGCCAACCAGCAGTGGTAAAATTAGGAAAAGCAAGCTCAAACAGCACAGGTTGGTCCTGCGCAGAATCTTCCATTATGTCGGCACTGCTGGAAAATGGGCCATATGGAGAAAAAATATTGGTCTAGAGGAGGTGAGCGGAAATGTTACCACTGCAGAGACCCAAACCATCTGTGAAATGCCTGCCCTAAACCAAGTCAGACAAGGAAACCTGGCTCAGATCCTGAGAGCCAATCAAGCCAATGCCACGAGAGCTTCCGAGAATGAAACACAGAAGCTACAGGTGAAAGTAAAAGTTTTCGTTCTCAATCGGGAGGAGGTTGGAGCTGATGTAGTAGTGGTGGAAGGTACGTTTACTATCTAAGGTCATTCCTTTAATGCATTGATAGACCCTAGATCTACCCATTCCTATTTAAACAAGAATTGTGCATATCGTTTGGGTTGGGATGGAGTAGAACTACCTTTTGTTTTGCTGGTGAGTACGTCTTCAGGAAAAATGGTGCAAGCGGATCGGTATGTACGGTGTTAGCCCTGAGGGCTTTCTTTTATGTTTTGATTTATGACAAACATGGATATAGACTAACATGTCAATTTATTGTGATAGGACATGATTGACCTTTGTTCTTCTAAAGTCTTCAGATAAGAATTGTTGGTGACTCCTTCATCACTAATTTCAAGAATGGAAGATCAAATGGAAAATCAAGTATAAGGAGTTATACATCAAGAAGACTTTTTATGAAGAATAATAGAATAGGAAGTGTTCATTAAGGTATATTTATTATTTCCTATGTCCTCTTATCTTTTGATTCATTTGACTTTACCTTGAAGCTTAAAATGAGATGATTTTCAAAGTTTTTAAAATTCACAGAATTTTAGATGGTACAGTTTGAATCCAAAAAGTTCATCCAAAATCCTGTAAAACGGGTTGAAAATTGTTTGTCACGGATGTGCCATTTTGGACTTAACTTTTGGATGCATCTTCGTCCAAAACTCGAGTCCAAAACTCGGATGAGTTTAAACAAAAAAAATTTATAGCTGTTTTTTTTAATGACCGTTGGCACTCTACTTTTTGGCTCTATAAATAGCCCTTAAAGCAAGATTACAAGTAAGATTTTTGAAACATTCATCTTAGAAACACTATTGCTCAATATTTTTAAAAATCTCCTTTTATCTTAAGCTTCAAAGTGAGTTGATTGTGTATAAAAAATAAAAGTATTTTGTGGCTTGTATCTGAGAGAATATCTTCTCAAATAAGTGAGCTTATCTATGTTCTATTGATTTTCATATTCTCTGTTTGTAAGTGCAAGGTTATGTGGTAAAACCCATAAAGGTGATCCTTATTGTTTGTAAGTTTAAGGTTGTGGTGTAAAACCTATAGGGGTGAGCCTTGTTGTGTGTATGTTGTGGTGTAAAACCCATAGGGGTGAGCCTTGATGTGTTTGAGAGGTTGTGTAAAACCTAGTGTGGTGATCCTCTCTTGTATGTGGCTATTTCATTAAGTGATGTTAATGAAATAGGGTTGAAAATCCTTAAGTGTGAAGCTTAAGGTAGTGGACGTAGATCATTGTTGATCGAACCACTATACATCTCTTGTCTCATTTTATTTCAGTGGTTCATCTATTTTGTTTTTATGATCTTTCACTGTCTAAATCTGAATATACATCTACGAGTACTTGGATAGCTTTCTATGCATCTATAAAGTCAGTCCAAGTATCTTGGTGATCATCCTTGTTCAGTATTTTAGACAATCGGAAAAAGTTATTTTTGCTTGCCAAAAACCTTATTCACCCCCCTCTAAGGTTTTTCATACGGAATTGTAAAATTGAAGTGGGGAGAGAAAGCTTGGAGGGAGATTTGATAGTATTGGCTATTGATGATTATGATTTGATATTAGGAATGGATTGGCTAGCTAAGCATGAGGCTAGAATAGACTGTAAGAATAAATCGGTTCAGTTCATTAAACCGGGATATGATGTGTTGGAGTTCAACGGAAAGAGAGTAAAAGAATTGATGTTTTTGATAGCTGGGCAAAAGCTCAGAAATTGTTGAAGCAAGGATGTCAAGGATATTTGGCCTATGGGATAAATAAGCCGAAGGACTAGTGCACCCTCGAGGATACTGGGGTGGTAAAATATTTTCCCGACGTATTTCCTATAAAACTCACTTCTCTACCTCCCAACCAAGAAGTTGAGTTCACAATTGATCTAGTTCCAAGAGCAGAACTGGTGTCCCAAACTCCATATCGGATGGCACCAGCGGAGCTGAAGGAATTGAAGGAGAAGCTAGAAAAGTTGGTGAGGCAAGGCTACATTAGACCTAGCACGTCACCCTGGGAAGCACCTGTGCTATTTGTGAAGAAGAAGGACGAGACCCTGAGGTTATGTATCGACTATCGAGGCTTGAACAAGCTAACCATCAAGAATAAATATCCTCTATCACTAATTAACGAGTTGTTCGACCAGTTACAAGGATCCAGTTGTTACTCCAAACTGGATTTGAGGCAAGGATACTATCGAGTGAGGATAAAAGATGAGGATATTCCCAAGACGGCCTTCAACACAAAATATGGTCACTATGAGTTTGTGGTGATGCCTTTCGAGGTAACCAATGCACCAATGGTATTTATGGATTTGATGCATCGAGTGTTTCAACCCTACTTGGACAAGTTCGTAGTAGTTTCATCAACGACATACTCATATACTCCAAGAGCCTAGAGGACCATGCAGAACATTTGAATCTAGTACTAGAAAAGCTAAGGGAGCACAAGCTTTACGCCAAATTCAGCAAGTATGAGTTTTGGCTAGATAGTGTGGCATTTCTTGGCCACGTGGTAACAAATGATGGAATCAAGGTGGACCCAGCAAAAATTGAAGCAGTTTCGGACTGAAAACAACTGGAGAATATCATAGAGATTTGAAGTTTTTTGGGATTGGCCGGTTACTATAGGAGGTTTATTAAGGGATTTTCCACGCTAGCATCGCCTATGACCCCGCTACTGAGAAAGGACGTACTCTTTGTTTGGAATGAAAAATGTGAGAAGAGTTTCCAAGAGCTTAAGCGGAGATTAATGATAGCATCTCTGTTGAGTTTGCCAGAGGAAGATAGGCCTTACACACTATATATGGATGCTTCAAATAAAGGTTTGGCAGTAGTTTTGATGCAAGATAGAAAGGTGATCGCCTATGCTTCTTGAAAATTGAGGCCGCACGAGGTCAATTATCCCACGTATGGCTTAGAGCTGGCTACCATTGTATTCGCTTTAAAGAAATGGCGACACTACTTGTATAGAACAGAATATGAAGTGTTCACTAATCTCAAAAGCCTGAAGTACATCTTCACCCAAAAGGACTTGAATTTGAAACAGCGGAGGTGGATGGAATTTTTGGAAGAGTATTGGTGTCCTATCAACTACTACCTCGAGAAGGCTAACATCGTTGCTGATGCCCTGAGCAGGAAAGTCAAAATGGCCAGGCTAAGAGTACAGGAGGTTCAAGCGGTTCAGGATGTGTTGGATAGAAAAGCAGAAGTGCAAGAAGATAGGATTATTGTTAGCAACCTGAAGTTGATACTAGATCTAAGGCGGGAAATCATTAAGGCTCAACAAAGTAATGCAAAATTCCAGTTTTTTAAGGACAAGGAGCTTAAACGGCAAGATAATGAATTCCAACAAGATAAAGTAGGAGTGATGTATTTTCGGTATTGTCTGTGTGTACTTGATGAGCACTAATTAAAGGACAGGATTTTAGAGAAGGAACATAAGAGCAAGTATGCCATTCATCTGAGAAAGGTCAAAATGTATCAAGATCTAAAAAGGGCATATTGGTGGCCCGGGATGAAGCGGAATGTGGTTAAGTATGTCTCGACGTGTCTAACCTGTCAGAAAATCAAAGCGGAGCACAAGAGGTCAGCGGTTGCAACCATTACCAGTACCTGAATGGAATGGGAAGAGGTGACCATGGATTGCGTTACCGGACTCCCTATGGCAAGGATCCAAAAGGACACCATATGGGTAGTGGTGGATTGATTTACCAAATCAACGCATTTCATACTAGTGAATGTAAGGGATTTAATGGAGAAGTTAGCTCAGACCTATGTGCGAAAAATAGTCAGACTGTATGGAGTACCTTCAAGTATTGTGTCCGACCGAGACCTAAGATTCACATCCCGATTTTAGGGCAAGTTTCAAGAATCAATGGGTTCTAGTCTGAAGTTCTATTCGACGGTGCACCCACAAACCGATGGACAGTCAGAGAGGGTTATTCATATATTAGAGGACATGCTGAGAGCCTGTGTATTGGATTTCGAAGATAAGTGGATTGAATGTGTACCATATGCTGAGTTGGCGTACAATTACAACTATCAGTCTTTGATTGGAATGACTCCATATGAAGCATCGTATGGACGTAAGTATCAAGTACCACTATATTGGAATTGGTCGGAGAATGGCCATATAAGCAAGTCTGGAGAAGTCTGTGTTTAGAAAATGTTGGACAAGGTTAAGCTAATCAGGAAAAGGTTGAAAGCAGGCCAAAGCCAACAAAAGAGCTATGTGGACAATAGGCAACGAGAGTTAGAATTTCAGGAGGGAGACAGTGTGTTCCTGAGGTTAACACCGAATAGAGGAATTCTGAAGCATCCGAAATGTGGGAAGTTGAATCCGAGGTATTTAGAACCGTTTCTGATAAAGGAGAGAATTGGGCCAGTGGCATATCGATTAGATTTGCCAGATGGGTTGACGGGGATACACGACGTATTTCATGTGTCTTAGCTAAAGAAGTACAATGCCGATCCCAGGCATGTTTTGAATGAAGAGCCATTAATGTTGCAACCTGACCAGAGCTATGGAGAAGCCCGTGAAGATATTGGACCGAAGTATCAAGACCCTCCGGAACAAGCAGATTCCGATGGTAAATGTGTAGTGGGAGCATCATGGCAAGCGAGATGCCACAAGGGACACAGAAGAGTCGGTAAAGCTGAAGTATCCCGATTTGAGATAAAGGTATGCCTAAATTTCGGGACGAAATTCTCCAAAGGAATGGAGGATGTGAAACCCCACCTAAAGCCAACCTTAGAGTAAGGGGGGTCGGGATGCATATCATATTATTCTGCACAAAAATATATGTTTTTGAATAATTTTATATGTTTTAGAATTGTGATTTATAGGTTTAAAGTGTTAGTGTTGTGCCCTAGAGACAATTACTTGTACCATGTATATTGCATATTAAATTAATAAGAGGCATTCTTTATCTTTCAGTTTGATTGTTATATCTAAATATGTGTACAAACCGTTAGATAAAGTCCCTAGTACAACACAGTGTTAAGGAAATCATAATAGAGATCATGATGTGAGATTCCTACTACACTATGCAGTGTTTGTACTTAAATAATCCCCAATCATAGTATTAATAAGATGGGACATTATTAATACACCAAGACTGGCACATGTTATATCTCTTGATTGGATCAAGTGGTGGTTCTCATATCCGTGGGTATTGGGATACTCAAGATTAACGTGTGGATGCTTGTTTTGAAACAAGTTCATTGGATGACCTAGCTACGAGATAATCACTTGGATAACTATTTAGTGCCAGTGATAGAATCTCATTATAGCAAGTGTGCAAGTATCTTTAGACTTGAGATTTCCAAGGTACTTTGTTTATCGAGCGTTGTACTTTGATTCTAATCTTTGGAGTCTTATCTAGGACCGCCTATGGGATGGATATTGAGTACAACGTAAAGTAAACGAAAGTAGTTGAGAGGGTCAATAAAGGATTCACCACTCCTAATAGTAGGAGAGTATATCTCAAGGCCACTTGTAGAAATCATTACTCATGAAGTCCTTGGCCAAGGCGACTATGTGATGGGAATGGTTCCAATTGATACACATATCGAGTAATGGATTTCTTGAACAAGTACTAAAATATTCGGGCCAGAATTAATAATATTCTGGAGGGAGTTGGCACAAATTCCATGCTCTAGACTGAATGAGATATTGTATGTTGAAAGGAGCTTATTGCACTGATAATTTGCTATTGAAAGGTTCATGTCAAGCCACTTGACTTTCTGGACTTTTGGGTGGTCAAGAGCCATTGCTAGATGTCGCTCTTGATATGCTAAATATGAATTTATTAATTAGAGAATTAATAAATTTAATCCTTTATTTTATTAATGATTATTAATTCTAATATTGTTAGAATTAATTCATATTATGCTACCAATAAGACCAGGAAACCTAATGGGTCACACACAATAAAGGTTTGAATGCTCAAATATATTATTTGATAATATTGTGGGGTTAATTAAGAGAAGAGAATATATTTATAGGTGAATTATAAGTTTGTTATAATTCATGGGACCTAATTGCAATTAAGTAAACTTCAAGGACCAATTTGTTGACAATTGGACGTTGAAAGACTAAGTTGCAATTTATGGTAATTATAAATCTATAAATATAAGGAAACGGTTTCCTTAGGGTGAGAGACAGACCATTCACAGAATAACAGAGAAATCGTTTCTTTGCCTCTCTCTTGATCAAACCCTAGCCGTCTCTCTTCTTGATCAAAACCCTAGCCTCCCAAATTCTACTAGCATAGAATTGTGAGATTGTGAACATTCAAGCTTGTGTGGATTATCATTGGAGGGAGTTCTTTCTTGGACTTCAGTTGAGCTGCAGTGAACAGTTTTGGATAATCTGGATCGCACCTGCATTCTTATTTCTGAAATTTTTGAATTTCGGCTTCACGAGGTAATAAACGCAATCTTCTCCTTTTTCCCATTTCTATTGCAAACCCGTGATCCATGGCTTGGATTTCTTGTTGTTTTCCGTTGTGCTTAATCTGATTATGCATGATAGAAATCCTACAAAAAGACATAGTTATGCTTATTAGGTAGGAAGGGTAAAAATGTAATTTTGCTTGAGGTCAAAATAGAAAGATGGCTTGAGGTTTAAATAAGAAGAATATTTGGATAAGAAAATAAAAACAAGAGTTAGCATGGTTAAGTGGTTACAGCTTTGGAATTAATCTCTACGGCCATGAGTTCAAATCTCATCACTTATGTTTTATTTAGGATTATCTTAGTTATGTTTGAATTTTTATTTTTCTTACATTCCTTCAAGATAGGAATGTTGTCTTAGGGGAGACATGAAGAGAATGTCTTAATCATATAATCATGTCATATATTTCTTGTTGTTCATGTTTTTGATGAAGAAAATCTCGAAATTTTCCAGAATTTTGAGCAATCTAGTTTTCAAAAATTCAGTCAGTACTCTTGCTCATTTGCTACCAGAAAAATGACCAATTCATGTAGCTTGAAGGCTGAAATTTTTGTGCAAAATTCGGACTGCATAAAACTTTACAAAACCAGAAAAATTCCAGTGCAATTTTACTGCACACCAAGCTGAGATTGAAGCTGTTTTTCTTGTCATCAATCTAGCAAAACCCCCCAGCTTTTCTCCAGAAAGAAGGCTGGAAACCAACCTTAAAAGACCCTCAAACACCCCTCAAAATAATCTGCAAATTGGGCTGAAAAAATGCAAAAATTCTGCATAGAAAAATCATCAACCATTCGAAGCTTTGAACAAACTTGAAACTAGATAAATTCAACTTTTGTCTCCTTAGGCCTAGGCCGAAAAATCACCTTCAAACCTCTACAAAATGGATCTTGTTCAGCCATGGACTGAGCACCATTAACCTCCACACTTACCTTGAGTACTTGGACTCCATAATCACACCTCAAAAGTCTCCTAAGATCACTCTATCCAAACACATTTGAACTTGAAAAAAATTCCAGAATTTTGCTCCATGAAAAGCACTCTTGTATTAAGCTGTTAAACCAGAAATTCCTCTGCCATTAAACACTGAATTTTGGCCAGCCTTATAGCCTAAATAGCCTTCATTCCCTTGCCATAAAACTAATCAGTCCAGCCGGCACTATTGAAGAGCAAAGAAACCTCCATCAATCAAACATCATTAGCTTATCTTCTACCTCAAACAACTCCACACCTTTCTCCATTTGAAATTCAAACAAGATTAGATTATTCTCTTTCCTTCTAGCTGAAAACCAAAACTCCTAATCACCCTAGACCATTCGGCCAACATAATTCCAGATTTTGTGCAGCTCTTCTCTCAAATTCTCTCAATTTTCACCAAGAACACCAAGAACACACACTACACTCCTTCAAGCCAAAACCTACCCTAAATACCTCCAATCACTCTCAAATACTCTAGATTACTCCTAATTAATCCCTAGTGTTCATTTTTGGTCTTTATAACACAAAATCTCACAAACAAGCATTGACTATCAGATCAAAAACCAGTTTGTTTCCTTGAAGGTCTCAAGAACATCATCAAGGTAAATCAAGAACAACCTTCTTGTTCACCCTCTTTCATTCAATCTTCAATGTAACATACCAATGCTCTCTCTCTCTCTCTCTCTCTCTCTCTCTCTCTCTCTCTCTCTCTCTCTCTCTCTCTCTCTCTCTCTCTCTCGGCCGAAATGGTTGATCATCAACCATGACTGTTTTTTTCCTTGGACAACTCAAGACTCTCAATAGCGTGTGGACCTTCTTTAGCTTTTAACAAAGAAATCAACAATCAAGTATTTTCCCCTTAATCCTCCTCTTTAATTCTGAATTCATGTTTCTTAAATGTTGATAGGAAGAATGGATATGAATGAGGGATTGAGTGTATGCATATGGATGAAGGTGATGGGGTTAGGAAGTGAAAATTGTTGTATATGAATAAGCTATATGAATTTTTTTGGGAATCAATGTATGTTCATTATGTTTTAGGATATTTATGGATGTTTAAAGCATGTTAGATGTTATGACACCTATGGTGAATAGGATTTTTATGTCCTTATTTCCATTGAAGCCATAAATTATGAATATGCCTAGTAGGAAATTAGCCTTGTGATAGTATGTGTTAATTCAAACATATATTCATGAATGATTTAGCCTATTAGTTGGTGTTTGGGAATGTATTCATGAATCTTGTTTAGCAATAGGAAAATCATGATGGAAGATTATTTTCTTGTTTATCCTAGGTTATTTTTATTAACGAATTTTATTACTTTAATTAGAATTATTATTACATTTTCCTTAAGAGTTTTGAAATGTATAGGAAGATTTGAAAATGGAATATTAAATGATATATTAATATTTTATTGGTCAAATAGATAATATCTTTTGGAAAAAATAATATACATATATATAGATATAGATATATATATATATATATATATATATAACAATAAATCAAATATTAGAATTAATTAATGACCTTGTAGACTTTAGTTAAAACTTTTACCTATATTCATAAATATTATTTATATTAAAATTTATTTGTTATTTATTAATAAAAAATTTAATATAATTCATTTATTATTAATTTTATTATTTATTATCTATTAATTATTAATTAACAATTTAGTGTAATTTATTACTTTATTATAATAATACTATTTAAATATTACCATTTACTAATATTATTTAGTACTTAGTATTATTCAATATTTAAACACTAGTTCATTTATTCGTAATAATACTCAAAATTTATTATTTGAACCTATAATTTATTAGTAATTATTTTAGAACCCCTAATTATTTTAACTTACCAATCTAGAATTATTTTATAAAATCATTTGTCATCTAGCCTTACAACTTAGGACATTAAGGTCATGGTTAGTCATGGTTGTAACTAGTTGAATTAGGAATTATTTATATAAGGCAAGTATAGTTCGAATATAACCTTATGCCTTGTGTTTACCCCAGGTGGGGTTAGGTCGACCTTGGAGGATTTTTGAATTCAAGCAAGCAAATGATCAGGCAAGCTTCTGCATGGAGTCATTTGAAGACCAAAATTATTGTGGCAAGCCAACTTCAATGTGTATGATAATTCATTTTTAAAGGCGATTAAAGACTGTTTTCCTTTTTATTTTAGTCAAGAAAATCATTTGAAAATTAAACAAGTAGTTTCACTAAAAACGCTAAACTCTTTCCAAAACCCAACGTTGACAAGAATTTTAGAAACCCTTAATTGCTATTTCCAAGTAAAACAATGTATGATCAATTTTCTCTCAAGTGGGACAAACAACGTTGAGTGCTCAATAAGGGTAGTCTACTAGGATTAGTCTTTGAAGGGTTAGGGTAAGTCTCTCAGTAGATGGCCACCTCTGAGAGGTGAGTCTTTCCCAACTAGGATGCCAGTCTAGTAGGTCATACCGGTCTGAGCTTGCAAGTTTCAATCAAGTGGACTGTGTGTTTCCAGAGTGGACAACCGGTAAGTTTGGGTGCAGAGATGGAGTATCTCACCTGGTAAGCCGTACACCTACCTTTTGTTAGCATGCTCAACGTGTGGCAGTCTAACCGATAGCATGCTTAATGTGTGGTATACTGACCATTATATTGTCATGGGGCCCAACGTGTGGTAACCCATGGCTACCTCTTTAGGTGGTTGTATTTATTGTGCATATGCATGGTTTGGAAAGCAAAACACCACTCTTTATTTTGACATTTATGTAATGCTTGCCAGCACTTTCTCTTAAAAACTTTTACAACTTACATGCATGAACTGTTTTACCTGAAACACTCAAAGCACACATAGACTTACTGAGATTTTTATCTCACCACCTTTTATACTATGTTTTCAGGTCGATTATGCTATAAAGGCCATTAGCTAGATTGTTGCTTGTGATTTTGAAGACCCTTTGCTGTTTTCCTTATGTGATGTTTTGAGAGATTGTAGCAAACAATTTATTTTGAATTTGTTCATATATTATTGGGTTGTAATAAGTTTAATTTTAAAGTATCTGTTTTATTTTATTTTATGTGACCTAGTTATAAAGACCCCTTGTTCTATGGACGAAGCGACATCCCCGGCCCTGATGGGCCTAGGTAGTGGGGTGTTACAAAGTAACTAGGTCTATCCTAAGAAGACGAAGAGAAGATAAACTTGGAGAAACATAAAATAAAAAAAATTTAAGACTACTAAATGTATAGAAGGAAAGAGAAAGTTCCTTATTGTCATGGCTTCTAGCTCAAACCTTTCTGAGATTGATATAGAAACCATGAATGATCTTGTAATCAGTTCTCAACTATATCATACGGAATCTAGATTAATGAATTGGAAAATTTCAACTAAAAAGTTTGATAAAATTTATGAAAAAGGAATAGTTGATTTAGTACATAACTACAACATCAAAACCACCGAGCAAACCGTTTCAATTAACAAACCTAATGGCACTATTCAATTGTTTAATTCTGAAATTCTAGAACACCATAGAAAAAATAAATATAAATATTTACATATTGGTTTAGTACAAGTTGTTGTCAAACCCTTATACCGATCAGGAATAAATGCTCCTATCTGTTTGTTATTAAGAGATAGTCGACATTTAGATTTTAATAATAGTCTTTTAGCTGTCTTTGAATCCAATATGGCCAATGGTCCTATTTACTTTAATCATTATCCCAATTTCATAGCGGATCTCTCAGATCCTCATTCTGAAAACTTTAACATTGAACATTCAAATAAAGAATTTAGAATTTAATCTTGAATCTAAATCTCTTGGGCTTATTTATCATGTTTATTATAAACCGATAAAAACTATGATTAATCCTAAGGCAAAAAGCCATTTAGGTAATCCTAGAGAAACTTGTTTGTTAGAAACTCATTTGAAAGATAAAACACTTTTGTCCCTCGACTTCTTAAATGGGATAATGTCCTTCATGATTCAAAATGGAATTTTAAACATATCATTAATCTAAAAAAGCATTGTGAATCGAACAAAATAGATCGAATCATTGAATCTTCTTCGGGAACTATAGAACTTGAATTTAGCAGAAAATCCTTCTCTGTTACTTCTTCTTCTTCTCAAAGACCTCTTTTTCGAGCCCATAGTACTCGGTTAAATAGTGTTGATTTTTCAAGAGAAATTCCTGAAGTCAATTATGAAGATAATGTCAGTATAAAATATTCAAGTCCAACCAAAACTGAAATGGAAATGCCTGCAACTTTAATAACAATTTCTTCTAATGATGAATTTGAATTAGATAAAATATATTTAAGACAGTTATGGAATATACCTTGCAATAAATTAAAAATAGATTGGTATTTGAAACAGTACAATCTGAAGAAAGAATTAGATTAAAAGATAAAAATTAGAAAATATTTATATTTTTTTTATTGGTATGAATATTCTGGAAAATAGAATCGATTAGAATCTATAAATATGATAGGAAAAAAATGGTATACTGTTAAAAATGAAGTAAAAGAATCTGTACTTCCTCCTCCAAAAGAAACAAAAATCCCAATTGAAGGCCATGTACTTACAGTCTCTTTTTTTAAAATAGAAAATTTAGAAAAACAAGGTGATGTCACAAATAAAGATTAAAATAAAGTACTTCAGCAAAATTATTATACAAAGCATAGGCTTATTACTATGCCTCAAAAAGTAGTACAATTAGATCAAAACTCTACTGTTAGGGAAATACCTAGATTAAAACATTATGACCCAAAACAAACTTTAGAAATAAACCCAAGCTTTAAACCAATTTTATATGAAGATAAATCTACTAAACTGTCTAAAGATAGGTTTAAAATAGATAATGCTAATTTGGATATTTTACAAGATTTAAATAAAAAATTAAAACAACTTAACACCAAGGATGTTCCTGAAACTTCTACTTCTAAAGTTTGTATTCAAGCTGTTCAAGATTCTCTTCTCGAAACTTCTAAAGAATCTCTTCCTGAATGCTATTCAAACTTCTACTTCTAAATTTAAAGCTTTATTGAGAGGTTTATAATTAATAACTAATCGAGGGGCACCTCTTTTCTTTTCAGCATTATTATTCACATAAAAGGTAGCACAAGACCATGGGGAGCGAGGTTCACAGATAATTCCTTTGGTAAGTAAGCCAAAAATTTATTGTTTACAATATTCAAGAAGAAGTTCATGATTTATTTGGATAGGTCTTGCATTAGTAGCTATCATACTTCTATTCCAAAACGCTGTTGGTATTTCAGAACAAATATGATTTTCTATATCTTTTTGTATATCTTCAATCTTATTGGTTGACTAGAGGTATCTAATGTAGTTTTTGTTTGAATTCTGGAAGCATTCATAATTTCATATCTTTGATTATCAATAAAGTAGTTATGTCATTACCCCCAAGAATTCTTCAATTAAACTATTAAACTACTTGTTTACACAACTATTTTACAAAGGAATTTTAAATCAAATTAAAACAAAGTGTTTTCAAACTTAAAAAAAAAAGTAATCAATCTTAAAATACAAAGATTTTTCTCTGGAAGGACTAGCAAGAATGTTCCTAAAACTTCTATTTCTAAAGTTCGTATTCAAGTTGTTCAAGAAACTCTTCTAGAAAGTTTAAATAAATTATGCCTATACATAGGATGGAGAAGTAACTTTTGGTACTCATATTTTGTTGGGTCCATGGGGGTTAGTGATGGTTTTTTCAACTCTTCAAATAGTTTTTATACCCAATTCGACTCGTTTCCTAATGTGACACCTAGATGCATTGTGTCTATATTTACTACAATAAGCACATGTGATTTATATTTAAGTAGCTAGCTTTTACAAAATGGAATTTGTGATTTTCAGCTTTGTTCATATGCCCAAATTCGAGCCCATTTCTATTTCTAGCCACACACTGCATTCCAAGCAATCTATTTAGATTGTCTTGGCCTTTTATGAACTTCTGAATACATATGGTAAGATCATCAACTCTCTTTTTCATGTCATCAAAATCACTGAGCATAATTTCAAGAGAAAAGACTTTATCATACAAGCATTTGTTCTCAAGTGTTAAGTAGTCCAAAGAAGTAGAGATAACTTCTTTTTTAACATTTAGACAACAAATGAAATCAAGTAAAGCTTTGTTCTCGCTTATTAGCTTGTCCTTTTTATCTAACAAGGAATCGATCTTCATTTTCATTTCCTTATTTCTTTTGGACAGCTTTTTGAGTTCATGGAACATATTAATGAGAAGCTCACTCAAATCATCTGAATTTTCACAAGCAGAATCATGTAATTCAGTTACAGTGTTAGAATGAGTAAGCTTTACCTTTTCTCCCATGCCCATGAAGCATATATTAGTTGTTTCGGGTTTAAGCTCATTGTGTTCTTCATTTCCAGATTCTTCGTGACCCCAAGTCCCGATCATCCCCTTTCCTTTCTTAGCTTTAATGTCCTTTCTTCTCTTCTTGTTGTGTTGGGCTTTTCTTTCTTTAGCTATTAGGCAATCAGCAATAAAATACTCCGTACTCTTACATTTGTAGTACTGAGGTTTGAAAGATGAAATTTGTCATTTCTTTTTAACAAATTTCTTGCCTTTGTTGAAGTTACCATTTCTAAATATCTTTTCAAATTTTCTAGCAACCATGGTCAATTCTTTATTGTCTAGATCAATACCACAATCACTTTGAGATTGTAGCATCATTATTTGCAACTTTTAAGACAATTCCTCTTTTTCCTTTATCATCATCATCATCATGTCCTTGAAACCTTTTAAGTTTCAATTCATACGTTAAGAGAGATCCAATCAATTCTTCAGTCGGTAGAACTTTCAAGTCCTTAGATTCTTCCACAACCAAGGTCTTAGGCTACCAGCTTTTTGGTAAGGCATCAAGTATTTTTTTTATTTTACTCTCTAAGGGAATAGAATTTTCTATAAGCCTTCAATCCATTCATAATATTTTTCAACCTTGGGAGCATATTAATTATGTGTTCATTTGGTTTCATAGTGAATAGCTCATAGACAAGGACTAAGTGACCCAACTTTGATTCCTTTACTTGATTTGTCTCCCCATGGGTGACCTCAACTAATTTCTACATTTCATAAGCTAAATTACCACCACTAACCCTAGTGTATTCATTTACATTAAATGCACAACATAATATATTTATTGCTTGAAAGTTTAGTGTCATTTTGGCATTATCTTCACAATCATATTCATCGCTCTATTTAGGCACTGTTCTACCTTCAACAATTTTGGATGCGACATATGGTCCTTTTTCGATCAAATTTCATAGCTCAAAGTTGATTGAGCATACATAGATCTTCATTTGATTTTTCCAAAAGGTATAGTTGCTTCCACTGAATAATGGTGGTTTGTTTGTTGAGGATCTTTAGATATAAGGTAGAAATGAAATGTTTGCCATTAGGATTTTTTCCTACAAGGCTGTTAGACTAATAATAATATAGACCAATGCTCTGGTACCAATTGATAAACCTTATATGGGATGAATAAGGTTTATGGCAGATAAATACAAATTTTCAAAGTCTTTTGATGACTTGTAAAAAGGAGCTGAAAAATATATATGTTCAAAAAAATTTTTGCTGTGAAGCTTTAACTATCCAGTCAGAGATCTTTTGAATCTGCACTAAATAAAGAGTAGATAGTCCAAATTTATGATGGGAAATTAAGAGATCAATGACTGACTCACAATGAAATATAAAAGCTTGAACTCAGATCAATGATTGAAAAAAAAAAGTGTATAGTTTTTTTGATCTGATGAATAGCAAAAAATGCAGCCATAATATTCAGATTAATATGCAAGAGAATAGATCAAAAGATTTATAGTGGTTCAATCTTCAACTGATTTACATCCACTATCTTAAGCACACACTTAAAGATTTTAACACAACCACTAAAATATTTTCCCAAATCAATGGTGGTAGGCAACACCAATCTTACACAAGAAGGTCACCACACTTAGTTTTACACCAAACCTCTTTACACACAACAATTAAGGCTTACCCCAACTGGGTTTTACTTCTCAAACCTTGATACAAAATAAATCACAAAGATAATACAGAAATAGCTCATAGATTGAGCAGATATACACTAGCTAGAGTTCTTTTACCTTTTTACCTTTGAAATAATAAATCTCACTTTGAGGCACAATGTATATAAGGGATTTTTATTTTTTGAAAGTTTTAGAGTGTTTCTAAAAGTATTAGTACAAATTCCTTACTGAAAATCGTGTTTAAATGGCATTTATAGGGGCAAAAAACAAAATGCCAGCGGCTAGTAACGGCTATTTTTGCCGTCAGATTTTTATAGAATTTTAGATTTACAAGATAGAAAATTGTGCATCTGAAAGGTCAGTCCAAAACACAACTTTATAAAGAAGTATATTTTGAACACCTACAGATTCTTGGATGGGCATTTTGGATTCAGAGGTCCGTCCAAAATCTTTCAACAAAAAAAAATCTGAATTGAAAATGCCCTCTTTTTGAAATCATTTTTATGTGCTTCAATGCGAAATAAATTAAACTAAGTAAAGAGATATAGGAAATACAAGTAATACCTTATCTACAATTTCATAATCTAAGATTCTTCAAAATGTCTTCACGGTGTGCAACTTCTTTGGATTGGATACTCATTTGATTTTTTAAACTTCATCAACCATGAGTTGCTTAGCAATCATATTTTCAAGACTTTGAATAATCGAGGTCAAACATGTCATATCCAAAAGTTCTATCATATACAAAAACACATGTACCACATCAATGTTTGTCATAAATCAAAACACAGAATAATGCCCTTTGGTCTAATAGTATCATAAGACTTGTTGATAGAAATTGTTTTCTCAATGGTTTTGATATTATAGGTTTGAACTAAATCAAAATTTCCTTTTTCATAAATTTATCAAACCTTTTTGTTGGTATTTTCTAATTCATGGGTCTAGATTTAGTTTGGTCTAATTGGGAGTTGATTTCAAGATCATTAATAGTTTCAATATCAATTATCGTGAAGTAGAGGCCATGGATAAAATCTCACTTTCTCTTTCTAACCTATACAATCAATAGTCTTTAAATGTTTTCACTTTTTTATACTCTCTCTTTATTTCCTTCCAATATACCTGCAACTATGTGGTTAAGTAGTAACTGTGAGAGTAGTTTATACATTGGTTAGCCTCAAATGGTTGGATTAGGCCTTAGATAGCATAAGAATGGTAGATTTGCTTGGACTTTGGGGTGGTCTTGTTAGTGTTGTGCCCTAGAGGCAATCACTTGTACCATGTATATTGCATATTAAATTAATAAGAGGCATTCTTTATCTTTCAGTTTGATTGTTATATCTAAATATGTGTACAAACCGTTAGATAAAGTCCCTAGTACAACACAGTGTTAAGGAAATTATGATAGAGATCATGATGTGAGATTCCTACTACACTATGCAGTGTTTGTACTTAAATAATCCCCAGTCATAGTATTAATAAGATGGGACATTATTAATACGCCAAGACTAGCACAAGTTATATCTCTTGATTGGATCAAGCGGTGGTTCTCATATCCATGGGTATTGGGATACTTAGGATTAACATGTGGATGCTTGTTTTGAAACAAGTTCATTGGATGACCTAGCTACGAGATAATCACTTGGATAACTATTTAGTGCCAATGACAGAATCTCATTATAGCAAGTGTGCAAGTATCCTTAGACTTGAGATCTCCAAGGTACTTTGTTTATCGAGCGTTGTACTTTGATTCTAATATTTGGAGTTTTATCTAGAACCACCTATGGGATGGATATTGGGTACAACGTAAAGTAAAAGAAAGTAGTTGAGAGGGTCAATAAAGGATTCACCACTCCTAATAGTAGGAGAGTATATCTCAAGGCCACTTGTAGAAATCATTACTCATGAAGTCCTTGGCCAAGGCGACTATGTGATGGAAATGGTTCCAATTGATACACATATTGAGTAATGGATTTCTTGAACAAGTACTAAAATATTCGGGCCAGAATTAATAATATTATGGAGGGAGTTGGCACTAATTCCATGCTCTAGACCGAATGAGATATTGTATGTTGAAAGGAGCTTATTGCACTGATAATTTGCTATTGAAAAGTTCATGTCAAGCCACTTGACTTTCTGGACTTTTGGGTGGTCAAGAGTCATTGCTAGATGTCGCTCTTGATATGCTAAATATGAATTTATTAATTAGAGAATTAATAAATTTAATCCTTTATTTTATTAATGATTATTAATTCTAATATTGTTAGAATTAATTCATATTATGCTACCAATAAGACCAGGAAACCTAATGGGTCACACACAATAAAGGTTTGAATGCTCAAATATATCATTTGATAATATTGTGGGGTTAACTAAGAGAAGGGAATATATTTATAGGTGAATTATAAGTTTGTTATAATTCATGGGACCTAATTGTAATTAAGTAAACTTTAAGGACCAATTTGTTGACAATTGGATGTTGAAGGACTAAATTGCAATTTATGGTAATTATAAATCTATAAATATAAGAAAACGGTTTCCTTAGGGTGAGAGACAGACCATTCACGCAATAACAGAGAAACCGTTTCTCTGCCTCTCTCTTGATCAAACCCTAGCTGTCTCTCTTCTTGATCAAAACCCTAGCCTCCCGAATTCTACTAGCATAGAATTGTGAGATTGTGAGCATTCAAGCTTGTGTGGATTATCATTAGAGGGAGTTCTTTCTTGGACTTCAGTTGAGCTACAGTGAACGGTTTTGGATAATCTGGATCGCGCCTGCGTTCTTGTTTCTGAAATTTTTGAATTCCGGCTTCACGAGGTAATAAATGCAATCTTCTCATTTTTCCCGTTTCTATTGCAAACCCATGATCCATGGCTTAGATTTCTTGTTTTTTTCCGCTGCGCTTAATCAGATTATGCATGATAGAAATCCTATAGGTCTTGTAGTTCTCAATCAAAGCATAGTAAAATAGGTCTGTCCTAGGAAGATAAAAGTAAATATGTTATTCATAACTTTTTGGAATTCACTTGGAGCATTCTAAACTTTTTGATAGGGGCTAAATTAGCCAAGTTTTTCCAAGTTATTTGAGGTTCTTTTTTGATACATTTTGTTCAATAACTAGTCGTATTCCTTCATATTTGAGATTTTACCTTTGGAAAGGAATTTTGTTCATTATTATAGATTTTTTGGGTAAAACGGAACAAAAACGTAGCAAAATAGAGGAGAGGCGGTGCTGGCTAGGACCCTAGAACTGGCGCCAGCCATGCACTGGATTGCATGAACTTCGAAGCGGCGAAAAATTGTCAAAACAGAGTGGAACAGAGTAGAACCGATGCCAGCTCCAAGAGTTAAGGTGGCGCCGATTGCATTATGGTCTTCATTATGTGAAATTCAGAGAAAAATCAACAAACAAGTTGAGGAACATAACACAACTGATGCCGGCTCCAAGAGTCAAGGCGGCGCCGGCTGTGCCCTGATGTTAAGGCGGTACTTGATTTTTTCTACGTGATTTTTAGTAAGTTGAGGAGTTTTAGTATCTTCCAACTTCTACACGGCTAAGAACTTTGTACCTACGAGTTTAGCCACTTCCTAAGCCTTTAAATTGATGAAAAACACAAGGGAAAGGGGGAGAATTCATTGATCATCATAGAAAATTACTCAATCAAATGAGGAATTCTTCAATTTAAGGAGGGTTGTACAAGAAGGTCTTTAAAGGAAGAAGAATGAGGCTTGTCTATGAGTGCTTTCTTTTACTTTTTTTCTTTTTCTTGAAAATGATATGTTAATTGTTTTATTGTAATTCGACATTGTTTTAGATATTCATGATGTATAGAGTTATTTGATCTTTTGATTAATTGATTGTTAGTCTTGGTATTTAATTACTCGTGCTTATTACAAGATTAATTGATTATTTTCCATTGACTTGCTTGAAAATAGAGTTAATGGTAGTTCAATCGATTGATTTCATATTTGTTGTCTTTTAACTTGCCTGAAAATGGGGTAAAATTGTTAAGAATAGAGTAATTAAAGGTTAATTGATGTCTACCAGAATATTGATTCAATTGGTTAATTTCATTGGTTAAGTTTGCCTGAGAATGGGACTTAATTAGAGAATTGTGCTTAATGCATCTTGTAGGTAAGACTGGTGAGATAGAGTATGTGATACTAAGTTACCAAGAAAATAGGGATTCATAGATTGGGTAAGAAGTAAGTCTACTTTAATTCTCAATAATGCCAAGAGAATTATTAGTTATGATAAAGGTTGGATACTTCAAGATCGTGTTTGTCTAACTAATGGTTTAAATTACATACTTCTACATCCTTGACATGTGTATATTTATTTTGGTTTTCTTTTATTTTGTTTTTAATTGTTTGTCACTTTATCGAATCGGTTAAACAATGAGAGAAAAGTGATTAATGTTTACTTGTTCCTGGGGATCGACACTCGTTTAAACCCTATGCTTGGTTAATGATGAGTACGCTTGCTCATATGTGTGATTTGGGTTGAACATTTTAATTTAAACTTAATTGGAAATATGCTTAGTTGTTGTATGATTTTTATACCCAAGTTCAAACACATCAAGTTTTTTGCATCAATACCGAGGAACAATAGCATTAAAGCTTGGATTTTATTGATTTAACCATGTAAATATGTAAATATGTAGATATGTAAGATATGTATAATTGTTCACAAAAAGGTACTATCTTGTATATTTCATGTATTCTTGTACACCCTTGTAACCTAACCTAACCTACTAACTTTGACTATGTCCTCTTGACTAACTTTGTAAGTTTTTCCTTTTATTGTAATCATAAATTTCGTATCTAACTCGCCTCTATGTGTAAGAGAAATGGCTAATTGGAATCTGAGGAAGTCTAATAAGAGGTAGTACCTCTATTGCACTCCTAAGAGGACACTAGCGACACTAGGATCAATAGAGCTTGAAACCTTAATTGGGAAATTTGATGTTCATGTCACGAGGTGTTTCCAAGAAATTGATTCCACATTTGAGAAATTCGAAGCAATGATCCATAACATGGAATGATAAATTTGGTTCTTAACGGACATGATGATAAAATCCCACGACCTAAAGCCAAAAGCCAGTAAGGAAACAGTTGCTGTCACATTGCGAAGTGGAAAAGAATTACCAGATAGTCCAGATGACAACCGGCGCTGGCTATCCCCTGTCCACCTCACGAAAGACCTACTTTTCAGCCTAACATACCATACCCTACTCGTCTATATAAAGCCTGAAAAGAAGCTCAACTCAACAAATTCCGTGAGGTATTTAAACAATTGAACATAAATATTCCTCTCAGTGAAGCCTTAATCCACATGCCCAAATATGCCAAATTCCTCAAAAGCATGCTCGTCAACAAAAAGCGATTGGAAGAGTTGTCTACAGTAGTCCTCAACGAAGAATGCTCAGCTATCCTGCAGGACAACTCAAAATTACCACATAAAGCAAAAGATCCACGGAGTTTCTCTATCCCATGTCTAATTGGCACTCTTCATGTCTGTAATGCATTAGCTTACCTAGGTGCTAGCATTAATTTATTGCCCTATAAAACATTCAAAAGGCTAGGCCTAAGAGAACCACAGCCCTCTAGGATGAGTATTCAACTCGTGGATAGATCTATCAAATATCCTAGGGGCAAAATAGAAGATGTGTTGGTGAAAGTTGATAAATTCTTATTTCCAATGGATTTTGTTATTCTTGACATGGATGAAGATTCCAAAGTCCCTTTAATCTTAGGTAGGCCTTTCCTAGCTACAGTAAAAGCATTAATTGACGTTCATGGGGGGAGTTTGACACTTAGGGTTGGGGATGAGGAAGTAGTCATTCAAATCCACAAAGAGTATGCAACACCCTATATCTTCTGATGGAATAAGGTGCAAAACCCATAGTACAACCCCAATATAGGTTGAACCCACATATGAGTGAAGTGGTAAAAGGTAAGGTGCTTAAGCTCTTAGATTCAGGCATCATTTACCCTATTTCTGATAGTGTTTGGGTGAGTCCTACTCAAGTGGTACCAAAGAAGGGAGGAATGACGGTGAGCCCCAATGATAAAAATGAGTTAGTCCCTATAAGATTAGTCACGGGTTGAAGGTTTTGCATAGATTATAGGATGCTAAACAAAGCCACTAGAAAAGATCACTTCCCTTTCCCTTTTATTGACCAAGTGTTGGAAAGGTTAGCTGGACATGAGTATTACATTTTCTTAGATAGATTTTTTGGCTAAAATTCCCGTAGCTCTAGAGGACCAAGAAAAAACCACTTTTATGTATCCATATGGTACTTTTAAGTATCGTTGGATGACGTTTGATCTTTACAATGGTCCCAAAACATTCCAAAGGTGCATGACAGCCATATTTGAAGGACTCGTGCATGGAGTTGGTGCAGTATTGGGACAAAGGCGGAATAAGAACTTTCAGCCTATATACTATGTAAGCAAAACATTAACGGAGGCACAAGAAAACTACACAATAACGGAGAAAGAATTTCTGGCCATAGTGTTTACCTTTGATAAATTCCGATCTTACCTTATTTTGTCCAAATTAATTGTTTATACGGACCATTCAGCCTTGAAGTACCTACTAACCAAACATGATTCCAAGCTAAGGTTGATAAGATGGGTTCTATTATTGCAGGAATTTGATCTAGAAATTAGGGACAAAATAGGTGCGTGCGGAAAACTTGGCTGCGGATCACCTGTCAAGATTGGACAATCCAAATTTGGACCCCTTGGTAGAAGAAGACATAGATGATGCTTTTTCAGATGAGCAACTCTTGCTCATAGAAGGTGAGATTCTAAACACCCTATGGTTCGCCAAATTTGCTAACTACTTGGTTGCCGGAAGTACTCCAAAAGACCTCGCGATACAATAAAAGAAGAAATTCCTCTCCAAAGTACAACATTACTTTTGGGAAGATATATATTTGTTTAAGTGTTGTGCAGACCAAATCATTTGTAGATGCGTGGACTCTAGGGAATGAGAGGATATTCTTAGACATTGTCATGAAGGCCTTGCTCGAGATTACTATCAATCTAATAACACTGCAGGAAATGTGCTTGACTCCGGATTCTATTGGCCCACATTGTTCAAAGATGCCCACAGGTTTGTCCAGAGTTGCGATAGGTGTCAACGTACAGGTAACATTTCTAAATCTAACGAGATGCCATTACAAATTTTTCAAGATTATGAAGTATTTGACTATTGGGGAATAGACTTTATGGGACCTTTTCCTAGTTCTTTGGGAAATAAATATATTTTGGTGGCACTTGACTATGTTTCTAAATGGGTAGAAGCCCAAGCTTTACCTACTAAGGATGCAAGGGTTGTCGTAAAATTTCTAAAAAAAACTTTTCACCCGTTTTGGTGTGCCTAAGGTACTCATTAGTGATAGGGGGACTCATTTTTGTAATGCACAAATGAAAAAAGTTCTCACACACCTAAGTGTGCACCATAGGTTAGCTACCCCCTATCACTCCCAAACAGGTTGAAGTGGTTAATAGAGAACTCAAACAAATTTTGGAAAAAACTGTTAATCACACTCGGAAGGATTGGAGCTTAAAATTAGACGACACCCTTTGGGCATATAGGATAGCCTTTAAGACACCGATTGGCACGACTCCATTTCGGTTAGTTTATGGTAAACCATGTCATCTCCCAGTTGAAATTGAACATAAGGCTTATTGGGCAATAAAACTTGTTAATCTTGATGTTGAGTCAGCTGGGAAGTCCAGGTTACTACAACTCACAGCCTTAGAGGAATTGTGCAAGGATGCCTATGATACGTCACTTCGTTATAAAGAGAAAGTTAAAACGTGGCATGACAAGCATATTACTCGATAACATGACTTTAAGATAGGTGATCAGGTATTGTTGTTCAATTCTCGCCTACGACTGTTTCCAGGCAAGTTGAAATCTAGATGGTCAGCACCATACACGGTGAGTAAACTATTTCCTTTCGGCATCCTCAAAAGTACTCACCCTAGTAAGGGCGCTTTCAAAGTAAATGGCATTCGCGTGAAACGCTATGTTGGTGCACCTCATTGCCATATGGATCAAGCGGCCATGATCTTACAAGTGGCACCATATTAACTGGTACTTTGCCAATGCCTCATTCATTAAGCATTCAGACCTTGTACAGCACAATGCCAAATGAATAGAAGTTTGTTTCTCTTATCTCTTCTCCTTTATATTTTTGGTCTCATGGTATTGTTGTTTTTGTTATATTGATTTGGCCATTGAGGACAATGTCCAGTTTAAGTGTGGGGAAGTGATTTGATTAACAAGTCTTCTATACATATATTTTAACCTTCTTAGGAGCAAATTTTTGAAATTTTTGTGCAAATTTTTTTCAAATTTTTTTGATTTTCTGGAGATTTCAAGATATATTTTTAACGCATGTCGTTATGATGGAGTATAGAGCATATATTCTAGATCATTTATTACTTATGCATAACTTTTTGCACTCACTTGGATAAATTAGTTCTTGATCAAATGCTTTGCATTGTTCTTAAACCTATTTTTCTACTAAAATTCATAGAACATTCTAGAACTTATTTGAATACCTCTCAAGGTGAAATAAGAAAGACAGACATGATTTAACTTCGGGATGACGGTAATAGGCCTTCTTTGGATAGTTTGAGCTTTTCAAGCCTACCTATTGTTATATTATCCTTAGTGCCTATTTTGAGCCTAAATGGTTGATTTCTTTCATTAAAACCTGTCACAATATTTGTCCATTACTTGTTTATGAGAGTTTGAATAATTCTTCAAATCTTTATACTCTTGATGGATGAAAGTATATATATGAGAATGTTGTGGAAGAATATTGGGGAAAAAGATCATGACTTGTTACTTTCAGTCATGGATCAATAACAAGTTGAGCTGAAAAGAAAAAAGAAAGAGAAGAAAGAGAAAAGAGAGAGTGAAAAAAAATAAAAGATTTGAAAAAAGAAAGCAAAAAGCTGCTAGAAAGAATGAAAAAAGAGAAGTGAAAAAAAAAAAAACAATAGCAGCAATGAAAGAAAAGATCACAAAAGGAATGGTAATTGAGCTGGAAAAAAAAGTTAAGTGCATATAAAGTCTTTGACACCATTGCTGGAAATTTGAATGATCTGTGAAAGAAATAAAAAAGAGTTGATGAAAAGAAGAGTTGAAAGAAAAGAGAAAAATGCAGGATTTGCTGGAGTGGAGTTGTAATTGTTATACAAGGTTATGGTTTGATTAATTTTTTGAATAGGAGAGAAAGAAGAGTTGGAAATTATTGATTCATTTTGTTTATCCTTTTCTTGCTAACTCTCAGTTTTTCTTTGACGTTTGATTCTCATATATCCTTCGTTTAATAAGCTACATTACAAACCTTTAGCCTTATATTACAAGCTTAAAAGTCGTACTTGATCTAAGTAGAATCACGATATGTCTGGGATTAGTGGAGAGAGTGTATGAAGAGTAAGTCTATAGAATGCATATTTTTTTTGAACTAAATTCTTTCCAATAGTTTGAGGATATTGTGAAGTATTGTGATGGTTCTACAAAGTCATTTATCACTAACATAAGTCTTGCATTGGTAGTGAAAGATGTAGTAGTCATGTGTTTTATATTCATGAATGAAGAAAGTCTTGAAGATATTGTTTTCAAATTGATTGAGTGAATGATGAAACCATGTGTTTTTTGACTTGTTCTTGATACTTTGCTTGAGGACAAACAAAGAGCTAAGTGTGGGGGAATATATTAGGGGCTAAATTAGTCATGTTCTTCCTATTTGTTTGAGGTTCTTTTGTGATACATTTTATTCAATAACTAGTCGTATTCCTTCATATTTTAGATTTTACCATTGGAAAGGCATTTTGTTCATTATAACAAATTTTTAGGGTAAAACAGAACAAAAAAGTTGCAAAACAGAGGAGAGGCAGTGCCGGCTAGGACCCTAGAACCGGCGCCGGCCATGCACTGGATTGCACGAACTTCGAAGCGATGAAAAATTGTCAAAACAGAGCGGAACAGAGTGGAACTGGCACCGGCTCCAAGAGTCAAGGCGGTGCGGACTGCATTCTGGTCTTTATCATGTGAAATTCGAAGAAAAATCGACAAACAAGTGGTGGAACATAACACAACCGGTGCCGGCTCCAAGGGTCAAGGCGCCGCCGATTGTGCCCTGATGTTAAGGCGGTGCGTGATTTTTTCTACGCGATTTTTGGTAAGCTGAGGAGTTTTAGTATCTTCCAACTTCAACTCGGTCAAGAACTTTGTACCTACGAGTTTAGGCGCTTCCTAAGCCTTTAAATAGATGAAAAACACAAGGAAAATGGGGAGAATTCATTGATCAACATAAAAAATTACTCAATCAAATGAGAAATTCTTCAATTCAAGGAGGGTCGTACAAGAAGGTCTTCAAAGGAAGAAGAAGACGGCTTATCTAGGAGTGCTTTCTTTTACTTTATTTTCTTTTCTTGACAATGATATGTTAATTATTTTATTGTAATTCGATATTCTTTTAGATATTCATGATGTTTTGAGTTATTTGATCTTTTGATTAATTGATTGTTAGTCTTGGTATTTAATTACTCGTGCTTATTACAAGATAAATTGATTATTTTCTGTTGACTTGCTTAAAAATAGGGTTAATGGTAGTTGAATTGATTGATTTCATATTTGTTGTCTTTTAACTTGCCTAAAAATGGGGTTAATTGTTAAGAACGGAGTAATTAAAGGTTAATTGCTATCTGCCAGAATATGGATTCAATTGGTTAATTTCATCGGTTAAGTTTGCCTGAGGATGGGACTTAATCAGAGAATTATGTTTAATGCATCTTTTGGGTAAGACTGGTTGAGACAGAGTATGTGATACTAAGTTATCTAGAAGATAGAGATTCATAGATTGGAAAAGAAGTGAGTCTAATTTAATTCTCTATGATGCTAAGAGAATAATTAGTTATATAAAGGTTGGATACTTCAAGATTGTGTTTGTCTAACCAATGGCTTGAATTACATACTTCTACATCCTTGACATGTATATATTTATTTTGATTTTCTTTTGTTTTGTTTTTACTTGTTTGTCAGTTTATCGAGTCGGTTAAACAATGAAAGAAAAGTGATTAATATTTACTAGTTCCTGGAGGATCAACACCCGTTTAAACCCTATACTCGAATAATGATAAGTACGCTTGCTCATATGTGTGATTTGGGTTGAACATTTTAATTTAAACTTGATTGGGAATGTGCTTAGTTGTTATTAGATTTTTATACCCAAATCCGAACATATCAAGTTTTTGGCGCCGATTCCAGGGAACAATAGCATGAAAGCTTAGATTTTGTTGATTTAACCATGTAAATATGTAAATATGTAGATATGCAAGATATGTATAATTGTTCACAAAAAGGTGCTATATTTTATATTTCATGTATTCTTGTACACCCTTGTAACCTAACCTGACCTACTAACTTTGACTATGTCCTCTTAACTTACTTTGTAAGTTTTTCCTTTTATTGTAATCATAAATTTCGTATCTAACTCTCCTCTATGTGTAGAAGAAATGGCTAACTGAAATCCGAGGAAGTCTAATAAGGGGCAGTACCTCCATTGCACTCCTAAGAGGACACTCACGGCACCAGGTTCAACGGAGCTTGAAAACTTAATTGCGAAATTTGCGGTTCATGTCACGAGGTGTTTCCAAGAAATTGATTCTACATTTGAGAAATTCGAAGCAATGATCCATAACATGGAACGACAATTTTGGTTCTTGACGGACACGGTGATAAAATCCCACGATCTAAAGCTGATAGCCAGTGAGGAAACAGTTGCTGTCATATTGCGAAGTGGAAAAGAATTACCAGATAGTCCAGATGACAACCGGCACCGGCTGGAAGAAGGGAACCGGAGCCAGCTATCCGGTAACCCCGAGAAGCAGACACCCAAAACTGAACCGGCGCCGGCCGAAGCACTGGAACTGGCTCCGGCTATCCCCTGTCCACCTCCCAAAAGACCTACTTTTCAGCCTAACATACCATACCCTACTCGTCTATATAAAGCCTGAAAAGAAGCTCAACTCAACAAATTCCGTGAGGTATTTAAACAATTGCACATAAATATTCCTCTCAGTGAAGCCTTAATCCACATGCCCAAATATGCCAAATTCCTCAAAAGCATGCTCGTCACAAAAAGTGATTGGAAGAATTGTCTACAATAGTTCTCAATGAAGAATGCTCAGATATCCTATAGGACAACTCGAAATTGCCACATAAAGCAAAAAATCTAGGGAGTTTCTCTATCACATGTCTAATTGGCACTCTTTATGTCTGTAATGCATTAGCTGACCTAGGTGCTAGCATTAATTTATTGCCGTATAAAACACTCAAAAGGCTAGGCCTAAGAGAACCACAGCCCACTAGGATGAGTATTCAACTCGCGGATAGATCTATCAAATATCCTAGGGGCATAATAGAAGATATGTTGGTGAAAGTTGATAAATTCTTATTTCCAGTGGAATTTGTTATTCTTAACATGGATGAGGATTTCAAAGTCCCATTACTAGCATTTTTACCTAGTAAGGTATTATTTCCCGTCATGGACACTCGGAGGGTTTTGTTAGGTGTAGAGATGGAGGAGTATCTCACCCAATGGGCCGTACACCCACCCTTGATCAGAACGCCCAAAGTGTAGTAAACTGATCATGTCATGGTACATAAAGTGTGGTGCCTTGACCATTCTCTTATCATGGGAGCCTAAAGTGTGGCGCATGACTGTTTTTTTGAGTGGATGATTTATTTTGTACAAAGTGTGACAATGTGAAAAATCCAATCCTTGCAAAGAGGAATTAGTTATGAATTGCCAAATATTTCTGCAAATGTTTTCAGTTATGCATACACAAACTGTTTAAAGTACCATGTGCACACACAAGGCTTACTGAGATGTTAATCTCACACTATTTTATATCATATTCTCAGGAGATAGATACTGCTGAGCAAGCGTGATGTGTAATAGATAGAGCTTTTGTTGCTTTCCTTATGTTTTGAGAAACATATGTTTATTTATGTTTCTGGAACCGATGTTGGCATACGTTTAGTTTTGCCCAATTTGATTCTGATGTAATAAGAGTTTCCCTTTAATTATCTAAGTTTTGACATCTTTAGTTCATTTTTGTATATTATGTACCTCGTTTTAAAGATTCATTATCCTTTAGATAGGGTTACACCCCGCCCTTTTAGGGTACGAAGTTGGGGGGTGTTAAAGGTAAAATTTTTTAAAAAATTTTTCACCCATTTTGGTGTGCCTAAAGAACTCATTAGTGATAGGGGGACTCATTTTTGTAATGCAAAAATGAAAAAGTTCTCACACACCTAGGTGTGCACCATAGGTTGGCTACCCCCTATCACCCCCAAACAAATAGATAGGTTGAAGTGGTTAATAGAGAACTCAAACGAATTTTGAAAAAGACTGTCAATCACCCTCGGAAGGATTGGAGCTTAAAATTAGACGCCAACCTTTGGGCGTATAGGATAGCCTTTTAGACACCGATTAGCACAACTCCGTTTCGATTAGTTTGTGGTAAACCATGTCATCTCCCAGTTGAAATTGAACACAAGGCTTATTGGGCGATAAAACTTGTTAATCTTGATCTTGAGTCAGCTGGAAAGTCTAGGTTACTGCAACTCACAGCCTTAGTGGAATTGCAAAAGGATGCCTATGATATGTCACTCCGATATAAAGAGAAAGTTAAAACGTGGCACGACAAGCAAATTACTCGACAACACGACTTTGAGATAGGTGATCAGGTATTGTTGTTCAATTCTCGCCTACGACTGTTTCCAGGCAAGTTGAAATCTAAATGGTCGGGACCATACACGGTAAGTAAATTATTTCCTTTCGGCACCCTCAAAATTACTCACCTTAGTAAGGGCACTTCCAAAGTAAATGGCACTCGCGTGAAAGGCTATGTTGGTGCACCTCGTTCCCATATGGATCAAGCAGCCATGACCTTACAAGTGGCACCATATTAACTGGTACCTTGCCAATGCCTCATTCTTCATGCATTAAGACCTTGTACAGTACAATACCAAATGAATAGAAGTTTATTTCTCTTATCTCTTCTCCTTTATATTTTTGGTCCCATGGTATTGTTGTTTTTGTTATATTGATTTGGCCATTGAGGACAATGTCCAGTTCAAGTGTAGGGGAGTGATTTGATTGACAAGTCTTCTATACATATATTTTAACCTTCTTGGGAGCAAATTTTTGTGCAAAATTTTTCAAAAGTTTCTGATTTTCTGGAGATTTCAAGATATATTTTTAATGCATGTCTTTATGATAGAGTATAAATCATATGTTCTAGATCATTTATGACTTATGAATAACTATTTGCACTCACTTGGACGAAGTAGTTCTTGATCAAATGATTTGCATTGTTCTTAACCCTATTTTTCTACTAAAATTCATAGAACATTCTAGAACTTACTTGAATACCTCTCGAGGCGAAATAAGAAAGACGGACATGATTTAACTTGGGGATGATGGTAATATGCCTTCTTTGGATAGTTTAAGCTTTTCAAGACTACCTATTGTTATATTATCCTTAGTGCCTATTTTGAGCCTAAATGGTTGATTTCTTTCATTAAAACCCGTCACAATATTTGTCCATTACTTGTTTATGATAGTTTGACGAATTTTCCAAATCTTTATACTCTTGATGGATGAAAGTATATGTATGAGAATGTTGTGGAAGAATGTTGGTGAAAAAGATCCTGACTTGTTACTTTCAGTCATGGATCAACAACAAGTTGAGCTGAAAAGAAAAAAGAGTGAAAAAACAAAGGATTTGAAAAAAGAAAGTAAAAAACTGCTAGAAAGAATGAAAAAAGAGAAGTGAAAAAAAAATAGTAGCAGTGAAAGAAAATATCATAAAAGGAATGGTAATTGAGCTAGAAAAAAAAGTTAAGTTCATATAAAGTCTTTGACACCATTGCCGGAAATTTGAATGATCTTCTGAAAGAAATAAAAAAGAGTTGATGAAAAGAAGAGTTGAAAGAAAAGAGAAAAATGCAGGATTTGCTGGAGTGGAGTTGTAATTGTTATACAAGGTTATGGTTTAATTGATTTTTGGAATAGGAGAGAAAAGAAGCGTTGGAAATTATTGATTCATTTTGTTTATCCTTTTCTTGCTAACTCTCAGTTTTTCTTTGACGTTTGATTCTCCTATATCCTTCGTTTGATAAGCTACATTACAAACCTTTAGCCTTACATTACAAGCTTAAAAGTCGTACTTGATCTAAGTAGAATCATGATATGTCTCGGATTAGTGGAGAGAGTGTATGAAGAGTAAGTTTATGGAATGCATATTCTTTTTGAACTAAATTCTTTCAAATGGTTTGAGAATATTCTGAAGTATTATGATGGTTCTACTAAGTCATTTATCACTAACACAAGTCTTGCATTGGTTCTGAAAGATGTAGTAATCATGTGTTTTCTATTCTTGAATGAAAAAAGCCTTGAAGATATTGTTTTGAAATTGATTGAGTGATTGATGAAACCTTGTGTTTTCCTACTTGTTCTTGATACTTTGCTTGAGGACAACCAAAGAGCTAAGTGTGGGGGAATATATTAAGGGCTAAATTAGTCATGTTCTTCCTATTTATTTGAGGTTCTTTTGTGATACATTTTGTTCAATAACTAGTCGTATTCCTTCATATTTGAGATTTTACCCTTGGAAATGTATTTTTTTCATTATTACAGATTTTTTGTGTAAAACAGAACAAAAACGTAGCAAAACAGAGAAGAGGCGGTGCTGGCTAGGACCCTAGAACCGGCGCCAGCCATGCACTGGATTGCACAAACTTCGAAGCGATGAAAAATTGTCAAAACATAGAGGAACAAAGTGGAACCGTCACCGGCTCCAAGAGTCAAGGCGGCACCGACTGCATTCTGGTCTTCGTCATATGAAATTCGAAGAAAAATCGACAAACAAGTGGTGGAACATAAAACAACCGGTGCCGGCTCCAAAAGTCAAGGCGGCGCCGGTTGTGCCATGATGTTAAGGCGGTGCATGATTTTTTCTCCGCGGTTTTTGGTAAGCTGAGGAATTTTAGTATCTTCCAACTTCTACGCGGCCAAGAACTTTGTACCTACGAGTTTAGGCGCTTCCTAAGCCTTTAAATAGATGAAAAACATAAGGGAAAGGGGGAGAATTCATTGATCATCATAGAAAATTACTCAATCAAAGGAGAAATTCTTCAATTCAATGAGGGTTGTACAAGAAGGACTTCAAATGAAGAAGAAGGAGGCTTGTTTATGAGTGCTTTCTTTTACTTTGTTTTCTTTTTCTTGACAATGATATGTTAATTATTTTATTGTAATTCGATATTATTTTAGATATTCATGATGTTTAGAGTTATTTGATCTTTTGATTATTTGTTTGTTAGTCTTGGTATTTAATTACTCGTGCTTATTACAAGATTAATTGATTGTTTTCCGTTGACTTGCTTGAAAATAGGGTTAATGGTAGTTCAATTGATTGATTTTATATTTGTTGTCTTTTAACTTACCTGAAAATGGGGTTAATTGTTAAAAATAGAGTAATTAAAGGTTAATTAATTCCTGCCAGAATATGGATTCAATTGGCTAATCTCATGGGTTATGTTTGCCTGAGAATGTGACTTAATCAGAGAATTGTGTTTAATGCATCTTTTGGGTAAGACTGGTTGAGACAGAGCATGTAATACTAAGTTATCTAGAAGATATGGATTCATGGATTAGAAAAAAAAAAAAAAGTGGGTCTGCTTTAATTCTCTATTATGCAAAGAGAATAATTAGTTATGATAAAGTTTAGATACTTCAAAATCGTGTTTGTCTAACCAATGGTTTGAATTACATACTTCTACATCCTTGACATGTATATATTTATTTTAATTTTCTTTTATTTTGTTTTTACTTGTTTGTCACTTTATCGAGTCGATTAAACAATGAAAGAAAGGTGATTAATGTTTACTTGTTCATGGAGGATCGACACTCGTTTAAAACCTATGCTCGGGTAATGATGAGTACGCTTGCTCATATGTGTGATTTGGGTTAAACATTTTAATTTAAACTTGATTGGGAATGTGCTTAGTTGTTGTATGATTTTTATACTCAAGTCCGAACACATCACTCTTCCCCAAGACCCTCTTTTCCAGATGTTTAATTTGAAGTACAACACTTAGACATCCGTGCCATCTTCACTAGTCACAATATTATCGAATAGAATATCAATGGCATGCCTAAACATCAAATTCTTAATCTTATTCAAGAAATGGCTATGGCTATAATTGCCATCAAATGTTACCATACCTCTTATTCTGATGTCACTATTCTTCATCTTTTGACTTCTGGTTTTACTGGAATCCCTCAAGAAAGTACACCCTTGATTTCTTCAAAAACTTCACTGATTTCTGATTATAACGCTATTTTTAGACTAATACAAAAGAAATATTAAAATATAAATTTCTAAAACTGAAAAAAAAGGTAATCGACTTCTGCGTACAAGGAATTTTCTCTTGAAGGAAAGGAAAATTTGCTCTACGTTTCTTCAAGGAACTTCACCTTTAAATAGGTAGATATTGCATGGTTTTCTCAAATGGCATTTTGAATTATTGTTGAGTGGTCTAGACCATATAAAGATGGAATGAAATTGTCGGCCATTTGTAGGAATTGCTCTATGATTCGTCTAAAATGGAACGGTCTATAATTTTTATTGGTACAATGTATCATTTTACAAATGATCTCTGTCATTGAAAAAAGTGATTTTGATATTTCATACAACTGGAGCTATCCGAGGTCTTTTTTACTTTTTGAGTGGTGTTTTATCATTATGGTCTCTGATAGAGGTATGCTACTTCAATACCTGTGAGATTGTCCATATCTCCATTTTCATTATCAACGAAACTAAAATTTGGTTGAATGTCTTCTTTGCTGTCTTCTGCGGTCATTTGAATCGGATTCTGCAAAGTTTGTTGTTGTAGTTGTAGATTTGCTTTTAAAATCTTGGATTTTCCTTTTATGGAAGAGGAACTTGCTTCAGTCTCCTTTTTTTTATAGGAGTGGTGGGATTTGTTGGATTTACTGATGGCTTTGGTGTCCATCCTTTTATTTTTACTTCACGGCACAAGTTTCTCATTGATTTAAGTGTTTCGAGCTTGTAATTCCAACTAATGATAAAATAAATTTTCTTCTTATAGAAGAATTTGCAATATTAGATGTGAGGAGGAAAATGTAGAATCTACTGATCTTTAATATATTGAGTAAATTGGAGTTTATATTGACTTGACAATACATCTTTATTTCTGCCAAATGTCTTTCACCATTGGTAGAACCATCTGGGAATGTTTTTAAGAGTATCTTTGCCATACTTGACAAACTAAGTTTGAGTAAGATCTCTCAATAAAAAGAAATTGTGCCAGACATTAAAGTAGTCCATGAAATTGTAGTTTGGTGGCTTTGAAGGGCTTTTGAAATGAATTGGAGTACAAATTCCAGGTACAGGCTAAGTATCTAAATTAAGATTTTTGAGAATTCGGGATCAACAGTGAGCAATACCTTTGTCATTTCTTTGAACATTTCTTTCATGCTCAAATTCTATCGAGCCTGTAGCAAACAAAAAGTTGTTCGTAAAAGAGCCTAGGTTTTAAAGGATCTACTTGAAACAGATGGCTAGATTAATTGTATGCTTCTGGATGAATTTTAACAAGTTTTCTTTCTGATTTACTAGCTAAATCTCTAGGAATTGCTGGCAGTAGGATTAAGGCTTTCATCACAAATTCAAAGGTTTCACCTTCGTGTGAAGGTGAAAAATTTTTGTGCGTTGGAAGGAGTTTGAGGAGAAGCTAGCATTATTGCTTCCTTAAAGGAAGACAGAGGTGTCATGGCATAGAACGAATCATCAATTTTTTAGGATTCTATTATTTTCTATGGTAAAAAGCTTGGATTCAAAAGATTCATAATTAAGGGTGGTCTTGATAAGGAAAAACTGGGTAAATAAGGATAAGAAGAAAGAGCAGTGAATCTATTTGGTGTATTGCCTCTTGATCTGATGTTGTACGCCATGGATGCAGTTTACCTACAGCTTTAGTCAATATTTATAATCTAAAAAATTACCTTTAATGAAGATAAGAAATCTTATCTTAATCTTATCTAGTTTAGCTTTGAAGAAATTCTCTAGTTGGCAAATCGAGAAGAGAATTGGATTCACCTTTAATAATTTTAATATCAAAGTTAAAGCTTGAAAGTAATGCTTACCATATGACAAAAATTTGTTTGGCAAGAAGATTTTTTACATCTTTTTTGTAAAACGTCTTTTACAACTTTCAAATCAATTTGAAGAAGAAACTTTTCATTAACTAGATCATCTTGAAATTTTGATATGCATAAAATAATAAAAAGAATTTCCTTTTTAATGGTACTATAATTTTTTTGACTAGATAGCCAAATACCAGAATGATACCTGAATAATTGTTCAGAAGAGGAATCTGTTTTCTTCTATTTTAGTATACCTCCATAACTGAGTTTAGAGGCGTCTATTTCAACAATCATGAAAGAATTAGGATCTGAAATACCAAAGCAAGGGAGTTTCTTAACAATATTCTTGATTTTTCGAACAGTTTGGGTTTGTTCTGTACCTCAAACTACTAGATTTTTACGGAGTCATTGGTATAAGGGTCACAGATTTATCTAAGGTTTGGGATAAAATTTGAGATGTAATTTGGGCATTCTAAGAATCTTTGTAACATGGTTTTGTCTTTAATTTCGTTCGGGAATTTATCTGTAAATTTAATGGCTCTACATATAGGTTTATACATACCTTGTTGGAGTTCATGACCTAAAAATCTAATTTGAGTTTCACATAGTTTTAGTTTCTTAGCCCTCACTACCAGCTTATCTTTTTGTGATAATTTCAAGAAAAAAAGAAAAATGTTTAAAGTGTTGATCTAAGGAATCACTAGAAACAAGGACATCATCAATATATACAATAGAAAAAAGGTATAAGGAGTAAATATGTCATTCATAACTTTTCAAAATTTACTTGGTGCATGCTTAGGACCAATTGCATTCTATTCCTATTAGCCAAAAGACATTAAAAACTACTCCATATCATCTACTTCTTTAATTTGTATTTGCCAAAAACTTCTTTCATATCAAATTTATTGTAAATGATTGGTTTAAATGTTTGTTTAAGTAAATCTCATTTGTTTGGGATTGGGTATCTAATCCATTTTAAAGCTTTATTTCGAGGTTTATAATTAATCACTAATTTGGGAGTACTACGTTCTTTTTCACTATTATTATTAACATAAAAGGCAGAACAAGACCAATGAGATCTAGATTCCCTAATTATCATATTCAAGAAGTTCTTGATTTATTTGAATTGGCTTAGCTTTAGTAACTATCATACTTTTATTAAAGTTTTCTATGTAAGGAAGGCTTACAACATGCTTTTTGCTATTCCAAAAGGTTGTGGGTATTTCAGAACAGATGCAACTTTCCATGTCATTTCGTACAAATTCAATCTTATCTTGAATTTCATGGAATTGTAACTATTCTAGGATTTTTTTTTTTTTTTTTTAAAAGTATGCCCTCAAAGACTATATATTCTGTGCAAATATATTGCAATAAAATATTTATTTATTCAATTTAGTTTATTTCTTATATTATTGCACATTTAATGTCCAACTGTGACAAGTAATGGTCTATGTGTTAGGTCGTTCTTCACAATAAGGTATAGACCTTGGGTACTTGTCATGTAAGTAAAATTGAGTTCTTAGTCGTTTAATGGAATTGGGCATTTCATAAAGGTAAGACTATAATGCCATGAGTTTCAATAAGGAATGGTTTACCTTAAATCGGTGAGTAATTCACTCACATCATTGGCATAATCGTATTTCAAATACATAGAACTAGACCTGTAGTAGTGGTCTCTCTTAAAGTACTATAATTATAAAGACCAGACTATTACTGCTACAGCAAGAATGGATACCTTTATACTTGAGTATAAGTTAGTAGTCTGGCGAAGCTAGGGTCTTGTACTTTGATGTATGTTTGGTGAGATTTCTTTTGTGAGATCAATAACCTTGTACGTTGGGTGTATTACTTTAGTTAGTTAAGTCGGACTCATGCAACAGAGTTTCTATGCTTCACTTGGTGAAGTTAAATCACCCCCTTATGATTATCCAGGATAATCTAATAATTCAGGGCTCTAGGAACATGACTCTAGAATGTGTGCTTTTGGGTAGTGTCTAATGATAAGTAAGTACATTTGAGTGAGTATGGATTATCGGACTAGAGATCTAAGGATGGTAAATGTCTTTGAGATGGGTGTTAGTACATTTATCTTGTCTCATTGATGGGTGTTACATAAAGAGGTATTTCTGTCATTTCACCTGTAGGTCGGAGACATTGCTTTAGTAATATTATTCTTGGAGTCAATATTTCCATATGCTAATAAATAGGGATGTTTAAAATGGTAAAATGCAGCTATTTAATAGTAAGGGTATTTTGGTCATTTTAGTAATTATGAATAATATGTCTCTCGGTCCCTGAAGTAGCTTAAGTTACCTTGGTGTTGTTTAGACACAATTTGGACTTAATGGATAATTATCAGGAAGAGAAATAAAATTTATTCTAAGAGTCCAATTAGAATTAATTAATTAGTCTTGAATTTTTCATAAGGCCCAAAAAAGATAATTAATTAATTAAGAGAATTGGGTTGGAATAAATTAATTAATTGGGTTGATATATGTTGACATATATTAAAAGTCCAATTAGTATTAATTAATTAGTCTTGAGTATTTAATGAAGCCTAGAAAAGATAATTAATTAATAAAAAGGATTGAGCCAATCCTGGACTGGTTTATAAGCATAACAGCAAGCTTATTAGGGCTTAGTGTGTTTCGGCCACTAGGGCTTCATTAAGCCCTAGGGATGGCCGAAATTTAAGGGTAAGAGAGGTAGGGTTTTGGCTAAGCTCTCTCTTGTGTGCAGCGACTCTTCCTCTTGTTTTCTCTTCCTTCCCTTCTTTCTCTCTTGGAGAGGATCTTGGTTATCCAAAAAAGAAGCTTTCACCAATCTAACCCAAGAACAAGATAGAGTCATACTTCGAAAGACAAAGAGAAGAAGTTTGGAAAGACATGATGCGTAGGAGTAGAAGATTGGTGGGACTACCGGTCGAACCACAGGTGCCTCCTTCTCCCTTTCCAACATAAGATCTAGTACAACCCGACACGTTATTGGTTAATCCGCGACCAATAACTAGAAGTATGTACTCTCTCCTAGATGTGGCTTAGGAAACTAAAAAATTTTCCGCTGTGTTTTCTTTTATGTTTTTCGTTTTGATCCTTCAATTGGTATCAAAGCCACGATTTTCATCTAGGAGCATGTACTAGAGTTAAAAACTGAAAAATGTAGTTCCTTTATTATTAAAAATGAATCTTTTGTGATTTCATGTGATCCCTCATACATTGATTTCTAGAGTTCATGTACTCCTCATGGTTAGAGGCATATGATCATATATTCTAATGGTTTTCTTATTATTTTTCTAGTTTTGAGTAGATGTGTTGTACGCCTCATGTTTAGAGGCATAGGTACTTGTAAAGGCATGTTTTTATGCCTGGTTTTATGTTTCTTTTAACCTATAAATTTTGGGGACTGAAGAACGTGATTGCTGGAATTGTTGAAGGGTGAAAATTTAGCTAAAGAGTAGGATTTTTCCAGAAATCGGCGAACTCCAGAACAGACCCAGCCCAGGTAGGCCCAATGACCTAGCGCCAAGTCCACTCTGCTCAACCGGATGGAGAAACAAAGCCAACCTAGCACCAGGTGGGACCAATGGACCCAGCGCCAGATCTACTCTATCCAGCCAGAAGTTTTTGGAGAAACAAAACAAACCCAACGCCAGTTGGGCCAAATGGACTAGGCGCCAGGTCTATTCTGCCCAGAGGCGAATACACACAATTTTGTCCAAGAAAGGGGAGAGCACTGCTGAAGTTCTATACCTCAATTTTTTCTTGATGTAATCATGTTTTGAAACCATTGTATGAGGTTAATTTTCTACAATAGTTTTATTTATCTATGGATGAATAATTTGCATGAAAATGAGTAATAAATGATGGAACTACCTTAGGATTAAACAAGATCATTAATTTTTTAATTCATGAAGTTTAATCCATTGTTTGGTCACTTAGTAATAAATGAATAGTTTGAGCATGAAAAAGTTTACTTTTGTTATCATGCTTATTTCATTTTTATGATCAAATATGCTAGTTCTTGTGAGGCCAAAGTCTCACCAGATAGAATGGTTTTTGATAAAATGTTTTAATGTCAGAAACTTTAAATTAAAAGAGTTCATGGTTTATTCTCTTAAAGGGTTTAATCCTTGACATGGAGAATAATATTGAATTTAAGGTTATTTAATAAAGTTTTACTTGGTTATTAACTTAGAATAGTAAAATAAATTCATAGTGTATTCTCTCAAAGGATTTAATCCTTCACATAGAGAATAATATTGAATTTTAATTTTTTACTAAAGCTAATGAAACCATAAGATTGTAGAAAATATTTTTTGGACCTAAAACTCTATTTTCAATAAAAGATTAAGTGACAGAGGGGTTCCAACGACCCCATGGCTTCCATCACAACCCTCGTTAGAGATAGTGGATTTCCTCATGTCATTCTGAGTATGACCCCCTATTGGATGGATTTTCTCAAGTATCTAGAACTAATGGAAGAGTAAAATTAAAAGCCTAGGGTATTTGTTGGGATTGACCAACCTACGTTGGGGGTTTTTAGCACTAGATTGCTCGTAGGTAGTGTGAATCAATGGCCATCTTATCGGTGGAATTGTTTCTAGACCATTACCTATTAAGGAAGTTTTGATTCATGATGGTTATACACTTAACTTAGATTGCTATTAATCTTCTGGCGAAGTTTTGTTAGTTTTTCTAAGAGCCAAATTATTTATATTATTGATAATAGCTTTAAGAGTTATCTATTATCAAAGAAATAATATAAAGAAATGTGCATTTTTTACAAACTAAATGAATATTTTTTGCAATATTTCAGAAATGTCTGGTTTCAATCCATTGTCAATCATTCTCGAGGAGAATAAGTTGACAGGCCCAAATTATGTGAACTGGAAGATGAACCTGAACATAGTACTCACTACAGAGGAGTACAAGTATATTCTTACAGATTTCTATCCTGACATTGTGGAAGAATCCATTGATCAGGAGCGAGAGACCGAGAAGGCATGGAATAAAACTGATAGGAATCCATCCAAGCAATATGTTAAAGCTAATGAAGGGGGATGGAACTACAAGACACACTTCATGGCACCTTGAAAGAATCCAAGACATGGGAGCTTACAAGGAGGATTCAAGTAAAACCATTCAACAAGTGAAGGAACATGAAAAGTGTGAAGAGATAGATGCCAAAAAGAAGGCCCAAGAGAGCTACATTTGCACAACAACTCGTGTGGAAGGCCAAAGAAGCACAAGAGGGGGGCTAAAAGTACAAGAAAAAGCCAGCTGTGTAGAATCAGGACACACCTGGCACCGGGTACACCAGTATACCTGGCTCCAAGTACATTCTGGAGGACTTGCTCCATTCTAGAACACACCTGGCGGCAGGTACCTTTGGGCTATGCCTAGTTTTGCTGAATTTTTCTATTTTGTTTTATTTTGGTTTCTAAATTAATTCTCACGACTTTTATTATGTAATGGATATTTTGGACCATTTGAAGGCTTCAATGGCTGAGATTTCATCTCATTTTGATTAGGTTTAGATGACTATATATATGGCATTATAACATTTCAAATATGCCTTGGATATTATTAGTGAAATCAAATGACACTCTTGAGAGTGTTCTTTGAGAATTCTTCCATGAAGGCTAAGACCAATCTTAGAATTCCATTCCTTGCCTTTGATTTAAATCTGTAAACTCTTAAGTGATCAAACTAAACTTTCAAAATAGAATCTTAGGTTATTGTTAATCTAAGGGTCTAAAGTAGAGGTTATATTTGGTTGCCTAGTTCATCTTCTTCAAGTGTTCTTGGTTCCTTATTGAATCAAGGGTTCTTGGGTGTGAATTAGTAGACTTGATTCTCAATTCTAGAGTTCTAAGTTCTTTATTTTGGTTTAGGGTTCTAGTATTTGAATTGGGTGTGTCATTTCTTCACCAAATTCTCTGTTTTGAGTTCTGCAATGGGTCTTGTATTTTGCCCTAGATTTAGCCACGAAATTCAATAGAAAATCAACCCCAAGGTTATATCAAAAGTTGACGAGATGGCTAAGTGCTATATGTTGGCTTCCATGTCTAGTGTGCTCCAATCTAAGCATGAGCACATGGCCACTGTGTACGACATGAATTTGTCATTGCGTACCATGTTTGCTGACAAGAGTCGGTCCGCAAGGCAGGAAGCTCTTAGGGTAATCATGAACACTAGGATGGCTTATGGGCATCAGTTTGAGAGTATCTACTCAAGATGATTGCCTACTTCAAGGATGCCAAGATCCTAGGCGTAATAATAGATCTTGAAAGCCAAATTGACATGATTTTTGAAAATCTGCCTAATTCATACTCTCAGTTCAAGTTGAACTACACAATGAACAAGTTGGATATGAATCTCACAGAGCTTTTGAAAGAGCTCCAGGCAGCAGAGAAGATCATGAAGCCCGTGTCAAAGGTTTTGGTCTCTCGTTCTTCTTCTTCTTCTGGAATTAAGGTAAAGCCTAAGAAATTCAAGAAGAGGAAGGTCCAAAATAATGTAGGGGCCCAGTCCAAAGCATCTGGTCAGGCCAAGCCAAATGGGCAGCCCAAAGGTAAATGCTTCAAGTGTGGCAAGAAGGGGCATTAGAAGAAAGAATGTTCGGACTTCTTAGCCAAGTCTACTTTAGGTATTACTCTATACCTAGTGTCTATTTTGATAGTTAGATTAACATCTTCCTAGATTGTTGATTCTAGAGCCACTAACTATGTTTGTAACTCTTTATAGGGGTTCAGAAGGATAAGAAGACTTAGTAAAGGTGAGCATGGACCTCAAGTAGGCAATGGAACAAGAAACTTGGTTGAAGTAGCAGGAGATCTTGAACATATTTTTTATTATAATAGGAAATTAATTTTAAAAGATACTTTATATGCTTCTTTTTTTAAATAGAATTTGATTTTAGTTTCTAAATTGATGAATCAAGAATATTCTATTTATTTCCATCAACAGAAATGGTAATTTAATTTGTATAGGAAACATGTATGAAAATCTCTTTTATATACATTCTATTAGAAATCAAGTAAACAATATTTAAACTGAACCTAATAATAAAACGAGAAAGGCCATATCAAATGACTCGTATTTGTGGCATCTAAGATTGAAACATATAAATCCTAATTGAATTTAGAGACTAATCCATGATGGGCCTTTAGGTTCATTAAGATTGAAAGAATGGCCTCAGTATCAATCTTACATTAAAGGTAAAATGACCAAAAAGTCCTTTACTAAAAAAGTGGATAGAGCCACGGAAATACTAGCACTAGTTTATACAGATGTTTGTGGTTCGATGACTGCACCAACTAGGGGAGGCTACGAGTACTTTATCACTTTCACAGATGATCACACTCGTTTTGGTTATATTTATTTGATGAGATGCAAGTCTGACTCTTTTAATAAATTCAAGGAGTTTAAGGTTGAAGTGAAGTGTCAAATAGGTAAATTAATTAAAATTTTGAGATCGGATCATGGTGGAGAGTACCTCCTCGGTGAGTTTAAGGATTACTTGGTACATCACGGTATAATATCAGTTAACTGCGTCTGGGACTCCCCAATAGAATTGAGTAGCTGAGAGAAGAAATAGAACTTTGATGGAAATTGTCAGAAACATAACGAGTCATGCGTCTCTTCCTATTTCCTTTTGGGGATATGCCTTCGAAACAGCGGCATATATTTTGAACTTGGTGCCTTCCAAATTAATACCTAGGATACCCTATGCGATGTGGATTGGACGAAAGCCCAGTTTAAACCATCTCAAGATATGGGATTGTCCAACTTATGTGCTGACAAAGGGAAGTAAGCAAGAACCAAGATCGGAATTACGCTACTTCGTTAGGTACCTAAAAGGAAGAAGAGGTGGATATTTCTATCATCCTTGAGAGTATAAGGTACTTGTTAGTACCAATGCTAGATACTTAGAGGATAAACAAGTTATATCCACCACGGGTTCAAGTAGAATAGAGTTAGAAGAGAAGTTGGTCACTAATTCAACTTTAGATACTTCTAACACCCCAATCGAGGAACCAAGAAAAACACTACTGGATGTTCCTATACAAACTGAACCTTGTCGTAGTGGGAGGATCACAAGAGTTTCAGAAAGGTAGACCAAAGAGATCTATGACCTAGTCTCTAATCATCAGGAACAAAATCCCACTAGATATGATGAGGCCATTGTTGATGCTGATACAGAAAAATGGCAGCTAGCCATGAATGTCAAGATTGAGTCCATGTACCTCAATTAGGTCTAGGATCTTGTCAATACACTTGATGGGATAAAACCCATTTGGTGTAAGTGGGTATACAAGAGGAAGAGAGATGTGGATGGAAAGGTTGAAACCTATAAAGTAAGATTGGTTGCTAAAGGTTATACTTAGAAAGAAAGAATCAATTATGAGGAAACATTTTCACCAATAGCCATGCTTAAGTCTATCCGAATTCTCTTAGCTATCGCATGTCATTATGACTACGAGATATGGCAAATGGATGTCAAGATGGCCTTCTTAAATGGCTATCTTAGCGAAAACATCTATATATCCCAACCAGAAGGTTGTGTTGCTAAAGGTCAAGAACAAATAGTCTGTAAGCTTAAGAAATTCATATATGGACTTAAGCAAATGTCACGAGTATGGAACATATATTTTGATGAAACTGTGAAGGTTTATGGTTTCATTCAAAACGTGGATAAACTATGTGTGTATAGAAAATTAGATAGTAGCAAAGTGATTTTCTTGGTACTTTATGTAGATGACATTCTACTCATTAGAAATGATGTAGGGACATTGCCATCCATTAAGGTTTAGTTATCTAGTCAATTTAGCATGAAAGACATTGGAAAAGCTAGCGTCATTCTAGGTATTAACCTTCTTAGAGATAGGAAGTAGAGAATGTTAAGTTTATCCCAGTTTGCTTATATTGACAATATGTTGGTCAAGTACAACATGGATCAATGTAAAGGGGCTATTATACCCTTTAGACATGCATTATTCTTATCTTCCAAGTAGTGTCCTCACACACAAGAAGACAAGTAGAAAATGAGTAGGATCCCTTATGCTTCGACTATGAGAAGTTTCATGTATGCTATGCATTGTACCAAGCCAAATATCTGCTTTGCAGTAGACATAGTTAGTAGATATCACTCAAACCAAGGGGAAGCTCGCTAGTAAGCCGTCAAGCATATACCCAAATATGTCAAGGAAATAAGAGATTATATTCTTGTATATCATGCTAATGATTTAGTTCCTACTGGTTACACAGACTCAGACTTTCGACAGAAAAAGATGAAAGAAAATCCACTAGTGGATATATCTTCACTTTATCTCAATGTGCTATTTCATAGAGAAGTATTAAGCAATCCTGCATTAATAATCTTACCATGGAAGCTAAGTATGTTACTACTTCAGAATCTTCTAGTGAAGCTGTGTGGCTCTAGAAGTTCCTCATAGAACTTGGAGTAGTACCGCACATAGACAAGCCTGTCACGATTTATTGTGAAAACACTAGAGCAGTATTACAATACAAGGAACCTCGAAACCATAGAACGGGCAAGCACATAAAAAGGAAGTATCACCTCATCCAGGAGTTCATCCAGAAATAGGAGTTATTGATGAGACTCCGCTTCATCATGGAGGTCAAGATTAAGGAAGGGGAGGCGTGGCCATGTAAGGGCAAGGAATAATGACAATATCTAGGGCTAAGAAGCTTCAAGATGATTTTCAATTGCTCATAAAACCATGCTTGAGGATGGAAAAAGGGTTGAAAGGTTGAGGAAGCTAGCCAAGAGTTCATTTTGATGACTATTCAAGAAGAACCCTAACAAGAACTCAAGCCGACATCAAAGACAAACGAAATTTGACCGAAAGGGAACCTTCTAGTGGACAGTCGGCGCAGGCCCCAAGCAACCAAATCGGCGCTGGCTTCAACCTGCGCAATAAGGCTCAGAAGCAACGTGCAACCGGCGCCGGCTGTAGAAGCCCTAATTGACACTGGCTCCATCCTGGGCAGCCGACTACTGCCCCATGTTTTTATGTTTTCTCTGGTTTTACGCCATTTCAAATGTTTGTAAAGACTTATTAAGACCCTAAATTATATTAGAACCTCAGGGATTACTTAGTTAGGGTTAGGGTAGTATAAATACAACCTTTAGTGATTTGACAAGGCAATTCACACACTTTAATTCAAATTTGAAGAGAACATCTTGAGAGGCCCTAGCCTCCTTGTTCATCTTGTTCAAGACCATGCTTAAGGCTTAGTCCTTCTTATGAATGAGTCTATAAATCATTTGGATAATCCAATGTGATTTCTTTGAATGGGTCTTAGTTGCTTTGTTCTTCTAAGGTTTGTTTGAATTCCATTATTTGAGTGCCTATTTTCTCTATTCTTTTGTTCTTATTTGCCTTTGTTGCTTCAAAGATATTGGGGTGAGATTATAGTAGAACTTTCTACTATTCTTGAGGGTCTTTGAAGCCTAGTTCTTTAAGGGTTTGATAGAAGGTAGGTTGTTAGTTTCATTTTCTCTTTTTGTCTCAAGAAAAATCTCTATTTTTGGTCCCATTGATTGAGCTAAACTCATAGCCAAATAAACCACCTACAACACCAAGAAAAAGCCCACTCAAGATCATATCAAAGAGTTTGATATCAGAGCAAGGAAAGCTTTGATTCCAATCAAAGTTTGAAAGCAAGAAAAAGGAGCCCTACAAAGTTGAAGAAAAAGAAAACAGAGAAATCCCGTAACTCAAAAGCATGCTCCAAAAAGATTATGAAATCTTTGTTATACCTAGATTTTTGCTTTGGAAAAATTACTTCTTAATGTTAATATAATTTTTGGGAACAAATTTTTCTTGTGATTGTGGTGAAAATTGGCTTGAATATGGGTGTAAATGTTGGTTGTTCTTAAGTGACGGGATTGCAACCAAGGTGTTTGATAAATGTTTTATGAGAATGCTATTAGCAATAGTTGGGAACTTTGATTCTCAATTTTCATTTCTTGAGATATTTAGACTTAGTATATTACTCTATTGTTGAATTTCATACTCATTGAACTTAACTTTACTAGTGTACACTTGTGATCATCTTGTTCTTCATGATCCTAGTTCTAGTTATCCTTATTTCTTGGTTCTTGCTAACTCTTGTTTATTTCTTCTTTAGAAGTGTTTCTGTGTGCGTTTAGTGTTTTTTCTTATGTCAATTGAGTCCACTTTTTTTGAAATTCTTGATTAAAAACTTGTTTGCTTGAGGTGCCCAACAAGTGTTTGTTGAAATTACCCTAAGACCCCCTAATTGGAAAAATCCATCGATTTGTGTGATTGACTAAGTTGGACTAAATCTTTAGCTATTATGGAGAATTGGAATTGAACAAGAAGGCTTGAGTATTGAGAAAAATGCAAGAGGGTGAAACTATTACTAAAAAAGCCTAAGAAAGCAAACACGAGCATGGAGTGACCAATCTTTGAGAGCCAACACGCAAGGAAGCGATGTGGGGATCTATTTTTCTCTCTAATCTCTTTTATTTTGCAGGTATAAATAAGTAAATATTCCACCACCATGGCCCATGATCAAGAGATCTCTAGACCTAACCCAAGTGGACCTAGTAGACCTTAAGAAAAACAAATTGATGCTAGGGTTTTGTGTGATGACTTGCAAGCTATGATGAGGACTATGCAAAGTGATTTTCAAAACATGACAAGGAAATTGATAAATCATATTGGACAATCTTCTACTGTCGCACAAAGGAGAATTCAAGAGTGATTTGAAGTACCTAGTCCTAGGATAAGGGATGGTGATGCCCATACTCCTCCATTAAAGGCCCAACAAGGGGAAGAGTGGGATGAGTACTCTATCGGGAGATTCTAACAAGCTCCTATGAGAGGGAGAAGACATGGTATGAGAGGAGGATGAGGTAAGGGTCAAGGAAGGAATGGTGGGAATAACCTAAGGGGGTTAGAAAGAGAGTTTGAGGGAATTGATGAATGGTATGAGGAAGAACAAGTTAAAACCTTTGGGGAACACAATAGATAATGGGGTAATAGAGGAGGAATAAGAGAAGAAAATGATGAGGAGATGGAGTTGAACCATATTAAATTAAAAGTACCCACATTTTATGGCAAAAGTGACCCTGAAGTATATTTCGAATGGGAGAGTAAGATGGAGATATTTCTAGAAAGTCATACCTATAGTGAGAGGTCAGAGGTGAGGTTGGCTATCTTGGGATTTTCGGAATATGCTTTGGTTTGGTGGGAGTAAGTTAGTACACAAATGAAACAAATGGGAGTGGAAACCGTGGGTAGTTAAAATTTATTGAAAGATATAATGAGAGTAAGGTTTATACCACACCATTACTACAATGATCTTTACCAAAGGCTCCAATCACTCAAGTAAGGGAACAAGAGTGTGGAAGATTACCATAAAGAGATGGAAGTAATGTTAATGAGAGCTCAAATTAATAAGGGTCCTAGAGCAATAAGGATAAGGTTCTTGGGAGGATTAAATAGGAAAGTTGCCAATTTGATAGAATTGCACCCCTTTGAACAGTTGGAGAAGATAGTACATGCCTCTATGAAGATTGAGAGGCAATTAAAAAGGAGGCATTTACTAGACCACCACTTCCAAACCCCAACACTACTAGCAAGATGCCAATTAAGAAGGATGAGGCCCTTAAGCCATTCCAAAGGAATTTCAACAAACCTAGGGAAGCTTGGAAACCTAGAGAGGATTGGAAGCCTATGGAGGATTGGAAATCTAGGGAAGGTTGGAACAAAGACAAAGGAAAAGCCATGGAAAGGCCACAAAGGAATAGGGACATCAAGTGTTTTAAATGCCTTGGATATGGACATACTTCCCATGAGTGTCCAAGCAAGAAAATGATGTATACTAATTCCTATGGTGAGGCTTCTATCGACGAAGAAGAAGAAGGAGAAAAGTACTAAGGAGACCAAGAGGGAAATGGGGATGAGTAAAGTGATGAAAGGGAAGTTGTTGGTCAATAATACTCTTTAGTAGGAGTCACAAGAAGGTCATTGAATTCACAAGCCGTTGAAGATCAAGATCACCAACAAAAAGAAAACATTTTTTGCACTAGGTGTATAATCAACATGACTCCTTGTAGTGTCATTGTGGATAGTGGGAGTTGCACTAACGTGATTAGTGCAAACTTAGTTGAGGAATGGGACATGAGTTGGATTAAACACTCTAAGCCCTACAAATTGCAATGGTTGAACGATAGCGGGGAAATGAGAGTAAACAAACAAGTTTTGGTGTTTTTTTATATAGGAAAGTACAAGAATGATGTGCTATATGATGTGGTACCCATGCAAGTGGGTTACTTGCTCCTAGGGAGGCCTTGGCAATACGATAGGCATTTAAAGCATGATGGGAGGAAAAATACTTATTCCCTACTCAATGAGAGAACTAAGTTTACTCTCAACCCTATGGCCCCTAGTAAGGTGAACAAAGATCAAAGAATCATGAAGGAGAAAGAAAAAAAAAGGGAGCACAAGATGTCAAACAAAAATAAGAAATTGAGAGGAAAAAATAAGAGAGGAGAGGAAAAGAGTTGAAAGAGGATGGACAAATAAGTACCTTTGACGATCAAGGATAGGAGTAAGCAATGACAAGAGAGGGGAGGTAAAAGAAGAGTGAATTTCTTTATAAAATAAAGTGAGGTCATAGAGGCTATAGAAGCTAAGGAACCGATTATTTTTCTTTTATGCAAAGGTTCTTATGTTTCTACTAATGAATCTACATTGTTTTTGCCTAATGAAATTGCAGCTATTCTTCAAGAATTTGAAGACGCTTTTCCAAAAGAGGTGCCCCGAGGACTGTTGGGTATCTCTCGCGTATCATATACAGCATAGCGGAAGAATAAGAACGAGATACCATCTCAGGATCCGCATATATGTGGAAAGCAAGACATATATATAGAAAACAAAGAAATAAAGATAACAGCTTTTACCTTTCTTTGTTTGTGTGGAAAACAACACTTTCCTTCTTTAAGTATGATAATTGTGGCGCGATCCAGCAATCCTCTAAAAGAATCACCACGAGAGTTGAATATACAACCACTATAATCACAATGTGTGATTATCTCTAATAGAAATCCACACAGAGGATACACTCAAGCACCAAGATTTTTCTATACTAGCAGAAAATAACAATGGTAGCTGGGGTTTTTCTTGTTCTTCTTGTTAAACAAAAACCAGAGAAAGAAGAAGAAGAAGAAGAGTTGTGTTCTGATTGAAGAAGCTCACGAAAGAGAGAGGGTGAAGAGAACAAAAGATCATATCACATCTTCTCTTGTGTGCCCTTTGATTTTTGTAGTTTTAAGAGTTATTTCATGTGTCCCTTGGTTCACCTGAAAAACTCTTCATATACTACTAGGGTTATATCTCATATAACAAAAAAGCCTCTACAAAAACCACATCTAAGCATTCCAAACAATTCTCTAATTGCAATAGGAACCCATCAAGTTCTCAAAATTATAAATTGGCTCATAAATTATAACTAATTATAATTTGGCCACATCAACTTCTCTTTCTCACAATAAACCCCACTATGTTATCAAATAACATCTTGAGTATATATTCCTCTTTTGTATATGACCTATTAGGTTTCCCGGTCAATTGGTAGCGAACATGAATTAATCCAAACATCTTTGAGATTAATAATCCTTAATTAATTAGAATTAATCATATTAATTCTAATCAGGATTGGTTTATTAAGTTATCAATTAATAAACCCATATTCCCATATCATGAGCGGTATCTATCAACATATCATGACCACCCAAGAGTCCAGAAAGTCAAGTGGCTTAACATGAACCCTTCAATAACAAACTACAGTGCAATTAACTCCTTTCACCATACAATATCTCATTCGGTTTGGAGTACGGAATTAGTGCCAACTCCCTCCAAAATATATATTAATTCCGGTCCGAATACAATTATACTTGTACCAGGAACCTACTACTCTAGATGTGCATCAATTGGAACTATTTCCAATACACATACACATTGCCCAAAGACTTCTCGAGTAGTAATTCCTACAAGTAGCCGTGAGATATTCGCCCCTACTATTAAGAGTGGTGAATCCTTTATTGACCCTCTCAACTACTTTTGTTTACCTCACAATGTACCCAATATCCATCTCATAGGCGGCCCTCGATCGAGCTCCGGAGATTGGAATCAAAGTACGAGGCTCAGCAAACAAAGTACCTTGGAGATCTCAAGTCTAAGGATACTTGCACGTTTTCTATATTGAGATTATATCACTGGCACTAAATAGTTATCCATGTAATTATCTCACAGCTAGGTCATCCAATGAACTTATTCCACTAACAAACATCCACGTGTTAACTTTGAATATCTCAATACACACGGATATGAGAACCACCGCTTGATCAAATCAGGAAGTCTTAACACATACTAGTCTTAAAGCATTAATGATGCCCTGTCTCATTAATACTATGACTAGGGACTACTTAAGTACAAACACTATATAGTGTAGTAGGAATCTCATATCATGATCTCTATCATAATTTCCTTAACACAGTGTTGTACTAGGGACTTTATCTAACAGTAATATTACTCAAAAGTAATAAAAAAAAACTGTAAGATAAATAATGCCTTTTATAAAATAAAATGTGTTTTATACAACGTACAAGTGATTGTCTCTAGGGCACAACACTAACAAGGACTACCACCCATAAAAGGGATTAAGCATCAAATCGACTTTGTACTCGGAGCCATCATCTCCAACTGGCCGGCGTATAGAAGCAACCTGGAGGAGTCCAAAGAATTGCAAAAGCAAGTAGAGGCATTACTTGAAAAGAGACATGTAAGAGAGAGCCTAAGCCCATGTGCGGTTTTAGTTCTCTTGGTGCCCAAAAAGGATGGGACATGGCGTATATGTGTGGATTGTCATGCTATCAATAACATCACAGTAAAATACCACTATTCCAATCCTAAGCTAGATGAATTGTTTGATAAGCTATTTGGTGCGGGCATTTTCTCTAAAATTGATTTGAAATTCGTTTATCACCAAATTAGAATAAGAGAAGGGGATGAATGAAAAATGGATTTTAAAACTAAACAAGGGTTGTATGAGTGGCTTGTCATGCCCTTTAGATTGTCTAATACTCCTAGTACTTTCATGCGATTAATGCACCATGTTTTGAGGGAATTTATTAGAGAATTTGTTGTTGTGTACTTTGATGATATATTAATCTATAGAAAATTATATGTAGATCATTTAAATCATGTTCAAAGTGCTTGTTGCCCTCCAAAAGAGAGATTGTATGATAACCTTGAGAAGTGCTCTTTTGTTTGGAGAGGATTACATTCCTTGAGTATATTGTGAGTGCCAAAGAAATTGAGGTTGATGAGGGGAAAGTAAAAGCCATCCAAGATTGGCCCACCCCTACCACCATTACCCAAGTCCGTAGTTTCCATGAGCTAGCTAGCCTCTATAGGAGGTTCATCCAAAATTTTAGCACCATAGCAGCCCTTCTAACCGCAATGGTAAAGAAAAAGGTGGGATTTAGGTAGGACGAAGCCCAACAATAAGCCTTTCAAACCCTTAAAGAAAAATTGAGCCAAGCTCCAATTCTTATTCTTCCTAACTTTAAGAAGGTATTTGAGATGGAGCGTGATGCAAGTGGGGTGGAAATAGGTGCGGTTTTGACCCAAGATAGAAAATCCATTACATACTTTAGTGAGAAATTGTTTGGGGTGGCCCTCAATTACTCTACCTATGGCAAAGAGCTTTTTACCTTGGTAAGGACCCTAGAATATTGGCAATACTATCTTTTACCAAGAGAGTTTGTCACTCATACCGATCATGAGACCCTTAAGCACATCAAAAGCCAACAAAATTTGAACAAGAGGCATATAAGGTGGATGGAGTTTATTGGAACATTTCTTTATGTCATTCAATACAAGAAGGGTAAGGAAAATGTGGTAGTGGATGCACTATCTCGAAGGTATGCACTACTAAACTTTTTGGATGCTAAACTTCTTAGTTTTGAACTTGTGAATGATTTATACTTTGATGATGAGGAGTTTGAGGATATTTTCCATGCTTGTGAGAAAAGTACATTTACTAAATATTATAGGCATAATGGTTTCTTGTTTAGGGAGGTAAAGCTTTGTGTGCCAAAAGGTTCTATTAGGGTATTGCTAGTTGGGAAGGCCCATAATGGGGGACTAGTGGGGCATTTTGGTGTTGCAAAGACCTTAGGCATCCTTAAGGATTTTTTTTTTTTTTTTTTTGCCAAAAATGATAAAGGATGTGGAGAAACATTGCTCTCAATGCATTATTTGTAGGCGAGCTAAGTCTAAATCTCTTTCACATGGTTCTTATACTCCTTTGCCCACACCTAATGTGTCTTAGGTTGATATTTCAATGGACTTCATCTTAGACTATCTAGGTCCAAGGGGGGTAAGGACTCCATATTTGTGATTGTTAATCGATTCTCTAAAATGGCTCATTTTGTGGTTTGTTCCAAGACTAATTATGCATCCTATATTGCAGATTTATTCTTTAAGGAAGCGGTGAGAATGCACGAGATTCCAAGAACTATTGTCTCAGATAGGGATACTAAATTCCTTAGCCACTTTTGGAGAGTTTTATAGAACAAAATTAGTAGTAATCTCTTGTTTTCCACAGCTTGTCATCCTCAAACGGACAGACAAACAGAGGTGGTCAACCGAACACTCACCCAACTCTTGCGGACCATAATCAAGAAGAACTTGAAAAATTGGAAAGAGTGCTTGCCACACATTGAGTTTGCTTACAATAGGGCTATTCACTCTACCACTTCTTATTCTCCTTTTGAAATTGTATATGATTTTAATCCTCTAACTCCTTTAGATTTGGTTCATTTGCCTATAGATGAATGGTTGAACCTCGATGGAGCTAAGAAGGCAAAAATGGTGAAGGCACTCCATGAGAAGGTGAAAGTAACTGTTGCAAAATAAAATAAAGAGATCACCCATAAGAACAAACAAGGAAGGAAAAAGGTGTCATTTGAGCTGGGCAATTGGGTATGGATGCACCTTCACAAGGAAAGATTTCCCACTCAACGACGGAGCAAACTAGATCCAAGAGAGGATTGTCCATTTCAAGTTCTCACCAAAGTTGGAGATAACGCTTATAAGATAGATTTACCCAGTGAGTATCATGTTAGCGCTACTTTCAATGTTAGTGACCTCTCTCCTTTTGATGTAAATGATGGTAATGATTCGGAGACAAATCCTTTTCAAGGAGGCGGAGACGATGAGACTCCACTTCATCATGGAGGTCAAAATCAAGGAGAGGGAGGTGTGGTCGTGCAAAGGTAAGGACCATAACAAGATTTAGGGCTAAAAAGCTTCAAGATGATTTCCAATTGCTCATAAAACCATGCTTGAGGATGGAAGAGGGTTGGAAGGTTGAGGAAGCTAGCCAAGAGTTCATTTTTAATGACTATCCAAGGAGGACCCCAACAAGAACTCAAGCCAGCATCAAAGACGGACGAAATTTGACCGAAAGGGGGCCTTTCAGTAGACGGCCGGCGCCGGCCCCAAGCAACCGAACCGGCGCTACCTTCAACTTGCGCAATAAAGCTCGGAAACAGTGCACAATCAGCACCGGCTATAGAAGCCCTAGCCGGCACCGGCTCCATCCTAGGCAGTCGACTACTGCCCCACGTTTTTTATGTTTTCTCCGATTTTACTCCATTTTAAATGTTTGTAAAGACTTATTAAGACCCTAAATTGTATTAGAACCTCAGGGATTACTTAGCTAGGGCTAGGGTAGTATAAATACAGATTTGACAGGGCAATTCACACACTTTAATTCATATTTAAGGAAAGAATCTTAAGAGGCCCTAGCCTCCTTGTTCATTTTATTCAAGACCATACTTAAGGCTTAATCCTCCTCATGAATGAGTTTATAAATCTTTTGGATAATCCAATGTGGTTTCTTTGAATAAGTCTTAGTTGCTTTGTGCTTCTAAGGTTTGTTTGAATTTTATTAATTTGGATGCCTATTTTCTCTATTCTTTTGTTCTTGTTTGCCTTTGTTACTTCAAAAATATTGGGGTGAGATTATAGTAGAACTTTCTACTATTCTTGAGGATTTTTGAAGCATAATTCTTCAAGGGTTTGATAGAGGGTAGGTTGTTGGTTTCATTTTCTCCTTTTATCTCAAGAAAAATCTCTGTTTTTGGCCCCATTGATTGAGCTAAACTCATAGCCAAATAAACCACCCACGACACCAAGAAAAAGCCCACTCAAGATCATATCAGTTATGGTTGGTCAAATTTCCTCTTTCAATAATCTGGCGGATCTTTTTACCAAGCCTTTGACAGAAAAGGCATTTCGCAGACACTTAGATGTCATAGGGGTAGGCACTTATGGACTTTCTTAGTCTTTGTAGTGAAAATTGGAGATTGTGGAAAAGTATGCCCTCAAAGACTATGTATTCTGTGCAAATATATTGCAATAAAATATTTATTTATTCAATTTAGTTTTTTTCTTATATTATTGCACATTTAAGGTCCAAGTGTAACAGTAATGGTCTATGTGTTGGGTCGTTCTTCACAGTAAGGTATAGACCATAGGTACCGTTAGGGATATGCCCTTGAGTCAATTAATACTTATACTATTGTCGTTATATATTATGTAATAATACGAGGTATTTCTTTCCATGAATAGTGCATTTAGTTTTGTAGTCATTAAGTAGGTGAATTGATAGTAAAACCCTATAACAAATTCAATGACTATTCTTAAATTGTTCCTGATTGATTATTATTAGTAGAATAATAATAAATTAAGATTAGTATATTTGTGACTTAATGACTATGTTTTTCTAGTCGTAGATATATATGATATCAAGTCAAAACATAAATAAATATTAGAGAACATTGTATTGGACATGACCCACTATGAGAACATAACAGGGAACTTGTCATAAGTACTTTGTAGCCATAATGATATTTCAACATAAATTCATCATAGTTTCCTACTTAATAAATTCTATATTTTGACCTGAATTCATCTTTATTCATTGTATATTATTCATTAGTGTATTTTGATTGTAGTTGTGGATTATTCTGAATAGTGTATAGTATGGCCCGTTTTATCCCAATGTGATTGGCAGGTTTCATTCTGGTAGTTTTGAGTTGTAATTTTTAAATACGGCCTGCGTGTCATTTTTCATTATTGTAAAATTGTATTACTTTCCTAGAATAGGAATTATTTTAATTTTACTATCCAATGTAAAAGAAGACAACGACCTACATTTACAACCAAGGAGGAGTATGCTCAAAACATTAGAGAATGCTCAAGGAGTTCATATACCTAGATTAACCATCTTGATCTTTTCTTTGCTCGTGATGATCAATATAGGTTATGGGCCATGCTATATCACTTTTATTTATGTCTTGCATGCATATTTAATATGTTTATTTCATGCTTACTACAATCAAATTTTTATTTTTTAAAAAAAATTAAGTTTTAAATACCTTCCAAAATCAAACACTTGTTATTACTTAGATTGTCATATGGTCATTCCTGCCAAAGTAGGAAGCTTTTGATTATCTAAGTGAGACAAGATGGAAAATAGTTTTCCATATGTTTGATATAGTTTGACTTAACTGTGCTATAAAAATAGTTTTGGGCATTATACGAGATTTTTAGCCAAGACATTTGATACCTATCTCATTTAAATTTTGATTTTTATTTAATTATAAGATTAAAGCCAAAGCTTATTTATGATTTAAATAAAATATTTATAAAAAAAATTACCCACTAAGAAACATCAAAATGTTGAAGTTTCAAAAGTTTAAATGCTTTTAGTGGGAGTTTTTCATTAAGGCCTCAACATTAATTACTTTGCATATTTTGAATGTACATAATGACAACAAACAATTCGAATAACTCATTGTTATCTGTGCTAAAGAAAAACAAGATTAGTGGGACTAACTTTCTTGATTGGGCACGTAACTTAAGAATTGTTCTTAAGTAAGAAAAAAAGCTCTATATTCTTGAAAATCCTATTCCCCCTGCATAATATGGAGAAATCTATTACTGAATTACATGAGATGTAAAATAAGAATTGAACATTAAAAAGAATACTCCTAGAGTTCTAATGGTTCAAAAAGAAAAAGGAAAAAGGAACAACCAAAATGGCAAAGTCATGGCTAGTAATGGCAAGGACAAGGCTAAGTCCAAGTTCAAGCCCAAACCTAAGGCCAAGACACCAAAGAAGGGAGCTTGCCACCATGTGGAGAACAAGGACATTGGTTAAGAAATTACAAATTCTATTTGGAAGAAAAGAAGAAGAAGGATAGTGAGACTGCCGCTTCAGGTATTTATGTTATAGAAATTAATTTATCTACGTCTGATTTATGGGTATTGGATACCGGTTGTGAATCTCACATTTGTGTAAATGTGCAGGGTCTAAAAAGGAGTAGAGCATTGGCAAAAGGCGAGGTGGACCTACAAGTTATGAATGGAGCAAAAGTTGCTACAGTAACTATACGAACTTTTGAATTAATTTTGCCCAATAGGGTTGTTTTAGAATTGAATGATTGTTTTTATGTTCCTGCTATGAGGAGGAATATTATTTTAGTTTCTTGTTTAGATTTAGAAGGTTTTAAATTTGTTATTAGGAATAACATTTGCTCCATTAATAAAAATGGCACTTTTTATAGAGATGCCTCATTATCAAATAGGCTCTATATTCTCAATCTTCGTGAATTTTCGAACAAGTCTATCTATAACATTAATACTAAGAGATTGAAATCTAATTATTTAAATCAGATTTACTTCTGGCATTGTCATTTGGGCCATATAAATAAGAAACGCATAACAAAGCTTCATAATAATGAGCTTCTAAATTCGTTTGATTTAGAATCTTACGAAACATGTGATTCTTGTTTATTAGGCAATATGACTAAGGCACCTTTTAAGAGACAAAATGAAAGGGCAATTGATTTATTGGGCCTAATACATACTGATATATATGGACCAATGAATACACATGCTAGAGGAGGATTTCAGTACTTCATTACATTTACGGATGAACTTGGACTTAGGTATTCATCAGATATGGCTACCTGTATCTGATGAAATATAAATATGAATCATTCCAGAAATTTAAAGAAATTCAAAATGAAGTACAAAATCAGCTTAGCAAAAGTATTAAAACACTTGGATCAGATCGAGGTGGTGAATACTTAAGTCACGAGTTTGATGAGCATCTTAAGAATTGTGGAATTATCTTCCAATTAACTCCACCTGGAACACCTCAATGGAATGGTGTATTTGAATGGAGAAATCAGACTTTATTAGATATGCTTCGATCAATGATGAGTTAAACTGATCTTCCAAACTCCTTTTAGGGTTATGCCCTAGAGACTGCTGCATTCATACTAAATCGGGTTCCATCTAAATCGGTTCAGAAAACGCCATATGAGATATGAACTAAGAGATAATCTAGTTTGTCATTTCTCAAGAATTAGCGTTGTGAAATTTATGTAAATCATTTATTATCTAATAAACTTGCACCTAAATCAGATAAAAGCATATTTGTGGGGTATCATAAAGAAACTAAAGTATACCAATTTTATCTCCCAAAAGAAAATAGAGTAATTGTTGCTCAAAATGGATTCTTTCTTGAAAGGAAATTTATTTTCAAAAGAATTAGTAGGAGTAAAATACATTTTGATGAGATTCAAGAGCCACAATTAGTATCTGAACCAAAAAATGAACCTCAATTAGATGGCTCACAAGTCCAAGATGAGCCTATTTCTATAGAACAAAGACCTCGAAGATTTGATAGGGTTCATCAACAACCTGAGAATATGGATTCCTCATCACTGACGATCACAATGTTGAGCTTATGGTTAATGATGAGCCCACTTCTTATTAAGAAGCCATTAAGAGTTCTGACTCTGGAAAATGATTAGAGGCCATGAAATCTGAGATGCAATCCATGTATGATAACTAAGTATGAACTTTAGTTAATCCACCTGAAGGTTCAAAAACCATTGGGTGTAAATGGGTTTTCAAAAAGAAAAAAAAAACATAGAGGGAAATGTGCATACTTACAAAGCACGACTGGTAGCAAAAGGTTATATACAAACTCATGGTATAGACTATGATGAAAACTTTTTACCAGTTGTAATGCTTAAATCTATTAGAAATCTTCTTGCCATAACAACATATTATGATTATGAGATTTGGCAAATGGATGTCAAATCCGCATTCCTTAATGGAAACTTACTCAAGGATGTGTACATGACACAACCTAAGGGTTTTGATGATCCTTTGAATTCTAATAAAGTGTGCAAGCTTCAAAGATCCATTTATGGATTGAAGCAAGTATCTCGAAGCTAAAATCTTCATTTTGATGAAGCAATTAAAGAATTTAACTTTATAAAAAATGAAGATAAGCCTTATATCTATAAGAAAACTAGTGGGAATGCAATAGTCTTTTTGGTACTTTATGTTGATAACATCTTACTCATTGGAAATGATATCCCAACTCTACAGAGTGTAAAGAAATGGTTAGAAAATTGTTTCTCAATGAAAGACTTAGGTCAAGCTGCCTATATTTTAAGTGTAAGGATCTATAGAGATAGATCTAGAGAGCTAATTGAACTAAGTCAAAGTGCATACGTTGACAAGGTACTGAAAAGGTTCAGTATGCAAGACTCTAAGAGAGGATTCTTGCCAATGTCACATAGCATTAAGCTCAACAAAACTCAAAGTCCTTCCACAAAGGATGAAGAAGAGCGCATGAATATGAACCATACGCTTCCGCTATATGATCTATCAAGTATGCCATGTTATGTACACAACCCAATGTGTCATATGCATTAAGTATGACGAGCAAGTTCCAGTCAAATCCTGGAGAGCCACACTGGACTACTATCAAGAACATACTAAAGTACTTAAGAAGAACTAAATATATGTTCTTAGTTTATGGAGGATAAGAAGGCGAGCTAATTGTAAATGGTTACACTAATACCAGCTTTTAGTCTAACATAGATGATTACATATCGCAATTAAATTTTTTATTTTATTTGAATAGAGGTGCTATAAGTAAAAAAAGTTTAAAGCAAGACACCGTGGCCGATTCTACTACAAAAGCCTAGTATGTAGCTGCTTCAGCTACAACTAAAGAAGTAGTTTAGATTAAAAAGTTCATTGCAGAACTAGATGTAGTTCCTGATATTATAAATCCAGTGGATCTTTATTGTGACAACAATAGAGCCATTACACAAGCTAAGGAACCAAGATCACATCAGCGATCCAAACATATACTTAGACGTTTTCATCTTATTTGAGAAATTGTTGATAGAAGAGATGTCAAAGTATGCAAGGTATCAATTTGTGATAGTAATGGTCTATATGTTGGTTCGTTCTTTACAGTAAGGTATAAACCATGGGTACTGTTAGGGATATGCCCTAGAGTCAATTTTTACTTATACTATTGTCATTATGTATTATGTAATAATACGAGGTATTTCTTTCCATGAATAGTGCATTTAGTTTTGTAGTCATCAAGTACATGACTTGATAGTAAAACTCTACAATCAATATAATGACTATTCTTAAACTATCCCTGATCGATTATTATTAGTGAAATAATAATAAATTAATATTAGTATGTTTGTAACTTGATAACTATGTTTTGATAACTATGTTTTACTGGTCATGGATATATATGATATCAAGTCAAAACATAAATAAATACTATAGATTATTGTGTTGGACATAACCCACTATGAGAGTACTTCATAGAACATGTCATAAGTAATTTCTAGCCATAATGATATTAAAAGTCCTTCGACTTGAATTCATCATAGTTTCCTACTTGATAAATTCTATATTCTGACGTTGTCTAAAGTTATCTTTAATCAGATAATAAATTAGACTACTGTTGGATATAAAACAAACCAGGGAGAGAAATATGATTAATAGTGAAGGAATTTGTCCCTCTCAATTATGGGAGAGATATCCAAGGGCCCATTGATAAGTTAGACTGTTAAAATGTATGGCCGTACTCAAATATATCAATTTGAGATATTAATATCATTTGTCTTAACAGTCTACTATGAGATAAAAAAAATTATTGATTAAGCTTAATAAAGATGACATGCTCCGTGCCTTATACTTAATCTGGATATCGTGTGACAAAAGGACTAAATATAAAGTTATGATTTGGTTCAAAAAAATCATTGATCTTCATTTAACCTAGATAGTTATAATGTTTTGCTAGAAACTACTTATAACTTGTGGGCTATTTAAATGTAATTTAGGCACACTGCCAGTGTTCAATGAACCTATAAGGTCATACAATAAGCGAGCTCGTTAGGTCATTTTTCTAAAAACTAGGTTCGATGAATCTGAAAATATGTTTAAGTTAATTAAACCTAAAAAAATGACCAAATACAATGAATCTAGAAATATATCCACATTCGATGCATCTGGATGATGTCCAGATTATAAAAATATGAGTCATTAAATTAATTAGTTAAATTACCTAGATAATAGCATAATCTTATCATATCAGTTTTAATTTAATTTCAATTTAAAATAAAATATGATAAGATATTATTATAGTTGGACTCCAAAAGGTTCGGGTAGTTTTTAAAAGAAAATCCTAACTGTCTTCTCAGATGTGCTCTCTGTTAATATTCATGCCTCCATTCACCAGAAAAATTTAAGTCTCTCAAACCCTAGGCGCTATCACTCCCGGGGTAACAAGTTGGTTCGTCGTGTGTATCCGATAGAGGGCGTTCGCACATTATAGCGTCTGGTGATCGTTCCAGTTGCACGTACGAAAAAAAAACTAGAATCTAAAGATCTTGATTATGTCGAATAGAGATAGTTCTGTAATCCCTAGATTGTCTTAATCATTTGGCTTGGGTCATTAGAAGGGATTCATGGACGTTTTCCGCATTTAGGAGTCCACGAATCCTAACAGGTACTTATCATACAAGTAAAATTAAGTTCTTAGTCATTTGATGAAATTGGGCATTTCATCAAGATAAGACTATTATGCCACGAGTTCCAATAAGGAATGGTTTATCTTCAATCAGTAAGTAGTTCACTCATATTATTAGCATAAGCATATTTCAAATACGTAAAACTGGACCTGTAGTAGTGGTCTGTCTTAAAGTACTATAATTATAAAGACCAGACTATTACTGCTACAGCATGAACGAATACCTTTATACTTGAGTATGAGTTAGTGGTCTAGTGAAACTAGGGTTTTGTACTTTGATGTATGTTGGGTGAGATTTCTTTTTTGAGATCAATAACCTTGTATGTTAGGTGTATTACTCTAGTTAATTAAGATAGACTAATGCAACAGAGTTTTTATGCTTCACTTGATGAAGTTAAATCACCCCCTTATGATTGTCCAGGATAATCTAATAATCTAGGGCCTAGGGAACGTGACTCTAGAATGTGTAGTTTTGGATAACTTTCAATGATAAGTAAGTACATTTGAGTGAGTCATGGATTATCGAACTAAAGATCTAAGGATGGTAGATGTTTTTGAAATAGGTGTTAGTACATTTATCCTGTCTCATTGATGGCTGTTACATAGAGAGGTATTTTCGCCATCTCACTTGTAGGTCGAAGACATTGCTTTAGAATATTATTATCGGGGTCAATATTTCCATATGATGATAAATGGGAATATTTAAAATAGTTAAATGCAACTATTTAATAGTAATAGCATTTTGATCATTTTAGTAGCTATAAATAATATGTCTCTTAGTCCTCGGAGTAGCTCAAGTTACCTTGGTGTTGTTTAGAGAAAATTTGGGCTTAATAGATAATTATCTAGAAGAGAAATAAAATTTATTCTAAGAGTCCAATTAGAATTAATTAATTAGTCTTAGGTTTTTCCTAGGGCCCAGAAAAGATAATTAACTAATTAAGAGAATTGGACTAGAATAAATTAATTAATTGGGCTGATATATGCTAACATATATTAAGAGTCCAATTAGTATTAATTAATTAGTCTTGGATATTTAATGAAGCCAAATAAGATAATTAATTAATAAAGAGGATTGTACCAATCCTAGACTAGTTTATGAGCACAACACCAAGCCCATTAGGGCTTAGTATGTTTCAGTCACTAGGGCTTCATTAAGCCCTAGAGCTGGCCAAAATTTAAGGGTAAGAGAGGTAGGATTTTAGCTAAGCTCTCTATCTTGTGTGCAGCCACTTTTCCTCTTATTTTTCTCTTCCTTCTCTTCTTTCTCTCTGGGAGAGGATCTTAGTTATCTAAAGAAAAAGCTTTCACCAAGCTAACCCAAGAAGAAGGTAGAGTTATACTCTGAAAGACGAAGAGAAGACGCTTGGAGAGGCTTGATGCATAAGAGTAGAAGATTGGCGAGAATACTGATTAAACTGTAGGTGCCTCCTTCGCCCTTTCCAACGCAAGATCCAATACAACCCAGCACCTTGTTGTTTAATCTGGAACCAATAACTAGAAGTAAATACTCTCTCTTAAATGTGACTCGAAAAACTAAAAAATTTTCCGCTGTATTTTCTTTGATGTTTTCCATTTTGATCCTTCATCTTTTATATTTAACATCTTCTTTTAAAGAGTTGATTTGATTTTGTCCGAGATTTATTTTTCTTTTTAAAGTATTGATGTCTTTACTTCGAGGACTTAGTAGAAAACAAAAAGTGACTCGAATGGATCCTATGTAAATATGGACTCCATGTTGGTTTACTTCAAATGGATATATCTGAGTTAAAAAAGGAGTTCCTAAAATTACTTTTTCATTTAAATATTTAATAAGAATAAAAGAATTGACAAAACAAAATTGATTGTTATAGATATGGGCGTTAGAGATATATACTTAATTTAAAGCTGACCACCAAAGGTATAATATAATTTAGTGGTTGTGTTTTCATAATATATAGCAGGTACTAATCCTTCTTGAATACAATTTTGATCCGTTCCTGAATCTAATAAAGCTGTTGTTTTGATAACATAATCATGTATTTTAAGAATAATAGGAATACACCATTTTTGAAATGTAGTTTGAGAAATTGCAAATATATAATCTTCTCTTTGGTTTTCTTCTATAGAAATGGTATTATCAACGGTATCTTCTAATAGTTGTTTTTCCACTTTTAAATGTAAAAGATCTATATTAATGTTATTAATGTTTGTTATTCTTTGTTCATTTTGTTCTTTCAAATGTTTAATTTCTTATTTCAACATATTAATTTCTATATATAAATCTTGTAAAGAAATCATTACTTCTTGTTTATCTTTCTTTTTAAATCTATCAAAGGCTTCTTTTAGATTATAAGTTTTACCTGTAGTTTGGGATTTGAAACCATTTCTTTTACTTTAAGTAAATATTCTCGTTTTATATTCTTTTCATCCTAAATATGGTCTAATAATGCAACCAAAAAAAAGTGTTCTTTATTAGTTTTAGTTATAATATTGATTTTATTAGAACTAATCATGTTAATTTCTCCTATTTTATGGATACAAATGCTTGTATATCCACAAGAATAGGTTTCACTAAAGGATTCACTATACGAGGAATTTTATTGAATTTCAAAAATCTCATCAAAATTACTATCGGATGTATTGGAAGTGTCTTCAAACTCATCAACAATAGAATGGATTTGATCTAATATTTCTTTATTTAAAGAGAGTTCACTTACTTCCTTTTTCTTTTTTTGGTTTTGTTTCCATTCATCAGCTTTATGACCTTTTTTTTCCACAAAAATAACATTTGATTCGATTTTTGTCTTTTTCTTGTGTTGTTCTTTTCTTTCTTTTAAAACTTTTCTTTTGGGCTTTTAGTAGAACTTTTTCATCTAGACTTAAATTTTTCTTTAGTTCTTTTGAAGGAGGTTTGATTGGAGTATAGCCAAATATTTCACAGAAATTCCCTAATTCTTTTTAGAATTTGTATGGTAATTCTTCATTTGGGCTTTGAGTTTTAAGCCAGTACAGAGATCTTATAGGTGGTAGCATAACTATTTAACCGAACATCAACGTCTTGAAATTATGAAGCCTCCAAAGTTCTAAGTAAAACCCTTTTAGATACACAATGCAAACCTATTACAATAACAGAAGCAGTACCAAATTACTTAAATACCTTTATATTTACTTTAACCCAACATTTTGTAGGGAGTTCTCAACAATTAGCTTATCGAAGTTCCGAAATCCTTACTAATTTAACATGCCCTAAATTAAATGATTTTAGGTGGTATAAATATATGTTTTTATAGAAAGTAATGCTTAGACCTGATTGTCATCATGTCGTTTGAAAAGAACGATTTACTTCAGACTTACATCTACTGTTTGCGGAAAATGTTGGAAAAAAACTTAAATCAGACTAGGGTAATGCTTGCCATAAGATGCCTTTTCTTATGGTCAACTAATCAATTATATAAATCAAGTTGGAGCATATCTTTGTAGTGATCTAAAACTCAAAGCTTAAATGGGCCAATATCATAAAAATTCTAAAAAAGAATTGGGCAATTTTTGTGAAATACTTGGATATGCTCCTATCAAACTTCCTTGTAAAAAACTAAAGAAAAGGTTCAAATTAAAATGAAAAACATCAAGTAAATATGTCAAAGAAAACCCCTATATACCTTTCAAACATAAGAAACGGACAAAAGACGAAAAATATAAGGATCGTATTAAATGTTATTTTTGTGGAAAACGTGGTCATAAAGTTGATGAATATAAACAAAGATAGAAAAAGAAAGTAAATGAACTCTCTTTAGATAAAGAAACCTTAGATCAAATGCATGCTATCCTTGATGATTTTGACTTTACAGAAAGTGACTCAGAAAATATTCTAGATGAAATATTTGAAATTCAAGAAAACTCTTCTGATAGTGAATCTCTAAGTGATACCTCCTTGTGGTTACACTGGTATTTGTACCTGTACAACAAAAGAAATTAATATGATTAGTTCAAGTAAAATTAATGTTATTACAAAAGCTAATAAAGAATTATTTTTTGAACTTTTAAATCATATTCAAGACAAAACTGTTAAAAGAGAATATTTACTTAAAGTAAAAGAGATGATTTTAAATCCCAAACAAGTAGAACCTTATGATCTTAAAGAAGTTTTTTATAGATTTAAAAAGAAAGATAAAGAAGAAGTGGCAATTTCTTTGCAAGATTTGTATACAGAAATTTACAGTTTAAAACAAAAAATTAAACATCTAAAAGACCAAAATGAACTATTAACAACACTAATATTGAACTTTTACATTTAAAAATGGAAAAGCCACTATTAGATGATACAATCCTTGGCAGTGCTCAGTCATAGACAATAACCAAAAGGAAGAATATATTTCTGCAATTTCCAAAACTACTTTTCAAAAATGGTATATTCCTATTATTCTCAAAATAGAAGATTTTGTTATTAAAATAGTAGCTTTACTTGATTTAGGAGTAGATCAAAATTGTATTCAAGAAGGTTTAATTCCTACTAAATATTATGAGAAAACCACTACGAAATTATATTCTGCCTCTGGCAGTCAACTCCAAATTAATCATAAACTCTCTAATGCTCATCTAGATTACTATCCGAAGTATTGGAAGTAATTTCACAATCATCAAGAATAGAATAGATTTGATCTATCGTATCTGATCTTCTATATTTAAAAATGGAAAAACTTCTGTTAGATAATACTCTTGAGACTACTTTTTCTATTGAAGAAAACCAAAAAGAAGATTATATTTTTGCTATTTCTCAAACTACATTTCAAAAATTGTATATTCCTAGCTATTATTGTTAAAATAGATTATTATCGGATGTATTGCAAGTATCATCAGATTCATCAAGAATAGCATGGATTAGATCTAAGATTCTTTGTTTAAAAAGAGTTCACTTACTTTCTTTTTCATTTTTTTTTCTTTTGTTTGCATTCATCAGCTTTATGACTTTTTTTTCACAGAAATAACATTGGATTCGATCTTTGTATTTTTCTTGTTTTGTTCTTTTCTTTCTTTTAAAGCTTTTATAAAACTTTTCTTTTGGGCTTTTAGTAGAACTTTTTTGTCTGGACTTAAATTTTTTTCTTTAGTCTTTTCAAAGGAGGTTTGATTGAAGTATAGCTAAATATTTCACATAAATTTCCTAATTCCTTTTTAGAATTTTTATGGTAATTCTCCATTTGGGCTGTGACTTTTAAGTCAATACAAAGATCTACTCCTGCTTGATTCACATAATTAATTAGTTGAGCATAAGAGAGTGTTTCATAAGGAACAATATTACCCCAAATCTAATTTAAGCTTTTGTCTAACTTTTTCTGCAAATAAATGAGGTAAGTCAAAGATAAAACCTTTTTCCAAAAAGCATGATGAGTGTGTTTTAGCATTACCTTTTGCAAAAACATGTCTTTATACTATCTAAAATCATGTAGTTTAGGGCAAGTTCAATTAGTAAGAATTTTAGAACTACGATAAGCTAATTGTTGAGGATTCCCTATAAAATCTTAGGTTAAAGTAAGCATAAAAGTATTTAGGCAATTAGATACTACTTAAGTAATGGCTATTGGTTGACCTTTTGTATCTAAAGAGGTTTTGGTTGTTGTTTTGGAAGTTAATTTATTTAGATGTTCTAGATCCATATCATTAATTGTTCGAATCTAAGCTTTTGATGACGTTTCAAGACCGTCTTTGTATTTAATTGTTTTAATCGTTCATTTAAGTCTTTTAAAATATAGAAATTTGAATCGTGTATTTTAAAATTTTTTGAAAATTTTAAAGAAGTATCTTCATATAAAATTGGTTTAAAGATAGGATTAGAATCTATGGATTGTTTTAGATCATATTGCTTTAATTTAGGCGTTTCTCTAACGGTGGATTTACTATCTAATTGTTCTACTTTATTAGCCATAGTAATTAAAACCTGATTGTATAATTATTTTGTTGAATAACCTTATTTAAATCTTTGCTAGTGGCATCACCATATTTATCTAAATTTTCTATTTTAAAAGGAGAGACTATGACTATATGACTTTCAACAGGTATTTTAATTTCTTCAGGTAGAGGTAGTACAGATACTTTAACTTCATTTTTAGTTGTATACCATTTTTTAGCAATCATGTTAATGGATTCTATTTGATTATATTTTCCAGAGTATTCATACCAATTGAAAATTTCTAAATGTTTATTAAAATTTTAAAGATCACAATAATATTTTTCTCTTAACTTTATTCTTTCTTCAATTGTTGTAGTAGCAAAATACCAATCTATTTTAAGTTTATTGCAAGGTCTATTCCATAGTTGTTTCAAGTAGGTTTTATCTAATTAAAATTCATCATCAGAAGAAATCATCATTAAAGTATCTAGCATTTGCATTTTAGATTTTGTTAGACTAGAGGATTTTATACTAACATTATTTTCATAATTTACTTTAGGAATTTCTCTTAAAAAATCTACACTATTCAATATTCGAGTACTCTGGCTTCGAAAAAGTGATCTTGAGAAGAAGAAGAGGCTATGGAAAAGGATTTTTGACTGAATTCAACTTCAATATTACCAGAAGAGGATTTTATAATTCGATCAATTCTATTGGATTCATAATATCTTTTTGGATTAATTATTTTTTCAAAAGTCCATTTTGCATCGTGAAGAACATCATCCCATTTCAAATATATAGGAATAAAAATATTAGATATTTCAAAATTAGTTTCTAATAAACATGTTTCTCTGGGATTTCCTACATGACTTTTGGCCTTGGGAATTATTGTTGTTTTCATGACTTTATAATGTACACGATAAATTAATCCAAGAGATTTCAATCCTAATTCAAAATCAAAATTCTTTGTTTGAATATTTAGACACTTCAAGAAAATGATACATTGGCGACAAAACTTTAGCTAGAAAAAACTTTTTGTCGCTAAAAGTACCCTTTAGCGAGGAAAATTTTTTGTCGCTACTATTAAGACCTTTGGTTACAAAATTTTTATTTCCTAACTAAAAGTGATGGCTTTAGCTAGGAAATAAGTATATTAGCAAGGATATTTTAAATTTTCTCGCTAATAATACACCATCAATGATGAAATTTCATTTCCTAGTAAAATTTTCCTCGCTAATGATGCATCATCAGTAATGAAAATACATTTTCTAGCTAAAAATATTAACTTCTATCAACATTAACTATACTTTTAGTTACAAAATTTTCATTCCTAGCTAAAACACATCCCTATGTTTTTAAATATTTACAACATAACCCATAAATTTTGTAAATTGGTCTTTAAATTTTTTATACATACAAAATGACCTTATAAATTTATAAATTGGTCCTTAAATTTTAAAATATTTATAATATGACCCTAAAAATTTTACAAATTAATATCTAAATTTTTAAATATAAACAATATGATCAAACAAAAGAATATGCTAGATTATGTGATAAAATATATCTGATTACCTTCAAATTTTGTCATAATACTTCTTTTAACCAATTTTAACACATCTAATGGTTGGATTATTAATTTGATACGTCTATTTTTATAAATCGTTAAGTTATGGTCATTTTTATCGATATTATATAAGATTACGTGACAAAATATATCTGATTACCTTCAAATTTGATCATAACACTTTTCATAGAAATTTCAACAAATCTAACAGTTGGATCGTTAATTTGATGTGCCTATCATTGTAAATGCCTTAGATTTTCAATATTTTTGTAGATATTTTGTTGGATTACTGATAAGAATCCATCCAAGCAATATGTTAAAGCTAAAGAAGGGGGATGGAACTACGAGCCACACTTCATGACACCTTGGAAAAATCTAAGACATGGGAACTTACAAGGGAGGATTCAAGCAAAACCATTCAACAAGCCAAGGAACATGAAGAGTGTGAAGAGATGGATGCTAAAGAGAAGGCCTAAGAAAGCTGCATTTGAACACCAACTCATGTGGAGGGTCAAAGGAGCACAAGAGGGGGCTAAAAGGACAACAAAAAGCCAACTGTGTGGAACCAAGACACACCTAGCACCAGGTACACTAGTACACTCTGGAGGAGTTGTTCCATTCCAAAACACCCCTAGCGCCAGGTCCAGCACACCTAGCGCCAGGTCCCTTCGGGCCATGCCTAGTTTTGCTAAATTTTCATGTTTTGTTTTATTTTGGTTTCTAAATTAATTCTCACGACTTTTATTATGTAATAGGGATATTTTGGACCATTTAAAGGCTTCAATGGCAGAGATTTTATCCCACTTTAGTTAGGTTTAGATGCCTATATATATGGCACTATAACATTTCAAATATAACTTAGATATTTTTGTGAAATCAAAAGACACTCTTGAGAGAGTTTTTTGAGAGTTCTTCCATAAAGGCCAAGACCAATCTTAGGATTCCATTCCTTACCTTAGATTTAAGTTTATAAACTATTAAGGAAGATCAAACTAACCTATCAAAATAAAATCTTAGGTTCTTGTTAATCTAAAAGTCTAGAGTAGAGGTTATCTTTGGTTTCCTAGTTCACCTTCTTGAAGTGTTCTTGGTTCCTTGTTGAATCAAAGGTTCTTGGGTATGAATTAGTAGACTTGATTCTCTTTTCTAGAGTTCTAAGTTCTTTATTTGGGCTTAGGGCCTTAGTATTTGAATTGGGTGTCCCATTTCTTCATAAAATTTTCTATTTTGAGTTCTTCAATGGGTCTTGTATTTTGCCCAATATATAGCCAAGAAATTCAATAGAAAATCAACCCCAAGGTCATATCAAATCATTTGGTAGCAGAGCAAGGAAAGTTTTGATTCTTATCAAGGCTAAGTTCTACAAGCAAGGCTTGATCAATCCCATAACTCAAATTTGTGCTACAAAAAGGTCAAGTTTTCTTTGATTTTTCTTGTGTTTTATATGTTAAACTTGTGCCTTATTGATAGTATAAACATTGGAGATTTCAAATTTCTTGTTGTTTGTTGATTTTGGGGGCTAAAATTGCTTAAAATTTTTGCTATATCTTAAGTTCCGAAAATTGCCTACAAAGTGTTTGATATTTTGTTTGAGTGAACTTTTCATTGAAATTGTAGCTAAAACTTTTACAAACACTTTCTATAGTCGATTATCTATCATTTTAAATATTTTGGGGGCATTGCTTGTCCATTGAGAGATCAACTTAGTTGATAAATTCTTGCTCTTACTCTTGAATGCTATATTCCTTGAACCTCTAATGTTTCATTAGAAATTCTTGTTAGGTCATATTCATTTACCCATTCCCTAGTCAATTTTGTTAAGTTTCTTAAATTCATTTAATTTCTTTGATTGATATAAACTTTTTAAGGCTCATTATTGTGTGTTGATCAACTTCCACCGTTAGTCATCTAGTTGATTATCTTTAGAGAGTTAGTAGACTTGTCAAAGTTTGGACTAATTCTTAAGCAATTAGGGAAACTTTTGTGGGAAGAACTTATTGAGTACTTAAGTGAATTCAAAAAAAAAAGACAAGAGGGTGAGCCTATTAATATAAAAGCCAAAGAAAGTTAAACACAAGGGTGAGTGCATACACGTAAGGGAGTGCTTGTGAGGAACATTTATTCTATCTAAACCATCCAAGTAAAATTCCAACAAAAATATCCCATGACTCTTTTAATATTCGAGCTACCTTTGAAACTCTCAATGCAAAAATAGATAAGAAGAAGAGAGATATCACCGAATTGCAAACCAACCAAGGCTAAGAGTCAACTATTGTACAAAGAATGGGTTATAAAGAACAAGAAAGCCCTAGGATGAGAGAGGAAAACAATGTCATACCCCCATTGTATGAGTAAGGAGAGGATTGGGATAAGCATTCCGTAAGAAATCATCCACCTACACCATTGAGGGGAGGTAGGCAAAGGTTGAGAAAAGGAAGAGGTAGAATGCAAGGATGGTATGATGGACAAAATGTGAGGGGTTTTGAGAGAGAGTTTAAAAGAATGGAAGATTGGGATGAAGGAGTCCATGAGGAAGATTACGGAGGACAAAACCAGGGAAACGGGATTAGAGTGAGAAGGCGAAATGAAGATGAGGGAGATAGAGAGTTGAGGCACATCCAAATGAAAAAACCCACTTAAAAGTGACTCAGAAGCTTATTTTGAGTAAGAAAGGATGATGGAGATTTTATTTGACTGCCATAAGTATAATGAGCGAAACAAGGTTAAATTGGCCATTTCAAGTTTCCTTAAGTATGCTTTAGTGTGGTGAGACCAAGTAGCATCCCAAAGAAGGAGAATGGGGGATCAATCAGTTGCCACTTGGGAATTGTTGAGGAATTTGATGAGAGAGAGATTTGTACCCCTACACAACTAAAATGAACTTTACCGAATGTTGCATGTGCTTAGACAAGGAAATAAAAGTATAGAGGATTTTCACAAGAAGTTGGAGGTAACCTTGATGAGGGCTAACATTGTTAAGAATGTAAGGGCTACAAAATCAAGATTTTTGAATGGGTGAATAGGGACATATCAAATGTGGTTGAATTACATTCTTATAAGACTTTGGAGGAGATGGTGCATATGGCCATTAAAATTGAGGGACAACTCAAAAGAAAGTCACACTGCAAAGAAACCATCTACACCATTCCTATTTTCAACCACCAACCTAAAGAGAGGGAAGAGTAACCAAAACCACCAAGACTACCAAGAGAGCCATACAAGCCTAGAGAAGAATGGCCCAAGGATAAGGGGAAAGGTATTGAGAGACCTCCAAGGACTAGGGATATCAAATGCTTCAAATGCTTAGGCTATGGGCACACCTCATATGAGTGTCTAGCGAAAAAATTGATATTTACCAATACCCAATGAGAGATAACTAGTAGGGAGGAGGATTGTGAAGATGAGAAATGAAATGAGGGACATAATGGTGATGATAACTCTAGTGATGAAGGAATGGTTGTGCCACCCTTTTACTCATTAGCTAGAGTCACAATTAAGAAAATGAGAACTTGTGTTGTAGGAGATGTTTGTGATGATGAAGTGAAGAAGAGCCTACAAAGAAATAATATTTTCTACTCCCATTGCCTTATTAACCAAAAGCCATGTGTTGCTATCATTGATGGAGGGAGCTTTACCAATGTTGTAAGCGCTAATCTTGTGGAAGAATTGGGTCTACATATGATGAAACACCCCAACCCCTATAGATTGCAATGGTTCCATGATAGTAGAAAGTTGAGAGTGAATAAACAAGTGTTGTTGACAATTGAAATGGGGAAGTATCAAGATGAAATTGTTTGTGATATAGTCCCTATATAAGCTAGCCACTTAATTTTGGGAAGGCCATGGCAATTTGATAGGAGTGTGTTGCATGATGGAAGGAGAAATTCCTACTCGATTATTAAGAGAAGCAAGCTATATAATCTTCTACCCATACCCCCAAATGAGGTGAGAGAAGTGCAAAGAAAAATGAGGGACAATGAGAAAAAGAAAAGTGTAGTAGGACACCTTCCAAAGAAAGAGAATGAGAGGAAAAATGATGAGGGAAAAGAAAGAGTGCAAAAGGAGACCTCAAAATAAGAGGGAGTGAAGGAGGAAAGTGAAAGGAGGAGAGACGATGTGGACAAAATAAGAGTGACTCTTTTGGGCCTTAAAGATGAAAACAAAGAGGGAGAAACTACAAAAAAAAAGAGTGAAAAAGAGGGGAAACATGTACTTTATGTCAGGGAACATAGGCTAAAATTTTGTTTTCAAAATAAAACTTCTTGTTTGAAATCTTATGTAGGTGCTCATTCGAAGACGAATTTGCCCAAAGAAGGGGGAAATGATAATTCATCCAAGCAATATGTTAAAGCTAAAGAAGGGGAATGGAACTACAAGCCACACTTTATGACACCTTAGAAGAATCCATGACATAGGAGCTTACAATGGAGGATTCAAACAAAACCATTCAACAAGCCAAGGAACATAAAGAGTGTGAAGAGATAGATGCCAAAGAGAATGCCCAAAAAAGTTGTATTTGAACAACAACTCGTGTAGAGGGCCAAAGGAGCACAAGAAAGGGCTAAAAGGACAAGAAAAAGCCAGCTATGTAGAACCAGGACACACTTGGCACCGGGTACACTAGTACACCTGGCACCGGGTACACTAGTACACCTGGCACCAGGTACACTTTGGAGGAGTTATTCCGTTCTAGAACACACATGGAGCCAGGTCCAATACACCTGGTGCCAAGTCCCTTCGAGCCATACCTAGTTTTGCTGAATTTTCATATTTTATTTTATTTTGGTTTCTAAATTAATTCCCACGACTTTAATTATGTAATAGGGATATTTTAAACCATTTAAAGGCTTCAATGGCTGAGATTTCATCTCACTTTAGTTAGGTTTAGATGCCTATATATATGGCATTATAACATTTCAAATGTAACTTGGATATTTTTAGTGAAATCAAAATACACTCTTGAGAGAGTTCTTTGAGGGTTCTTCTGTGAAGGCCAAGACCAATCTTAGGATTCCATTCCTTGCCTTAGATTTGAGTTTATAAACTCTTAAGGATAGATCAAACTAACCTATCACAATAGAATTTTAGGTTCTTATTAATCTAATGGTCTAGAGTAGAGGCTATCTTTGGTTTCCTAGTTCACCTTCTTCAAGTATTCTTGGTTTCTTGTTGAATCAAAGGTTCTTGGGTGTGAATTAGTATACTTGATTCTCTTTTCTAGAGTTCTAAGTTCTTTATTTGTGCTTAGGGTCTTAGTATTTGAATTGGGTGTCTAATTTCTTCATAAAATTCTCTATTTTAAGTTCTTCAATGGGTCTTGTATTTTGCCTTAGTTATAGCCATGAAATTCAATAGAAAATCAACCCCAATGTCATATCAATTACGTGCTCAAATATATTCGATTACCTTCAATAAATCTAATGGTTAGATCGTTAATTTGCAGTGCCTATATTTGTGAATACCTTCGGCTTTCGGTATTTTTGTGGATATTTTATTGGATTACTTACTAAAGTATATCTGATTGCTTTCAAATTTAGTCATAATACTTTTTTTAGCAATTTCAACAAACCTAATGGTCAGATCATTAATTTGAAGTGCCTATCTTGGTAAATACCTTAAGTTTTTGGTATTTTTGTAGATATTTTAGTGAATTATGTACTAAAATATATCTAATTACCTTAAAATTTGGTAATAACAATTTTCTTAGCAATTTCAACAAATCTAACAATTAGATCGTTAATTTAATGTGCCTATCTTTGTAGCCTTAGGTTTTGGACATTTTTTGTAGATATTTTGTTGGATTATGTACCAAAGTATATCCTATTACCTTCAAATTTAGTCATAACTCTTTTCTTTGCAATTTCAACAAATATAATGGCCAAATTGTTAAATTGATATGCCTATATTTGTAAATGTGTATATACAAATCTGAATATATGAATATGAATATATATATATATGTATATATGAATATATATGTATGCCTATATATGTATAAATGTTTATTTTTTAAAAAAAAATATCTATATATGTATATATATGTGTTAGGTATTAGACATTTGTTTAGATATTATGCTAGATTATATATCAAAATATATCCGATTATCTTCAACTTTTGTCATAACACTTTTCGTAACAATTTTAACGGTTGGATTGTTAATTTGATACGCCTATATATATTTGGTGTATATATATTAATACATATTCAGATGCTCTATTAATATATATATATATATATATATATACAAATATAATTATATTAATATATTTATATATATTAATATATTTATATATATCTGTGTGTGTGTGTGTATATATATATATATATATATATTTATATATTAAAAAAGTATGGTGCGTATATGTGTGTGTGTGTGTGTATGTATGTATGTATGTATGTATGTATTTGGGGTGTGTGTGTGTGTGTGTGTGTGTGTGTGTGTGTGTGTGTGTATGTATATATATAGTTGATTACCATTCTTGCCTTATTTCTTACTATTTCAGCATGATTTCTGACAATAAAGGCAGGAGAGCTATGTTCAGAATTACTAGCTTGAATCAACTTTAAATTAAGTAGTTCATTTGTTGATGGAACTGGTATCCAATTACAGAGTCATATTGTGGAAAAAGTGTCTTAAATCGCTAGATGAACTTAAAAAGATTCTTTTAAAAGAAACTCCTAAAGTTTCAGAACAGACTATAGCACATCAGCTAAGTCAAATTAAAATACCCGATGGATATAAAGGAAATAATTTGATATGGTAAATTCTGATTTAGAGTCAGAACAAGATATAGATGCTTTAATAACTCAAATAGGTGATCTTAATCTCTTAGATAATTTTATTAATATTAAAACAGGGGATGTTATAAAAACTGAATGGAACCCCAATGTAACTGAAGTAGCATTATATTCCTTGCGCAATACGGATACAAGATATATTGATTTTTCGGGAATTTATCCCAGATTAAATTATTTACAGGACTCCTCTCCAAAGGAAATCCGTTATTGGTATGATTTTGGAGCCATTAACTCCATATATCTGAGTACTCCTAATTTCCCTGAGATCAGTTTGTTACCACAATGGTTAAAGGATGGAGTTAAAGATAGCTATATATATATATATGCATACATATGTGTGTATATATTTATTAATATATTAATATATATATTAAACATGTATATGAATATGTACACACACACACACATACACATATATATATATATATATATTCATATCTTCATATACACATCTATACATATTTGTATATACACACATATTATATACATATATTCATATATTCATATCTTCATATATACATATTTGCATATAAATATATATATATATATGTGTGTGTGTGTGTGTGTGTGTGTGTATATATTTTTTAATAGATATACTAGATACATATAGTAATATATATTAATATATTAATATATGAATGCATAGATATTAATATACATATATTAATACATATATATTAATATACATATATTAATATATACATATCTTCATATGTATGTCACATGTGTGTATATATAAATATGTATGAATATGTATAGATGTTTATATGAAGATATGAATATATATATATATATGTATATATATATATATATATTTAGTTAATATATTTAAAAAGTATATTAATTTATGCATTAATATATATATATATATATATATATATATATACACACATGTACATATATATACTAATATAGGTGTGGTGCGTGAATGGTTATTATATAAATATACGAATTAACTTATTATATTAAATAATTTGTTGTAATAGTAAACTTATGATTATGATTATTAAATAATTTGTTTTAATATAATAATTTATGATTATTATATTTTGTTATAATACTAATATTTTTTTTAAAAAAATTAGAATAGAACCTTACAAATAGTTTAAGTAAAAAAAAAAAAAAAAAAGGTATGACCAGACATGAAGTTTGGCCCAATGGTTGAGTGCGCGCATTGCACTCCCACCGAACTAGGGTTCAAATCTCGCAACTCCCAATTAAATTGGGTTGGTAAACTCTTTGAGTGAGGAAACTCGCCAAATAGATGGAAATTTCCTCACCAAAGAGCTCTTTTGGAGAGGAAACATTCCCTCGTGTTTTTCTCGTCAATGCCTTTTTGAGGAAATATTTGGTTACCAATGTAAATATTTTTCTCGCCATTGACCCCTTTTGGCTACAAAAATTGTTTATATTGGTGATGATTTTTTTTTTTTTTTTTTTTGTCACAGAAGGTTATCTATGGCGGGATACAAAACCTTAATAAAATTTTTAGTGCTTCATTCAAATTTTTCCCAAGTGTCGTCATAAACCTTTACAGAGCAAGTGGATATTAGAAACCTCTCTTTCTCACTCGCGCATCTTTGTGTTTCTTCCTCAAAACCCTCTCTGTATTTCTTTTGTTTTGCCCAAAACCCTCATTTTGTTTCTCTTTCTATGGTTTACTCCTCGACTGGCAAAAGCTCGCCAGAGAAGAAGTTCTCCAAGCCTTTGGCAAGAAGAAACCAGATTTTGAATGCCTTAATCACCTCAAATATGTAAGTTCTCTACAAACTTACTAATTTTATTTGTTCAAAACTTAAAATCATTGTTAATTTCTTATAAAATTTTGGCTTTGGCGTTGCAGGTCTCTATGATCTTGTACGAAGTTTAAGAGTGCCCATCGGTTATTACTTGAATTTCTTCCCGTCACTGTGTTTCTTCCTCTGTGTTTGCCACCTCCTCTACTGGTGTGTTGTGTCTGTGTCAGAAATTCCCTTTTATGGCACAACAAAAAACTCTAGCAACCAAATAATCTTTTCCTTTTTTGAAAATTTTATTACAGAAAGAGTGGAGGTCCAAGTCCAACCTTTCATAGTCCAACCCCTATTTGATTTTCAAAAGTTTCCCTATTTTCGATCCCTCCACCAAAATTTCATCTTTGTCAAGTCATCTCTCTCAAAGAATTATTTGGAGCCACTTCCTCATCAAAGTATATTTCATATGCTAGAAAAACATCTTTCACCGGAAACAATCGAGAATGGCAATGGCAGCAAGGTATTTGAGATCAGGCCTTCCTTTTCTCCATAAGATCGTTATAGCAGATTCTGTGTCTTTTTCATATCAGAGATGTGCTGCTCTTCATCATGCCTAGCTCTGCCCATCCATCACCCATCCCAAGGTACAAGATTTAGGCTTTTATTTTTTCAAATTTTCCTTGCCAACAGTTTTTCCTCAATTGGAAATTTCTGGATTCAAAATTATGCATTTCATATTGGTGTGGAATGGTGTCAGCTAGTAGGATTTTTATTGTTGTTTTTTCTACCAAAAATATATATAGACATCAAGAACATTAATTTGCAAATAGTGGTTGAAATGAATTTAACATTTTATTTGTTCTTGTAGTTGTTGATGAATTATGCAATTGTAGCAAAGGAGCAAAAAGTTAAGGTGAGCATCTGATTTGTCTACGAATTAGCCTTTGTTTGTTGTTGTCCGGCATGAGTTGCATTTGATGTAGTTTGAACTAATGTAAAATTTCTCTTTAGGGCTTAAAGAGTTTTATTCAATTGTTTGGATATGTTATATTTGGTGTTGATTATTATTTGTCATCTCGGGCTGATTTTTAGGTGCCCATTACAATGTTTGGGGTTTCTAGGAACTATGCCTTAGCTTTATACATTGGTATAGTGAAAGCTAACTCCTCGAACAAGGTTGAAACTAAGCTTCTTGATCTTGTTGAGGCATCAAAGAAAAGTCCTACATTTTCCCAATTTATGAAGGATTTGTCACTACCAACAGATACAAGAGTGAAGGCTATAACTGAAATTTGCACACAAGGAAAAGTTTCTAAGATTACAAAGAACTTCTTGCGTATGTCTATTTTTCCTTATTTTCTTTGATATTTCTGATTGAATGGTGCATTTACCATGTCAATAGAAAGATTTATAGCAATGAATTGGAATGGATTAAATCTTTATCAAAAAAGATCTTTTGCAAATAGGAGTAAAATGTAGAGGACATATCTTTTTATATCTTACTATTTCCCTCTTTCTTTTCAAGGGATGCTAAGTCCTTTTAAATGCATTTATTCCTATAGTTATTAATCTTATCTAAAGGGAAAGGGAATAAATTATGCTTCTTTTGCCTTCATAAGGTTGATGAAATATAGCATTTTGGAATGCTAGTTGCTCTTTCTTCTGCTTGCCACATGTTTTCTTTTAGCATCTTTTGCCATCTTTCAAATTTCATTTCCCCCTCTTTTGTTTAGATCAGTTTGATGTTGCTATGTGTTTGTTTATTGTCATAGTTGGATATAGTTTAGTAGCAAAAAGGGCAGGTTATTCTTAAGTTGTATTGCTAGATTTATGGTATTTCATATCTTTAGTACTTGAGTTAGCCCTGTCCTTGTTGCAAGCAATGATTTTCTCTACTATTAGGAAGATTTGTCTAAACTTTGTCTTGTGATGCTTAGTATAGAAGCTTTAGAAATTCATTGGGATATGAACAGCTTGGTGAAATTTGATTTTACAAATGCTTTCTCATGCTTGCTATAAAAAGAGGGCTGCTATAAACTTCTAGTGGTAATGTTTGAAGAATGTTGCCCACATTGTGAAACTTTTTAAAACACGTACAAGCTATATAGTTTTTTTTTTTTATCACAATGTTAAAAGATTTTTATTGATAAAAAAGAATTTACATGAATGTTTACTAGTTTATAGTCAAGGTGACTATTAACTAGCAAAGGTGAATACTATTCTTCAAACTAGTCAGAACATTAGGGTACAATGTAAAAATAACAATGTACACATGTGTTTTTATCTTTTTCGAAATATCCAACAGTTGGCACACGGTACCCTCAAATAATGCCTTGTTACATGCAGTCCAAATGTAATAGAACGTGGCAGCCATAGCAATAGCCTTAGCCTTTGCAATCCAGGATAAGCCACGGTTTGCATGCTTGTACCACCTAAGACAGGAGTGCGCCATAGTCATTGCTTGTGGCAAGCCCAGCCACAATCTAATTTCCGTCCAGATGGATGCAGACACTGGGCACTTGAAAAATAAATGGTTAGTCGTCTCCATATGTGCTTTACACAAAGGGCAAGATAAATCATCCATGCGGAACACAAGAGCATCATTAGTCTTCAAATGCCCCCTAGCTCACAGCCAAACCATGAATGAGTGCTTGGGGGTAAGTCCCTGCTTCCAAATAGTTTTTGCCCAGAAAACCTTCGAGGAACATAACTGAAGGTAGTCATCAGCTAAAGAAGTGAAGGAGGAGCTAGATGTAGCCCATCTATGTAGAAGTACATACACAAAAAGGGGACCATTTTCTCGCTCAAGTATCAGGTCCCGAATTGCTAGCACTTTACGAAATAGTGGAGACTGCTCTCTATGGTGCTCAATCTCCCAAACAGATTTGCCCTTTATGTAGTAGTGATCTAACCACTGGACCACAAGGATTGTTTCTCAGATTGTATGTCCCAGATGAGTCTTGTTAAGAGTGCCGCGTTCCAAGTCTGGAGACGATGCAAGCCAAGTCCACTAGCAGTCTTGGGTAGGCAGATATCCTTCCAGGGAACCAATAACATTTTGGAGTCCTATAGGAAATCATGAGCCATCCTATCCAACTGAGAAATCACTGCAGCAGGAGTGGAAAGAATGGATAACTAGAAACATTCAACTCCCTAAAGGACAGTTTGGATAAGTAGTAGGCGGCTAGCATAAGAAAGTGAACGCGCATGCCAACGCCCAATATAAGAGCCAATTCTGTCCGGCAAAGGTCTATGGAGAGCCAGACGGACTTTGCCATGCATGATAGGTAGGCCAAGGTAACGAAAAGGAAATTCCCCAATGGGTATACCTGTATCAGCCAGAAGACCCTCCTAGTCCGTGTTACAAATACCATCCATATAGATATTAGACTTTTCCTTGTTGATTTGAAGACCGAAGCACCTATTGAATTCATACAAGCAGTCCAAGAGGATTCGAACAGAGGGGCGATCACCCCTAGCAAATAGCATAAGATCATTTGCAAATGAAAGGTGGGTAATCCTCAAGCCCTCACACTTAGAATGATAGTGGAACAAAGACCCAAGTGTATGTACTTTGACAATTCGAGAGAAATATTCCAAGCATATAACAAATAGGAGTGGAGAGATAGGATCCCCCTGCCGAAGACCTTTTTCACCTTTAAAGAACCCGTGCACTGTCCCATTAATAGCAATAGAGAAGGGGGTAGTGGTCACACACTGCTGAATCCAATCCATAAATAGTTGTGGGAATCCCAGTTCAGTAAGTAAATCCAGCAAGAAAGCCCAGTTCACTGAGTCGTATGCCTTCTTAAGGTCCACCTTGACCGTACAACGAGGTGAAACTCTTTTCCTCCCATTCATACGCAGAAGCTCTTGAACAAGTAGGATGTTGTCAGCCATGAGTCTATCCTTTATGAATGCTGTCTACGAGATGTCCACAATATGAGGTAAAATAATTTTGAGCCTGTTTGCCAAAATTTTAGAAATAATCTTGTACACAACATTACAACAAGAAATTGGTCTATAGTTCCCCACTCTTTCTGCATGTGCAAACTTAGGAATAAGAGTGATAACAGAATGATTAAGCTGCTTGAGGATTCTGCCTGACAAGAAGAATTCCTTAACCGCATCACAAAGGCTCCTTGCAACCGTGCCCCAAGCCCGCTTAAAAAATAACGCAGAGTACCCATCCGGTCCCGGTGCTTTGCAATCCCCGATGTCCCACATAGCCAGTTTAATATCTTGATCAGAAACTGACCTAATCAAGTCCTCCTTCAGGTCATGAGGAACCATTTGTCCAGCACGGACATAGTCCACATTGATGCGCTGGCAGTTAACCCTAGTCCCCAGTAGATTACGATAGTATTCCACAAATTCATTAGCAAGAGTCATTGAACTGTCAATCATAGAACATCCTCCTTGAGAATAGAAGCGATAAAGCTCCTTTTTTTGTTCCGTTTGATAATGTTGAAGAAGTAACGTGTATTCTTGTCAATATTAGCCGCATACTTCCCTTTTGCAAGTTGCCTATAGAACTTCAATTCCACATCCACAAGATGCCACGCAGACCTTTTGCACTCTTTGAACTTGGAGATAAGGTCCAGGTCATGAGGGTTTTCAATTAATTGCTATTGGACTCTCTGTACATCCTTGTTTGCCTGTTCAACTCGTGTAGATAAATGTGAGAATTCAGATCTATTTAATCTGCGCAAGCCCCTCTTAAGGTCTTTCAACCGACGACAGAGAATAAATTGTTGATGCCCCAAGTAGGGACGAACCCACACACCTTTAACCAAATCCTAAAATGAGACATGGTCAGCCCAGAAGTTAAGGAACCTAAACGAATGCTTAGAATCACCACGGTTTTCAACGATAGACCAAAGGCAGGGGCAATGATCAGACAGATAACCAATAGGGAAGAATTCAACAGATGCCTGGATATTACACTGGAACCATGCATCATTACCCATCACCCTATCCAGTTTAGACCAAACCTTAGAATTTCTCCAATATAGGGCTGCTTACGGGATTGGAGAATAATTGAATCGATCCGAATAACCGGATCGAAAAAAAATAGAATTGAAAAAAATTGTTAACTTTTGACTTTTCCCGAACCGAACTGTCCTAAAATTTTTCATGTAATCTCCGTATCGAGAACCGTTCCAAACCATATGAAAACAGTTTGAATTGTACCGAACCAAAGAACCAAAACTAGAATCAAATATATATATAGTCATATAGACATATATATATATGTATATATGTATATATGTATATATATAATGTATATATGTATATATTATATTTAAAAAGAAATATAAGATATTCTATTTTCTTTTCGAATGAGAAAAATATTAGAAGTAATGGAATCAATTCAAATTTTTCCTTAATGATAAAAAATTTAAGATTTATGACTAATATTATTAAAATTGATTATCTTATATTTAATTTTTTAAAAAGTATCTTGAATTTATTTTAATAATATTTCTTTTTTATCTAACTATGTTTAATGTTTTAATATGTATATGTAGATTATATATATTCTATATATTTTTTAATTTAAAATATGATAAATGATTATAATTCAAAACTATAAGTATAACTATATAAGAATGAATGAATGATGCAAAATAATATTTACGAAATATTTTTATACTATGTGCATATATAAAATTAATCTTTAAATTACTATTTTATTGAACAAAATCAAACTCATCATCTTAGTATATTCCAATATATATACACACACACATACATACATATATATAAATATATACATGTATATATACACACACGTATATGTATATCTGTTTATGAATATACATACATACATACATACATACGTACGTACGCACGCACGCACGCACGTACGTACGTACGTATGTATGTATGTATGTATGTATGTATGTATGTATGTATGTATACATCATTTAGATAACTTCATTATATTTTTTATATTCCACACACACATATATGGAATATATATATATATATATATATATATGCATATATATTATATTTATAGAATATATATGAAATATATATGTATATATTAGTAGAATATATATGAAATATTATATTTATATATTTATATTCATTTTATCAAATATGAGCTTATTAATATTTGGAATTTAGGTATTCATTTAGATAGATATTTCTTACTGTTAGAAATATTAGTGTCAATTTTTTGTGATAAATCTTTAATATATTTATTAAGAAAGGAATTGTGTCTACGTATGTAAAAACTTGATCTATTATTTATATATATTAATATATATTATTTTTGTGTATACACAAATATATATATATATATATATATATATATATATACATGGTATGTAAAGAAATATATATTATCATAATTTAAAACATAATAAATAATTATAAGTATGAAATAGAAAGAAAGAATGATAGAAAATAATATTGTACAAAATATTTGTATACTATTTGCATATAAAAATTAATATTTAAATTACGAATTTATTGAACAAATTACGAATTCTCTACTCACACTTCAACCCCCATTTCATTTCGTGTTGATTTCGACATCATTACATTCGCATTTCAATTTGCATTTCATTTCGTCTCCATTTCAGTCTCCATTCCCAAACATTACCATCATTTATCCTGAATTTCAACATCATTGCATTTGCATTTCAATTTGCATTTCATTTCGTCTCCATTTCAGTCTCCATTTTGGCTCCAAGCTTTTCGCTTTCTCTCGATCTTTCTTCTGGCTTGCATAAATTCCTCTCTCCTTTGCGCTTACTCTCTCTATACATATAGACTGTTGTATATATGCCTTGTTGTACACCTTCTAAGTTTGAGTGAAAAGATGTAGATGATCATAAGAGTTCTCAGGGGAGCTTTTGGCTTCCGATTATTCGACAACTACCATTGATTGAGAAGTTAATGCTACTGATTTCTTGCTTTCTTTTCAAATATAAAGGACTATTTTTTGCCTTATAGTTGAAAAGGCAGATCTGCAAAGCAGTTTTTCTATGCCGGTGTAACTTTTTTGGATCACTGGTAAGTTTTTTCAGATCATTTCGCATACATCTGTGTGTTTGTGATTTGAGATTTGTTTCTTTTGAGATTAATGGTTAGTCAACTATATTTTCAGCTTAGTCAACGGTTATGGTGAACATGTGAATTCGTTGCGTATATTTGAATACATCTTCTGAATTTTATTTTTGCTTTCAAATTTGTGAGATTGGCTTTGTATGTGCACGTTTGCTCGCTTATGGAATTGTTGTGCAAATTCATGGTTTTAACTAGGTTTTGGTCCTTGCATAACCGTTCTATAAGATGTTTTAATTTATTAGTTCATTTGTGATATGTTTTGTATGGGCTGATTTTTTTGTAAGTGCCACTTATCATAAAAGGGACAGAGTCACAAAGAAACACCATTGATCTAAAATTGGAGAGTTCACTTTTGTTCTCCATATTAGAATTGCATATAAATTCCATTTTATAATACCTCATTTCTTGACGATTATTGATAAATTATTTCTGTAATTTTTTACTTTTTTTAGATGGAATCCATGGAGAATGTAAGTAGATCAAACAATAAGAGGAAAGTTGATCCTTTATTAATTGAAAAGTCTCAAACTGCAGTGGAAATTACCCTCCAATCACAATAGTTGCTTCTTCTTTGCTTAGTTTGAATGAAGGTAATGCTTCTAGTTGTCATAATCAAATTAAGCCAACTTCTAAGAAAAGTAAGTCTGGTGTTTGGGAACATTTTGAAAGATTGGTTGATTCAAAGGGAAAAGAAACTGGTAGGGAATCATGTATGTAGTGTAGAAAAGAGTATGTAGGAAAACGTGACCAAGGCATTTCAGGTTTATGGAAACATTTGAGAGAGACTTGTAAAAAATTTATTGGTCAAAAAGAGTTAGTTGAAGTATATAAAAGTAAAGACAAATCACAATCAACTTTGAATTTCACCAAGAGTTCAAATTCTGAAGATGCTAAGTTATCTTGTTGGCATTTTGATTAGCAAGCAACTAGGGAGCTTGTGTTAGGATGATTATAAAAGACGAATTGCCTTTGAGATTTGTTGAGAGGGAAGGGTTCAAGGAATTTTGTGAAGTTGAAGAGCCTCAATTTCTGATTCAGCCTAGACATACCATTGTTAGAGATTGCTATGCTTTGTTTGTGAAAGAAAAGCATAAACTATGTGACATTCTTGCATCTCAACATCAAAGGGTTTCTTTAACTACTGACACTTGGACAAGAAATCAAAATTTATCTTACTTATGTTTGACTGCACACTTTATTGATAGTCAATGGAATATGCATAAGAGAATTTTGAATTTTTGTGTCATTAAAAGTCATAAGGGAGTTAATATTGGAATCCCATTGAGTTTTGCATGCAAGAATGGGGTATAAGTAAACTCATGTGCTTAACAGTTGACAATGCATCGAATAATGATTCTTCAATTTCTCAGTTAAAGAAAAAGTTGGCAAAGAAATATGCTTTTATTATGAGGTGTTGTGCACCTATTATTCAATGAATTGTTAAGGATGACCTCCAAACTGTTGATGGTTCAGTAAAAAAAATTAGAGGTATTGTGAAATATATTTGGAGTAGTCCTCAAATGTCACATATGTTTAGAGGATATGTTGAGGCATTGGACATTCAAAACAAAGCATCCTTACAATTAGATTGTCCTACTAGGTGGAACTCAACCTATACTATGCTTAATGTTGCAATTTCATATCAAAAAGCATTTGATAGGTAAGAGGATAGGGATAACAAGTTTTTAAGGAAAATTGGATCAGATTTGCCTAGTGAATATGATTGGAATAATGGGAGAATTATAACAAGAATTTTGAAAAGATTTTATGATGTTACATGTAAATTGTCTGGCTCATTATATTCTACTTCTAATCTGTACTTTCCTGAGATAATACGAATTTTAAAAGATTTGGAGCTTTGTGAACAAAGTAAAGATCCATCTCTAGTTGAAATGAGTAGAGTAATGAGAAAAAAATTTAACAAATACTGGGGATCTCTGGATAAGATGACTACTATGCTTTTTATAGTTGTGGTGTTAGACCACTACTACAGAAGAGGGCTTTTAGGGCACTTGGAAGCACCTCAATATGTATCCTAATAGGGCACTTATCTTAATGAGGCGCATAGATAAGCGCCTTCCATTCGTCCGTCACAAACACCAATTAAGGCACTTATAAGCGCCCTAATATGTGAAAAATCTGTTGAGGCACTTATAAACGCCCTAATATGTTAAAATATAATTAAGGTTTACATTTCAGACTACGCTTAATAGGGCACTTATATGTGCACCATTCGTCCGCCAAAAAACATGGTGAGGCACTTGCAAGCGCCCTAATACATTAAAATATAATAGGGCACTTGAAAATGTCATTTAAAAGTATGATGTTAACATTTTAAATTATATTTAGAAGTGACACATTAGAGTTTATAGGGCACTTATATGTGCATCATCAACCTTGAACCCAAAAAAGTTCTTTAGATTTAAGGCACTTATAAGTGCCTTGTTTTTAACTTTTTAAGGCACTTACTAATATGTCTTATTTTGTCACTTTTTAAGACACTTCTAAAAATTATTATTTTCATATTTGAGGCATTTGGTGCTGGCTTTCTGCTCAATTTTTTTAGCGTTTGTACCTATGTAATAAATCTAGTAAAATACATACATACTAAAAAATAATCAATATAAGAACAAATATATCAATTTATTTTGAACCATCATGTTCATCAAGTCGACTTTACATTCAAAAACAAAAATATATGTTTCCTATCCACTTGATTCCAAAACTAACAAAAATAGAAGCATAACATCTAGTTTTTCTCCCAAAAGTGCTTATCAATAAACAAAAAGCACTATGTCTCCTATTCACTTGATCCCAAAAGTAACAGTTCAAAAAAAAAAAAAAATAGATCATGCACCTTCTTGTACTTGCAAAAAGTGTTAGGTTGCACTAAGATCATGCACCTTCCTTGAAAACCTGCAGTAAAAGAAAATAGAAATATTTATCCAATCAGTTTTTATTTGCAGTTAACATCTCTCCCAAAATAATGATCCCATTATAACAACAAAGCCATGAAAATGACACACAAAACTAACCTTTATTCTCAACTTAATTACTCACTTCTAGCTAAACTTGTGCTGAATATCAAAAGGACCACATATGCAAGTACAAAAAACAATAAAACCTTAAGTCATGATACTCAATCCAAATGGACCATCAACTATCACTTCAAGAAATTCAGACCTGAAGTTCAGAACTAGATAATAAAACCTACAGATTAGCATTCACATATGACTATTATGGAGTAATCAGCAATTACCTAATTCATGCTTAATAGGCAAAGCATGGATAAATCAAGATGTGGACATTTGAGAAGCAAACGTAAATTAGAAGTTCAAGGCCTGGGATTCCAGACATGCGGTTCGTGCACTTTCAAAAGAAAGGGTTAGGAATTGAACAATCTCCAACATCCCATGTCTTAACATTCAAGATAAATATTTAAATCTAAATGTGGTTTACTTGGGTAAACTTCCCAGAAAAATGGATGTATACCATCCTCTGACTTGTAAACCTTTTACCCACAAGACAAGCACATGCTAGAATAGTAGACATGGGCAGGTGAAAAAGAATCATGATGAGCAAGCATGTCATCACCCAATTATCAAACACTCAAGTCTTATGATGACAACCTTTAAACTAGTCTAAAGACAGGATGGAAAGTTCAACAATTCAGCAAGTTTAACATTCATGCAGTTATACAACAATAGTTTCTTGACAGGCAAGTGAGAAATAAAGGTCCAACCAAAGATATGCTTGGTTAGTTAAATTGAAGTATGTCAAGGGTAGAAGAGAACTAGAGAAAAGAGGTGGCAGCAAGTGCTACTGCCATTTCCCCGTGCAGGTCCTGCCTAATTCTATAAAGAATTCCTTTCAATCCTCCTCCTTATCACCTCCACCACAGTTTTCTTCTTTGTTTCCACCCTCCACTCCATCCCTCCCCCCCCCCCCTGCACCCACCCCCTGGGGGAAAAAAAATGAGTGAGACAAAGCTGGTACAAGGAAGTTTAACAGCTACTCTAAAGGCACACCATAGCATAGCAACCACTCTTTTAAAATTTTTCCATATCGAGTGCATGCAAAAAGATTTACATCTTCATTCCCTAGAAAGAAAGTACAAACATTTAGTGGAACACAAAAGAAGAATAGGATAAGCTACGAAAGAAATTCATTTGTTCAAGCTACAGAAGAAATTCATAGTTATGCAATTTATACCAATGTATAGCAGAAATCTGCAACATTTTCAGCCATTTATGAGTCCACAATAAGTCATATACTCAATCCAAAATCCAAGCCAAAATCATACCCACAACTCCTCAAAGTTGATTCAAACTAACTCCTCCAACAATCTCAACTTCTACAATAATAAACAATTATGCAATTTATACCAATATATAGTAGAAAATTTTTAATATTTTCAGCCATTTATGAGTCCACAATAAGTTATGATACTCAATCCAAAATCAACTCAAATCTGCCCCCAAGCTAAAATTCAAGCTACAGAACTGAACTGAAAAAAAAAAAAACAGCTCTGAAATCTGCAACAGAACAGTACATAACAGAACAAAAAAAAAATAGTCCAGAAATCTGCAACCTAGAACAGAACAAAATAAATAGTTCAAAAATTTGCAAGCGAATAGAACAGAACAGAAAAAAAAAAAAAACAGTTCAGAAATCTGCCCCCTAACAAAGTCAATCCAATCCATCATAATTAAGTCAACTTTGAATTCAAAAATAAAATAAAAGGTATGTCCTATCTACTTGCTTCCAAAAGTAACAAAAATGGAAGTATAACATCTAGTTTTTCTCCCAAAAAGGCTAACAATAAACAAAAAGCACATGAGACCTCCTTATATTGGTGGCTAGAACCTACAAAAAGGGATAAGTTCGATCAAAATCATGCACCAAGGATACAATTAGAAATTACGTTATAAAAGGTTTAAAAAAGAAAGCTTAAGAATAAATATACTTCAGATGTCATTAATTTTCTTCACAAACCACAATGTCTACTATCAAAGAAGTCGGCACCCAAAATAATCCATAAACCCAATTAGTTTTTATGTGTAGTTAACATCTATCCCAAAAAAAAAATCCTACTATAACTATAAAGCTGTGAAAATGATCCACAAAACCAACATTTATTCTCAAAATGATCCTACTATATACAATCATCATTTATGGCTAATAATCATGTGCAATAGTTATCCCTCGCCTGCTTAACGAAGAATTAGCATACATATTTAGCCTCTCAAAAAAATGCAAGAATATAAAATTCGAAACGATCTACAATAAAGACACCAACTTGTGTGAAGGTTGAGGAAACTAAAATGTTGAAGACTTCAAAGTGAAAGAAAAGAAAAATATAAGTAATTCATTTAAGACGAAAATCAATGTTAGCTAATTTATATGTTCCATTGAACAAACTTTGCTGGTCTGCACTTACATCAGAGTCCAAGTGATGTGAACAGGAATTTTCTCCTTTCATGTTACTTCCAATAGCTAAAACACCAGGTGAATGAAGCTTCAAGAAATAAAAACAATAGGGTCTTAAGCATCAAGAAAAATAAAAATAATGATAAAATAAGCAAGAGTACGCAGATCTAGATACAAGGGTGCTACAAGCCCATCCTTCTCCATTTAACCATCTTCTAGATCCCCCTTCCCGCACTAACAACAAACTTTTAAACATGCATAGAGAAATATGAATGAGCACCACCAAGGCCAAAAGTTATGAGTGTATTCAATACATAAAAGTGGCTGGTTCAACCCATCAAACGAACATAACTCATTCAACACTGGAGATAAAGAAGAAGAAGAAGAAGAAGAAGAAGAAGAAGAAGAAGAAGAAGAAGAAGACAGGAACTAAAAGAACTGATACAAGTACAGATAGCTATAATATCCAACAAGAAAATCTTACATCTCAAAACATATAGAGTACTGAGATCATATTTCCAACATATAATTGATACACTAAACAAGTTATATAGTAGAATCTGACCTGAGAAAATAGAGTATTGAGACATTAGCTCGGCATATGTCTACCATTATCAACAATTCCTTAAATCTGAAAAATTAGCAAAATCTTAATAAGTTGGGCCGTCATCATACTATGATTCTTTTAGGTATGATCATTTTATCATGATTGCTAAAACTGAAAGTAGGCTAAGAATTCAATAACAAGACATGGTCTATGAGCAACCATTCACACAAATACCCAAATATTCTTACATTAATAAAAATTATTCTCCCATCTTCATACTATATGAATAAATCACAGACGTTCCAAAAAAAGATTGGAAAACAACAAGCATGTAGAGTAGCAACTTTTAATTCCAAAATAGCACAAAAACTAGATAACTCATCATAGTAGATAGACATGTAGTTGTCCTTTTAGCTATATCAAATGTTCATGTGTGGATGTCAAAGCCATTTTGCTACCTTCTTTTTTCCTTCATTTGCTTGATGGCATCAGCTAAATCATGACTTTGAAGCTCCTCTAAATCTTAGAATTTTAGAAACTCATCTCTACCATGCCCTGTCATATATAGAAGTGTGTGCTTCCTTTATCACTTAGAAGACCTTTTGATCTTGGGACAACAACTTCATGATGACCAGTTAAGACTTAGAGAAAATTTTCAACAGTTACTTCATAACCACGATAATTTACTTGACATTTTGAAGTATTAGAATGAAAAAAAAAATTGTCTTCTTCTTGTGTCATATTATAGAAACACTAACTCATAACTAACATGATCAAATACAAGCCATATACTTTTTGAAACAATTTTTGCTACTTTATCGAACAAAGTGAAACCAATAAGATGTAAGCACCACACTCTTCAAATTTCTTTTAGAAGTCATACAAATATGAAATAGCTAAGATTATTGGAATTGACTGCTAAATCAAATATGGTATCTAAGAACTAACAAATACATTTGGTAGGTAGTAGAAAGAATACTAAAATCAAAAAGATATATTGGCAAGGAGCTTAACAAATTCATTCATCGAACCTTGAAAAGGGAAAAAATACTAGCAATTAAGTTTCTACTAATACTCTATCAATAATAGTATTTCCAAAAGGCTTATTGTACTATGGTGGGACACAAAAGAGACTCAATACACTAGAAATAGAAACAACTCCCAAAGAAAACCATATATTTGCAAATGTTGGCATAGAAGGTTCCTATTTTTAGAAAGAACCCAGAAAAATAAGCTAGAGACAGAGTTGTTTTCAAATAAAAGCTTCGTCTTCAAAATCATTAATCAGCAAGACTAATCCAAAATATGTGTAGAATTCTTGATTTAAACAGAGAAAGTTTGAAAAGCCTAGGCCCAAATTTTATAGCAAAGAAACATTAAACAAAAATTTGAATATATACCTCCACATTATCTCTACACAAATAATATCAGATAAGGTTTCAACACAGTTTTGTTTTTGGAGATTGCACATCGACAATATCTCATGTCATTGCAATGCCTTTTTTTTTTTTTTTGTTGCCAAAAGTCCATAAAGATTTAATCTTTATATGTTAGAAATATCATAATGTCAGAATCATTAGAAAAAAAAATTAAAAAAATATATAGTGGCTAAAACCCATGAAAAATTAGTCCTTTTGAGCTAAAATTAAAGGAAAAAAATCACGAAATCGAAAGTCGTAGCTGCAATACAAGTCGAAGGAAATATCTGATTCATTCAAAAATTAACAGAAAGAAAAGCTTAAAAATTTGTAGTGACCAAAACCCATGTAAAACCAAGTAATTTGTGCAAAATCGAAACACAAAATCACAAAATCTAAAGTTATATACCTGAAACACAAGTTTCCAAGGTGTTTTGCTAACAAAGATTCTGATATCTCTCCTTATAAATCCAATATATCAGATGGAGAAGAGTTTTGCAGTTGGAGGGTTTCTGCCTCCAAAAAGTTCCAATTAGCCTCCATTCATATTCGGTGACCATCAGTTGCAACCATGGCCAAACAGACGGAGAAGTCTTTCTTGAAGCAGCTCAAGTGTTCCTTTGCTGGAAGAAATCAATGAAGAGAAAATGACCAGGAAAATGAGGAAATCGCTACTGGAAAAGCATTGGTTTAGGCTTTTCGATTTTTCTCTCGAAACCCAAGGATGGAATGGAGTGGAGGAGATGGGTTTGAGCTCTAAAGCCCCTTATTTTTTTTTTCTTTTCGTTTAGTTCTTTATTTTTTTTTTTTTATTTGTTCCCTCCTTTTATTCTCAGATTTTTTTCCCCTTTCACGGGAAATCAAATTGGCAAAACATTGTTGTTTCATCTCCTTTTTTAGTTTCTATATTTTAGTTCAAAACTACGTAGTTTTATCATAAATAATAAGGCACATGAGTTATGTGGCTTAGTAAAATCTTAATATGGCACTTATTAGCAAAGTGCCTCAAAATAAGTGTTTTATTAGCCTTATTTTGTAGTAGTGGACCCTAGGTATAAAATTAAATTTCTCAAGGTAAAGTACACTACATATTATGGGAAACATAAAGTTACAAACTTGGGGTAAGATGATACTTCAACTTTGAATGACATGATGGAGGAATATAAGGTAAAAGAGATAGGAGGCCAAGAAGTGTGCTCTTCATCTTCTTATGGTGTCTTTGATGTTGTTAGTGAAAAAATGGATGAGGAAATTGATGAGTATTTTATAGAAATGGAAAAAGAAAAACAAGTTGCATCTTCAGGAGAGTTGGATAGATATTTAGAGGAGTATCCTGAAAAATTCAAAGCTGATTTTGATATTTTGAGTTGGTGGAAGGTAAATGAGGTGAGGTTTCCTACTTTGGCTAAGGTTGCAAAGGATATTTTGTCTATTTAAGCATCAACTATTGCATCTGAGTCTGCTTTTAGCACTGGAGAGAGGACTTTAGATAAGTTTAGGAGTTTGTTAACTCCTACCACAGCCGAGGTGCTTATTTGTAGCCAAGATTGGTTGAGAGGTTCAAAACAACCTATACATCTTGAAGAAATAATTGAAGAGCTTGAAAAACTTGAGATATGTGTGTATGGAATATATTTTTATTTACTGACACTAATGCTTTGATTTATAATTTGTTAATTTTTGGTACAATAACTATTATTATTTTTTCTTAATTTTATTTTATAGATGTGATCGAAGACCCTGAAATTCTAAAAAATGTCCAACAGAGGCAAAATTTGGAATGGGACTAGTAATGTATTTGATAGGTAATGTTTGTTTTCTTTGTCTCTCTTCATAATCTTTGAAATTCTTGAATGAACAACTTGTTTCTTTGAGTGAACTAGTATGCATTTGTTTTCTTGACTGAAATTTTATTGGTGAATTTTGAAATTTTATAGGCAAAATGTTTGTTTTCTTTCTTCATAATCTAGTTACGATTATCATGATTTTTGAACTATTTGTTACATCTCGATTAAATATTTGATATGACTGTTGGGCATACATTTTCATATGGAATTGTGGAAGATAATGAAATGCTTTCTGGTGATGAAGTGTTATTGATGAAGTTCTTTCAGTTAGGGAGTTTATGAATATTCTTTGGATTTTTTATGTATGGTGTTGTATTATGAACATTTTTTAAACAAACATTTAGCATATAGTGTTGTACTAAACAGGAACATTTAGTATGTGGATTGCAATATAACACACACACACACACACACATATGGTAAAAAATATTTTAAAACTCTCCAAAATCTGATTGGTACTGATTTGGTCCCATTAGAACTTAAATCCCCGAATCTCCGTCCCGACTTGTCTCGAACCGAAGTCTCAAATATCCGTCCCGACTTGTCCCAATTTTGTTACAATACTTTTATTTTTAAAAAAAAAGTACACAAAGATTGTTCAAAGTAGTTTAAATAAATAAAAAAAAGGATAGCACAACAATTGTCGTAGCTCAGCGGCTAAACACAACATATGCTATTTCGGAGGACATGGGTTCAAGTCTTGCACTGCGCAATTCTTGGACAGTTTAGGGGTTGCGATCCGATGTGGCCGGTCCATTTTGTGGCAGATTGTATCGGATTTGCTACGGTTCCCTCGCAATATTTCTCCTTAAAAGATGTTACCAACTTGAACAATCTGTGACAAATTGACAGCCGTAAGAAGGTGTCAGTTAAAGAGGTAAACAGTGTCCATTTGAGCTCAAAATTGAACCACTTGTAGAAGACATCTTGTTCTGCAACATAGTGTTGGAGATCAAGTTTTTCTATTGTTCAAGGCTGAGTTTTTCTTTTCTGAACAGCAACTGTCTTTGGTGACTTTGCTCCATCTTTTTCTGTTCTATTTTTTTGCAAAATCTTGTGATTTCTTATTCTATTATGGCGGATTGTGATTGTGGCTGGGGCAACAACTCTTTTTGTAATTTTCTTTATTGATAGTAGAGATTTTCTAGTGGATCAAAGGGTCCCGTGATTTTTCCTCTTTACATTGGAGAGATTTTCCATGTAATATTTTGGTGTCTCTTATTTTGTGTTTGGTTGTGTTCTTAGCTTCCATTATCACTACCATTTCATTTTTTGTGGTGTCCTATTATTTCATTCAAGTGTGGGGGTTTCATAAGGTGAAAGGTGTTGCAGGATTATTTTGTCCCTAAGGCTTTGTTGAGTTACTTTGTTTTGCCTTAGCTTCTGTATTTGTCCACTGCTACGGTGCATCCCTGTCTTACCCCAACAATTACATGTATTCTTTCTGTATCAGTTCTTTATCAATAAGATTATTCACTCGCACATCTCAATCTGTTTGTTGTTTTTGCATGTATGATCCAAAAAAATTATTTTGAAAAAACAACAAAAAGAGACTAAATATCTTGAAATGGAGCAAATGTTTTATTAATTATCTACCTTCTTCTCGGAGGGCATCCTCAACAATGACAAGTTTTGCTCTTTAGACAATGAAAATTTTATGCAAGCTCTTATCTGCCCAAATTACAATACATTTAAAATTTAAAAAAAAAAAAAAAGAGCGTTCATGTCCTAAGAAGACATATGCTGGTAATTGACTTCATGTCATCTCAAGTTGACCTTTGTTTTTTGGCACCCCAACTTCAAGATCATTAACTGAAAACCTTGAATTCTCCATTCTTTCACCTTGGCCCCAAATTGCATATGCTTCTTCACCATGAGCAGCTTCATCACCAATTTCCATATCTTCTTCAGTCATTCTCAGAGGCACAATAAGTTGCACCAGAAGACATATTAAACTTGTCATAACAATATTAAGGGCAATAACAAAAAGTAACCCGACAAGCTGAAGTCCTATTTGTCTAAACCCATCGTGAAAATGTCCCATGTGAAAGCCATAGAATAGACCCATATATTGGTTAGAATGTCCATAGAACAAATAGCATAACCTAGGGTTTGCAAATAGACCTGTGAGAATTCCTCCAAGGCTTCCGGCCACCGCATGGGTGTGGAAAACTGCCATTGTGTCGTCTACTTTCTGAAGGAGCTCAGATTTTTTGTGCACAACCATCATGGTGAACCATGGAAGAGCACCTGAGAAAATTCCCATTATTATGGCTGCCCATCCATGTACAACACCTACATCAATTTACAAAATGCATACTGTAAATATAAGCATAGGAAAAAAAAAAAAAAAACTCAAACTAGATTGCAGATATTTAACTCTAAATATATAGAAAGGAAAGGCATGCTACTATGAGTGCTCATACATTAAGGGGAAAACTTTATACATACTTGATAGAAGTCTAATTTGTAGACCACCTTGTGTACAAACAATTAGATTACTGATTGGTTACTTTTATTAGAGAGATGGAATAAGGAGCCAGGTGTCATGTACAACTTCTCTCGATAAAGGAAGTTTCAATTGAGCTATTGTCATGGCTCCTACATCTAATTAATGAAATAAATTGCATACTCATATTTTCAATATTTTTTATCCTTCTTTAATAAATTATAATTGAGACAAGGAGAAAGCTCAACATCACTCTTTAAATTCTGTTTTGTGTTCAACATGATAGCTGAATGAGCGTGAAGAGGAGAGAAAGGAATTACCAGCAGCTGGAGTGATGCAAACTAAGCCAGTGATCATGCCTTGAACAGCACCAATAACAGAAGGTTTACCAAAAAAGACAACATCAAGAATGAGCCATGTTAACAAGCTAGTGGCAGCACAAACATGGGTGTTTAGTGCAGCCAAGGAAGCATCAATGTTGGCAGCATAGGGATCTCCTCCGTTGAAGCCTGTCCAGCCCATCCAGAGCAGACCAGCACCGGCCAACATCAGCAAGATGTTGTTAGGAGGAAAGCTTTGCCTATCCTTTGTCAAACGAGGTCCAACCTGTATGATTTATGGAACATTTATCAGAATTATCATTTTCACTAGGAATTATATATAAGTGTGTGTGTGTGTTTTCAAACCACAACAAAAAGGTGGTAATATTTTATTAAAATAAATCAAAGAAAACCCGAGTTATAGAATATATATATATATATATATATATATATATATATATATATATATATATATATATATACATATTCCATGATCGCTTATAAAAAATACAACGGCCATTCTAATAATTTAGCTTCTATCTAGACATTGTATTGATACTTCCAAAATTTTCATTACAAAAATATACTGATGTAAATTAAGTAGACTGAAAGATTATGTATTTCAATAAGTTTTTTTTTAAAAGAAAAAAAAAGGAAGAAAGGATGTATACTAATGTAGATATATATACCCAGTATGCAGCAGTAAAACCAGCAACTCCAGAAGACAAATGGATGACATAACCCCCGGAATAATCAATCATACCAGCGACTGATAGCCAACCATTTACAGACCAAATGGTGTAAGCACCAATGGTGTAAGAAAATGTTAGCCAAAGAGGAACAAACAACATCCACGCATAGAAGTTCATTCTTCCCAACAAGGCTCCTGCAATCAGAATCAAAGTAATTGCAGCAAACACAAACTGGAAAAACACCATAGTTGCATTTGGAAAATTCCCAAGAAATGCTTTTTGAAGCAAATACTTCTGTTGTAAGGCAACATTTACTTTTCCCCATATGGGAATCAATTCATCTCCGAATGACATTTGGTATCCCCAACAAACCCAACAAACGAGAACGCAGGCGAAGGCGTATAGCACCATGAAAGCCGAGTTCACCGCCCATTTCTTCTTCACCGCCCCACCGTACAATATGATTAGCCCTGGAACACTTTGGAGACCTACTAGTGTTGCAGCAGTGAGTTGCCATGCATTGTCACCTTTGTTCATCCAATAAGGGTTTGCATCATCAGGCTTCAAGTTTGGAGGAAGAGCAAAATACGGTGGAGGTGGTGTTTGACTCATGTTTCTATAGTGTAATGCTCCAAAAAAATACACAGGAACAAAGTGCTAATGCATTTGATACCATGAAGCGGAGGGATATATATAATGGCAGATTTCTCTATTGATTCCCTCGACAAGCTGTTGATTGATAGTAACAATTTTCATTTCGCTAAGCCATGCAAGAATCTCTTTTTAACTGGGTTTGAGTGAAAATTTCTTTTTTTATTCATCATTGGTGGATTCGCTAGATCTCTGCAAAATTTTTGGCAGAATCGCAATGGCCGAAGAGCTTCAACGGTGTTTTCAATGTATTTCTGGAAGGTGACGCCAATGTCAAAGAACTTACTATGTTGTGAAGCTGAAAGCCTTGCCTTGTTTTTCTTCTTCTTCTTTTTTTTAAGTCTTGAAAAGTTGTTACATGTATTAATTTATTTTTATTCAGCTTAGAATTTCTGGACTAACTTCTAGACATATCATCCGTATTTCAAATTTTCTTTTCTACGAAATAATTTACTGGGAAATGGTATCTTGAATCTCGTTTTAATGGTGAATATTTGGTATTGTGTTCTCTGGAAAAATATGGTGAAAGTGAATTTTGTAACTAGTTGTCTCTATCTTAAAATTAAGAGAATAAGAACGGTAGATTACAGCAAAACTTGCGCTTGCATATATGTCCAAATATTTAGGAAGAAAGAAGGTTCACTACTAGTCCTAGATGTGCAGCATATATTCTTTGGCATCCGAGTTGTGGCAATTCTGAACCTACGCATTTGGCTGTTATAGTGAGAACTATGCTCATTGTGGCCTACGGATTTGGGACTTCTAGGCCATTGTCAATGATTCAAAGATAGAAGCTTGTACAGTATAGAATAAAAAATATATACTTGATAAATTTTTAAAAAATAACATCATTTCAAATAGTATGTACTCATAATTAATTATATATGCAATTATGATTAATCTACTAAATTTGTAGTTTACTATTTTGCCAATCATCAAGTTCAAAATTGATCAATTATTTTTGTTTGTTTCTTCTTTTTCGTTTGGCCAATGAAAAGAATTGCGTTATAGTTTGATAGGTATTGGAATTATTGGAATTTAATCATTGTGTTTCATTTTGGGTTTTGATGGGTTTAAATAGTGTGTGCTCAAAATGTGGTCACATACAAAACCCAAAAACCAATACCATTGCGTTATGTGTATACTAGATCTTTTTATTGCATTGTGCGTAATTTTTGTTCAAAGAATAATGTAGTCGATGAATGTTATTCGAATAGCAGACTTTGTAGATTTACGTAAATAATGATGGCATTCTGAAAGAGAAAAGGTAACCCATTTAATTCTTTTTTTTTTCCCTCCATTTTTTGAATTCAATTTTTGGTGTTACTTAAAATACTTTGTCTTGGACGGTGAGTTTGCAAGCGTAAAATACTAATTTGACCTTCTGCCTTGACTAATACGAATCCTTTGCCTCCTTTTTCCCCCTTCATTGTTGTAACTAGATATTATTCGGTTCAAATTAGAAATCAAACCAAAATTTAATTTTTGGTTCAAATTTTATGAATTTCAATTTGATTCAGTTTGATTTTCAGTTTTGGTTATTCAATATCAAACCAAATCAAAAAAATTAAAATTTTTTTTCTTTGTTTAAGAATTGTACATTTATAGGTTGTAATTTTTTTTCTCTTTAGTCATATATACATATATTGTATAAATATAAATTAAAATTGTATGAGAGTATTAATATTTGTGCTAGATATAATAGTTTTATTTTTTGAATTAAAATTTTGTTGTAATTCATTTCTCTACAAATATATATTTTATTATTTGAATTAAATGGATTAAATTTTCTGTATATGTATACATTAAGTGCTATATACTCTTTTTCACATGTTTAATTTAGAACAAAGTATTAAATAATCAAAAAAATTATTACATATGATATTCATATTTGTTTTTTTATAATTTTGAAATGATTTTAATAACATATCCTTAAATTGTTTCGATTAAATTTGATTTTGATTAGATAACTCAGACAATATATAAGATACATTTTTATTTTAGATAGAATTAAGTTTAAAATGATTTGTATGGGCCACAAGTGAAAAAAAGGCCAAAATAAAAAATTAAAATTTTTTGTTCTGTTCAGTTTTATGCGTAATTTGGTTTCATTCGAATTTGAAAATTTTTGAAAATAAAATTAAAACCCAAAACCAAACTAAAAACCAACTACAAATGTTAACCACGATAGAATTCTTATAACTTATATAGATGTCTCAAAAATTATTTTTGGACAATTAGCCTAAATATTCTTCAATGTTATTATCAGAATATTTACCCCCAATGTGTTTCAATTTATTATTATCCTTAAATTCTCTTTTTAATACCGTTTTTATCCTCGCGACAACATCAAATCTAGATCGATAAAGACAGAAAATCGATAGCCCAAAAGATGAGATCCACATAATCGCAGTAAACTCAATAGTATATAGGCAAAAATTATTGGTGTTGTGTTTAGAAATGGCTATGGAGGATATGTAGAAAGTAGAAAGAGAAGCCAACATGAATATGAATGATCAAGAAACAACAGAAACATGTTGTAGGAGTATAGTACTATGATTTTTCTTTAAGCAATGAGAACAGCCGTTAATTTTGCGTTTTCTTTTTCAAGTAGTAGAGTTGTTGCAAAGAAGACCGATGGAAAATGAGCATTGTCTCTTAATCATCTTGTGGGGATGAAGTCAATGGAGACATTAAATAATTTGAGTAAAAGAATGAATCTACTTGTCTGTAACGGAGATGATGAAGAAGGGAGGGAAGAAGAAAGAAGAAAATAAGACTGAAATAAAATGAGGCAGGTGGCTGTAGGAGGAGGTGTTTAGGGCAGAAGCCATAGTCATTAAAAGGTGCCGGTAAGGAAGGAGTGGTAATGGTCTGTGGAGACTTTTTTTAATCCTTCCATTTCACATGCAAATTAAATTTTATGACTATTTTTGGACTAGGAAAATAGTTCAAGGATGATAGATCCACAAAATATTTAAGGAAGAATGTGGTATTAGGAAAAAAAAAAAAAAGTTTGAGTATGATAATAGATTTTTAAAAATTTAAAAACAAAAAATGGTATTAGGAAAAAAAAAAGTTTGAAAACCTGTTAGACTAATTATTTGTTTACTTTTCAACAAATGAAGACAAAATAAGTGTACGTATGGATAGTCTCTCCTTCATTCTTTTCTAATAGCCCCATCATTTGAAAAAAAAATCCAACAAAATAGTTAATATATTTTAATTAAATCCAACTTTTATCTCTAGCTCCTCATATTATGTTTTGAGCCTTAGTTCACCTCTCTTTAAAATTAAAATTTTTAAAAATATTTTTTATTATGGAAAAAGATATTTTCTTCTCGTTTTTAGCAATTTGCAATATTTTTTCTTTTCATAATATTTATTTATAGGTTCTCAGTTCTTTTATTTTTATTATTATTATTATTATTATTATTATTATTATTATTATTATTATTATTATTATTATTATTATTATTATTATTATTATTATTCCTTCAATTTTCCCTTATTGGCAAATTACCTCCATCATCTCTTAATTGCTTCAATAATTCTCTTCATCTTTCAACTTATTTAAATCAATTAAAATTAAATTGTAAAGATGCTTCTACATTTACTAAATATATTGATTTTCTTTCTCCTTTTTTCTTTAACCTTTCTTTCTTTCCACTTCCCCTCTTCCCACTTTGAAGATCTTCTTCTTCTTTGGGAAAGGCTACCGAGTACCACCTCACCCACCTACTCTGCCCCAACAACCTTTGCTCCCTCTGTTCACTTTCTCTACCATATTTCCACCGGAACCTACCTCCAGAGAAACTCCATCACCTTGCCCCTTCTTCACCCTTTTTACTTTGGCAACCACCACCTCTACCGTCTTTGTTCCCCTCTCTCAGCCTTCACTGCAGCACTTTCAATTTTTTTTTTTTTTAAATACCACCTCTGTAGAAAATTTGTCACCGTACTCCCCTACTTCAATTTCAACACCTCTTCTCTCTTTCATCTTTTCTCTTTCTCTATACCGCTCATCGCTGTTACCTCTACAGGTTCTTTAAGAGAATGTAAATAGCCCATGAAATGATTATTCGGTTTTGGCATGTCGTGTTCTGTGTGGTTGTTCGATTTCTTACCTATACATATGGGTGCTGTAAGATTAAGATCAGCCAGCAAATTGCTGTGAACTTTCTTATCTTTTCCTATAACATCTTCTATGGTTCAAAGAAAATGAACGTGTACTGCAGATTGACTCCTAAAAGCTGTTGGAATATGTCACTGATAAGAAAAACATCAAATTAGCGACGGATTTTTCAACGGCCTTTAAGTCGTCGTTAATTTGCGACGAAACAGTAACGAAAACAAAAATTTTGAAAATAAATTTATTTTTTTAAATTTCCGTCACTAATCCGTTGGTAATTGCAACGGATTAGCAACGGAAATTTAGCCGTCGCAAATCCGTTGCAAATTTGCAACGGATTTGCGACGGCCATCCAAAATTTAAAAATAATTTAATTTTTTTTAAATTAAAAAAAGCCGCCATAAATTTACAACGGATTTGCGATGGCCATCCAAAATTTAAAAAATAAATTTATTTTTTTAAAATTAAAAAAAATCAGTTGCAAATTTGCGACGGCCATTCAAAATTTAAAAATAAATTAATTTTTTAAAAATTAAAAAAAAGCCGTTGCAAATTCATTGTAAATTTGCAATGGATTTGCGACGGCCATATAAAATTAAATAATAATTTTATTTTTTTTAATTAAAAAAATCCATCGCAAATCCGTTGCAATTTGCAATGGATTTGCGACGGCCATTAAAAATTTAAAAATAAATTTATTTTTAAATCTTGAAAAATTAGCCGTCGCAAATCCGTGGCTAATTAGCAACGGATTTGCGACGGAGAATTCTGTCGTCGTAAAACCCTGACAAATCCGTCGCTAATTCACAAAAAAAATTACTATATAATTAATATATAGCACAATATATTACAAGAACTTCAATAGCTTAGTGGTGGAACACGGGTTCGAGCCCCAAGTCCGACATAATCTCATAATATGCTTGGCGGATCAGGTTGCTGATCGGGTTCTCAGCAGGCTGGGTCCGGCCGATGAATGGGCTGGCCGAGTAGTTAATTAATTAATTTTTTAAATAAAAATTTTTTACCGTCGCAAATCCGTCGTAAAATTAATTAATTTTTTAAATAAAATTTTTTCGCTACCGCAAATTAAATTAATTAATTTTTTAAAAATAATTTTTTTCGTCGCAAAACCGTCGCTAAATTATTTTAATTTTTGTAAATAAATTTTTTTTTACCGTTGCAAATTAATTAATTTTTTTTTAAAATAATTTTTTTTTTACCGTTGCAAATCCGTCGCTACATTGATTATAAACTTAACTATAATGTTATCAATTAAATGATCATCGCAATTTGCAACGCCCTTTTTAGCGACGGACGTAATCCATCGCTAAACGTGATTTGTGATGGATTTGGCCGTCGCTAATTTGATTTTTTCTTGTAGTGTGTTATGCTAGGATAATAATCATGCGCTGCATGAATGGATACAAAACAAAATGCGTCAAATATATAATTTTTATTTATGACTTCAATTTTTTTTAAAAATCTATTAAGTACTTATAAATCTCAATAATATATTTATTATTATTTTCTTTATTTAAATTCAAAATTAATGTGTTAAGAACGGACACTGTCACGTGTCACAAAGGGAGCATTCTGCAACATATATATATATATATATATAGTATATTTATTTATTCATTTATTTATATTTTATGCTATTTTCTTTTTTATTAATCTTTTGATTTATTTGTTTTAAATATAAGAGTTATAATAATATTTTCAATCCATTAATTAGAATTATAATATTCATAATGAATTTAGATAAGATGGCCTTTCACATTTTTTTTTTTAATGAAAATTTTCATTTAGATTTAAAGCGTGAAGTGTTAACAAAGAACGCTGTCACGTATCGTAACGAAAACCTTTCGCAACTCCTATTATATATATACGGAGTGATTTCAAAAGGAATTCAATTTCACATTAAAATTTTAAGAAAGTTTTAAATATTATATATTGTATTGTAATGAGTTGGGCTAAAAAACATTTGGATATAATAGGGGACTCGTGTGCACGAGATGGGCTAGTCCAAGTGTAAAACGATGGATTTGCCTTCTCGCTCACAAGCCCAAATGGAGGCCCACCTATATTATCTGCAACATGCTTGATTTGACATAAAAACTTTCTCTTTCTTCTTTTAATAGTTGGGTTATTTTATTTACTCTTTTGCTATTCCTGTATCTCACTCTTCGTGGAACGAATTGTTTTAACCTAGTGAGGCTCTCTTTGTGGAATGGATTATTTTATCCTAGTGGAGATGCCAATTTCATGGAACAGCGTATTTTATCCTAATGGGACAACCGAAATAGTCCTTTAGGATGGTATTATCATAACTCAAGTCTCTATTCTTTTCATACTATTCTTACTTTTTGATAGGGCCTAAATTATTCATATTTTTATTAGTTATTTGAGGCTATTTTGTAATGTATTTTGTTCAATAACTAGTCATATTCCTTTATATTTGAGATTTTACCTTTAGAAAGGTATTTTGTGTGTTATTTCAGATTTGACGGGTAAAACAAAACAAAAACATTGCAAAACAGAATAGAGGCGGCGCTGACCAGGACAGAGGAACCGGCGCCGGCCATATGTTGTTTGCACACACTTCGAGGCAACAAAAAATTGTTGAAACAGAACCAAACCGGCGCCGACTCTAGCAACGAAGGCTACGCCGACTGTACTCTGGACAATATTCGTGGAAATAAAAAAAATTGGAGAACGATTGAAGAAATAGAACACATCCGGCGACGGCTCCAACAGCCAAGGTGGTGCCGGTTGTGCCCTGAAAATAAGGCGGAACCTTGATTTTTGCACACGATTTTTGATCATCTGCGGACTTTTAGTATTTTCCTACTTCTACTCGGCCAATAACCTTACACCAATGAGTTTAGGCACTTCCAAAGCCTATAAATAGATGAAAAACACAAGAGAAATGGGGGAATTCATAGATCATAACAGAAAATAACTCAAATCAAAGGAGAAATGCTTCAATTCAAGGAGGATTGTGCAAGAGGTTCTACAAAGGAAGAAGAATGAGGCTTGTCTATGAGTGCTTTCTTTTAATTTTGCTTTCTTTTTCTTGAACAATGATGTATTAATTATTTTATTGTAATTTGACATTGTTTTAGGTAATCATGATTTTTAGAGTTACTTTAATCTTTTGATTGATTGATTATTTTTCTTGGTATTTAATTACTTGCACTTATTACGAGATTAATTGGTTGTTTCTTTCCGTTAACTTACTAAACCAAAGGGGTTGATGGTGGTTGCAATTTATTGATTTCATATTTATTGGCTATTAACTTACTAGACCAAGGGGGTTAATTGCTGAGGATTAGGTAATTAAAGGTTAATTGATGTTTGCCAGACCAAGGATTCATTGATTAATTTCATACTCTAAATTTGCCCGACTAAGGAAATTTAATCAAGGATTGTGTTTAATGCATCATTTGGATGAATTAGTTGAGACTGAACATGTGATACTAATTTATCTAGAAGGTAGTGATTTCATGGATTGACTAAAGAAGTGAATCTACCTTAATCCTTTATAATGCGAAAAGAATAATCAGTTATGATAATAATTGGGTTCTTTAAGATCATGTTTGTCAAAATAATGGTTTAAGTTACATAATTCTCCATCCTTGACATGTATATATTCTTTTATTTCTTTTATTTTATTTTTATTTTTATTTATTTTTCACTTTATTAAGTCGGTTAAACAATGAAAGAAAAGTGATTAATGTACTTGTTCCTGGAGGATCGACACTCGTTTGAACCCTATGTTATGTTAATGATGAGTATACTTGCTCATTTGTGTAATTTGGGGTTAATATTTTAATTTAAACTTGATTGAGAATGTGCTTATTTTTATATGATTTTTATATCTAAATCTATATGCATCAAGTTTTTGGCGCTGTTGCCAAGGAACAATATCATGAAAGCTTGGATTTCATTGATTTAACCATGTCTATATGTAAATATGTATATACGTTCCTTGTATGAAGAGGTGCCATATTTTGTTGTTTGTATAATTGTATTTTTAATTTCACTATATGTTGTAAATATGTAAATAAGTAGATACATGTTCATAATAACTAACTTATCTTTGTATGTTTGTATATATTGTATATTTAGTTATTTAATTTTACTAACCTAATGTTAATGTGAAATATGTGTAATCTTTGTATTTTGAATTAGATGATTTGTACGTCTATAATTTTGAGTCAATATTAACTCTTCTTATTTTCAAGTTTAGACTTTTACTAACACGATATTTTAGACGGATTATTTTATTTTATTATTTGTTTCTTTATTTACAAATTTTAACATTTAATTTATGAATTTGTGGTCATGCATTCAATTAGGATAAAAAATAATAATAATAAGCATTAGTGTATTGGTAAACTTACAAGCTCACAGTGATGTTTTTAGTGAGACGTCATTAGAAGTATTAGTGAAATATTTTGTTGTCAATACAAATTCATCTGTTCAGGGGCATGACGAAGCTTCCTAACGATTGTGCGATCAAAGGAAACAATTAGTTAAGATTGTTGAGGAGATTCATGAGTTCATGCTGGCCTACACACTTGAACTAGAGAATCTCCAAGGAAAGAAGAGATCATGTGGTCTAGTTCTATGAATTCAAAATACACTTATAGTATTGGTGTGTGGGTCAACTACTCACTGATTAAAGATAAATCATTCTCTATTTAAAAACTATAGTGTAATGATCTAAACCTTGATAAAGTACCTAACTTCACTAATCGATCAAGAATAATTTTTAGCTTATGTGCTAGTAACCCATAATCTACACCTTACTGTAAAAGTACGACCCAATTACGTAGATTACTTATTAACACAATTAGACCTTAATGTGCAATATATGTAAACAAACAACCATTAATGAATAAAACTTTTATTAATTTCTAAAATATAGAAATATATAAGCAATTTTGGGCATACATTTCAAAAATCCCCCACTTACACTAAATGGATTATGATAGTCCATATGTTACTACTCCTATGATATTTAAGTGTCTTCGAAACACTTTCTTTGTCAAAGGTTTGGTAAATGGGTCCGCCAAATTGTTTGCAAAGGAAATATGTCAACCACTATCTCCCGTTTCTAGATGAACTCCCAGATCAAGTGATATTTCCTCTCAATATACTAGGCCTTTATGTTATTTCTTGGTTTTTTTTATTGTGACACATCTCCAGAATTGTTACAATATATAGTTGCAGACCTATCCATTTGTGGCACAACTCCAAGTTATGTGAGGAACTTCTGAAGCCCAATCGCTTCTTTAGAAGCTTCTGAAACTACTATATACTCAGCTTCCATGGTAGAATTATTAATGTAAATTTGCTTAACACTCTTCTATGAAATAGCCTTTTCAGACAAAGTGAAAACATATCCACTACTGAATTTTCTTCTATCTTTATATGCCCGGAAGCTTGAGTCTATGTAACTAGTAGGAACTAAGTCATCGGCCCTGTAAACAAACATATAATCCCCCGTTCCCTTCAGATACTTGAGAAAATACTTTATAACTTGCCAATATTCTTTCCCTGGGTTTGACTGATACTTGCTAACTATGCCTATTATAAAGTAGATATCTGGCATTGTACAAAGCATGACATACATAAGACTTCCCACTGCTGAGGCATAAAGAATCCTACTCATCCTTTCCTTTTCTTTCTATGTCTTAGGACACTGCTTGGAAGATACGATCAATCCGTGTCTAAAGGGTATGGTTGCCTCTTTACACTAATCCATGCTAAACTTATCCAATATCTTGTTAATATAAGTAAATTAGGATAAGCCTAACATTCTTTACTTCCTATCTCTAAAAAGTTTTATTCCAATAATATAGCTAGCTTCTCACATATCTTTAATACTGAATTGATTTGATAGCCAAATCTTTATAGATGATAATGTCCCTAGATTATTTTCAATTAGTAGAATATCATCTACATAAAGTACCATAAAAGACACGATGTTGCCATCTATTCTCCTATACACGCATGGTTTATTTACGTTTTTTATGAAACCATAAGACTTCACAATCTCATCAAAGCATATGTTCTATGTCCGTAATACTTGCTTAAGTCTATAAATAGACTTTTTAAACTTGTAGACCATATATTTTTGGCCTTTTGAAATGAAGCCTTTAAATTGGGTCATGTAGATTTCTTCACTAAGATAGCCATTGAGAAAGGTTGTCTTGACATCTATTTATTATATCTTGTAGTCATAATATATGCGATAGCCAAAAGAATGCGAATGGACTTAAGCATGACAACAAGCGATAAGGAATCCTCATAATAGATCAATTCTTTCTGAGTATAACCTTTTGCTACTAACCTTGCATTAAAGGCTTTCATCATTCTATCTGCACATCTTTTTCTCTTGTATACCCACTTGCACCTGTGGGTTTAATCCCTTCAGATGCTGTAACAAGATCCTGGACTTAATTGAGATACATAGACTCAATCTCGGCATTTATTGCTACTTACTATTTATTTGTATCAATATTAACAATGGCCTTATTATATCTAGGAGGACCTCGTTCTTGATGGTTGGAGACTACCTCAAAAACTTCACCAATCAATATTTCTGGAAACCTAGATATCCTCCTACTACGACGTGGTTCATTTTGTATAGAAACATTTGGCTATGCCTCTTTAGATTCCTCAATCAACTTCTATTCCAATTGCACCTTACTCTAAACCTTGGTAGATACACTTTGTTCATCCTCGAAGTATCTAGTATAAGTACTAATAATGAACTTTTGCTCTTGGGAATGATAAAAATATCCACTCCTTATTCTTTTTGGATACCCTACGAAGTAGTACAATTCTAATTTTAGGTCTAGCTTGCTTCCTTTAGCCAGTACATTAGCTGGACAACCATATACCTTGAAATGATTCATACTGGGCTTTCGTCCAGTCCACATCTAATAGGGTGTCTTAGACACTAACTTGGAAGGTACCAAATTCAAAATATATGTTGTTATTTCTAGAGCATATCTCCAAAAAGAAATATAAATAGTTGCATGACTCATCATGCTTCTGACCATTTCCATCAATATCCTATTTCTTCTCTCAATTACTCCATTCTGCTGGGGAGGCTCAAATGCAGTTACCTGAGATACTATACCTTGATGTGTCAAATAGTCCTTAAATTCACTAAGGAGATACTCTCTACTATGATCTAATCTTAGTTTTTTAATTAGTTTACGTATTTGACGCTCCAACATAGCCTTAAACTCCTTCAATTTATTCAAGGAGTCAGACTTGTGCCTCATCAAGTAAATGTAACCAAAACGCATGTGATCATCTGTGAATGTGATAAAGCACTCATAACCTCCTCTAGCAGGTATAGGTATAGGATCACAAATATCAGTATGAACTAACTCTAATATTTCCTTGGCCCTTTCCGCTTTTTGAGAAAATGACCTTTTGTTCATGTTACCCATAAGACAAGATTCACACTGAAGCCATTCTTCCAATTTCAATGAGTCCAAAGACCCATTTTGGATTAATTTCTGAATACGATAAGGATTTATATGTTCTAATCTCAAGTGTCATAAATATGAGTTATTTCATGTGGCATTTATCTTCTTATCATTAGGTTCCACCTGAGTATTATTTATTTGACAATTAATATGATTAATATAGAAAAGATTCCAATATATGTTTCCAGAATAAATAATATTTCTATTTCTACTGATTGAAATACCAAAATGGAAAAAAATAGAATATCCTTAATTAATCAATCTTGAAACTGAAATCGAATTTTGTTTAAAACTAGAAATATATAAAATATCTTTTAAAACTAAAATCCTATTACAATCAAATAAACGCTCTAAGTCTCTTGCTACTTCAGCCCATATTTGTGCTCCATTGCCTACTCTAAGTTTATGCTCTCCTCTACTGAGTCGCTTTATCTTGCTAAACCCCTACAAAGAGTTACAGATATAGTCAATGGCTCCGAAATCAACAATTCAAGTGGATGATGATCTAACTATCAATATAGACTCTAACTATCGAGCAATACCTGAAGAGGATTTGAGCAAGAAGTCTGAACAATCTTTTTTGAAGTGCTCATTCTTGCCACACTTGAAACACTTGCCCTTAGGCTTGGCATTAGGCTTGGACGGATCGGGTTTAGATCCCTTAAGCTGGGCCCTTGCATTGTTCTGGGCCTTATTCTTCTTGAACTTTTTGGATTGAGCCCCAATTCTAAAAGATGCATCAGAATGAGTAGCCAAAATCTTTGACTCAAGCTTTATAATTTCCTCAATAGCCTAGAGTTCTTTCATCAACTTAGTCAATGACATACTCAACTTGTTCATGTTATAATTTAACTTGAATAGAGAATATGAATTTGGCAAAGTCTTAAGAACCATATCAATTTGGCTCACAGCATCGATTGTTACCCTTAGGACCCCAACTTCCTTGAAGTAAGCAATCATATTGAGCATATACTCTTAAACCAATACCCCCTCGCCATTCTAGTATTTATGATTTCTCTAAAAGCTTCTTGCCTTGCGAGCTGGCTCTTATTCGCAAATATGGTGTGCAACTATACATCAATATCATATGCAGTACGCATGTTCTTGTGCTTAGACTGAAGAACACATGGAAGCCAACATATAGCATCTAGCCACCTCACCAGCTTTTCTCCATACCTTCTCAGCCACACGATTTTAGTTCGTGGAATCTTTTCCAATTTTAGAATAGGGGTCGGTCAGAACATACTTGTACTCTTCCGCAGTAAGTACTATATTTAATTTTCCTTTCTAGTCCACATAGTTAGGTCCAGTTAACTTATTCTCTTTGAGAATAATGGACAAAGGACCGAAACCAGACATTTCTGTTTATTGGGAAAAAAAATTTTCATTCAGAAAATGTTTGTTTTGGAAGAACATATAAAATGCACATTTAAAATATCATATTATTTCCATGTTATGGTTAACCTATTAAAACTATTATAAAAAAAATATGAAAATATTGGTTCTTATAAAAATTAACAAAGTTTGGTAAGAAGGTTAACAATTTTCTAAGTTAAGTGTATAAACATTACAAATTAAACTTCCTTAATAGGTAATGATCCAGAAATAGTTTCATCGATAGGATGGTCACTATTCTCACCACATACGGACAATCCAGTATTAATGCCTCTAATGATAGGCCAGCTGATACTGACACATATCTTAAGTCTTAAGCTTTAATTAAAATTCCTCCGTTAGTTCTAGATTCTCATGGAAATCCATTATAGAGGGGGTTATGCTTAGAATGACGCGAGGATAGCCACAATCTTTAATAGTAATCCGTGATAGAAGTCGTGGAGCCATTGGAATTCCTCTCCCACTTAATCTTTTGAGAAAATAGGTTTTTTTTTTTTTTGAAAAAACGTTTCTTTAAAATTAATTTATTTTTATTACCTTTAGTGAAATCCCAAAAATTCGACCATTATTCTCTCTATCAAGGATAAAACCTTTTAAAAGAATAAATTATAAATTTTTATTTCATTACTTAGGTTAAAACCATTTTTCTAGGAATTAAATTTAAAATATTTAAATTCAAAATTATTTTCCATGTGAAGGAAAAAAAACCCTTTGGAAGAATAAACCACGAATTTTATTTTAATTCTTTAGTTCCATTTTTAAAATGTTTTCCTTAATTGTTTTATCAAGAGGAAAAATTAATTTTTAAAAAATCTTCGTGCATTTGATCACAAAATTAAATAAAAAAGCCATGCCCAAAAGAAAAAACTTTTTACATGCTATTTCTAGCCTTTAATTTTTATATGACCAAATAATAATAATAATAATAATAATAATAATAATAATAAACGATCTAATTTAATCTTAAGGTGGTTCCTCCTTTACAAACCATTTTCATGCAAAATTATTTAACACCATAAATAAACCATTGCAAGTAAATAAGCTCGTGTGATATGGGACCCAAAAGGAAAAATAAATTGCAAGGAATTTTTTTAAAAAAAAATATGATTTCAGAAGACCCGAATTGAAACCCGTGACATGATCCAAATTGAACCAGAGTCCTCAGCTCATTTGTCTTCAGCAATTTTTTTTTTCTCTAATTTTTTTCAGCTTTTCTTCAGGGATTTTTTCTAGTACTGATCCTGCACCAATGTTGTTACAAGAATTCATAAATTATAATTAAAATACAATATTAATTACCTATGCCTTTAAAAATGAGGCATACACGAATTCTATAGAAAGCGATTAACAATAAATTATAGGTGTTTATGCCTTCACACGCAAGACATATATAAGATCTACCTATAAAATCACAAGGGATCTATACAATCACAAAAATTGATTTTTTATTAGTAAAGGAACTATATTTTTCGGTTACTAACCCTAAGCATGCTCCTAGATTATAACCAGGTTTGATACCACTTGTAGGAATAAAAAACGCAGTTAAAAAAAATCTAAAAATTTTTCCAAGCTAAAGTTTAGGAATACTTACTTTTAGACCGCTTAGATTAAATAATCGGAGGATTAGGATTTGACAGAATATTTTGATTTGTCACGACTACTTATTCCGTAGAAATTCTACCCAAGTGTCGACTTCTTCGTATCAAATACGCGCACTAAGGTTGCTAGTTTTCAATCTTTCAAAATATTTTCGAACCTTACTATAGACTATTTACCGATGAAAGTAGAATAATAGGTAAAAGAATAATAATATTAAAAGAATTAATTAGGAGAGCTTTTTCGAAGGAAAAACTCGAAGGAATTTTCAAAAATAAAAACGGTAACTTTTCAAAAATCCAAGGAAAAACTGAAAAGCAATTTCGAAGGTCCTTTTTCGAAAACAAGGAAAAAAACGAAAAGGAATTGTAGCACATTAATACAAGAAAACGAAAAGCTATCTATCATTTTTTTTTTTTTTTTTTAGTATTGTTCCTTTTAATCACCATATACATGAAATCTAAATTAACGTATATTGTGACTTCCGAAAACAACATAGCCTTTTTTTCGTTTCCTTCCTTTTTTTTTTTTTTCTTTCACCTTTTTTTTCTTTATTTCCTTTTTCTTTTTCCTTTTCTCTTTTACTTGTGACAGCTATTATTTGTTTTCAAAATAACAAAAGCCATAACACACAATTCTAGTGGGCTAAGATTTTTCTTAACTAGCCCAAGACCAATTAAATAACTCAATTATTAATTAATTTATCCATTTGAGTCCAAAATAAAATTACTCAAGATAATTAATTAATAAACTAATTTAATTAAATTAACTCAAGACTAATTAAATAGTTTTCTTATTAATTAATTAATCCACTTAGGTCCAAAATAAAATTATTCAAGATAATTGATTAATAAACTAATTTAATTATATTAGCCCAATAAATTATTCTAACCCAAATAAATACTTAATTAGACTCTAAGAATAATTCTCCCATTATTAGTTCACCAAATAAACCAATATAGTAAATAAATTTACTAAGGTTATTTAAGTTGCTATGGGGACCAAAAGACATATTATTTATAACTACTAAAATGACCAAAATACCCTTACTAACGAATATCAATATTTTATTATTTTAAATATTCAATTTATCACCATATGAAAATATTGACTACGAGAATAATATATCAAGTGTTGTGTCTTCGACCTACAGGAGTAATGACGAAAATACCTTTCCACGTAATACCTGTCATTGAAATAGGAAAAATACACTAACACATTTTTCAATGACATTTACCATTCTTTGATACCTAGTCCGATAATCCATGACTTCCTGTATGTATCCACTTATCACAGAGAGTTACCCAAAAGTGTACATACTTAGTCACATTTTTCAGGGCCTTGGATTATTTAGATTATCCTGGACCAGCACAAGGGGGTGATTTCTTCACGTAATGAAGCATATAAGCTCTATTGTATAAGTCCATCTTAATTAACTAGAGTCATACACCTAACGTATAAGGTTATTGGCTTTGCGTTAAGACCTCACCCATCGTATATTAAAGCGCACATGTCCAACTTCACCACGCTACTAACTTATACTCAATTCTTAGGGTACTTGTCCACGTAGTAGCTGCGATAAACCTATATTTATTTGTTTTAGTACTTTTATAAGGATTATTATCGTATGGTTCAATTCTACGTATTCAAAATATTCTTACACTATTAGTGTAAGTGGACAACTCACTAGTTAAAGGTAAATGAATCCACATTAGAAACTATAGTGTAATGATTTAAACCTTGATGAAGTGCCCAATTTCATCAATCGATCAAGAACAATTTTTCAGTTATGTGTTAGTAACCCATAATCTACACCTTACTATGAAATCACGACCCAATTACATAAATTACTTACTAACACACTTAGATCTTGATATGTAATATATGTAAACAAACAACCATATGAATAAAACTCTTATTAATTTTCAAAATATAGAAATACATAGGTCATTTTGGGTATACATTCAAATAGTTTAACCAAGTGTTATTGAATGGTGGTTCTCATTTGTTGGAGTGGATAAATGTGTATATACTAAAGTTGTAAATAATGATTGTATTATCATACGTTTATATGTAGATGACATGCTTATATTTTGTACTAGTTTGAAAGTTGTGAATAGTGTTAAATTGTTTTTAACTTCAAGTTTTGATATAAAAGATATAGGTGAAGCAAAAACAATACTGGTGTTAGAGTTATAAGCAGTGGCAACGGTATTATGATTTTAGAAGAATATTATGTTGAGAAACTTCTTAAGAAGTTTGATAATTATGATGTGACATTTGTAAGCAATCCTTATAATGTTAACTCTCAATTAAAAAAAAATAAAATCATGGTCATCTAGTGACAGTCTAAATATGCTAAAATTATTGGGAGACTGATGCTTCTAATAAATTTCACGAGACTAGATATTACATATATTGTATGTAGGTTGAGTAGATATACTTATAATCCAAATCATGAGTATTGGTCTGCTTTAGTAAAACTAATGAAGTATTTAAGAGGAACCATAAATTATGGTGTCCTGTATGGATGTTATCCTATTGTACTAGAAGGGTATAGTAATGCAAATTAGATGTTTGACACAACTGAGTCAAGATTCACTAGTGTCTTCATTTTCAACCTTAGTGGGGGTGCAATTGCATGGAAGTCATCTTTGCAAATTATTCTTACAAGATCTTCTATGGAGTTAGAGTTCATAAGTTTGGAATTAGTTAAAACGAAGGCTAATTAGTTAAGGAATTTCTTATATAATATTTCTTTGAGTATGAAACCTATGCATTCAGTAACCATGCACCGTGATTCACAAGCAGTAATTCATATTGCCAAGAAGAACTCATAAATAGAAAAAATCAACGCATAAAATTGAAACAAGAAGTCGTAGAGTAGTTGCTAAGAAATGAAATAATTTCTATTGATTTCATAAAGTCAAAAGTGAATTTGGCTTATCCTTTAACTAAACTTTTGGGAAGAAAGTTAATTTTGGAAACATTGTGAGGAATGAAACTAAAGCCAATAGATTAGTCAATTATGATAGAAATCCAACATATGTGATAGGAGATCCTATGAAATACGTCTATATAGGTAACAAAAAATCAAAATTAACACTAAAAGCATTACTATTAAGTCCATCTTATGGTGTGTGAATAGTGCTTTATAACTGTAAATTGCTAAGTGAGGTTAAATTAAACTCTTAATAGATTCATATCCCTTATGAATGGTGTAGCTAAACTGTGTACACTTGATAAATTCACCTATGTGAGTGTAGAATAGGGATATTTCTATGAGATTATTATTGGCTAATCTCTAAAGTACTCATGAATAACTAGGCATATACACAGCATATTTCTGCATAATAGCGATGAACGACAAAATTGTAGGGGTAAAGGTTGAATAATAAAATCTTTAAATTACAATAAGAGGTTATTGGCTCATAGAAGATATAAGATTCAACAATAACTCTGTAAGTTATATTTTATTATTCTATATTTGGTTCATAGTTTAAAAACACCAAACTTAAAACTTTTATTTGTGAATACAACCTAGCATTTCCTTGTCCTCTTTCTTTAATGAATCTTTTTGAAATATGTAGGGGTTGTTGGAATATATTATATTTCGAAGGAACTCAATCCCATATTGAAAATTTAAGAAAGTTTTAAACACTATATATTATATTACAATGAGTTAAGCTAGTGAACATTTGGAAGTAATAAGGGATTTAAGCACACGGGATAGGCCAATCCAAGTATAAAACGGAGGATTTACCCCGTTCATGAGCCCAGATAGGGGCTCTATTATGCTTACTTTTATTTTTCTTTCCCAATTTTACCTGATTCAATACAGAACAACCGCTATGTTTGACCGACTTATTCTCAATAGATATCTGCTAACCCGTGTTATTTGCAACATCCCTAAATTCTCTCAGATATCCCTCGAATTTATTTCTTGGGAACATTGAGTGGCTATTCTAGTAAATAGACAGCTTTCTTCATAGCCGTTTTTCTTGAAAACATACACATAGAACTATAGACACATAAAAACTCTCTGCTTCTTTTTCTTCTTCTTTTAATAGTTGGGTTATTTTATTTACTTTTTGTTGTTCCTGTATCCCACTATTCATAGAAGGGCTTGTTTTATCCTAGTAGGGCTGCCAAAATAATCCTTTAGGATGATGCTATCACAACGCAAGTCATTATTCTTTTCCTACTATTCTTAATTTTTCCAAACAAAAGCATCAATTTTTTAGGCATGTTCTTTAGTCCTACAGATAATTTTGATTTGTCTATGGAATTCCCATAGAAGCATCCCTATGTTATTGTATATAAAATTTTGAATCTAAAGCATCTTTTTGTATCATTTATATTGTCTTCTTTCATTTGGAAGTCGAACTTAGAAATATCAAGAAATTGAAACTGTAATCAACAATTTTAAATAAAGATAATTTTTTTTCTTGTGGGATTTATTATTCAATAGAAAATCATGAGTCTATCTACTCATGGTAGAATTTCTACAAGTTTGGATCTTTAATTGCAAAGATAATTTTGAAAACAACGTTAATGCTTTTGTATTCATGTAATGATGTAATCTGGCGGTATTTTGAGAGAGTATATAGAAGATCAAGGAGGATATCAAAATAAAAAAAGTAAAAAAATTTAAACAAGACTTTTTCACTTATTTGAAAATAAGTCTATCTTTTAAATCTTTTAAAACTAGAGTCAATAAAGATTGGAGGATTAGGAAGGTAATGTACTACTAACGCATTTAGCCCTCTTTATTGCTGCCATTATTGTTGTACAAATATTAAATTTTATTATTATATATTTCTTTTTATGAATTTCTATTGTTTTTTTAGATAAAAGATGTGGTATACTATGAGACTGATTAAATGAAGTAGTGGATTCATAAGTTTTAATACTATAATCTTGCATAAATTCAAATTTACCTATTTCATATACCTTATTGAACATTTCCCTAGAAATACTCCAACTAGCTAAGTATTTTTTAATGTTACTAATGGTAATGGTAACTTCTAAAAAAATAATATAACCTTATTCTCAATACTAAATTACATAGAGTTTCCATTTCTAATTCTTAGACAAATTAGAATTTCAAAGTTACGGGAACACCACCGGGTTTGGCCTTATAACATGCCATACTGGGTTTTAACAGGCTAATCGAAATGGTTTTAGGCTTACTAATGTATAAACTACTTTCACTAATACTTTGAAGATTCTAATAGATTTAAGATAGTATCTGATCTAGAAAATAAATGATTATCTAAGAATCACTTTCAATAATGAGATTTAACTAAGAGTTTTAAATTGTGCAAGAATGTCCCTAATCTCTCAATCTAGAAGAGAAATGCTGTAATAGTAAAAGAAATAGTCAATAGAATATGGATTAACTATATTAGGGATAGGTCCTAGGAACAAACAAAAAACCCCAGTGGCAAAACTACACAAGGTAATAACAAAGAAATAAAATAATAATAATAATATGGAGAAAAATAAAATAACGAGAAAAAAATAAAAGGAAAGACATAAGAATTTACGTGGTACGGTTAAATGACCTACATCCATGGGTAAATAAGGAACAAAACTTCACTACGAAGAAGATAATATACAAAACTTTAACAAAGTGTTCCTAAGCCTATAAAACACCACTGATACAAAACATGTGAACCACAAAAACAAATGCCCAAAATAGGCAACCAAAAACATGTACTTGGTATTGTGCATTAAAGAACTAAACAAAGCCTTATCTTATAAAGCCACTAAGACGATGGATGTTTTGTTGGTGTTCGATGTGGGACACGATCACATGGATGCAAGGCATCCCCTAAGAAATCTCCACCGTGACTTGCATTTCAAACTCACAGTAATTTTGCTCTACCTTCTCCACAAAAGTCCGAACGCCATAAATCACGAATAGTAAATGCCATTCAAGTTTAGGCACTTCTTGAATGACTTACGAACTCTATCCATTTCTTCTACAACTAACAAAGCATATGCAACTAAATTTACACATCTTTGTGGCGGTCAAATCTTTTTTCTTAGTCTATTCTTGGCTATAGAATACTCATCTTCTTCTCAAACTTCATCAGTGAAACTATAGGTACCTATAATGAGCTTTGCTGAATAGAAAAAGCTCACTTAAAAGGACCAGAACTATTAATTTCAACTTCTACCTGCTCCAGCGTACTATTTTCATTTGTGAGAGAAGAACTAGAAGATCCCTTTTGGAATTTAACATAGACAATTTAGAAAATGCAACATGTCTACTAACTACAAATTCTGGTGATTTGGGATTGGACATAATAATTTATATCCTTCCACTCCAGAAGCATATTCAAGGAAAATACATTTCTTAACTCTAGGTTCCAATTTCCCATCATTTTCATGCATGTAAGAAGGATACTTAAAAACTTTTCAATCAGAGTAATTAACAAGTATGCTTAACCAAACCGTCTCAGAAGTTCTAAAATAAATAGTTGCAGAAGGAGTGTAGTTGACAATTTAACAAGCCATATAAACGACCTCTAGCCGAAAATCCTTTGTCAGCCATATATTTGAAATTATACAACATGCTATTTCAAAAAGAGTTCTGTTCATACGTTCAACAATGCCATTTTGTTGATGCATCATTTGTTGGGTATCTCTGACTCGTATCCTATACCACGCAGCGGAAAATAAAGTGAGATACCCTCCCAGGACCCGTCTATGTGTGGAAAACAAGACATAAAGAGCGTAAAGGTAATAGCTTTTTACCTTTAGGTGATCGTCTGAAGAACAAAAATTTTTCCTCTTCAAATCAAGGCGCGATCCAGCTATCCTCGTGATCAACCTTCACATGAGTTGAATGTCTAACCACTATAATCACAATGTGTAATTATCTCTAACAGTAATCCACACAGAGGAATACTCTAGCATGAAGTTTTATGTGCTAGCAGAAATTCTAAGTGGCGGCTAGGGTTCCTTTTCAAGATCAAATCGAGAGAGAAGAAGAAGAAGAGAAGGTTTATGCGGCTGCAGTTTTTCTCATGTAAATCACCCATAGGGTTTTCGGTTATATCATCATAAAACAAAAAATTCACTAAAAATCTGGAATTCTAAAACAATTAGAGTTCCCTAATTGTAATTGGAAACATCAAGTTCTCACAATTACAACTTGTATCACAAATTATAACTAATTATAATTTGCCCACAACTTCTCTTTCTCTCAATTAACCCCACAGTGTTATCAAATAACATCTTGAGTATTGTGTGTGACCTATTAGGTTTCCCAATCAATTGGTAGAGAACATGAATTAATCCAAACGTCTTTGAGATTAATAATTCATAATTAATTAGAATTAATCCTAATTAGGATTGGTTTATTAATTCATCAATTAATAAACCCATATTCTCATATCATGATCGGTATCTAGCAACACATCATGACCACCCAAGTGTTCAGGAAGTCAAGTGGCTTGACATGAATCTTTCAATAACAAATTTCAGTACAATTAACTCATTTTACCATACAATATCTCATTCGGTTTGGAGTACAGAATTAGTACCAACTCCCTCTAAAAATAATTCTGACCCGAATACATTAATACTTGTACCAGGAACCCACTACACTAGATGTGTATTAATTGGAACTGTTTCCAATACACAATTGCCTTGGCCAAGGACTTTCCGAGTAGTAATTTTTACAAGTGGCCGTGAGATATTCGTCCCTACTATTAGGAGTGGTGAATCCTTTATTGACCCTCTCAACTACTTTCGTTTACCTCACAATGTACCCAATATCCATCCCATAGGCGGCCCTCGATTGAGCTCCGGAGATTAGAATCAAAGTACAAGGCTCAGCAAACAAAGTACCTTGGAGATCTCAAGTCTAAGGATACTTGCACGTTTGCTATATTGAGATTATATTACTGGCACTAAATAGTTATCCATGTGATTATCTCAAAGTTAGGTCATCCAATGAACTTGTTCCATTAACAAGCATCTATATGTTAACTTTGAGTATCTCAATACTCACAGTTATGAGAACCACCGCCTGATCAAATCAGGAAGTCTAACACATGCTAGTCTTAATGCATTAATGATGTCCTGTCTCATTAATATTATGACTAGGGACTATTTAAGTACCAATGCTATCCAGTATAGTAGGAATCTCATATCACGATCTCTATCATGATTTCCTTAACACAGTGTTGTACTAAGGACTTTATCGAACAGTTATATTACTTAAAGTAAACAAAAGAAAATGTAAGATAAATAATGCCTTTTTTTTATTAAAATAAAATGTGTCATATACAATGTATAAGTGATTGCCTCAAGGGCACAACACTAACAAACTCCCACTTGCACTAGAGCCAATCATTCATGTATCTAATACCGAATGACTCAACATGAAAATGATGTTTCTTTTGGGATAGTGTCTTGGTAAGCGGGTCAGCTATGTTCTCATCTGTGGGAACTCTCTCTATTTTTTTTCCTTAGCTGCTTCAGAAGCGGCTATGTACTCAGCTTCTGTTGTAGAGTCGGCAATAGTCTCTTGTTTGGAACTTTTCTAACTTATTGCCCCTCTGCACAACGTAAACACGTAGCCGGACTGTGATTTGAAATCATCTTTGTCAGATTGAAAACTGGTATCAGTATACTCGTTTATTTTCAAATCACCTTCTCCATATACTAAGAACATATCCTTAATCCTTCATAAGTACTTAAGGATATTCTTTACAGCTGCCCAATGACCTTCACCAGGGTCGGATTGTTATCTGCTCGTCAAATTGAGAGCACAAGATACATCGGGCCTAGTGCATATCATATCATATATGATAGATCCAACTACCGAGGCATATGGAATCTTACTCATGTGATCCCTTTCAACTTGTGTTTTGGAAACATCGATATTGAAAGACTTACACCATGTGACATGGGTAAGAATCCCTTTTTGAATTGATCCATGCTAAACCTCTTTAACACTTTATCTATGTATATAGACTGTGAAAGGCCTAGTAACCTTTTAGATTTATCTCTATAGATCCTTATTCTGAGAATATAGGTTGCTTTTCCAATGTCTTTTATGGAGAATTGTTTGGACAACTAAATTTTAACCGTTTGCAAGACAGGTATATCATTTCCTATTAACAATATATCATCTACATAAAGTAATAAGAAAACGATTGCTCTCCCACTAACCTTCTTGTATACACAAGGCCCATCCATGTTTTGAATGAAACCAAACTTTTTGATTGTTTCATCAAAACGGATGTTCTAACTCCTAGAAGCCTGCTTAAGTCCATAAATGAACATTTGCAGCTTGTACACCTTTATGCTATCATTGGATGTGAAACCCTTAGGTTGTGTCATATACACTTCCTCAGTCAGATTTCCATTTAGAAAAGCTGTTTTCACATCCATTTGCCAAATCTTATAATTATGATGAGCAGCCATGGCTAGGAGTATCTTGATGGATTTCAACATGGCTACTGGCGAAAAGATTTCATCATAGTCAATACCATGTTGTTGACGATAAGCCTTTGCCACTAGTCGTGCTTTATAGGTAATTAAGTTACCATCCATGTCAGTTTTCTTCTTGAAAACCCACTTGCACCCAATAGGTTTAATTCCTTTTGGTAGATCAACCAAAGTCCATACTTGGTTGTCGTACATGGAATCCATTTCTGACTTCATGGCCTCAAGCCATTTGTCAGATTTTGAATTGTTCAGAACATCCTTGTAGGTAGTAGGCTCATCTTCATCTATGAGTAATATGCCATTGTGGTCACTAATGAGAAATCCATATCTCTCAGGTACCACACGTATCATACTAGATCTACGAGGTTCTTGTGTATTAGAAGGTTTATCCATTCTCTCAACAGATGTGGGGTTAGACGGTTGATCCTCGTTTGTTTGATCTTCATGAACTTCACTAAGTTCAAACTTACTCCCACTGTCCCCCTTGAGCATGTGCTCTTTCTTTAAGAAGACGACATGCTTCGAAATAAACAATTTATTTTCGGAGGATAGATAGAAGTAATATCCAAAAGATTCTTTCGGATATCCCACAAACAAACACTTGTCAGACTTACTATCAAGTTTCTCTGACTGTAGTCTTTTAACAACGGTAGGACAACCCCATACTCGCAAGTGAGATAACTTTGGTCTCTTACCAAAGAACATCTCAAATGGGGTAGTATCAATCGATTTTGTCGGAACTTTATTCAGTATATAAACAGAAGTCTCTAGTGTATACCCCCAAGATGATTTTGGAAGGTCTGCAGAAACCATCATGGTCCGTACCATGTCTAGAAGGGTTCGATTCTTTCTCTTAGATACACCGTTATGTTGAGGTGTATGTGGTAGAGTCTATTGAGATAATATCCTATTATCTCTAAGATAACTTAGAAACTCTTGACTCAAGTATTTTCCTTTTCGATCAGATCTTAGAGTCTTAATACTTTTGCCAAAATTCTCTATTTCATTCTTGAAATCTTTGAACCTTTCAAAGGCCTCAGATTTGTATTTCATTAAATACAAATACCCGTATCGTGAGAAATCATCGATAAATGTTATGAAATAGTTATAACCTCCTCTTGCTTGTATTGACATTGGGCCACATACATAAGAATGTATAAGTTCTAATAACTCCTTGGCCCGTTCTCCTTTCCTGGAAAAGGAGTTTTAGTCATTTTGCCTAGTAAACAAGACTCGCATATGCCATATAATTTATAATCAAATATCCCTAAGTCACCAAGCTTGTGTAATTTAGAAACACAATTTTCATTTACATGGCCCAAATGACAATATCATAAGTAAGCGGTGTTAGAGTTATCCATTTTAGGTTTCTTATTATTTATATTAAGAATTGGATTATCCAAGTCTAGAACATATAAACCATTAACTAAAGTTGCTGAACCATAATGAATATCATTTAATGAAAATGAATAACATTTATTCTTAAATATTAAATGAAATCCATACAAGTCTAAACACACAACTGAGATAATATTTTTCATTAAAACTGGTACATAATAACAGTTTTGCAGTCTAGAATTAATCCCGAAGGCAGGTTCAGCTTGTATGTCCTCACAGCAAGTGCAACAACCTTTGCTCCATTTGCAGTATGTAGGTCCACATCGCCTTTATCTAGCCTTCTACTGCCTTTTAGTCCCTGCAAGTTATTGAACAAATGAGATCTACATCCGATATCTAATACCCATATCTCATTTTTAAAGGCAGTATTTATCTCAATCATAAACATACCTGGAGAAGAAGTAGAAGTGCTTGTAAGCTTCTCTTTCTACTTCTTGTCCTTAATAGTCTCCAAGTAGGCTTTGCAGTTACACTTCCAGTGGCCCATCTTCCCACAATGATGGCATGGGCCCTTGGTAGCTGCGTCCTTCTTTTTCCCACCACCTTTGGGCTTCATGGGAGCATTCTTCTTCTTCTTTTGAACTTTCTTCTTAGAAAAGGAAGATTCTACCATAAAAATCGCATTGAAATCCTTCTTTATGGAGGACTCCACAGTTTTGAGAAGATTGATCAACTCAAGAATGGTGGACTCAATCTTTTTCATCTAATAGTTAATCACAAATTGTGAGAAACTATTAGGCAAAGATTGTAGAATTAAGTCAACACTTAAGTCATGATCCATTGCAAACCCGAAAGATCCAAGCTTCTCGATCAAGCCCAGTATTTTCAGCCTATGAGTGGCCACAGAAGAACCTTTTGCCATTTTGCAATGAAATAGTTGGTTTGAGATCTCATATCTCTCAATTCTGACTTAGGCATCAAATAGCTCTAAAAAATGTAAAATGATCGATTGAGCATCCATATGCTCATGCTGTTTTTGCTACTCAGGAGTCATGGATGCCAGCATAATATATGATGTTGTATCACTATCCTCCTTGTGCCTTCTATGGACAACATGCTCATCAACATTAGCATTCTGGGCTGGTGGTGGTGGAATAGAAGCATCTAGCACGTAGAGTAACTTTTTCGATTTGAGAACGATTCTCAAATTTCTATACCAGTCGAGATAGTTTGATTCGGTTAACTTGTTGGTTTCCAAGATGCTACATAAGTTCAAGTTTGTTGACATGATGCAAGTGACCTAGATGTAAAGATAGAGAACATTAGCTACTTATATATGCACATGATATGCAAATAATTAGGACTTCAATTAAATGCATTTTTACTCCACTATTTTACTCAAACCAATAGCCCCCACTATTGATTCGGAAAAGCCCGTTGGAAGCTTTCCTAGTGGACCGGTATTAAAATTCCTTAAGAATAACCTTGGGTTTACCCAACAAGCCATCCTTAAGTTCATTGGTAGGTATCCAATACCAATTACATCGTATGTAACTACAGGATCATTGGGTAATTAACAACTTTTAATCTTAAAGCCTTTTGGGCTACCCCAACTTTTCCTCTAAATTTCTTTATACTTGAGTTTGCCCAACCGAGAAAAAGAATTTAGTTAAACCCGACTCATTAATCAGAAATTTAATTTCAAAGGAATTTAATTTCATAGCTTGAACATGCCTAATGTCAAGTAGGCTTGGGTTTGCCCAACAACCTGGTCTCGAAAAAGGACTCTCGTTCTTACTATATTAACGGAAGGAATTAGGTTTAATATTAATTGAGGAATTTGTTCCTTATAGTGATTTCGTTGAATGACATGCATAAAAATCAATAAATCACATAATTGATAATTATGATAATAAAGTGATTATGTAGTATGGTTATGGACTTTTACCCTAAATTAATTTTTTAAGCCATAAAAGAAATTAATATATTTAACCCTATGTATTCATGCATGATTTAAGTAGAAGGTCTTACCTCCTTGCATTGTTTTGGTCGCCATCTCCTGAATAGAATAATTCTACTCCTATCTAACCTATGTAAACTAATTAAATAATTTCCTAAAGAGAGAAAATCTTGAGTTACATTTGAGGGGAGTTAGATGTGAAGAGAATTATACAAGAATTCTAGAGAAGGCAGGACACGCAGGCCCTATTTCATAAAAAACTAAAATTGTAAAATGTATGAACTAATATAATCGGTTTTAATCCATAACCATCCATCATGCCATTAACTATACTTAAACAAAATAAACATATACTTTTATTATTCCAAAATCACTATTTTGGAAAGGTAAAACAGAATTCTAAAATCACCATTTTAGAAAGATACACTAATTTTAGATTTTCAAAATCATTATTTTGAAAAATAAAAATGTTTGTCTCAAAACTAATTTTGAGAGAATGCTTTTGGGTCCCGTCTCGCAAGAACAATGGCGGTCCCGCCTCTTATCAAATGAGATTTTTCCCTTTTCAAAATTCTATTCCAGAATTTTTTTTTTTAAACAGCTAGATCGTGCAAAACAAAGCATAACTGGCGCCGGTGTGGAAGGCTAGAGCCGGCGCTGACTCTGGTATGGTTTTAAAAAAAAAAATTCTTCCAAAAACAATTTTTGGATGTTCGCAAAACAGAACGGAACCGGCGCCGGCTTGGAGGTCGGTGCGGGCGCAGCCTCTGTTCTAAAACAATAGCGACGATTTTTCAAAAACTTCCAGAAACAATTTTTGGTGCTTTCTTCTTTTGCAAATTTTCAGTGAGAACAATTCTCAGCTGTATTTTCCATTTTGAAGCTATAAACAACAACCAATTTGTTAGTTTAAACAAAATCAAAACGGAAAATTAAGATGAAACGGAGGACAACATCCATGTTGCAAGAAAACGTTTTTCCTGCAGAAATTTTCAGCATAAAAGAAAGCATCTTTTCAAAATATGCTGTGACTTTTATACAATCATATTGTGCTACAGACCCAACCCATAAAGATCGAAACAATTTCGACTCGAGTGAAAATGATTTTCACAGCAAACAAAGACAAATATGAAAACAGTTTTTCATGCCAAAACAATGTTCGTAGACCACACATAGCATGTCTCTGATACCACTGTTGGGTATCTCTAGCTCGTATCCTATACGGCACAGTGGAAAATAAAACGAGATACCCTCTCAGGACCCGTCTATGTATGGAAAACAAGACATAATGAGAGTAAATGTAACAGATTTTTACCTTTAGGTGATCATTCAAAGAACAAAAATTTTTCTTCTTCAAGTCGAGGCGCGATCCAGCAATCCTCATGATCAACCTCCACGTGGGTTGAACGTCTAACCAGTATAATCACAGTGTGTAATTATCTCTAACAGTAATCCACACAGAGGAATACTCCAGCACGAAGTTTTCTATGCTAGCAGAAATTCTAAGTGGCGGCTAGGGTTCCTTTTCAAGATCAAATCAAGAGAAAAGAAGAAGAAGAGAAGGTTTATGTGGCTGCAGTTTTTCTCACGTGAATCACCATTAGGGTTTTTGGTTATATCATCATAAAATCGAAAATTCACTGAAAATATGAAATTCTAAAACAATTAGAGTTCCCTAATTGTAATTGGAAATATTAAGTTCTCACATTTACAATTTGTACCACAAATTATAACTAATTATAATTTGTCTACAACTTCTCTTTCACTCAATTAACCCCACAATGTTATCAAATAACAGCTTGAGTATTGTGTGTGACCTATTAGGTTTTCCAATCAATTGGTAGAGAACATGAGTTAATCCAAACGTCTTTGAGATTAATAATCCATAATTAATTAGAATTAATCCTATTAATTCTAATTAGGATTGGTTTATTAATTCATCAATTAATAAACCCATATTCTCAGATTATGATCGATATCTAGCAACACATCATGACCACCCAAGTGTTTAGGAAGTCAAGTGGATTGATATAAACCATTCAATAACAAACTTCAGTGCAATTAACTCATTTCACCATACAATATCTCATTCGGTTTGGAGTACAGAATTAGTGCCAACTCCCTCCAAAAATAATTCTAGCCCGAATACAATAGTACTTGTACCAAAAACCCACTACTCTAGATGTGTATCAATTGGAACTATTTCCAATACACAATTGCCTTGGCCAAGGACTTTTCGAGTAGTAATTTCTACAAGTGACCGTGAGATATTCGTCCCTACTATTAGGAGTGGTGAATCCTTTATTGACCCTCTCAACTACTTTCGTTTACCTCACAATGTACCCAATATCCATCCCATAGACGGCCCTCTATCGAGCTCCGGAGATTGGAATCAAAGTACAAGGCTCAGCAAACAAAGTACCTTGGAGATCTTAAGTCAAGGATACTTGCACGTTTGCTATATTGAGATTATATCACTGGCACTAAATAGTTATCCTTGTAATTATCTCAAAGCTAGGTCATCCAATGAATTTGTTCCATTAACAAGCATCCATGTGTTAACTTTGAGTATCTCAATCCTCACAGTTATGAGAACCACCGCCTGATCAAATCAGGAAGTCTAACATATGCTAGTTTTAACGCATTAATGATGTCATGTCTCATTAATACTATGACTAGGAACTATTTAAGTACTAACACTATCCAGTGTAGTAGGAATTTCATATCACGATCTCTATCATGATTTTCTTAACATAGTATTGTACTAGGGACTTTATCGAACAGTTATATTACTTAAAGTAAACAAAAGAAACTGTAAGATAAATAATGCCTTTTTTTTAAAAATAAAATGTGTCATATACAATGTACAAGTGATTACTTCTATGGCACAACACTGACATCATTCTCATTGTATGATGCCAAGCAATTCCTTCATTCTTACAAAATTCATCAAATTCTTTTTTGCAGAATTCCATGTCATTATTTGTCCTTAATTGCTTGTTCTATTTATCTGTCTGTTTCTTAATCAAAACTTTCTACCATTTGAAAGTTAGATAAACATCACTTCTATACTTCAAAGAATAGACCCAAACTTTCCTTGAATAATCATCAATGAAAGTCAAAATATACTTGGCACTACCCTTAGAAGGAACTTAAGATAGACCATAAAGACCTGAATGAATATAATCCAAAGTACTTTTAGTACGATGAATTGCTAGTGAGTTTGACCCTTTACTGCTTCCAAAAAATACAGTACTCATAAAAGTGTAATTCCCTTTTATTTTGGCCAGTAAGAAGGCCTCTATTGCTCATATGCATAACCTTTCTCACTCATGTGAGCTAAACACATATGTCACAATTTGGTACTGTCTGCACGGATAAAGTTGATGTTAAAACCACGGCATAATCTATGACAATAGTACCTTGCAAAGTATACAAATTACCAGACTTGCAACCTCTTATAACAACAAGAGCACTTTTATAGACATTCATAACTTCACTTTCAGTTATATATTTACACCCAAAAGCCTTAAGGATGCCTAAAGAGATGAAATTTTTCTTCAAATTAAGAACATGTATAATATCAATAATAGTCCTCACTACACTATCATGCATTTTAATTCGAACTATGCCCTTACCCACAATATTTCAGATAGCATTATTGCCCATCAAATCGATTCCACCATTATAACTTTCATAATTAGAAAATAAATTTCTATTGGGACACATATGGTAAGCACAATCTGAATCTAAAATCCATTCATTTGCAGACCTTATCTTATTATCAGTCACAAAGAAAATATTTCTTTCACTCCTATCTGCTACTACAAAAGTTTCAGCAACATCAATAGATTTTTCCTTATGCTTAACCTTATTTATCAACTTCAAGCATTCAGATTTAATGTGCCTCTTTTTATGATAATAATTGCAAATCAAATTTTTATGTCTAGATTTGGATCTAGATTTTGATTTAATATTGTTACAATTTCTATTTTCGAATCTACCTTTGACCTTCAGCCTAATTTTCACTAACTTCCCTAATCTCTATCAATACACTCTTTTGATTTCAAAGCAGATTTAATTTTTTGATATCATAGTGTTTCAAAAATGCTTAAAAGATTGCAGAAAGGAACATAATAATAAAATAGCTTGATCCTCATCATCTATTTTCACATAAATATTAGTCAAATCCACAATAAAGGAATCAAATGTATCAAGATGTGAGATAATAGATAAATTTTTAGTTATTCAAAAAGTAAACAAAGTTTGCTTTTGGTAGAGTTGATTCTCTATTGTCTTTTTCATATACAAAGCTTTCAACTTTTCCCATATAGCTTTGGTTGTAGTTTCAATAGAGACTTCCCTTAAAATCACATCAAATAGATTTAAAATAATACCTAATCTCACCATTTTATCAAGATCTTCAAATGCCGCTATTGTTATCTATGTTGGCTTTTCCTCTACTCTTTTCAATATTAAATCAACCTCGTCCTAAATTAGAATGGCCTCTATCTTGAGCAGTCACATGCTAAATTTGACATCCCGATCAAAATTTTGCACTTTAATCTTTGTTATTGTCATTACCATTAAGTCAAAAGCTAAAAGCTCTATACCAGTTTTTTAGAGATAGGTCCCAGGAAAAAACTAAAAAACCTAGTGGCAAAACTGCACAAGAACATAATAAAGAAATAAAATAATAATAATGTGGAGAGAAAATAAACTAACGAGAAAGGAAATAAAAAGAAAGATACAAGAATTTACGTGGTTCGGTCAAATGAGCTACGTCCACAGGTAGAGAATGAACAAAACTTCACTATGAAGAAGATAATATACAAAAATTTAAGAAAAGTATTCCTAAACCCATAAAATACTACTAATATAGCACAAGTGAATCACAAAACAAATGCCCAAAATAGGCCACCAAAATCGCTTGTACTTGGTGTTATGCATTAAAGAGCCAAACAAAGCCTTATCTGTAACACCCCTAAATATGTAGCCTAAATAGCTAGGGATGTCACCCCATCCTTTGGACCAGGGGTCTTTATAACAAAGTAGGATAAAACTATAGGAAAGAAAGTAAAAGAAAATGATAAATCTTTGGTACTTAAACTTAAATTACATCACGAAGAAATTCACTAAGATCGATAAAATATAAACTCCAAGTTTGACTGAAAGAAATTCTAATCATATAACTAGAATTAAAGATAATAAATGTATCAAGACCTATCACTATTTCAAAATAGAACTTCAAGTCCCAGTCTTGATAAACTTACATTCCTCTAAAAATGTGATTAGAGAAAAATGTATGAGATTATAAATAGTCTCAATAAGTCCGAGATGTGTGGTTGTGGCACAGTTTTCAAAATACATGTCATGATGCATAAATGAAGATAATTTGAGTGGTATGCACAATAATAAAATTTATCCTCTTGTGGAATTTAATTTTAGGGAAAATAATGAGTATTTGTATTATACCGTTTAAACAAAATCCTCATTGGTAAAATACTGAATTACACAACACCATCTCTGGAACAGATTTGTTATTTATGTAAAGTTTTGGAACTAAATCCTCCATATTAATGTTGACATGTCTGAAGTTACTAAGACATAACCAAGTCCAAAATTAACATGTAGGGTGTACGTCCCCTACCGAGAGAACACTTCAAACATTTCTGTCATCTAATTCATCAAGCAGATGTCCTACATCTGTCCTCTACTAAAAACCATGTTGCTAGCTAAAGACTCGGCTTGGTCACCTAGGACTAATGTCCCGTTTGGTAAAAGATAGACATCAGGAGGCGGCCAATCTTCCAGTAGTCTCTCATTAACTGACGTAACCTAGTCCTAGTACCTCGCCCATTGAGTGCTCAATGTCTAGATTTTGATGTAATTCAAGAAATTCACATTCCGATGTGGAATATATATAATTTCATTTTTGAAAGAAAAATATTGTTCTAGGTGTAGGTAATCCATTTCCCAAATTCAATCTGATCCTGAACTCAAAACCACTTTTTCCCTAAGATTTCTAAAACCAAATCCTTTTATCTAGTTTAGAAATTTGTTCAAGGGTATAATAATTCATCAAACACCATTGGCTTGTAGAAAGCAATAATAAATGGAGCCATTTGAATAAAGTTTGTACCATGATTTTCGTGATGTCTGCATGCATGAAATGCATAAGCATATTGTCATGAATAGCATATATTTGATGCAAGGCTCCAAAATTATAATACTCATGAAAAGTTTCGCATAAATTCTTAAGAATAAATAAACTATAATAAAACCATTATTTATGATATGCATCATTTTCATGCATAAGTATTTTCCTCAAGTGATAGTCTCATAAATTAGATCATAAATTTTCATGCCATAAGCATAAACATTTCAAGAAATTAAGCATGAATTATATATGTAAAATCTTGCATAATTAAAAATCACAGTATTTAGTAAGGATTTCGCATTTATAATATGCATTTGCTAAAATATGCTTTGGGATGCAAGGACTTACCTTGACCAAGTTTAGCAAAAGAAATGTCTTCACTTAAATCAAGTTCTTGCTCCACTTTCTCCTCCAAAGCCCTCCACGTATAACATATATATACCATATAGGAATTTATTTTCTATTTTCTTTATTCTTAAACAAAGCGATAATCGAGACCTTAAAATTATTAAGGAATTTTTTTTAGGCCTTAAGTAACCTAAAACACTTAGCGACATAGCTTAATTAACTCTATAAAGAATCGTATCAAGAAATCTAATAATCTACTAAAGCATCCTTAATCCACATAGCATAGGATTCTCCTATTTCTTTATTAACACTAATAGCTAAACAAGCCTTAATTAACATGAAAAAACCTTAATTAGTCACACAAACCCTAATCAACCATGCAACTCTAATTATTTAAATTAATCAAGTAGCACCTACACTAATTTATACACCAAGCATACCAAGAAATCAAATAGCTTTGCAAAAATTAAGGTTCTCATCAAAGGTCTCTTTTTATAATGGTGTAAGATGTCATTATCCAAAATCATATTATTTGGGAAAATTACTAAATTTTTAATAAATATAGCCCCAAAATCCTAAACATCACACAAAATCCATTTAAGTAAAATTTTGAAATATTTGTAGTTATTCCTTTGAATAAGTTCATTTTCTCATTTCAAACACAAAATTCTATTTTATATAAAACAAAGGCAAAAATCATCTACTAAATTAATCAAGAAAACCATTTTATTTTGTTACAAAAACTTCTAGTTTAATACCTTGATATGTGACGTAAATTACCGTATATTTATCTCCCTAAGTTTTCTACAAAAAAGGACTCAAATAAGTTTTACATAAAGACCCGGGTGAACAATAATCTGTTTGAGTAGTTAATTTGAAAATTTCATATCTCACAAATTACAATAGATTTTTTGATGATTATTTTTCTAAAATATTTCTAACATCGTGAAATTTCTATAGTCCAAAATTACGAGAAAACTTAATCTGAAAAGGGAATTTTTGGGGGTTTAAAAATAGCTATCTATACTGGGGTTTCTATTTAGATTGCACTGTTTTGGTGTAAGGATTACTAAATTGAGTTTTCTTCATTTATTTCATGCAAAATTTACACCACAAGAATCTTAGCACCTAATACTATTCTTAGAAACTCAAAATTTATCAAGCTATGAACAAAAATTCAGCTCACAAACAAGACCAAATTCATCTTCAAAACAAAACCAACAATCCTCTATTTTTATCACCATTATACAAACTCCTCAACAATATCAAATCCTTTCATCCACCACATATATAACCACCCATACATAGCATAACACAACCACAACATAGATACATCATTTTTTTAAGCAAAAACACACATAAAATTAACATAATCACATATTATGCCAAATTGTTCATTACAATAACAATTTCGGCCAGCATGAAAGGAAAGAGAGAAAAATGCATTCTTTACTCAAAAGACATCTACTACTAACATCATTACATGGCAAGATTAATATCATAACACAATTTCACATCCAAAGTAGTAGATATAGCAAATTTTCACAAGGTAAGAAAGCTGGACAGATTTACCCTTTTTTAGTTTGTGTGATGAAGTGAAAGAAATGTGGTGTTTCTTACTTACCTTCTTAAAGATTCCCTCTTATCTTCAAATAAAATCAGTAGGTGAAGCTTCTTTCTACCCCTGACATGTAAGTCTCTTGTGTTGTGAAAAGAAGGAGAGTAGAAAGGAAAGAATAAGAGAGCTTTAGCTTGAAGAAGGAAGCTTTCTTCTTTAGGTGAGTAGGTTGGCCGGCGGCTTCAACGGGAAAAGGGCAGGAGGGCTATTTTCATGGAAGAATGAGGGAAACTTGAGAGAAAGATAGGTGGGATGGCTGGCCATAGTGGAAGAAGTGACGGGAAACTGTCATTTTGTACTAGGGTAATTTTGATCTAAGGGTTGAGATGTATTTGCTAAAAATCTAAGGGTTGTGATTTAATGTATTTGTAATAGGTCAAGATAGCTCATTGGTCATGGGTATGGTCTTGGGTCAACGGGTCAATCAGTCACTAATCTTCTAAATAAATTTAAATTCGTTCAAAAAGGCATTTTTCTAAAAGGGAAATTCATTGATATACTAAAAGTTGAGACGTAAAACTATAGTTAATTTTGACTAAATTACATACTACATATAATGCAAATATGTAATATAACAATTAATTGTGCATACATCACTTACTACAAATCATGTAAATAATTATCTTGATGTACTTATTTCTCTAAGAAAAGTCTAATAATGAATATGTGAAATAGCCACAACTAATTCATTTAATTTTATAATGTGCAACTAATTTAGTTAATTGTTTAATTGTCTAGGTTGTGATTTAGTTGGGTATTATATTATTTATAAGGCCACTAAGGTGGTGGATGTTTTGTTGGTGTCTTATGTAGGACATGGTCACATTGATGCAAGGCATCCTTTAACATCAACAAATTGAAGATAATTGCTATAGGCTTGGATGAGAGCCATGTTACCTTTCAAGAATGATTTTAAAATATAAAGATATAACTTGAGATCAAAGGATACGGAACAACATGAATCTAATATCAATTCACCTGATAGGATTAGAAATTAAAAGTAAATAAGTACTATACTTACAAAACATAAATGTAAAACTTACAAATAGAGGTGTTGTAATACTTTCTTGTTATAATTTTTTTTTTTAAAGTATGTGAGATTGCAAAGAAAATTTGCACGAATGCTGATTTTTTTTTCACTCTACCTTAAATATTATAACTAGAATCCTTCTATAGCAACTAAACCATAAATGAAATTTAATAGTACATTTACATAAAAATATTGGTAAATAATTGGACTTTGTCCTCATGCAATTGATGGCAAAGTACCATAGTGGCATTGGTGTCTTATCTTCATCCTTATCAAGAATCTTAGCTACAAATAACTTTATATATCATAATGTAAATAGGCTTGGACCAAACTAGAAGGTTTCTCAATATCTCCATTACCAAGAAGTAATGATAAAATATTAGATAGGTTATCACTTTCTTTTGAGGAGTTAATATCTGATAAGTCTTTGATCAACTTGGCATTTAACTCTTCCCAAAATAACTTTAGTTGAGTTCTTGTAATTGTGCCTTTATCTTTAGTGTCTAACCTTTGATGTGGACTTTGCGACAGAAATAATTGATCTTACAAATATGATAAGAATAGAAATTCCAACCTATAATATATGATATCTGATCATTGAGATATCTCCAAGGGATAATAAATCTCAGATTCTATAAGTTCTTGGTTTATCTGAGCAGGCCTAACTTTTGTAGGTGAAGATAAAATATCAGGCTAAATATAGCTAAAAAACTAGCCAAGGAGCAACAAAACGCAGCACACCTGCGTGAAGAAGGAAAAAGGGAAAAAAAATATTTTCTCTTTACCTCTTCTTCTTGTTCTCACAATTGGCTGAACTAGAATATGCGGAACTGAGGTAGGCACGCTCGTGGAAACATCTGGTGCAATTCCTACAAGCCTTCTACTTCGTCTTTGCATGTAGATGAATGTCTAGCTCTTGATCCTCCAGTATATGGCCTGCCTAATATCGTTTTTGGTGAAACAACTTAGGGGCCAAAGAATTTCTGGAGAGGGAGAGGAAAAAAACGTATGGTATTTTTCACAGAGAGGAAGCATTGGAAAAAAACAACGTTGTTTTCTTTTTTCCTGTTTAACCTAAATAAAACCCTAGATTAAACTGGATTGGGCCATTGGACTCTTAGTTTAACCTTTTGGGCTTAATTAATTATTCTAACTAAAACCAAATAATTGGCCCAATTAATAAATAATTAATTTTTTCAGCCCAAATAAACTAGTCCAATTAATTAAGCCTATATTAGTTTAGTTCCAGGTTAATCTTTAATTATTCAAACTAGGCCAAAGCCTTGAATAATTAATTAACCCACCAAACTAATTTAATTAATTCTCTCTCTCCATGGACCTTTATTTTATTCTAGCCCAATAATTAAATCAGGCTACTTAAATAAAATAAATTCCATTTAATTTAATATCAATTCTTTAGCCCATATTTAATTAGGACTCACGGTCTATACTGGGGACCAAAAGACACACCGCCTTGGCTACTAAAATGACCAAAATACCCTTGCCATAAAAATAGCTGTATTTTGCATTATAAATATTTCCTAATATCACTATAAGGAAATATTGACCCTAAGGACAATGCTGCGTTCGCAAAGTCTCCGACCTACAGGTGAAATGACTAAAATACCCCTCTACACATCGCCGTACATTTAGAGAGGAAGAAGTGTACTAACACCCCTCTAAATGACATCTACCATCCTTAAGCTTCTACTCCAATGATCCACGACTTCCTGGAGTGTTTTCGCTTTCCAAGGGAGTTACCCTAAAGCAAACATTCAAGTCATGTTTCCCAGGGCCCTGGATAATTTAGACCATTCGGACAACCACATGGGGCGATATAGTGCAGAAACTATCTTGTACAAGTCTGTCTTAACTAACTAGTCACACATACCCAACATGCAAGTATATTGGCCCTACGATAGAACCTCAACTACAGCAAATCAAAGTATATGCTTCCAGCTTCGCCAGACCACCAACTCACACTCAAGTCGTAGAGTACTAGTCCACGCTGTAGCGGTAGTAGTCTAGATTTCTACCATATAGTACTTTGAGAAACCACTACTACAGGTCATGTTCTACGTATTCGAAATATGCTTATGTCATGAAGTGAGTGGACTACCCACTGGCTAAAGGTAAGCCATTTCCCATTTGGAATTCATAACATAATAACCTAAACATGATGAGGTTCCCAGTCTCATCAGTAGGTTAAGAACAAATGTTTATGTGTTAAATAACCCGTGATCCATACCTTACTGTGAAAGACCACACTATTCACATGGATCACTTATTTAAACACAATGGGCCTATTCCAAACGAAAATCGTACACAAACAATTTTTGAAAATAAATTCTTTTATTAAAATATTCAATTTTGCATCAGAAACCTAGTCTAAGAGGGCATACAATCCAACAATCTCCCACTTGCACTCTAAGACTAGGTAAGTCCATAGGTGCCCACCCCTATGGCGTCTAAGTGTCTCTTGAAGACTCTCTCAGCCAAAGGCTTGGTGAATAGATCTGCTAGATTGTTATCTGAGGTAATATGCTCTACCACGACTTCCCGTCTCTGGATGAAATCCCGAATCAAGTGGTACTTCCTCTCGATGTGTTTTCCCTTCTTGTGGTTCCGAGGCTCCTTAGATTGCGATACTACTCCAGTGTTGTCGTAATACATCACAACCGGCTTGTCCATATGTGGTACGACTCCAAGTTCTGAAAGAAACTTTCGGAGCCAGACTGCTTCCTTGGATGCCTCCGAAGCAGCCACATACTCAGCTTCCATGGTTGAGTCAGCAATCCAAGACTGCTTAATACTCCTCCATGAAATTGCTCCTCCAGACAAGGTGAAGACATATCCACTAGTGGATTTTCTCTCATCCTTATCTTCCTGGAAGTCTGAGTCTGTGTATCCTATAGGAACCAAATCATCAGCCCTGTAAACCAGCATATAATCTCTCGTTCCCTTGAGGTACTTGAGAATATGCTTTACAGCTTGCCAATGAACCTCCCCTAGGTTTGACTGATATCTGCTAACTAAGCCCACGACAAAGTAGATATCTGGCCTAGTACATAGCATGGCGTACATGAGACTTCCCACAGCCGAAGCGTAGGGAATCCTACTCATTCTGTCATTTTCTTCTTGAGACTTAGGACAGTCCTTGGAAGAAAATGACAACCCATGTCTGCAAGGGATTAGAGCTCCCTTGAATGAGTCCATGCTGTACTTGGCTAGCATCTTGTCAATGTATGTCGCTTGGGATAATCCTAACATTCTCTGCTTCCTATTTCTAAGAAGCCTAATCCCGAGAATGTAGCTGGCTTCTCCCAAGTCCTTCATACTGAATTGACTAGACAACCAAACCTTTGTAGATGACAATGTCCCTACATCATTTCCAATGAGTAGAATGTCATCCACATAGAGGATAAGAAAAACCACATTAATGCCTTCAAGTTTCCTGTACACGCATCGTTCATCTTCGTTTTGAATAAAACCATAAGACTTTACGGTCTCATCAAAACGAATGTTCCATGCTCTCGATGCCTGCTTAAGTCCATAAATGGACTTCTTAAGCTTGCAAACCATGTGTTCCTGGCCTTCAGCAATGAAGCCTTCCGGTTAGGACATATAGATGTCTTCGCTAAAATGGCCATTCAAGAATGCCTTCTTGACATCCATTTGCCATATCTCGTAGTCATAGTGACATGCGATGGTAAGGAGGATACAGATGGATTTAAGCATGGCTACCGGGGAAAAAGTTTTCTCATAGTCGATACCCTCTTTTTGAGTATACCTTTTCACCACAAGCCTAGCTTTGAAGGTTTCCACCTTCCCATCCACTCCTCTCTTCCTCTTGTATACCCACTTGCACCCAATGGGTTTTATCCCTTTAGGTGAAGCTACAAGATCCCAAACCTGATTGAGGTACATAGACTCAATCTCGGCTTTCATTGCTTCATGCCACAGATTTGCATCGGCATCAGCAATAGCCTCCTCGTATCTAATGGGGTCTTGTTCCTGATGGTCAGAGACCAGCTCAAAAGCCTCTCCAGTCCATCTATTTGGAACCCTAGACACCCTCCCACTACGACGAGGCTCCATTTGCACAGGCTCTTGAGGTTGTGCCTCTTCTTGTTCCACTATCGGGTCAGAAGAAGTTGATTCCGTAGATAACTTCTTCTCAAGTTCCAACCTAGTTGAACCTTTAGTGGAAGTACTTTGATCATCTTCCAAGTATCTAGCATTGGTACTGACTAGTACCTTCTGCTCCTTAGGATGATAAAAGTAACATCCTTTTGTTCCTTTTGGATACCCAACAAAATAGCATAATTTTGATCTTGGTTCCAACTTGTCTCCCTTGATCAGTACATAAGTTGGACAACCCCAAATCCTGAGATGATTCAGACTTGGCTTACGCCCAGTCCACATCTCATAGGGAGTCCTAGGTACTAACTTGGAAGGCACCAAGTTCAGAATATATGCCACTGTTTCCAAGGCATATCCTCAAAAGGACACTGGAAGAGTAGCATGAGACATCATGCTTCGGACCATTTCCATTAACATCCTATTCCTTCTCTCAGCTACTCCGTTCTGCTGGGGGGTTCCCGGCGCAGAGAGTTGGGATACTATCCCATGATGTACCATGTAGTCCTTGAATTCACCTAGGAGGTACTCTCCACTACGATCCGATCGTAAGGTTTTGATTAATTTACCTGTCCGACGCTCCACTTCAGCCTTAAACTCTTTGAACTTGTCAAAAGAGTCAGACTTGCGTCTCATCAGGTAAATGTAACCATACCTCGTACAATCATCCGTGAACGTGATGAAGTACTCAAAACCTCCCATAGCTAGTGTAGACAATGGACCGCACACATCAGTGTGAACAAGACTCAACACCTCCTTGGCTCTATCCGCCTTTGGTGTAAATGACCTCTTGGTCATTTTTTCCATCAGGCAGGATTCACACTGAGGCCAACTTTCCAATCTCAATGAGCCCAAAGGCCCATCATAGATTAGCCTCTGAATCCTGGTTGAGTTAATATGACCCAACCTTAGATGTCAAAGGTATGAATCATTAATATTGGTCTTTCTCTTATTAGTTAAAGGTTCAGACTGAGCGTTATTTAATTGTTTGTTAATAGGGTTTAAAAAGAACAAATTTCCACACATGTGCCCAGTATATAAAATTTCTCCATCTCTACTGATAGAAATACCAGAATGGAAAGATACAGAATATCCTTGATTAATAAGTTTTGCAATTGAAATCAAATTCTGACGAAAACCAGGTACATATAAAATATCTTTTAAAACCACTATCTTATTACAATCAAAGATAAGATCCAGCTCTCCCACTGCAAGGGCCCAGACTTGTGCTCCATTTCCCACTCGAAGCCCATGTTCGCTCTTCTTGAGTCTTCTTATCTTCCTAAACCCCTACAAGGAGTTACAGATATGATCAGTGGCTCCTGAATCAACAATCCAAGTGGAAGTTAATCCTACCATTGATATGGACTCTAGATAGTAAACATTACCTGTGGGGTTTTTCTTGGTTTGAAGATCTGGACACTCATTTTTCCAGTGTCCCTTCTTCCCACATTTGAAGCACTTGCCCTTTGGTTTGTCCTTGGGCTGGTTTTTGGGCTGGGCTACTGTATTCCCCTTCTTCCTCTTGAACTTTCTGGGCTTAGGCCCAATTCTTGAAGAAGAGGCCTAGGCAATCATGGCCTTAGACAGCGGCTTCATGACCTTCTCCGCCATCTGGAGCTCCTTCATCAGTTCAGTTAAACTCATGTTCAACTTGTTCATGTTATAGTTTAACTTGAACTGAGTGAAAGAGCCCGGTAGAGATTCGAGAACCATGTCCACTTGGCTCTCGGGGTCAATGACAGCCCCTAAGATTTCTGCCTCCTTAAAAGAAGCAATCATCTTGAGCATATGCTCTCGGACTGATGCTCCCTCAGCCATCTTAGTGTTTACAATTGTTCGAAGAGCCTCCTGCCTTGCGGGCCGGCTCTTGTCTGCGAACATAGTTGCCAATGATTGACTTATGTCATATGTAGAAGCCATGTGCTCGTGTTTTGACTGGAGCACATTAGACATGGAAGCTAACATATAGCAACGTGCCATTTCGTCAGCTTTCTTCCACGCCTTTTCAGCCTCTCGCTCTTCAGCGGTGGAACCTTCCCCGATAACAGGGCAGGTTTCGTAAAGGACATACTTATACTCCTCGGCTGTGAGTATTATGTCCAGGTTCCTTTTTTCAGTCCACATAGTTTGGACCCGTTAGCTTATTCTCCCTGAAAATAACGACCAATGGACTAAAAGAACCTCCCACCATTTCTGAAAATCGAAAATAAAAGAAAGAATTTAGTTTGTGAAAACAAAATGAAATTTGTGCACCGAAAATAATTTGGCTCTTAGGAAAACTGACATAGCTTCTTGGGAAGATTAACAGTTTCCTAAGCTAAGTGTATTAACCACCACAAATTAATTTCCCTTCTAGGTAATGGTCTAGAGAATAACTCCATCGAGGGATGGCCGTTTCCTCTCATTTCCTATGGACATACCTCGCACTATAACCTCCAACATGGGCTGGCCGATCATAGTACGTGCCCTGGGTTATTAATTACATCATTCCATTAGATCTAGATCCTTATGGTATCCCCATCCTATACAGGTTCACTCCCAGGATGACGCGAGGGGATCCACGATATCTAATGAGGACCGTGATGGAAGTCGTGGGGCCATTGGAACCCCTCTCCCACTTAATCTTTTAAAATGAAGGTTTTCTGGAAAATGTCCTTTTGAAATTTTCATTAAGTTTTTCCTTAACTCAAAAAATAAAATATCAAAGTCCAACAAAATCTCTATGTCAAGGCTTATATCCTTTAAGATATTTCCTCCATGGACTAATTTTATTTAAGTTAAAACTTAATGATTTCAAAAATTTTCCAATTAAAACTTTCTAGAGACTTTGGTCTCAAGCTTATTTGACAAAATCATTTTTCTAGTCCAAAACAAAACAAAATGGCTCTCCATTTTAATTTACAAAAATATCTAAATCCAATATATTTTCTATGTCAAGGATTAAATCCTTTGAGAAAATATTCAAGGATTAATTTTTGTACCAATTAAAATAACCATTTAGTTTTTAAAGAAAAATATTTTTTCTTGACAAAACAAAAAGTTCCCAAAGACTTTGGTCTTTGAGAAAAAACACACATAGGTACATAAAAAAATAGCATGCTAGAAAATAATAAACGTTTTCATGCTTTTCTATTTTTTAAACCTAAGTGCCCAAATAATAGAATTAAACACATTAATTAATGATATTGTTTAATCCTAAAATCCTTTACTAATATTTTTCATGCAAATATATTCCAAGAATATTAATATTGCAAAAATATTAACTTTGCCTAGTATGGACCTCAAAACAAAAAAGAAAATGCAAGAAAATTACAAGGGAAAAAAAATTTCCCATTGGTTCACTGCACTCGCCGCACAGGAACAAAACCAATCTAGTCAGCGGTCCACAACACCCGCCGCACCTGAACGTCCACCTCATGGACCATCCAAGCAGCGACCCGCCCGGTGCTGACCCGCGTGCTGACTTCCGGATTTCGCAATTGAATTGAATTTGCAATTCAATTCCACCCGATGCAGCCGAGCCGGTAAGCCACAAAGCCGAGCCGCCCTCCTTGTTCCAGGCACAGACGCTGCTGGCGGCTCGGCTCGGCAAGCCGAGCCGATGAACAGTGTCGTCTGCTTCAATTTTCCAGTGCGATTTTCTTCTGCTGTGCTCATCTGGTTTTTCTTTTTCTGCGACAATTTCCAGCCTTTGGCCCTCCGATTTCAACCCAAAATCAATGAAATCACAAACCAACAACCGCCTATACCCATTAAAGTTGGGTTTACACGATTTATTCTTGGAAAAATAGTGAATTACATCTCACCTATACATCCAACCGAGAGGTTTAACAAGCCATCTATCCATACCAAAAAACCAGCGAAGGATCACAGTTAATCACACATAACTGTCCGATTTTATTAACTAGCATATAGGCTTCCTATATGTGCAAATATCTTCATGCTCTGATACCAATTGAAGATATAATAGCATGCTAAATATAGCTAAAAAACCAGCCAAGGAGCAACAAAACGCAGCACACCTGCGTGAAGAAGGAAAAAGGGAAAAAATATATATATTTTCTCTTTACCTCTTCTTCTTGTTCTCACAATCGGCTGAACTGGAATATGCGGAACTGAGGTAGGCACGCTCGTGGAAACCTCTGGTGCAATTCCTGCAAGCCTTCTACTTCGTCTTTGCATGTAGATGAACGCCTAGCTCTTGATCTTCCAGTATATGGCCTGCCTAATATCGTTTTTGGTGAAACAACTTAGGGGCCAAAGAATTTCTGGAGAGGGATAGGAAAAAAACGTCTGGTATTTTTCACAGAGAGGAAGTACTGGAAAAAAACAACGTTGTTTTCTTTTCTCCTGTTTAACCTAAATAAAACCCTAGGTTAAACTGGATTGGACCATTGGACTCTTAGTTTAACCTTTTGGGCTTAATTAATTATTCTAACTAAAACCAAATAATTGGCCCAATTAATAAATAATTAATTTTTTCAGCCCAAATAAACTAGCCCAATTAATTAAGCCTATATTAGTTTAGTCCCAGGTTAATATTTAATTATTCAAATTGGGCCAAAGCCCTGAATAATTAATTAACCCACCAAACTAATTTAATTAATTCTCTCTCTCCATGGACCTTTATTTTATTCTAGCCCAATAATTAAATCAAGCTACTTAAATAAAATAAATTCCATTTAATTTAAGATCAATTCTTTAGCCCGTATTTAATTAGGACTCACGGTCTATATTGGGGATCAAAAGACATACCGCCTTGGCTACTAAAATGACCAAAATACCCTTGCCATAAAAATAGCTGTATTTTGCATTTTAAATATTTCCTAATACCACCATAAGAAAATATTGACCCCAAGGACAATGCTGCGTTCGCAAAGTCTCCGACCTACAGGTGAAATGACTAAAATACCCCTCTACACATCGCCGTACATTTAGAGAGGAAGAAGTGTACTGACACCCCTCTAAATGACATCTACCATCCTTAAGCTTCTACTCCAATGATCCACGACTTCCTGGAGTGTTTTCGCTTTCCAAGGTAGTTACCCTAAAGTAAATATCGAAGTCATATTTCCCAGGGCCCTGGATAATTTAGACCATTCGGACAACCACATGGGGTGATATAGTGCAGAAACTATCTTGTATAAATCTGTCTTAACTAACTAGTCACACATACCCAACATGCAAGTATATTGGCCCTACGATAGAACCTCAACTACAGCAAATCAAAGTATATGCTTCCAGCTTCGCCAGACCACCAACTCACACTCAAGTCGTAGAGTACTAGTCCACGCTGTAGCGGTAGTAGTCTAGGTTTCTATCATATAGTACTTTGAGAAACCACTACTACAGGTCATGTTCTACGTATTCGAAATACGCTTATGTCATGAAGTGAGTGGACTACCCACTGGCTAAAGGTAAGCCATTCCCCCTTTGGAATTCATAACATAATAACCTAAACATGATGAGGTTCCCAGTCTCATCAATAGGTTAAGAACAAATGTTTATGTGTTAAATAACCCGTGATCCATACCTTACTGTGAAAGACCACCATTCACATGGATCACTTATTTAAACACAATGAGCCTGTTCCAAACGAAAATCGTGCACAAACAAAAAGTAAATTCACAAACAATTTCTGAAAGTAAATTCTTTTATTAAAATATTCGATTTTGCATCAGAAACCTAGTTTACGAGGGCATACAATCCAACAGTAGGAATCTCAAACTCATTAAAACCATTTATATAGGGTAGGGTAATTGTATATTTCTTTCTATTTCAAAATAAAATTTGCAGATAAATCTATATATAATATGTAAAAGTAGTTATTGAAATGTCTGGTGTTAACAAATGTCCATTTCATTAAATAATCGATTACATGGAAGTTCATGATTGGTTACACTTTTATAATTTCTAAATTTTCTGTGCACTAAACAATTCGTTAACAGAGTTGATAAATATGGTGTTGTGCAATTCCTTTATAGAGTCCAGAACTATGGCTTCGTGTAATTCCTTTACAGAGTCCATAACTATGGTGTTGTACAATTCCTTTATAGAGTCTAGAACCCTATCTTTGTGCAATTCTATGATTACTTAATTCGGCAAATAATGAAGCATCTTACATTGAACTTAGGTAAAAGTGTCCATTATTTTGGTTGTATTTATCCATTAATTAATTGAATATATTGATTAATTAAATTAATTCAATTCAGATAAATTTGGATTGTCTAAATTTGGGTAGCATCTTACATTGAACTTAGGCAGTATTAAATTTAAATGATTTTTTTTTAAATAGAGGTAATGAAAAGTTTTTTTTTATAAAAAATTTAAAGGCTATATGAATTTATCTGAATTTATTAATTTTTTTTACCCTCATCTGAACATTGAATGGGAATTTTTCCTCCAAGTAGCCTCTGCCTCGAATAATTCAGTCACCTCCTCCTCTTCCACCTATCTCTTCCCCTCCTAGCACCGCTCCTCAAGATGTACAGGAGATCAAACAAGCCACGTCATCTAGAAGTGATCAGAATAAGAATAATAATTTCAGTACTAATCAGAGTATCAAAGATGCTAAGATAGGTACTTCGTCATTTGGAGTTGAAGGAGGCAGACCACTGGCCAATGTTCTAATTAATTCGGAAGAGTACCAGGCATTCCTTAGAAGTTGCCTAGATTTGTCATACGCCGCCGTGGCTTTGATTTGGGTACTCTTTCCAATTTTAGAACCCCATTTCTTTTTTATTTTAAAATTTTGAATTTCTTTTTATTTAGTTCTGATTTCATTGGCATCACCGTCTCTTGCTTACAAACCTAGAGACATTGTTCGCATGAGTCGCATGGGTTAATACCATTCTATTTGTACATAATTCTTCCATCTCTTTACTACACACTTGCACAAATTACCCAAGTATATTGGTGAGATAGGTTACTTAATTTGCCTTCTGAAATTGCTAACATGTTGTTTTGGGGGCAAAATTGTAGTTAAGGACCGTATGACATGATATAATTGAAGGCATAAACCACAATACATGCACACTAAAAGAATAAAAAAAATGTAGAAAATATGCACTATGGAAGAATAGAATATCTCTGCGCTTTTTGATAATCGGTTGTTTAGGCACTGAAGTAGTCACTCGTACGTGTGTTGGAAGGCTTCTTTCTTGTTCAACGAATTCTGGACTGCTTTGAACAACAGACTCCAGATCAACCCCTGCAAGTTTTCTACTCATTCTAAGCATGAACTCACGCTTAAGCTCTTGGCCTTTCGGAATGTCACCATTGCCAGAATAGCTGGTGAAAACAACTAGGAGGGAAAGAGACGACATTTTCCCTTGACAATCTATTACCAAGTAGTATCAAGAGATAATGTCATCTTGTTTCTGTGTTTCCTTTTTTTCAACACACAGGAAAAATAGAGAGAAGAATTTTTTTTTAGGCTTGATCTCGGTGTCTCAATCCCTAACCATTACTGACACTATATTATGGCTCAGGAAAAATAGCATGTTACACTTCGAGATATCCAAATAGAAGTTATCTTTGGAGTGTTTCAAATAACAACCGCCATCCAACCAAGTCATGCACAATCCTAGCAAAGTTGGTCTTGGGTTTGGATTTCGGATCCAAAGTCCAAAACATTGGGGCCAAGACTCAATAGGATTAAATAATAACCCATAAATAATTAATTAGCCCAAAATAATTCTCAAGCCTTTCTTACATAATTCAATCCCAGGTTAAATCTAAATATTCAATCTGGGTTCAAGCCCTGAATATTTAATTAACCACATGAACCATGTAATTAATTTGTTCTCTCTTTTGGCCTTTTATTTTATTATAAGCCAATAAATAAGTCAGGCTAATTATGAATAAAAAAAAATCCACTTTATTAACAATCAATTCCTCATCCAAAACTATAAGGACTTATGGGCTATTCTGAGGACAAAGACACATCGCATTGACTACTCAAATGATCAAAATACCCCTGCTATAGAAATAGTTGTATTTTACATTTTAAATATTTTCTAATATCATCATAAGGAAATACTGACCCCAAGAACAATGCTGCGCTAGCAACGTCTCCGACTTATAGATGTAATGACTAAAATACCCCTCTATACATCGCCCTACATTTAGAGAGGAAGTGTGTACTAACACCTTTCTAAAAGATATATACCATTCTTAGACATCTAGTCTAATGATCCACGACTTCCTAAAATATTTTTGCTTTTCAAGGGAGCTACCCTAAAGCAAATATCCAAGTCATGTTCCTCAGGGCCTTGGATAATTAGATTATTCGAAGAGTTACAAGGGGCGTTATAGTACAGAAGCTATCTTGTACAAGTTTATCTTAACTAACTAATCACATATACCTAACATATAAGTATATTAGTTCTACAATAGAACTTCAACTATAGTACATCAAAGCATACGCTTTTAGCTTCGTCAGACCACCAATTCATACTCAAGTTGTAGAGAATAACTCCATGTTGTAGTAGAAGTATAGATGTCCACTATATAGTATTTTTAGAAACTACTACTACAGATCCAGTTCTATGTATTCAAAATACGCTTATGTTATGAAGCGAGAGGACTACCCACTAGCTAAAAGTAAGTCATTCCCTATTTAGAATTCACAATACAATAACCTTACTATGATGTGATTCCCATTCTCATTATTTGGTTAAGAATGATAGTTTATGTATTAAGTAACCCGTAATACATACTGTACTGTGAAAGACCACCATTTATATGAACTACTTATTTAAACACAATGAGTCTTTCCCAACGAAATTATACACAAAAGTAATATAAAATTTCAAATAATTTTTTAGAATAAATATTTTATTAATATAAACTAAGATTACATCAGAAACTTAGTCTGAAAGGGTATAAATTTCAACAATCTCCTACTTGCACTTTAAGACTAGGTAAGTCCATAGGTGCCCAACCCTATGGCATCTAAGTGTCTTCTAAAGACTCTCTCAGCCAAAGACATGCTGAATGGATCTGCTAGATTGTTCTCTAAGGCTATCTGTTCTATCATAATTTTCCATCACTAAATGAAATTTCAGATCAGGTAGTACTTCAGCTCAATATGCTTTCCCTTCTTATGGATCCTGAGTTCTTTGGATTGCAAGATTGCGCCAGTGTTGTCATAATACATCCTAATCAGCCTATTCATTTGTGGCACAACTTCAAGTTATGAAAGGAACTTCTGGAGTTAGACTGCTTCTGTAATACCCTACGACTACGTACCCTAAAAGGGCGGGGATGTCACCCCGTCCCGTAGGATAAGGGGTATTTAGAACGAGGTATAAAATATAAAGGCAATCTCCAAAAGGATCAACTTAGATAAATAAAGAAATACTCTTATTACATCAGGCTCAACTTGGAGCAAAACGGAATAAACAAAGATTGTTCAGAAGTATAAACGACAAAAGTCTCCTAGAACAGCATAGGAAAAAAAAACAAAAGCCTCTACTGTCAAAGCCCCGCTGTCTCAGCACAATCTATCCCCAGAAAACATGATGTAAAACAGTGTGAGAATAAATCTCAGTAAGTCCTGTGTGTGCACATGGTGTTTTGAATAGTACGTGTATGCAAAGGGTAAAACATTTGTAGAAATAATTTGGCAAGTCATAAACAATCTCTTTTCGCAAGGAGTGGGTTTTTCTCATTGTCACATTTTGTACAAAATAAATTCTCCACTCGAATAAACAGTCATATCACCACACGTTGGGCTGCATGAGAACAAAATGGCCAAGGCACCACACTTTGTGCACCTTGTCCGGACTAGATTACCACACGTTGGGCATTCTAATCAACGTGAGTGTACAGCCCACCGGGTGAGATACTCCTCTGTCTCTACACCCAACAAAACCATCCGGGTGTCCATGCCGGGAATATAAGTGATACCATACCAAGTACAAATGCTAGCTCGGACTGGCCTGACCAACCAAAACTGTCACATTTTCAAGTCGCGTTCATCTTCTGGAGGTGGCCTCCTGCCAGAAGACTTACTCGAGCTCTCCATGACTAGTACTGTTAGCCTACCCTTATTGAGTACTCAACGAACATATCCGTCAATTCCTGATTCAAAATATTTTCAAACCTTGGCTTTGTAAAACGTGATTTTCTTTAAAAGAGTTTTCAAAAAATTTAGAAGAAAGAATAGTTTTCTTGATAAAATCGTTAGTTTGACAAAACCGTTTAAAGAATAAATATCCACGTTTACAACCCAAGCAAACATAGTTTAACAATAGCTTTACAAAGCCTCACAACATGGACTTGCCATCACAACCTTTAACAAAACAGTTTATAAAAGGACTTACCATCACAACATTTAATAAAAGAGTTTATGCAAGGACTTACTTGATATGCCTCAGATAAATGCGATAAATTCACAACTGGCTTTCCTCAATTATCCTCCTAATCTAAACCATATAATATCATGATCAGGGTCTCAATTAATTCAAACATGCTCTAATCCCATTTATTTTCACAACAATTCGCAATCCCCTATTTAATTCCAAGTAAACTATTCACTCCCCAAAGATCATATACTACGACCACATGTTTATCTCGCAAATAAACACTATTAAACTTTACTTTCGGCATCAAGGGAGGGTATTCCCTTACCTTGCAACTACCGGGTAATGAGGTCTCGATGCTCCTATGGTGATCGTCCCGAGTTCGCCTGAGAAGAAGAGAGAAGCTACCTCCTTTACTCCTCCTGACCGAAAATTAAGGAATAAGATGAAATCAGCCTCTATGGGGCGTGATTTAAGGGTAGAATAAAGAGAAAAGAATCATTAGAGAAAACGGCATCAAGAGGTTGAAAGGATTTGTGCTTACCTTAAGGTGTGTTCGATTTTTGCTTGGAATAGCTCTTGAGTTTTCGAAAATTTGCAGAGAGAAGTTGCTGAAATTTTTGTGTAGAATGGAGAAGGTAGACGGTTGCTATGATTTAGAGTTGGAGAAGATTGGTTTAGGGTTAGATGGTGATGTTTAGAAAGACTCCTAATGGCTTTAGGTTTCTTGGACAGCAAGGGCGAAATTTTAGCTTGTGATGTGTCTCCTTGCTGTCGATTTTAGGTGAGTTTAAGGGGAGAGAAAAATCTGCAATTTGCTCCCCTAGGCTGACCGAAATAATGCTCAAGAGAAGTGTTGAGTGTGTTCAGAATTTTGGGCCAAACAAGGAGGAGTTTGTGTGGATGTTGATGACTGAAAAATCCCGTACAAGCTGTGCGAAAATTCTGTGCAAGAGTAACAAGTTTTGGACTGTTTTGGCTGCTGTTATTCTACCGAAATTTCCAGAGGAAAATTGAGGGTTTTGGGTGCTGAAAATAGCTTGATGACTGAAAAATCCCGTACAAGCTGTGCGAAAATTCTATGCAAGAGTAACAAGTTTTGGACTGTTTTGGCTGCTGTTATTCTACCGAAATTTCCAGAGGAAAATTGAGGGTTTTGGGTGCTAAAAATAGCTTGATCATCTGGGTTTTTCAATGGGTTATGTGTGCAGAATTTCGGTTGGAATAGGAACACAACAGCTGGCCGAAATTCATGCACAAAGCTGCCGAAAATCCTGTGCACAAGCTGGACGAATTTCAGTGATTTTGTGTGAATAAAATTCTAATTTTGTGCAGCTAAGGTACCCTGAATTGATGAGGAGTATTTAGGTGTTTTGAGCTAGGATTTACAGAGTTGGATTGTAGCTAAAGAGGCTGGAATTTTTGGACAGCTTGTGGTGACATAAGGCTGCCGAAATTCAGCTAGGAAAAGGAAGAAAATCCTAGTTGAATTTGGATTGAAATAAAATCTGATTTTATCAAGGATTTCCTCTAGTCCTAGAAGAGTTTGGATTGAGCTAAAAGTGCTCCAAGGTGGCGGACAAAATCTGGAAAAATTTCCAGAATTTTTCCAGCTTAAGGTTTTCGAAAATTCAAGAGAACAAAAGCTGAAAATAAAATAAACTTTATCCTTATCTAAAATCCTTGAACTTAGGAGTTAAATATAGAGTCTTATTCCTATGAAAGTGGCGTTCAAACCCAAAGAGGATATCTAAGACTTTAGTTAAAATATTTCTCTTAAATAATTAAATAAATAGCAGGGATTATAGCTAAAATTCTTGAAGAGGTAAAATAAGATTTTTCCCTAATATATTCCCTAACTCTAATATTCATCAATAAGAGTTTTATACCACTTGAAATTCTTCAAAGTGGCACCTAGCTAGGGGTTTTCGGCCAAGGCATGAAGAATACTAGAAAAGGAATTCAAAAGAAAGCTTAAAATTTTCAAGAGATAGGATTCGAACTCGGGTCACCAAAGGAAATCACCAACCTCCCCGCTATTCCAAAACGACTCCAATTCTAATCTTTCTCACAATCAATTCTCACCACCCTAATACTCATCCTTCCAAGTCTTCGACCAAACCTCCCTTATCCAAATCTTTAACAACACAACTATTTCACATCAATTAATTCAAATGCAAGAGCAACGGAAAAATTCACATGCATCCATGCAAATAAAATTATTCTAGCTACCACATAAAATGCAAGATGCTATGCAATGCATGACTTTTCCCAGTAGTCAAATGTGGTTTTGGGCGGGGTATTACATCCCTCCCCCTTAAGAGAATTTCGTCCCGAAATTCAGATTTCATACCCTTCGAGCATACCCGGATACTTCCGTCTTAACCATTCCTCCATTTCCCATGTTGCATCCTGTGCTCCATGATGATCCCAAAGTATCTTCACCATGGGTATCTGCTTGTTTCGGAGCGTCTTAATACTCCGCTCCAAGATCTTGACGGGTCTCTCCACATAACTCAGATTGGGTTGCAACTCCAATGGTTCCTCATTGAGTACATGACTCGGATCGGGATTGTACCTTTTCAACTGAGAGACATGGAATACATCATGCTTCCCGATTAGACCATCAGGTTGATCCAATTGGTTGGGAACCAGTCTAATTTTCTCCAATATCAGGAATGGTCCCAAATACCTAGGACTCAACTTCCCTCCCCTCGGATGTTTCAGGATTCCTCTACTAGGAGTCAACTTCAAGAATGCACGGTCACCTACTTGGAACTCCAATTCCCTCCTCCTAGTGTCTATATAACTTTTCTGTATACTTTGTGCTGCCCTTAGCCTTTCCCGAATTAGCTTAATCTTATCCGTCATCTCCTGAATGCATACTTCACCAGTCTTTTTGACGTTCCCTTCTTCTGTCCATCCCCAGTATATCGGTACTTGGCATTTTCGCCCATACAGTGCTTCGTACGGCGCCATTCCGATCGATGCCTGATAGCTGTTGTTATATGCTAACTCCGCATGTGGTAAAGACTCAATCCACTTATCTCCAAAGTCCAAGATACATGCTCGGAGCATGTCTTCCAGTATCTGAATGACTCTTTCGGATTGACCGTCTGTTTGCGGATGAGCAGAGGTGCTGAATTTCAGGGTCGTGCCCAAGGACTCCTGGAACTTACCCCAGAACCTTGAAGTGAATCTAGGGTCCCTATCCGACACGATGCTCGACGGTACACCATGCAACCTTACAATTTCTCGGGTATATGTCTGAGCCAACTTTTCCATCGAGTCCCTTACGTTTACCGGTATGAAGTGCGCTGTCTTGGTCAATCGGTCCACTACCACCCAGATCGCATCTTTGTGTGACTTGGTCATCGGAAGGCCAGTCACAAAGTCCATGGTCACCTCTTCCCATTTCCATTCGGGAATCGGTAACGGTTGCAGTAACCCTGCAGACTTCTTATGTTCCATTTTAACCTTCTGGCACGTCAGGCAGGTTGACACATGCTGAACTATATCCCTCTTCATTCCAGCCCACCAATATTTCCTCTTCAAGTCTTGGTACATCTTTACCTCCCCAGGGTGTATGGTATATTTGCTCTTGTGCGCTTCGTCCAGTATCCTCTTCCTTAAGTCTTGGATGTCCGGTACACAAATCCGGTCCCGAAAGTATAATACCCCTTTCTCATCGGTTCGGAAATCGCCTCCTCCTCTCGCGATCTCTTTCTCCCTGAAAGTTTGAAATTCTGTGCTGCCCTGTTGACCTGATACAATTTCCTGGTCCAGATCGGGTTTCAGGGTCAAATTGCTCATGCAGATCTTCCTCTCTTGCACTTGCGCCTCTTTCTCCAGGATATCCTGGACTGCCGACACCTCCTGTATTCTCAAGTGTGCCATTTTCACATTCTGACTTAGAGAGTCCGCTACCACATTCGCTTTACCCGGATGATAGTTAATAGGGCACTTATATTCTTCCAGGAACTCCACCACCTACGCTGCCGGAGATTCAAGTCCTTTTGCGTGAAGATGTACTTTAAACTCTTATGGTCTGTAAAAACCTCGTATTGTGCACCATACAAGTAATGTCGCCATTTCTTCAAGGCGAACACTATAGCTGCTAGCTCTAGGTCATGAGTGGGATAATTAACTTCGTGCGGCTTTAGCTTCCTAGATGCATAAGCTATGACTTTCCCTTCCTGCCTCAGCACAGCTCCTAGTCCTTCCTTAGATGCATCTGTATAGAGTGCATAGGGCTTATCAGCCTCGGGCAGGCTCAGCACGGGTGCTGAAATCAACCTCCTCTTAAGTTCTTGGAAGCTTTTCTTGCACTTCCCACTCCAAGCAAAAACGACATCCTTCTTCAACAGTCGTGTAATCGGTGAAGCTAAAGTGGAGAAATTTTTAATGAATCGCCAATAGTACCCGGCCAGTCCAAGGAAACTTCGTATCTCGGTAATGTTCTCCGGTTGTTTCCAATTAGCTACGGCTTCTACCTTAACAGGGTCCACCTTGATCCCCTCCTTGGATATCACGTGACCAAGGAAAGACACTGAGCTTAGCCAAAACTCACACTGAACTTAGCGTAAAGCTTGAATTCCCTCAGCTTCTCTAGGACCAATCTTAGATGCTCCACGTGGTCCTCTGGATTTTTGGAGTAGATCAAAATGTCATCGATGAATATAACCACGAACTTGTCCAAGTATGGTTGAAAAATGCGATGCATCAAATCTATGAATACCGCCGGTGCGTTGGTTACACCGAACGGCATTACTACAAATTCGTAATGGCCATACCGCGTGTTGAATGTAGTCTTAGGAATGTCTTCTTCTTTGATCCTCACCTGATAATATCCTTGTTGTAGGTCCAATTTTGAAAAGCAAACAGCGCCTTGCAGTTGATCAAACAACTATCGATCAAGGGTAGAGCGTATTTATTCTTGATCGTTAGATTGTTCAGTCCACGATAATCGATACATAGCCTCAAGGTTCCATCTTTCTTCTTGACAAACAACACCAGGGCTCCCCACAGTGACGTACTCGGCCGAATGTAACCTTGCCTTAGCAATTCTTCCAATTGCTCATTCAACTCCTTTAACTCTTTCGGTGCTATCCGGTAGGGGGTTCTTGATACCGGTTCTGCTCTGGGAATCAGGTCCACGGTGAACTCAACTTCCCGTTCAGGGGGTAGGGAAGTGAGCTCCGTAGGGAACACATCCAAAAAGTCTTTCACTACCTCCGTACTTTCCAAGGTACATTGGTCCTTCGGTTTGTTTAGGAGATACGCCAAGTATCCTGCACATCCTTTCTTGAGCAACTTTTGGGCTTTAGCACCAGCAATGAGAAATTTTAGTTCCTTCGTTCGCTTACCGTTGAATTCAATTACATCTCGACTAGGTCTCACAAACTGCACCGTCTTGACCTTACAGTCCACACGAGCTCCGTGTTTCGATAACCAGTCCATGCCCAAGATCAGATCATAATCGTCTATGGGCAGAATTATGAGGTCGGCCTCCAGCACCTCCTTCCCTACTTCAACTCCACAACTTCCCATTTTCTTACCCGCTTCTACCACTTTTCCCAAGGGGGAACTGACTACTAGGGTATAAGGTAGCTCATTTCCTTCCCAGCCCAGACGTGAAGCACATACTTTACTTACATAAGAGTGTGTGGATTCTGGATCTATCAGAACACTAGCAAGACAACCTTGGATAGAAAGGTTACCTTCGATCACGGCGGCGTCTGCTCCGACTTCTTCTCGGTTCAGGGCAAAAACTTTGGCCTTCACCTAGGGCTTCAGGCCTCCCGCTCCGGCTGGTCCAGCAGCGGCGCCTCTATTTCCTCCCATTGGTTGGGCCGGCATGGTCTGCTCAGTCCTTAAGGGTTTGGGGCAGACGTTTCTCAAGTGTCTCGGGTCGCCGCAATTGAAGCACCTCCTCACACCCCCATTACCCCAACAGTTTCTTTCGGTGTGGCACCGCTTCCCACACAACCGGCAATTCAGGCTGCCTTGCATCGGTCCCGCTACTAGCACTCGAGGCTGCTTACTCGGATTTTCCCACGGCATAAAGGCCGCAGGTCACTTATTGCCGAAAGGCCTCATAGGTGGACGACTTGGTTGGAAGGGTCGGCTCACCGGTCGGTGCCGATCTTCGTTCTCCGTCCGAAAAGCTGCGTCCACAGCGGCAGTGTACGATGTAGGCGGCGATGGGGCCAATGCTTTCCTCAACTCTGGCCTAAGCCCTTTCACGAATTGCCGGGTGCGCTTCTGCTCCGTGTCTACCAAGCACTTACAGTACTTGGACAACTGCATGAATCGGGCTGCATATTGGGCCACGGTTATGCCTCATTACCTGAGGGTCTGGAATTCGTCCTCCCTCTTCTCAGCCACCCATCGAGGAATGTACTCGGCCCGGAAAGCCTCCGTAAAATCATCCCACGTCCATTCCTGCTCTTCCTTATCCCAATCACCCCGTACCCGCTGCCACCATGCTCGGGACAATCCTCTTAGCCGAAAAGCAGCGAACTTCACCATCCTCTCTTCCGAGTACTGCAAAGTAGCGAAGATGTCCTCCATCTGCTCAATCCATTGCTCGGCTTTCTCATCCTGTTCCACCTCCCCCTGGAATGTGGGAGGCTGGAACTTCAGGAAACGCTCCAAAGCCTCATCCTCTCCCCGCGGTGGTTTCCTGGCCACGTTGTCCACTCTTTCGGTCAATTCTATAGGATCGAGGCCATCTTGTCGAAAGCCTGACCCATGGTCACATCCCGTGACCTCTCCGAAGCTAATTCCTGCTTGCGTGGCAGGTGCTCCTCCACGTCGGGGGTGGAATGATGCACCTGCTCAAACTCCGGGGTGGAGGATGCACTCTCCTGCACCGTTCTGCTATGCACAACTGTTCGGCGTCTTGGTGCCATCTTAATCACATTCACTCAGGGTCAGTTAGTTATCAAGGGGGAAAAGAATATGCTTAGGTGCATGATCAGTTGATAGCAATGTACTCATCTAAAAAAGAATGTGATGATAACGTGCAGAGATAAATTAAGTAATAAACGAAACTCATACTTGTCATATAAACCATTCTTTGCAGAAAAGAAGGGGTCATCTCATATGATACCCTTTTTATTTAAAATGATTAATAGGCCCTATGAGCCACATGCTCCCTTAAAAAAAAGATAAACAACCAAAAGTATGCAAATTCCAAAGAAAGAAAAAGTAAAAGCTGCTGGTCTTCTATGTTCGACTCTCCCTAGTTTCAACAGAAGTATCGGAGTCGTCAGAGGCCGGTTCCACCAGCCACCCCATGGAACTATCGGGTCTCCCTATGTAGTTCCTCGCGAAACCAATGCTCCCACTTGGCTGTCTTGACTCACCCTCTCGGCCTCTTTTGGCTCTCATGGCCGTCTCATAGAGCTCATCCAATGCTAATCTAACTATACCCTTAGGCGCAGGCCTCTCACTCCCCAAGTCAGATGGATCAACCAACCCCTTTCTCCTTAGTATGGCATCTACGCCCAGTCCATATTGGAGTCCACACCCCTTAGGACTCACTTCCAGCTTCCTCTTTCCCGAATCTATCCCTCCTAGAGCTGACTGCCTACGGTCTCTCTCTCACGGGACAACCTCCATTACCTCCTCATCTTCTCTTTCTACCCCAACCATCTCTCCCTCGTTCTCATCGTCTCCCTCATTCCCTAGCTCATCTACCTCTCCCTCACTTAACTCCGTCATCTCCTCATCTCCCTCATCTTCCCCTAGGCTCTCCTCGACCTCTATCTCCGTCTCAACCACCGGGTCGTCTAGCACTGACGGCTCACGCTCTCTCTCTGAATCAGACGCGGGTGGATCAGCTACGGGTAGTAGGGCAGGTGGATTCCCGCAGCCAGCGGGCCAGTCTCTGACAGCCGATACAACTCTTTTGACCATCCTATAAACAAAAGATAAAAATTAGCACCAGATCAGAATACTTAAGAAAATAGAACCCCATAAGTCAAGAAATTGCCTAAACCATGGCACTAATACCACTTGTAACACTCCACAACTACATACCCTAAAAGGGCGGGGATGTCACCCCGTCCCGTAAGATAAAGGGTCCTTAGAACAAGGTATAAAATATAAAGGCAATCTCCAAAAGGATCAACTTAGAAAAATAAAGAAATACTCTTATTACATCAGGCTCAACTTGGAGTAAAACGAAATAAACAAAGATTGTTCAGAAGTATAAACGACAAAAGTCTCCTAGAACAGCATAGAAAAAAAAAAACAAAAGCCTCTACTGTCAAAGCCCCACTGTCTCAGCACAATCTATCCCCAGAAAACATGATGTAAAACAGTGTGAGAATAAATCTCCGTAAGTCCTGTGTGTGCACATGGTGTTTTGAATAGTACGTGTATGCAAAGGGTAAAACATTTGTAGAAATAATTTGGCAAGTCATAAACAATCTCTTTTCGCAAGGAGTGGGTTTTTCTCATTGTCACACTTTGTACAAAATAAATCCTCCACTCGAATAAACAGTCAATTCACCACACGTTGGGCTTCATGAGAATAAAATGGCCAAGGCACCACACTTTGTGCACCTTGTCCGGACCAGATTACCACACGTTGGGCGTTCTGATCAAGGTGAGTGTATAGCCCACCGGGTGAGATACTCCTCCGTCTCTACACCCAACAAAACCATCCGGGTGTCCATACCAGGAATATAAGTGATACCATACCAGGTACAAATGCTAGCTCAGACTGGCCTGACCAACCAACACTGTCACATTTTCAAGCCGCGTTCATCTTCTGGAGGTGGCCTCCTGCCAGAAGACTTACTCGAGCTCTCCATGACTAGTACTGTTAGCTTACCCTTATTGAGTACTCAACGAACATATCCGTCAATTCCTGATTCAAAATGTTTTCAAACCTTGGCTTTGCAAAATGTGATTTTCTTTAAAAGAGTTTTCAAAAAATTTAGAAGAAAGAATAGTTTTCTTTATAAAATCATTAGTTTGGCAAAACTGTTTAAAGAATAAATATCCACGTTTACAACCCAAGCAAACATAGTTTAACAATAGCTTTACAAAGCTTCACAACATGGACTTGCCATCACAACTTTTAACAAAACAGTTTATAAAAGGACTTACCATCACAACATTTAATAAAAGAGTTTATGCAAGGACTTACTTGATATGCCTCAGATAAATGCGATAAATTCACAGCTGGCTTTCCTCAATTATCCTCCTGATCTAAACCATATAATATCATGATCAGGGTCTCAATTAATTCAAACATGCTCTAATCCCATTTATTTTCACAACAATTCGCAATCCCCTATTTAATTCCAAGTAAACTATTCACTCCACAAAGATCATATACTACGACCACATGTTTATCTCGCTAATAAACACCATTAAACTTTACTTTCAGCATTAAGGGAGGGTATTCCCTTACCTTGCAACTACCGGGTAATGAGGTCTCGATGCTCCTATGGTGATCGTTCTGAGTTCGCTTGAGAAGAAGAGAGAAGCTACCTCCTTTGCTCCTCCTGACCGAAAATTAAGCAAGAAGATGAAATCAACCTCTATGGGGCGTGATTTAAGGGTAGAATAAAGTGAAAAGAATCATTAGAGAAAACGGCATCAAGAGGTTGAAAGGATTTGTGCTTACCTTAAGGTGTGTTCGATTTTTGCTTGGAATAGCTCTTGAGTTTTCGAAAATTTGCAGAGAGAAATTGCTGAAATTTTTGTGTAGAATGGAGAGGATAGACGGTTGCTATGATTTAGAGTTGGAGAAGATTGGTTTAGGGTTAGATGGTGATGTTTAGAAAGACTCCTAATGGCTTTAGGTTTCTTGGACAGCAAGGGCGAAATTTTAGCTTGTGATGTGTCTCCTTGCTGCCGATTTTAGGTGAGTTTAAGGGGAGAGAAAAATATGCAATTTGCTCCCCTAGGCTGACCGAAATAATGCACAAGAGAAGCGTTGAGTGTGTTCAGAATTTTGGGCCAAACAAGGAGGAGTTTGTGTGGATGTTGATGACTGAAAAATCCTTACAAGCTGTGCGAAAATTCTGTGCAAGAGTAACAAGTTTTGGACTGTTTTGGCTGCTGTAATTCTACCGAAATTTCCAGAGGAAAATTGAGGGTTTTGGGTGCTGAAAATAGCTTGATCAGATGGGGTTTTTCAATGGGTTACGTGTGCAGAATTTCGGTTGGAATAGGAACACAACAGCTGGCCGAAATTCCTACACAAAGCTGCCGAAAATCCTGTGCACAAGCTGGACGAATTTCAGTGATTTTGTGTGAATAAAATTCTAATTTTGTGCAGCTAAGGTACCCTGAATTGATGAGGAGTATTTAGGTGTTTTGAGCTAGGATTTACAGAGTTGGATTGTAGCTAAAGAGGCTGGAATTTTCGGACAGCTTGTGGTGACACAAGGCTGCCGAAATTCAGCTTGTAAAAGGAAGAAAATCCTAGTTGAATTTGGATTGAAATAAAATCTGATTTTATCAAGGATTTTCTCTAGTCCTAGAAGAGTTTGGATTGAGCTAAAAGTGCTCCAAGGTGGCGGACAAAATCTGGAAAAATTTCTAGAATTTTTCCAGCTTAAGGTTTTCGAAAATTCAAGAGAACAAAAGCTGAAAATAAAACAAACTTTATCCTTATTTAAAATCCTTGAACTTAGGAGTTAAATATAGAGTCTTATTCCTATGAAAGTGGTGTTTAAACCCAAAGAAGATATCTAAGACTTTAGTTAAAATATTTCTCTAAAACAATTAAATAAATAAAAGGGATTATAGCTAAAATTCTTGAAGAGGTAAAATAAGATTTTTCACTAATATATTCCCTAACTCTAATATTCATCAATAAGAGTTTTATACCACTTGAAATTCTTCAAAGTGGCACCTAGCTAGGGGTTTTTAGCCAAGGCATGAAGAATACTAGAAAAGGAATTCAAAAGAAAGCTTAAAATTTTCAAGAGATAGGATTCGAACTCGGGTCACCAAAGGAAATTACCAACCTCCCCGCTATTCCAAAACGACTCCAATTCTAATCTTTCTCACAATCAATTCTCACCACCCTAATACTCATCCTTCCAAGTCTTCGACCAAACCTCCCTTATCCAAATCTTTAACAACACAACTATTTCACATCAATTAATTCAAATGCAAGAGCAACAGAAAAATTCACATGCATCCATGCAATTAAAATTATTCTAGCTACCACATAAAATGCAAGATGCTATGCAATGCATGACTTTTCCCCGTAGTCAAAGGTGGTTTTGGGCGGGGTATTATAGCTTCCTTGGATGTCTCTGAAAGTACCACGTACTCAGCTTCCACAATTGAGTCAGCAATACAAGATTGCTTAATACTCATCCGTAAAATAACCCTTCTAGATAAGGTAAAGACATATCAACTAGTGAATTTTTTCTCATCTCTATCTGCTTGGAAGTTTGAGTCTGTGTATCTTACAAGAACCTAGTCATCAGCCATGTAAACTAACATATAATCTCTGGTTCTCTTGAGGTACTTGAGAATATACTTCACATCTTGTCAATAAACTTCCCCGGGGTTTGACTAATATTTACTAATTAAGCCTATGGTAAAATAGATATCTTGCGTAGTGCACAGCATGGTGTACATGAGACTTCTCATAGCCAAAATATAGGGAATCCTACTCATCCTATCTTTCTCTTCTGGAGATTTTGAACAGTCCTTTGAAGGAAAAGACAATCCATTTTTGCAAGGGATTAACACTCCCTTGCATGAGTCCATGCTAAACTTGACTTGTATTTTGTCAATGTTTGTAGCTCAGGATAATCCTAATATTCTCTATTTCCTATTTCTAAGAAGCTTAATTCCAAAAATGTAACTGGCTTTCTTCAAGTCCTTCATACTGAATTGATTACACAACCAAGCCTTAGTAGATTACAATGTCCCCACATCATTTCTAATGATTAGAATATCATCTATATACAGTACAAGAAAAACCACATTTATGCTTTTCAAGTTCTTATACACACATGGTTCATTCTCATTTTGAATGAAACCGTAGGATTTTACAGTCTCATCAAAACGAATGTTCCATACTCTCGATACTTGCTTAAGTCCATAAATAGATTTCTTAAGCTTACAAACCATATATTCCTGGCACTCAGTAATAAAGCCTTTTGGTTAGGATATATAGATGTTTTCGGTAAGATAGCCATTAAAAAATGTAGTCTTAACATCCATTTGCCATATCTCGTAGTCATAATAATATGCGATGGTAAGGAATATACAGATGGACTTAAGTATGCTACCGGGGATAAGGTTTTCTTATAGTCGATACCCACTTTCTAAGTGTACCCTTTCGCCACAAGCCTAAAATTTAATGTTTCCACCTTCCCATCCGCTCCCCTCTTTCTCTTACATTTAATGGATTTTATCCCTTCAGGTGAAGCTACAAGATCCTAAATTTGATTGGAGTACATAAACTCAATCTCGGTTTTTATTACTTCAGGCAACATCAATAGCCTCTTTGTATCTAGTGGGATCTTATTCCGGATGGTTAGAGACTAGGTAAAAAACCTCTCCAATCCATCTTTTTTGAACCTTGGATACCCTCTCACTACGACGAGGCTTTATTTGTATAGGTTCTTGAAACTGTGCCTCTTTTTGTTCCATATTTGAGTTAGAAGAAGTTGATTCAGAAGATAACTTCTCCTCAAGTTTCAATATTATTGAACCTTTAGTGGATGAACTTTGATCACCCTCCAAGTATCTAGCATTAATACTCACCTGTACTTTTTGCTCATTTGGATGATAAAAGTAACTATCATTTGTTCCTTTTAGATACCCAGCAAAATAATATAATTCTAATCTTAGTTCTAACTTTTGTTCCTTTATCAGTACATAAGTTGGACAGCTCTATATCTTAAGATAATTTAGACTTGGCTTACGTCCAATCCACATCTCATAGGGCGTTCTAAATACTGACTTGGAAGACATGAAATTCAGAATTTATGCCGCTGTTTCCAGAGCATATTCCAAAAAGACACCGGAAGAGTAGTATGGGACATTATGTTTTGGACCATTTCCATCAATGTCCTATTCCTTCTCTCAGCTATTCTGTTCTGCTGGGGTGTCCCCAGCACAGAAATATAGGATACAATCTGATAGGAATCTATCTAACCAATATGCTAAAGTTGAAGAAGGAGAATGGAATTACAAGCCATACTTCATGGCATTATGGAAGAATCCAAGACATGGAGGCTTACAAGGGAGAATTTAAGCAAAACTAACCAACAAGCCAAAGAACATGAAGAGGGTGAAGAGATAGGTGCCAAAGAGAAGGTAAAAGAAAGCTGCATTTGCCAAACAATTTATGTGGAAGGCTAAAGGATCATAAGAGAAAGGTTGAGGACAAAAAAAATGAACCAGCTATGGAATAGTGCTTACTCGGCACTAGGCCCAAGAAGGCTACCCGGCGTCAGGTCATCTCGGCTTGCTGACCAAAATTTTGCAGATCTAACTCGGTGCCAGCCTAAGAAGGCTACCCGGCACCGGGTCTCTTCTGGCTATGCCTTGTTTGCTCAATTTTTATAATTTTTATTCTATTTTATTTCCAATTAAATTTTCACGACTTTTATTATATAATAGGGATATTTTGGACCTTTTAAAGACTTGAATGACTGAGATTTTATCTCACTTTAGTTAGATTTAGATACCTATATATATATATGGTATTATACTATTTCAATTGTAAATTGGATATTATTATTAAGATCAAAAGACACTTTTGAGAGAGTTCTTTGAGGGTTCTTCCATAGAGGCCAAAGTCAATTTTAGGATTCTCTTCTTTGCCTTTGATTTGTATTTATAAACTCTTAAGGATAGATCAAACTAACCTATCAAAATAGAATCTTAGCTTCTTGCTAATCTAAAGGCTTAGGGTAGAGGTTATCTTTAGTTGCCTAATTCATCTTCTTCAAGTGTTTTTGGCTTCTTAGTTGGGTTGAGGGTTCTTGAGTATGAATTAGTTGACTTGATTCTCATTTCTAAAGTTCTAAATTCTTTATTTTGGTTTAGGATCCTAATATTTGAATTGAGTGTCTTATCTTTTCACAAAATTCACTATTTTGAGCTCTTAATTGGTTCTTGCATTTTACCTCAAATTTAGCCACAAAATTTATTGAGAAATCAACCCCAAAATCATATCAAATAGTTTGGTATCAGAGCAAGATTGTATTGATTCTAAATAACACAACTTTCATTGTGCAAAGGTACAATTTCTTCAAACTTTGGTGAAAATTTTCAGATTTTCGTCACTTTATTGGGTACTTTTTTTGAATGTCAAGAACTTCAAATTGTGTTATGGGTTTGTTGTGAAATTGAACCTACATGTTTGGTTGATAATTGGGTAGCTATTTGAAGTCTTAAAGTGCAAAAAAAATTAAAGTTTACTGATGTGTATTTGCTGTAAGAATTTCTAGACACAACAAATCTTGTAATTCATTTTCATGATATTTTTTGGGGCTATAAAACTTAAGTTTTAGCTATGTTCTTGCTTTGAAATTGTTCATTTATGTTAGTATAATTATTGTGGATTGACTTTTCTTGTGATTCTTGAGTTTTTGGGTTGTTACAAGTGTGAAAATTTTGAAACCTCTTGAGTTATGAAGTTGCACCTCAAGTGTTTAATATTTTGCTTCAGTGAGCTTTTCATTTGAAATTGTAGCTAAAACTTTTGTGAAGACTTTCTATAGTTGATTATTTAACATTTTCAAGTATTTTGGGGATATTGCTTGTCCATTTGAGATCATCGTATTTGTTGAATTCTTGCTCTTGCTTGTGAATGCTATATTCCTTGAATATCTAGTGTTACATTGAAATTCTTATTAAGCCTTGTCCATTCACCCATTTTCTAGTCAATTTTGTTGAATTTCTTAAATTCATTAAATCTACTTGATTGATAGAAACTCCTTGAAGCTCATTATTATGTGTTGATCAACTTCCACCCTTAGTCATCTAGTTAGTTGTCCTTAGAGAGTTAGTGGACTTGTTAAATTTTGGAGTAATTCCTAAGAAATTAGGGAGACTTTTGTGAGAAAAACTTGTTGAGTACTTGAATGAATTGAAAAAGGCAAAAAAGGGTGAGCCTATTTACATAAAATCCAAAGAGAGTTAAACATGAGAGTGAGTGCAAACATGTAAGGGAGTGCCTGTGAGGAAATTACTTCTTCTATATAAACCTTCCAAGTAAAATTCCAACAAAATGTCCCAAGACTCTTTTGATATTCGAGCCATATTTGAAACTCTCAATACAAAAATGGATAAGATGAGAAGAGATATAACCAAATTGCAAACCAATCAAGTCCAAGCCTCAACCGTTGCAGGTGTTATAGAGAACAAGATAGCCCTAGGATGAGAGAGGAAAACAATGTCACAGCCCTATTGTATGAGTAAGGAGATGATTGGGATGAGCATTCTATAAGAAGTCATTCATCTACACTATTAAGAGGAGGTAGGCAAGGGTTGAGAGGAGGAACAGGTAGAATGTAAGAAAAGTATAAAGGGAAAAATATGAGAGGGCTTGAGAGAAAATTTGAAAGAATGGAAGATTGGGATGAGGGAGTCCATGAGGAAGATTATGGAGGATAAAATCGGAGAAACGGAATTAGAATGAGAAGGCTATACGAAGATGAGGAAGATAGAGAGTTGAGGCCTATCAAAATGAAGATACCCCTTTTTCAAGCAAAAGTGACTCAGAATCTTATTTTGAATGAGAAAGGAGGATGGAGATTTTGTTTGAATGCTATGAATATAGTGAATGAACCAAGGTTAAATTGGTTATATCAAGTTTTCTTAAGTATGCTTTAGTGTGGTAGGACTAAGTAGTATCCCAAAGAAGGAGAATGGGGGATCAACTAGTTATCATTTAAGAGTTGTTGAGGAATTTAATGAGAGAGAGGTTTGTACCCCTACACTACTATAACGAGCTTTACAAAAAATTACATGTGTTTAGACAAGGAAATAAAAGTGTAGAGGATTTTCGTAAGGAGCTGTGGGTGACCTTGATAAGGGCCAACATTGTTGAGTTGTGAGGGCTATGAAAGCAAGGTTTTTGAGTGGGTTGAATAGAGAAATAGCAAATGTGGTCAAATTACATTCTTATGAGACTTTGGAGGAGATGATACATATGGCCATTAAAATTGAGGGACAACTTAAAAGAAAGTCACATTCCAAAGAAACCATCTACATTAATCCTATTTTCAACCACCAACCTAAAAAGAAGGAAGAGCTACCAAAATCACCAAGACCACCAAAAAAGTCCTACAAACCTAGAGAAGAATGGGCCCAAGAAAATGAGAAAGGTATTGAGCGACTTCCAAGAACTAGGGACATCAAATGCTTCAAGTACTTAAGCTATGGTCACACCTCATATGAGTGTCCAACTAAGAAATTGATGTTTACCAATACCTAAGGAGAGATAATTAGTGGAGAGGAGGATTATGGAGATAAGAAACGAAATGAGGGGCATAATGGTGATGATAACTCTAGTAAAGAAGGAATTGTTGTGCCACCCCTTTACACTTTAGTCGATGTTGCAATTAAGGAAATGAGAACTTATGTTGAATGAGATATTTGTGATGATGAAGTAAAGAAAAGCCTACAAAGAAGCAATATTTTCTACTCCCATAATCTTATCAACTAAAAACCATGTATTGCTAGCATTGATAGAGGAAGCTTTACCAATATTGTGAGTGCTAGTCTTATGGAAGAATTGGGTTTATATATGATGAAACACCCCAATCCCTATATATTGCAATGGTTCCATGATAGTGGGAAGTTGAGGGTGAACAAACAAGTGTTGTTGACAATTGAAATGGGAAAGTAACAAGAAGAAATTGTTTGTGATGTACTCCCTATACAAGCTAGGAACTTAATTTTGAGAAAGTCATGGAAATTCGATAGGAGTGTGTTGTATGTTGGAAAGAGAAATTCCTACTTGGTTATTAAGAAAAGCAAGCGATATACTCTACTACGCCTACTCCCAAGTGAGGTGAGAGAAGTGCAAAGGAAAATGAGGGACAATGAGAAAAAGAAGAGTGTGGTAAGAAACCTTCCAAAGAAAGAGAATGAAAAAGAAAATTATGAGAGAAAAGAAAAAGTGCAAAAGGAGACCTCAAAATAAGAGGGAGCAACGGAGGAGAGTGAAAAAATGAGAAAAGATGGAGATAAAATGAGAGTGACTCCTTTATGCTTAAAAGATGAAAATAAAGAGGGAGAAGCTACAAAAAAAAAAAAAAAAAAAGATTGAAGAAAAAGGGAAGAATGCACTCTATGTGGGAGAACATATGCTAACATTTTATCTTCACAACAAAACTTCTTACTTGAAGTCTTATGTAGGTATTCATTCAAAGATAAGTTCGCACAAAAAGGGGAAAATGATAGAAATCTATCTAAGCAATATGCTAAAGCTAAAGAAGGGGGATAGAACTACAAGTCACATTCCATGGTACCTTAGAAGAATCCAAGAAGTGAAGGCTTACAAGAAAGAATTCAAGCAAAACCAACCAACATGCCAAAGAACATGAAGAGTATGAAGAGATGGGTGCCAAAGAGAAGGTCAAAGAAAGTAGCATTTGCCCAATAATTTATGTGAAAGGCCAAAGAAGCACAAGAAAAAGGTTAAGGATAAGAAAATTGAACCGGTTGTGGAATATTGCTCACTTGGCACCAGGCCTAAAAAGGCTACCCGGCGCCGGGTCCCTTCCGGCCATGCCCTGTTTGCTCAATTTTTCTACTCTTTATTCTATTTTATTCTCAATTAAATTCTTACGAATTTTATTGTGTAATAAGAATATTTTGGACCTTTTAAAGCTTAAATGGCTAAGATTTCATCTTATTTTAATTAGGTTTAGATGCCTATATATATGGCATTATAACATTTCGAATGTAAGTTAGATATTATTATTGAGATCAAAATACACTCTTGAGAGAGTTCTTTGAAGGTTCTTCCATGAAAGCTAAGGCTAATCTTAGGATTCCATTTCTTACCTTTGATTTGAGTCTATAAACTCTTAAGGATAGATCAAACTAACCTAACAAAATAGAATCTTAGCTTCTTATTAATCAAAGGGTTTAGAGTAGAGGTTATCTTTAGTTGCCTAGTTCATCTTCTTCAAGTGTTCTTGGCTCCTTAGTTGGGTTGAGGGTATTTGGGTATGAATTAATAGACTTGATTCTCATTACTAGAGTTCTAAATTCTTTATTTTGGCTTAGGGTCCTAATATTTGAATTGATTGTCTTATCTCTTCACAAAATTCACTGTTTTGAGCTCTTAATTGGGTTTTGCATTTTACCCCAAATTTAGCCACGAAATTCATTGAGAAATCAACCTCAAGATCATATCACTATCTCATGATGTGTCATGTAGTCATTGAATTCATCGAAGAGGTATTCTCCAAGACGATCCGATCGTACGGTCTTAATTAGTTTACTTATCCGACGCTCCACTTCAACTTTAAACTTTTTGAACTAATCAAATGAGTTAGACTTACGTCTTATTAGGTAAATATAATCATAGTACCATTATCTATAAATATGATGAAGTACTCAAACCACCCTCTAGTTGGTGTGGACAAATGATCACACACATCAGTGTGAACAAGACTCAATATTTCCTTAGCCCTTTCCACCTTTTAGGTAAAAGAATTTTTGGTCATCTTTCCTATAAGACAGGATTTACACTAAGGCTAACTTTTCAATCTCAATGAGCCCAAAGGCCCATCATGGATTAACTTCTGAATCCTAGTTAAGTCAATATGACCCAATCTTAGATGCTAAAGATATGAGTCACAGACATTAGTCTTTCTTTTCCTATTTAAAGGTTTAGATCGAGCGTTATTTAATTGATTATTAATAGGACTAATAAAGTATGGGTTTTCATACGTGTGCCCAGTATACAAAATTTCTCCATTTCTACTAATAGTGATATTAGAATAAAAAAAAAGAATATTCTTGATTTATTAGTTTTGCAATTGAAACCAAATTCTATCTAAAAACAGCTACATATAAAATATCCTTAAAAACAACAATTCTATTACAATAAAAAAAAAAAATTCCAGTTCTCCCACTGCAAAGGCCTATACTTGTGCTCAATTTCCCACATGTAGTCCATATTTGCCCTTTTGAAGTCTTTTTATCCTTCTATACCCCTGCAATGAGTTGCAAATGTGATAAGTGACTCTTGAATCAACAATCTAAGCTGAAGTTAATCCAACCATTAATATAGACTATAGATAGAAAAAATTGCCTGTGTGGTTTTTCTTGACTTGAAGATCTGGACACTCCTTTTTCTAGTGTCCCTTCTTCCCACACTTAAAGCATTTACCCTTAGATTTATTTTTGGGTTGGGACTTGGGCTGAGCTGCTGCATTATCCTTATTCTTCTTGAACTTTTTGGGCTTGTGCCCAATTCTTAAAGAAGAAACAATCATAGCATTTGATTATGGCTTCATGACCTTCTCTGCCACCTGGAACTCTTTCATTAACTCAGTTAAACTCATGTTTAACTTGTTCATATTGTCATTCAACTTGAACCATGTAAAAGAGCTCGGTACAGATTCGAAAACTATGTCCACTTGGCTCTCGGGGTCAATCACATCCCCTAAGACTTCTGCTTTCTGGAAAGTAGCAATCATCTTGAGCATATGCTTCCTAACTAATGGTCCCTTAGCCATCTTGGTGTTGAAGATCGTTGAAGAGCCTCTTGCCTTGTGGCCATTTCTTGTCAGTGAACGTCATAGCTAAAGATGTGCTAATGTCATAAGCATTGGCCATATACTTGTGTTTTGATTGGAACCCATTAGACATGGAGGTTAACATATAGCAACGAGCTATTTCATCAGCATTCCTCCATACCTTTTTAGCTTCTCTCTCCTTATCGGTGGAATCCTCCTCGATAACCGGGCAAGTTTCGTAGATGATGTACTTATACTTCTCAGTTATGAGTATTATATTCAGGTTCCTTTTTTAGTCCATATAGTTAGGACCTATTAGCTTATTCTCCTGGAGAATAATGGCTAAAGGACGGAAAGAACCTCCACGAACCATTTCTAAAAATTAAAAAATAAAAGAAATTCTCAGTTTTGTGAAAATCAAAATAATTTTGTGCACTTTATTCTTATATTAAATATGATAATAGTTAACCCTATCACTATTATCCTTAATATGATTCATTTGACTCTTAGGAAAACTAAGATAGTTTCTTGGGAAGATTAACAGTTTCTTAAACTAATTGTGTTAACTACCACAAATTAATTTCTCTTTTAGGTAATGATCTAGAAGATGACTCCATCGATGGGATGATCATTTCTTCTTATTTTCTATGAATAAACCTCGCACTATAACCTCCAACGTGGGTTAATCGATTATAGTACATGTCTCGGCTTATTAATCACATCATTCCATTAGTTCTAGATCCTCGTGATGTTTCATCCTATACGGGTCCACTCTCAGGGTGATGTGAAGAGACTCACGACCTCTAATAAGGACCATAACAGAAGCTGTGGGGTCATTAGAACCCCAGACTCACTTAATCTTTTGAAATAAGGGTTTTCATGGAAAAAAAATTATCCTTTTGAAAATTTTCATTAAGTTCTCTTTAACTTAAAATAAAATATTTAAATCCATAAAAATCTCTATGCTAAGTTTTATACCCTTTGAGAGACTTTTATATGGATTAATTTTACTTAATTTAAAACTTAATGATTTCAAAATTTTTCATTAAAACTTTCTAGAGACTATGGTCTTAATTTTTATTTGACAAAAACAAATTTTTGTAAAAAATAAATTAAAATGGTTTTCCATTTTAACTTACAAAAATATCTAAATCCAAAATATTTTCTTTGACAAAGATAAAATCCTATAAAAAAATAACGAATGATTAATTTTTTTTTTAAGTTAAAATTAACCATTTAATTAAAGAAAAAAGTTTTTCTTGTCAAAAATTCTCATAGACTTTAGTATTTAAGAAAACATGCACATATGTACTAAACAAAAAAATAGCATGCTAAAAAACTATAAACATTTTTATGCTTTTCTATTTTTTAACCTAAGTGCCCAAATAATAAAATTAAATACATTAATTAAATTAATTAATGGTCTTATTTAATCATAAATTCCTTACTATTATTTTTCATGCAAAAAAATATTCCATGAATATTAACTATTGCAAAAATAATAACTTCGCTTGGTATGAGACCCAAAACGAAAAAGAAATTGCACAAAAATTACAAGAAAACATATGAAAAATTCTCTTGGTCTTCATGCACCCGCCATACTGGATAAAAACCCTTAAACCTGCGACCCATGGACCACCTACGACCAGTATATCCACCACTACCTAGACTCGCCTCACGCCCTGGTCAAAATGTGACCAAGTCATGAGAGGTATAAACCCAATGCAAAATATGCACTAAGCCGCAGACCGTGCCGCGGCTTGCCCATAAAAGGCTTGGCCTCGGCTCGGTTGGCCTTCCTGCAGCTCGAGACTCCAGCAATGGTAGCTCGGCTGAACAACTATCGAGCCGTAACTGTACATCTTCTTCGTTTTTTTCCTGTAGCGTTTTTCTTATAGATTTCTTCTGCAATTTTTCTTCCATGGCATTTACAGACAGTTCTTACGTGTGATTTTGTTTACAGAAAATGATCAAAACAAAAACACAACAATCACCTATGCCCTTAAACATTGGGCTAACACAAATCAACAACAATTACAGGAATCCTATGTCTCAACCACGAGACTTACAGATATTCTAACCCATACCAGAAACACGAAGAATCTCAAGCATTCAATAGAAGAGTTCAATAAATGTTGTTATGTTTTTAATTAGCCTAGCATGCTTCCTAAGCCGTTAAAACCATCATGCACTGATACTAATTGAAGGCATAAACGGCAAAACATGTACACTAAATCAATAAAAAAAACACAAAAAATATGCACTACGGAAGAATAGAATACCCTTTGCGCTTTCTAATAACCAGTTGTTTAGGGATTGAAGTAGTCACCCCTACATGTGCTGGAAGGCTTCTTCCTTGTTCAACGGATTCTGGATTGCTTTGAACAACAATCTTTGAATCAACCCTCACAAGTCTTCTACTCCTCCTAAGCATGGACTTATGCTTAAGCTCTTGGCCTTTCAGAATATCATCACTACCTGAATGGCTGATGAAAATAACTAGGAGGGAAATGGACGATCTTTTCCCTTGACAATCTGCTACCAAGCAGTATCAAGAGATAATGTCATCCTATTTCTGTGTTTCCTTTTTTTCAACACACAGGAAAAATAGAGAGAAGAATTTTCAAGCTTAATCTCAGTGCCTCAATCCCAACCCATTATTGACTCTATATTATGGCTCAGGAAAAATAGCACATTACACTCCAAGATATCCGAATAGAAGTTATCTCTGGAGTGTTTCAAATATCAGTTGTCGTCCAACCAAGTCATGCATAGCCCTAGCAAAGTTGGGTTTGGGTTTGGATTTCGTATCCAAGGTCCAAAACACTTGGGCCAAGACTCAATTAATTATTTAATCTAGAATTAAATAATAACCCATAAATAATTAATTAGCCCAAAACAATTCTCAAGCCTTTCTTACATAATTCAACCCCATGTTAAATCCAAATATTCAATCTAGGCTTAAGCCTTGAATATTTAATTAACCAATTAAACTATGTAATTAATTTGTTCTCTCTTTGGGCCTTTTATATTATTCTAGCCTCATAAATATATCAGGCTAATTCTGAATAAAACAAAATCCACTTTATTTAAAAGCAATTCCTCATCCAAAAACTATTAGGACTTATGGGCTATTTCGAGAACCAAAAGACACATCGCCTTAGTTACTAAAATGATCAAAATATCCCTACTATAGAAATAGCTGTATTTTGCATTTTAAATATTTTCTAATATTACCATAAGAAAATATTAACTCCAAGGACAATACTGCGCTAGCAACATCTTCGACCTACATGTGTAATGAATAAAGCACTCCTTTACACAGCGCCGTGCATTTAGAGAGGAAGTGTGTACTAACACTTCTCTAAAAGATATCTATCATCTTTATTCCGCTAGTCTAATGATCCACGATTTCCTGAAATATTTTCGCTTTTTAAGGGAGCTATCGTAAAGTAAACATCCAAGTCTTGTTCCTAGGGCCTTGGATAATTAGATTATTTGAACAGTCATAAGGGGCGATAGAACATAGAAGCTATCTTATACAAATCTGTCTTAACTAACTAGTCACATATACCAACATACAAGTATGTTGGTCCTGCAGTAGAACTTCAACTATAGTACATCAAAGCATATGTTTTCAGTTTCGTCATATCACCAACTTATACTCAAACTGTACAGTATAAGTCCACGCTATAGTAGGAGTAGTTTAGGTTTCTACCATATAGTACTTTTAGAAACCACTACTACAGGTCCAATTCTACGTATTCAAAATACGCTTATGTTATGAAGTGAGAGGACTACTGACTGGGTAAAGGTAAGTCATTCCCCATTTGGAATTCACAATACAATAACCTTACTATGATAAGATTCTCATTCTCATCATTCGGTTAAGAGCAATAGGTTATTTGTTAAGTAACTCATAATCTAAACCTTACTGTGAAAGACCACCATTCACATGGAGTACTTACTTAAATACAATGGGTCTTTTTCAGCAAAATTGTGTACAAAAGTAATGTAAAATTCACAAATAATTTTTGAGAATAAATCTTTTATTAATATAAACCAATATTACATCAGAAACCTAGTCACAAGAGCATACATTCCAACAATGATAGCGCGACACTGTCCCATCTTTGCTGTTAATCACAAGGTATTTTTTTCAAGAGATTGGAATTTTAGCTCAAAGGTTTTTGTTCTGCTTTTTTTTCTTTTTTTATGTTGCCTAGAAAGGAATAAGATGAAGAAGGGAAAGAAAATGTATTTTAATATGATATCGAGTATTTGATTTTTTTACTTCTGCATTTTATTTGGGTGTAGGTGTTGGTACTGATACCAAAATCCACTGGTTACACTGAAGCTGATCTATACAAACTGTAAGTGTAAAGATCCTCCATCCCTTAAGTAGTTAAACTTCTATTGTAATTTGATTTTTTAAGTCCTAAAATTTGACTGAACTCTCATAATTCTTTCCAATTTGGAAACTTTGGTATCCTAATTTGTTTTACTCAAAAATGAATTTTTGTCCTTAAGTTGACATATTGAAAACTAAACTTGGAATGAATTTGTCCTACTGAAGAAAAGTGGTACGTCTGATCAACAAGAGTAAGGAATCACATATTATATCTAGAAATTATTTGAATAAAATTAAATCTTGATCATGTTGTGTTGAACTATGATTGGAGTGAACAAGTGGTTTATAAACCTTTTAAAGGAAGAGATGGTTAAATTTAGAGTTTTTTTGGTAAAGGTTGGATGTTGATCCAAGCGTACAATAATATGTTACTTTTTTTTCTATTTATACCTTTAATGTCTTGGTTTTGGTTTATGAATTTTATATTATCTAAATTTTCCATTTGTTCTCACCATTTTTAGAATATCCCCAGGTTTTTTAAAGAAAAATCATTTTATTGTTGGTACGTAATCTTCAGTTTTCATTTTACATTTCAATTTGTTCATGAAGGCATTTTCATCTTTAGTTATATTTTAACCAAAGTGAAAATTATTTACTTCTTTGAAGTCCGATACAGATCATTTCAAATTGGAAAGGAAAAATTTTATATCCCATGGTGTTTTGTGATCAATCGGAAAATCTCTGAGGTGCCTTGATTGATTTGCATTTGGTAAGGCTCTTCTTTTTTTTTTTTTTTTTTTGTTGATTTGTAGAATTGCAAATCCTTAGCCATATGACAAAGTTTTCTCTTTTATATATCATTCAGAGATAGACAATAGTCACTACAAGAAAAATATCAAATTAGCGACGGATTTTTGCGACGATCTCTAGGTCGTCGCTAATTTACGACGGAACAACAACAGAAGCAAAAATTTTGAAAATAAATTTATTTTTTAAAATTTCCGTCACTAATCGGTCGGTAATTGCAACAGAATAACGACGAAAATCTAGCCCTCGCAAATCCGTCACAAATTAGCAACGGATTTGTGACGGCCATCTAAAATTTAAAAATAAATTAATTTTTTTAAAATTAAAAAAAATGCCCTCGCAAATCCGTCACAAATTCGAGAGGGATTTGTAACGGCCATCTAAAATTTAAAAATAAATTAATTTTTTTAAAATTAAAAAAATGCCCTTGCAAATCCATCGCAAATTTGAGAGGGATTTGCGACGATCATCTAAAATTAAAAAATAAATTTATTTTTTTAAAATTAAAAAAAGCCATTGCAAATCTGTTATAATTTGCAATGGATTTGCGACAGCCATTTAAAATTAAAAAATAAATTTATTTTTTAAAAATTAAAAAAAAATCGTCGCAAATCCGTTGCAATTTGCGACGGATTTGCGACAAACATCTAAAATTAAAAAAAAAAAAAGCCATTGCAAATCCGTTGCAATTTGTAATGGATTTGCGACAGCTATTCAAAATTTAAAAATAAATTAATTTTTTTAAAAATTTTTAAAAAAATGCCCTTGCAAATCCATCGCAAATTTGCGAGGAATTTGCGACGACCATTCAAAATTTAAAAATAAATTAATTTTTTAAATTAAAAAAAAAGCCCTCGCAAATCTGTCGCAAATTTGTGACGGATTTGCAATGGTCATCTAAAAATTCTCATATTATTAATATGTATATATATATATATACATATATTAATATAGCATTTTTATATACATATAAATATGTTAATATACATTTTTAATATAAAAATAAATATATATACATACATATATATATATGTTAGTATGTATGTCTCTCTCTCTCTCTCTCTATATATATATATATATACATATATATTTATACATATATCTATATATATGTTATAATACTTTTTAAATATATTAATATATATATATATATATAAACATATATACATATATCAATATATATGTTATAATACTTTTTAATTATATATATATATATATATATATGCAACACACACATATTATATATATATATATGCACATATATTTGCTATTAAATATACATACATTAATAGCAACAGATGCATATGTCATATTCTTATATATATACATGCATATATATACTTAATAATATTATATGTATATTATATATATAAATATTTCAACTTATTAATATCTTTTTGTGTATTCTACTATTTCACACACACACACACACACATACTATATCATGTGTGTGTGCGTGTGTATAAAAAATCAAACATTAAAAATTTTTTGGGTGAATTTTTGAGATTAGTGTCGGATTTGCGACGGATCAGGGTTTCATAAACCCTGATACGTCTCAAATTCGTCGCAATTTGAGAGGGATTTGTGATGGCAATCTAAAATAAAATATAAATTAATTTTTTTTAAATTAAAAAAAGCCGTCGCAAATCCATTGCAATTTGCAATGAATTTGCAATGGTCATCTAAATTTTAAAAATAAATTTATTTTTTTAAAATTAAAAAAAAGCCGCCGCAAATCCATTACAATTTGCAACGGCCATCTAAAATTAAAAAATAAATTTATTTTTTTTTAAATTTAAAAAATAAGCCCTCGCAAATCCATCGCAATTTGCGAGAGATTTGCGATGGTCATTAAAAAGTTAAAAATAAATTTATTTTTAAATCTTGAAAAATTAGCCGTCGCAAATCCGTGGCTAATTAGCAATGGATTTGCGACAGAAAATTTTGTTGTTGCAGATTCGTCGCAAAGCCCTTGTAAATACGTCGCTAATTTACAAAAACATTTACTATATAATTAATATATAGCACAATATATCACAAGAACTTCAATAGCATAGTGGTGGAATGCGTGTTCCCCCAGAATAAGGATGCGGGTTCGAGCCCCAAATCCAACATAATCTCATAATATTTTTGGCGGGTCAGGTTGTGGATCGGGTTCTCAGCATGCTGAGTCGGACTGATAAACGGGCGGGCTGAGTAGCTAATTAATCAATTTTTTTAATAAAAATTTTTGGCCGTCACAAAATTAATTAATTTTTTAAATAAAATTTTTTCGCTACCGCAAATTAAATTAATTAATTTTTTAAAAATAATTTTTTTCCATCACAAAACTGTTACTTAATTATTTTAATTTTTTTAAATAAAAAAAATTTTTGCCGTCGCAAATCCGTTGTTAAATTAATTAATTTTTTATAAATAAAAAATTTTTCACCGTCGCAAATTCGTTGCTAAATTAATTAATTTTTTTTAAAAATAATTTTTTTTGCCGTCGCAAATCCATCGCTATGTTGATTATAAACTTAATTATAATGTCATCAATTAAATGACTGTCACAATAGCGACGGATTTTCTTTTCGTCGCAAATTATGATGTCCTTTTTAGCGACGGATGTAATTTGTCGCTAATCCATTGCTAAACGTGATTAGCGACAGATTTGGCCGTCGCTAATTTGGTTTTTTCTTGTAGTGAGTATTAGATAGTTAGAATATGAAATTACATACTTAATTATGATATCTTTTATAATCGATTATGAATGTTTATTTACTGAAATTTTTAGCAATCGAGGAGTCGCAATAGATAATTGCAATTCCCAAGATCCCATATGGAATTTTGTGAAATACCAATAGAAAAGGACATATGAATAGTCTGCAACATCTCCATGGAGTATGATCGATGTAAGTGGCTGAAGCAATAAACATCTGTTCAGGCCATGTCATTAATAGAGGATAAGTTGTTAACCACTTAATCATTTCATCCGAAGCTACTTGAAAATCTTTGTGGCCAGAATACAAAAGGAACTCGGGAAACTATGTTTCTTGCACATCAATATTATCTACCCACCAGATAGCTTTCGTTGCAAACATATAATAAGTTTTTAAAATTCTCAAACATAAGCCGGATATAACCTATAAATGAAGTATATGATCTTGACAGAACATTCTCATACTTTTTCTGAGTGACAAACTTTGACATTAGCATTTATGCAGAAAAATTGAAGAAAGTACAAGAGCAAATACAACTAACAAATCCTGAGTTATGCAGAAAAATTGAAGAAAGTACAAGAGCAAATACAACTAACAAATCCTGAGTTATCATCCGATGCACAAGCAGATAATCAGAATGAGTCTCTGCTAGATCAACAGGAAGAAAAGCAAATTTTGGATCCAAAAAAATTTAGAGATATTACTTCAAAGGAGTCACAAACAATTGTAGTGATGGACCCTGCAGATGAGCATGAGCACCCATGGAACTTATGCTTGGACACAGGGTTCAACTCATTACCAGTTTCTGAAATTTCCTTTGAGAAATCTGCTGAGTTACAAGACTTATTTGCTGATTTAGGTTTTGAGGATAATATTGACTTCATTTTTTATGCTCTCTTAGTTGAAAGTGAGTTCAATCAGGATGCTTTGTCAGGGAGCACAGCATGTGGAGTTGAAGTAGATTCACCGACAACCATAGAGCAGAACGTGCAGGAAGCATTTCACTTATCCGTATCTATCATCACCAATTTTATTATCTACTTACAACAGTATTTAATCTACTTCAAGGGCTTAGCATATTCAGCCAAACTTAGTCAGCTCATTGCATTTGCTTCCTTAAGAGATTGCTACATCTATGTGAAACCTTGGGTTTCATTTTTGGATCTATTTTAGGTTGATAGGTCTATTGAACTTGTCTATTTTTTGCTTTTAGTTTATCTCTTCTAGGCATATAGGAGATAAAGATGAGTTGTTAAGTGTGTATTCTCCCCCTACCATCATAGTTTCAGTCAAGTATGTTAGCTTGCTAGGTTGTGCTCAAGTCTGTACTCGTGCCAATTTCCGTTTCTTCATTTACTTATTGTTGTTTCTCGTTTTCATATTTTAAACAAAATTTACCACAACCTAGTGAAAAGGGGGAAAGAAATAGAATCATCACAGAATCATGGTTGCAATATTTCAGGTTACGTTTTGAAAGTAAGAAAATCATATATATTTGTATTTATATAAATATATGTATTTATAGTACATATTTTTTTTTTCTCAATTCCAACTGAACATCATCGATGAAGCATTATTTTATAATCAGTTTTATATTTTTATAATTGATGATCGATGGTAAGTTATATATATATATATATATATATATATATATATATATATAAAGATCATCATAAATTATAGAATTAGGAATCATCGATTATGATAACTTTTCTTATTGGCATATTAATTCAAAAACAATATTAAACCACTATGAGCCAATAGATAAGTTTTATGAAGCATTAGAAGCCAAAGTATGTAAAAAAAATGTCAATTTTCATATATTTAATAAAAATGTCATTTTTATTAATTCCTTATAAAATAGATAAAGTGTACACAAAATGTCATATGTGCAAATTACATATGACATAAAAAATTCCCAAAAATTACATATATAAATTATGCATGTATAAATTATATATGATTTATATTTAATCGACCAAAAATTTCATATAGTTTTTCAAACTTATGTAATTTTATTTGTTTCAATATTTATTTCTTTGTTTTTAGCACATTAAAAAAACATTTCTTTTCTTTTTTTTTCTATATATATATATATATATATATATATATATATATACATATAATAGCATATCATATAAAATACTGATATCACGTGCAATGCACAGGCATATTTGCACGAATTACCCAAGGATATAACACGAGCGTCCAATTTTTAAGTTTGATCCTGAAACTAAATATAACATTTCTTTAGTTTTTCTCATAATACATTACGGGAACTAACCCCCATTCTTTTTATGAATTTCTATTATTTATTTAGATAAAAGATTAACTATACTATGAGACTGATTAATTAAATAGCGAACTCACAAGTTTTAATACTATAATATTGCATAAAACAAAATTTTCCGATTTTATACATGCTACTAAACTTTTCTCGAGGAATACCCCAATAAGCTAACTTTTTGAAAGTAAATCTATCTTTTAAATTTGAGTCAATAAACATTGGAATAAATTTGGAAGCTAAAAGGAGTTACTAAAACAATTGGTGGATTTGGGTGATAATTTGCAACTAAAGTATTTAACCCTCATTATTACGGTTATTATTATGCAAATATTAAATTTTATCATTTTCTTTTTTTAAAATTCTTTCTTCTTTCCTCATTGGCTTAGAAAGCGTAAACAAAAACTATGAGACCAAAATAAAATCAATTTAACAATCCTCTATCCAAAGCTAATCCAAATGAACCTATCAAATTTAAAAAAATTGTTATAACAGTAACTCAAAGACGGATAGTATTGGAATGATGTGTTTTAAGTGTGGAGAAAATTATTCAATCAATTGTACTTGTATTTTAATTGTAGTAAAAGCATATGATTGTTAATAAGAATAAATCTAAATATGAGGGAAATTATAATTATATAAAAAATTTAGTCGATAAGAAAAAACTTTTATGTGAGAAATAAATAATTAGATACTATTGGCATGCAAATATACTCAGGTAGGCAGTTTGGATTAGTTAGTCTAACCTGAAAAAGAGACAAGTGGCTGAAGAATACAGAATGGTTAAGAGGCAGTCCAAATTCCTCAAAGACTCTTAGTCTGCCTAGGATTCTCAAAGAGGAGTTACAGAGTGTTTGACTCGGCCCAAACCCACTTGTGTTCCCATGATATGCCACGAACATGAAGGAGGTAGAATTACCATTAAGTGCGGGAGCATGGCAGCAGTAGGGAACATCGACATGTATAAAACAAGGCGAACATAAGAGAATAAATTAAGCACCAAAACACTCTCAAACATCACAACAATTTCATTCATTCTGTTTTTCTAGAGTTTTCCTTAGATTTGCCTACTATTTTTTTTTTACTGGTTTCATTATATTTTTCAGCTTTTGTTTCCAATTGATGTACGATTTCATCTCAAAATATTCCCTCAGTTTGATAGAAATTGCTTAAATATTCAGAGTGTAGTATTTGATCAAGAAAAGAGGTATTTTTTTTTTTTCCAGATTCTAAGTATATATGCGTTTTCTGTTTAGTTATAGAAGAGCTTTCATCTTGAAAAGAGTTTTTGTTGCTACGTGACCCATCCACACTTTGGGGGAATAGCTTGGTGAGGAAGATTGCTATACGGTTTGCTCAGCCAGTTACATTTTCACAATAAATACAGTTTGGTGTCAAGAATAGGATCATCTTGAAATGAGCCCCTTCCATTATTTTATGCAATTTTGTTTAGGAAAGATCATTTTAAATATGAGCATGCAAAGAGAAGACATTGAGGGTTAGCAGGAAGATGTTGGCCAAAATTCATCTTGCATTGCGACCATTATATCCTTAACATCTCTTACAACCATCAAGTTACAATTTAACGAGAGCACGAGAGACCTAATACAGAAGGTCTTCCAGTAATTTGCAGTAGTTTTTAAACTAATATTACAAAACAAGTTATACACTTTTAACTGTCCCTAGGAGAAGTGTGCTAGTAGCCACAGTGCTCCTAGCCAATCCTTGTACAGTTTCACAGTATCTGCAATATAGTAGGGTTATTATTACCCGAAGGGAGCATGACCCATCCACAATTACCCCATGTCCCCAAGCTGGACCTGGCTACAATTCCTTTGAATGTACCTTATGATCAGTTTAACGGTTTGGGACTAGTAATCAACTCAATCTTCCTAATAGAGTAATCGAATAGACCATTTGTAAAAGGGTAAACTATGGCCATGACTATATCGATGGCTAGTTATACTAAAGGGCAATTCCTATATTATTACGAAGGGTGATCGTTCCTTTATCTTGGGAGAAAAGTCCTACCGAATTATCCTAGATCCTTGTTGGGCCATGTATAGTTTGGTCCTACGGGGTGACTTTTGGAGAATAGTGTATCTAGAAATATTACAGACGAGTCACAGCCAAAATTCCAGGTTTGAATGCATCCAAAGGAGGTGGGTAACTTGCAATACCTTTTCCTCTTCAGAATGCACAAGCAGTTGATCCATGCATTAGCCAGGCAAGCCCTTAATTGTTCGAGGCAGCACAGTAGCCAGCTACTCAGCGTAGCACAACGTATCCATAAGGAGCCAAATAGTAGGTGGACTCACCATCCATTTCTTATATGTTAGGAAGGTATAGTTTGGCTTGAACATTACCGGGACCGATAGGCCAATATATAAGAAGCCTTATTGGAGTGGATCAACTCATTTATAGCATTACCTAAGGGTTTCAAAGTGTTTGATATCACAACTTTCTCTGGCGATGATGAAAAGAAGACTATAGACCATATTAGAAAGTTTACGGCTTAGTTGGTGAGTTGGGAACTAATAAATATTACAAACTTCAGTTATTTCCTTTGTTCTTGACAGTAGTTGCTTTCACTTGGTACACAAGCAAGTTGCCAAATGCTACACACCTAAGCAGAAATGGAGTGTTTATTCCATGAGAGGTTTTATTCATCGTTGATCCCAAAAGTGTCAAGTGTCGATCCGCTAGCCATAGAACAAAGAGTAGGAGAAACTATTACGAAGTTCTTGGAACAGTTTAGTAGGCTCAAGGGCAAATATTCAATTAGGCTACTCGAATTTGAGTACGCAAGGATTCTAGTTGGTAGGATGCTCCCTCAGTTAAAGAGAGGTTGGATCATGTAGGATTTCTCAGATTTACCATGACTAACTTCTCCTGCTATGCAATTAGAGGAATTTATCAAGGAAAAGGAAAAGAAATGAGGGACGAACTTCAATAAAGGGCTGGTTATGATTTATGTGGTTGATGATTTGTTAAACCTTGAAGAAGAAACAACAAATGAAATTTTAGTTGCAGAACTAGTGGCTGGAAAAGCTAAAGTTTGCCTTGCTTTAAAACCCCCAAGGGTAAAGAAACCATCAAGTTTGACAATAGAGAGTAAAGATGGGAAGGGCAACTATTTGTTCAATATCACCGAGGCTGACCAGATATTTAACCATTTGTTAAAGGACAAAATATGTCAGTCACTCTTAAACTTTCACAAATTTTGATTTCCACTCTCAAATTTTAAAATATTTGATTTTAGCCCTCGAACTTTTAAACCACATAAAAAATAGCCATTTCAATAATAAAAACTCAAGTACAATACAAAATCTCTAGCTTTTAGCTCTCATTCTCCCATTTTTTATTTCTAAAATATTATTCTTCAACTTTAATCTCACTCTCCTCTCTTCGAATTAGCTCTTCTATTAATTAAAATTATTAAGTGTTCACGAAATTTCATTACATGACTTCCACATGACTTATTTTATAGGTATTTTAATTACTCAACTCTCATAATGTGGTGTTATCCTTATAATTATTATAAAGTAACTTCTATATATGATAGAAAAAGACTATTGTGACTTGCACGTCTCTCACTTTTCTTTTTAGGTTTTTTTCTTTTTTGATAATTCACTTATACTTTCAAATTTATTCTTCCTTCTTGTAGAGATGCCAAGAAAATTATTATTCGTCAAGAATTAAATCGATTTTTTTTTCTCCTTCATCCTTTTGTCTTAGTTTTGTTATTAAAGGGTAAAGTATATTATTATTGTTATATGGTTAGATTCGAAAAAGTGCGAAAGAGTAATCTCAAGATTATTGAGTCGAATAAAATGTTTGAAATTAGATCTTAAAATTGTTGTTGATAAATGAAGAAATTTGAAGAGAAGAGAGTGAGATTAAAGTTGAAGAATAATATTTTAGAAATTAAAAATAGGGGAAAGAGAGCTAAAATCTGGTGATTTTGTGTTGTATTTGAGCTTTTATTGTTAAAAGAGCTATTTTTTAGATATTTTAAAAGTTCGAGGGCTAAAATCACACATTTTAAAACTCGAGGATGAAAATCAAAATTGATGAAAGTTTAAGGGTGGCTGATATATTTTGCCCTTTGTTAAAAGATAAGCAGATTAAGTTGTTGCATAGCAAGTTGATAAGTGCTCATTATGCACTTATTTTCCATGTAAAGTGTACTATATTTATTATAAAATAATGTTTAAATAATTACTCATTCTTACAATTTTATATTGTTTTGGTAGGATTAAATAAATAAGGATTGAATGAAGAAAATTATGAAAAAGGACAAATATTAAAAGAAAAAATGAAAGAGAATAAGAAGACAACAAAAAGAAAGCAATGGCTAGCTAGGAAAAAAAGGGAGATGCTAAGAGTAGACGGCACCATGTAGATCAAATTTGACGGTGCCATGCAAGTATACTGAGATTGAATGGCATCGTGCAAATTAACTCAGACGGCGTCGTTCACAAAATAGAAATGCGGATATGATTTTAAGTGATTTTTAGGGCTTTCCACAGCCTATAAATAGAACTTTTCTTGACCATTTTGAGCGGCCAACTTGAGTGACTAACACCTATACCCACAAAAGAGGAGATTCAAGGTGAAGAGGGGAGGATTGCTCAATGGAAACTTGGGAAAGGTGATGAAAATATCTTGTCAATGAATTTTCTTACTCCCTTTTCTTTATTTTTCACTTGATAATTTGTATTTATTGTTTTAATTGTTCTTAAAGGGATAAACCCTAATTTGTTCTTGTATTAAATCTACTATTGATATGTTGATTTCCAATTACTAACGAATGATTACTTGAATTTATTGTGTTGGATTTGTTATTTGGATTGCTTTCTCCTAGTGATTTCAAGAGATGGGGATAAGAGTTGAGCTCCAATTAATGGGTTCAATGTGTGTTCTCTTTTGACTGACTCAAGAGAGAGGTTAGAGATTAGAACTTGGTAATCGTTGCGTTCTTGATATCACCTAGAAATAGAGGTATTGTGTTCTTTCAAAATTTAAGAGTTTTGTACTTAATGATTCTTGGGATCAATTGGAGAGGTAGAGATACTCTTTAATTAGCTTAAGAATAGGAAAAGCATAACTTGAGAAAGAGTGAGTTTTGTATTTGTGACCTCTACCGGTATTAGAATTAGAAATTTAGCTATCTTAGGTTTGATTTGGCACTTGGCTAATTTAGGGGGATTCTTGACATGTACCTACCTTTCACTCCTTTTCTTATCCTTGATTTTCTCATGGCTAATCTTGTGAGGGTTGTGCTTGTTCTTCTTATTTGTCCATTGTAATTAATATATTCCTTTAATTCGTTAGGCTAAACAATAGCAGAAGATTAATAGTGGTACCTTTGTCCATTCTCCGAAGATCTTCGATACTTGCCATTACACTTTATACTACACGATAGGTATATTTTTCTAATTATGTGTTTTGGATGTTTTGACATTTTAATTTAAAACTTAATTTGTGTGTGTAATTGTTGCTACTATTTACAACACTTGAAATCGTAAAAGTTTTTGGCATTGTTATCGGAGAATAAGGATAATATCATGAACACTTAGATTCGACTAATTTGGCCATGTATATGTTATGAATATTACTAGTTGTTTAATGTAAATATTTGTTTCTCTATATGTGCATAATACTTACTATACTGGTATATAATATTTTTTTCCTTTTTATATCTTGTTTATATAGTGTTTCGATTCTTTATTTTTTGTCATTGCAATAAACAAATTATATTGAGTTCTAGTATGTAGTATCATTATGTTTGTTGAATTACTATCAAGAAGACCTTGTTGTATAATTTTTGTTTTAAGGATTTAAGTGTTGTTGTAATGGTATTAGAGTTTTGAGGATTTAATTGTTGTTTTGAGGATGAAAGTATTATTGGTATTTTTTTATTGTTGTTGTGTATATTGGTGGAGGATAGACATGGATTGTTGTAGTAGTGAATGTATAGAGGAGGTGGTTGGCTTGTAAAGTTGTTGTATTTTTGGTGGACTATTGATGTTGCTTGGAGATGTGGTAAAGCTTTTGTAACTTTTTATATAGTGGTTGATGTAGTGTTGAGGCTATTTGTTGGTTGTTTGGGAGATCTTATTGTGCTTTTGGGAGTTTTTAATATTCATGGAATGGTGGTTGCTATTGAGATCATATTTTGAGTTTCTTTCCTATAAGTCCACAAAGTCCTTAATCCTTCCTTCTCCCTTAAATTTTATTGAGTCTAGAGTATGTTGTGTGTTGTAGTAATTCTAGTATTTAGTAGATTGGTGTTTTTTTTTTTTTTTAGTTCTATTGATCTATAGTTTCAGTAATGGTGTTAGTAAGTTAGTGTGTGTGTGTGTGTGTATATATATATACTACTTGAACCATCTCTTTTGTTGTAATTGTTGTTTGGTGTAAGTCTAGATATAGGTATTAGTGCTTGTTTTGAGCTTTAATGTATTCCTGGACTTTTTTCTTAAAAAGCTTAGATAAGCATATTGCTATTGAAAAACTTATCTAGTGCATACATTAGTATAGTTTGTATTGTTGTTGTTACTTGTGATGTTAGTATCTTATTTGTATTATTTGTTCTTGTTATTAACATTAATTCTTTATATTCTTGCTTCTTGTTGTTATTTGTACCAATTATTGTTGTTGAAATTTGGCTTTGGAAGGTTGTTGTTGCTTATTTCCAATTTTAGGAATACTGAGAGTAAACAATGTCATTCCACTCTTATCAACTAGTGCCGTTCAACGATAGTTCAAAAGCTGTTTCCGTGGATAACAAATCTGTTCTCATGACAATTACACTAGAAAAAACCTTGGAGAATGAAATAACTGGGGAACATTGCTTATTCTTCTCTTTTTTCTTATTTCAAGTCTTTGGTTGGAGCTTATTTTTTGTTAAATTGTTGGCCATTTCGGACAATGTCCAATTATGTGTAGGGGAGAGGGTATGCAATATTTTTATTGTTATTAAATGTTTAATTTATTGGTTAATTTGTAGCATGTACCTTGTGGCATTGTTGATTGTTGAAAATTTTTGATGAAAAATGAATTTTTTTTTCCACATTTTTGGGTTAACTTTTAAATTTTTTTGGTATATGTGTTGATATGTGTTGGCTTGGCGGAGTATTACTTATCTTTTTTCTTGGAAATTCTACTTATGACTTTTCTACAGGAATTGATTTATATAAACTTATATATTGGGTATGGTATAGGCTAAGTTTTGAGAAGTAAGTTTACCATGTTTATTCCTTTAAAAATATTGTGAAACTTGATTGTTTGAGAATATATGTGAACTTTGTGATGAAATATATGGTGTGGATTGTTGGCTTATCTCAAGTTTTGTGGCAATTCTCATTCATTCATTCATTCATTTATTTTGTATTTTGTATAATACAAATATTCAATTGTATATTGTATACTCTCCATTGTAAGGCAAATAGGAGCAAGAGATAGTTGCTCAGTACACCTATCGAAGTAAGGAGAAAAAAAGTTCTACGAATGCAAAACACATATCTTATGACGAAAAGCAACATATGATTTAAAAAAAAAAAAAAGAGAGAGAGAGAGAGAAGAAAAGTAAGAAACAAAAAGGTAAAAATAAAAAATGCAAAGCATGCAAAAAGAGCATTCAAGTCAAAATCTTTATAAATTTATTTCTTTGTAGAAAAATAATAAAAAAATGAGAGGCTCCTACTTTGCTATTTCAAATATAATGTATTATTGTAATGTGATGTTTATACTTTCTGTAAGCCACGAGATTAGAGTTAGCCGGTCAATCCTATCTTATATAAATCATATTGTTTATACTCATGATTCAAGGAGTGGAGTGAGTTACTATGACGAAAAACAACGTGTGATAAAAAAAAAAAGAGAATAAAATCAAGAAAAGAAAAGGAAAAAATAAAAAATGTAAAGGATGCAAAAAGAGCATTCAAGTCACAATCATTATAAATTTATTCCTTTGTAGAAAAATATGCTATTCGAAGTGTAATGTATTGTTATAATATGATGTTTGTATATTTTTGTAATTCACGAGATTGGAGTTAGCTAGTTAACCCTATCTTATATAAATCACATTGTTTATACTCTTAACCCAATGAGTGGAGTCAATCACATTGATTTGGTATAAACTTGTTGACTTGGATAGTCTTAGTTGTGTCATATGTAATATATTGGCTTGGATGGATATGTGTTGGGTTGATTTCTAAACTAAGGGAGGAATAGTATATTGACAATGTTGACTTTATTTGCGTATATATTGACTTGTTCTTGTTAATTTTCTCAACATACTATGTTTAAAATCATTCATGTTGCTTGTAAAATTATTTTACTTATTTGCAAAAAATTGTATTTTGTAAACTATTTGTTCGTTTGGAAATAATTTTGTTTTTCTTGAGGACAAGCAAAGGTTTAATGTGGGGATAAGTTCTTATTATGCACTTATTTTTTATATAAATAGCACTATATTTATTGTAAAATAATGTTTAAATAATTACTTATTCTCCCAATTTTGTATTGTTTTGTGCAGGATCAAATAAATGAGGATTGAATGAAGAAAAGGTTGAAAAAATATGAAAATAAAAAATAAAGGAAAGAGAATAATAAGACAACAAAAAGAAAGCCATGATTGGCTAGGAAAAAAAAAAGGAGATGCTAAGAGTAGATAGCACTATGCAGATCAAATCTGACAGTGCCGTGCAAGTATACTAAGAATGAACAGTGCATGCAAATGAACTCAAATAGCACCGTGCAAGTTTGCAGAACAAAAATGCGGATACGATTTTAAGAAACTTTTAAAGGTTTCCACAGCTTATAAATAGAACTTTTCCATACCATTTTGAGTGACAACTTGAGAGAATAACATCCACACCCACAAAAGAGGAGAGTCAAGGTGAAAAAGGGAGGATTGCTCTAGGGAACCTTGGGAAAGATGATGAAGACAACTTGTCCATGAGTTTTCTTGCTCTCTTTTCTTTTCTTTTTTTTTTTTCACTTGGCAATCTGTATCTATTATTTTAATTGTTCTTGAAGGGATGAACCCAGTTTGTTCTTGTATTAAATCTACTCTTGATTTGTTGATTTTCAATTCCTAATGAATGATTACTTGAATTTATTGTATTGGATTGTTATTTGGGTTACTTTTTCCTACTGATTTCGAGATATGTGGATAGGATTTCAGTTCCAATTAATGGGTTCAATGTGTGTTGTCCTTTGACTAACTCGATAGAGAGGTTAGAGATTAGAATTTGGTAATCATTGGTTCTTGATATCACCTAGAGTTCTTTCAAAATTTGGGAGTTTTGTACTTAATACTTCTTGGGTTCAATTGGCTTTAGGATTTTGATCATACAATATCAAATATACGTGCATCGAAAATTAAAATGAAATTTACTCAAAGGAATCACTCGTATGTAATTAAATTGGTTAAGAGAGAGAAAAAAAATTGTTACTCCTCAAAAATGCAAATTTTAAAATTTCTCTCCTTGCAAAATTCCTCTAAAAATTGGCCAAGCTTTGAACCACTAAATTCCATGTACAGGAATTTCTCTAATAGTAATTTTCACGAGCATGTATTCCAGAACCATCAAAAATTTTTGCTAGAAAAATCTTTATGGGCGGCTAGGATTGTAATTCGGAGAAGAAGAGAAAAGCTTCCAGCAGGCTTCTCAATTTTTATGCACACAAGAAAAAAGCTTCTAAATTATTTCCAGAGAATTAAAAAAGCTATAGTGCATCTTCTTTAAAATTCTCTTTTATGCGGCACTTCATATATATATATATATGAAAAACCTTAGAGGGGGGGGGGGGGGGTGAATAAGGTTTTTGGCAATAAAAAAAAAATAATAATTTTTTCAGTTTGTCTAAAACGCTGAATAGTGATGATCACCAAGATGCTTGGACTAACTTTATAGATGCACAGAAAGTTATCCAAGCACTCGTAGATGTATATCCAGATTTAGACAGAAAAAGAGCATAAAAAAAAAAAGGTACATGAACCACTAAATAAAACGTGATTTGGAAAGTACTCATGAATAAAACCTAGAGGTTGTTCAACATACATTTCTTTCTCAATAAAGCCATTTAGAAATGCACTTTTAACATCCATTTGATAAAGCATGAAATTTTTTAAGGATGCAAAAGCAAGCAACATTCGTATGGATTCCAGTCTGGCAACAGGTGAAAATGTTTCATCATAGTCAATGCCTTCTTCTTGATTAAATCATTAAGCAACCAACCTAGCTTTATTTCTGATAACGACCCCATTTTCATCAAGCTTATTTCTGAAAACTCATTTTGTACCAATAACAGGTCGATCATGAGGTTTAGGGACGAGTTTCCAAACTTGATTTCTTTCAAATTGATTAAGCTCTTCTTGCATGGCAATAATCCAAAATTCATCATGTAAAGAAATACAAATGCAGCTTGGTTCAATATTTGAAAGAAGAGCAAATTAAGTTGTCAACGAAATACCGTCTAGTTTTAACTCCATGGTTTGGATCTCCAATAATTTGTTCTTTTGGATGGCCAGATTTGTATTTCCAATCCTTCGGCAATTGATGATTTGCAGAATCTTCAGTTTGTTCTTTTTCTTGTTCGTTCTGCAATTCTTCAATCGCTTCTTCTTTTGTATGAGTATCTAATAGTGAAGCTTTAACACGATCTAACTTAACTTCATTTGAATTCCCTACATCATTGTCATCTCTTTTTGAAGTATAAATATTAGATTAATCAAATACAATATGCACAGATTCTTCCACACAAAGTGTTCTTTTATTGTATACTCTATAGGCTTTTTTGTTGGAATAATATCCAAGAAATATGGCCTCATCGGACTTGCTATCAAAATTTCCAAGATTATCTCTTGTATTTAGAATAAAACATTTACATCCAAATATTTTAAAATAAGAGATAGAATGAGTTTTATCAAACATAAGTTCAAACGGAGTTTTTCTCAAAAATGGTCTTAACATAACTCAGTTTATTGTATAGTACGCTGTGTTAACAACTTCCACCTAAAAGTATTTTAGAAGAGCATTTTCACAAAGTATTGATCTAGCCATTGCAAAGTCTGATTTTTCCTTTCAACAACACCGTTTTGTTGAGGAGTTTTGATTGCTGAAAAATTACGAAAGACTCCATTTTCATCACAGAAGTGAGTAAATTCACTGTTACAAAATTCCTTGCCATTATCACTTCTAATAGAAACTAGTTTGCATCTAATCGAGTTTTGGACGCGCTTTATCAGTTTTGAAAATTCAGAAAAAGCTTCATCCTTTTGTCCAAGAAATAAGGTCTAGGTAAATCTAGAGAAATCATCAACAAGTACATATGCATATTTCTTACCTCCAAGACTAACAGTTCTCATAGGTCTAAACAAATCTATATGAACTAATTCGAGTGGTTTTGAGATAAAAATCATTTTCTTTAGTTTAAAAGAGGTTTTGATTTACTTCCCAAATTGACATACACCACAGATTTTATGTTTATTAAATTTCATTTTTTTGATGACAATTTGTTTAACAAATCAAATGATACATGGCCTAATCTTCTATGCCAAAGATAACCGTCATTGTCATGAACAGATAGGCATCTAATTCCATTAGCTACAAGGTCATTAATATAAAACACATATACATTTTCCATGCGTTTGGCAGTAAAGATGATTTTGAGATTTCCACTGTCAAGTATAGAGCAAGAATCGTTTTCAAAAATGACTTTGCAACCATTGTCACAAAGTTGGCTAATGCTGAGCAGGTTATATTTCAAATCATCAATAAGTAAAAGTTACTTTATAATTGTTAAGGAACCTTTACCAATATTACCAATGCCGAGAATCTTCCCTTTCTTCTTGTCTCCAAACGTAACAAATCCTTCATTTGTGGTCTAAATATCTTCTAACAAGGCTGCATTCCCAGTCATGTGTCTTAAACAATCACTATCCAAGAACCACTTGGAAAAGCTTAAAGACCGTGCCTATACATGAGAAGAAGAGATGATTTTTGGTATCCACATTTTCTTGAGTTCATGAAGTTTAGTTACATTTTCCTTGATTTTCCAGAATGTAACTTTACCGGTTTCAACTTTTCTTTTGATAAGGCATCTTGAAACTTTACGTTCCGATTTTTCACAGTATGTGCATGATTTGTATGTGTTATGAAAAAAAGCAGGTTTAACATATTGAAACTTGTTCTTTTTGTTGTTATTCTTATGTTCATATCCTAAGCCATTTTGATTACTCGCTAAAATAAATTTGGGCTTGCAAATTTTGTCTTTATCCTCGTGTCTGTATCCTAAGCCACTTCGGTTACCAATTTGATGATGAGTTCCAAGTAACCTTTCTAGATTGTTTTTACCATTTGTGAATTTTTCAATGCAACTAGTAAGATCATTTACTCTGATCTTCATATTATCAAAGGTGCTAACCATGCATTCAAGAGTTTGAATTTTATCACATAAATTTTTGTTTTCCAGAGATGCATTGTCCAAGACAGTCATGATCACATCTTTTTCAATTATAGCACATGCATGTGTTTCTAGAGACATTTTGTAGTCATTCAACAAGGCTTCATTTTTTTCCATCAGATATTTAACCTTTAACTTTAAGTCTTTATTTTTCTGGACAGTTTTTTTAATTCATGAAACATATCACATAACAACTCATTAGGATCAACATGCTTTTCAGTCATAGATATAAGTGAATTAGACATGCAATCTGTTGTTGAATGGTTTACCTCATTTTCTAAAGCCATGAAGCAAATGTTAGCAGTTTCTTCCTCAGATTCCTCATCTTCAGACTCAGCTTCATTTAAGTCCCAAGCTCCTATCAATCCTTTACCTTTCTTTACCTTCAGGTCTTTCTTTTTCTTAAGCATTTTTCCTTCCTTGCCTTTTGCAATCGGACAGTCTGCAATGAAGTGATCGGTACTTTTACATTCAAAGCATTGAGGTTTGAAGCCGGAGGTTTGTCCTTTCTTTCTTATAAGCTTTCTTCCTCGTTTGTTGTTTCCTTTGTTGAACATCCTTCTAAATTTCTTTGCTATCATTTCCAAGTCATCATTGTCCATTTCCATGCCTTCACTGCTTTCCGAAAGTCTTCTTTCTCCATCTTCATTTTCAGCCTCTAGCGCAATCCCTTTTCTGCCTCTATTATGATCATTAGATTCATAAAATCTTTTAAGATTCATCTCATGAGTTAAAAGAGACCCAATCAACTCTTCAGTAGGTAAGGATTTTAAGTCATTGGATTCTTCTACAGCAAGAGTTTTAGGCTGCCAGCTTTTTAGTAAGGCATCAAGAATTTTCTTGTTTTCTTCCCAAAGGGAATAAACCTTTCCATAAGCTTTTAGACCATTTGAGATATTAGTAAATCTTGTGAACATGTTAGTGATGCTTTCATTTGGCCTTATAGTAAATAATTCATAATCATGAATAAGAAGCCCCAATTTTGATTCTTTAACTTAGTTAGTCCCCTCATGGGTGACTTCAAGCAATCTCCACATATCATGGGCTGAATCACAACCACTAACATGGTTGTATTTAGCCGCATCTAGTGCACAACACAAAATGTTCATAACTTGAAAATTTAGAGTCATTTTCGCATTGTCTTTCACACTATACTCATCATTCTGTTTAGGTATTTTTATGCCATCAATCATCTTTGATGGAATAAAAGGACCATTCTCTATTAAACTCCATAACTTGAAGTTAATAGAACACACATAAATTTTCATTCTATTTTTTCAGAAAGTATAGTTGCTTCCATTAAACAAATGAGGACGATTTGTTGAAGACCCTTTAACATATGGAATAGAGGATGAGCTTGCCATTAAGATATTTTCTACAAGATTGTTAAACCAAGAATATGTAGACTTTGCTCTGATACCAAATGAAAAACCTTAGAGGGGGTGGGGGGGTGAATAAGGTTTTTGGCAAGCAAAAAAAAAATAAATAATAAATAATTTTTTCAGTTTGTGTAAAATGCTGAATGGTGATGATATATAGATGCACAGAAAGTTATCCAAGTACTCGTATATGTATATCCAGATTTAGACAGAAAAAGAATATAAAAAAGGTACATAAACCACTGAATAAAATGAGACAAGAGATGTATAGTGGTTTGATCAACAATGATCTACGTCCATTACCTTAAGCACCACACGTAAGATTTTCAACCTTATTTCATTAACCTCACTTAATGAAACGTTTCACATACAAGAGAGGATTATCACACTAGGTTTTCTACAACTTCTCAGTCAAGTAAACATATCAAGAATTATGTCACTAGGTTTTACTCCACAACCTTGACACAAATATAAAATAAGGATCACCCCAATAGGTTTTACCACAAAACCTTGAACATAAATCAACACAAGGCTCACCCCTATGGGTTTTACGCAACAACCTTGCACTACAACAAAGATTTGAATATCAATAGAAAAGAGTTAAGCTCACTTACTTGAGCAGATGTTCTCTCAGATACAAACCACAAAATACTTTTATCTTTGATACACAATGAACTCACTTTGAAGATAGATAAAAGGAGATTTTTGAAAATGTTGAGCAATAATGTTTCTAAGATAGATGTTTCAAAAATCTTGTCTCTAATCTTGCTTTAAGGGCTATTTATAGAACCGAAAAGTGGAGTGCTAACGGTCATAAAGAAATGGCTATAAATTTTCTATTTAAACTCATCCGTGTTTTGGATTTGGGTTTTGGACAAAGATGCATCCGAAGGTAAGTCCAAAATGGCACTACCCAGACAAAAACTTTTCAACCCAGTTTACAGGATTTTGGACGAACCTTTTGGATTCAAATTATTCCATCCAAAATTCTGTGAATTTCAAAAACTTAGAAAACATCTCTTTTTAAGCTTCAAGATAAAGTCAAATGAATTAAGAGATAAGAAGACATAGGAATTAATAGATATACCTTAATAACACTTCCTAGTCTATCATTCTTCATAAAGAAGTTTCTTGATATATGACTCCTCATACTCTAATTTTCTCATTCGATCTTCTAATCTTGAAATCAGTGATGAAGGAGTTGCCAATAATTCTTATTTGAAGACTTTTGAAGAATAAAGATCAAATATGTTCTATCACAATAAATTGACAAGTTAGTTCATATCAACGTTTGTCATAAATCAAAATATAGAAAAAAGCCCTTAGGGCTAATAATATATATACTCTTTGTTACTGGAAAAATAACGGAACACCTTTTCCATGTTTCCTAAAGCTTTTAGGGAATAATTATAATGCCCTTTCAATTATGGACTTAGGTTTCAAAAACAAAACTAGGCCTACAAGCCTTTTAGTAATTGTAATTTTACTTAACTAATTATAACACTTTATTATTAGCCTATAATAATTAATCTTCTCACAAATAAACTCATAATATTATCATATAATATCTTGAGTACCAATTCCTCTATTGTGTGTGACCTATTAGATTTTCTAGTCTACTAGTTAATTCTAATCACTATAAAATTAATAATGCTTAATAATTAGAACTAACTTATTAATTCTAATTAGAATTAATTTATTAATTCTCCAATTACTAAATCCATATTTCTACAGATTATGAGTGGCATCTAGCAATGCATTAGGATCACCCAAATGTTAAGTGGCTTAACATGAACTTTTCAATAGCAAAATATCACTACAATAAACTCCTTTCATTATAATGTATCTCTTTTAGTTTAGAGTATGAAATTAGTGTCAACTCCATCTAGAATATAATTAATTCTATCATAAATTTATTAATAGTTGTTCCAATACCTATTACTCAATATGTATATCACTTGAAACTATTTCTAACACATAGTTGCCTTGGGTAAGGACTTCTTGAGTAATGATTTTCTACAAGTGGCTGTGAGATATACGCCCCTACTATTAGAAGTAATGAATCATTTAGTGACATTTTCAACTAATTTCGTTTACTTTACATTGTACCTAATATCCATCCTATAGGGGGTCCTTGATAAGACTTCAAATATTAGAATCAAAGTATAATGCTCAGTAAACAAAGTACCTTAGAGATTTCAAGTCTAAATATACTTGCACATTTGTTATAATGAGATTCTATCACTGCTACTAAACAGTTATCCATGTGATTACCTCATAGTTAGGTTATCCAATTTACTTGTGAAGCTATGAAAACAATAGAGCCCATGCATGCGCAGAAGACAGAAGCAAAAAAAAAAAAAACAAAAAAACAAAAAAACAAATAAAAAAAACAAAAAACAAAACAAAACAAAACACACAATGGAAGAGCTTTTAAAAATTTAAACCTCTACGTGACTTTGTTTTCTTTGGCAGTGAAGGAAGCAATTGGAAAATAGGAATAGCTTCTCCATGTGATGATGATTTCGGGATTGTTGATGACTCCGGTTGAAATCCCGCGATTTGCCTACTTCACCTCACTTGCATGAATGCTAATGCTTCTTGAGAACTTAGAATATTCCACCACCTATTACTCATTGGTGATACAACTTAGGCGAAGAAAATTACAGTCTCAAAACACTCCTTGATTCTTTGCTATTGATTAGCAAAATCAAGAGAACAAAAAGGAGAAAAGCAAATGAGAGAGAAAGAAGAAGAACAAAGGCTTTTGGGATTTTTTAAAATGAGTGTGTTCCCTGTCCTCACAAAATAAACGACTCACACTGATAACCAAAACACCGAGGTTTTGATATTTTAGAACACCTGGAAGCTATCAACAGAAGAGGTTTGGCTTTGTCTAAACTCTTCTGTTTTGTGAATTAAAAAAAATCCTTTTTTAGTTCAAGTTGTTGTGCCATTAATATTTATTATTTTTCTTAGACCCAATGAGTCCAAAATAATAAACACTAATTATTTATTTCTGGGACTATAAAATTAACTCAATAAATAATTAATGAGCTTAAATAAATCAAAATAATTATGTAAGCCTTTTTATCTAGTTTAGGCATAGGTTAATTTTCTAATTATTCAATCTGAGTTCAGGTACTGAATAATTAATTAACCAATTAAACTAGATAATAAATTTAATTTAATTTCTCTCGTTCTTTTATTTTATTCCAGTCCAAAAATAAATTAGTCTTCTTGAATAAAATAAAATCCTTTTAATGGAGACCATTTCCTTGACTTAAAATTAATTAGGACTTACAGGTTATTTCGAGGACCAAAAAGACACATCGCCTTGGCTGCTAAAATGACCAAAATACCCCTGCTATATAAATGGCTGTATTTTGTATTTTAAATATTTTCTAATATCACCATAAAAAAATATTTACCCCAAGGACAATGCTGCGTTAGCTTTGTCTTCGACTTATAGGTGAAATGACTAAAATACTCCTCTACACATCGATGTGCATTTAGAAAGAAAAAGGCGCACTAACACCTCTCTAAAAGACATCTACCATCCTTAGGCTTCTAATCCAATAATCCACGACTTCTTGGAATATTTTTGCTTTCCAAGGGAGCTACCCTAAAGTAAATATCCAAGTCATGTTCTTCAGGGCCCTAGACAATTAGATCATTCGAACAACCACAAGGGGTGATATAGTATAGAAACTATCTTGTACACGTTTATTTTAAATAACTAGTTACATATACCTAACATACAAGTATATTGGTCCTACTAAATAATCTCAACTATAGTATATCAAAGCATACCCTTCCAGCTTCATTAGACCACCAACTCATATTCAAGCTATAGAGTACAAGTCCACGTTGTAGCAGTAGAAGTCTAAGTTTATACCATATAGTACTTTTAGAAACCACTACTACAAGTCCAATTTCATGTATTCAAAACACGCTTGTGTTATGAAATGAGAAGACTACTAATTGGCTAAAGATAAGCCATTCCCTATTTAGAATTCATAACACAATAAACTTACCATGATGAGGTTCCCATTCTCATCATACGGTTAAGAATGATAGTTTATGTGTTAAGTAATCTATGGTCTATACCTTACTGTGAAAGTCCTCCATTTACATAAACCATTTACTTAAACATAATAGGTCTTTTTCAATGACATTGTGCACAAAAGTAAAGAAGTATTCACAAATAATTTCTAAGAATAATACTTTTATTAATATAAGTCAAAATTATATCAGAAACCTAGTCTAAGAGGGTATACAACCCAATAATCTCCCAATTTCACTCTAAGACTAAGTGAGTCTGATGTGTAAATTTTAGGTGTATAGAAATCATTGAATTTAAATCTATCCCTTAGTCAAGTTTTAATTAAAATATTAATTCTAAAATACACATACGAGCAAGTATACTCATCGTAAGTATAGTATAGGGAATTAACGAGTGTCAATCCTCACAGGAATAAGTACACACTAATCACTTCTCATTCATTATTTAACCTATAAACTAAATTGATAAAGAAATCAAAAGAAAAACAAAAATCAAAACAAAATATATATACAACTCATCGAGATAAAAATATGTAATTAAATAGTTATTCTCAAAAGTATGACATGAATTATCTAATACTTATCATAACCAATTATTTTCTTAGCATCATGAAGGAATATAAAGTAAAATTCAATCGTTTCCCAAGTCATGAATCCACTTATATAAACTCCACTTCTTTCCCAACCCATGGGATTACTATCTCTTGATTAAATTAGCAGATTTCTCAATCGCACTAAAACAACCAAAAAATGCAATAAACTTAATTCTTCATAAACATGAAATTAGCTAATGACCCTTTGCTCAAGGTGAAATCAACTAATCTTTGATCACTTTAGTTCTTTAATCTTAACTTCGTTTTCCAAGTCCATTAATATTAGACAAATACGAAATCAATGCAATGAACTCCTAACATCGTTTCTCAAGTTAATTAGAAGAACCCGCATTAATAACCAATGATAACAAGTAATCAAACACCAAGAAAATTAATTAATTAACCAAAGATTAAATAAATTCAAAATCATAAATTCAAGAATAATATTCAAATACAATTAAAGAATTAAGCTCATTATTATTCAAGAAAAAGAAAAAAAAAAGAAAAGATATAAATAGTCATAGACAAGCCTTTCAATTTCTAATGAAAATTCTTCTCAAAACAATGTTCCTTGAATTATTTATCTAGAGAAAATATTTGTGCACTCTAAAAAATATATCTAAGTCTCCACATTGAATATACACCTTTTTCTAACGTAATTGGATTTTATTTATATGCTTATAGACTTCCTAAAAATTCAAACCAAAGAAGAAGTAGATTCCTATTAGAATTCCAAATAAAAATAAAGAAGGCCATGAGTTAATTTGTGAAAGAATTGGCAACTTCTGTTTTATCGTTTTGCACTAGAGAAACATTCTTGTTGAAGCCTAATTTTTCCTTGTCAAAGTTGCTAAAAAATAGAAGCCGGATTGCACTTTTATTGAATTTGGCTCACCTGAGCCGATCACCCTTTGAATTTGTCCCAAGCTGTTTTTCATTTGCTGTGAGAACCTAGTGTTAGAGTTGTGCCCTAGAGACAATCAATTGTACATTGTATATGACACATTTGATTTTAATAAAAGGCATTATTTATCTTACAGTTTATTTTGTTTACTTTAAGTAATATAACTGTTCGATAAAGTCACTAGCACAATACTGTATTAAGGAAATCATGAAAGAGATCATGATATGAGATTCCTACTACACTGGAAAGTATTAGTACTTAAATAGTCCCTAGTCATTGTATTAATGAGATAGGACATCATTAATGCATCAAGACTAAATGTGTTAGACTTCCTGATTTGATCAGGCGGTGGTTCTCATAACCGTGAATATTGAGATACTCAAAGTTAACACATGAATGCTTGTTAATGGAACAAGTTCATTGGATGACCTAACTTTGAGATAATCACATGGATAACTATTTAGTGCTAGTGATATAATCTCAATATAGCAAACGTGCAAGTATCCTTAGACTTGAGATCTCCAAGATACTTTGATTGCTGAGCTTTGTATTTTGATTCCAATCTCCGTAGCTCGATTGAGGGTCACCTATGGGATGGATATTGAATACATTGTGAAGTAAACGAAAGTAGTTGAGAGAGTCAATAAATGATTCACCACTCCTAATAGTAGGGGCGAATATCTCATGGCAACTTGTAGGAATTACTACTCGAGAAGTCCTTGGCCAAGGCAATTGTGTATTGGAAATAGTTCCAATTGATACACATCTATAGTAGTGGATTCCTGGTACAAGTACTATTGTATTCGGGCCAGAATTAATTCTAGAGGGAGTTGGCACTAATTCCGTACTCCAAACTGAATGAGATATTGTATGGTGAAAGTAGTTAATTGCATTGAAGTTTGTTATTGAAGGGTTCATGTCAAGCCACTTGACTTCCTAGACTCTTGGGTGGTCATGATGTGTTGCTAGATATCACTCATAATCTAGGAATATGGGTTTATTAATTGATGAATTAATAAACCAATCCTGATTAGAATTAATAGGGTTAATTCTAATTAATTATGGATTATTAATCTCAAAGACGTTTGGATTACTTCATGTTCTCTACCAATTGACTGGGAAACCTAATAGGTCACACACAATAGAGGATTATATACTCAAGATGTTATTTGATAATATAGTGGGGTTGATTGAGAGAAAGAGAAGTTGTTATGAACAAATTATAATTAGTTATAATTTGTGGTCTAAGTTGTAATTGTGAGAACTTCATGTTTCCAATTACAATTAGAGAATTCTAATAGGATTAGAACTCTCAGTTTTAGGGGGTAATTTTGTGTAATATATAGTAGATATAAAACACGAAAACCCTAGCTGAAATACAGACGAAGAACCAAGAGCCAAGAAACAACAGCTTCCCCTCTTCTCTCTCTCGATTTGATCTTAATCAAAGAACCCTAGCCACTATTTTTTTCTGCTAGCACAGGAAATTTTGGTACTTGAGTGTATCCTCTGTATGGATTACTATTAGAGATAATCATACACTGTGATTATAGTGGTTAAACGTTCAACTCATATGGAGGTTGATCACGAGGATTGCTGGATTGCGCCTCAACTTGAAGAAGAAATTTTTTGTTCTTCAGACGATCACCCAAAGGTAAAAGCTATTACCTTTACTCTCTTTATATCTTATTTTCCATACATAGACGGGTCCTGGAAGGGTATCTCATTTTATTTTCCTCTGCGCCGTATACGATATGAGCCTGAGATACCCAACAGTGGTATTAGAACCATGCTATGTGTGGTCTACGAACATTATTTTGGCATGAAAAATTATTTTCGTGTTTGTCTTTGTTTACTGTGAAAATCGTTTTCACTCGAGTTGAAATCGTTTCGATCATTATGGATTGGGTCCGTATCACAATATGATTGTGTAAAAGTCACAGCGTATTTTGAAAAGATGCTTTCTTTGGTGCTGAAAATTTCTGCAGGAAAGATGTTTTCTTGCAACATGGATGTTGCCCTCTGTTTCATCTTAATTTTTCGTTTTGATTTTGTTTAAACTAACAAATTGGTTGTTGTTTAGAGCTTCAAAACAGAAAATACTACTGAGAATTGTTCTCACTGAAAATTTGCTGAAGAAGAAAGTACCAAAAATTATTTCTGGATTTTTTTTGAAAAATCGCCGCCATTGTTTCAGAACATAGGTGGTGCTGGCTCCAGCCTCCAAGCCGGCATCGGTTCCATTCTGTTCGCGTTGTCCAGAAATTGGTTTTGGAAAGGAATTTTTTTTTTAAACAAACTAGAACAGAGTTGGCGCCAGTTTGGACTGCTCTGTTTGCGACTTCCAGGTATTTAAGAAAAAAATTCCGGAACAGAATTTTGAAAGGATAAAATCTCATTTGATGAGAAACAGGACCCAAAAGCATTTTTTCAAAATTAGTTTTGAGACAAACAATTTTGTTTTTCAAAATAATGGTTTTGAAAATCTAAAATTAGTGTATCTTTCTAAAATGGTGATTTTAGAAATTGTTTTGTCTTTCCAAAATAGTGATTTTGGAATGATAAAAGTATATGTTTATTTTGTTTAAGCATAGTCAATGGCATGGTGGATGGTTATGGACTAAAACCAACTATATCTGTTCATACATTTTACAGTTTTAGTTTTTATGAAATAGGGTCTATGTGTCCTGCCTTCTCTAGAATTCTTGTGTAATTCTCTTCTCATCTAACTCCCCTCAAATGTTACTCGAGGTTTTCTCTCTTTAGGAAATTATGTAATTAGTTTACATACGTTAGATAAGAGTAGAATTATTCTATTCTGGAGATGGCGACCAAAAAAAGGCGAGAAGGTAAGACCTTCTACTTAAATCATGCATGAACACACAGGATAGTGATATAGTATCATGTATTATGCTGGCATCCATGACTCCTGAGTTGCAAAAACAGCATGAGCATATGGATGCTCAATCGATCATTTTACATCTTCAAGAGTAGTTTGATGCCCAAGCCAGAACTGAGAGATATGAGATCTTGAAGTAACTATTTCATTGCAAAATGGCAGAGGATTCTTCTATAGCCACTCATGGGCTGAAGATGCTGGGCTTGATTGAGAAGCTTGGATCTCTCGGGTTTGCAATGGATCATGACTTAAGTGTTGACTTAATTCTACAATCTTTGCCTAACAGTTTCTCACAATTTGTGATTAACTATTAGATGAACAAGATTGAGTCCACCATTCCTGAGTTGATCAATCTTCTCAAAACTGCGGAGTCCTCCATGAAGAAGGATTCCAATGCGGTTTTTATGGTAGAATCTTCCTTTTCTAAGAAGAAAGTTCAAAAGAAGAAGAAGAAGGCTCTCATGAAGCCCAAATGTGGTGTGAACAAGAAGGACATAGCTACCAATGGCCTATCATTGTGGGAAGATGGGCCACTGGAAGCGCAACTACAAAGCCTACTTGGAGACCATTAAGGATAAGAAGCAGAAGGAGAAGCTTACAAGCACTTCTACTTCTTCTCCAGGTATGTTTATGATTGAGATAAATACTGCTTTTAAAAATGAGATATGGGTATTAGATACCGGATGTGGATCTCATTTGTGCAATAACTTGTAGGGACTAAAGAGCAGTAGAAGGCTAGATAAAGGTGATGTGGACCTACGTACTACAAATGGAGCAAAGGTTGCTGCACTTGCTGTGAGGACATACAAGCTAAACCTGCCTTCGGGATTAATTCTAGAACTGTAAAACTATTATTATGTACCAGTTTTAATGAAAAACATTATTTCAGTTGCATGTTTAGACTTAATGTGGATTTCATTTAATATTTAAGAATAAATGTTGTTCTTTTTCTTTGAATGATATTCACTATAGTTCAGCAACTTTGGTTAATGGTTTATATGTTCTAGACTTGGATAATCCAGTTCTCAATATAAACAATAAGAATAACTCTAACACCTCTTACTTATGTTATTGTCGTTTAAGCCATGTAAATGAAAATTGTGTTTCTAAGTTACACAAACTTGGTGACTTAGGGTCATTTGATTATGAATCATATGGCACATGCGAATCTTAGTTACTAGGCAAAATGACTAAAACTCGTTTTCCAGGAAAAGGAGAATGGGCCAAGGAGTTATTAGAACTCATAGATTCTGATGTATGTGGCCCAATGTTAATACAAGCAAGAGGACGCTATAACTATTTCATAACCTTTATCGATGACTTCTCACGATACGGGTATTTATATTTAATGAAATACAAATCTGAGGCCTTTGAAAGGTTTAAAGACTTCAAGAATGAAATAGAGAAATAATTTGGAAAAAGTATAAAGACTCTAAGATCTGATTGAAGAGGAGAATACTTGAGCAAAGAGTTTCTGAGTTATCTTAGAGATAATGGGATATTATCTCAATGGACTCCACTACATACACCTCAACATAATGGTGTATCTGAGAGGAGGAATCGAACCCTTCTAGACATGATACGGACCATGATGGCTTCTGCAAACCTACCAAAATCATTTTGGGGGAATGCACTGGAGACTTCTGTTTATATACTGAATAGATTTCCGACAAAAATGGTTGATTCTACCCCATTTGAGATTTTCTTTGGTAAGAGACCAAAGTTATCTCACTTGCGAGTATGGGGTTATCCTGCCTTTGTTAAAAGGCCACGGTCAGACAAACTTGATAGTAAGTCTGACAAGTGTTTGTTTGTGGGATATCCGAAAGAATCTTTCGGATATTACTTCTATCTACCCTCCGAAAACAAATTATTTATTTCGAAGCATACCGTCTTCTTAGAGAAGGAGCACATGCTCAAGGGGGATAGTGGGAGTAAGATTGAACTTAGTGAAGTTTATGAAAATCAAACAAATGAGGATCAACCATCTAACCCCACATCTATTTTGAGAATAGATGAACATTTTGATACACAAGAACCTCATAGATCTAGTAGGATACGTGTGGCATTTGAGAGATATGAATTTCTCATTAGTGACCACAATGACGTATTACTCATAGATGAAGATGAGCCTCCTACCTACAAGGATGTTCTGAATAGTTCAAAATCTGGCAAATGGATTGAGGCCATGAAGTTAGAGATGGATTCCATGCACGACAACCAAGTATGGACTTCAGCTGATCTACCCAAAGAAATTAAACTAATTGGGTGCAAGTGGGGTTTTAAGAAGAAAACGGACATGGATGGTAACTTAGTTACCTATAAAGCATGACTAGTGGCGAAGGGTTATCGTCAACAATATAGTATCGACTATGATGAAACCTTCTCGTCAGTAGCCATGTTGAAATCCATCAGAATACTCTTAGCCATTACTGCTCATTATGATTATGAGATTTGACAAATGGATGTGAAAACAACTTTCCTAAATGGAAATCTGACTGAGGAAGTGTATATGGCACAACCTGAAGGTTTCATATCCAGAGATGGCACAAAGGTGTGTAAGCTGCAAATGTCTATTTATGGACTTAAGTAAGCTTCTAGGAGTTGGAATATCTGTTTTGATGAAACAATCAAAGAGTTTAGTTTCATTCAAAATATGGATGAGCCTTGTGTATTCAAGAAGGTTAGTGAGAGTGCAATCGTTTTCTTGCTGCTTTATGTAGATGACATATTGCTAATAGTAACAATATACTTGTCTTGCAAATGGTTAAAATTTAGTTGTCCAAACAATTCTCCATGAAAAACCTTAGAGAAGCAACCTATATTCTTCGAATAAGGATCTATAGAGATAGATCCAAAAGGTTGTTTGGTCTTTCGTAATCTACATACATAGATAAAGTGCTAAAGAGGTTTAGCATAGATCAATCCAAAAAGGGATTCTTACCCATGTCACATGGTGTAAGCCTTTCAAAGTCGATGTCCCACAAGACACAAGTTGAAAAGGATCACATGAGTAAGATTTCATATGTCTCGGCAGTTGGATCTATCATATATGCTATGATATATATTAGGCTCGATGTATCTTGTGCTCTCAGTTTGACGAGCAGATACTAATATGACCCTGGTGAGGGTAATTGGGTGGCTGTAAAGAACATCCTTAAATACTTACGAAGGACTAAGGATGTGTTCTTAGTATATGGAGAAGGTGATTTGAAAATAAACGGGTATACTGATGCCAGTTTTTATTCTGACAAAGATGATTTCAAATCACAATTTGGCTACGTGTTTACGTTGTGCGGAAGGGTAATAAATTGGAAAAGTTCCAAACAAGAGACTATTGTCGATTCTACGACAGAAGCTGAGTATATAGCTGCTTCTGAAGCAGCTAAGGAATCTATTTAGATCAAGAAGTTCGTGACGGAACTGGGTGTGGTTCCTAGTGTTGTTGGTCCAATAACTTTGTATTGTGACAACAACGGAGCCATTGCACAAGAAAAAGGAGCCACAGTCTCACCAACGATCTAAATGTACTGCGATGCTATCATCTGATCTGGGAGATCATAGATAGGAATGATGTAAAGATAGAGAGAGTTCCCACGGATGAGAATATAGCTGACCCACTTATGAAAGCACTATTCCAAAAGAAATATGATTGTCATGTTGAGTCATTCGGTATTAGATACATGAATGATTGGCTCTAGTGAAAATGGAAGTTTGTTAGTATTGTGCCCTAGAGGCAATCATTTGTACATTGTATATGACACATTTTATTTTAATAAAGGACATTATTTATCTTACAATTTCTTTTGTTTACTTTAAGTAATATAACTGTTCGATAAAGTTCCTAGTACAATACTATGTTAAGGAAATTATGATAGAAATCATGATACGCGATTCCTACTACAGTGGATGGTGTTAGTACTTAAATAGTCCCTAGTCATAGTATTAATGGAACAAGTTCATTGGATGACCTAACTTTGAGATAATCACATGGATAACTATTTAGTGCCAGTGACATAATCTTAATATAGCAAATTTGCAAGTATCCTTAGACTTGAAATCTCCAAGATACTTTGTTTGCTGAGCCTTATACTTTGATTCCAATCTCCGAAGCTCGATCGAGGGCTGCCTATGGGATGGATATTGGGTACATTGTGAGGTAAATGAAAGTAGTTGAGAGGGTCAATAAAGGATTCACCACTCCTAATATTAGAAGCGAATATCTCATGACAACTTGTAGGAATTACTACTCGAGAAGTCCTTGGCCAAGGCAATTATGTATTAAAAATAGTTCCAATTGATACACATCTAGAGTAGTAGGTTCTTGGTACAAGTACTATTGTATTCAGGCCAGAATTAATTTTAGAGGGAGTTGGCACTAATTCGGTACTTCAAACCGAATGAGATATTGTATGGTGAAAGGAGTTAATTGCACTGAAGTTTGTTATTAAATGGTTCATGTTAAGCCACTTGACTTCCTGGACTTTTGGGTGGTCATGATGTGTTGCTAGATGCCGCTCATGATCTGGAAATATAGGTTTATTAATTGATGAATTAATAAACCAATCCTAATTGGAATTAATAGGGTTAGTTCTAATTATTTATGGATTATTAATCTCAAAAACGTTTGGATTAATTCATGTTCTCTACCAATTGACTGGGAAACCTAATAGGTCACGCACAATAGAGGATTATATACTCAAGATGTTATTTGATAACATAGTAGGGTTGATTGAGAGAAAGAGGAGTTGTTGTAGATAAATTATAATTAGTTATAATTTGTGGTCTAAGTTGTAATTGTGAGAACTTCATGCTTCCAATTACAATTAGGGAATTCTAATAGGATTAGAACTCTCAGTTTGGGAGGGGGGGAATTTTGCGTAATATATAATAGATTTAAAACATGAAAACCCTAGCTGAAACACACACGAAGAACTAAGAGCCACGAAACAATAGCTTCCTATCTTCTCTCTCTCGATTTGATCTTGATCAAAGAACCCTAGCCGTCATCTTTTTCTGCTAGCATAGGAAATTTTGGTGCTTCAGTGTATCCTCTGTGTGGATTACTGTTAGAGATAATCACACACTGTGATTATAGTGGTTAGACGTTCAACTCACCTGGAGGTTAATCACGAGGATTGCTAGATCGCGCCTCAACTTAAAGAAGAAATTTTTTGTTCTTCGGACGATCACCCAAAGGTAAAAGCTATTACCTTTACTCTTTTTATATCTTGTTTTCCACACATAGACGGGTCCTGGGAAGGTATCTTGTTTTATTTTCTGCTGTGCCGTATACGATACGAGCCTGAGATGCCCAACACCTAGTCACTAAGTCAGTCTTCCTTTTGTATTGAGCTGCAGAGGCCATTCTCCTATGAATTCGGCTTGGGTGAGTTGAATTCCTTTTTGCCGAGTCGATAAGAACTGAGCCTCCGAGCCTTGCTTGCATCCTCCTTATAATGCATTACATCCTTCCAAGGATATGTGTTATCCTTTATAGCTTTTGTCTGTTGTGGCAACCATGACCCACCGAGTTTTTTCCTCCTTTTGAACTCATCATGGAGCCATGGCTTCCCTTTATTCCATCCTCTCTAGGATTGTTTTCATCCTTCCCATGATGTTTACTTTATCCTTTTCCCATTTCTTTGTTTGCTTTGTTGCTTTGTAGACTTGGCTCACCTAGTTGTCCTGTGTTTTCTAGTTTTATCTTCTTGTTGAGCCGCCCAAGCCATAAGCCTTTCTCCTTTCTTTTCTTTTAACCAATTTCCAATTTTGCTCCTCTATTTTGTCTTTTATTTTTCTGCTTTCCTCTATTTCTCTAGTCTAAGACCGGCGCTAGGTCCATCTTCTTGGCCTGGTGCCAGGTCTGCATTGGAAAATTATCAAATCAGCTCCAAATCTACCTATTTGTTTTTGCATAAAATCACAAAAAAATATTTTTATAAGTGAAATATCAAATAGGAAGAAATATGACTAGTTATTATATAAAAAATATCTCAAATTAGCCTCAAATAACTAGAAAAATAATGATAATTTTAGCCCCTATTAGAGTCCATAGGTGCCCACTCATATGACATCTAAGTGTCTCATAAAGACTCTATCAGCTAAAGGCTTGGTGAAGGGATCTTCTAGATTGTTCTCCAAGATAATTTATTCCACAACGACTTCCCGCCTCTAGATGAAATCCCGGATTATGTGGTACTTCTTCTCAATGTGCTTTCCCTTTTTGTAGTTTCTAGGTTCTTTAGATTGTGAGACTACTCCATTTTGTTGTTGTAATACATAACAACCACCCTGTTCATTTGTGGTATGACTCCAAGTTCTAGAAGGAACTTCTGGAGTTAAACTGCTTCCTTAGATGCCTTCGAAGCTGTCACATACTCAGCTTTTATGGCTAAGTCAATAATGTAAGATTTCATTATACTCCTCCATGAAATGGCTTCCTATATAAGGTGAAGACATATCCGCTCGTAGATTTTCTCTCATTCTTATCCATCTAGAAGTCTGAGTCGTGTATCTTGTAAGAACCAAGTCATCATCCTTGTAAATCAGCATATAATCTCTCGTACCCCTAAGATACTTCAGAATATACTTTAAGCCTACCAAGGAACCTTTTTTGAGTTTTACTGATATCTGCTAACCAAGCCTACGACAAAGTAGATATCTGGCCTAGTACACAACATGACGTACATGAGACTTCCCACAGTTGAAGCATCTCATTCTATCCTTTTCTTCTTGAGACTTTGGACAGTCTTTTGAGAAAAAAGATAACCCATATCTACAAGGGATCAACACTCCCTTGCATGAGTTTGTGCTGAACTTGGCTAGCATCTTGTTAATATATGTAGTATGAGATAATCCTAACATTCTCTGTTTCTTATTTCTAAGAAGCTTTATTTTGAGAATGTAACTGGCTTCTCCCATGTCCTTTATACTGAATTGACTAGATAGCCAAACCTTAGTAGATGACAGTGTCTCTACATCATTCCCAATTAGTAGAATATCATCCATATATAGCACAAGAAAAGCCATATTTATGCCTTTCAGCTTCTTGTACATACATGGTTTATCCTCATTTTGCATAAAATTGTAAAATTTTACAGTCTCATTGAAATGAATGGTCCATACTCTGGATGCCTACTTAAGTCCATAGATGGATTTTTTAAACTTACAAACCATATACTTTTGGCTTTCAACAATAAAGCCTTCCTATTGGGACATATAAATGTCTTCACTAAGATGACCATTTAAAAATGTCGTCTTGACATTCATTTGCTATATCTCGTAGTTATAATGATATGTAATGGTAAGAAGAATACGGATACACTTAAGCATGGTTACCGGGGAAAAGGTTTCCTCATAATCAATATATTTTTTCTGAGTATACCTTTTTCGCCACAAGCCTAGCTTTGATGGTTTTCACCTTCCCATCTACTCCCCTCTTCCTCTTGTATACTCACTTATACCCAATGAATTTTATCCCTTCAGGTGAAGTTATAAGATCCCAAACCTAATTGAAGTACATAAACTCAATCTCGACTTTCATTGCTTCATGTCATAGGTTTGTATCGGTATCAACAATAGCCTCATCGTATCTAGTGGGATCTTATTTTTTATAGTCGGAGACTAGGTCAAATGCCTCTCCAATCCATCTTTCTGGAATCTTAGATATTCTCCCATTACAACGAGGCTCTGTTTGTACAGGTTCCTGAGGCTGTGCCACTTCTTATTCTATAATCGTGTTAGAAGAAGTCGATTCAAAAAAATAATTTATCTTCAAGTTCTAACTGTTAGTTTTGTGCTCTAAAGACAATCACTTGTACTATGTATATTGCATAATGATTAATAAAAGGGGCATTCTTTATCTTTCAGTTTGATTAATTATGCATAGAAACTGTTTGGTAAAGTCCCTAGTACAACACAGTGTTAAGGAAATAATGATAGAGATCATGATGTGAGATTCCTACTACGCTATGTAGTGTTTGTGCTTGAATAATCCCTAGTCATAGTATTAATGAGATTGGACATTATTAATATGCCAAGACTAGCATATGTTATATCTCTTGATTGGATCAAGTGGTGTATTCTCATAACCGTGAGTATTATGATACTCAAGATATGTGGATGCTTGTTATATGAACAAGTTCATTAGATGACCTAGCTATGAGATAATCACTTGGATAAGCTATTGAGTGCTAGTGGTAAAATCTCATTATAGCAAGTGTGCAAGTATCCTTAGATAATTGTTGTTTTCTGCCATAAAGGTAATCTCCATTTCCTTCCTCTATTCTCGTATTAATTACAAACACATGATCCTTGGGCATGGATTTCATAGTTATTTATGTTGTGTTCTTATTTGATAAGCATGATGAAATCCCAATAGTGGTATCCGAGCCTTCATGTTTATATTTTAATGGGTCTTTAATCATTTGAAATTATTTCCGAGCATGTAAATGTATGATCATGGTGATTGTATGTCTACTACTTTGTATGGAGTGTCTGGGTTTACTAGTTTGAAGAGTCTCTAGGTAATTGAAAAATGGTTGGAAAGTTGTTTCCATTTGGGTCTCTGTTTTAGTGTAAGATTTTCTACAATCAAGCTTTTGATTCAACAATTGGATTGTTATTTAAATTGTGATGTTGATTACAGTTAGTTGTTAATATTGATTAACAATGCTTGATATCGATTAACAATGCTTGATATCAAAATTGTTTCGAACGGTATGAAAATCACGTTACTGTTCACGAAAAATTTACAGCAAAATTTGGGGAAAAAGATGAACAGTGATTTTTCTACCTCTAGAGCCTACCTGGCGTCGGGTATGTTCAATCCACCTAGAACCAGGCACACTCTGTTCTTCCTCTATGCATGCCTCCAGAGCAAACCTGGTGCCGGGTACGTTCGACCAACCTGGCTCTAGGTGCACTCTGTTCTAGTACTATTTTATAAAAAAAATAATAAGTTTTTTTTTATATTTTCTAATTTTGAGAATAGGTTCTAATAATTATTAGAATTTATTTAAAACCCATGATTTTTGATAAAAATATTTTCAAAATTACATATAGGACCCATAATTTTATAAAAATTTGATTTTGGCCTAGAACTTTCCAAATTTTGATTTTGGACTCAGATTTCTTCAAAATACTGATTTTGGATGTTTTTTCATTGGATGTTTTATATGCTGTATTTTAAGCACATTTTGTTGGCATGATGGATGGTTATGGACTAAGACCAAACTTATTTGTTCATGCATATTTATCGCTTTGTTCTATTTAAATAGGGCCTGCGCATCCTGCTTTATCTCAAAATTCTTGTGTAATTCTCTTCTCATCTAACTCCCCTCGAATGTAACTTGAGGTTTCTTCCTTTTGAAAATTATATAATTAGTTTATATAGGTTATATTGAGGTAGAATTTAATTTTACAAGATTTTGAAGATGGCAATCCAAACGAAGTAAGATGGTAAGACGTTCTATTTAAATCATGTATGAACACATAGGGTTGACCATATTAATTTCCTTAATGGTTTGAGGAAATTAATCTAGAGAGTCCATAACCATGCCACTTAATTGTTTATTACCATGTTTATCAATTTATGCTGCTTATTGATAATTGAATGCATGCCAAACATTGAGACAAGTAAAAGGAATAAATCCCTCAAATAATATTAATCTAATATATTCCATTAATATAGTAAGAATGAGAGCTCCTTTTTGAGACCAGGTTGTTGGGCATACCTAAACCTACTTGACATTGAGTATGTTCAAGCTATGGAATTTAATTCCTGATTAATGGGTTAGGTTTAATTAATTTCTTTATCCTAGTTGGGCTAACCCAAGCATAAAGAATATTAGAGGCAAGGTTGGGATAGTATTAAATACTTTAATAATTAAAAGATGTTAATCACCCAATGATACAGTAGTTACATTTGATGTAATTGGTATTGAATACTTACCACTGAACTTAAGAGTGGTTTATTGGGCAAACGCAAGGTCATTCTTAAGGAATTTGGATACTGGTCCACTAGAAAAGCTTCCAATATGGTTTTCCGAGTCAATAGTGGGCCCTATTAATTTGAATAAAATAGTGGAATAAAAATGTGTTTAATTAAATACATAATTACTTGCATATACATGTTCTAATTAATCTATCTTTACATCTAGGTCACTTGCATCATATCGACAAATCTAAACCTATGTAGCATCTTGGAAACAAATAAGCTCACTGAATCAAACTATTTGGATTGATATAGAAACTTGAGAATTGTTCTCAAATCGGAAAAGTTGCTCTACATGCTAAATGCTCCTATTCCGCCACCTCCAGCCTAAGATGCTCCAGCTGATGAGCATACTGTCCACTAGAAACACAAGGAGGATAGTGACACTGCATCATGTATTATACTGGCATTAATGACCCATAAGTTACAAAAATAGCATGAGCATATGGATGTTCAAACCATTATCTCATGCTGTTTTTGTAACTTAGGAGTCATTAACGCCAGCACTCCATCTTAAAGAGCTGTTTGATAAACAAGCTAGAACTGAGAGATATGAGATCTTTAAGCAACTGTTCCGTTCTAAGATGGTTGAGGGTGCTTCAGTGGCCACTCATGGGTAGCAGATGTTGGGCAATATTGAAAAGCTTGGGTCTCTTGGTTTTGTAATGGATCACGATTTAAGTATTGACTTAATTCTACAATCATTCCCAAATAATTTTTCACAATTTATGATTAACTACCGCATGAACTGTATTGAGACTGCCATATCTGAGCTTATTAATTTGCTTAAGACTTCTAAATTATCCATGAAGAAGGATGATAAGGCGATCTTGCTAGTAGGTTCTTCGTCTTCTAAGAAGAAAGTTCCGAAGAAGAAGAAGAATAATCCTACCAAGCCCAAAGGAGGTGTGAAGAAGAAGAAAGTAGCCACTAAAGGCCCATGTTATCATTGTGGCAAGATGGGCCATTAGAGGCGCAACTAGAAAGCCTACTTGGAAGCTATGAAGGAAAAGAATGAGAAGGAGATGCTTGCAAGTACTTATACTTCTACTCTTGGTATGTTTATGATTGAGATTAATACTGCCTTTAGTAATGAGATATGGGTATTGGATACGGATTGTGAATCTCATTTATACAATAATTTACAGGGACTAAAGGGCAGTAGAAGGCTGGAAAAGAGCGATATTGACCTATGAAATACAAATTGAGCAAAGGTTACTGCACTAGCTATAGGGACTTATCACCTTAATCTACATTCTGGATTAATTTTAGAACTTTAAAACTGCTATTTTGTACTAGTTTATTGAAAAATATTATCTCAGTTTCTTGTTTAGACTTATTTGGATTTTATTTAAATTTTAAGAATAAACGTTGTTCTTTTTCATTAAATGATATCCATTATGGTTCTGCAACTTCGGTTAATAGTTTATATGCTCTAGACATGGATAATCCAATTCTCAATATACATGTAAAGAAATAAAGAAAAGATAACTCAATCTAATCTTACTTATAGTATTGTCGTTTAGGCCATGTAAATGAAAAACGCATGTCTAAGTTATATAAGTTGGGTGATTTGGGGTCATTTGATTATGAATCATATGACACATATGAATCTTGTTTACTTGGTAAAATGGCTAAAACTCCATTTTCTGGAAAAGGAGAAAGGGCTAAAGAGTTATTAGAACTAATACATACAGATGTATGTGGCCCAATGTCTATACAAGCAAGAGGAGGTTATCACTTTATAACCTTTATCGATGACTATTCATGATATGAGTATTTGTGTTTAATAAAATACAAATCTGAAGCATTTAACAAGTTCAAGGACTGCAAGAATGAAGTAGAGAAATAACTTGGCAAAAGTATTAAAACTCTTAGATCCGATTAAGGAGGTGAATACTTAAGCCAAGAGTTTCTAAATTATCTTAGAGATAATGGGATATTATCTCAATGGACTTCATCACATACACCTCAACATAATAGTGTATTTGAGAGAAGGAATTGAATCCTTCTGGACATGGTACGAGCCATGATAGTTTTTGCAAAGTTACCAAAATCGTTTTAGGGATATACACTAGAGACTGCTGTTTATATATTAAATAGATTTCCATAAAAAACGGTTGATACAACTCCTTATGAGTTATTCTTTGGTAAGAGACCAAACTTATCTCATTTAAAGATTTAGGGTTGCTCTACTTTTGTTAAAAGGGCAATGTCAGATAAACTTGAAAGTAAGTTTAACAAATATTTGTTTGTTGGATATCCAAAAGAGTCCTTTGGATATTACTTCTATCTTCCTACTAAAAATAAAGTTTTTGTTTCAAAACATATTGTCTTCTTAGAGAATGAGCACATATTTAAAGGAGATAGTGGGAACAAGCTTGAATTTAGTGAAGTTCAAGAAGAACAAACAAATATTGATCAACCATCTGAACCCACACTTATTGATGAACCTTCTAACACACAGAGTCGAGTAGGTCGAGTAGGAGACGAGTGGTGGCTAAGAGATATGAATTTCTCATAAGTGACCACAATGATGTATTGCTTATGGAAGAAGATGAGCTAACTACTTACAAGGATGTTCTAAATAGTTTAGAATCTGAAAAATGGCTTGAAGCCATGAAGTCAAAAATGGATTTCATGTATGACAACCAAGTATGGACCTTGGTTGATCTACCCAAAGGAATCAAGCCTATAGGGTGCAAATGGGTTTTCAAGAAGAAAACCGACATGGATGGTAATGTGGTTACCTATAAGGCACTTTTGGTTGCAAAGGGTTATCGACAACAATAAGGTGTTGATTATGACAAAACTTTTTCACCAATCGCTATGCTAAAATCGATAAAGAATACTACTTGCGCTTGTAGCTCATTTTGACTATGAGGTTTGGCATATGGATGTGAAAATAGCTTTCCTTAATAGAAACCAGATCAAGAAAGTGTATAAGACATAACCTGAAGGTTTCACACCCAAAGATGACACAAGAGTGTGCAAGTTGCAAATGTCCATCTATGGACTTAAGTAAGCATCTAGAAGTTGGAACATCCGTTTTGATAAGAAAATTAAAGAATTTGGTTTCATTCAAAATATGGATGAACCTTGTGTGTATAAGAAGGTTAGTGAGAAAGCAGTCTTTTTCTTATTGCTTTATGGAGATAATATATTACTAATAGAAAATGATGTTTCTATTCTTCAATCTGTAAAGATTTAGTTATCCAAGATGTTCTCCATGAAAGACCTTGGAGAACAAACCTATATTCTGGGAATAAGGATCTATAGAGATAGATCAAGGAGATTGCTAGGTCTTTCGCAGCCTACATACATAGATAAAGTGTAACACCCCACTACCTAGGCCCAATAGGGCCGGGGATGTCGCCCTGTCCAATGGACAAGGGGTCTTTATAACTAGGTCATATAAAATAAATAAAATAAATACTTTAAAATTAAACTTATTACAACCCAAAAGATAAATACAGGAACAATTCCGAAATAAATTGTTTGCTACAATCTCTCAAACATCCCATAAAGAAAATAACATAAAGTCTTCAAAGCATAGGCAACATGTCTAGCTATTGACCTCCACAGCTGGATCAACCTGTAAACATGATATAAAAGGTGATGAGATAAAAATCTCAGTAAGCCCGTGTGTGCTTTGAGTGTTTCAGGTAAAATAATTCATGTATGCAAGTTGTAAAAGTTTCATAAGAAAAAGTGCTGGCAAGGGTTAAATAAGTGTTGTAAATAAAGAGTGGTGTTTCGCTTTTCAAACCATACATGTGCACAACAAATACAACCACTCAAATGGGTAGCCATGGGTTACCACACGTTGGGCCCCATGACTAAGTAACGGTCAGGATGCCACACTTTGTGCAAACTGATAAAAGGTAGGTGTATGGCCTACCGGGTGAAATGCTCCTCCATCTCTACACCCAAACTTACCGGTTGTCCACTCCGGAAACACACAATCCACATGACTGAAACTTGCTAGCTTAGACCGGCATGACCTACCACTGGCATCCTATCCAGGAAGGACTCACCTCTCAGAGGTGGTCACCTACTGAGAGACTTACTCTAACCCTTCAAAGACTAATTCTGGTAGTCTACCCTTATTGAGTACTCAACGTTGATTGTCCCACTTGGGAGAAAATGGATCATACATTGCTTTATTTGGAAATAGCAATTAAGGGTTCTAAAATTCTTTTCAAAGTTGGGTTTTAGAAAAAGTTTAGCATTTTGTGTAAAACCTCTTGTTTGATTTTCAAATGATTTGCTTGACTGAAATAAATAGGAAAAATAGTCATTAATTGCCTTTACAACATGAATTTCCATACATATCGCGTTTAGCTTGCCACAGTAATTTTTTGTTTTCACAAAATTCCATGCAGGTGCTTACCTGATTCTTTGCTTGCTCAAATTCAAAAGTCTTCCAAGGCTGACCTAACACCGCCTGGGGTAAACACAAAACATAAGGTTACACTCAAGCTAAATTCACTTACACAAATAATCCTAGTTCAATTTATTACAATCACGACCCTAATGTCCTAAGCTTTAAGGCTAGCTAGTAAAGAATTTTATAAAATAAGTCTAGTTTGATAAGTTAAAATAACTAGGGGTTCTAAAATAATTGCTAATAAATTATAGACTCAAATAATAATTCTTGAGTGTTATTATTAATAAATAAACTAAGGTTTGAATATTAAATAATACCAAGCCCAAAATAATATTAATAAATGGTAATTTAAAAATAGCTTTATTATAAATAAATAATAAATTACAAATAATTTTTAATTAATTTTTAATAGATAATAAATAATTAGTAATAAATAAAATTAATAACAAATGAATTATATTAAATTTTTGTTTAATAAATAACAAACAAATTTTAATATAAATAATATTTATGAATATAGGCAAAAGTTTGAACTATGGTCTACAAGGTCATTATTATTATTTATATAAAAGATCTTATTTAATATTATGCCTATGCATATATTATTTTTAAGGAAAAATATCATTTATTTGACTAGTAAAATGTCAATATTTCATGTAACCCCCCGTTTCCAAAACTTCCTAGCAATTTCTAAATCCTTAGAGAAAAATATAGTAATAATTTTAATTAAGGTAATAAAATTTACTAATTAAAATAGCCTAGGATGAACAAGAACATAATCATGATTTTCCTATTACTAACAAGAATCATGAACATATTCCTCAACATCAAACAACAAACTAATCCATTTATGAACATATGCTTAAATCAACACTTGCAATCACATGGCCAAACAATCATGATCATGGCTTCAATGGAGATAAGAACATAAAAATCCTATTCACCAAAGGTGACATAACATTTAGCATGCTTAAACATTCATAATTCTCTTAGGCCATGATGAACATACATAGATTCTCATGGAAATCCATATAGCTTAAACATGATCAATCATTCCCATGTCCTAATCCCAACCCCTTTATTCACATGCATATACTCAATCCCCCATTCATATTTTATTCTTCCTATCAATATCTAAGAGACATGAATGCTGAATTAAAAAGAAGGTTTAAGGAGAAATACTTGATTGATGAACACTTCGATGAAGATTTAAGAAGGTCCACGCTTGAGAGTCTTGAATTGTCCAAGAGAGGAGGAGAGAAAATAGCCATGGTTGTCATAACCATTTCGACCGAGAGAGAGAGAGAGAGAGAGAGAGAGAGAGAGAGAGAGAGAGAGAGAGAGCATTAGCATGATATGTTAAAGATTGAAGGGAAGAAGATGAACAAAAGAATTGTTCTTGGTTACCTTGATGATGTTCTTGAGACTTCAAGGGAAAAACTGGTTTTGATCCGAATGCTAATTTTTGTTTTCGAGATTTAATGTTATAAATTCTAAAAATGAACTCTAGGGAGTATGTAGGAGTGTTCTGGAGTTTTTGAGAGGGATTTGAGGTGTTTAGAGTAGTTTTTGGCTTGAATAAATGTAGTTTGTGCTCTTGGTGAAAATGGAGAGAGTTGAGGGAAAATGCTGGACGAATTGCTGGTGAGTGCTAGCCGAATGGTCTATGGAATTCAGGGGTTTCGGTTTTCAGCTTAGAGAGGGAGAGAAAAATATGATTGTTTGAAATTCAAATGGAGTGATTTGAGGAGTGGTTTGAGGTATAGGATATGTTAATGGTGTTTGATTGAGAGAGGTTTCCTTGCTCTTCAATGGTGCCGGCTGGACTGCTTGGTTTTGCTGAAATGAATGAAGGTTAATATAGCTCTAAGGCTGGCCGAAATTCAGTTTACAATGGCAGAGAAAATTCTGGTTTGCTAGCTTGATACAAGAGTGATTTAATGAAGCAAGAATTCTGGAATTTTTTTGAAGTTCAAATGAGTTTTGGATAGAGTGATCTTAGGAGGTTTTTGAGGTATGATTATGGAGTCCAAGTACTCAAGGTAAGTGTGGAGGTTAATGGTGTTCAGTCCATGGCTGAACAAGGTCCAATTTGCAGAGGTTTGAAGGTGTTTTTCGGTCTAGGCCTAGGGAGACAAAACTGGAATTTTTTTCTGGTTTCAACTTGTTCAAGGTTTCAAATGGAAAAGCTTTTTGATGCAGAATTTTCTGCATTTCTTCAGCCCGATTTGCAGCTGGTTTTCTTGGAGTGTTTGAGGGTCTTTTAAGGGTGGTCTTCCAGCTTCCTTTATGGAGGAAAATCAGAGAAGTTTGCTGGCTTGAAGGTGGAATAAAACAGCTTCATTTTCTAGTTGAGAGTTGCGAAACTGCCCAGAATTTTTTTCTGGTTTGTGCAGTTTGTGCAGTCCGAATTTTGCACAGAATTTTCAGTCTTCAAGCCACATGAAATGACCATTTTTCTGGCAGCAAATGGTTAGGATTACTGGCTGAATTTTTTTTGAAAGCTGGACTGTCAAGAATGCTGGAATTTTTCCAGATTTTTCTTCATTAAAACTATGAACAACATGAAGGTAAGATTGAATGTTCTACTATGGTGATTTATTTCTCTTGGGAATCCTTCCTAACTTCTCTCCTATTTTCGGCCAATCCTCTTTCCTTCAAGACTGATTTTCGAAATTCAAGGCTTAAGAATTATCACAGAATTTTTGGAATTTAAAAGAAGAGATTTAATGGATTTTGGTTTATTTAAATTATGAAGATGTTAGGACAAAGCTAGAGGTAATAAAAAGGACAAGAATTCCTCTGGAATTCTTTTTAGGACATGCAAATATGATCAAGACATTCTCTTCATGTCTCCCCTAAGACAACATTTCTATCTTTATGGAATGCAAGAAACAAAATTCAAACTTAATCAAGATAATCATGATAAAAACTTATATGATGGGATTTGAACTCATGACCTTAGAGATTAATTCCAAAGCTCTAACCACTAAACCACAACACTCTTGTTGTTATCTTCTCAACCACATATTCCTTTTTTTTAATCCTCAAGCTATCTTCCTATTTTGACCTCAGCAAAATTACCATTTTACCCTTCCTACTCAATAAGCATAACTAAGCCTTTTAACCTATAAACCACAATTCCAAAGCACATAAAATCATTCAAATATATATATATATATATATATATATATTCATGTAAAATAATATGATATGCATCCCGACCCCCTTACTCTAGGGTTGGGTTTAGGTGGGGTTTCACATCCTCCCCTCCTTAGAAGAATTTCGTCCCGAAATTCAGGCGTACCTCTATCTTAGATCGGGATACTTCCGCTTTACCCACTCTTCTGTTTCTCATATGGCATCTCGCATGCCATGATGCTCCCACTGCATCTTTACCATCGGAATCTGCTTGTTCCGAAGAGTCTTGATACTTCGGTCCAATATCTTTACGGGTTTCTCCACATAGCTCAGGTTGGGTTGCAACACTAATGGCTCATCATTCAAAACATGTTTGGGATCGGCATTGTACTTCTTCAGCTGAGATACATGGAATACGTCGTGAATTCCCGTCAACCCATCTGGCATATCCAATCGATACGCTACCGGCCCAATCCTCTTTTTTTTTGGAAACGGTCCCAAATACCTCGGATTCAGCTTTCCCCCTTTCGGATGCTTCAGAATTCCCCTATTTGGTGTCATTTTTAGGAACACACCATCTCCCACCTAAAATTCTAACTTTCTCCGCCTATTGTCTGCATAACTCTTTTGTCGGCTCTAGCCGCTTTCAACATTTCTCTAATTAACTTGACCTTGTCTAACATTTCTTGAACATAGACTTCTCCCGATTTACTTATGTGACCATCCTCTGACCAACTCCAGTATAGTGGTACCTGACACTTACGTCCATATAGAGCTTCATACGGAGCCATTCCAATCGAAGCTTGATAACTGTTATTGCATGACAACTCCGCATATGGCATACATTCGATCCACTTATCCCCGAAATCTAATACACAGGCTCTTAACATATCCTCTAATATCTGAATAACCCTTTTTGACTGTCCATCAGTCTGTGGATACGCCGTCGTACTAAACTTCAGGCTAGAACCCATTGATTCTTGAAACTAGCCCCAAAATAGGGAGGCAAATCTCAGATCACGGTTGGACACAATACTTGAAGGCACTCCATGTAATCTGACTATTTCCCACACATAAGTCTGAGCTAACCTTTCCATTGAATCCCTTACATTCACGGGTACAAAATGTGCCGACTTGGTCAATCGATCCACCACTACCCATATGGCGTCCTTTTGGGTCCTTGCCATAGGGAGTCCGGTAACGAAGTCCATGGTCACCTCTTCCTATTTCCATTCCGGTACTGGCAATGGTTGTAATAATCCTACCACCTTTTTGTGCTCCGATTTGACTTTCTGACAGGTTAGACACGTTGAGACATACTTAACCACGTTCCGCTTCATCCCGGGCCACCAATAAGTCTTTTCCAAATCTTGATACATCTTGACCTCTCCCGGATGAATGGCGTACTTACTTTTATGCGCTTCTTCTAAAATTCTGTCCTTCAACTGGTGCTCCTCGGGTACACACAAACGATCTCGGTAGTACAACACTCCCGCTCTGTCCTGTCAGAATTCACTGCCTTGTCGTTTAAGCTCCTTGTCCTTGAAAAGCTGAAATTATGCATTACTCTGCTGGGCTTCAACAATTTCCTGCCTTAGATCTGGCATTAACTTCAGGTTGCTAATAATAATCCTCTCTACTTGCACTTCTGCTCTTCTATCCAACACATCCTGAACTACTTGAACCTCTTGTACTCTTAGCCTGACCATTCTAACTTTCCGGCTTAGGGCATCAGCAACGATGTTGGCTTTCTCGGGGTGGTAGTTGATAGGACAACGGTACTCTTCTAAAAATTCCATCCATCTTTGCTGCCTCAAATTCAAGTCTTTCTGGGTGAAGATGTACTTCAGGCTCTTGTGATCAGTGAACACTTCATATTCCGCTCCATACAAGTAGTGCAGCCATTTCTTCAAAGCGAACACAATGGCAACCAGCTCTAAATCATGGGTGGGATAATTGACTTCATGTGGCTTCAATTTTCGAGAAGCATAGGCGATCACTTTCCTCTCTTGCATCAAAACTGCTCCCAAGCCTTCCTTCGAGGCATCAGTATAAAGTGCGTAGGGCTTATCTGCCTCTGGCAGACTCAACACAGGTGCTGTCATTAACCTCCGTTTCAACTCTTGGAAACTCTTTTCATATTTTTCATTCCACACAAAGGGTATATCCTTTCTCAGCAGCCGAGTCATAGGAGATGCTAACGTTGAAAACCCCTTAATAAACCTCCTGTAGTAGCCAGCCAATCCCAAGAAGCTTCGAATCTCTGTGATGTTCTCTGGTTGCTTCCAGTCCGAAACTGCTTCAACCTTCACTGGGTCCACCTTGATCCCATCCTTGGTCACCACGTGACCAAGAAATGCCACACTATCCAGCCAAAACTCACACTTGCTAAACTTGGCGTAAAGCTTGTGCCCCCTTAGCTTTTCCAGTACCAACTTCAAATGTTCTGCATGGTCTTCCGGGCTCCTGGAGTATATAAGTATGTCGTCGATGAAGACCACTACGAACTTGTCTAAGTAGGGTTGGAACACTCGATGCATCAAATCCATAAATACCGCGGGTGCATTAGTTACCTCGAAAGGCATCACCACAAACTCATAGTGACCATATCTTGTATTGAAGGCCGTCTTAGGAATATCTTCCTCCTTTATCCTCACTTGATAGTAGCCTTGCCTCAAATCTAGTTTGGAGTAACAACTGGATCCTTGCAACTGGTCGAACAACTCGTCAATTAACGGTAGAGGATATTTATTTTTGATAGTCAGGTTGTTCAAGCCTCGGTAGTCAATACACAACCTTAGAGTCCCGTCCTTTTTCTTCACAAATAGCACAGGTGTTCCCCAGGGTGACGTGCTAGGTCTGATATAGCCTTGTCTCACCAACTCTTCTAGCTGCTCCTTCAATTCTTTCAGCTCCACCGGTGCCATCCGATACAGAGTTTGGGACACCGGTTCCGCTCCTGAAACTAGATCAACGGTGAACTCAACTTCTCGATTGGGAGGTAGAGATGTGAGTTCCGCAGGGAACACGTCAGGAAAATCCTTTACCACCTCAGTATCCTCCAGGGTGCACTGGTCCTTCGGCTTGTTTATCAGATAAGCCATATATCCTTGACATCCTTGTCTCAACAATTTCCGGGCTTTAGCCCCAGCTATCAAAAACTTCAATTCTTTTACTTTCTTGCCATTGAACTCCAACACTTCACATCCTGGTCTAATGAACTGAACTGACTTATTCTTATAGCCTACTCTAGCCCCATGCTTCGCTAGCCAATCCATTCCCAATATCAAATTATAATCATCAATAGCTAAGACTATTAAATCTCCCTCCAAGCTTTCTCTCCCCACTTCAACTTTACAATTCTGCACATACCGATCCGCTTGCACCATTTTCCCCAAAGGCGTACTTACTAACAAGGTAAAAGGTAGTTCTATTCCATCCCAACCCAAATGATATGCACAATTCTTGTTTAAATACGAATGGATAGATCTAGGGTCTATCAATGCATTAACGGAACGACCTTGGATAGTAAACGTACCTTCCACCACTGCTGCATTAGCTCCAACCTCCTCCTAGTTGAGAGCGAAAACTTTTGCTTTCACCTGCGGCTTCTACGTTCCACTCCCGGAAGCTCCCGTGGTATTGGCTCGATTGGGCCTCGGGATCTGAGTTGGGTTCCCTTGTTCGACTCGGAGAAGTTTAGGGCAGGCGTTCCGCAGATGGTTCGGGTCTCCATAGTGGTAGCATTTCCGTTTACCTCCTCTGGACCAACAATTTTTCTCCGTGTGGCCCCTTTTTCCACAGTGCCGGCATAATGGAAGATTCTGCACAGGACCAACCAGTGTTGTTCGGGCTTGTTTTCCCCGATTCTGCCACTGCTGGTTGGCAGGGCACTTGTTGGGCTGCTACCTCTGAAAAGGTCTAGGCGGCTATCTTGACGGTACAAAAGGTCTTGGTGCTATTCGGTTGCGATCCTTATTCTCAGTACAGGTGGCTGCGTCCACAGCCCCCGAATAAGTCGTTGGTGGAGAAGGTGCCAACGCCCTTCTTAACTCCTGCCTTAAACCCTTAACAAATTGCCTTGTTCTGTTCTGTTTGGTGTCCACCAGCCTCTTACAGTACTTTGACAGTTGCAAGAACCGTGCTGCGTATTGAGCTACCGTCATACCTCCCTGCTTTAGATTCTGGAACTCATCTTCCCGCTTCTCAACTATCCACTGAGGGATATATTCTACTCGGAATACTTCCACAAAATTAGCCCATGTCCAGTCTTGGTCAATCATCTCCCAGTCGTCCTAAACCCGTTGCCACCATGCCCGAGCTGGACCCCTCAGTCGGAATGCAGCAAACTTCACCATTCATTTCTTAGTGTACTGGAGCGTAGCAAAGATGTCATCCATTTGTTCCACCCATTGCTCTGTTTTCTGATCTTGTTCGGCCTCTCCCAAGAAGATAGGTGGTTGAAATTTCAGAAACCGCTCCAATGCTTCATCTTCCCCTTTCGGATTCCTTCGCTCAGTCAGGATTTATAAAATCTCGATCACTTTGTGGAACGCTTGCGTCATAGTTACGCTAATCGGTTCTTCCGATCCCATTTCTGGATCTAGTGCATTCTCATCCCCCTGGTTTGGTGATGGCATTTGAGTTGTATTAAACTCTGGTGTCACGGGCTCTGCCATAGGAACCCTTCTGCTGGATGTGGCTGCACGACGTTTGGGTGCCATTCTAAACCATGTCCCAGATAATGAGTTTATGCAACAAAGTTTAAAATCTCCAAATTGAGCATGTAGTCACCTTCAACTTTAAGCGGAAGAAAATTATATGCAAATTTTGTATAAAGAATTGCATATAGATTTTCCTCAAGATTTAGAGTACTCCGGTACTCTTATTTGCATAAATTCGGAATTAAAGCAGTAAACATGGAAAAATAATCCTTAGCATAGGAATTTATAGAAAGCAGTAAATAAAACATCCCAATTGTAGCAGCACTTAGCCTTTCTAGTCCTCATCAGAATCTTCAAAGTCGGCCTCATATAACCATCCCCCAGAATTCCTAGTGAAGTCTATCCTAGCCCCATTTGCAAACCCATCTATCGGCTCCTTTTCGGGTCTCCTAGAACTCTCCCCGGTCTCAACCTGATTGGGTGGGGTTACAAAGGAAGGTCTAGGTGGAGATTCGTAATCTATCTCCCCTGGGTCATCACTATCAGCTGTCAAGTCAACAATAGGACTAGGAGGGAGGGGAACATATTCCATATCAATCTCCTCGTCTTTACTGTCAGTAACCAAGTCGATCACGGGTATTGGGGGTGGCTCAATGATCTGGACCTCATCGTCACTACTATCATCCAGGGGTATAATTGGCTGCGGTGCAGGCTGAAGCACTGGTAAGTCCTCTGGGAAGATTGGAATAGGAGGATGCTATTGCTGTCCTTTCCATGCAGTTCTAATCATTCTAACCATCCTACAGCATAAACAAGACAGGTCAGATAAAAGATTTGAACTTAATAAATCAAAACATATACTATCAATACTTGCCTAAACCTATGCTCTGATACCACTTGTAACACCCCACTACCTAGGCCCAACAGGGCCGGGGATGTTGCCCCGTCCAATGGACAAGGGGTCTTTATAACTAGGTTACATAAAATAAAATAAAATAAATACTTTAAAATTAAACTCAAAAGATAAATACAGGAACAATTCTGAAATAAATTGTTTGCTACAATCTCTCAAACATCCCATAAAGAATATAACATAAAGTCTTCAAAGCATAGGCAACATGTCTAGCTATTGACCTCCACAGCCGGATCAACCTGCAAATATGGTATAAAAGGTGATGAGATAAAAATCTCAGTAAGCCCGTGTGTGCTTTGAGTGTTTTAGGTAAAATAATTCATGTATGCAAGTTGTAAAAGTTTCATAAGAGAAAGTGCTGGTAAGGGTTAAATAAGTGTTGTAAATAAAGAGTGGTGTCTCGCTTTTCAAACCATACATGTGCACAATAAATACAACCACTCAAATGGGTAGCCATGGGTTACCACACGTTGGGCCCCATGACTAAGCAACGGTCAGAATGCCACACTTTGTGCAAACTGACAAAAGGTAGGTGTACGGCCTACCGGGTGAAATACTCCTCCATCTCTACACCCAAACTTACCGGTGGTCCACTCCGGAAACACACAGTCCACATGACTAAAACTTGCTAGCTTAGACCGACATGACCTACCGGACTGGCATCCTATCCAGGAAGGACTCACCCATAAGAGGTGGCCACCTATTGAAAGACTTACCCTAACCCTTCAAAGACTAGTCCTGGCAGTCTTCCCTTATTGAGTACTCAACGTTGATTGTCCCACTTGGGAGAAAATGGATCATACAATACTTTATTTGGAAATAGCAATTAAGGGTTCTAATTTTCTTGTTAAAATTGGGTTTGAGAAAAAGTTTAGCATTTTGTGTAAAACCGCTTGTTTGATTTTCAAATGATTTGCTTGACTGAAATAAATAGGAAAAATAGTCCTTAATTGCCTTTACAATATGAATTTCCATACACATCGCGTTTAGCTTGCCACAGTAATTTTTTGTTTTCACAAAATTCCATGCAGGAGCTTACCTGATTCTTTGCTTGCTCAAATTCAAAAGTCTTCCAAGGCTGACCTAACCCCACCTGGGGTAAACACAAAACATAAGGTTACACTCAAGCTAAATTCACTTACACAAATAATCCTAGTTCAACTTATTACAATCACGGCCCTAATGTCCTAAGCTTTAAGGCTAGCTGGTAAAGAATTTTATAAAATAAGTCTAGTTTGATAAGTTAAAATAACTAGGGATTCTAAAATAATTGCTAATAAATTATAGACTCAAATAATAATTCTTGAGTGTTATTAATAATAAATAAACTAAGGTTTGAATATTAAATAATACCAAACCCTAAATAATATTAATAAATGGTAATTTAAAAATAGCTTTATTATAAATAAATAATAAATTACAAATAATTTTTAATTAATTTTAATAGATAATAAATAATTAGTAATAAATAAAATTAATAATAAATGAATTATATTAAATTTTTGTTTAATAAATAACAAACAAATTTTAATATAAATAATATTTATGAATATAGGCAAAAGTTTGAACTATGGTCTACAAGGTCATTATTATTATTTATATAAAAGATCTTATTTAATATTATGCATATGTATATATTATTTTTAAGGAAAAATATCATTTATTTGACTAGTAAAATGTCAATATTTTATGTAACCCCCCATTTCCAAAACTTCCTAGCAATTTCGAAATCCTTAGAGAAAAATATAGTAATAATTTTAATTAAGGTAATAAAATTTACTAATTAAAATAGCATAGGATCAACAAGAACATAATCATGATATTCCTATTGCTAACAAGAATCACGAACATATTCCTCAACATCAAACAACAAACTAATCCATTTATGAACATATGCTTAAATCAACACTTGCTATCACATGGCCAAACAATCATGATCATGGCTTCAATGGAGATAAGAACATAAAAATCCTATTCACCAAAGGTGACATAACATTTAGCATGCTTAAACATTCATAATTCTCTTAGGCCATGATGAACATACATAGATTCTCAAGGAAATCCATATAGCTTAAACATGATCAATCATTCCCATGTCCTAATCCCAACCCCTTTATTCACATGCATATACTCAATCCCCCATTCATATTTTATTCTTCCTATCAATATCTAAGAGACATGAATGCTGAATTAAAAAGAAGGTTTAAGGAGAAATACTTGATTGATGAACACTTCGATGAAGATTTAAGAAGGTCCACGCTTGAGAGTCTTGAATTGTCCAAGAGAGGAGGAGAGAAAATAGCCATGGTTGTCATAACCATTTCGACCGAGAGAGAGAGAGAGAGAGAGAGAGAGAGAGAGAGAGAGAGAGAGAGAGAGAGAGAGAGAGAGAGAGAGAGAGAGCATTATCATGATATGTTAAAGCTTGAAGGGAAGAAGATGAACAAAAGAATTGTTCTTGGTTACCTTGATGATGTTCTTGAGACTTCAAGGGAAAAACTGGTTTTGATCCGAATGCTAATTTTTTTTTTTATAGATTTAATGTTATAAATTCCAGAAATGAACTCTAGGGAGTATGTAGGAGTGTTCTGGAGTTTTTGAGAGGGATTGGAGGTGTTTAGAGTAGTTTTTGGCTTGAATAAATGTAGTTTGTATTCTTGGTGAAAATAGAGAGAGTTGAGGGAAAATGCTGGACGAATTTCTGGTGAGTGCTAGCCGAATGGTCTATGGAATTCAGGGGTTTCGGTTTTCAGCTTAGAGAGGGAGAAAAAAATCTGATTGTTTGAAATTCAAATGGAGTGATTTGAGGAGTGGTTTGAGGTATAGGATATGTTAATGGTGTTTGATTGAGAGAGGTTTCCTTGCTCTTCAATGGTGCCGGCTGGACTGCTTGGTTTTGCTGAAATGAATGAAGGTTAATGTAGCTCTAAGGTTGGCCGAAATTCAATTTACAATGGCAGAGAAAATTCTGGTTTGCTAGCTTGATACAAGAGTGATTTAATGAAGTAAGAATTCTGGAATTTTTTTGAAGTTCAAATGAGTTTTGGATAGAGTGATCTTAGGAGGTATTTGAGGTATGATTATGGAGTCCAAGTACTCAAGGTAAGTGTGGAAGTTAATGGTGTTCAGTCCATGGCTGAACAAGGTCCAATTTGCAGAGGTTTGAAGGTGTTTTTCGGTCTAGGCCTAGGGAGACAAAACTGGAATTTTTTTCTGGTTTCAACTTGTTCAAGGTTTCAAATGGAAAAGCTTTTTGATGCAGAATTTTCTGCATTTCTTCAGCCCGATTTGCAGCTGGTTGTCTTGGAGTGTTTGAGGGTCTTTTAAGGGTGGTCTTCCAGCTTCCTTTATGGAGGAAAATCAGAGAAGTTTGTCGGCTTGAAGGTGGAATAAAACAGCTTCATTTTCTGGTTGAGAGTTGCGAACCTGCCCAGAATTTTTTTTTCCGGTTTGTGCAGTTTGTGCAGTCCGAATTTTGCACAGAATTTTCAGTCTTCAAGCTACATGAAATGACCATTTTTCTGGCAGCAAATGGTTAGGATTACTGGCTGATTTTTTTTGAAAGCTAGACTGTCAAGAATGCTGGAATTTTTCCAGATTTTTCTTCATTAAAACCATGAACATGAAGGTAGGATTGAAGGTTCTACCATGGTGATTTATTTCTCTTGGGAATCCTTCCTAACTTCTCTCCTATTTTCGACCAATCCTCTATCCTTCAAGACTGATTTTCGAAATTCAAGGCTGAAGAATTATCACAGAATTTTTGGAATTTAAAAGAAGAGATTTAATGGATTTTGGTTTATTTAAATTATGAAGATGTTAGAACAAAGCTAGAAGTAATAAAAAGGACAAGAATTCCTCTAGAATTCTTTTTAGGACATGCTAATATGATCAATACATTCTCTTCATGTCTCCCCTGAGACAACATTCCTATTTTTATGGAATGCAAGAAAACAAAATTCAAACTTAATCAAGATAATCATAATAAAAACTTAGATGATGGGATTTGAACTCATGACCTTAGAGATTAATTCCAAAGCTCTAACCACTAAGCCACAACACTTTTGTTGTTATCTTCTCACCCACATATTCCTTTTTTTTAATCCTCAAGCTATCTTCCTATTTTGACCTCAGCAAAATTACCATTTTACCCTTCCTACTCAATAAGCATAACTAAGCCTTTTAACCTATAAACCACAATTCCAAAGCACATAAAATCATTCAAAAATATATATATTCATGCAAAATAATATGATATGCATCCTGATCCCCTTACTCTAGGGTTGACTTTAGGTGGGGTTTCACATAAAGTGCCGAGGAGGTTCAGCATGGATCAATCCAAAAGAGGATTCTTACTTATGACACATGGAGTAAGCATTTCAAAGTTGATGTCTCCAAAGATATAAGTTGAAAGGGATCATATGAGTAGAATTCCATATGCTTCGGCAATTAGGTCTACCATGTATACTATGATATGTACTAGGCTTGATGTATCATTTGCTCTTAGCTTGACAATCAATACCAATCTGACACTAGAGAGAGTCATTGGGCAGCTATAAAGAATATCCTCAAGTACTTACGAAGGACTAATGATGTATTCTTAGTATATGGAGATGGTGATTTGCAAGTAAGAGGGTATACTGATGCCAGCTTTCAGTTCGATAAGGATGACTACAAATCACAATCTGGCTACGTGTTCCCGTTAGGTAGTGGGGCAGTAAGTTAGAAAAGTTCTAAACAATAGATGTAAGAAAAGAGAGAATTCCTACAAATCAGAACATAGCTGATCCACTCACTAAAGCATTCTCCCAGAAGAAACATGATAAACAAGTTGAGTTATTCGGTATTCGATACATGAATGATTGGCTATAGTGCAAGTGGGAGATTGTTAGTGTTGTACCCCAAAGGCAATCACTTGTACCATATATATTGCATAATAATTATAAAAGAGTCATTCTTTGTCTTTCAATTTGATTGATTATGCGTAGAAACTATTTGATAAAGTTCCTAGTAGAATACAGTGTTAAGGAAATCATGATAGAGATCATGATGTGAGATTCCTACTACATTATGTAGTGTTTGTGCTTGAATAATCCCTAGTTATAGTATTAATGAGATTGGACATTATTAATACTCCAAAACTAGTACATGTTATATCTCTTGATTGGATCAAGCAGTGGTTCTCATAATCGTGAGTATTGTGATACTTAAGATTAATATGCGGATGCTTGTTATATGAATAAGTTCATTGGATGACCTAGTTACAAGATAATCGCTTGGATAAGTTATTGAGTGTCAGTGATGGAATCTCATTATAGTAAGTGTACAAGTATCCTTAGACTTGAGATCTCCAAGGTATGTTGTTTGCTGAGTATTGTACTTTGATTCCAATCTCTAGAGCTAGATTAAGGGCCGCTTATGCGATGGATATTGGGTACAATGTGAAGTAAACGAAAGTGGTTGAGAGGGTTAATAAAAGATTCACCACTCCTAATAGTAGGAGAGTATATCTTAGGGCCACTTGTAGAAATCATTACTCATAAAGCCCTTGGCCAAGGCGACTATGTATTCAAAATAATTCCAAATTTGATAAATATATCGAGTAATAGATTTTTTGAACAAGTACTAAAATATTCGGGTCGGAATTAATAATATTCTAGATAGAGTTGGCACTAAGTCCATGCTCTAGACCGAATGAGATATAGTATGGTGACAAGAGTTTATTGCACCGGTTATTTGCTATTGAAAGGTTCACGTCAAGCCACTTGACTTTCTGGACTTTTGGGTTATCAAGAGTCATTGCTAGATGTCACTCTTAATCTGCTAAATATGAATTTATTAATTAGAGAATTAATAAATTAATCCTATATTTTATTTAGGATTATTAATTCTAAAGTTGTTAGAATTAATTCATATTATGATACCAATAAGACTAGAAAACCTAATGAGTCACACATAATAAAGGTTTGAATGCTCCATATATATTATATGATAATATTGTGGAGTTAATTGAATGAGGAAAATATATTTATAGGTGAATTATAAGTTTGTTATAATTCATGGGACTTGGTTGCAATTATATAGACTTCAAGGGTCCAATGTAGACATTGGATCTCGATAGACTTAATTGTAATTAACATAAATCATAAATCTATAAGTATGGGAAACATTCCCTGTTGCGAGAGTGAAAAAAAATGTTGGAAAGTAGAGGTTAAGAGGCAAACGTTTCTTCTCTTCTTCTTCTTCTTCTTCACTATTCTTCTCCAATTAACCCTAGCCTCTTCTCTTCTATTAGCATAGATTTGAGCGGGCTTGTGAGCGATTCAATCTTGTGTGAATTACTGCTAGAGACAATCCTACTTTAGGATTATAGTGGCACAAGGTGGAAAATCAAAGCAGAGGAGTTGGTGCAAGAAAAATTGTTGTTTTCTGCCAAAGAAGGTAATCTCAGTTTCCTTCCTCTATTCCCATTTTAATTATAAGCACGTGATCCTTGGGTATGAATTTCATAGTTATTTTCACTGCGTTCTTATTTGATAAGCATGATGAAATCCAAACACTAACCGAGTTGAACCTTTAGTGGAAGTGCTTTGATCATCCTCCAAGTATCTAACATTAGTACTTACAAGTACTTTTTGCTCATTGGGATAATAAAAGTAACCACCCTTTGTTGCTTTTGGAAACTGATAGGGTTTAAAATCATCGTTATTTTTCTAGTTATTTGATGCTAATTTGAGTCACTTTTTATACAATAACTAGTCATATTCCTTCCTATTTGATATTTCACTTAGGAAAATGATTTTCTGTAATTTTATACAAAAATAGGTAAAATTTGGAGTTAATTGTGTAATTTTTCAGTACAGACCCAGCACTAGGCCGAGAAGATGGACTTGGCGCTGGTCCTATACTGGAAGCATAGAGGAAAATAGAGAAACAGCAGACAAAATAGAGCAATTGGAAATTGGAATTGAAAAGGAAACAATGGCTCAAGGATAAGCCACGCACGGCTCGACGGCTTAACAAAGAAGAAAAGGAAACCACACGGAAAACAAGAATAAAATAGAACAAATTCAGTGGGCTAAGGAAAGTAAATCAAAGACATAAAGTAAAGAGGAAAATGACAAAAGCATAAGGAAGAAAGGAGAAATCGGTTGCTTCGGTGGGCTTCGCTAAGCCATAAGGAGAAGAAAGAAATTAGATTCGGTGGCTCGTCGGCTGTGCAAGGAGACAACAAATGGAAATCAGTTCGGTTGGCGGCTCAAATGAGCCGATGCAAATTCAAAGGAGATTTCAAAATTTTCGTGTGGCTCAAATTGAAGCCAATTTCAATTCAACTAGCGAGAATGTCTTTAGTGCATACGACAAAGAATTTTCAAAGCTCAACTTCTCAATTGAAAGTCGGTGGACCATTATTTTTTCTTTCATAGAATTTTATTAGGAAAATTACTATTCCTTTTTGGTTTGGGATTTTTAGGAAATTACTTCTTCTTTACTTAGAATTCTTTTAGGAAAATTTGTAAGCCTATAAATAAAGGCCAATTACCTTGGAAAACGGTATGCATAATGTAGAGACATAGATATATTTTTAGAGTGCATCACCAATATTTTCTCTAGAGAAATTACTCAAGGAGCATTGATTCTTGGAGGTGTTTTCATTGGAAATTGAAAGGCTTGTCTATAAGTATTTATCTCTTTCCTTTTTTTCTTTTTATTGAACAATGATGATTTTAATTCTTTAATTGTATTTGAATATTATTCTTGGATTTATGATTTTGAGTTAATTTAGTTCTTTGATTAATTAATTATTTTCCATGGTGTTTGATTACTTGATTTAATTGATTATTGATGCGAGTTCTTGTAATACCCCTTATTAAGCCACCTTTAGTATGTGGGGAAAGTCATGCATGTCATAGCATTTCCTATACATTGCATTTGGTAAATTGAATTATTTTCATGAAAATATGAGTTTCATGAGTTTGTTGTTTCATGGATTAATTTGTTCTTGAAATGATTGTGTTATTTGAGTTAGTTGAGTTTTTATTTTGTTGAGAAGAATTCATTAGGAAGAGGATGAAGCAAGTGAGTAGGAATTAAGAGAATTTAATTAGGGAAAAATTTATACAAGAATTGTTGTGGAATAGTGGATAAAGCTTGGTGTTTAATTCTTGATGGGCTTGAGATCAAATCCTAGCTACTTCAAACCTTCTCTTTTCTTTTATTTTCTCCTTCCCTAATTCTTTCTAAACCTTAGCTGAAATACTCCTAGGGTAGCTGGCACTTTGGAGCCAATTTCCTAAAATTTAGGAGTGTGATTTATCTTGGGAATTATTTTATAAAATATTTGAAAATAAATTATATTTTTATTTCCAATATCTTGTCCTAATCTTTTAGAAAATTTTAAATATTACTAATCTGAATTTTTAAAAGCTATATCTAAGTAATTTATTAGGAGATAAAATATATGAATATACATTTTGTTTTAATATGATAGCCGCCACACCTTGAGGAGATAAGTCTCCCTATTTTAATTCTCTTCAAATAAATTTTAAAAAGAAAATAAAGGGATAAAAGCTGGATTTTAAATGAAGTATTTATCTCTTGGATAAGGATTTTCAGAAATTTGGGGGGAAAAGGAAGAAGGATTTCAGTAGCTTCAAGGAAAAAGGAAACCAGAATTTTATCATGTAAAAATAATTATTTAATAGCCATTTAAATTACTCAAATTAATATAGGAAATAAATTAAATTATTGTTTAAATAAATAACCTAATTCCCTCCTATATTTTTCTGGAAAATTCCCTCAAAGCTGCTGCCACACACTAGAGCAATTGTAGCTCAACTAAAACTCTCCAAAACCTAGCTAGGGTTATCCAAGAAAACCTTAACTAATTAGGACTTTGTTTTAGAAAAAAAAAATACCAAAATTTCCACTCCAATTCCTTCAGAATTTCGGCCACAATCAGCACCATTCTGCACGAAATTTCTAGCCAAAAACCTGCACAAAAACTTCTCTAGTTATCGAGCAAAATACAGGTACACAAAGGCTCACTTTTCCTCTCTTATTTTTGCCACTATAGAGACCAAAACCAGCTAGATTTCTTTTCTCATTCTATCCAAATTTTCAGCCGTCATAAGTAGCAAAAACTCCTAACCTACTGTCCAGTTTTGGCACCCATAGAAGGACCAAAGCTGTCCAACTTTTCTCTTGTAATCAAGAGTCCATAGCAAGGTAGAACTTCTCCAAACACCTAAACACCAAAACCTAAACTTTTCTGTCCAGCAAACCAAAAAATTTCCTATTCTCTTAGCCCCTCAAACTAAAAAAAAAAAAAAAACCAACATTCAACCTGTACAAAAATTTGGCTAGCCTACCCCAAGAACAAAACCAAAATCGAAACTCTCTACAAGGTAATTGATCTTCAACTTTTCTATTCATCTCTTACTCCATTGTTTTCTTCTTTTCTTCCTCAAAGCACATCCATAAGGGACTGATTTTATCCCTTTCTTGGTGAGTCTCAATCAAGGACATCTAGGCGGACCAATCTCTTCAACTATCAATTGAACTCAAGCTAGTCATCAAGGAATTGTCGTGTTTTAAGTCTAGATCGCTAAGAGGTAATCAAGATCCTATCTTTACTAATTTAAATGGAATTAATCTTTAGTGTATTGACTTATGAATGCTTATGAAGTCGAGCATGAAAGCATGAATGAACTAGAATGATGAATATGTTAATATAAGCCATAGACAAAACATGTATAAGATAAGACAATGATGCATCTTGTCATGATGAATCTAGAGCTATGCTAAGTAGGTAAATATGAGATATTTTAGCATTTATGGGGTTGATTATGATGATTTTATTCTAGTTGAATATAAGAGCTTTCATATAGTGAATTGATTTGGATGAATGCATGGTTATGACCAATAGCATGACAAAAGAAGTTGTGTATGTGATCTAATGAATTAAATTACTTAGATACCATGGATGAATTAGGTGATTAATAAGATCATGAGAATTCATGTTGCATGAAATAGGGGACGTAATATTTGGATTCCAATTATAGAATCATTTTTCTAGATAAGGAAGGAGTGGAAGTAAGGGCCATCAATTGAATTAAGTCTAGCTGTTGATTTATCCAAGTAAGTCCCTGCATAACAATTTTGACAAATGTTACTTGTTTGCAAGTAATTTTTACAATGTTATTTGGAATTGATGTCAATATGATATTTGGATAAGAGGATTGAAATGTTGGCTAAACATGATGAGTTACACAGTGTTTTAATACTTGGGTTTAAAATGTGGATGTTTTACTTTCTAAATGAGTTTATCAAATTGCAATTATTCAAACTAAAAAATGATTTCTTACACTATCACTAAATGATTTGGAAACGCTATTACGAAAAATTACGTTTTCTAATCAAGCTAATTAAAGACTTTCAAAAAAGGGAAAAATGATTCTACCCCTAAATGGGGAGTGTTGAGTACTTAGCGAGAGTAGGCTAGTAGTACTAGTTTTGAAGAGCAATAGTGAGTCTTTTGGCAAGAGACCACCTCTAGAAGATGAACTCAACTTAGAGAGGCAGTAGTACTAAATAGTCAGGCCGTCCGAGCGAGCATATTGGTCTATGTGGACATTGTTGATACGGATTGGACAATTGAAGTGTTAGGTGTAGAGATGGAGGAGTATCTCACCTAGTGGGAGGATCCCCCATTGCCCATTGTTGAAAGAATATATTAGCATGTTATTATGGTGGTAATCATGATATAGATGATGATATTATTATTTAGATCATTTGCTAATCCCTACCTGATGAATTATGAATATGATGAAATGATGATTTATTGTGAACTATTTTGGATTCATTGAGCAATACTCCTTTGTATAACTGTTATTGATGAAATTGACTGGCAAATAAGATTTTGTGATTTTGATAAACCTGCATGCATGAAATGGTTATAATTGACACTTGCACACACGAGACTTACTGAGATGTCAATCTCACATATTTTATATCATGATTTCAGGGGAGCACTTAGATTGAGCAGGATGAAGGAATAAGCGATGATCGCCATTTGGTTATTTTATTTTTAACTTGTATTTCTTTTAAGAGACATTTGCTAAGTATTAGATGATTCATGGCATACTTTTGAGAATACCTATTTAATTACATGTTTTTCTCTCCATAAGTTATATATATATATATATATATATATATATATAATTTTTATTTTTATTTTAATTTCTTTATCACTTTATTTGGCCAGTTAAACAATGAATGAAAGGTAATTAGTGTGTACTTGTTCTTTTAAGGATCGATATTCGTTAATTCCTTATACTTTGCTAGCAGTGAGTATACTTTCTCGTATGTGTATTTTGGGATTAATGTTTTAATTAAAACTTGAATAAGGGATAAATTTAAAGTTGATAATTTTTATGCACCCAAAAATTATGCAATAAGTTTTGGCGCTGTTGCCGAGGAACAATATCATGAAAGTTGGGATTTCGTTGATTTAGCCATGTAAATATGTACATAGGTAGATACATGTTAATAATTACTAACTTCTTTTTGTATGTTTGTATATATTGTATATTTAGTTATTTAATTCTGCTAACCTAATGTTAACATGAAATATGTGTACTAGTTGTATTTTTAATTTGATGGTTTTTGCGTTCATAATTTTGAGTCCCTACTAACTCTTTTTAGTTTTAGGTTTGGACTTTCTGCTTATGTACATCAGCATAATATTCTGAGCGCACTAATTTATTTTTATTTTTATTTAATTTAATTTTATTTTTTATTACTCTCATGATTATTATTTTAATGATTGTCTAATATTTAATTTATGAATTCTTGTTTTCAATGTATTGTGTTCATGCATTCAATTAGGATAGTTTTTCTTTTTGTTATTTTTTTTTTTAAAAAGAGAAAACGAAAAAAAAATTTTAGGGCTAGAGCGGACCTGGCATCGAGCTAGAAAATGGCCATAGCGCCTGGCCAACTCTACCTAATAGAAAAAAAAAAAAAAATTGGGCCAGAGCTGACCTGTCGCCAGGCCAAAAAATGGCCTAGGCGCCAGTCCAGCACTACTCAATAGTAAACCAAAAAAAAATTTTCCTTTTCCGTTAATTTTTTTCTTTTTTTGTTTGTTTCCTTACTTTTCTTCTTTTCTTTCCAGATTCTTCCTATTTTGTCTTTTCCTTCCTTTTACCTTTTTCTTTTACTTTTCTTGTTTTTGTCTTTTGTTTGCACGTGAAGAACCAACCCCCTCCCAAATTCCTTTCTTTGTGGTCTATTTCACTACATTAGTCTTCTTCATTTCTTCTTTATCCGACTCTTCTTCTCTTATGAATTATCCCCCAAAGATTCAAAGTTGTAATGCTCACACGTTGGGGAATCCATTGGTTCAAAACTCTCTTCATAGTAAGGTAGATTTTATCCTCTTGAATTTCTTGGCATTTTGTATATGTATTTTTGAGGAAAAATTTACTGGACATGGACATACCTCTGTTGAGTTTATTTGGTGGCAGAAAAATGTAGAGAATGGATTGTGAGTCTTGTGACTGCCTCTAAACGATAGCTATGTATTTTTCTTAAATTTTTGCAAATACAGAAATCTTGGCCTCCTTGTGATATTTTGTTGTGTTGATTAAAGTTGGTTGACATTGTGCTTTTGCTGTCTACGTTGGATATTTTTCTTGTTTTTCTTGAGCATCAAAAGTCTGGAAAAGTTCTTCATTGAAAAAGAATCATGTGCAAAGTGTGAGATAAGGAGGACTTCATGATCCATTTGGAGGTTGTGGTGGTCCATTTGGTAGTTCTTCTGGACAATCTGGAGGCCCATTTGGAGGCCCTACTTCGAGGAGGACTTAAAGGCTTTGACTTTCTATTTTTATTTCTCTTTGATTTTTATTAAGATTTTATCTTGTTTTCTTCCAATTCATTTTTTGGCTTTTACTTGTGTGTTCATTTTCTTTTTGTAGGTTTAATTTTGCTAGCAATAATTATTCCAACTTCTTGAAGGATGAACTTCTCTTATCTTGGAGCTAATCTACACTTGGGGAGTATTACTTAAACTTTCTATCCCTTTATCATTTTTGGTCCCATTGGAGATGCTTTCTTGTGTTTATTTTTTGCTAATAAGGACATTATCCAAGTTAACTGCGAGGGAGTGGTTTGGTGATATTCTTAGTCCAAGTTTTTATCAATTATCTTGGTATTTTCTTGTTGTTGAGTTACTTTGGAATTTGAAATTTGGACAACCATTTTGCCATCATTGGAGAAAATTTCGTTGAAAATTTTGTAATTTGAAAGTTTGAATATTTGGAGCTAAATTGAGTTTATTTGTCTATAATAGAGTTTTGATTTTCTTTTAACTTCGGATATGAATTTGTCATTCATTATGATTGATTTTATTTAAAAAGATAAACTTGTGTATTAAGTTAGATTTTGCTAAGTCTTGAGAATTTAAGTTAGCCTTGGTTATATTGGGTATTTGAGTTTTTTTTTTTTTTTATTCTTTGAGTTTGAATATAGATAATATGATGAAATATGAGGAGAGTTGTTGATTAATTCTTGTATTATAGATTTAAAGTTTGCTTGACTTTGAGTTGTGAATAAGGAATGTGAGAAAAAAAAATTTGAGTGAAAAGAAAAAAATGGGAGATTGAAAAATTGTTGAGTTGAAAAAATATATATATGCTTTTATGTTTGAAAAGAAAAGAGAGAGAGAGAGAGAGAGAGAGAGAGAGAGAGACCTTTTGCTGAAAATAGGGCCAATACAGTGAATTGAAGAGAAGAAACAAAGAAGCATCACACTCTCTTGAGGCTATCCCGAAGGCAAAAAGGAAAAATAAAAAGAAAGAGCGAAGAAAAACATATGTTGAAAAATTGATGATGACAATAAGGGGCCCAATACGATGTGTGAAGAGAAATTCATGCACTTGAGGCTATCAATCCCCAAAGTCATAGGAAAAAAAAACAGAGAATAGAGTGTTTTCTTTGTTTCACTAACTCATTTTTTGTAAATTTGAGTTTATAATGCTTGAATTGGTTAAATAACTTGACTTGTATAATTTATATTATCTATGTTTTTGCTTAAGGAGTGGAATAATTTTCTTGTACTAGATTTGAGCTTGTTTAACTTAACTTTGATGGCCTTAGGAATATTTGATTTAATGCATAAGTTTACAAAGGTTTTTAAAGGGTTGAATGAATGACAATTTTTTATCTAAGGTTGGAAAAAAAACATTATGGCTTTGTTATGGATGAATATGAGAAGAAATAAATTGTTTTCAGTGATTTATTTAAGTATTTACTTGATGACAAGTAAAGATTTAAGTGTGGGGGCATTGATAGGGGTTAAAATCATAGTTATTTTCCTAGTTATTTGAGGCTAATTCGAGACACTTTTTATATAATAACTAGTCATATTTCTTCCTATTTTATATTTCACTTAGAAAAATTTTTTTCTATAATTTTATACAAAAAATAGGTGAAATTTGGAGCTAATCGTGTAATTTTCTAGTACAGACCTAACACCAGGCTAAGAAGATGGACTTGGCACCAGTCCTATACTGGAAGCACAGAGGAAAGTAGAGAAAAAGTAGACAAAACAAAGTAATTGGAAATTGGAATTGAAAAGGAAAAAAATGGCTCAAGGATAAGCCATGCATGACTCGGCGGCTCAACAAAGAAGAAAAGGAAACAACACGAAAAAGAAGAATAAGAAAGAACAAATTCGGTGGGTCAAGGAAAGTAAAACAAAGACATAAAGCAAAGAGGAAAAAGACAAAAGCATAAGGAAGAAAGGAGAAATCAGTGGCTTCGATGGGCTTGGCTAAGCCGCAAGGAGAAGAAACAAATTAGATTCGGTAGCTCGTCAACTGCGCAAGGAGATAGCAAATGGAAATTGGCTCGGTTGGCGGCTCGGATGAGCCAATGCAAATTCAAAGGAGATTTTAGAAATTCCGTGTGGCTCAAATTGAAGCCAATTTCAATTCAAATAGAGAGAATGTCTTCAGTGCATATGACAAAGAATTTTCAAAGCTCAACTTCACAATTGAAAGTCAGTGGACCTCTAATTCTTCTTTCTTAGAATTTTATTAGGAAAATTACTATTCCTTTTTGGTTTTGGATTTTTAGGCAATTACTTCTTCTTTACTTAGGATTCTTTTAGGAAAAATTTTGTAAACCTATAAATAAAGGCCAATTACCTTGGAAAAGAGGTGTGCACAATGTAGAGAATTAGATATATTTTTAGAGTGCATCACCAATATTTTCTCCAGAGAAATTACTCAAGAAGCATTGATTCTTGGAGGAGTTTTCATTGGAAATTGAAAGGCTTGTCTATGAGTATTTATCTCTTTCCTTTGTTTTCTTTTTCTTGAACAATGATGATTTTAATTCTTTAATTGTATTTGGATATTATTCTTGGATTTGTGATTTTGAGTTAATTTAGTTCTTTGATTAACTAATTAATTTCCTTGGTATTTGATTACTTAATTTCATTGATTATTGATATGAGTTCTTCTAATTGACTCAGACAAAACGATGTAGGAGTTTCATTGCATTGATTTCGTATTTTTTAAATCTTAATGGATTTGAATGATGAAGTTAGGATTTTAGAACTAAGTGATCAAAGGTTAAGTTGATTTCGCATTGACATATGGTCATTAGCTAATTTCATGATCTTAAGGAATTGAGATTCATGTATATTTTGGTTAGAATGTCTTGATTGACAAATCTGCTAATTTAATCAAAATATATAATGATGAGCTTAATGCATGTTTTGGTTATATTAGTTTGATTGACAAATCTGTTAATATTAATCAAAATATAGGATTCCATGGATTGAAAAATGAAGTGGAATTTACCTAAGTAGATTATGACTTGACAAATGATTGAATTTTACTTTATATTCCTTCATGATGCCAAGAAAATAATTGGTTATGATAAGTATTAGATGATTCATGACATACTTTTGAGAATAACTATTTAATTACATGTTTTTCTCTCCATGAGTTATATATATATATAATAAGTATATATATTATTTTTGTTTTTATTTTAATTTCTTTATCACTTTATTTGGTTGGTTAAACAATGAATGAAAAGTGATTAGTGTATACTTGTTCCTTTGAGGATCAATACTCGTTAATTTCTTATACTATGCTTGCGATGAGTATATTTGCTCATATGTGTATTTTGGGATTAATGTTTTAATTAAAACTTGACTAAGGGATGAATTTAAAATTGATGATTTTTATCCACCCAAAATTTACGCATCAGATACCCAAAAAAATAACATAATTTCGATATTGGTTCTAACTTTTCTTCCTCGATTGGTATATAAGCTGGACAACCCCATATATTGAGATGATTCAGACTTAGCTTACACTAAAACCACATCTCATAGAGCGTCCTAAGTACTGACTTGGAAGGCACCAAGTTTAGAATATATGCTGTTGTTTCCTGGGCATATCCCCAAAAAGACACTGGAAAAGTAGCATGAGACATCATGCTTCTGACTATTGCCATCAATGTCCTATTCCTTCTTTCAGCTACTCTATTCTGCTTTGGTATTCTCGACTCAGAGAACTGGGATACTTTTCTATAGTATACCATGTAGTCCTTAAATTTACCAAGAAGGTAGTCTCTACCACGATCTGATCGTAAGGTCTTGATTAGTTTACCTGTTCAACGTTCCACTTCAGCCTTAAACTCTTTAAACTTGTCAAAAGAGTCAGACTTACATCTCATTAGGTAAATATAACCATACCTAGTACAATCATCTATGTTGGTGATGAAGTACTCGAACCCCTCTCTTGCTGCTGTAGACAAAGGACCACACACATTAGTGTGAACAAGATTCAGTGTCTCCTTGGCTCTATCCACCTTTTAGATGAAGGACCTTTTGGTTATTTTTCTCATGAGACAGGATTCACATTGAGGCCAGCTTTCCAATCTCAATGAGCCTAAAGGCCCATCCTGGATTAATCTCGGAATTCTGGTTGAATTAATGTGACCTAACTTTAGATGCCAAATATATGAGTTATTGATATTAGTCTTTCTCTTCCTATTTAAAGGTTCAGATTGAGCATTATTTAATTGATTGTTAATAGGATTAATGAAGAATAGATTTCCATACATGTGCCTAGTACATAAAACTTCTCTATTTCTATTGATAGTTATACCAAAATGGAAAGAAACAGAATATCATTGATTTATTAGTTTTGCAACTGAAACCAAATTCTATCTAAAATTATGAATAAATAAAACATCATTCAATATAACTATTCTATTACAATTAAAAGAAAGTTCCAATTCTCCCACTGCAAGGACCCAAACTTGTGCTTCATTTCCTACGCATAGTTTATATTTTCCCTTCTGCAGTCTTTTAATCTTTCTAAAAGGAGTTACAGATGTTATCAGTAGCTCTTGAATCAACAATCCAAGTGAAAATTGATCCAACCTTTAATATAGACTCTATATAGTAAACATTACCTATGGGGTTTTTCTTAGCTTGAAGATTTGGATACTCATTTTTCCAGTGTCCCTTCTTCCCACACTTAAATCACTTGCACTTGGGTTTGTCTTTGGGCTGAGACTTGGGTTGGTGCACTGCATTACCTTTCTTCTTCTTAAACTTTCTGGGCTTGGGCCCTATTCTTGAAGAAGAAGCCATCGTAACCCTTGCTTGTGGTTTCATGTCCTTCTTCTCCACCTGGAGGTTTTTCATTAACTTAGTTAAACCCATGTTTAACTTGTTCATATAGTAGTTCAACTTGAACTGAGTAAAAAAGCTCGACAGAGATTCAAGAACCATGCCTACTTGGCTCTCGGTGTTAATGACAGCCCCCAAGACTTCTGCTTCCTCAAAAGTAGCAATTATTTTGAGCATATACTCTCTAACTAATGCTCTCTCAACCATCTTGGTGTTTATGATTATTCGAAGAGCCTCCAACCTTGTGGGCCAGCTCTTGTCCACAAACATCGTGGCTAGTGATGTACTAATATCGTATGCAATTGCCATGTGCTCATATTTGGATTAGAGCATATTTGAAATGGAGGCTAACATGTAGCATTATGCCATCTCATTTGCCTTTTTCCATACATTCTCAACCTCTCGCTCCTCATCAGTGGAACTCTTCTCGATCACAGGGCATGTTTCGTAGAGGACAGACTTATACTTTTCGAATGTGAGTATTATGTCTAAGTTCCTTTTCCAGTCTACATAGATAGGACCCGTTAGCTTATTCTCATGGAGAATAACGGGTAAGGGACTAAAAGAACCTCTACTAACTATTTCTGAAAAATTGAAAAAATAAAAGAAATTCTCAAATTTGTGAAAATAAAGTTAATTTTTGCACTTTATCCTCATATTTAACTGATAATAGTTAACCCCATTACTATTATCTTTAACATGATTAATTTAGCTCTTAGGAAAACTAACATAACTTCTTAGGAAGATTAACGGTTTCCTAAGCTAAGTGTGTTAACGGCCACAAAATAATTTCTTATCTAGGTGATGATCTAGAAGATAACTCCATCAAGGGAATGACCATTTCTTCTCATTTTCTATGGACATACCTCGCACTATAACCTCCAACATGGGCTGGCCAATTGTAATACGTGTTCTGAGTTATTAATTATATCATTCCATTAGCTCTAGGTCCTTGTAGTATCTCCATCCTATACGGGTTCACTCCCAGGGTGACGCGAGGAGACCCACGATCTCTAATGAGAATCGTGATGTAAGCCGTGGGGCCATTGAAACCCCTTTCGACTTAATTTTTTTTATATAAGGGTTTTTCTTTGAAAAATATCATTTGAAAATTTTCAATTAAGTTCTTTTTTAAGTTAAAAATAAAATATCTAAAACTATAAAAAATTTATATGTCAATGTTTATAACATTTGAGAAATTTTCCTCATGGATTAATTTTATTTAAGTTAAAAACTTAATAATTTCAAAAATTTTCTATTTAAAACTTTTCTAGAAATTTTGATGTCAAGTGTTTATTTGACAAAAATAATTTTCCCTGGCAAGAATAAATTAAAATGTTTTTCCATTTTAACTTATAAAAATTTCTAAATCCAAAATATTTTTTTTGTTAAGGATAAAAACCTTTAAGAAAATAACTAAGAATTAATTTTTGTTTAAGTTAAAATTAACCATTAAATTAAAGAAAAATATTTTTCCTTGTCAAATAAAATTTTCCAAAGACTTTGGTCTTTGAGAAAACATGCACATAGGAATTAAAATAAATAGCATGATAAAAAATTGTAAACGTTTTCATACTTTTCTATTTTTTAAACCTAAGTGTCCAATAGAATTAAACACATTAATTAAATTAATTAATAGTCTTGTTTAATTCTAAAATCCTTTACTATTATTTTTTATCCAAAATATTCAAAGAATATTAACTATTGCAAAATAATCACTTCGCCTGGTGTTGTACCAAAAACAAAGAAGAAATAGCCCACGAATAACAAGGAAAAAAAATATTTTTTTTCTTAGTCTTGTGCACCCGCAACACTGGATCATGGCCCATGGTCAAGTGTCGGCAAGCTATGGGCTACCCATGCCCGCCCAAACACGGTCACTGTTGTGACCACATCCTGCCCATGATGCAATTGAAAACTACTGAGCTGAGGATTGGCTCGGTCCTGGGCTCCATTCACACCAAGCCGGTGCTAGTTGGCTCGATGCTTCTTCTTCCTTCTTTTTTTTTTTTTTTTTTTTTGTTTCTTCTGCGATTTTCTCTAGAAGCTCTACAATTTCACTCTGCAACTTCAACAAGCAGTTTTCTTGTTACAGATTTTCGTCAAAAACAAAAACCACATCCGCCTATACCCTTTAAAATTGGATTTACACGATTGCTAAGTAAAAAAATTAAATTTACAAAGCTTCCTAAACTTCAACCGCAAGGTGTACAGAGATCTATCCCATAGCTAAACAGCGAAGGTTCACAGCCATTAAATCACACATTTATCTGGCCCCATTTTATTAACCAACATGCATGCTTCCTAAGCCTTTCAAAGCTTCATGCTCTGATACGACTTGAAGCAACAAAGACCATGCATGTGCGGAAGACAGAAGCAAAAAAAAAAAAAAAAGAAAAAAGAAAAAAAAAACATGGTTCATACCTTATTGTGAAAGACCTCCATTCACATGAACCATTTACTTCAACGCAATGGGTCTTTTCCAATAATATTATGCACAAAAGTAAAGAAGTATTCACAAATAATTTCTAAGAACAATACTTTTATTAATACAAGTCAAAATTATATCAGAAATCTAGTCTAAGGGGGCATACAACCCAACAATTTATTCATGTAACAAGTATTCACATATTAATTTTGAGTATCACAATATCTACGGATGTGAGAACCACTGTTTGATCTAATCAAGAAGTCTAAAATATGCTAATCTTATTGCATTAATGATGTGTCGTCTTATTAATACTATGAGTAGGAATGGTTTAAGTACTAGTAGTAGGTGGTGTAGTAGGAATCTCATATCATAATCTCTATCATAATTTTCTTAACACTGTACATTATGCTATGGACTTTTTCTATTTGTTTTATGCACATAAACATTTGAAACAAAGAAACTAAAAGATAAAGAATGCTTTTATTAGATAAATATGCAAAATGCATTTTACAAATGGATTTTTTCTAGGGTATAACTCTAACAATCTTTTACTTGTACTAGACCCAATCATTCATATATCTAATACCGAATGACTAAATATGACTATCATGTTTCTTTTGGGGTAGAGCTTTAGAAAGTGAATCAGTTGTGTTCTGATCAGTGGTAACTCTTTCTATCTTTACATCTTTCTTATAAATGATTTCTCTAATCCAGTGATAATGAATAAGTATATGCTTGGATCGTTGACGAGACCATAGTTCCTTTGCTTATGCAATGGCTCCATTGTTATTATAATATAAGGGCATTGGATCAATAATGCTAGGTACCACTCTTAGTTTATTTATGAACTTCTTGATTCAAACCACCTCTTTAGCTGCTTCAGAAGCCACCATGTACTCAGCTTCAGTAGTTAAATCGATAGTTATATCCTATTTAGAACCTTTCCAACTAATTGCCCCACTATAAAAAATGAACACGTAAGTGATTATGACTTGTAGTTATCCTTATCAGATTGGAAATTAGCATTAATATAACTTTTAGTTATTGAAAAGTAGAGACATCAATTCCTATTAGTAGTATGTCATATATATATATATATAGAATAGAAAAATAATTACATTCCTACTAACCTTTTTGTACACACAATGTTCATCTATGTTTTGTATGAAACCAAATTCCTTAGTTATTTAATCGAAACGGATATTTCAACTTCTAAAAACTTGCTTAAGTCTATAAACAGACCTCTATAGCTTGTATACTTTAGTGTGATCATTGAATGTGAAACCTTCAGGTTGTGTCATGTACAATTTCTCAGTCAGATTTCCATTAAGGAAAGTTTCTTTCACATCTATTTGTCAAATCTCATAATCCTAATGATCAATAAGTGTTAGGAGTATTCTTATGGATTTAAACATTACTACTGGGGAAAATGTTTCATTACAATTAATACTTTATTGTTGACGATAACCCTTTGCAATCAGTTGTACCTTATAGGTAATAAATTTACCATCTATGTCGGTTTTCTTTTTGAGAACTCCTTTGTACCCTATGGGTTTTATCTCTTCAGATGGATCAGTCAAAGTCCAAACTTGGTTGTCATACATGAAATCCATTTCTAGCTTCATAGCTTCAAGCCATTTGTTAGATTTTGAATTTTTTAGAACTTCTTTGTAAATGGTAGACTCATTTTCTTCTATAAATAATATGTTATTGTGGTCACTTATGAGAAATTCATATCTCTCAGGTGCCACAGTGTTCTACTTAACCTATGAGGTTCTTGTGTATTATAAGGTTCATCTATTTTGTCTATAGACTTGGAATCAACCAATTGATCATTGTTTATTTGTTCTTCTTGAACTTCACTAAGTTCAATTTTACTCACACTATCTCCCTTTAACATAAATTCCTTCTCTAAGAAAAGTACATGCTTTAAAATAAATATTTTGTTTTCTAATGGGAGATAGAAATAATATTTAAGTGATTCCTTTTGATATCCAACAAACAAACACTTATCAAACTTATTATCCAATTTGTCAGATTTTGACCTTTTCACATAAGTAAGACATCTTTAAATTCTCAAGTGAGCTAATTTTGGTCTCTAACAAGAAAAAAAAAACTTAATTAAGGTGGTATCAACCATTTTTTTTTTATATAGAATTCTATTTAAAATATAAACGACAGTTTCCTGTGCATATCCCAAAATGATTTTGGTAAATCTACAAAAGTCATCATGGTTCAAACCATATCTAATAAAGTTTGATTACTTCTTTTAGATCATTTGGATGCACTAAAATAATATTCCGTTATCTATAAGATAATTTTGGAACTCTTAACTCAAGTATTTACCTTTTCGATCGGATCTTAGAGTTTTAATACTTTTACTAAGTTATTTCTCTACTTTATTTCTGATTTCTTTGACCTTGTTAAAGGCTTTAGATTTGTATTTCATTAAATACAAACACCCATATCTAGAATAACCATCAATAAAGATTACGAAATATGATAACCCTCTCTTACTTGCAATGTCATTGGTCCACATACATCAGTATGTATTAGTATAATTGCTAAGCTTTTTCTCTTTTCTTAGAAAAGAATGTTTTAGTCATTTTACAAAGCAAATATGATTCACATGTATCATATGATTCATATTCAAATGATCCTAAGTCACCTGATGCATGTTTTTTTAGTGTAGAAAATATTATCAACAAAGTCCACAATCAACTAAGCTTTAATTAAAATGCTAATCAGTATAACCACACATACGGGAGTATATCCATCATATAGTATAGGGAATAGTAAGTATCGAATCCACAAGAGCTTAGGCTGTCACCTTACTTTACCCAAATTTTTATTGTTTAGCTAATAAAATAAGAAAGGAATAAAAAAGAAAATAAATAAATATAAAAATAGATATAACTCAAGGATGAAAGACCATGCAATTAGACAATTATTCTTGAAGATATGACAATGAATCTCTTAGCAATTATTACAATCAATTATTACCTTAGCATCATGAAGGAATATAAAGTAAAATTCAATCGTTTCTCAAGTCATGAATCCACTTATATAGATTCTACTTCTTTCCCAATCCATGGAATCACTATTCTTGATTAAATTAGTAGATTTTTCAATTGCACTAAAGCAACCAAAAGATGCATTAAACTTGATTCCTCATAAATTATCCCTATACTCTAGGTGATAATAAACATGAAATTAGTCAAAAACCCTATACTCTATGTGAAATTAACCCATCTTTTATTACTTTAGTTATTTAAGCTTAACTTTATTTCCCAAGTCCACTAAAATCTAACAAATATGAAATCAATGCAATAAACTTCTAATATTGTTTCCCAAGTCAATTAGAAGAAAACTCATCAATAAGTAATGATAACAAGTAATCAAATACCAATATAACAATAGATTGATCAAAATCCCAATTAACTCAAAATTATAATCTCCAAAACAATATCAAATTACAATAAAAACATTAAGCATATCATTGTTTTAGAAAAGTAAACAAAGGATAAAAGATAAAACCCATAGACAAGACCTTCTTCTTTTCTTGAAAACTTTATTTGAACAATGCCCCATTGAGTAGTGAATTCGTTTTTGAAAAATAAGTAGCTAGCTTAGATCCTCGAATTCACACCTTTTCTCTTGTGTTTTTCTTAACTTTTTAAGCTCCCTTGATACCAAAATTCGTGGCTTGAGAAGTCTTGTCCAAGTAGAATTCTAAAAATACCAAAATCCTTTTGAAGATACCAAATTCATGCACAAAATCATTACTGTACAGAACGGACTTGGCACCGGGTTCCTTTGGCCCACTTGAAGCCAGGTGCATTCTGGTTCACTCTTGGACTTTGCTCTATTTGTGCTCTGTTTTTCCAGAGCAGACCTGGCGCTAGGTATATTCTGGAAATTTATCCTTTTTCCTTGAAATCTCTTAAATCCTACACAAATTCATTCAAAACACTTTTTATAAGAAAAATATCAAATAGGAAGAAATATGGCTATTTATCATATCAAAAGTATCTCAAATTAACCTCCAATAACTAGGAAAATAGTGATGAATTTATCTCCTATCATCACAAACTTGTGTAACTTAGAAATGCGGTTCTTGTTTACACAACTTAAATGGCAGTGCCATAAGTAAGATATGTTCATGTTATCTTTTCTTATTTTTCTTATTATTTATGTTCATAACTTGATTCTCCATATCTAGAACATACAAACCATTCATCAAAATTGTTGCATCATAATGGATATCATTTAATGAAAAAGAATAATTGTTATTCTTAAAAATCAAATGAAATCTAAATAAATCTAAACAGGTAATTGAGATAAAGTTTTTAAATAAAACTAGTGCATAATAACAGTTTTCTAGTTCTAGAATGAATCTGGAACGCAAGTGTAAATGATAAGTCCCCACAGTAAGTGTGCTAACCTTTGCTCCATTTGCAGCACGTAGGTCCATATCACCTTTCTCTAACTTCTTACGGCTTTTAGTCCTTGCAAATTATTGAATAAATGAGATCCACATCCGATATTGAATACCCATATCTCATTATTAAAGGTAATATTGATCTTAATTATAAACGTACTAGGAGTAGAAGTAGAAGTGCTTGTAAACTTCTTCTTCTCCTTCTTTTCCTTTATGGTCTTCACGTAGCTTTTGTGATTGTGCATCCAGTGGCAATTTTTCCACAATAGTGACATTGGTCTTTCGTAGCTTTCTCTTTGTTTTCCACACCACATTTAAGTTTGGTTAGATTATTCTTCTTCTTCCTAGATACCTTTGTCTCTTAGAAGAAGAATCAACCAACATGATTGTATTTTTTTCTTTCTTCATAGAATACTCCACAGTCCTGAGAAAATTGATCAACTCAAGTATAGTGGTATTAATCTTATTCATCTGTGAAACACCCCACAACCATAAGGCTAGAGTAGTTGTGGATGTCACCCGTTTGAATGATAAAAGGTCTTTATAACGATATAACTAAATAAGTATAATTTGGAGACTAAAAGAATTTTTATATTAATCTAATTACAACTCAGAACATAAGTCATATTTACAAGTTTCTAGTATATATCCATCTGGATATAAACTTGAGTATCTAAACATGATAGTTCAAAACATTAATTGTTTCTCCGTCGAGTCAGGGTTCTATACAAGTCTGGAGTAATAAAAAGTCTATCTGAAAAGTATGAAGAAAGTCGTGTGAGATAATATATCTCAGTAAGTCCCGTAGTGTGTCATGTGAAATTTGCCAAAATTATTATTGTGATGCATGACAGAATTTGTTGGAATGGTGGTAAAATTCATTGCTTTTCATTTGAGGAAAATCATTCAATCATCATTTTTTTGTCGGGAAAATGTACCAGTAAAATCTTGGCGTTATGTATAAAATAAGTATTGAGTCATTTAAATCATAAATTATTTAGTACTTTAAACATATTTTGTTATCCAAAATCACATTGTGATCTCATTTGGAAGGAACATTGGTCCAATCGATAATATTAAAATTAATATATATGAATAACTCGGCACGTACACTGGAATTAAACATACGGTAACTATCGTCATGGTAAGCCCTACGACCCAACTGTCCCATGCCCATGCTCCATTTCCACTTTAGGTAAATGTGACAAAACATCAAATATTGGCACCTCCTGTGGAAAGAATTCATAGTCCATAGGTGGCCACCAACCAGACGACGTTCTCAAACCTATGCAAGTTAGTATACGTGTGTAGTCCCTTTGAGTACTCAAGAAACATAAGGCATAGCGCCGGAGATTAGTGCATTGTTCCAATCAAGCTCAATACTTTAGCCACCAACTTGTTGTCAAAATATTTCCTTTCCTGAAAATACATTCCAAGTAATAAATATGTTCCAATGGTTTAATAGTTGGTAATAAATCCATGCTATGATTTTCGCAACCGGATGCATGAAAATGCAACCATAATTACTTGATAAAATTAATGCACGATTTTCAAATCGTTCTATCATATGTAAATGATTTCTCAAAAATATAGCATGCTTGAATTGGCATAATCGTGTATGCTTCCAAATCTTTCATTATATTTTCAATAGAATATACTAGCATGCTTTACAATATTTTTCTCACAAAAATATTTGATTGGAAATGTTGTGTGTGGATGTGGATACTTACCGTAAGTCTGCAAAAAATGTACTTAGTTCAAGGTTCAGAATTCCATGCTTTCACCGCATACAAAATCTATCACATGAACCAAACATTTATATTAATTTTCCATCATCCATAACAAACATATATCTCACAATTCACAGCCTTAAATTATCTCGCTAACCCTTTCCTAGGTTTCCTAGGCCATCTCTCATATCATTGTTACCAACAAACATCATAGTATTTAACATCATATATAATTAGCACATACTTAACATGTCACGCATAAATATACATTAATATTGACCATTATTAGTGTTCTTCGATTACTAATGGAAATAATATAAGCATTTGTTAGTTATACTAAAATTCTGCATTTTTCCTATCATGGCACACTTTTGTATTTTTGCTATAACTTTTTATTTACAAGTACGATTAACCTAAAATTTATGTCAAAACACTCCTAAGATCCCTGGCTACAAAATTATATAGTTATTTCAGATTGTTCCTAAATTGGAAGAAAACTACTGTGACAAAAACTTCCCAGAATTTTCTTGTAACAAAATGTTTTCTTGCTGAATTCTCACTCCATCTTTTCTAACTTCATTTTACTACTTACATATCATTTGACTCACTATAATACTCATGTTAAAATCATAAAACCTTCCTAATTATTGCCATGATGATAGCAGAAAATTCACATAATCATCACAACCAAAACTGGTATCCATAAACACATACATTAAGCTTTCCTTTTATTCAACAACCACAATTTCTTTCATTCATTTTTTTTTTTTTTTGTTCCTTCATTTATTCAACAATTCAGCCACGAATATCCTTCCATAATTCCTCCAAAACATCATCAACTAACAAAAAAATCACACCAAGACAAACCACAAGTCCACTGCCACATACATCTCCAACAAAAACAACACCACAACATTTTCACCTATCAAGTACCACAAATCTATTCAAGTACTGATAAATTTACCACTAAACATACATCATAATAATCTATATTACGTATAGAATAAGTAAATTTAACTTAAGAAGAGAAAGATTTTACCTTTCCAAATGAATTAATTAAATTCTAGCTTTTCTCCATTTCTTGCTATATCTTTCTCTCATTTTCTTTTTATTTCTTTCAAGCTTTTTCTTTCTCTATTTTTCTTTTTCTTTCTCTCAAGCTTTTTCATTCTTCTTCCTTTCTTCTTTTCTCTCTTTTTCTTCTCAAGTTTTGGTTTCTCTCTCTCTTTCTTGGCCTTCTCCCGTAACTTCCATTTATAGTTTATTTCGGTACCTCACAAGTCTTAATCAATTAGTGATGATTCATAGGGTGACTCACCTAGCTTAGTCATCACGTTGAAGCTTAGAGAAAGCGTAGAAACTTAAAGAAACTTTTAATGTTGCTAAAAAGTTTTAGAACATTAAAGAAGTTTATGGAAAATTCTAAAATATAATATAATATAATTCCAAGAATTGTTATGTAGAATAACAATCGTAATGATAGTAACGAAAAAGTACTTAAAAAAATAGTAATTTAATAATATAGTAATATAAAAAAAATATAGAATTTAAGATATACATACATACATACATACAAACAAACATACATACATATATATATATATATATACTAATATAATATATATATTTATAGAGATAATATTAATCTTAAACTATATAATTGAGGATTAAGATGGGCCACCACATAAATGACTCACCTAAAGTATTAATTAATGTGGGGCCACCTAACTTTATAAAAAAAACTAATAATAATTAAAATAGCTAAAGTTTTTAATGAATGATATGGGTCCATCTAATATAAGTTGTAACAATGCTATTAGGCTACTTAATAATAATAATAATAATAATAATAATAATAATAATAATAATAATCTATAGAAAATATAATATTTCTTAATTATATATATTAGATAGAATATTTCTCATTAAGAACAAGATTATAGGAAATATAATTTTATAGAGAAATATATATTTCTTATTAAATATACTAATAGTATGTAATAATAGACACATAAAGTAGGTTTATCTATCAATTTAAATTAAATAACTTATTCATTCAATATTATCATGAGAAATAACAACTCATCAAGAAGGCAAACATATAAAACAACATAATAAAAAGAATATCTTAACACATGCTATTCACTAGGAAAATGGTATTACAATCTGGCAGTTCATCACAAATTATGAAAAACTAGCTGGCAAGGATTGAAGAATTATGTCTATGCTTAATTCGGGTTCTATTGTAAACTAGTGATCCAAGCTTCTCAATGAATTCTAGCATTATGAGTAGCCATATAAGTGCCATCTACCATCTTAGAATGGAATAACTATTTAGAGATATTGCATCTTTCCATTCTAGATTGCTTATCAAAAAGTTCTCTTAGATAGAAGTTAATAGAATGTGTACACACACACACACACACACACACACACACACACACACACACACACACACACACACACACACACACACACACACACACACATATACATATACATATATATGCTCTCCATCACTAGAAAAACAACGGAACACCTTTTTCATGTTTCCTAAACCTTTTAGGGAACAATTATAATACTTTTTCAATTATGGACTTAGGTTACAAAAACACAATTAGGCCCACAAGACTTCCAGTAATTGCAATTTCACCCAGCTAAGTATAACACTTTATTATTAGTCTATAATAATTAATTCTTCTCACATAAATAAACCTATAATATTATCATATAATATCTTGAGTGCCAATTCCTCTATTATGTATGACCTATTAGGTTTTCTAATCTATTTGTAGTAAAATATAAATTAATTCTAATCATTATAGAATTAATAATCCTTAATAATTAGAACTAACTTATTAATTTTAATTAAGATTAATTTATTAATTCTTCAATTAATGAATTCATATTTCTACAGACCATGAGCGGCATCTAACAATGCATCATGACCATCAAAAAGTCCTGAAAGTCAACTGGCTTGATATAAACCTTTCAATATCTAAATATCAGTGCAATAAACTCAATTTTTCATACAATATCTAATTCAGTTTAGAGTATGAAATTAGTGCCAACTCTATCTAGAATATAATTAATTCTAACTTGAATTTATTAGTTCTTGTTCAAGAATGTATTACTCAACATGTGTGTCATTTGAAACTATTTCAAATACATAGTTACCTTGGCTAAGGACTTCTTGAGTAATGATTCCCTACAAGTGGCCGTGAGATATACGCCTCTACTATTAGGAGTAATAAATTTTCTATTGAACTTTTCAACTACTTTCGTTTACTTTATATTATATCCAATATCCATCCTATATAGGCGGTCCTTGATAAGACTTCAAATATTAGAATCAAAGTACAATACTTAGTAAATAAAGTACCTTAGAGATTTTAAGTCTAAAGATACTTGCACATTTGCTATAATAAGATTCTATCACTGCTACTAAATAGTTATCCATATGATTATCTCATAGCTAGGTCATCCAATATACTTGTTCATATAACAAGTGTCCACGTATTAATTTTAAATATCACAATATCTACAGAGGTGAGAACCACTACTTGCTCTAATCAAGAATTCTAACATATACTAGTCTTGGTGCATTAATGATATGTCGTCTTATTAATGCTATGACTAGGGATGGTTTATGTACTAGTACTACATAGTGTAGTAGGAATCATATATCATAATCTCTATCACAATTTTCTTAATACTGTATATTGAGCTAGATACATTATCTATCAGTTTTACATGCATACACATATAAAACAAAGAAATTGAAAGAAAAATACCTTTTATTATGTAAATGTGCAAAATACATTATACAAATGGGTTAGTTCTATAGCATAACTCTAACATTGGGGAGGTAGAGATACCCTTTAATTGGCCTAAGAATAAGAAATCCATAACTCAAGAGAGTGTGGGTTTTGCATTTGTGACATCTATTGGTATTAGAATTAAAAATTTAGCTATCTTAGGTTTGATTTGGTACTTGGCTAATTTAGGGGGATTCTTGACAAGTACATGCCTTTCATTCCTTTTTATCCTTGATTTTCTCATGGTCGTTCTTGTAAGGATTATGCTTGTTCTCTTTGTTCGTCTATTATAATTAATCTATTCCTTTAATTCATTAGGTTAAATAATAGAAGAAGAGTTAGTAGTGGTACATTTTTTCCTTTCCCGATAATCTTCGATACTTGCCATTAAACTCTATGCTACACGATGGGTATATTGGCCAATTGTGTGCTTTAACATTTTAATTTAAAACTTGATTTTTGTGTGTTGTTGTCATTATTATTTCGAACACTTAAATTTGCACAACCCCAGCAGATACATTCAATTGAAGGGATCAAAGGAAAAAAGAATTATAAATGGTATAACACCTATACACATACCACTAACAATTACCTTATTTTTAGAGTAATTATACAAAAAACCATCCAGGAGGGAAGAGAAGTTCATGTCTAAATTGTTGGTGCACCTAGACCCTATCCCAGATGCAGTTGTTAATATGGTAGCTTTCCAAAGGAGTAATAAGCTAAGCATAAGGAGGGTGTGGAAAAAGAAATCAGCGTAACCAGCGGACTTACACATTAGGTAAGTAAAAAAATGGCATATAACTAAAATCGCCATCCCAAATAACATCTATTTAACTTGAGGGAAACTCTCAACTTGCAAAGGAGTAACCGATAACTAAAAGTCAAGTTACACGATTGGGAGCCAACACAAGAAGCTAATTACCTTAATACTAGTAGGCATAGCACTTAGTTAAACAGGAAGCAAAGCTAAGGTGATCTCTTACTAACAAGGTTAAGTGTCTTCTAGAGGTCAGGTAAAAAGGTTATTTGTGCAAATGGTGGATAACAAGAAGCCCTATTGGGTGAAGCTCGACAGAACAAAAACGTAACTTTTTTATGTTAAAGAGGTTAGTATTGTGTTGACAATTACAACATCTTACTCGGTTGAGTAGCCTAGTTATCCTCTAATCCTTAGTTAATGTGGTCAAACAACCATCCTGCTCCAGTCCAGCTGACCTATATCTCTTTACTATACTTAAAAAAGAAGGGGAATATGGAAGAGGGCATTTTAAAGGTTTAAAATACAGAAATAGTTGGTTGGCCTAGAGGGATCAATCAATATGGTCGGCATACTACCTGCAGAACATGGTAAAAAAAAGGAAGAAATAAATGCCCAGCGAAGATATGATTATATCTAAGAAAAAAGAGGTTGAATGGTTAGAATTTGAGATGGATGAAGTGGGCTAGTTGGAAACTTCACCAGTAATGCAGTTTTCGAAACCAAGCTAGGAAATAACTAAGCATTTAGAACCATTATATATCAAAACCTACCTCAATGAATGACCAGTCAATCAAATCTTTTTTAATGTGGGAGCTCTCTAATTATGATGCAAGTTAACACGAAGAAAATTGGGTAAGATAGTTGATGATTTAATTTCTACTAACATATAAAAAACCAATTTCACAAGGGAGGTAATAGCCACATTAGGGATACCTTTGGTGGAATTGACCATTTGAACAAAGACGAGTTTAATAACATTTTTCATGGTCAATACCAAGCCATCTTATTACCAATGGGTCCACATATGTAAAGAGGGAAAAGAAAATAATACTCCCTAAGGCAGATTAGCTCCAAGATAAGAGAAATTCATCATTCAAGAAGTTGGAAGACTTATTGCCAATGACATAAGCTTACAAAAAGAAAAACAAAAGCCTAAAAAGGAATTGAAAGGAAACAAGATAAAAGCTTAACAAAAATCAAAGAAAAAGAAAAATAGAAAGTCAAAGCATCTACGTCCTCCTCGAATTAGAGCTTCCAAACGGGCTTCCAGATTGTCCAAAAGAACCACCAAATAGACCACCACGACCTCCAAGTGGATCACGAGGTCCTCCTTGTCTCAACCAAACACACTTTGCAAGTGGTTCTCTTTTCAGTGAAGAACTTTTCCAAACTTTTGATACCCAAGAAAAAAAAAAGAGAGAGAGAGAATATCCACCGTAGATATCAAAAGCACAATGTCAACTAACTTTAATCAACATAGCAAAATATCACAACAAGGCACAATTTTCCAAGATGTCCAGATTGGCAAAAATTTAGAAAAAATACATAGCTAACTTGTAGAGGCAATCACAAGACTTGCAATCCATTCTATGCATTTTTCTACCACCAAATAAACTCAACAAAGAGATGTCCATGTCTAGTAACTTTTTTTTCTTAAAAATACATATACAAAATGCCAAGAAATTCAAGAGGGTAAAATCTATCTTAACATGAAGAGAGTTTTGCATCAATGTATTCCCCAATATGTGAGCTTTAACACTTTGAATTCTTAGGGGATAATTCATAGGAGAAGGAGAGCTGGGTGAGGAAGAAAGGAAATAGATTAAGGGAGTGAAATAGACCATAAAGAAAGGAATTTAGGAGGGGGTTGGTTCTTCACGTGACAAACAAGAGACAAAAACAAGAAAAGCAAAAGAAAAAGGGAAAAGCAAGGAAAAGAAAAAAATAGGAAGAATCGGGGAAGAAAAGAAAAAGAGTAAGGAAAGAAAGGAAAAAAGAAAAAAAAAATATAATGGCCTGGGCGCCATTCCAGCATTGGCCTTTTTTTTTTTTTTTTTTTTTGGTGCGGTTACTGTTGGGCAGTACTGGACCGGTGCCCGGGCCATTTTGTGGCTTGGCGCCAGGTCAACTCTGGCCCAAATTTTTTTTTCGTTTTCTATTTTTTTTATTTTTTAAAAATAAGAACTATCCTAATTAAATGCATGAATACAACACATTTAAAATAAGAATGCATAAATTAAAAATTAGACTACTATTAAAATAATAATCATGCGAGTAATAAAAAATAAAATCAAATTAAATAAAAATAAAAATAAATTAGTGAGCACAGAATATCACGCTAGTGTATATAAGCAAAAAGTCCAAACCTGAAAAAAATAAAACAAATTAGTACTGACTTTTAAAATAAAACCATCAAATTTAAAATACAATTAGTACACATATTTCACATTAACATTAGTTTAGTAAAATTAAATAACAAAATATACAATATATACAAACATACAAAGACAAGTTAGTAATTATGAACATGTATTGACCTATTTAAATATTCACATGGCTAAATCAATGAAATCCAAGCTTTTATGATATTGTTCCCCGGCAACAGTGCCAAAAACTTAATGCGTAAATTTTGGGTGCAAAAAAATCATCAATTTTAAATCCATCCCATAGTCAATTTTTAATTAAAACATTAATCACAAAATACACATACGAACAAGTATACTCATCGCAAGCATAGCAGAAGGAATTAACGAGAATCGATCCTCAAAGGAACAAATACATACTAATCACTTCTCATTCATTGTTTGAACAACCCAATAAAGTAATAAAATAAAAATAAGAAAAACAAAGAAATATATACAACTTAAGGATGGAAAAGTATGTAATTAGACAAATATTCTTGAAAACATTACTATGAACTACTTAGCAATTATCACAATCAATTATCATCTTGGTCTCATGAAGGATTTAATATAGACCTACTTCGTTTGCAATCCATAGAATCACTATCTTCTAGTTAAATTAGTGAACATATTCTGTCTCGACTAACTTATCCAAAAGATGCATTAAAATCAATCCTCATATAAACCCATATATTCTAGGTTATTTAAAACATAAAATTAGTCAATGAATCCATATTCTAGCAATCTTCTACCAACCTTTGATTATCAATTTTCTTGACAATTAATCTCTTTGAAGTAAGTTAAAAGATAACAAATATAAAACTAATTAGATTAAAAACCATTATCAACCTCTTTTCGAGCAAGTTAACAATAAGAATTAATTAATCAATTTCATGATAAAATGAGTAATCAAATACCAAGGAAATTAATTAGTTAATCCAAGAACTAAATTAACTCAAAATCACAAATCCAAGAATAATATCAAAATACAATTAAAGAATTAAACTCATCATTGTTCAAGAAAAAGAAAACAAAGGAAAGAGGTAAATACTCGTAGACAAGCCTTTCAATTTCTAATGAGAACTCCTCCAAGAATTAATATTCCTTAAGTAATTTCTTTAGAGAAAATATTAATGATGCACTCTAAAAATATATATAAGTCTCTACATTGTGCACCCTTCCTCCCCCCCCTTTTCTATGTACATTGGCCTTTATTTATAGGCACAGATATTGCCTAAAAGAATCCTACGTAAAGAAGGAGTAATTTCCTAAAAATCCAAGACAAAAAAGGAGTAGTAATTTTCCGAATAAAATTCTAAATAAAAACAAAGGTGGTCCATTGAAAAGAATGGAAAACAAGTTATAATTAATTTTATCTTTATATACTAAGCACATTCTTTCTTGAATTTGGCTTTACTGAGCCATTCTTCTTTTGAGCCAACGAAATTCCTTTTTTGCCGAGCCATGAAGCTTATTCTGCCAAGCATATTTCGATTTGCTGTCGGCTCATTGCTGAGCTGCTTTTCTTTTCCTTGCATGCCACACAAAAGCCACCGAATTTGAAATCTCCTTAGAATTTGCATCAGCTCATCCGAGCCACAAACCACCCGAGCCACCAAAACCAATTTTTTTCTTCTCCTTGTGGCTCAGCCAAGCCCACCGAAGCGACCTTCTTCTTCTTGCATCCTTGTCATGATAAGCTTTTGTCTTCTTCCTCTTTGCTATATGTCTCTGTTGTTTTTGTTTATTTGGCCCACGATTTTGTTCTTCTCATTCTTTTCTGTTTTTGTTTCCTTTTGTTCTTTGTTTAAGCCGCCCAAGCCACAGCTTCCACCTTTGAGCCCTTATCTCCTTTTCCTTTCCAATTTCCAATTTGTTCCTCTATTTCATTTATGTTTTTCTCTGTTTTCCTTTGTTCTTCTAGTATAGGACCGGTGCCAAGTCCTTCTTCTTGGTCTGGTGCTGGGTCTGTATTGGAAAATTACACAATTAGCTCCAAATTTCACTTATTTTTGTATAAAATTATAGAAAGTCTTTTTATAAGTGAAATATCAAATAAGTAGGCAAATAAATAGTTATTGTATTAAAAGTGTCTCGAATTAGCCTCAAATAACTAGAAAAATAACTATGATTTTAACCCCTATCACCTTATATTCCTTATCATAACTCAAAGTCAATCAAAGTTTAAACCCATAATACAAAAGTTAGCGAACAACTTTCCCCACATTCAAAATAGATGAGTTAAATGATACTCAAACATTATTGCATAAACAAGATTAACCCAAATTCTCTAGTCTTAATATATACCATCCAATAAACCATTTTATTGTCAATAAAAATCCACCAAATGAATGACAAAACTTATATCCAAGTAAGAAAGATAATTACAACCTAACTAATGCAATGAAAACCCACAAAAAAATTGCAAAAATTTTAGCCCAAAATGTGTGTAAATGGAAAATATCTTCAATGCTAAACTCTTCCCTCACACTTAAACTAGATAGTGTCCTTAATGGCCAAATAATATGACAATGAAAGCAAATTCAAGGGACCAAAATAAATAAAAAGGAAGAATAGAGAAAAGAAAATACTTCAATTGCAAATTCGGTCCAACATAGGGGAATCTAATACAAGGAGCTATTGGGGAAATTGTACCTAAATAAAAACAAAAGAAATAGAAATAGAAAACATAACTCTAGAAAAGGAAAAGAAAATAAAAAGAAAAGACAAGACAAGACAAGACAAGAAAAATCAACTAAAAAGAAATCCTAAGAAAGGTCATGAATCATGAAAAAAAAAAATATCCACATGATCCAAGGTGTCAAAAGTCTCACCAAAATAATGTTTCACCCTATTTCCATTGACTTTTAAAGTACCATTAACTGGGTGAGAAACTTCAAGTGTGCCAAAATGAAAAATCTTATTCACTAAATACGGTCCCAACCATCTTGACTTCAACTTACCCGGAAAGAGCCACAAGCGAGAATTAAATAACAATACTTGATCACCTTCTTTAAACTCCAGTGTTGAGCAATATGTTTGTTATACCACCATTTCACTCGCTCTTTGTAGAGTAGAGAATTATCATAGGTAGCCATACGCAATTCATCTAATGCATTCAAGTGAAGTAACTTGGATTTTCCAACAAGCTCAAGATCAAAGTTAACAAGTTTGATATCCTAATAAGCTTTGTGTCCAATCTCCATAGTAAATGGCAAGATTTCCCATATACCAATCTATAGAGGGTTGTGCCAATAGGAGTTTTGAAAGTAGCCCTATAAGCCTCAAAAGAATCATCTAACTTTAAACTCCAATCCTTTCTTATCTGATTAACCACTTTTTTCAAAATTCTTTTTAACTCTCTATTGACCATCTCAAATTGACCACTGGTTTGAGGGTGATAGGGAGTAGCAAACTTATGGGTAACACCTAAATGTTTGAGAACTTTGTCCAATTGTATATTGCAAAAGTGTGTTTCCCTATCACTAATGAGTACCTTAGGTACACCAAAATGGGTGAAATCTTTTTAAAGAAATTTGACTATAACCCGAGCATCGTTAGTAGGCAAGACTTGTGCCTTAACTCACTTAAACACATACTCAACCATAGCCAAGATAAATTTGTTACCCAAAGAATTAGGAAAAGGGCCTATGAAGTCGATCCCTAATAATAAAAAATTTCACAAGCTTGAAAAATTTGCAATGGCATCTTATTAGATTTAAAAATGTTACCTGTACGTTGACACCTATCATAATTTTGAACAAATCTGTAAGAGTCCTTAAAGAGTGTTGGCTAATAAAATTCATACTCAGGCACCTTTCTGGCCGTGTTGTTAGCTTGGTAGTGGCCTCTGTAGGTCCTTCGTGATAATGTTTTAAGACGCTTGCACTTTCTGTAAAATCCACACATCTCCGAATGATTTGATCTGCATAACAATTGAATAAGTAAAGATCTTCCCAAAAGTAATGCTTAACTTTGGAGAGGAATTTCTTCTTTTGTTGTGCCGTGAAATCTTCAAGAATAATTCCTGCAACCAAGTAATTAACAAAATCCGCATACCAAAGTGTTTGAGAAATCTCACCGTCAACAAGTAAAAGTTGTTCATTCGGGAAGTTGTCATTGATATCCCCTTTAGCTAATGGTCATAAGTTGGGATTTTCCAACCAAGAAAAGCGATTTGTAGCTAAATATTTTGTTCCCTTTTTATCCCTAATCTCCAAGTCAAATTCCTACAATAATAAAACACATCTTATTAATCTTAGTTTGGAATCATGCTTGGTTAGTAGGTATTTAAGAGTGGAATGGTCTATATACACAATAACTTTGGACAAAACAAGATAAGAACAGAATTTATCAAAAGCAAACACTATGGTATGCAATTCTTTCTCTGTTGTGGTGTAGTTCTCTTGTGCTGCCGTTAGAGTTTTGCTTGCATAATAGATTGGTTGAAAATGCTTATTCCTCTTTTGTCCAAGCACCGCACCCATTGCATAATCACTTGCATCACACATTAATTCAAAAGGAAGAGACCAATCCAGTGTAATTAAAATAGAAGAATTGATCAATTTCTTTTTAAGTAGATTGAAAGCATTGAGACATTTATCATTAAAATAAAAAACAAAATCTTTTTTAAGTAGAGAAGTAAGAAGTTCAGAAAGTTTTGAGAAATCCAAGATAAACCTCCTATAAAAATCTTTATGAGCAAGAAAGCTTCAAATAACCTTCATAGAAGTGGGAGAAAGAAGTTTCTCAATTGCCTCAATTTTTGCTCTATCGACCTCAATACCTTTCCTTGAAATCTTATGTTCTAATATAATACCTTCTTGCACCATGAAATGGCATTTTTCCCAATTAAGCATGAGGTTGGTCTCTAGAAACCTTTGAAGCACCTTTTCTAAATTGGACATACCTAAGTCAAAAGAATCACCAAAAATAGAAAAATCATTCATAAATACCATCATGATGTCTCCCATAAGTCCTTTGAAGATAGCCATCATACATCTTTGGAAGGTTCCTGGACCATTGCAAAGACCAAAAGGCATACGACGATATGTAAAAGTACCAAAAGGGCCTCTAAAGATAGTCTTCTCTTGATCTTTCGGGGATATAAGAATTTGAAAGTAACAAGAAAAGTCATCTAAAAATCAATAAAACTTATATTTGACTAATCTTTCTAATATTTAGTCAATGAAAGGGAGAGGAAAATGGTCCTTCCTACTTGTCTCATTTAATTTTCTACAATCAATGCAAACCCTCTAACCAGTTACCAATCTCATTAGGATCAGCTCATTTTTTTCATTTGGGCTCACCGTTATTCCTCCCTTCTTTGGCACCCCTTATATTAGACTTATCCAAATACTCTAAAAAATAGGGTAAATGATGTCGGAATCTAAGAATTTAATCACCTCACTTTTTACCACATCGCTCATATTTAGGTTCAATCTACGTTGGGGTTGCACTACGGGATTCGCTCCTTCTTCAAACAAAATTCCGTGAGTGCAAAAAGTAGGGCCAATTCCCTTAATGTCCGTGATTTTCCATGCTATGACTCCCTTATATTTTCCAATAGACTTACCAATTTGGTATTTTGTTCACAAGTGAAGTCTTTTGCTATGATCACTGGTAATTTTCCTCTGTTAGCAAAAAATGCATATTCCAAGTGCTCGAGAAGGTCTTAGGTCCAATCCCGGTAGTTCCTCAATGGATAACATCATCCTTCCCAAACTGCTTTTGTCGATTTCTTCAAATTCTCCCAACTCACAGCCTTTATTTGAATACTCCAAATATGCAATTGATTGCTCCATTAGGTCCATAGAGAAATTGAGAAATGATTCCTGCACAAAATTAAAGATAGGCTCATCAAGAATATCAATCCTTAAACAAGAATCATCAGAAGATATAGGATGTTATATGCTTTTGTGGATTTTGATAATAACGTCTTCATCCCCAACCCTAAGTGTCAACTTTCCCCCATGAATATCAATTAATGCTTTGGTCATAGCTATAAAGGGTGGATCTAGGATTAAAGGAACTTTAGAATCTTTATCCATATCAAGAATAACAAAATTCATAGGAAATATGAATCTATTCACTTTAACTAATACATCTTCAACTACTCCCCTAAGATATTTAATAGATCTATCCGCAAGTTGAATACTCATCATTGTGGGCTTGGGCTCACATAGGCTTAGCTTTTTGAACATTTTGTATGGTAAAAGATTAACGCTAGCACCTATGTGGGCTAGTGCATTGCAAAGTGTATGAGTACCACCAACAAGACAAGTAAGAGAAAAACTCCCTAGATCATTTTCTTTACGTGGCAAAGTCTGTTGGTCTTGCGAGTTAGTAGAGCATTCTTCATTTAAAATCACAGTAGATAATTCCTCTAGCCTTTTTTTTCTTGACAAGCATACTTTTGAGGAACTTTGCATATTTGGACATGTGTATGAAAGCCTCACTGACTAGAATATTTATGTGCAGTTGTTTGAATAATTCTAAAAAATTATCAAATTGCATATCTTTTCTTGCTTTTTGTGTTCGAGTGGGGTAAGGTACCGGTGGCTGAAAATATGGATTTTTAGCTTGTTTTTCAAATGGTTCACCAAGAGGGGTCGGTGTCAGCCCATCTTCTTTAGATGGTGCCAGTTTCGTGCTAGAATTGGGTAGCTCCTTACCACTTCATAATGTAATAAAAACTGAATCATGTTGTGTTTCCACCCTCAATGGTGACTTTATCACTAGATACGTTAAAAACTAAATTTACCTTTCCATGTTTCAAATCATTTCCTCAAATTTTGCCAATATGTTATCCATCTTGTGAAAGCGTTTGGTTACATGGGTGGCAAAATTTTCTAATACCCATTCAAGGTATTGGAGTCGGATGGCCGAGGTGTCATCTCTCGAGACATGTTAAGGTATCGTCCGATGTTCCAATTGGCCATATTACCTACATAAGATAGCTTGTTAGTGTAAAATAGTATAATATTAAATCAAGTTAGTTAGTTAAGGTACATGTATACAAGATATGGCACTTAGTTACACAAAGAACATATTTACATATTTACATAGACATATAAACATATAAACATGGATAAATCAACAAAATCTAAGCTTTAATAATATTGTTTTCGGGCAATGGCACCAAAAATTTAATACATAAATTTTGGATGTATAAAAACCATTAAATTTAAATCCATCCTTTAGCTAAGTTTTAATTAAAACATTTATCCCAAACATAGTATAGGGAATTAACGAGTATTGATCATCAAAGGAACAAGTACACACTAATAACTTTTCATTTATTGTTTAACTGACCTAATAAAGTGATAAGATACTAAAAAGAAAAATAAAGAAAAGTATATACAACTCAATGATGTAAAAATATATAATTTAGACAAACATTTTTGAAAATATGACAATGAAACATTTAGCAAATATTACAATTAATTATCATATTGTTCTCATGAATGATTTAAAATAGACCCAATTCGTTTGCAATCAATAGAATCACTATCTTCTAGTTAAATTAGTGAATATATTCTATCTCAACCAATTTACCCAAAAGATGCATTAAAAGCAATCCTCATATAAACCCCTATATTCTACGTGATTTAAAATATGAAATTAATCAATGAATCCATATTCTAGCAATCATCAACTAGCCATTGATTTCTCAAGTTCATAACAATTAACCCCTTTTTCAAGTAAGTTAAGAGATAATAAATATGAAATTAATTAATTGAAGTTATTATCAACCCCCTTTTCAAGCAAGTTAATAACAAGAATCCATTAATCAACTTTGTAAGAAAAACAATCAAATCCCAAGAAAAATAATTAATTGATAAAAAAAATCTAAATTAGCTCAAGAAATCATGAATCCTAAAAGCAATATCAAATTACAATAGAAACATAAATTAGGTCATTATTCTAGAAAAAGAAAATAAAGGTAAAAGAAAGAACTCATGGACAAGTGATGCGTGTTTTTTAGCGTAGAAAATATTACCAGCAAAGTACACAATTAATCAAGTTTTAATTAAAATGCCAACCACTAAAACCACATATACGGGCAAGTATATCCATCGTATAGTATAAGGAATAGCAAGTATCGAATCCTCGAGAACTTAGATTCCCACCTTACTTTACCCAAATCTTTATTGTTTAGCTAATAAAATAAGAAGAGAATAAAAAGAAAAATAAATAAATATAAAAATAGATATAACTTAAGGATGCAAATTCATGCAACTAGACAATTATCTTGAAAATATAATATTGAATCACTTGGCATTCATCACAATCAATTATCATCTTGGCATCATGATGAAGGCTGAAAGGGGAAAAACAAAGCACGCAGTGAAAGCAAAAATTTAAGAAAAAGAAAAATCCCAAACGGAGTCGGCGTCAGTTCCAATAGCCTCAGCCGGCGCCAGTCCCGCTCTGTACGGATTCCGAGATAAAAAAAAAAAAAAACCCAACCTTTTCTTCTTGTTCTCAATGTTGGCTGGACCAGAATGTGTGGAACTGGGGTAGGTGCACTGGTGCAAAACCTCTGGTGCAATTCTTGGAAACCTCCTACTCCGTCAATACATGTAGGTGAACGCCAATCTCTCGATCTTCCAGTATATGGCCTACCTAATCCCATTTAGTGAACAACTTACAGGGCTAAGGAATATGTTTTCGAGAGAGAGGGTTGTGTTGTTCTTTTTCCACCAGAGAAGAAGCATTGAAAAACAACGCACTCCTCTATTCTCTTATTTAACCTAAATAAAAATCCTAGGTTAAACTGGACTGGCCCATTGGACTTTTAGTTTAGCCTTTCAAACTAAATCAATTATTCTAATTAGAACCAAATAAATGGCCCAATAAGTAAGTAATTTTCTAGCCTAAATAAGCTAGTCTAATTAACAAGCATATATTAGTTTAGTCCCAAGTCAATCTTTAATTACTCAAACTGGACCAAAGCCCTGAACAATTAATTAATCGATTAAACTAATTTAATTAATTCTCTCTCTCCATGGACTTTTATTTTATTCTAGCCCAATAATTAAATCAGACTATTTAAATAAAATAAAGTTCATTTAATTTAATTTAAGACCAATTCCTTAGCCTGTATTTAATTAGGACTCACGGTCTATACTGGAGACCAAAAGACAAGTTGCCTTGGCTACTAAAATAACCAAAATACTCTTGCCATATAAATAGTTGTATTTTGCATTTTAAAATTTTAATAATATCATCATAAGAAAATATTGACCCCAAGGTTAAGGCTACATTAGCAAAGTTTCCGACCTACAAGTGTAAAGACTAAAATATCCCTCTATACTTCACCGTACATTTAAAGAGGAAGAAATGCACTAACACCTCTCTAAATGACATCTATCATCCTTAGGCTTCTAGTACAATGATCCATGACTTCCTGGATTGTTTCTACTTTCCATGGGTGCTACCCTAAAGCAAACATCCAAGTCATGTTTCCCAGGGCCCTGGATATTTAGATTATTTAGACAACTACAAGGGGCGATATAGTAAAGAAACTATCTTGTACAAGTTTGTCTTAACTAACTAGTCACACATACCCAACATGCAAGTATATTGGCCCTATGATAGAACCTCAACTATAGCATATCAAAGTACATGCTTCCAGCTTAGTCAGACCACCAACTCATATTTAAGTCATAGAGTACTAGTCCATGCTGTAGCATAGTAGTCTAGGTTTCTACCATATAGTACTTTTTGAAACCACTACTGCATGTCCTGTTCTACGTATTCGAAATACACTTATGTCATGAAGTGAGTGGAATACTCACTGGCTAAAGGTAGGCCATTCCCCATTTAAAATCATAACATAATAACCTAAACATGATGAGATTCTCATTCTCATCAATCGGTTAAGAATGAACGTTTATGTGTTAAGTAACCCGTGATCAATACCTTATTGTGAAAGACCTCCATTTACATGGACCACTTACTTAAACACAATGGGTCTTTTTCAAAAGCAATTGTGCACAAATAAAATGTAAATTTACAAAAAAAAAATTGAAAATAAATTCTTTTATTAAAACATTCGATATTTACATCAGAAACCTAGTCTAAAAGGGCATATTTGCCAACAATCTCGCACTTGCACTCTAAGACTAAGTAAGTCCGTAGGTGCCCAACCCTATGGCATCTAAGTATCTCTTGAAAGCTCTCTCAGCCAAAGGCTTGGTGAATGGATCTGTTAGATTGTTCTTGGAGGCAATCTGTTCCACCACGACTTCTCGTCTCTGGATGAAATCCCAAATCAGGTGGTACTTCCTCTCAATATGCTTCCCCTTCTTGTGGTTCCTAGGTTCTTTAGATTGTGATACTGCACTAGTGTTGCCGCAATACATCACAATTGGCCTGTCCATGTGTGGAACGACTCCAAGTTTTGAAAGGAACTTCTGGAGCCAAACTGCTTCCTTGGATGCCTCCGAAGCTGCCATATACTCAGCTTCCATGGTTGAGTCAGTAATGCAAGATTGGTTGATATTCCTCCAGACAAGGTGAAGACATATCCACTAGTAGATTTTCTTTCATCCTTATTTGCCTGGAAGTCTGAGTCTGTGTATCCTGTAGGAATCAAGTCATCAGTTCTGTAAACCAGCATATAATCTCTCATTCTCTCGAGGTACTTGAGAATATGCATTACAGCTTGCCAATGAACCACCCAGGGTTTTACTGATATCTACTAACCAAGCCTATGGCAAAGTAGATATCTGGCCTAGTACATAGCATGGCGTACAGAAGACTTCTCACAGCCGAAGCGTAGGGAATCCTACTCATTCTGTCTTTTTCTTCTTGAAACTTAGGACAATCCCTTGATGAAAATGACAACCCATATCTACAAGGAATTAGAGCTCCCTTGCATGAGTCCATGCTGTACTTAGCTAGCATCTTGTCAATATATGTCACTTGGGATAATCCTAACATTCTCTGCTTCCTATTTCTAAGAAGTCTAATCCCGAGAATATAGCTGACTTCTCCCAAGTCCTTCATACTGAATTGACTAGACAACCAAACCTTTGTAGATGATAATGACCCTACATCATTTCCAGTGAGTAGAATGTCATCCACATATAATACAAGAAAAACCACATTAATGCCTTCAAGTTTCCTGTATACGCATTGCTCATCCTCATTTTGAATAAAACCGTAAGACTTTACAGTCTCGTCAAAATGAATGTTCTATGCTCTTGATGCCTGCTTAAGTCCATAAATGGACTTCTTAAGCTTGCAAATCATATGTTCTTAGCCTTCAGCAATAAAGCCTTTTGGTTGGGACATATAGATGTCTTCGCTAAGTTGGTCATTTAAAAAAGCCGTCTTAACATCCATTTGCCATATCTCGTAGTCATAATGACATGCGATGGTAAGGAGGATACAGATGGACTTAAGCATGGCTACTGGGGAAAAGGACTCCTCATAATCAATTCTCTCTTTCTGAGTATACCCTTTCACCACAAGCCTAGCTTTGAAGGTTTCCACCTTCCCATCTACTCCCCTCTTTCTCTTGTATACCCATTTACACCCAATGAGTTTTATCCCTTCAGATGAAGTTACAAGATCCCAAACCTGATTGAGGTACATTGACTCAATCTCGGATTTCATTACTTCATGCCATAGATTTGCATCGGCATCAGTAATAGCCTCCTCGTATTTAGTGGGGTCTTGTTCCTGATGGTCGAAGACTAGCTCGAAAGCTTCTCTAGTCCATCTCTGCAGAACCCTAGACACTTTCCCACTATGACGAAGCTCCATTTGTATAGGTTCTTGAGGTTGTGCCTCTTCTTATTCCACAATCGGGCCAGGAGAAATTGATTCCGAAGATAATTTTTCCTCAAGTTCCAACCTAGTTAAACCTTTAGTGGAGGTACTCTGATCATCCTCTAAATATCTAGCATTGATACTAACTAGCACTTACTGCTCCTTAGGATGATAAAAGTAATCACCTATTGTCCCTTTTGGATACCTAATGAAATAACATAATTCTGATCTTAGTTCCAACTTGTCTCCCTTGACCAGCACATAAGCTGGAAAACCCTATATCCTGAGATGATTCAGACTTAGCTTACGCCCAGTCCACATCTCATAGGGAGTCCTAGGTACTAACTTAAAATGCACCAAGTTCAGAATGTATGCCGCTATTTCCAAGGTATATCCCCAAAAAAACACTGGAAGAGTAGCATGAGACATCATGATTTGGACCATTTCCATCAATGTCATGTTCCTTCTCTCAGCTACTCCATTCTGCTGAGGTGTCCCCGGCGCAAAGAGCTAGGATACTATCTCATGATGTATCATATAGTCCTTGAATTCACCAAGGAAGTACTCTCCACCACGATCCGATCGTAAGGTCTTGATTAATTTACCTATTCGACGCTCTACTTCAACTTTAAACTCTTTGAACTTGTCAAAAGAGTTAGAATTGCATCTCATCAGGTAAATAAAACCAAACCTTGTACAATCATCCATGAAAGTGATGAAATACTCAAAACCCCCTCTAGCTGGTGTAGACAAGGGACCACACACATCAGTGTGAACAAGACTCAATACCTCCTTGGCTCTATCCGCCTTAGGGGTAAATGACATTTTTGTCATATTTCCCATTAGGCAGTATTCACATTGAGGTTAATTTTTCAATCTCAATGAACCCAAAGGCCCATCATGGATTAACCTCTGAATCCTGATTGAGTTGATATGACCTTACCTTAGATGCCAAAAATACGAGTCATTGATATTGGTCTTTCTCTCCCTTGTTAAAGGTTCAGATTGAGCGTTATTTAATTGATTGTTAATAGGGTTCAAGAAGAATAGATTCCTATACACGTGTCCAGTACATAAAAGTTTTCCATCTCTGCTCATAGTAATAACAAAATAAAAAAATAAAAAATAAGATCTAACTCTCCCATTTCAAGGCCCAGACTTGTGCTCCATTTCCCACACGTAGCCCATGTTCACCCTTCTTGAGTCTTCTAATCTTTCTAAACTCTTGCAAGGAGTTACAGATATGATCATTGGCTTCTGAATCAACAATTCAAGTGGAAGTTTATCCAACTGTTAATATAGACTCTAGATAGAAAACATTACCCGTGGGGTTTTTCTTAGCTTGAAGATCTGGACACTCCTTTTTTCAGTGTCCCTTCAGTCCACATTTGAAGCACTTGCCTTTGGGTTTGTCTTTGGACTGGGTCTTTTACTGGGCCGCTGCATTGCCCTTCTTCTTCTTGAACTTTTTGGGCTTGGGCCCAATTTTAGAAGATGAAACCTTAGCAATCATAACATTAGATTAAGGCTTCATGACCTTCTTGATCATCTAGAGCTCCTTCATCAACTCAATTAAACCCATGTTTAACTTGTTCATGTTGTAATTCAACTTGAACTGAGTAAAGAAACCCGATAGAGATTCGAAAACCATGTCCACTTGGCTCTCGGGGTCAATGACAGCCCCTAAGATTTCTGTCTCCTCAAAAGCAGTAATCATCTTGAGCATATGCTCTCTGACTGATGCTCCCTCAGCTATTTTAGTGTTTATGATAGTTCAAAGAGCCTCCTGCCTTGCGGGCCAGCTCTTATCTACGAACATCGTGGCTAACGATTGACTTATGTCATATGCAGTGGTCATGTGCTTATGTTTGGACTGGAGTACATTAGACATGGAGGCCAACATGTAACAATGAGCCATCTCGTCAACTTTCTTCCACGCCTTCTCAGTCTCTCGCTCCTCAGCGGTGGAACCTTCCCTAATAACGGAGCAGGTTTCGTAAAGGACATACTTATACTCTTTTGTTGTGAGTATTATGTCTAGGTTCCTCTTTCAGTCCATTTAGTTTGGTCCCGTTAGCTTATTTTCTCTGAGAATAACGGCCAATGGACTAAAAGAACCTCCCACCATTTCTGAAAAATCGAAAAATAAAAGAAAAAGATTTAGTTTGTGAAAATAAAACAAATTTGTGCACTTTATCCTTATATCAAATATAATATAATTAGTTTGGCTCTTAGGAGAACTGACATAGCTTTTTGGGAAGATTAACAATTCCCTAAGCTAAGTGTATTTACCACCACAAATTAATTTCCCTTCTAGGTAATGATCTAGAAGGTAACTCCATCGAGGAGATGGCCATTTCCTCTCATTTCCTATGAACATACCTCACACTATAACCTCCAACGAGGGGCTGGCCGATTATAGTACATGTCCCGGATTATTAATTACATCCCTTCATTATATTTAGATCTTTGTGGTATCTCTATCCTATATGGGTTCACTCCCAGGGTGACGCAAGGGGACCCACGATCTCTAATGAGGATCGTGATGGAAGCCGTGGGGCCGTTGGAACCCCTCTCCCACTTAGTCTTTTAAAATAAGAGTTTTTAAAAAATATCCTTTTCAAAATTTTCATTAAGTTTTTCCTTAACTCATAAATAAAATATCTAAATCTATTAAAATCTCTATGTCAAGGTAAATATCATTTGTGAGATTTTTTCCATGGACTAATCTTATTTAAGTTAAAAACTTAATCATTTCAAAAAAATTTCAATAAAAACTTTTTAGAGACTTTGGTCTCAAGTTTATTTGACAAAACAATTTTTCTTGTGGTAAAATAAAACAAAATGGCTTTCTATTTTTAACATACAAAAATATCTAAATCTAACTATTTTCTATGTCAAGGATTAAATCCTTTGAGAAAATATCTAAGGATTAATTTTTGTTCAAGTTAAAATAACCATTTAATTTGTAGAAAAATATTTTCTTGTCAAAAATATTGCCAAAGACTTTGGTCTTTGAAAAAACATGCACATAGGTACTTAAAAATAAACAGCATGCTAGAAAACAGTAGACGTTTTCATGCTTTTCGATTTTTTAAACCTAAGTGCCCAAATAATAGAATTAAATACATTAATTAATTAATGGTCTTGTTTAATCCTAAAATCTCTTACTAATATTTTTCATGCAAAAATATTCCCTGAATATTAACTATTGCAAAAATATTAACTTTGCCTGGTATGGACCCAAAAACAAAAAGAAAACACAACAAAAATTACAAGGAAAAATTTAAAAAAAAAATTTACTTGGTCCATTGCACCTGCCACACAGAACCAGATCTCAAGGGTGACCAGTGTGCAGACCAGACTCCAGACCCGAGCCGGCGCCGATTCTGGTCTATCCGAGTCTTCCTTCTGCGATTTTTTTGCAAAAACCAACGACTGCCTATACTCATTAACATGGGGCTTACACGATTTTTTAAGGAAAAACCAGATTACATCTCACCTATACCTCTATTAAAGAGGTTTAACAGAGAATCTATCTATACCAAAAACAGTGAAGGATCACAATTTAATCACACATATGTGTCCAGTTTTATTCAACTAGATGCATGCTCCTATATTTGCACAAAACCTTCATGCTCTGATACCAATTGAAGGCTTAAAGGCGAAACAAAGCACGTAGTGGAAGCAAAAATTGAAGAAACAGAAGAACAAGAAAAATCCTGAACGGAGCCGGCGCCGATCCCGCTCTATATGAATTCTGAGGTAAAAAAAAAACCTAACCTTTTCTTCTTGTTCTCAAAGTTAGCTGGACCGGAATTTGTGGAACTGGGGTAAGTGCGCTGGTGGAAACCTCTAGTGCGATTCCTGCAAGCCTCCTACTCTGTCTGTGCATGTAGGTGAATGCCAATCTCTCGATCTTCTAGTATATGGCCTGCCTAATCCCGTTTAGTGAACAACTTACAGAGCTAAGGAATATGTTTGAGAGAGAGAGAGAGAGAGAGAGAGAGAGAGAGAGAGAGAGAGAGGACTGTGTCGTTCTTTTTCCACCAGAGAATAAGCAGTGAAAAACAACGTACTCCTCTATTCTCCTGTTTCACCTAAATAAAAACTCTAGGTTAAACTAGACTGACCCAATGGACTTTTAGTTTAGCCTTTCGGACTAAATTAATTATTCTAATTAGAACCAAATAAATGGCCCAATAAATAATTAATTTTTCAGCCCAAATAAACTAGTCCAATTAATAAGCCCATATTAGTTTACTCTCTAGTCAATCTTTAATTATTCAAACTGGGCCAAAGCCCTGAACAATTAATTAACCCACTAAACTAATTTAATTAATTCTCTCTCTCTATGGACCTTTATTTTATTCTAACCCAATAATTAAATCAGACTATTTAAATAAAATAAATTTTATTTAATTTAATTTAAGACTAATTCCTTAGCTTGCATTTAATTAAGACTCACGGTCTATACTGGGGACCAAAAGACACACCACCTTCGTTACTAAAATGACCAAAATACCCTTGCCATATAAATAGTTGTATTTTATATTTTAAATATTTTCTCATATCACCATAAGGAAATATTGACCCCAAGGACAATGCTGCATTAGCAAAGTCTCCGACCTACAGGTGTAAAGACTAAAATACCTCTCTATACATCGCCGTACATTTAGAGAGGAAGAAATGTACTAACACCTCTCTAAATGACATCTACCATCCTTAGGCTTCTAGTACAATGATCAAAGACTTCCTAGATTGTTTCCGCTTTCCAAGAGAGCTACTCTAAAGCAAACATCCAAGTCATGTTTCCCAGGGCCCTAGATATTTAGATTATTTAGACAACCACAAGGGGCGATATAGTATAAAACTATCTTGTACAAGTCTGTCATAACTGACTAGTCACACATACCCAACATGCAAGTATATTGGCCCTACGATAGAACCTCAACTATAGCATATCAAAGTACATGCTTCCAGCTTCGTCAGACCACCAACTCATACTCAAGTCGTAGAGTACTAGTCCATGCTTAGCAGTAGTAGTCTAGGTTTCTACCATATTGTACTTTTAGAAACTACTACTACATGTCCTATTCTACGTATTCGAAATACGCTTATGTCATGAAATGAGTGGACTACTCACTGGCTAAAGGTAAGCCATTCCCCATTTGAAATTCATAACATAATAACATAGACATGATGAGATTCCCATTCTCAACAATCGGTTAAGAACGAACGTTTGTGTGTTAAGTATCCCGTGATCCATACCTTACTATGAAAGACCTCCAGTCATATGGACCACTTACTTAAACGCAATGGGTCTTTTCCAAATATAATTATGCACAAATAAAATGTAAATTTATAAACAATTTTTGAAAATAAATTCTTTTATTAAAACATTCAATATTTATTAGAAACCTAGTCTAAAAGGGCATATTTCCCAACACATGAAGGAACTTAAGTAAAATTCAATTGTTCTCCAAGTCATGAACACAATTATGTAGATTCCACTTCTTTCCTAAATTATGGAATCACGATTCCTTGATTAATTTAGCAGATTTCCCAATCAAGCCAAAGAAACCAAAAGATGCATTAAACTCATACTTATAAACATAAAATTAGCCAATGACCCTATGCTCTAGATGAAATCAACCAATCTTTGATTATTTAGGTTCTTTAATCCTAACTTCATTTCCCAAATCCATTAAGATTTAACAACTATAAAATCAATGCAATGAACTTCTAATATCGTTTCTCAAGTTAATTAGAAGAAAATGCATCAATAACCAATGACAACAAGTAATCAAATACAAAGGGTGACAATAGATTGATAAAAAATCTCAATTAACTCAAAATCATAATCTCCAAAATAATATCCAATTACAATCAAAACATTAAGCACATCATTGTTCTAGAAAAGTAAACGAATCATAAAAGATATAACTCATAAACAAGACCTTCTTCTTCTCTTGAAAACCTCCTTTAAACAATGCCCCTTTGAGTGATGATTTTTTCATTGAATAATAAGTAGCTAGCGTAGATCCTTTAAATCACCCCTTTGTCTTATGTTTTCCTTATTTTAATAGGCTTTTAAAAGGCTAAAATTCATTTCCTAAATGTCCTAGCCCGAGTAGAGATTGAAAAATACCAAAACTTTTGGGAAATTACCAAATCCGCACATAATTGGAAAGCTCACCAACATTGGGCAGATTAGGGTTAGCTCCGGGAGGTCACGGCTGGTGCCGGCTGTGCTCTGTTTGTGCCTTGACGGTTTTTTTTTTTTTTTTTTGGCTATTTTCTTGTGGTTATCAGAATGGGCCCGGCCCAGCCGTGCACTACAACGGCAACTATTTTGACATTTTTTCATCATTTTCTGCAATAAAATTTCAAAACGCCTTTCCAATAGTAAAATATCAAATATGAAGGAATATGACTAGTTGTTGCACCAAATGTATCACAAACAAAAATCTCAAATAACTAGGAAAATATAGATGAGTTTTGCCACTATGACATACCCCTACACTTAAACCTTTGCTTGTCCTCAAGCAAACATGAATTAGACACTAAGCAAATGGTTTAAAACAAAATAGCTTTTCAACTTATCCTTAGCAAATTCATCCATAAATAGAGGAATAATCTTCTTCTAACCTCAAATACAAACTTGTCATTCATTTAACCCTTTTAAAACCTTTCAAACTCATGTATTAAATCAAATAATCCCAAGGCCATCAAAGTTAAGTTAAACAAGCTTATATCTAGTACTCCTACTTCTCAAGTAAAAGCATAGATAACATCAATCGTACAAGTTAAATCATTTAACCAATTCAAGCATTATAAACTCAAATTTACACAACTTACGTTAGTGAAACAAGGAAAATACTCCACTCTGCATTTTTTTTCTATGACTTTGGGAATTAATAGCCTCAAGTGAATGGATTTCTCTTCACGCACCTTATTGGCCCCATTATAGTCATTATCATTTTTCAACAATTTTTTTTTCTTGCCTTTTTTTCCTTACCTTCTTGCCTTCCGGATAGCCTCAAGAGAATGTGATGCTTCTTTGTTTCTTCTCTTCCACTCACCATATTGACCTCCTTTTCAGCAAAAGGTCTCTCTCTCTCTCTCTCTCTCTCTCTCTCAAGAATGAAAGCAAATTTTTTTTTCAACTCATATTCTTTTTTTTTTTTACTCAAAAATTATTTTCCTCACATTCCTTATTCACAACTCAGAGTTAAGCAAACTTTAAATGTATAATACAAGAATTAGTCGACAACTCCTCCCATACTTCATCACATCATCCATATTCAAACTCAAAGAATTAAACAAACCTCAAATGCCAAATATAACAAAGGTTATTTTAAATTCTCAAGACTTAGCAAAATCCAACTTAATACCCAAGTTAACTTTTAATAAAAATCTAACTATAATGAATGACAAATCCATATCCAAAATTAAAAAGAAAATCAAAACTCCATTATAGATAAATAAACTCAGCTTAGCCCCAAATTTTAAAATTTTAAAATTTCTATAAATTTTTAAATTTTTCTCCAAAATGGCTGTTCAAATTTCAAATTTTTTCCAAAGCAACTCAATACAAAGAAAACACCAAAATATTAACAAAACTTGGACAAAGAACATTACCAAACCACTCCACCACACTTAAACTGGACAATGTCCTTTTTGGCTAAAATTAACACAAGAAAGCATCTCTAAAGGGACAAAAAATGATAAAGATGGCAAAAAGTTAAGCAATACTCCCCAAGTGTAATAAAGCTCGAATAAATATTAAAACTTTGAATAGAGAAAAGGACACGTCCAAGAAGTATTTATTCCTACTAGCAAAACAAAACACAAATAAAAGCATAAAGAAAATAAAGGCAAAATAAAAAAACACTTAAATAAAAGAGAACAAACTAAAGAGAAAGACAAATAAAAATCTTAACAAAGCAAATAAAGACACGACTCACTCCCCTACACTTAAGATAGAAAATTTTTTCTTTATTTGGGAGAAATAACACCTAACAACTTCAAACACAAAATAAAGATACAAATTATTTCCACTCATCATGCTTCCTCATCAAACTTTTGTCAAAGAAGTTTAAGCTTAAAGTAGAAAATAGGCAAGATGAATGTAGAAAGAAGGGAGGTTTTTGAAAAAGGCCATATTCATGAAAATAATTTTTCTCAGTAAAACAAAACACAAGAACCTCATTCTCGAACATTCCTTTAAGTACACAAATACGATTTCCAACATAGGAGTGCACATGCTATCTAAAGAATGTATCAAACTAGAAACCACCATTTTTCCCTTCAAAAGATGTGTCACAATGAAAATTCCCCTTGAAACTTAGCAATTGAGTTCTTAAAGATGGGATCAAAAAATCCTTACTTTTCAATCTATAGTCTACAAAAACTAAGTACCTCCCTTTGGGTGGGGCGAAGCGTAGAATTTGTTAGCATACTCCAAGGGCTTCTTATGATGTATCAGTGAAAGATCTAACTCCTTAAGGCTTGTTAAGCTTAACATATCATCATTTGGACAATTGTTCTCCAAGAATTGAGAGCAACCTAAGAAATCATGTGACAAAGAGAGATTAGAATTATTAGCACATAGAGTAGAATAGAATACCTCTCTTTCCATATTGGGCAATTGTTCCTCATATCCTCTCTCCTTTCCTTGGGGATTTTTTTGTTGAAGTGTATGGGCCTTTATGGCATCCTCAATAAACTTGGCTAGTTGTGTTCTTTGATGGCTTATGCGTTGGGACGCTTCTTCATGTCACCCAATGGATGTGTTTATGTTGGCAACAAAGGATTTGATTGAAGCCTCAAGTGACGTCTCACTAAAAGCATCAATAGAAGCTTGCAATCTTCCCAACTAATGCGTATGGATTTGGGTATAAAAATCATACAAAAATAAGCACATTCCTAATCAAGTTTAAATTAAAATGTTAACCCCAAATTACACATATGAGCAAGTGTACTCATCATTAATATAGCATAGGGTTCAAACGAGTGTCGATCCTCATGGAACAAGGATGCATTAATCCCTTTTCTTTTATTGTTTAACCGATTCAATAAAGTGAAAAAGGAAATAAAATAAAACAAAACAAAATAAAAATAAAAATGTATACATGTCAAGGATGGAGAATTATATAACTCAAGCCATGTTTAGACAAACATGATCTTAAAGAACCCAACCATTATCATAACCAATTATTCTCTTAGAATCATGAAGGATGAAGGTGGATTCACTTTAATGGTCAATCCATGAAATCACTATCCTCTAGATAAATTAGCATCACTTGGTCCGTCTCAACTAATTCACCCAAAAGGTGCATTAAACACAATCCTTAATTAAATTTTCTTGGTCTGGTAAATTTAAAACATGAAATTAATCAATGAATCCTTGGTCTGGCAAACATCAATTAACCTTTAATTACTTAATCTTCAGCAAATAACCTCTTTAGTCAAGCAAGTTAACAACTAATAAATATGAAATTAATCAATTGAAACCACCATCAACCTCTTTGGTCCAGCAAGCTAATGAAAAGAAACAATCAATTAATTTCATATTACACCCAAGTAATTAAATACTAAGAAGAACAATCAATTAATCAAAAGATCAATAACTTTAAATATCATGAATATCTACAACAATGTCAAATTACAATAAAACAATTAATATATTATTGTTCAAGAAAAAAAAAACAAATTAAAAGAAAGCACTCATAGACAAGCCTCCTTCTTCTTCCTTTGAAGACCTTCTTGCACAACCCTCCTTGAATTGAAGAATTCCTCCTTTGATTTGAGTGATTTTCTGTGATGATCAATGAATTTTCCCCTTTTCCTTTGTGTTTTCCATCTATTTATAGGCTTGGGAAGTGCCTAAACTCGTTGGTGTAATGTTCTTGGCCGAGTAGAAGTAGGAAGATACTAAAACTTCACAGATTATCAAAAACCGCATCGAAAAATCACAATCTCACCTTTTCCTCAGCACAGCCAGCGCTGCCTTGGCTCTCGGAGCCGGCAGCAGTTTGTTTTGGTTCTCTACTCGTTCGTCGATTTTTTTTCGAATTCTGCACAATGTATTCCAGAATGCAGTCGGCACTGATTCCACTCTGTTTCGCTCTGTTTTAATAATTTTTTGTTGCCTCGAAGTTCGTGTCATTAGTGCATGGCTGGCGCCGGTTCCAATGCCCTGTCCGGCGCCGCCACTCTTCTGTTTTGTGATGTTTTTACTTCGTTTTATCCTAAAAATCTATAATAATGAATAAAATACCTTTCCAAGGGTAAAATCTCAAATATGAAGGAATATGACTAGTTATTGAACAAAATGTATCACAGAAGAATCTCAAATAACTAGGAAAAATATGACTAATTTAGCCCCTATCACCAACATGTTATAGCTCCTTTGACATTGTGCCCATGAATAATTGTCCATAATGATGCTTTGAATCTCACACTCAAAGAAAAACAAAAATTAAATAAAAAATAAAAATAAAAACAAAAAAAATAACTGAAAATAAAGAAAAGAAAAACATACAAATTAGAAATATTCAAAAACTACCAAAACACAAAAGTTAGTGATATATACAAGTACAACAAAGGCTAAATCAACAAGATTCGAGTGTTTCCGATAATGCCCATCCCCAGCAATGGCGCTAAAAATTTGATGCGTATTTTTTAGTGTAGAAAATATTACCAACAATGTACACAATTAATCAAGTTTTTATTAAAATGCCAACCACTAAAACCACACATACGGGCAAGTATACCCATCATATAGTGTAGGAAATAGCAAGTATCAAATCCACGAGAATTTAGGTTCTCACCTTACTTTACCCAAATCTTTATTGTTTAGCCAATAAAATAAGAAGAGAATAAAAAATAAATATAAAAATAGATATAACTCAAAGATGCAAATTCATACAACTAGGCAGTTATCTTGAAAACATAATATTGAATCATTTAGCATTCATCACAATCAATTGTTATCTAGAATTCAATTGTTCTCCAAGTCATGAACTCAATTATATAGATTCCATTTTTTTCCGAATTCATGGAATCACTATCGCTCGATTAATTTAGTAGATTTCCCAATCAAACCAAAGCAACCAAAAGATTCATTAAACTCATACTTATAAACATGAAATTAGTCAATGACCCAATGCTTTAGGTGAAATCAACTAATCTTTGATTACTTAGGTTCTTTAATCTTAACTTCGTTTCCCAAGTCCATTAAGATTTAACAACTATGAAATCAATGCAATGAACTTCTAACATCATTTCTCAAGTTAATTAGAAGAAAACCCATCAATAACCAATGACAATAAGTAATTAAATACAAAGGGTAACAATAGATTGATCAAAATCCCAATTAACTCAAAATCATAATCTCCAAAATAATATCCAATTACAATCAAAACAGTAAGCACATCATTGTTTTAGAAAAGTGAACAAAGGATAAAAGATAGAACTCATAGACAAGCTCTTCTTCTTCTCTTGAAATCCTCCTATGAACAATGCCCATTTGAGTGGTGATTTTGTCTTTGAATAATAAGTAGCTAACTTGGATCCTTTAAATCACCCATTTGTCTTGTATTTTTCTTGTTCAAATAGGCTTCTAAGAGGCTATAATTCATTCCCTAAAAATTATAAACTGAGTAGATATTGAAAAATACCAGTATTAGGAAATTACCAAATCCGCGCATAATTAGAAAGGTTGCCGACATTGGGCAGATTAGGACTGGCTTTGGGCGTCACGGACGACACCAATCGTGCTATGTTTGTGCCCTGACGTGTTCTATATTTGGATATTTTCTTGTGGTTTCCAGAATGGGGCTGGCACCGGCAGTGCTCCGCACGGCCGGCGCCAGATTGCCGATGCTGGTCGTGCACTGCAATGGCAACGATTTTGATGTTTTTTTCATTGTTTTCTAAAATAAAATCCAAAATACCTTTCCAAGGGTAAAATATCAAATATAAAAGAATATGACTAGTTATTGCGCCAAATGTATCACAAAAAACCTCAAATAGTTAGGAAAATATAGATGAATTTTGCCCCTGTCAACAAGCCCTCTTTCTTTTCTTTGAAAATTTCCTTGAATAATGCCCCTTGAATGATGAATCTCCTCATTTTTTGAGTGATTGGCAGCGTTAATCCTCGGATTCACACATTTGTCTTTTATTTTTCTTGTTTAAATAGGCTTGCTAGAGGCCAAAATTCGTTCCCTAAGAGTTTTGGGCCTAGTATAGATTGGAAAATACCAAAACTCTTGGAAAATTACTAAATCCGCACATGATTGGAAAAGTTTGCTGACATGGGACAGTCCAGGGCTGGCACCGGCTCTGTTTGGCACGGTTGGCACCGGCCGTACTCTGGTTGCTCGGTCGTGCTCTATTTTTTTTCAACTACAAAATCCTCTGTTTATTCCAGAATGGGGCCGACACCGACCGTGTTTTTCAATTTTTGTCGTTTTCTGTAATAAAAATCCAAAACACCTTTCCAATGGTAAAATATCAAATATGAAGGAATATTCCCAGCTATTACACCAAATATTTCATAAAACATCCCCCAATAACTATGACAATATTGATGAATTTTACCCCTATTAAGGATTGCGGAAAAATAAAAACGCAGTGGAAGATAGCAAATATAAATTTTTCCCAAGCCAAAATTTTAGATTACTTACTTTTGGCACGCTTAGGTTGAACAAACAGTGTCAGATTTGGGTTCAATAGAGATTCTTGTATTAGAATGTTCACTTATTCCACGGGAATTCCAACTAACCGTCAGCTCCTTTGCTTGTAACAGTACCACATTTGTTAGCTCTTGGCCTTCCAGAGTATTTTCGAACCTCCTATGGACTACTATCAGTGAAAGTAGAATAGATTGAACTTTTATTAGAAGATATTAGGAGAGTTATGTATTTAGGAAAAGAAAAAACGAAGGAAGATGGCGGCATACTAAAAAAAAACGAAGCTTTTACTTTTTCTACATGAATAATGAATCACAGTTGCAAGCACTAAGACTAACTTCATTTTTCTTTCGTGTTCATATGTACACATGGCCACAACTTTTTCTTTCATTTTCCTTTTTATTAATGCTATTGTTATTTTAATTGTGGTGGCACCCACAGTTTCCCAATTCCCTTTGCCCCATCATTGACCTTGGGTGGCCAAGGTTTTCTTAATTAACCCAATACTAATTACATAGCTCTCATATTAATTAATTGATCCACTTGGGCTCAATATAAAATTACCTAAGATAATTAATTAATAATCAATTTAATTAAATTGGCCCAATTAATTTTTCTAGCACAAATAAATAATTAATTGGACTCCTAAAATAATTATTCCAATATTAATTTTGTCTAATAGGCCCATATAGTGAATAAATTTACTAAAGTTACTTGAGCTACTTTGGTGACCAAAAGACATATTATTCTTGACTACTAAAATGACCAAAATACCCTTGCTAACAAATAGTTATATTTTATTATTTTAAATATTCCATTTATCACTGTATGAAAATATTGATCCCAAGAATAATATTGCAAGTGTACTGTCTTTGACCTACAGGTGTAATGATTAAAATACCCCTCTACATAACACCCATTAATGAGATGGGAAAATTGTACTAACATCCTTCTCAATGATTGATGGGGGCTCATCATATATATATTTTTGAGTACTTTCGTGCTTTAATTATGGAAAATCCTTATTGAAATCACTACTCACCACATCCTTTTTATCTTGTTTTGTAGGAAATAAAGAAAATATAAATTAAATATAAAAAAGAAGAAATGGAAGACATGCAATAGAAAGGGCCACCTAGAAAAAACAAGAATTGCCAAAGGAAAAGAAGTTGGTGGCTAAGGGAAGAAGAAATTCCCTAGGCCACCTAGTACACATATGTGTGTGTGCATTCGAATGAATGGTGGCCTAGGAAGCTTTCATTTCCCTAGGATACCTAGTGTAATATATATGTGAGTTGTGTTTAGGAAGTGGCAACCTAAGGCTGCCTAGTTAATTGTAATTGTATATATGTGTGTATGAGTTGGCAGCCTAGGGTGCTTAGACTTCCCTAGGCCTCCTATTTGTTGTGTATGTATATCAACATTTTTTTTTTTTTTTGGTGTCCTATTTAGGTCATTGTGACCAAATAATGGCAGTAGGATAATATATCGTATTTGGGTCATTGTAACCAAATAAAGGTGGTAGGATTATAAATCCTATTCGGGTCATTGTGATCAAATAAGAGCAATAAGACTGCAAATCTTATCTGGGTCATTGTGACCAATATTTTATAGATAGGATGTGAACCTATTTTCTTTAAAATGGGCAATAGTCTTCAAAAGCATGTGTCCCCCCCCCCCAAGTATGCATGAACTCTTTGACAACAGGTAAAAAGGTTTTAACCTGCAATATGTAAAAAGTTATTCTTCGGTGAAAAGATACAATAAAATTCTTTTATATGTTTTCGAAGGAAAAATATTAGCACCTACGGGACTAACTAGTGTTTTTGCACTCACATGTTTTCCTATATGTTTTTAGGCTCCATTGAATCGGATGGTGAGTGCACAGCAGAAGCGTGAGATAAGAAGTTATTATTGGTTTGTCTTGATGAGGATATATTATAAAAGCTTTACATGTAATTTCAAGTTTTCATGCAATGAATTTCATGTTCATTTAAGGTTTTAGAATATTTTCTGTTGTGTATTAACTTAGTAATTGTTGTAAAGACCCCTTGTCTGGGAGATTAGGCAGGGTGACATCCCACGAAGTCAAGGCCCTCTATGACATGAATATGTGGGGTGTTACAATTGGTATCAGTAAGGAATGAGGAAGGTGGCCCACCGCCCACATGTGCAGAAATGAGCAAATTTGCTTTTTTCTGCATTTTTCTTAAGTTTTTCTCCATTGTACACTATAAATATCCTATTATAAACCCTAAATCATTATCCTTGATTGGCTAGCAACCAAGAGATCCCTTAGGGAGCTCAAAAGATTCATCAAGGGAGAGAAGATCATGGAGAAGAAGGGAGAAGAAAAAATGGTTGTTGAAGGAAATCCAAGGAAAGAGAAGCTCAAGATCTTGTCTATAAGTGAAATTCTTTCTTTTCTTTGTATTAACTTTACAATATTGATATTTATATGATTTTAATTTTATTTAAGGAATGAACCCTAACTGATGTTCTTGTATTGAGTTGTTGTTATAATTTATTGAATTCCTATTCTTGTATTTGACTACTTGGGCATTATTGTGTTGGATTGATTATTTGGGCTTGGTTGATTTATTCAATTGATTGGTTCGCTCTTTATGATTTCAAGAGAAGGGGTGAGAGTTGAACACCAAATTAATTAGTCCAATGTTTGTTTTTCTTTGATTAACTTAAGAGAGAGGTTGAAGGATTAGAATATAATAGTCAATGAGTTTTCAATAGTGCCTAGAGATAGCGCTATTGGGGCTTCCGAGTACCTTTTAGGTTATGGGTGAGTGTAATACTTTATTAGATTAGGTTGATTAGGTTGAGATACTAATTAATTAAGCCTTTGAAAAGGAATCTCATAACTCAAGAGAGTGTGAGGTTTGTTCCTGAGAACTCATACCGATACTCGAGTTGAAATTCGATGAACTTAGTGATGATCTCTTTACTTAACATATTTTGAAGGGATTTCTTCTTATACATAGGCTTTCCCGTATTCTTACACATTGACGATCCTTGGGACTTTTCTAGCGTGGGTCCAATGTACTCTCTATTATAGTAGTTTAGGTTAGTTTAGTTAGTTTTATTTACTTTATTTCTATATTCATTTTGGTTAGACAATGAGATGAGAGTAAAGTAGTAGTAATTGCTAAGTTCTCATTGATTTGATACTTGCTATTCTCTATATTACGTGATGGGTATACTTGTTCTATTATGTGATTTTGGTGATTGATATTTTAATTTAAAGCTTAATTTATGTGGATTTTTTAAACTATTTCCAATGCACTCGAAACAACACATCAATAATATCTACCATCCTTTGATAACTAGTCCGATAATCCATGATTCCAGTATGTATTCACTTATATCAAGGAGTAACCTAAAAGTATACATATTTAGTCAAGTTTCCTAGGGCCCTGGATTATTTAGAATATCCCAGATATTCACAAGGGGGTGAAGTCTTTACAAAATGAAGTATAGGAACTTTATTTTATAAGTCTGTCTTGATTAACTAGAGTCATACATGAAATGTACAAAGTTATTGGCCTTCCCATAAAATCTCACCCATCATACATCAAAGTACATAAGTCCAGCTTCATCAGACCACCAACTTATACTCAAGTCTTAGAGTACTCGTCTATGCAGTAGTAGCAATAAACCAATCTTTATTTATTATAGTACTTTTATAAAGATTATTTATTATATGGTCTAGTTCTACGTATTCCAAATAAGCTTATACTATTGTCATGAGAAGACTACTCACTAGTTAAAGGTAAAGTATTTCCTATTTAAAAACTATAGTGTAATGTCTAAACCTTGATAAAGTGTCCAATTTTATCAATCGATCAAAAATAAATTTTCGCTTATTTGTTAGTAGTCCATAATTTACAACTTACTATGAAAAGCATGACTCAATCATGTAGATTACTTACTAACACATTTAAGGGTAAGTTTGGTTGGAGTGAAAGTGGGAAGGAAAAGAGAAGGGGAAGTAATTGGAGTAATTGGAGGGGGTAAGTATATGTGGAAGGGAATTAGATCCCTTCCACCTCAGATTTTTCTTCCTCTCCATTTTGGAGGGTTTGGGAAGTAAATAAGGGTTAAAAGGCCCTCTTGTCCTAGGATATTTATTTTATTACAATTCTACCCTATTTTATAATTTTTTATGAATTAGCCTTAGGGATATAATAGTAATTCAATAATTATTTCCTCCATATATATCTTACAATCAAACAATGTGAGGTAAATCATATTTACTTCCCTTCCATTTCAACCAAACAAGATGAAAGTAATTATATTTACTTCCCCTGATGAAGGTAAAATGTTCCACTCCCCCTCCCCTTTCCCCTTCCCCTTCCCTTCGCGAACCAAACTCACCCTAAATCTTTACTGTGCAAATATATGTAAACAAACAAACATTAATGAATAAAATATTTTATTAATTTTCAACACACAGATATACATAGTACATTTTAGGCATACATTCCAACAAGTCTCTCTTACACTAGATTGCCAATGTTACCATAATGGACATCCTTTACATAGAGAACTCAAAGACCAACCAGTTTGCCCAGGAAGCATCCAGTTGTCTAGCAAAAGCTAATCAACTAGCTAGACAAAAGAGATAGATAAGCCATGTTGCATCTAATAGACAGGAAACTAGTGATTAGATAACTGATATTGTAAAATACTTGCATAATCCCGCTATTCCAACTTCAAAAAATAACAGGCTTAAGGCTTTGAATTACCTATTGGTAAGAGATAAGCTTTACCAAAAAAAAAAAAGTCATAAAGGCTTGCTAATTAAATGCCTTAGCAAGGAAGACACTTTTAAAACTATAGCAGAGGTCCATGAAGGGTTGTGTAAGGCTCACCAAGCTACACCAAAATTAAGATGGAAATTCTAAAGGCACAGCTATTATTGGCTAACTATCATCACTAATTGTTTCAAATACATGAAAAAGTTGTGAAACATGCCAACAACATGGACAATTGCAGAAGGTTCCAGTAGCCGAATTGCATCCTATTGTCAAGCTTTAGCCATTCAAATAATGAGTGCTCAATATAACTAGAAATATCTATGCATTATCTTCTCAGGGTCATGCTTTTATTCTAGTTGCAATAGATTGTATTGCCAAAAAGGTAAAGGCTATTTATAACATCCCATTTTTTCCAATCAAGGTAGGCCTTATTTTTGTGGGATGACACCCTATCTAAACTCATAGATAGGGGATCTTTATAATGATTTACAACTTAAATCATAGCAAAATCACACTATAACTTCAAATGTACATAGAATATAATTCAAATCAAACTTAGTATTCATAGCCTTTACAATACATCGTTTGCTCGACATCCATCTATCTTTATATGGAAATCCCAACAGAATGTACATAAGGTCATTTAAACATTGTCTTATATTTTACAACATAACTTCAAGATCCCAAAACCAAAAGTAAAATGCACTTTTAGTCGTTAGACTGTCCCTTCAATTCTTAAAAGCATGAAAATAATAGCATATGTGTGAGTGTAAAACTCAGTGAGTTCTGTGTGTGCCTGTGATTTTCCATTAAAACCACTTTTAAATAGTAGATGAAATTTTGTAATTGAAACAAATAGACATATATTTTTCTCACATGGAGGTCAATAGTCCCACACAGAGATTGCTATTCTCATATAGAGAATTACTTTTCTCACATAGAGAATGATAAACTCACATAGAGATTACTTTATTTACACAAAGCCTACTTTTCTAATACAGAGAATGAAATCGGTGGGACTCAAAATATCCATGTTTCATAAAAACATTAAATAAAAATGCTCAAATTTATATATTTTAGAAAATTACTAGCCAAAATAGTATTTGTAAAACAAATGGACTCACCTCATCTGGCTAATTCTTCTATGTACCTTGTAGATTTCGTGTTCCTCAAGTCAAGCTCACCTTAGTGATTGAGAAAAATCAATCTTCAAAGTTCCTAATTCTTCTTCTTTTTTCTTCTCTATCCCCTTCTCGATTTCTTTCTCTCTTTCTTGTCTCCTAATTTTACTTCTTTCTTCTCAGTTTCTTTCTATCTTTTCTTTTTCTTCTTCCTCTCGATCTCTCTTTTCTTCATTTTCTCTCTTCATTCTTGTTTTGGTTCTCCCTTGTCTTCCTTTTCTCTATTTATAGTTGTTCTAATGACTTATAATGACTTGGTAATATTAAGAGAAGTGTATAAATTATTAGAAGATAATGGAAAATAAAGGAAGATAAAGGAAGGTAATAGAAGATGATGGAAGATAATAGAAGGTGTTGGAAGCTTCCTTGATTTCTCTTTTGACTTGGCAATTTTAAGAAGAGTTTAGAAGGTGGTGGAAGGTAAATAGAAGCTAATAGAAGATAAGGAAAGGTATTAGAATCTCATAGAAGCTAATGGAATAAAGTAGAATTTAATAGAAAATCATGGAATAAAGTAGACGGTTTTATAAGTTAAAGAAAAGTAATGGAAGAAAGTGGAAGACTTTAGAAGCTATAGGAAAATAATGAAAGAAACTAGAAGACTATAGAAATTGTAAGAAAATAATAGAAGAGAATAGAAAGCTTTAGAAGATATAAGAAAGTAATGGTAGTGGGCCACGATACAAAATTAATATGATAAACTAAAAATATCTAAGGACTATTAAATGAATTGGGCCACCACTTAAAATTAATATAATGGCCCAGTAGGCCATCTAAACTTAGACTTTATATTTTCTCTCTCCTTTCCTTTTTAAGGGGCCATTAATTAGTATGTACTTTCTCCGCTTATTTTCTTACTAATTATCCATATCTCCATATATAATTATTTCTCATCAAAAAATTTCTTGTATTCAACAATCACTTAGGAATGGATATTACACAATTTATTTGGCCATGGTAGCATGTGGTCATTAAGTTTATCAAATAGAGTAGTACCCTACCTTAAATCACCCTTAGAGATAGGAGAAATCATGCATTGCATTGTATTTTTTATATGCATTTGAACTTTGAATGTCGCTATCTGTGTTTTTATCTATTGTGAATTTGGAGTTTAATAGAGTAATTGGAGTATAGGCGAGAGAAACCTTAATTTCTGTGCTTAAAACTTTACATATATTAGTATTGGGTATTGTGAGATTAGTTGTGGGTAAAATAATATTTGTGTGTAGAAGGGAACACAAGGACTAACATGGTTTAATGGTTAGAGCTTTGGGCTTTTTGTCTAGCAATCAGAGTTCAAATCCTAGCTTTTCCAAATTCATTTAATTTCTTGTTTTTCAATACCTTCTTGGCCGGCTATATACCAATCTAATAGCTACTCCCATTTTCAATTTTAAGTCCCTAGAATCTAGGATATAGTCTATCTTGAGAGGATTAGGGTGAAATCAAACTTTTATCTAAATACTTTTTTAATGCTATTTATCTTGTTTTCTTTTCATTAGTTCAAACTTTCCCCAAATTCAGCTATAATTATTTCTACACAATTGTGTTCATACCGTTCTTCACCTTTATTTAAAAAAAAATATTCTTTGAATTATTAGGTTGGCCGAATTCTAGGAGAATTCTAGTTACTTGTAATTCTTGAACTTTGAATAGATAATATCTAGGCTTTTCCAAGTTTGAAATATACTGGAACTCCTCCTACAAATACTCTTTAAACCTATCACCAAATATTAAATACCACTAAATCAGATTTTCATCACACCTAAAGGTTAAGCTAAACTCTCCTCTCTCTCTAATTTCAGCCATCAAAGCACAATAGAAAACCCTTCTTGATCAGTTTTTTTTTCTCTTCCCTCTTGTTGTAGGCTAGCTGCAACCCAAGAGAATTGTTAGGTGCAAGGGTTTTCAAATTTTAAACACATCTTTCTTGATTTTTGAAAGCTCCTAAAAACTCTCCTAAATTCATTCCATTGCTATTCTATCCTCAAAACATTAGAGCTGTGATGCATCAAAATAACAATCATACCTTGCATTGCATTTTGACGATTTTAGCCTACTTTAATCTCCTCGAAACTGAGATACACCAATACTAACACTTCTCCTCTACTCACTCCCAATCAACACACACTTGCACACTACTCTTGGTTGCCATCCCTAGTTTTAGAGAATTAAAATATTGAAAAGATCTTACAAAATCTTCTTGATTCTTGAACTCCTTAAAACACTCCTAGGAATACTCTTCTTAATATCATATCCTATCAACCCACACAAATTTCTTAATGCACATATGAACTAGGTATTGGGGAAATATTGTTGGATTCTTATTTTTTTTTTTTTTGCAACCTTAGGAGATTTATTGAAGGGTTTTGTTTCATACATGGATTGCTATGTGTTTAGAATTTCTGTGATGCTAGAATTTATGGTTCGAATGTCATTTTATTAGATGAAGTGCAAAGATCTAGTTTATGAGGAGTTTTGATCTTGTTGTATAAGGGAAGCATGCCTATTGCAAATCTATTATATATGTTAATTGATTATGATACATGTGCATATTGATTCAATAGGGGTTATTGTAGAAAGTTCTTTATACAAGTTGTATTTATAACATGTATATATAAGTGCTTGTTGGTTATTGTGATATAGAGATCAAATGTGGTTATGAATGATGTTTGTAGCCTAAATCTGGTTGTATTTTGATTCAGCATGTTTTGTGTGTACTTGTTTGGGAACATGGTTGTATTGATGATATATTGGAGGCTATGTTGAGTAATCTTGTTTAGCCTAATAAATAGGATTTAATAAGAGTAGGAATTAAACTTTGAAGTAAATCATTGTATAACAAGTATGAGTAGTTATTAGTTGAGGCTTTTGTGATCTTTTGTTAGACATAATTGAATTTTAGCATTAGAGAGCAACTCAATAGCCTGAGTGTTTGAGAAAAACCTGAGCAAATAAGTCCTTGCATAAAATCTTTTGATATCCAATGTTTCTTTTCTGCAATTCTGCATAGTTTTAGAATGATTTGTTATAAATCGATTGTTACATGCTTTAAAAAAAGAAGTCTTGCACATTACAACTTTTGCTTAATGTTCTACACTTGAACTCCCATCCCTGAACATGACTAATAATTTGCATGAGCATAGTTGTTTAAACCAGAACATTGATTTCCACAATACTAACTTTTTGAATAGAAATGTCATATGTTTGTGAATCTTAGTTGTGCTTATTATGAAAATTATTTCTTTGATTTATCCCTAAATAGGGGAAAGTAATATTTTGAGTACTTAACAAGGATAGGTTATTAGTACTAACCTTTGAAAGCATGTGTTAGAACTCTTACATGCATCAGATATGCATTACGTAGCAGAATTAAAAGGATTCTAAATAAGAGGACCGTATGTATGTGTAATAGACATATCAAAAGACAGATAAATATGCCTTTTCGGACGTCTCTGTTGTTCAAAATTCTTCAGCTGCTGAAGGCACGATCCAGCACAACTAGAGCTCCACGTCTTCGCCACTGAAGTCTAAGTGTAAAACTTCCTCTAGCAATATCCACACAAAGGATGCTTACTCAAGAATGCCAAAATACAGCCTATGTGCTAGAAGAGAAAGAATGGCGGCTAGAGTTATTATTTTCTCAGAACAGAAGAATGAGAGAGAGAAGAATCGTGTGTGTGTTCTGTGTTTTTTCCTTTTTTCCGCCGAGAAAACAATTCTCATCATATATAAAAAATACGTCCTTCTTTTAACCGCAGTGTTATCCCCGAAATTGATGCGGAAACACGTTTCTGTGAATTCTAATCAAATTAAAATTCACAAATTGATGTCCTATCTTAATACATTAATGATGTCTAACACGTGTTAGTCTTAATACATTAATAATGTCCTATCTTATTAACACTATGACTTGGGATTATTTAAGTGCTAACGTAATATAGTATAGTAGGAATCTCACATCATGATCTCTATAATGATTTCCTTAACACAGTGTTGTATTAGGGACTTTATTTAACAGTTATTTTACATGAAAGTAAAGAAGACAAATTGAAAGATAAATAATGCATTGTATTATAAAGTAAATATGTCATATACAAAGTACAAGTGATTACCTCTAAGGTACAACACTAACAACTTGAGCAAGTTTTTCGATACGAGGCCATCTTTGAGGCTAAACTCTTTTTGGATAAGATACTAGTATAAGTGAGTCAAGTCAATCCGTAGCTAGCAACTTAGTTCTAAGTGGGACTGATACCTGAAGATAGATGACCGATAAGTTTAGGCAAGAGTCGAAAGAGCACCTCACCTTGTAGGCCAATTAGCCACTGTAGTATGATATAATGTTTCAAAGTATTTAGTCATGATACAAGTTTCATGACAAGTTGAATAGGATTACGATGTAATTACGATGTAGAGTTTCATAATCTAACTATTTTGTAAATTTTCTGTGATTTTACATTTTTGGAAAGAATTTTTTTTTTTTTTTTTACGTGCTTTTGAAATAGGTATATGATTGGTTTCTTGATTGAGCTTGGCTTAATTTGCTACTCGCATATAAGGAAACCATATTGTGAATCTAGAATTAAGATATAAAGGTTTGTGTTTGTTTTCTCTCGCTTTAAACTGAGCATGCATCACAAATGAATTTAAAAATTACATGAACACTCACAGAACTTACTGAAAAGTATTTCTCACATAATTACCATCATGGTTTTTCAAGGAGACCCACTCTTATCAAGATTGCAAGTTTTATTGATTGAAGACCTAGATAGGTTTGTTATTGTTCATTTTATGTTAAGAATTTTACTTATTAGTTTTCTCGTGCTTTTAAGATTTTATATAAGTTTTGAGAAGCTATGTAATAAGTTTCAATTATTCCTTTGAGTTTTACTTGTAACAAGTTAATAAAGACCACTGGTCTACAAGATAGGGAGATATCTCTGACCTTTTTGGGGTTACATAGATAGATGGGCTATTACAGAGCATATTATATACTCCCTCCGTCCCAACAAAATTGACCTACTTATTATTTTGGGCTGTCCCAAAAAAATTGATACTTTCCTTGAAAGGAAAGTTTTTACTATACAATTTATTATAAAATAATCAATATACCCTATATATATTATTTTTATATACATTCAGGGAAAAGTTCATGACATGCAATGAATTGGCTCATGGATTAGAAACAATTAGCAATTCGATGAGAAATAAACTTTGTGAATAATACTCCAAATAGTATAGAAAAATAAATCCAACTTGGTAAAAAATAAAGGAATATCCTACTAGGCTTACTAAATAAAATCCAAAATAAAGAGTATCTTTAGATTTGACATAAAGTATTGTGAGACCCACATATTTCTTATTTATATTATATTATATTATATTATATTATATTATATTATATTATATTATATTATATTATATTATATTATAACTTTTACTTTTACATAAATTATCGTGCTAAATCAACCACTATCAATTTTAGTGGGACGGGGGAGTATCATTTTGGCATTATGATAATCATGCAACCAATTGAGCAATAATGTTCACAAGTGAAAAAATTTTAGCTTTTGTCTTGCAGTTTTAGATTAAAAAATGATCCATTCCACACCATATTATGCCTAAACTAATGGCCAAGATAAGGTGACTAATAAAGTGTTGACTAGATGAAGAAGAACGTGGATAGCCAGTCTTAAAAGTGGCATGAGACTTTACAAGAAGTTTAATGGGTCTATAGGAATTCAAAAAGGATAGTTATAAGGTAAACTCCTTTTTAGTTAACCTATAGCTAATATGCATTTTTTATGGTGGAGATCTCAATTAGATTAGCTAAAGTAGTTGCCCAATATCATTTGTAGCCAGTTGATTATAGACAAGCCATGTCCGTGGAAATAAATTCAGTCGATCAAGAGCATTAGCACTCTAAAAAGCATTTGGAGCTATCTAAGAAAAGGGTTGCTCATGTTTACAACCAAAAGACCAAAAAGAAGCCAATTTAGGAAGGGGATCTAGTCTGGAAAAAAATGCTACCTATTAGGGACCTACTAAGGTGATATGAGAAAGACATGACTAGCTCCACCAAAAGCTATAGCTTTTAGTGGGGGCACATACCCCTCTCATATACACTCACAGTCTCAGGACCAGACCCGTACCTCCACAGAAGCTGCCCAACATGCCCTCCCTTTCACAAGAAAGTTTGACCTCGAACCTTAGGTAATGTTAGTAGGAGTTCCACCTGGGAGTCGAACCTGTGACCTAGCTTTGATATCAAATGATATGAGAAAGGTATGGCCAGCTTCGCCAAAAGCTATAGCTGTCAGTGGGGGGCATATACCCCTCTCATATACACCCGCAATCATAGGACTGAACCCGTACCACCACAAAGGCTGCCACAATGCCCTTTGATACGAGCTAAAAATGCGAAAACCTCTTGATTTTTTAAGAACCCTAAAGTTGGTCACCCAACTCCCTGCCAAATTCATACACACAAATGAACTAAATGGAAATACACTTAACCCAATGAGAATTGGTGAAACTAACCTACTTCAAAACACCTAAATACCCTAATCTATTAAGAGGTTAGAACAAAAGGTTAAAATTTGAGGGCACCTAAAAACTCTACCTATCAAGAACACTGGAGAGAACACTAGCACACAAGAATAGAGAAAGAAATTTAGATTTTCTCTTTGAAGTTTAGAGGTATGGAATCAAAGGTGGGACTAAATCCTTTGATTTTGGTATTGAAATAGGAATCACTCCTTCCACACTCTCCTTTAGAGAGAATTTGATTTTCTATCAAAATATTCTAATTCTCTAAAAACTAACTATTACAAGAGTAACAAGACATATATAAATATAACAAACTAAACCTAACAAATGAGAGATGTAATCTCAACTATTCATCTCCTATGTTAGTCCAAAATATACCTATTACAAGTAAAAAATCGTAAAAATTAAATTGGAAACAAAATAAAACAAAATAAAAAAAATTAGACCATGCCCGAAATGACCTGGTACCAGGTGCTTAGGTGACATGGCGCTGGGTCTGTTCTGGAAAAGGAATATTTCTTCTCTAGTGGTGACCTGGCACCAAGTGCTTGGGTAGACCTTGCACTAGGTGTGTTCTGTTCTCTACATAGCCGACTTTTCTTATCTTTTCAGCCCCTCTTGTGCTCTTTTAGCCCTCTATACCAATTGTTGTCTAAGTTTTGATCTTCTTGACCCTTCTTTAATCCTCCATTGCTTGAAAACCTTCTTCATCCTTGGCTGGAATCTTGAAATGCACCTTGAAGTCTCTGGAAAAAGAGCTTCACCCATAGAGGCGTGTGTTGTGTCTTTATCCTCCTTCCCCTTTCTTTAGAATGAATTTCATACTTTGGACGATTCCTATCATTTCCCCCTTCTTTGTGATAATTCGTCCTTGAATGGTCACCTAAATAAAAATTCAAACAAGAAATTTTGGGTGAACCCAAAAATGTTGTCTCTTGAACTTTGCCATATTCATTGTTTTCTCCTTTCACTACCCATATTTTTCTTCTCATTTTACCTCCACACTCTTTTCTTTTCTCACCTCCTTGTTTGTCACTCAGTTCTTTTTCTCTCAAATTTGAAGAGGTTATTCTATTTTCTTTTGTTTCTCCTTTCCCTTTCTCCACTTTGTCCCCAACCTCTTCTTTTATTTTCACCTCTTCTTCTTTTCTCTCAACTTCTTTTCTCTCAATCTTTTTCCCCTCTTTCTTCTCTCTCCTTTTATTTTCATTCTCCCTCAAAATATTTTGATCTTTCAAAACCTTACTAGTAGATAAAGGAGCTACAGTGAACTTTTTTTCATCTTTCTTCAAGGTATAATTTTTTTTTCTCCCCTTATAGACTACATCCCTATCAAACATCCAATGTCTCTCTAATAAAAAATACCTAACATGCATGGGATAAATATCACACAACACTTCATCATGGTATCCCCCTCATGTAAAACTCAACATTGGCTTGTTTGTTCACCTTCACTTCTCTACAAATGTTCAACCAATGAAGCTTGCAGGGACTAGGGTGCTTCAAGATTTCTAACTCTAATTCTTCCACCAATGTAGTACTAATCAAATTTTTACAACTTCCCCCATCAATAAGCACACTACATAGTTTTTCATTGATAAGATACCTTGAAAAGAAGATATTTCCCTTTGCATCTCATCTCCTTCTTTACCCATACAAGCATCCCCATCTCTTCTTGCTACGTCAATCAATAGATAATTTGGCTCAGTCACCATTCCTCCCTGACTACCTATTCCAACCCCTCCAAGTTTATCGTTTCTCACATCTCTTGATTGAGTAAGTGGAAGGTTGGCATGAGTGATTAGATTCGGGTCTACTCTCCTTTGTGGTTGTTTCTCAACATTCACATGTCTCATTTTTCCGCCTTATGCCTCATACAATCTCCTATGTGCCAATTTGTTCGGATAAGTAGCTTTGGTGTGTTATAAATGGAATTTCTACTACCTTGCAACTTATCCTTCCTCCATTGTAGCTCATTAGGATAATTGTAAAAGTAATGGCTTTTTCTCCAACAATTAGAGCAATCATACTCATTCTTCTTTTGCACAAACTCTATCTTTTTTTGCACTCTATTAGTTAAATAATTTTGTAATCTACTATTTTATCTCTTTGGAGGTCCTCCCATAAGAATTCCATCACTCTTATAATCTATCCACCCACGTCTTTCCTTTTTATATCCACTAGTGCTTTGCTCTTCATCACAATCATATAACAATTTGCAATCATCTTCATATTTATCATATTCCCATTCTTCCTCATCATAGCTATCATATTATCCTCTACTTGAGCAAAACATTTCATAGAAATAACTCACTTCACCTTGAGCACTCATAGAAGATGAATCATATGAACTCTCATATGTCATTTTTTTTTTTTTTAAAGAGAAATTTTGAGTAGAAAAACATAAAAAAACATGTCCTCACTTCACACCCTCAAGCGTTTGATATATTGCATCAATAACTTGTGATTACTCATACATAACTATCTTAAGCTTCTATTCATGAACTACATTATCTCATAGCATAGCAAATTGTTCTTAGTGAAGTAAATCTTTTTTGTAGTCACTAGAAAGCTTGTTTCTCTTTGAATTAGTCTTGAGTTTGGGAAGCACTTGAGTGGATTGAAAAAAGCAAGAGGGTGAGCTTATTGTTGTAAAAGCCAAAAAAGAGTGTAAACAAGAGAGTTGAGTGACACATAGCTGTCAATGGGGGTATACACTTGCAGTTGTAGGACCGGATCTGTACCACCACAGGGGCTGCCCAACATGCCCTCTCTTTCATGAGAATGTTCGACCTTGAACCTTAGGTAATGTTAGTAGGAGTTCCACCTAGGAGTCAAACCCATGACCTGGCTCTAAAACCAAATGATATGAATAGGCATGACCAGCTTCACCAAAAGCTATAGTTGTCAGTGGGGGCACATACCCCTCTCATATACATCCCGCAGTCACAGGACCAGACTCATACCACCACAAGGGTTGCCCAACATATAGGCTCAATTTTACAACAAATCCATGGCATAATTTGAAGTTCTAAGAATTTAAAAATAGCCCCAAAATAAGTGAGGCAAATTTGGAATTCTTAACAAGATCTTGAAGAACATTGTACCTTTACCCAAAGAAAGTTGTATTGATTAAAATCAATACAATCTTGTTCTGATACCACTTTGATACAAGCTAAAAATGCGGAAGCCTCTTGATTTTTGAAGAACCCATAGTTGGTCACCTAACTCTCTACCAAATTCATACACACAAATGAATTAAATGCAAATGCACTTAACTCAATGAGAATTGGTGCATCTACCCTATTTCAAAATACCTAAATACCTTAATCTATCAAGAGATTAGAATAAAAAGATTGGATTTGAAGGCACCCAAAAACTTAACCTAACAAGAACACTAGCACCCAAGAATAGAGAAAAATATTTAAATTATCCATTTGAAGTTTAGAGACATGGAATCAAAAGTGTGACTAAGTCCTTTGATTTGGTCTTGAAATGGGAATCACCCATTGCATACTCTCCCCTAGAGAGAATTTGGTTTCTCTATCAAAATATTCTAATTTTCTAAAAACTAATTATTACAAGAGTAAAGAGGCATATATAAATATAACAAACTAAACCTAGCAAATATGAGATGTAATCTTAGCCATTCATCTTCGAAGTAAGTCTAAAATATACCTATTACAAGTCAAAAGTCATAAGAATTAAATTGGCAACAAAATAAAACAAAACAAGAAAAATCAGAAAAATTAGGCAGTACCCAAAATGACCTAGCTCCAGGTGCTTGGGTTGACTTGACGCCGAGTCTGTTCTGGAAACGAAACTTTTCTTCTCTAGTGGTGACCTAGCACCAGGTGCTTGGGTAGACCTGGCACCAGGTGCATTCTGTTTTCCACACAGTTGGCTTTTCTTGTCTTTTTAGCCCCCTCTTGTATTCCTTTTACCCTCATACCAATTATTGTCCAAGCTTTAATCTTCTTAGCCCTTCTTTAATCCTCCATTACTTGATAACTTTCTTTATTCTTGGTTTGGAATCTTGAAATGCACCTTGAAGTCTCTTGAAAATAAGCTTCACCCATGGAGGCGTGTGCTGTGTCTTTGTCTTCCTTCCTCCTTCTTTAGAATGACCTTCATGCTTGGGACAATTCCTATCATAGGGTAACTCAAAGATGACTGATCAGTAGAAATAGGTAGTGTAATTGAGGGTTTAGCTTAGGAATAGAAATTGGAGAGATAGCCTCTTTTAGCTACAAATGAGTGGTTGGTCTCTTATTGAAGTCAATCCAACTTTTGAAAATCTTGGCTAGTTCAGACTCTGCCAACTATTTATCTTATTCTAAGCATAACTTCTTAGTATTTAGGCAGTAATTTTTCCCTAACTTGGTTTTCCTTAATGAAGAGCCAAAAGATAGTCTAGTCATGCTTCTTCTTCTTTTGCTGATTTTGATTTATGGATTCTTCAATAGCAAACAAGATAACCTAAAACTTGGCAATCTCAATTTGCAAATGATTGGATTGATTCTGATTGTTGGTTAAGTTTATTGTGACCATATCAAGCTCTTAGGTGGCATTCTAATATCAAGAAAAGAGCTCTAAATTTAATTAAATCAATTGAGTGACCTCAAATAGTTAGGAAATGGTCTGGGTAAGATGTGTTTAGTAATATAAGTTATCGAATGACAGCTTACCCAATTGAGAGCCCAATTCTATTAGGAACACGATCAGGGCAGCAAAAATCAATTTAGGGTCTAATATAAGAATGAAAGTAGCTTGATTTTTTTTTTTTTTTTTAAGAACAAGAACCTAGAGTTGGTCACCTAAATTTCTACCAAATTCATATACACAAGAAATTAGATACAAATGCACCTAACCTACTTAAGATTTAATGAACTTAGTCTACTTCAAAATACCTCAATAGCCTAATCTATCAAGAAATTAAAACAATAAGGATAGAATTTGAAGGCACCCAAACTCAAACCTATCAAGAACACTAGGCAAATTTCTAGATCCAAGAATAGAAAAGGAAGTTTTAAATTTTCCCTTTGAAGTTTAGAGATATTGATCAAAGATTGGACTAAACCCTTTGATTTGATCTTGATAAATAGGAATCACCATTACACAACTCTTTTCTGGAGAAGATTTGGTTCCCTACTAAAATAATTAGAATGCTCCAAGCTCTACTATGAAAAGTGCTATAATGGCCTATTTATAGAAGCCACTTACCCTAGCTATTGGTGAGATGAAATCTCAACTATTCAAGCTAAAACAAGTCTAAAATATACATATTACAAGTCACAAGTCATGCAAATTAAATTGGAAACGAAATAATAATGGAGGATACGGGCAAACATAACATACATAAGCCACAAAAAACAAACTGCATGTAGCGGAAAGTTTTCAAAATTATACCTATGCATTTTGTAACGACCATAGACTACTTAAGCTATATAGGAATGCTTTCTTCAATCATTGTGGGTTGGACTAAAGCTTCTAGTTCGAGTCTCACAATTCTCCTGCTTCTATGCATGAACACACTACTTCTAAGCTTTTAGAATATGATCACTACCCAATTCTACCAGTGAAAGCAATTCCAGAAGAAAAGACGGGTCTCACTTTCTTGACCAACTACTAATAAGCAGGATCAAGAAAACAAAACTGAGATGCTCTAAAAGCTAGAGTGTTTCTGGCTCAACTAATAAATCAAAAGAACTATATAGATAGACATCACTTTGTACAGATAAGTGAACACTTGAGATATTAGTAATAGGTACATCTTAGGATATTTAAAAATACACGAGTTTTATCCAATCTACACAGCAAGCCCTAGCCAAACTAAGCTTAGGTTTAGTCCTTTGACTCTGGTCCAGGTTATTGTGTCAGGCTTAAAATATTTTATTTAATATTGGACTTACAAAGCCCATAAATAAATATTTAATTAACCCAAATGAATCAAAATAATTTCTCTAGCCCTTTTTTAAATTTAGATCCAGGTTAATCCTTAATTATTCAATCTGAGCCTTAGCTATGAATAATTAATTAACCAACCAAATTAAGCGATTAATCCATTCTCTCCTTTGACTTTTTATTTTATTCTAGTCTTATTATAAATTAGACTACCAATTATAAAATAAAATTTTTTTTATCCGTTATCATTTCCTTAGCTGAAAATAATTAGGACATACGGACTATTTCGAGGACCAAAAACATATTAACCTTGGTTAGTAAAATTACCAAAATACCCGTGTTATAAAAATAGTTGTATTTTTTATTTTAAATATTTCATATTATCACCATAAGGAAATACTGACCCCAAGGACAATGCTACATATAGCATGTCTCTGACCTACAGGTGTTATGACTAAAATACCCCTCTATGTAACACCCATTATTGAGATAGGAGAAACGTACAAACACCTCTCTCAATACATCTACCATCCTTAAATATCTAATCTGATAATCTATGACTTCTAATATATACCCACTTATATCTAGGAGCTACCCAAAAGCGTACAATACTAAGTCATGTTTTCAGGGCAATGGATTATATAGATTAACCTGGAGAGTACTATGAGGGCGATTCCTCTATTTAGGAGTATAGAAACAATCTCATATGAGTTTATCTTAACTAACTAATCACATCTACCAAACATATAAGTATATTGGTCATATAGTAGAACCTCACCTACAATATATCAAAGTACATGCTTCCAGCTTTACTAGACCACCAATCTATACTCAAGTTATAGGGTATAAGTCCATACTGTAGCAATAATAGTTGGGGTTTCTTTTATTTTATTACTTTGAGAAACCACTACTACGGTCCAGTTCTATACATTCCGAATACGCTTCTACTACGAAGTGAGATGACTACTCGCTAGCTAAAGGTAAGTCATTCCCTATTTGAAATTCATAGTACAATAACCTTTTTCCTGATCAGATCCCCATTCTGATCAACTGGTTGAGGACTAAGTTTATGTGTTATGTAACTCATAATTCATACCTTATTGTGAAAGACCTTTATTCACATAAATCATTTACTTAAACACAATAGATCTTTTTCAACAAAAATCGTACATAAATTTGAATAAAGAAACACAAACAATTTTGAGAATAATACTTTATTTATTTCACCATCGAATTTATATTAGATATATAGTTAGAGGTTATACATGCCAGTAATCTCTCATTTACACTCTAAGACTATATAAACCAATAGGTGCCCAGCTCTGTGGCCTCTAAGTGTCTTCTAAAAATTCTCTCTATCAAATGTTTGGTGAATAGATCTGTTGGATTATTTTTTGAGACTATCTATTTTAACATGATTTCCTATCTCTAAATGAATTCTCGGATCAGGTGGTACTTTCTTTCAATATATTTTATCTTCTTGTGGTATGTTGGTTCTTTAGACTGTGAGACAGCTCCTAAACTGTCACAATACAATGCAATTGGATTGTCCATATGTGAAACTACTCCAAGTTCTAAGAAGGACTTTCGAAGCTAAACTACTTTCTTGGATGCCTCTGAAACTGCCACATACTCAACTTCTATAGCTGAGTCAGCAATACAAAATTGTTTGATACTCCTCCATGAAATAGCGCTTCCAGACAAGGTTAAAACATATCTACTAGTGAATTTTCTTTTATCCTTATCTACTTGGAAGTTTGAGTCTGTATATCCTATTGGAACTAAATCATTAGCTATGTATACCAACATATAATCTATTGTTCCCTTGAAATACTTGAGTATATAATTCATAGCTTACCAATGAACCTTCTTAGGGTTTGATTAATATCTACTAACTAAGCCTAAAGCAAAGCAAATATCTGTCTTAGTGCACAAAATGACAAGCATAAGACTTCTCACAGCCGAAATATATGGAATCCTACTTATCCTATCTTTCTCTTCTTGTGCCTTAGGATACTCTTTTGAAGAGAGAGATAATCTATGTATGCAAGGGATCTGAGCCACCTTGCATGTGTCCTTGCTGAACTTAACCAATATTTTATCAATGTATATAGTTTGGAATAATCCGGATATTTTCTGCTTCCTATTTCTAAGAAACTTAATTTTGAGAATGTAACTGGTTTTTTCCAAGTCCTTCATACTAAATTGACTAGAAAGCTAAACTTTTATGGATAACAGTGTCCTTATATCATTACCAATTAGTAGAATGTCATTCACATAAAATACAAGAAAAACAACATTTAAACCTTCCATTTTTTTTTATACACATGGTTCATCCTCATTTTAAATAAAATTATAAGCCTTTATAGTCTCATCAAAATGGATGTTCCATGCTCTTCATGCCTGCTTAACTGCATACATGGACTTTTTAAGCTTACAAACTATGTGTTTTTGGCCTTTAGTAATAAAACCTTCAGCTAGGACATATAGACATCTTCACTAAGATGAGCGGTTAAAAAGGTCATCGTGACTTTTATTTGCCATATCTCATGGTCATAATGACATGCGATAGCAAAGAGGATACGAATAAACTTATGCATAGCTACCGGAAAAAAGGTTTCCTCATAGTTGATTCCCTCTTTCTAAGTATAACCTTTTGTCACAAGCCTAGCTTTGAAAGTTTAAACATTCCTATCTACACCATGCTTTCCCTTGTATACCCAGTTTCACTTAATAGGTTTTATCCTTTCAGGTGAAGTTATAAGATCCAAACCTGATTGAAGTACATTAACTCAATCTTGGCATTCATTATTTTATGCCAAATATCTGTATTGGCATCAGTAATAGCCTCATTATATTTAGTGGGATCTTATTCCTGATGGTCAGAGACTATGTTAAAGACCTCTCTTGTCAACCTTTCTAGAACCCTAGATACCCTTCCACTATGATAAGGCTTCTCTTCCATAGGATCCTTAGGTTCTATCTCTTGTTGTTCCACAATTAGGTTACTAGAAGTTGACTCAGATGATAACTTCTCTATAAGTTCCATTTTAGTTAAACCTTTTGTAAACGTATTTTGATCATCCTTTAAGTATCTAGCATTAATGCTTACTAGCACTTTTTACTCCTTTGAATAATAAAAGTACCCACCATTTGTTTCCTTTGGATACCTAACAAAATAGCATAATTTTGATCTTGGCTCCAACTTATCTCTCCCTTAATCAATACATAAATTGGACATCCCTGCATTCTAAGATGATTTAGACTAGGCTTTCACCCAGTCCACATTTTATAGTCTTAGAAATTGACTTGGAAGATACCAAGTTCAGAATATATGCCGTCATTTCTAGAGCATATTCCCAAAAAGAAATTGAAATAGTTATATGACATATCATGCTTCGAACCATTTCCATCAATATCCTATTCTTTCTCTTAACTACTCCAATTTGCTAGGGTGTCCTAGGAGCACTAAGCTAAGATACTATCCCACGATATACTATGCAGTCCTTAAACTCACCTAGAAGGTACTTTCCACCACGATCTAATCGAAAAATTTTGATCAGTTTACCTGTTCGACACTCTACCTTAGCCTTACACTCGTTGAACTTGTCAAAAGAGTCAGACCTGCACCTCATAAGGTAAACATAACCATACCTTGTATAATCATCTATGAACATGATGAATTACTCAAAATCTCCTCTAGTTGGTGTGGATAAAAGACCACACTCATCAGTGTAAAGTAATCTCAATATTTCCTTATTTCTATCTGCCATTTAGGTAAAAGACCTTTTAGTATTCTCTCCCATAAAGCACAATTCACACTGACACCAACTTTGCAATCTTAATGAGCTCAAAGGCCCATTATAGATTAACCTCTAAATCTTGGTTGAGTTAATATGGCCTAAATTTAGATGTCATTAGTATGAGCTATTGATGTTATTCTCTCTTCTTATTTATAGGTTCACTTTGTATGTTATTAACTTGATTGTTAATAGGGTTTATAAAGAATAAATTTCTATACATGTGCCCAATACATAAAGTATTTCCATCTTTACTGATGGAAATACCATAATAGAATTAAACAAAATACCCATGATTTATAAACTTTACAACTGAAATCAAATTCTATTTGAAACTAAGTATATATAAAACATTTTTTAATAAAATTATTCTATTACAATCAAAACTAGGCTCCATATCTCCCACTGCTTGTGCCCATACAGGTGCTCCATTTCTCACATGAAGACCATGCTTTTTTTGTCCACGTTACCTTATCTTCCTAAATCCATATAAGGAGTTATAGATATGGTCAGTGGCTCCAAAATCAACAATCTATGTAAATGATAATCTAGCCATTTTAACAAACTCAAGATAGTAAGAATTACCATGGAGCTTTTGATCTTCCAAGATATTCTCTCAACCGCACAAATTGAACTACTAGTGAAAATAGGTTAGGATTATTTTTTTGAGGAAGAACTGAGAGAGAGCAAGGAGTGGTGGCTAGGATTTTTCTTATGCAGACTGTATATACCTAGCAAGCCTCCATAAGAATTATTTATAAATCCTTTAGGCTGGTTGTCCTAAACCAAGATGGGCTAGGGCTATTCCACCAACCGGGTCTTTTTATTTGTCTTGGGTCTTTTAATTAAAATTCAATTAAATAAAAATTTAGCCCACTATATTTATTATTTTATTTAGGTCTTTTATTCTACTAAAGTCCAAAATAATAAATACATAACCCAATATAATTATTAGGCGTATCCTTTTTTTATTTTATTCAAGTCCATATATTACCTTGGACATTCTAGAATTAATTAATTAATTTAGCCCATGAATTACTCTTGGACTTAATTATTTATTCTAGCCCAATGGACTTTTTAGAAAAAAAATAAATTCTCTTATTCCTCAAATAATCCAAATAATTTGTGTAATGACTAAAATAGTTATTCCGGTTTTTAGAGATATCTTGGGGACCAAAAGACATATTATTCTTAGCTACTAAAATGACCAAAATACCCTTTCTAACAAAAAATTATATTTTATCATTTTAAATATTTTATTTATCATCATATGGAAATATTAACCCTGAAAATAATATTACAAAAACGTTGCCTTCGGCCTACAGGCATAATGACAAAAATACTTCTCTACGTAACACGTATCATTGAGATAGGAAAAATGCACTAATATCTTTCTCAATGACATCTACCATCCTTTGATACCAACTTTAATAATGCATAACTTTCAATATGTACTCACTTATATCAAGGAGCCACCTAAAAGCGTACATACTTAGTCACGTTTTCCATGACCCTGTATTATTTAGATTATCACAAACAATCACAATAGAGTAATTTCTTCACATAATGAAGTATAGAAACCCTATTACATAAGTTTGTCTCAATTAACTAGATTCATACACCTAACGTACAAAGTTATTGGCCTTGCGTTAATACCTCCCCTAACATACATCAAAATGTACAAGTCTAGCTTTAGCAGACCATCAACCTATACTCAAGTCTTGGGGCACTCCTCCATGCAGTAGTTGCAATAAACTAATCTTTATTTATTTTAGTACTTTTATAAAAATTATTATCACATGGTCCAGTTTTACGTATTCCAAATACGCTTACACTATTGGTGTGAGTGGACTACTAACTTATTAAAGGTAAACCATTCCCCATTTAGAAATTATAGTGTAATGATCTAAATCTTGATGAAGTGTCCAACTTCATCAATTAATCAAGAATAATTTTTCACTTATGTGTTAGTAGCCCATAATCTACACCTTATTGTGAAGTACGACCCAATCACGTAGATTACTTACTAATACACTTAGGCCTTAATGTACAATATATGTAAACAAAGAACCATTATTGAATAAAACATTTTATTAATTTTCAAAATACAGAAATATATAAGCCATTTTGGGTATATATTCTACTAACGTTAACATTGTAGGCAGTGGTCATGTGCTTGTGTTTAAACTGGAGCACATTTGACTTACAGGCTAAGATATAACAATGAACATCTCGTCAGCCTTCTTCTATACTTTCTCAACCTCTCGCTCTTCTCAGTAGAACTCTCGCCAATCTCAAGACAGGGATTGTACAGTACATACTTATACTCTTTAGCTATAAGTATTATGTTCAGGTTCCTTTTCTAGTCCACATAGTTTGGATCCTTAGCTTATGCTCACAGAAAATAACAGCCAAAGAACTAAAAGAACCGCTATTAACCATTTCTAAAATTTAAAAAAAAAATCTCAATTTGTATAAAAAAAAAAAATAATTTGTGAACTTTTTCCTTATATTAAGTATAGATAATAGTTAACCCTATCATTATTATGTAAAGCAAAATCAAGTTGGCCCTTAGAGGAACTGACATAACTAAGTGTATTGGCCATCACAGATTGATTATCCTTCTAGGTAATGATCTAGAAGATAACTCCATCAAAGGGGTTGTCATTCTTTCTCATTTCCTATAGATAATCCTCACATTACAATCTCCAATGTGCGTTGGCCTATCACAGTATGTATCCTAGGCATCAATTCTATCTATCCATTAGATCTAGGACATTGTGATTGAAGATTGAAAAAGAAACAGAGGAAGGCATGCACGCTGGAAGCTAAAAAAAACAGAGGCAAAAAATAATGAAACACAACACCACGGAAGCATTTATTCAATACCTCTATGCGCCTTAAGCCTATTTGGCTGTGAAGAAGTCAACTGAACCACAGGGATAACTTCTTCTTCTCTTCTTGATGAAGCCTCCGGTTGAAATCTCGCTATCCTCCTGCTTTGCCTTGTTTGCATGAACGCCAAAGCTTTCAGGATCTTAGAATATTCCACTTCCTTAATCCTTATTGGTGAAACAAAAGGTGAGGAGCAACGATCTCAACTTTCTTGACCGTTTGCTATTGATTAGCAATATCAAGAACAACAAGAAGAAGAACTCACGAGAAAGAGCAGAGAGAAAAAGAAAATACAAAGGCTTGCTGCTATTTTTTTTCACAGAGACGTGAATCTCTTTTTCAAAAACAAAAACACGGTATTAGATACTGATAACAATATCCCCAAGATTTGATATTTCAAACACCCGAATGTTATCAATAGAGTGAGTTTGGCTTAGTCTTAAACTCTTCTGAACCATATTTGGAAAAACCCTATGGTCCAGGGTATTGGACCAAAATAATATTTATTATTTTTCTTGGACCCAAAGAGTCCAAAATAATAAACATTAATTATTTATTTTCTGGGCTTATAGAAATAACCCAATAAATAATTAATGAGCCCAAATGAATCAAAAATAATTAAACATTAATTATTTATTTTTTGGACTTATAGAAATAACACAATAAATAATTAAACAAGCATTTTTCCATCTAGTTTAAACCCAGATTAATTTTCTAATTATTCAAACTGGACCTAGGCCCTAAATAATTAATTAACCAATTAAACCAGATAATAAAGTTTTCTCAACTTTTTATTTTTATTCCAGTCCAATAATAAATTAGACTTCCTGAATAAAATAAAATCCTCTTTAACTAAGACGAATTCCTCAACCCAAAATTAATTAGGACTTACGGGTTATTCCGAAGACCAAAAAAACACATCGCATTGGCTACTAAAATGACCAAAATACCCCTACTATATAATTAGCTGTATTTTGCATTTTAAATATTTCCTAATATCACCATAAGGAAATATTGACCCCAAGGATAATACTGCATTAGCAAAGTCTCAGACCTACAAGTGAAATGACTAAAATATCCTTCTACATATCGCCGTACATTTAGAGAGGAAGAAGTGTGCTAACACTTCTCTAAATGACATTTATCATCCTTAAGCTTCTAGTCCAATGATCCACGACTTCCTGGAGTATTTCCGCTTTCCAAGGGAGCTATCCTAAAGCAAACATCCAAGTCATGTTTCCCAGGGCCCTAGATATTTAGATCATTTAGACAACCATAAGGGGCGATATTGTATAAAAACTACCTTGTACAAGTCTGTCTTAACTAACTAGTTACATATACCCAATATATAAGTATATTGATTCTACAATAGATCCTCAACTAAAGCATATCAAAGTACATGCTTCCAGTTTCGCTAGACTACCAACTCATACTCAAACCGTAGATTATTATTTTACGTTATAGCAGTAGTAGTCTAGGTTTCTACCAAATTGTACTTTAAGAAACCACTACTACAGGTCCTGTTCTAGGTATTCGAAATACGCTTATGTCATGAAGTGAGTGGACTACTCACTGGTTAAGGGCAAGCCATTCCCCATTTAAAATTCATAATTTAATAACTTAAATATGATGAGATTCTCATTCTCATCAATCGGTTAAGAACAAATATTTATGTGTTAAATAACCTATAATTCATACCTTACTGTAAAAGACCAGCATTCACATAGATCACTTATTTAAATACAATGGGTCTTTTTTAAACGAAATCATACACAAAAATATAATAAAAATTTACAAACAATTTCTAAGAATAAAACTTTTATTAATATAAATGACTTTTACAACACAAACCTAGTCTAAGAGAGCATACATCCCAGTAGTGGAAACTCCATCATATACGGGTTCATTCCAACAGCAGTGGAAACTCCATCCTAATGAGGACCACAATCTCTAATGAGGACCGTGATGGAAGTTGTGAAGTCGTTGGAACTCCTCTCCGACTTAGTCTTTTAAAATAAATGTTTTTTCCAGAAAAATATCCTTTTGATAAATTTCATTAAGTTTTCCTTAACTCGCATAAAATATCTAAACTCATAAAATCTCTATGTCAAAATTAACACTATTTGGGAGATTTACCATGGATCAATTTTATTTGAGTCAAAGACTTAATGATTTCAAAAAACAATTTATGTAAAAATCTTTTCCTGAGACTTCGATCTCCAATTTTACGACAAAAATGTTTTATATAAAAATTAGTTAAATTGGTTTTTTCATTAACTTACACAAAATATATAAATCCAAAAATTCTCCATATCTAGGATGAAAACCTTTGGGAGAATAAATAAGGATTAATTTTGTTCATAAGTTAATAAACCTATTAATTAAAAAAAAATGTTTTTCCTAGTCATATTTTTCAAGACTTTGGTCTTGAAAAACATGCACTTAGGAATGTCCTAAAAAGGAAAAAACACGTAAGAAAAACTATAGACATTTTTCATGCCCTTTTATATCCTTTTAAATCCTGATCAAATAAATGGATTAAAAATATTAATTTAATTTAATTTATAGTCTTGTTTAATCCTAGTCCCTTTACTAATTTTTACATGCAAAATATTCCCTGAATATATCTGTTGCATAAAGTAAACTCATGTTCTATGAGACCAAAAGGAAAACAAAAGAAAATTTCATTGGAAAAACAAGGATGCATCTCAGGAAGTTGCTGGACCCGACCCAGTTGATTATAGGATCCCGACCCGCGCATGATGGGCCAAACCGTGTCCTGCTCAAAAAGGCAAGCCGCAGCCAGCTTGCTTTGTAGCCAAGCTAGTTGTGGGCTTGTTAAGGCCGATCGCCGGTTAGGCAAAGCCGGCCGGTGGCTAGTGCAAGCTGGTCGCCAGCTTCCTTTGAAAGCGAGTTGATCTGTGGTTGTTCTGCTTAGCCAACGGCTTTCCCTTGATTTTGATCATTTTCCTTCGTTTTTCCTCTGTTATTCTTCTGTCTTATTAGTCCAGAATCATCTCTAGGCACCGGTTGATTTATAGAAATACAAAGAAACAAATTCTTTTAATAAAACCACAACTACCTATGCCCTTTAAACCAGGCTTTACACGTGATCTATGAAAATCTGGAAAAAAAAACACAGAGATTTATAGAGACCTATGCCTCCGCCCTTGAGGCTTACAATAAATCTACCTATATCGAAAACAACATGAGGAATCATAGATCAAACCAAACACATTGCTGATCTTAATTAGCCTGCGCATGCTCCTACGTTTGCCATGAAAATCAATGTTTTAATACCACATGAAGATGGATCAAGGCAAACATAATATACAGAAGCAACAAAAAACAAACTGTACGTAATGGAAAGTTTTCAAAATTATACCTGTGTTTTGTAACCATTGTACACTACTTAGGCTATATAGGAATGCTTTCTTTAATTACTAGTGGTTGAACTAAAGCCTCTGGTTCGAATCTCGCAATTCTCCTGCTTCTGCTCAAGAATGCACGGCTCCTGGGCTTTCAAAATATAATCACTACCCAAATCTAACGGTGAAAGCAATTTAGGAAGGAAAAGCGAGTCTCGCTTTCTTAACCAACGGCTAATAAATAGGATCAAGGAAAAAAATTGTGTTTTGCGACAAAACCGAGATGGTTTTAAAGTGAGAGAATAGCTACCATATGGTTTTTCTGGCTCAACTAAGAAATCAATAGAACTATGTAGATAGATATCACTCTATATAGATAAGTAAACACCCGAGATATCTGTAACAAGCACATCTCAGGATATAGAAAAATACAAGAGCTCATCCAATCTACACTGCTAGCCCCAGCCAAATTGGGCTTGGACTTAGTTTTTTAACTCTGATCTAGGCTATTGCGTAAGGCTTAAAAAATTTATTTTATAATATACTTACAAAGCCCATAAATAAACATTTAATTGACCCAAATGAATAAAAAAAATTTCTCTAGCCTTTTCTTAATTTAGACCCAAGTTAATCCTTAATTATTCAATCTATAAATAATTAATTAACCAACTAAATTAAGCCATTAATCTATTCTCTCCTTAGACTTTTATTTTATTCTAACCCAATTATAAATTAGACTACCTGAATAAAATAAAACATTTCTTTATCCGAGACAATTTCCTTAGCCTGAAAATAATTAGGACTTACGAAATATTTTGAGGATCAAAAGACACATAATCCTTTGTTACTAAAATGACCAAATACCCTTACTGTAAAAATAGTTTTTTTTACATTTCAAATATTTCTTATTATCATAGTAAGGAAATATTGACCCCAAGAATAATATTGTATAAAATAAGTCTCTGATCTATAGGTGTTATGCCTCAAATACGCCTGTATGTGATACCCATTATTGAGACAAGAGAAATCTACTAAAACCTCTTTATATGATATCTACCACCCTTAGATATATAGTCCGATAATTTACGACTTTTAATATGTACCCGTTTATATCTTGGAACTACCTAAAAGCGTACAATACTAAGTCACGTTCCCCAAGACTCTGAAACAACCATAAGGGAGTGATTCCTTCATTTAGGAGCATAAAAACAATCTCATACGAGTTTGATTTAACTAACTAGTTACACAGACCTAATATACAAGTATATTAGTTCTATAGTAGAATCTCACCTATAGTACATCAAAGTATATGCTTCCAGCTTTGCTAGATCACTAACTTATACTTAAGTCATGGGATATAAGTCCACGTTGTAGCAATAGTAATCTGGGTTTTGTTTATTTTAGTATTTTGAGAAGCCACTACTACGGTCGAGTTCTACGTATTCCAAATATACTTATACTACGAAGTGAAAAAACTACTCACTGGCTAAAGGTAAGCCATTCCCTATTTGGAATTCATAATACAATAAAAAATTTTTGGATTAGATCCTCATTCTGATCAACTAGTTAAGAACTAAGTTTATGTGTTAAGTAGCACATGATTCATACCTTACGATCACTTATTTAAATATAATGGGTAACAAAAATTGTGCATAAATTAAAATAAAGGAACATAAACAACTTTGAGAATAATACTTTACATTAGATACATAGTTTGAGGGCATACATTTTAATAAATAAAACAAAACAAGAAAATTTAGTAAAATAATAAGTTGCCTAAAGTGAGCCGGTACCAGTTTGCATAGGGAAGCCAGTGCCAGTTACATTCTGCCAATTATTGGCCAACAAGCCATAAAGAGCCGATGTTAGTTTGCCTTGCTTGACCGGCACCTGTTATGTTATATTTCTCCAGCAACTATTTTCTTTTCTTATATTCAATTCTTTCTTGCAATTATTTAGCCTTTCATATAAATTGTTGGGTGGGTTTAGCTTCTTTTGAGCCACTTTTTTTGCACCTATGCCTTCATATATCTCTTAGCTCTTGGTTGGTCGGCTTTAATGTCTCTAAATCCTGGTTGAAGCCTTTTGAAAATGACTCTCACCCAAGAAGCCATAAGTTGTGACTTTGACCTCTCTTCCTCTTCTTTAGTATGGCTTTTGTGCCTTGGACAATTCATATTAGGGTCATTAACATTTGTCAAAGAGTCACTAGTGTCGATCAGGTGGCTTTGAACATTCTTGTATATAAAAAATAGTTTAGTCAACTGATTAGTCAAGAAGCCCAAACATTCGTGAAGACTCTGTAAATGAGACTTCTTGGGTGGAGACTTGAAAAAAAGGCTCCAATTCTGCTTTTGGAAGAGCTAAAGCAAAATTTTCTTCAGGTATAGTAGGTTGCACAAACTCAGTTGTGACATTAGTCACTTTCCTTGTGTTCTTTTTTCCTTTCTTCAATAAGCTTGTTTTTATATCTAGCTTATTTCTTTTTCTCTACTTTCAATAGAATTCAGCATATATACTTATATATTGATGCATCAAATTTGGGTAAATAAAATATACATTTTTAAATCCATTTCCAATCAAATTTTAATTAAAATGTTAATCCCAAACCACGCAACGAGCAAGTATTCCTATCATTAAACATAGTATATGGAATTAAAGAGTATTGATCCTCAAAGAAGATATACATAATAATTACTCTTCATTCCTTGTCTAACCAATTAAATTCTCAAAGAAATAATTAATACAACACAAATAATTTCAAGGAAAATCATGGAATAGAATAAGGAATAAAAGAATGTATTTTTGATAGAAAGACTTCAAGACATGGCAAGACATTCAACACGATTCATGATTAATTCAACGACAATTCCAGCACCAATGATAGCAATTATGAAACTCACTCTATCTCGAGTTATTAATTATCTAAGGTAAAATCAATGGATATCTCTACCTCACTAATCTCGCGCAAAGATGCATTTAGCACATTATCCCAGTAATTTATCAAGAAAACAATATCCCTATCTCTAGATAATATCATTAACTTAACAAAGAAATGAAATCAAAGCCCCTATCTCTAGGTGACAATAATATCTTTTTGTAGCATGGAAGAAATCAACAACTCTATCTCTAGGTAAAATTAATCTCTCTTCAATTATTTAGTCTTTGCCCTTAACCTCTCTTTTAAGTTAATTAAGATCAATTAGTTGGTACTATTCTTTTAAGCTCTCTTTTGAGTTAATTAGAAGAAAACCAATCAATCCAACACGACAATATGCTCAAGTAACCAAATTCTAGAAACATGTCATGAAATCAATCATAAAAGATAGCATAAACACAAACCATACTCTTGAATTCAATTTCTTAGAAACATAATAAAGAAATTAAAAACACACTATTAAAGGAAAAGTATAAAGAAAGTTAGAGAAATACTTATAGATAAGTTATTTCCTCCAACATCAATTGAACTCCTCCTAACAATGATCCTTTCCTTCAACATAATATCCAAGAAGTTCTAAGTAAAAACTTCTCTATAATCTCTTACATTATGTACACACACACACACACACACACACACACACACACACACATTTGTGTGTGTGTGTGTGTCCATTTCTAAGCTGCTTTGGCCTCGTATATATAGGTACAAAGATTTCATAAATGTCTCACAGTGAAAAGTAATTTCCTAACCAAATTCTAATATCCATAAAAATTCCACTAACACTAAAATAGGGGAGAGCTGGCGCCAGATCATGTACTTCAAATCGGCACCGGATTGCTACTGAAATGAAATTCATTTCTTCCTTTGTGCACTAAAATCAGCTCATAGATTTCCAAAGCCCCCCCTTGGCTTTTTGTTGTTGAACTACAACCGATCCATGGCTTAATGCATTCTTTGTTTTGTTTGCTAGCTAATTCTTTGGTTTATCTTAGCTTTTCCACAGTACTTTTTTTCCTCTATTTTTTAAGCCCTTTTTTACATGTTTTTGTCCAATTTTTAGTAAATGTTCCTCATTCTTCAATCTACACAACAACATAACAAGGTGAAGGAATAAGTGGCATTTAACCTAAAAATCAAGCATAAATATATCATAAATGCCTCTAAAATATATGCATAATTTACCCCTATCACTTTCCTCTACACTTAGCTTGTCCCTAAGCAAACACTTAGGGCAAGGCCAATAAAATAAACTGTCATCACAATTCATTCATAATAAAGCCACAATTTTCTTTCAAACCTTGAATATAAACTTGTCATTCATTCAACGCTTTCAAAAACTTTTGCAATCTCATGTATTAAATCAAATATACCAAGGCTCTCAAAGTTAACTTAAAACAAGCTTATACTTGAGTCTAAGAAAACTATTTCACCCTTCAAGCCAAGACATGGATAATACAAATCATATAAGTCAAGTTGTTTAGCTAATTCATGTTTCATGGAACCAAATTTCTCTAACTTAAGTAGCAAAATAGGAAGACTCTCAATTTTTTTCTTCCAAGATAATTTTTTTTTTTCAAGGGACTTAGGGATTTTAGCCTCAAGTGAATGGATTTCTCTTCACTTACCGTATTTAGTCATCATCTTTTTTTTCTTTTATATGCTTTAGGTAATTGATAGTCTCAAAAGAGTGCACCAAACAATACTTCCTACTTCACTCCATATTGGCTCCCTAAAATTGCAAACTTTTTTTATTCAAAGATAAAAGCATTTTTTTTTTCACTCATTTTTTTCAACTCGCTTTTTCCAACTCATTTTTTTCCATACGTTGTTTTTCGCCAAAGGACATGTGCTTTGCATTCCCAAACCCTTTTTCCCCTCACTCTCCTTATTCACAACTCAAATTTAGACAAATTTAAATTCCAAAAAACAAGAATTACTCAATAACTCTTCCCATATTTCATCACATCATCTACATCCAAACTAAAAGAACAAAATAAAATCCAAGTACTAAAGCATAACCAAGGTTAACTTAAATTTTCACTACTTAGCAATATTTAACTTAATGCACAAGTTTACTCAAAATTGATTCAACTAATTAAATGACAAAATCATATCCAAAGTTAAGAAGAAAAGCATAACATCATCAAAGGTAAACAATTTCATGCCAAAAACATTTTGCTTGTAAAAAAAAAAAAAAAAATTATCCCAAAATCTTAAAGAAAAGTCATTATAAATTTAAAAATATGTACTTGGTAAAAGCATTGAATCCCTCTCCCACACTTAAATTTGAGATTATCCTCGATGGCTTAAAATATCACAATAAAGCATATCCAAGAAATTAAAAATATAAAGAGGAAAAAGAAAGTATTACTCCCTATCATAGATTAGCTCCAATGAGATAGAATTTCATTCTCCAAAAGATTGATAGGATCATTGTTATTAAGAGAGGAGGAACCAAATCTAGAAAAAGAAAAAGAAATGCACAAGTAAAGTATAAAAAGAAATTAAAAGAAAACTAATAAAAGGAAAATAAGACACAATAAAAAGCAAACTAAAAATAAAATAAAAAGAAATAAAGAAAAAGTATTCAAGAACCCCCTAATGTAGATCTTTCAAAAAGAGCCTCTAGGTCCTTCAAAACGATCAAAATGGATACCAGTAATGATTTAGCTTGTAATGGCACACGAGTATAGTGTGTTGTTGCTTGTTTGATCTGGCCAGTTTTACTCAACAACAAAACACAGCCTTCAAAAGAATTTCTGCAATTAAGCTCAACACAAAACTCCAAAAAAAAAAAAAAAAAATCCAAAAAACGCCCGCTAATAAAAATTCTTTCTTGCAACAATTTCTTCCACAATTACAATAGCACAATTCCAATCCATAATTTTATCAAATCCAACAACACAATCAAACATAAAGATAATATCACCGTAAGCTCACAAAATAGCTAAAATCATCATGAAGTCAAGAATTTCAGAAAATGCATAGGCCATTTTAGAAGATATAGAAGTTCACATCAAATAAAATCGACAACTTTATTTCCAAGTCGAGTAAAATTTTTTCACAAAATTAAATATTAAAATTTACAAGAAATTCACAAGGATTTTGAATAATGGAAGAAATTGAATAAGATAGCAAGGAAGAAGACAACCGGTGAAAAGGAGTAAAGAAGAACAAGAAATGGGAAAGGAAAAGAAAAAAGAAATTTGGAAAAGGATCCAAAAAAAAAAAAAGAAAGAAAGAAAGGACTGCGACTGGCTTTGTTCTTGGAAAGCCGCTGAGTTTTTCTTTTCTTTTCTTTTCTTTTTTAAAGCAAAATTAGCCGATCTTGAAGCATAGCCACGCCTTTGCTTTGATGAAACTGACCCGCGGTGTGCTGCTAGTCGCCCTAGCTGTTTTTCTCTCAATTACACTCCTAGCCGGCTGCGGCTTTTACAAAGCCGTCCCGTGGCTTTTTTGAATTTTCTCTTCTCTTTTCTGTCTTTTTTTTTTTTTTTTACACACACCACATACAATAAGAAAATTATTTACAATAATAAAAACCATACAATTTTTTTTTTATAAAAAAATCTAATTACATAATTGAAAACTTAACTAAAACAAAGCAAAGCCCCCCGGCTATGAGTAATCCAACAAAGATGGGCCAGGCTTGTTGAAAGCCTTGGTCGGCTACTTCGTTCATTATTATTTTTTCTTTTATTTTTGCGATTTTTTTTTTTTTTTTGTCTTTTGCCAAAAAAAAAAAATTCAAAATAACCGTGGCATAGTGTATAACTAAAAACAAAACAGTCAAGAAAATTATTTCGAAACATAAATACAACAACTAATTACAAGATACATATTTATATTTATTGATATATTTTATTTTGTTTAACACAAAAATTAATAGAAATACAACCATTACAATACAACATCATATTGTTTTTATCAATTTTTTTAACAAAAGCAAAATTTAGCGACCAATAAAAAAACAATAATTACTATAATCAAAACAACATATAAAAATTATTTTACAAATACAACAAATATATATACAACTAATTACGATTACAATTATTCTATATATATATATATATATATTTAATTTAACAATTAATAAGATCACAACAAATACAATATAACATTATATTTTTTTCATAGAAGATTTTCTTTTTTTACAAAATAAATATATACAATTACAATAAGAAAATTATTTACATGTTACCTAAATACAAGAAATAATAGTATTTACATATTTACATGGTAAATCAATAAAATTTAAACTTTCATGATATTGTTCCCCAATAATAGTGCCAAAAATTTAATGTATCAGATTTGGGTAATTAAAAGCATACATTTTTAAATCCATTCCCAATTGAGTTTAATTAACATGTTAATCCCCAATCATACATATGAGAAAGTATATCCATCATTAAGTATAGTATAGGGAATTAACAAGTATCGATCCTCAAAGAACAAATACACGCTAATTATTTTTCACCTCTTGTTTAACCAATTAAATTCATAGAGAAATAATTAATACAAGGCAAATAATTTTGAGAAAAATCATGGAATAGGAGATGAAATTAAAGAATGTATTTTTGATAAAAAAAAAAAAAAAAAACTTCAAGACATGGCAAGATGTTATGCGAGATTCACAACCAATTCAACAACATTTCTAGTACAAAAGATAGAAATTATGAAAATCACTCTGTTTTGAGTTATGAATTTCCTATTTATGGTAAAATCAATAGATATCTCTACCTCACTAATCTCACACAAAGATGAATTAAACATATTATTCCAATAATTTATCAAGAAAACAATATCTGTATCTTTAGGTAGCATCATTAATTTAACAAAGAAAAGAAATCAAAGTCCCTATCTCTAGGTGACAATGACACCTTTTACTAGTATGGAAGAAATCAACAACTCTATCTTTAGGTGAAATTAATCTCTCTTCAGTTACTTAGACTTTACCCTTAACTTCTCTCTCAAGTTATTTAAGAGATCACTAGTATTGAATCAATTAGTTGGTACAACTCTTCTCTCTCTCTCTCTCTCTCTCTCTCTCTCTCTCTCCCTCTCTCTCTCTCTCGTTAATTGGAAAAGAACCAATCAATCCAACAAGACAATATGCTCCAGTAACCAAATACTAGAAACATGTCATGAAATCAATCATAAAAGATAGCAAAAACATAAACCATACAGTTGAATTCAATTTCTCAAAAACACAATAAAATAATTAAAAACACACTATTAAAGGAAAAGTATAAAGAAAGTTAGAGAAATACTTATAGAGAAGTTAATTCCTCCAGTTTCAATTGAACTCCTCCTAACAACAATCCTTTCCTTTAACATAATCTCCAAGAAATTATAAGTAAAAACTTCTCCATAATCTCCTACGTTATGTATACACACACACACACACACACACACATATTCTCTCTCTCTCTCTCTCTCTCTCTCTCACATACACACACACACATTCAATTTCTCAAAAACACATTAAAACAATTAAAAACGCACTATTAAATAAAGTTAGAGAAATACTTATAGACAAGTTAATTCTCCAACTTCAATTGAACTCCTCCTAACAATGATCCTTTCCTTCAACATAATCTCCAAGAAATTCTAAGTAAAAACTTCTCTATAATCTCTTACATTATGTACAAATACATATCCATTTCTAAGCTACTTTGTCCTTGTATGTATAGGTACAGAGATTTCCTAAAAAGTCTCACAGTGAAAAGAAGTAATTTCCTAACCAAATTTTGAAATCTGTAAAAATTTCACCGACATTAAAATAGGGAATAGCCAGTCGAGTGCTTCAAACCTGTAACAAATTGCTACTGCAACGACATTCCTTTCTTCTTTTGTGCAATGAAGTCAGCTCATGGCTTTCCAAAGCCTCCTTCGGCATTTTTGTTGTTGAACTACAACCAATCTATGGTTTAAGCCATTCGTTGTTTTGTTTGCTAGCCAATTTTTTTGTTCGACTCTGCTTTTCCACAGTATTTTGCTTCCTCTATTTTTTAAGCCATTTTTTTACAAGTTTTTGTCCAATTCTTAGCAAATGTTACTTATTCTTCAATCTACCCAAAAACAAAACAAAGTGAAGGGAATAAAAATCGAACATAAATATATCATAAATACCTCCAAAATATATGCACAATTTATCCCTATCATATATATAAAGTTAGCATGTGTACTTATATATATATATATATATATATATATATATAGAGAGAGAGAGAGAGAGAGAGCGAACGAGCGCTAAAAAGCCAAGACATATGGAGAAGTAGGGAAGGCTTGGAGGGTGTATGAAGACCAGAAGAGGAGAAGTGGAACCTCAAGCAAATCATCTACATCAATTGGGTCTTCAAACAACACCTAAGGAAAACAAAAAGATCGGTTTAGGTTAGGAAAGAACAAGATGACAAAGAAGCTTCAATGTATCTAAGATAGCCAATCAACTTTTTGAGGATTACTTGGATGACTACTAAAAGGATAACTGGCCCTCAGTCAACCCAATGGTTACTTCTTTTTTAGTTTTGTTTTCAACCTTGTCTACAAATTTGTATAAGTCTTCTAATGGCAAGGAAAATAGAGCTTAGCCATTCTTTGTCACCATAAAATATAAGAGTTGATCATAGAAGAACACGGGTTGAAAGCCTAAAAGAAGAATCTCTCTATCTTGTTCTTCAAATAGTTGATCAAATTATTAAGCTGATCCTCGATCTAGGGTCTATGTTCTAAGAAACTTGCCTCATTATTAGGATTAGCTGGGATATCTTAGGCCAAACTAAATTGTCAGGCAAAACAATGAGGATTGTACAACTCTGAAACAACCTTACTATACTTGGCAAACAATCGAACCTTATTTAAAAACTCTCGAGCAACTAGCAGTGAGCCCCAAATATCTTGAAGGATGAGGTAGTTCAAACGTCTATGGTCAATCTCAACCGATCTAGCTCGTAGGTTCTTAAGCTATAAAAAGAAAGTAAATCAGCTAGTCTTTTTGTAGTATAGTAAAAGAAGGAGAAAATTTCTCTAATCTTGGCAAATTCATCCTTCTTGCCCTTATCACTAGGTAACAATAGGTGGAATAATCTTGAGTGTATAGCCAGTGATCGCCCTTGGATGGAAATTTTTAGATGGGGTACCCAACTCATCGAGGCTAAATTCAAATAGGTATTGGTAAAGCCACAATTTTAAGACCCAAAAGAGACCAGGTAGAAGAAATGCTTTGTCATCGTTTGCAATATTAGTATACAGGAGAAATAAGGAATGATAGAGTAGAGATAGAATCAATATAGCAAGGCCTCCAATCTTGCCGATTAGAACTAAATGAGACATAATAAGAATACTCTAGAACTACACTAAAGGAAGAAGAGTAGACTACATACTTGCAGAGCCAAAAAAGAAGAAAGGCAACATGCTTATCCATAGAAAACTAATAAACACTCCTATCGGCCTTCACAAATTTAGAATAAAGTGCCACCTCTTTGTAAAATAGATTAAGGTTATTAAATTTTGAAGAATGGTGAGAAAAGATTTCTTCACTATCTATAGGTAATCCTAGAATGACAATTATATCAAAAATTGTGGGGCTCACCATGCCAAAAGGAAAGATGAACCTGTCAATGGCTGGGGACAAGAACGGGAAAGCAATTCTCAAAAAAGCCCAGTCCAAGAAGTGATCATAAGTAGAGATCTTGATAACATTTAAATTCCATGCTCTTTTTATTTATCTCCAAAGGCACTACCAACCCATTCAAACAAGGAATTTAAGTCCTCTAACATGAATTGCCAACTCCAAAATTTAGATAACCAAGTTGTCAATGTCTACCTAGGTTTGTTGAAAAGAAATTCAAAACTCGATGGTTTGATAAAGTTGAAAGTTGAAATAGTTTCAGAATAAAAAGGGATGGGTGGCCCCTACTTGTGCCAGTTCTTGATTTCAGAAAAAACATATTAGGGTTTAAGGCTATCATCAGAAGAGGTTTGGCTTAGCCTAAACTCTTCTGTCTGTGAATAAAAAAACCCATTTAGCTCAGGCTATTGGGCCAATAATAATTTATTATTTTTCTTGGACCTAATGAGCTAAAAATAATAACCATTTATTATTTAATTTTTGGGCCTATAAAAATAACCTAATAAATCATTGATGAGCCAGAATGAACTAAAATAATTATTTAAGCTTTTTTATTAACTAGTTTAGGCCCAAGTTAATTTTTAAATTATTCAATCTAAGCTTTGGCCCTGAATAATTAATTAACCAATTAAACTAGATAATAAATTTAATTTTTCTCATTCTTTTATTTTATTCTAATCTAAAATAAATTAGACTTCCTGAATAAAATAATTTTTTTTATTGAGACTATTTCCTCGACCTAAAATTAATTAGGACTTATGGGCTATTCCGAAGACCAAAAAGACACATCGCCTTGGCTACTAAAATGATCAAAATACCCTTACTATATAAATAGCTATTTTATATTTTTAATATTTTTTAATATCACCATAAGAAAATATTAACCCCAAGGACAATGCTGCATAGCTATATCTTCGACCTACAGGTGAAATGACTAAAATACCCATCTACACATTGCCATGCATTTAGAAAGGAAATAGTGTACTAACACCTTTTTAAAAGACATCTATCATCTTTAGGCTTCTAGTCCAATGATCCACAACTTACTGGAATATTTTTGCTTTCTAATGGAGCTATCCTAAAGCAAATATCCAAGTCACGTTCTCTAGAACACTGGATAATTAGATCATTTGGACAACCACAAGGGGCGATATAGTGTAAAAGCTATCTTGTACAAATCTGTTTTAACCAACTACTTACATATACTCTACATACAAGCATATTAGTCCCTTTGAAGAACCTTAACAATAGTATATCAAAGCATACACTTTCGACTTCATCAGACCACCAACTCATATTCAAGTTGTAGAGTACAAGTCCACATTGTAGCAGTAGTAATCTAGGTTTCTATCATATAGTACTTTTAGAAACCACTACTATAGGTCCTATTCTATGTATTCAAAATACACTTGTGTTATAAGATGAGAAGACTACTCATTGGATAAAGGTAAGCCATTCTCTATTTAGAAATCATAACATAATAATTTTACTATGATGAGATCTCCATTTTCTTCATTTAGTTAAGAATAATAGTTTATATGTTAAGTATCCTATGGTTCATACTTTACTGTAAAAGACCTCAATTCACATGAACCATTTACTTAAACATAATGGGTTTTTTCTAATGAAAATTGCGCACAAATATAAAAAAAATTCACAAACAATTTTTGAGAAAAATACTTTTATTAATACAAGTAAAAATTACGTTAGAAACCTAGTCTAAGAGGCCATACATCCCAATAATCTCCCACTTGTACTCTAAGACTAAGTAAGTCTATAGGTACCCATCCCTATGGCATCTAAGTGTCTTCTAAAGACTCTCATTGCCAAAGGCTTGGTGAAAAGATCTACTAGATTGTTCTCTGAGGCAATGTGTTCCACCACGACTTCCCGTCTCTGGATGAAATCCTAAATTATGTGGTACTTCCTCTTTATGCGCTTTTCCTTTTTGTGGTTCTTGGATTCTTTAGATTGTGAGATTATGCCAGTATTGTCGCAATACATCACAACCATTTTGTTCATTTGTGGCACGACCTAAGTTCTAAAAGGAACTTTCGAAGCCAAATAGCTTCTTTAGATGCCTTCGAAGTTGCCACATACTCAGTTTCCATGGTTGAGTCAACAATGCAGAATTGCTTGATACTCTTCTATGAAATGGCTCCTCTAGACAAAGTGAAGACATATCCACTAGTAAATTTTCTCTCATCCTTATTCGCTTGGAAGTTTGAGTCTGTATATCTTATAGGAACCAAATCATCAACCCTGTAAAGCAGCATATAAATCTCTCGTACCTTTAAGATACTTGAGAATATGCTTTACAGCTTGCCAATGAACTTCTCCAGCGTTTGACTAATATCTACTAACTAAGCCTATGGGAAAGCAGATATCTGGCCTAGTACACAGCAAGGCGTACATGAGACTTCCCACAGTTGAAGCATAGGGAATCCTACTCATTCTACTTTTTTTTTTCTTAAGACTTTAGACAGTCCTTGAGGAAAAAGACAATCCATGTCTGTAAGAGATCAACACCCCCTTGCATGAGTCCGTGCAGAACTTGGCTAGTATCTTATCAATGTATGTAGCTTGGGATAAATCTAACGTTCTTTGCTTTCTATTTTTAAGAAGCTTTATTCCAAGAATGTAACTAGCTTCACCGAAGTCATTCATACTAAATTGACTAGATAGCCAAACCTTAGTAGATGACAGTGTTCCTGCATAATTTTCAATGAATAGAATGTTATCTATATACAATACAAGAAAAACCACGTTTATGTCTTCCAGTTTTTTATACACACATGGTTCGTCCTAATTTTAAATGAAACTATAAGATTTTACAGTCTCATCAAAATGAATGTTCCATACTCTGGATGCTTGCTTAAGTTCATGAATGGATTTCTAAAACTTACAAATCATATGCTTTTGGCCTTCAGTAATAAAGCCTTCTGGTTGGGATATATAGATGTTTTTACTAAGATGACCATTTAAAAATGCCGTCTTAACATCCCTTTGCCATATCTCATAGTCATAATGACATGCGATGGCAAGGATGATACGGATGAACTTAAGCATGGCTACTAGAGAAAAAATTTCCTCATAATCAATTCCTTCTTTTTGAGTATACATTTTTGCCACAAGCCTAGGTTTGAAGGTTTCTACCTTTCCATCTGCTCCTCTCTTCCTCTTATACACTCACTTACACCCAATGGGTTTTATCCCTTCAGGTGAAGCTACAAGATCCCAAACCTAATTGAAGTATATAGGATCAATCTTAGCTTTCATTACTTCATGCCATAGGTTTGCATCGGCATCAGCGATAGTCTCCTCATATCTAGTGGGATCTTATTCCTGATGGTCGGAGACTAGGCCAAAAGTCTCTCTAGCCCATCTTTCTAGAACCTTAGATATCTTCCCACTCTGTCGAGGCTCTGTTTGTACAGGTTCCTAAGGTTGTGCCCCTTCTTATTCTATAATTAGGTTAGAAGAAGTTGATTCAGAAGATAACTTCTCTTCAAGTTCCAACCTTGTTGAACCTTTAGTGGATGCACTTTGATTATCCTTCAAGTATCTAGCATTAGTACTCACAAGTACTTTTTACTCCCTGAGATGATAAAAGTAACCACACATTTTGGATATCTAACAGAATAGCATAATTCGGATTTTAGTTTTAACTTTTCTCCCTTGATTAGTACGTAAGCTGGACAACCCCATATCTTGAGATGATTTAAACTTGGCTTATGCCTAGTGTATATCTCATAGGGTGTCCTAAGTACTGAGTTGGAAGGCACCAAGTTCAGAATATATACCGTTGTTTCTAGGGCATATCCCTAAAAAGACACTGAAAGAGTAGTATGAGACATTATACTTCAGACTATTTCCATCAATGTCTAGTTCCTTCTCTCAGCTACTCTATTATGCTTGGGTGTTTCTGGTCCAGACAACTAGGATACTATCCCATGATATACCATGTAGTCCTTAAATTCACGAAAGAGGTATTTTCTACCACTATCCAATTGTAAAGTCTTGATTAGTTTACCGATCCGACACTCCACTTCTGCCTTAAACTCTTTGAACTTGTCAAAAGAGTTAGACTTGCATCTTATCAGGTATACATAACCATGCCTTGTACAATCATCTATGAAAGTGATGAAGTACTCAAATCCTCTCTTACTGGTGTAGATAAAGAACCACACACATCAGCGTGAACAAGATTTCAGTACTTCATTGGCTCTATATGCTTTTTGGGTAAAAGACCTTTTGGTCATTTTTTCCTATAAGACAGGATTCACACTGATGCCAACTTTCCAATCTCAATGAGCCTAAAGGCCCATCATAGATTAACATCTGAATCCTGGTTGAGTTAATGTGACCCAACCTTAGATGCCAAAGATATAAGTCATTAACATTGGTCTTTCTCTTCTTATTTAAAGGTTCAGATTGAGTGTTATTTAATTGATTGTTAATAGGATTAATGAAGAATAGACTTTCATATATGTGCCCAATACATATAACTCATCCATTTCTACTGATAGTTATACCAGAATGAAAAGAAACAGAATATCCTTGATTTATTAGTTTTGCAACTAAAACCAAATTCTATCTAAAAGCAAGAACAAATAAAACATCCTTCAAAATAACTATTCTATTACTATCAAATGTGAGTTCCAGTTCTCCCACTGTAAGAGCCCAAACTTGTGCTCCATTTCCCACGCGTAGTCCATGTTTGCCCTTCTAGAGTCTTCTAATCTTTCTAAACCCTACAAGGAGTTACAGATAAGATCAGTGACTCCTGAATTAACAATTCAAGTAGAAGTTGATCTAACCACTGATATAGACCCTTGATAAAAAACATTACCTGTGGGCATTGGCCTAAAGATCTGGACACTCCTTTTTTCAGTGTCCTTTCTTCCTACATTGAAGTTTTTGTCCTTAGGTTTGTCTTTGGGCTGGAACTTATGTTGCTTCATTGCATTCTCATTCTTCTTCTTAAACTTTCTGGTCATGAGCCCAATTCTTGAAGAAGAAGCCATCATAGCTCAGGCTTATGGCTTCATGACCTTCTCTGCCACTTGGAACTGCTTCATCAACTTAGGTAAACTTATGTTTAACTTGTTCATGTTGTAATTCAATTTGAACTGAGTAAAGGAGCCCAACAGAGATTCGAGAACCATGTCCACTTAGCTTTCGAGGTTAATAACAACCCCTAAGACTTTCACTTCCTTAAAAGCAGCAATCATCTTGAGCATATGCTCTCTGACTAATGCTCCCTTAGCTATCTTGGTGTTAATTATTGTTCGAATACTCTTGGGACTTTCACAGCCCCCAAGAGTTTTGCTTGCATAGTAGATTAGTTGAAAATGCCTATTCTTGCTTTGTCCAAGCACCGCAGCTACTGCATAATCATTTTCATCACATATTAATTCAAAAGGAAGAGACCAATTCGATGTAATTAAAATAAGGGAGTTGATCAATTTCTCTTTAAGCACTTTAAAAGCATTGAGACATTTATCATTAAAATCAAAATCAAAATCTTTTTCAAATGAAGAAGTGAAAGGTTTATAAAATTTTGAGAAATCCAAGATAAACCTCCTATAAAAACCCGCATGACTAAGAAAGCTTCGTATAGCCTTCACGGAAGTGGGAGAAGAAAGTTTCTCAATTACCTCAATCTTTGCTCTATCAACCTCAATACCATTCCTTGAAATCTTGGGTCCCAATACAATACCTTCTTGCACCATAAAATAACATTTTTCCCAATTAAGCATGAGGTTGGTCTTTTCATACCTTTGAAGTACCTTTTCTAAATTGGCCAAACACAAGTCAAAAGAATCACTAAAAATTGAAAAATAATCCATAAATACCTCAATGATGTCTCCTACAAGTCCTTCAAAAATAGTCATCATACATCTTTAGAAAGTTCCTAGATTATTGCAAAGACCAAAAGGCATACGACGATATGTAAAAAGACTAAAAGGGCATGTAAAGGTAGTCTTCTCGTAATCCTCTGGTGCTATGAGAATTTGAAAGTAACTGGAAAAACCATCTAAGAAATAATAAAACTCATATCTGACTAATCTTTCTAACATTTGATCAATGTTAGGGAGAGAGAAATGGTCCTTCCTAGTTGCCTCATTCAATTTCCTATAATCAATGCAAACCTTCTAATCGGTCACCAATCTCATTGGGATTAATTCATTTTTTTCATTTGGGCTAATTGTTATTCCCCCCTTCTTTAGTACCACTTGTGTTAGACTTACCCAAATACTATAAGAAATAGGGTAAATGATATTAGAATCTAAAAGTTTAATCACCTCACCTTTTACCATTTTGCTCATATTTGGGGTCAACCTACATTGGGGTTGCACTATGATAAGGGCTAAATTAGTCATATTTTTCCTAGTTATTTGAGGCTCTTTTGTGATACATTTTGTTTAATAACTAGTTATATTCTTTCATATATTAGATTTTACCATTGGAAAGGTATTTTGTTCGTTATTACAGATTTTTGGGGTAAAACAAAGCAAAAACGTCGCAAAATAGAATAGAGACGGCGCCAGCTAAGACAGAGGAACCTGCGCCGGCCATGCACCGTTAACACGAACTTTGAGGTGACAAAAAATTGGTGAAACAGAGTGGAACCGACGCTGGCTCCAGTAGCCAAGGCAGTGCCGGCTACATTATGGAATACATTGTGCAGAATTCGAAAAAAATCAACAAACGAGTAGAGAACCAGAACATAACCGGCACTGACTCCGAGAGCCAAGGCGGCGCCGGCTGTGCTTTGAGGGAATGGCGGAGCTTTGATTTTTCTACGCGATTTTTGGTAATCTGCGGAGTTTTAGTACTTTCTTACTTCTACTCGGCCCAGAACATTACACCAATGAGTTTAGACACTTTCCAAACCTATAAATAGATGGAAAACACAAGGGAAAGGGGGAGAATTCATTGATAATCATAGAAAATCACTCAAATCAAAGGAGGTGCACAATGTAGGGACTTAGATCTATTTTAAAAGTGCATTACCAATATTTTCTTGAGATAAATAATTAAAGGAGGATTGTGCAAAAAGATCTACAAGGGAAGAAGAAGGAGGCTTGTCTATGAGTGTTTTCTTTTACTTTGTTTTCTTTTTCTTAAATAATGATATGTTAATTGTTTTATTGTAATTTGACATTGTTGTAGATATTCAAGATATTTAGAGTTATTTGATCTTTTGATTAACTGATTGTTCTTCTTGGTATTTAATTACTTGGGCATATTATGAAATTAATTAATTGTTTATTTTCATTAGCTTGCTAGACCAAAGAGGTTGATGGTGGTTTCAATTGATTAATTTCATATTTATTGGCTATTAACTTGCTAGACCGAAGAGGTTAATTGCTGAGGATTGAGTAATTAAAGGTTAATTAATGTTTGCCAGACCAAGGATTCATTGATTAATTTTATGTTTTAAATTTGCCAGACCAAGGAAATTTAATCAAGGATTGTGTTTAATGCGTTTTTTGGGTGAATTAGTTGAGACAGACCAAGTGATACTAATTTATCTAGAGGATAGTGATTTCATGGATTGACCATCGAAGTGAATCTTCCTTAATCCTTTATGATGCCAATAGAATAATTGGTTATGATAATGGTTGGATACTTTAGGATCATGTTTGTCTAAATAATGATTTGAGTTACATAATTCTCCATCGTTGACATGTATATATTTTTATTTTTATTTTTTTCTATTTTATTTTATTTCCTTTTCACTTTATTGAGTCAGTTAAACAATAAAAGAAGAGGGATTAATGCATACTTGTTCCTTGAGGATTGACACTCGTTTAAACCCTATGCTATGTTAATGATGAGTATGCTTGCTCATATGTGTAATTTGGGGTTAACGTTTTAATGTAAACTTGATTGGGAATATGCTTAGTTTTTATATGATTTTTATACCCAAATAAATACGCATCACACTACAAGATTTGCTCCCCCTTCTAACAAAATTTTGTGAGTGCAAAAGGAAGGGCTAATTTCCTTAATATTTGTGATCTTTCATGCTATGACTCCCTTATATATTCCCAATAGACTTACCAATTGGGTCTTTTGTTTACAAGTAAGGTCTTTTGCTGTGATCACTGGTAATTTCCTTTTCTTAGCCAAAAATACATATTCCAAGTGCTCGGGGAGGTCTTTTAGGTCCAATTCCAATGGTTCCTTAATGGATGACTTCATCCTTCCCAAACTACTTGTTTCGATTTCCTCAAATTCTCCCAATTCACAACCCTTATTAAAATCCTCCAAATATGCAATTGATTGTTCCTCATGTTTATAAAGAAATTGGCAAATGATTCCTACACAAAATCAAAGATAGACTCGTCAAGCATATCAATCCTTAAATGAAATTCATCAGAAGATATAGGATGTTGCATGCTGTTGTGGATTTTGGTAATGACTTCTTCATCCCCAACCCTAAGTGTCAAATTTCCCCTATCAATATTAATTAATGCTTTGGTTGTAGCTAGAAAGGGTCGGCCTAGGATTAAGAGAACTTTAGAATCTTCATCCATATCAAGAATAACAAAATCTACAGGAAATATAAATCTCTCCACTTTAACCAATACATTTTCGACTATTCCCCTAGGATATTTAATAGCTCTATCCATAAGTTGAATGCTCATCCTAGTGGGCTTAGGCTTACATAGGCTTAGCTTTTTAAAAGTTTTGTATGGCAAAAGATTAATGTTAGCACCTAAGTTGGCTAATACATTACAAAATGTAAGAGTACTAACAAGACAATGAATAGAAAAAATCCCTGAATCATTTTCTTTACGTGGAAAATTCTGTTGGTCTTGCAAGATGGAAGAGTATTCTTCATTTAAAACTACAATGGATAATTTTTCCAACGTATTTTTGTTGACAAGTATAGTTTTGAGGAACTTTGCATATTTAGACATGTGCGTCAAAGTGTGCATCCTTTCTTGCTTTTTGTGTTCGAGTAGGGTAATGTACCAGGGGCTAAAAATTTGGATTTTTAGCTTGTTTTTCAAGTGGCTTACCAAGAGGGGTCGGCACTGGCCTATCTTCTTTAGATGGTGCCGATTCTATGCTAAAATCAGGTAGCTCCTCAACACTTTGTAATGTAATGGCAGCTAAATCTTCTTGCGTTTCCACCCCCAATGGTGACTTTACCATAATATCCATGAAAATCCAAATTTGCCTCTCCATGTTTTGGATCATTATGTTAAATTTGGCCAGCGTGTCATCTATTTCATGAAATCATTTAGTCACTGATAGGGGCTAAAATTATCATTATTTTACTAGTTATTTGAGATTGTTTTGAGATACTTTTGTTGTAATAACTAGGCATATTCATTCCTATTTGACATTTTGCTTCTAAAAAGTGTTTTTGACAATTGTGTAGATTTGAGTTGATTTTGAATAAAAATGTGAAATTTCCAAAACAGACCTGGCACTAAGACTAACTAAGGGACCAGGCACCGGGTCCATTCTGGTTAAAGACCAAAAACAGAGAAAAACAGAACAGACCTGGCGCCAGGTAGGCCAACTAGACCCAGTGCTAGGTCCACTTTGCCCAAAGGCAGTTGTGTGCGAATTTGGTATTTTTCAAATGATTTTGGTATTTTTTGAATTTCACTAGGACTAAACTTCTCAAGTAATGAATTTTGATATCAAGAAGGCTTATAAATACAAGAAAACCACAAGAAAAATGTGTGATTTGAAGGATCCAAGCTAACTACTCACCCACCACACAAATGAGCATTGTTTAAAGAAGGTTTTCAAGAGAAGAAGAAGGGCTTGTCTATGAGTTTTATCTTTTATTCTTTGTTTATTTTTCTTTAACAATGATGTACTTAATGTTCTGATTGTAATTGGATATTATTATAGAGATTATAATTTTGAGTTAATTAAAATTTTTTATCAATCTATTGTTATCTTTGGTAGTTGATTTGTTATTATTGGTTATTAATGCGAGTTCTTCTAATTATCTTGGGAGAACGATGTTAGGAGTTTCATAGCATTAATTTCATATTTGTTAAATCTTAATGGATTTGGGCTACAAAGTTAATATTATAGGACTAAAGTAATCAAAGATTAGCTGATTTTATCTTAAGCAAAGAGTTATTAGCTAATTTCATTCTTTTAAGGAATTGAGCTTAATGCATATTTTGTTTATGTTAGTTTAATTGGCAAATTTGTTAATATTAATCAAAAGATAATAATTCAATGGATTAGGGAACGAAGTGGAATTTATCTAAGTAGATTAATGATGTGGGAAATGATTGAATTTTACTTTACATTCCTTCATGATTCCAAGATGATAATTAATTGAGAGAATTGCCAGTTATGTTCATTATCATGTTTTCTAGAATAATTGTCTAAATTGCATATTCCTACATCATTGAGTTGTATTTATTTCTTTATTTTTTTATTTTCTCACTTTATTTGGATCGATTAAACAACGAATGAAAAGTAATTAGTGCGTACTTGTTCATTTGAGGATCGATACTCGTTAATTCCCATACTATGCTTGCGATGAGTATACTTGATCGTATGTGTGTTTTGGGATTAATGTTTTAATTAAAACTTAACTAAGGGATGGATTTAAATTTGATGATTTTTATACACCCAAAATTTACGGATCAAGTTTTTGGCGCCGTTGGCAGGGATGGGTACTATTGAAAACACTCGAGTCTTGTTGATTTAGCCTTTGTTATATTTGTAAATATCACTAACTTTTGTGTTTAGATAGTTTGTGAATATTTCTAATTTGTTTAATTTTCTTTTCTTTATTTCTTTATTTTTATTTTTGATTTGATTTTTGTTTTTCTTTGAGTGTGAGGTTCAAACCATCATCATGGACAATTATTCATGGGCACACTGTCAAGAGAGCTACAATGATACTAGATTGGCAAGGTTACAAGCTCAGATTAACGCTTTTTGTGAGACGTCACTTGTACTTCAATCAAATCCTTTGTTGCTAACACAAACATGTCTATTAGGGGGTACGAAGAATCTTCTCAACGAATGAGCCATCAAAGAACTCAACTAGTCAAGTTGGTTGACAATGCCATAAAGGCCCATACACTTGCATAAGGGGACCCTAAGAAAAGGAGAGAGAATATAAGGAATAATTGTCTAATGTAATGCAGAAATTTTTTATTCTAATCTATACTCTCATATTTGGTTGAAGATGCTCTTATATTTCTAATTTTTCTTTATCACATAAATTTATAGGTCCTTCTCAATTCACAGAGCTTAATGATGCCATTGATGATATGTTGAATTTACCACGCCTCAAGGAGTTGGATCCTTTAACACTATATCGTAAGAAGTCCTTGGAGAATGATGGTAATTTCTACCCTCCATCCCATTCAAAGGGAGGTAACTTAGTTTTTGTAGATGTGTCGTAAAGTAAGGATTTCTTAATCCCATCTTTGAAAACTCAAATACTAAGTTTTAAGGGGAATTTCAATTGTGACAAATCTTTTGGAGGGTTAAGTGGTGATTCTTATATTTCCACACTTTTTAGACAAAATTTACATATTTGTGTTGGAAACTTAATTTGCATGTCTAAAAGAGTGCTATAGAAGGGGGGTGCATGTATATTCATTGCAACTAATATTTTCCATGAATCCTCCGTTTTTCAAAAACCTCTCTTATTTCTACTTTCATCATGCCTACCCTTTTCAATGAGCTTTAGTTTCTTTTACAACGATTTGATGAGGAAGCATGCTAAGTGGAAAAAGTTTGTATCTTTCTTTTGGGTTTGGTTTAGTTTAAGTGGTTAAGTATCTTTTATCCCCTAGTAATAAGGAAAATATTTTTCATCTTAAGTGTAGGGGAGTGAGTCGTGCCTTTATTTGTTTTCTAAGGATTTCTAGTTTATTTTCCTTTATTTAGGTGTGTCTTTATTTTATTTCCCTTGTGCTTTTAGTTGTGTTTTCTTTTGTAGGTTTGAATAAACCAAGCTCTTCTATTCTTTTCCAAATTCATATTGTTTGGAACTTATTACACTTGGAGAGTATTGCTTAACTCTATCCCTCCAGTATCATTTTTTGGTCCCTTTGGAGATGCTTTCTTGCGTTAATTTTTTTGCCAATAAGGACATTGTCCAGTTTAAGTAAGGGGGAGTGGTTTAGTAATATTCTTTATCCAAGTTTTTATTAATGATCTTGGTGTTTTCTTCGTATGATCTTGGTATCAAACAATTTTGTTAAAAATTTGGAAATTTTGAACATTTGAAAGTGTGGAGATTTTGGAGCTAAATTGTGCTTATTTGTCCATAATGGAGTGATGATTTTCTTACTAATTTTGGATATAGATTTGTCATTCATTATGGTTTAATTTTTATTAAAAAGTAAACTTGTATATTAAATTGGATTTTTGTTAAGTCTTGAGAATTTAAGTTAACCTTGGCTATATTTGGTATTTGAGTTTTGTTTCATTCTTTAAGTTTGAATGTGGATGATATGAGAAAATATGGGAAGAGCTGTTGACTAATTCTTGTATTATGGATTTAAAATTTACTTGACTTTGAGTTGTGAATAAGGAATTTGAGGGGGAAAAAATTGGGTGAAAAAGAAAAAAAAATGTGAGTTGAGTAAAATTGCTTTCATCTGATGAGAAAAAAAAAAAAAAAGACCTTTTGTTGAAAAGGGGTCCGATACGGTGAGTAGAAGAGAAGAAATAAAGAAGCATCATACTCTCTTGAGGCTATTCCGAAGGCAAGAAGGTAAGGAAAGAAAGAAGAAAGAAAAAGAAAATTGCTGAAAAAAAATGATAAATTATGACTATAAGGGGGCCGATACAGTGTGTGAAGAGAAATCTATGCACTTGAAGCTATCAATTCCCAAGTCATATTAGAAAAAAAAAAAAAAAAAGAAGAGTTGAGTGTTTTCCGTATTTCACTAACTCAAGTTGTGTAAATTTGAGTTTATAATAATTGAATTAGTTAAATGGCTTGACTTGTATAATTTATGCTATCTATGTTTTTGCTTAAGGAGTAAGATGATTTTCTTGTACTAGATATAAACTTGTTTAAATTAACTTTGTTGGCCTTGGGGTTGTTTGATTTAATACATGAGTTTATCAGGTTTTGGAAGGGTTGAGTGAATGACAAGTGTATGTTTAAGGTTGGAAGAAGGTTATGTCTTCATTATGGATGAATCATCTAAGGAAAAATTTGCTAAATTATTTTGTCTTGTTCTAAATACTTAGTGTTTTAAATCTTGTTTGCTTGAGGATAAGCAACAATTCAAGTGTGGAAGTATGTAATAGGGGCTAAAATTATCATTATTTTACTAATTATTTGAGGTTGTTTTGAAATACTTTTGTTGCAATAACTAAACATATTCCTTCCTATTTGATATTTTTCTTGTAAAAAGTGTTTTTGACAAATTCGTGTAGATTTGAGTTGATTTCGAGTAAAAATGTGAAAATTTCAGAACAGACATGGTGTTAAGCCTAGCCAAGGGACTAGGCACTGGGTCCATTTTGGTTAAATAGCAAAAACAGAAAAGAATAGAACAGACTCAGCGCCAGGTAGGCCGACTGGACCCGGCGCCAAGTCCACTCTACCCAGAGGTGGTTGTGCGCGAATTTGGTATTTTATAAAGAATTTTGGTATTTTTTGAATTCCACTTAGACTAGACTTCTCAAGCAACCAATTTTGGTATCAAGAAGGCATATAAATACAAGAAAAATATTTTAAAAAAAAGGTGTGATTTGAAGGATCCAAACTACCTACTCATGTTAGGGATATGCCCTAAAATAATTTATACTTATACTATTATCATTATGTATTATAAAATAATACAAGGCATTTCTTTCCATAAATAGTGCATTTAGTTTTGTGGTCATCAAGTAAATGACTTGATAGTAAAACCCTATAACAAATACAATGACAATTCATAAATTGTCTCTGATTGATTATTATTAGTAGAATAATAATAAATTAAGATTAGTATGTTTATAACTTGATGGCTATGTTTTACTGGTCATAGATATATGTGATATCAAGTCAAGACATAAATAAATGTCAAAGAACATTGTATTGGACATGAACCACTACGAGAGTACTTCATGGAATATGTCATAAGTACTTTTTTACCATAATGATATTAAAAGTCCTTCGATCTGATTTCATCATAGGTTCCTACTTGATAAATTCTATATTTTGACATTGTCTAAAGTTGTCTTTAACCAGATAATAAATTAGACCACTGTTGGATGTAGAATAAATCAGGGAGAGGAATATGATTGATAGTGAAGGAATTTGTTCCTCTCAATTTTGGGAGGGATGTCCATGGGCCCCTTGATAAGTTAGACTATTAAAATGCATGGCTATGTTCAAATATATCAATTTGAGATATTGATATAATTTGTTTGAACAGTCTACTAAGAGACCAATAAATAATTGATTAAGCTTAATAAGGATGACATGCTCCATGTCTTATGCTTAGTTTGGATATCATGTGACAAAATAACTATATATAAAGTTATAGTTTGATTCAAAGAGATCATTGATCTTCATTTAACCTGGATAGTTATAATATTTTGCTAGATATGGCTTATAACTTGTGGGCCATTTAAATGCGATTTGGGCACACTGCCAGTGTTAAATGAGCCTATAGGATCACACATTAAGCAAACACGTTAGATTATTTTTCTAGTAATCAGGCCAATGTATTTGGAAATATGTCTAGGTTAATCGAACCTAGAAAAATGACCAGATACAATGAATCTGGAAATATGTCTACATTCGATGTATCTGGAGGATGTCCAGATTATAAGAACCTGACTCGGTAAATTAATTAATTAAATTACCGAGATAATGGCAAAATCTTATCATATTAGTTTTAATTTAATTTAAATTTAAAATAAAATATGATAAGATATTATGAGAGTTGGACTCTAAGAGGTTCGGGTGGTTTTAAAGAGAAAACCCTAGCCATCTTCTTATAGGAGCTCTCTGTTAAAATATTCGTGCCTTCATTACCAGGAAAAAAAATAAGTCTCTCAAAACCCTAGGCGCTAGCACTCCCGGGTAACGAGCTAGTTTGTCGTGTGTATCTGATAAAGGACGTTCGCACATTACAGTATCTAGTGATCGTTTGAGTTGTACATATGCCAAAAACTAGAAGACAAAGGTCTTGATTACATCAAACAGAGGTAATTTTGTAACCCCTAGATCGATCTTAATCCTTTGGCTTGGGTCCTCGGAAGGGATTCATGGATGTTTTCTGCATTTAGGTATCCACGAATCCTAACAACTCAATCACCACTCAAAAGAGTATTGTTCAAAGGAGGTTTTCAAGAGAAGAAGAAGGACTTGTCTATGAGTTTTATCTTTTATCCCTAGTTTATTTTTCTTTAACAATGTTGTGCTTAACGTTTTGATTGTAATTTGAAATTAGTTTGGATATTATAATTTTGAGTTAATTGGAATTTTTTATCAATCTATTGATATCTTTGGTATTTGGTTACTTGTTATCATTGGTTATTGATACGAGTTCTTCTAATTAACTTGCGACAACGATGCTAGGAGTTTCATTGCATTGATTTCGCATTTGTTAAATCTTAATGGACTTGGGTGACGAAGTTAACATTATAGGACTAAAGTAATAGAAGATTAGCTGATTTCACCTCGAGAAAAGGATTATTAGCTAATTTCATTCTTATAAGGAATTGAACTTAATGCATGTTTTGGTTATGTTAGCTTAATTGGCAAATCTGTCAATATTAATCAAAAGATAGTAATTCCATAGGTTGGGAAACAAAGTGAAATTTATCTAAGTAGATTCATGACTTGATAAACAATTGAAATTTACTTTATATTCCTTCATGATGCCAAGATAATAATTAATTGAGAGAATTGCTAGTTAATTTCATTTTCATGTTTTCTAGGATAATTATCTAAATTGCATATTCCTACATCCTTGAGTTGTATATATAATAGGGGCTAAATTGGTCATATTTTACTGAGTTATTTGAGGTTATTTTGTAATACATTTTGTACAATAACTAGTCATATTCTTTCATATTTGAGATTTTACCATTTGAAAGGTATTTTGTTCATTATTTCAGATTTTTGGATAAAACGAATCAAAACCGTCGCGAAACAGAGAAGAGGCGGCACCGGCTATGGCCCTTGGAACCGGCGCTGGCTGTACACTGGTTGCGCAAACTTCAAAGTGATGGAAAAAATTGTAGAAATAGAGTAGAACAGAACCAAGGCAGCGCCGACTGTGAGGCTGGAACCGGTGCCGGCTGCACTCTGGAACTTATGCACACAATTCGGAGAAAAATCGACGAACAAGTGGATAAGCAGAACACAGGCGGCGCCGGCTCCGAAGGACCAAGACGTCGCCAGCTGTGTTCTATCCTTGAGGCAGTGCTGTGATCTTTCTACGCGTTTTTGGAAACCTGAGAAGTTTTAGTATCTTCCAACTTCTACTTAGCCAAGAACTTTGTACCTACGAGTTTAGGCACTTCTTAAGCCTATAAATAGATGAAATATACAAGGGAAAAGGGAAGAATTCATAAATCATCATAGAAAATCACTCAATCGAAGGAGGAATTCTTTAATTCAAGAAAGGTTGTACAAGAAGGTCTTTAAAGGAAGAAGAAGAAGGCTTGTCTATGAGTGCTTTCTTTTACTTTGTTTTCTTTTTCTTAACAATGATGTTTTAATTGTTTTATTGTAATTTGACATTAGTTTAGATATTTATAATATTTAGAGTTATTTGATCTTTTGATTAACTGATTTTTATTCTTGGTATTTAATTACTTGGGTTGATTGCGAGATTAATTAATTGTGCCGTTAACTTGCTTGAAAATAGGTTTGATGGTTTAAATTGATTGATTTCATATGTGTTGCCTTTTAACTTGCTTGAAAATGGGGTTAATTGCAAGAATATAGTAATTAAAGGTTAATTGATGTTTGCTAGAATATGGATTCAATTGGTTAATTTCATGGGTCAAGTTTGCCTGAGAATGGGACTTGATCAAAGAATTGTGTTTAATGCATCTTTTGGGTAAGACTGGTTGAGACAGGGTATGTGATACTAAGTTACCTAGAAGATAGGGATTCATGGATTGAGAAAGAAGTGAGTCTATTTTAATTCTTCATGATGCCAAGAGAATAATTAGTTATAATAGAGGTTGGGTACTTTAAGATCATGATTGTCTAATCAATGATTTGAATTACATAAATCTACATCCTTGACATGTATATATTTTTGTTTTCATTTTCTTTTGTTTTATTTTATTTCGGTTTTGTTTTATCGAATCGGTTAAATAATAAAAGAAAGGTAATTAATGTCTACTTGTTCCTTGAGGATCGACACTCGTTTGAACCCTATGCTCAGATAATGATGAGTACGCTTGATCATATGTGTGATTTGGGTTGAGCTTTTTAATTTAAACTTAATTGGGAATGTGCTTAGTTTTTGTATGATTTTTATACCCAAGTCAGGACACATCAAGTTTTTGGCGCTGTTGCCAGGGAACAATAGCATGAAAGCTTAGATTTTGTTGATTTAACCATATAAATATGTAAATATGTATACCTGTTCTTTCCACAAAACAGTGCTATCTTTTGTATTTCGTGTATTCTTGTATAACCTTGTAACATAACTTAACCAACTAACTTGGACTGTGTTTGAATTACTAACTTTGTAACCTTGTTGTTTTGTTATTTTTTGTTTAACCATTAATTATATATCTAACTTGCTTCTTGTTTTCTTAAGTGTTACCCCTGGTAGATGACCCGAAAATCCAACGGCGAGATAGTCGATTTTGACCTTGAAATCGAGAGGATGTTATCAAAAATTCGCTGAACAATTGAAAGGAATCTGATTGTCGAGATGGATGATGCTCAACAGAACAATGCTGGGAATGACAGGAGGGTTATGAACGACTTTTTGAATCTCGCAATCTTGGGCACAGGCTCGAGTATCACTAGACCTAGGATAGATGTAAATAATTTTGAAATAAAGCCCAACATTATCCAAATGGTGCAGAATATGGTTCAATTTGACGGGCTACCGAAAGAGGATCCCAATACTCACTTAGCTAGCTTTCTTGAGATTTGTGATACCTTCAAGATGAATGGTGTTTTTAAAGATGCCATTAAATTAAGACTTTTTCCTTTTTCCTTAAGAGATAGAGCTAAATCGTGATTAAAGTCTTTACGTACACGTTCCATCACAACTTGGAATGCCCTAGCTGAAATTTTTTTAGCCAAATATTTTCCTCTAAGTAGGACAGCCAAACTTAGGAATGAAATATTCGCCTTCCAACAACTAGATTCTGAGCCTTTATATGAGAGTTGGGAGAGATTTAAGGAAATGTTAAGAAAATGCCCACATCATGGATTCGAGCTAAGAATGCAAATGCTTATCTTCTTGAATGGCCTCACGTTCGCAACACGGCAAGTGGTGGACTCTTCTACAGGTGTTTCCATCAACCTAAGACCCCAGAACAGGTATTTGAGCTTATTGAAAATTTAGCTTCTAATAACTATTCTTAGAGAAGTGCAAGGTCAAAGGCTCGTGTGCAAGGAGTGCACAAAGTGGATGTTGTGGTATCATTAGAGGCTAAGGTAGACACCTTAACTCAAAAGATAGAACAGTTGGTGATGCCTCAAGGCCAAGTTTTAAATGTCAACTGCGATTTCTGCGAAGAGGGACACCCCAATCATGAATACCAAAAGATAGGGTCATTCCAAGAAATTTCGGAGCAAGCGGCCTTCGCAGGTAATGTCCGGCCAGGTAACAATCCATATAACTCTACCTATAATCCTAACTGGAGAAATCACCCTAATTTCTCTTGGAGCAATGGGAATCCACCTAGGCAAAGTTCTTTCAATTTTGGAGGTAACCAAAAAAATCTAAACTCCATGAACAACACGGCAGCACCTCAAAAACCACCATTAGAAGAATTGATTGGCTAATTGGTAAGTACCACGAAGACTAAGTTCCAAGTAGTCGATGCGACAACAAGAAACTTAGAGGCTTCCATGCGCAATTTGGAGAACCAAATTGGTCAACTAGCCAAACTCTTGGGGGATCGTCAAGCAGGGACACTACCAGGGAATACGGAGGAAAATCCACAGGATCACAACCGTGGAAAACCTTGAAGCATTTCTTTTATCTTTTCTTTACTTTTCGTTTTTGTGATAAGGACAATTTTTTATCTATATTATTCTAATTCCAGTGCATTATCCAACATTCGTGTGTTTTTCTGCATTCTTATTAAAAAAATAATAATAATGGAGAACCGGATAGAACAGAGCTGGGCTAGCGCCGATTCCTGTCGGGTGGAGCATAATTAAAGGACCATTTTGGCCACTTTTTCTTCAAAATCCCCATTCTCCCTCGCAAATCCTCTCAAGCCCGCGTCGGCTTCACAGCCCTCAGTGCTCAAAATTTGATTTTTCAACTCCTAAACACCTCTATAACATCTATTGACTTCTTTTTTTGTTGATCCTACGGATCAAACACCTCAAAAGTTTTGATTTTTCACAACAAAATCATATTCAATCCACAAGCAAAGGGAGTAGATTTTCACAAAAAGCTTGCATCTTTTGCTTGCCCATGCATATAAAAGCATGAAGGTTTGATTTTTATTTTATTCATACGGTTAAATTGATGGAGATGATTTTTTCTAATTCTAGGGACAGTTTTGGCTGAAAATTGGGAATTATGTATGCTATGATGGAATTGTGCATTCCTCCTTGAGCTTCATGAATTGGATTACATTAGGAGTTATTGAGCCTTCACTACTTAATTCATGCTTATAATCATTCTAAAATTCATATAGCTCAGGCTAGAATTGTGGTTATTGGTGATACTTGAATATATGGAACATGTATTGTTGATCACATAATACCATGATACTGCCTTCATTCACACGATCATGTTTATTAGCATGCTTTGAGGATATCAGCACAGTTATGCTTTACAGTGAACATTACATGCATTGTGCAGGTTATGTTGAATTGATTAAAGGTGATTGATTGAATTGGTTGTTGGAGTTGATATATATTGAAGGAGTTTGGGTATTGTGGACTGTAAGCTTGGTTGAGGGTTGTGTGCGATTTGAGGAATATCTGTGCAGGGGTAGCTATACTATATCCAGTCATTGAGCTTACTTGTTCCCTCTTCTTATTACACCTATTCCTTACCTAACCATGTCTAGAGCAAGGAGTCAGTCTTCTAAAAGGGCGAGAACTTCCTCGTCCCCAGTCCCATCATCCGTTGATCCCTTATCTCTTAGACCTACTGAGTTTGTTGATACCTCTTGTAAGGAATGGTATAGTAGGAGAGCTTCTAATAAGATTATTGTTGAGCGTACTTTCTCACCCACCTTAGACCGGTACTCAAATTAGGAATGATGTTTAGACGGCTAGGGTGGGGGTCGATAGTACAATTGAAAGGAACTTATTGTCCCATGCTTGTTAAGGAATTCTATGCTAATATGACGGATAAGGGCAATAAATATCTTCTGCATATTGAAACAAGAGTGAAATGAGTTCCTATTATCATCACTTAAAATCAATTAGCTAACCTCCTCCAGGTTTTTAACGATGATACTTGGTAAGGGATTGATGTGAATAATCAAAAGATTCTTTCGGACCCGAATTGGGATGTTAGAGGGACGAGAGCGAACCTAGGCTTATATAAGCATAATGCCTTTCAAGCTAATAGCTTCTATTCCAACAATGATTTGGCAGCTAATTTTTGCGCTTTAGTTTACATGTTTGGGTTTAATGTTGTCCCCCCATGCTAGTGGTTTCAATGAGACTAGGCTTATTAACACTTATATTTTGCGTCGAATGATGACCACATTACCTATCCCTCTTGCCCCGTTGATTATCCAATCTATTAGGGAGGTTGTTCATCACTGTCTTTCCACAAAAGTCTTTGTTTTTCCCTTGGTTATAATGAAGATTCTAAAAGACTTTGGGGTGATTCTTGAGGGAGAACTCATGAAGGCTACCACTGAGCACGATATGGTCACTGAGCAAACTCTTATGAGTTGCGGGTACAAATATAGCCAGGAGTTGAAGAAGTGGCTCACTCCCTTCGAGGTCCAACATCTTGGTCAGGTAAGGCCACTTATAGCGGAGGAGGAGGAGCCACCGCCAACGGCACGTGCTAGAGTTGGTAGTTCTTAGTCTTACTCTCGGACTGACTTTGAGACCACCGTACTAGGGTGCCTCGACCAACAAATGGCGGTGCTCCTACGCTTGTAGGGTACTATGAAAGATATGGCTAGACGGCAAGCTACCATGGAGCAGCAGTTGACCGAGTTGAAGCAGCATTCTTCTAGGCCACATGGTGGTGCGGGCACCTCTACACTTGATGATACTGAGAAGGATGAGGATGATAATGATACGGAGGAATGATGATACGGAGGACTAATGATGCTTGTCTATATTTGCTCGCTCACTCTTGTTTTTATTTTCTTTCTCTTTTCATGTTTTTGTTTTAAGTTAGTTTGGCTTTCCTTTCTTTGTATTTTTCTCCTTTATTTTGTTTTTGGCTTTATTTTCTTTTCTAGTTGTTATGCTTTGGTATTTTCTTTTGTATTTTTTAGGTACTTTGATGATGCCTCCCTCTTCAAGCATTCAGCTCTTGTACGACACGATGCATGAAAGTTTATTGTTCTTATCTCTTCTCCTTTATATTTTTGGTCCCATGGTATTGTTTGTTCTTGTTATATTTATGTGGCCATTGAGGACAATGTCCAGTTTAAGTGTGGGGGAGTGATTTGATTGACAAGTCTTCTATATATATTCTTTAGCCTTCTTGGGAGTAATAATTTTTTGTGCGATAATTTTTCAAAATTTTTTGAGTTTCTGTGCGATTTCAAGTGATACTTTTTAATGCATGTCTTTATGATGGATTATAGAGCATATGTTCTAGATCATTTATGGCTTATGCATGACTTTTTGCACCTACTTGGATAAAGTAGTTCTTAATCTAATGCTTTACATTATTCTTAAACCTGTTTTTTTTTTCTAAAATTCATAGAGCATTCTATAACTTACTTGAATACTTCTCGAGGCGAAATAAGAAAGGCAATCATAATTTAACTTATGAATGATGGTAATAGGCCTTTTTTGGATAGTTTGAGCTTTTCAAGCCTACCTATTGTTATATTATCCCTAGTGCCTATTTTGAGTCTAAATTATTGATTTCTTTCTTTAAAATCCGTCACAATATTTTGTCCATTACTTGTGCTAAGAGTTTGCATAATTTTCCAAATCTTTATGCTCTTGAAGGATGAAAGTATATGTATGATGAGAAAGAATGCAGGGATAAAGATTATGACTTGTTACTTTCAGTCATGGATCAATTACGAGTGGAGTTGGGAAAAGAAAGGAAGTAGAATGGAAGAAAGAAAAAAATTTTTGAGCTGAAAAATGAGAAAGAAGAAAAGAAACGAGAGGAATTGAAAAGAGAAAACAACAAGCTGCTAGAAAAGTGAGTGAAAAAAAATTGAAAAGAAAAAAATAGAAGAAGGAAAAAAAAAAGAGAAAAGATCACAAAAGGGATGGTGATTGAACTGTGAAAGTTAAGTTCATATAAAACACTTGACACCATTGTTGGAAAATTGAGTGATCTTGAGAAAAAGAGTTAATGACAAAAAGAGGGGAAAGAAAAAGAGAACAATGCAGGATTTGCTTGAAGTGCATAAGGTTTGTTATATAAGGTTATGGTTTGATTGATTCTTGGAATAGGAGAACAAGAAGAGTTGGAAATTATAGACTTATTTTCGTTACCCTTTTCTTGCTAACTCTCAGTTTTTCTTTGATTTTTGATTTTCCTATATCCTTCGTTTGCTAAGCTACATTACAAGCCTTTAGCCTTACATTACAAGCTTAAAAGTCCTACTTGATCTAAGTAGAATCATGATATGTCTCGGATTAGTGGAGATAGTGTATGGAAAGTAAGCATATGGAATGCATATTCTTTTTGAATTGACTTCTTTCCAATGGTTTGAGAATATTGTGAAGTATTGTGATGGTTCTACTAAGTCATTTATCACTACACAAGTCTTGCATTGGTTGTGAAAGATTTAGTATCATATGTTTTATGTTCACGAATGAAGAAATCATTAAAGATATGGTTTTGGAATTGATTGAGTGACTTGATTAAAACCTTGTGTTTTTCCTACTTGTTTTTGATACTTTGCTTGAGGACAAGCAAAGAGCTAAATGTGGGAGAATATGATAGGGGATAAATTGGTCATACTTTGCTGAGTTATTTGAGGTTCTTTTGTAATATATTTTGTGCAATAACTAGTCATATTCTTTCATATTTGAGATTTTACCATTGGAAATATATTTTATTCATTATTTCAGATTTCTGGGCAAAACGAATCAAAACCGTCGCAAAACAGAGAAGAGGCGGCGCAGGCTGTGGCCCTTGGAACCGGCGCCGGTTGTACACTGGTTGTACAAACTTCAAAGCGATGGAAAAAATTGTAGAAATAGAGCAGAACAGAACTAAGGCGGCATCGGTTGTGAGGCTGGAATTGGCACTGGCTGCAGTCTGGAACTTATGCGAACAATTCAGAGAAAAATCAGTGAACGAATGGAGAAGCAGAACACATGCGGCGCCAGCTCCGAAGGACTAAGGTGGCGACGGCTGTGTTCTGTCCTTGAGGCGGTGCTGTGATCTTTCTACGTGTTTTTGGAAACCTGTGGAGTTTTAGTATCTTCCAACTTTTACTTGGTCAAGAACTTTGTACCTACGAGTTTAGACACTTCTTAAGCTTATAAATAGATGAAAAGCACAAGGGAAAAGGGAAGAATTCATAAATCATCATAGAAAATCACTCAATCGAAGGAGGAATTCTTCAATTCAAGGAAGGTTGTATAAGAAGGTCTTCAAAGGAAGAAGAATGAGGTTTGTCTATGAGTGCTTTCTTTTACTTTGTTTTCTTTTTCTTGACAATGATGTTTTAATTGTTTTATTCTAATTTGACATTAGTTTAGATATTCATAATATTTAGAGTTATTTGATCTTTTGATTAACTGATTGTTATTCTTGGTATTTAATTACTTGGGTTGATTGCGAGATTAATTGATTGTGCCGTTAACTTGCTTGAAAATAGGGTTGATGGTTTAAATTGATTGATTTCATATTTGTTATCTTTTAACTTGCCTGAAAATAGGGTTAATTACAAGAATAGAGTAATTAAAGGTTAATTGATGTCTGCTAGAATATAGATTCAATTAGTTAATTTCATGTGTTAAGTTTGCCTGAGAATGGGACTTGATCAAAGAATTGTATTTAATACATTTTTTGGGTAAGACTGGTTGAGACAGAGTATGTGTTACTAAGTTACCTAGAAGATAGGGATTCATGGATTGAGAAAGAAGTGAGTCTATTTTAATTCTTCATGATGCCAAGAGAATAATTAGTTATGATAGAGGTTGGGTATTTTAAGATCATGATTGTCTAATCAATGGTTTGAATTACATAAATCTACATCCTTGACATGTATATATTTTTGTTTTCATTTTCTTTTGTTTTATTTTATTTCAGTTTTTGTTTTCTTGAGTCGGTTAAACAATGAAAGAAAGGTAATTAATGTCTACTTGTTCCTTGAGGATCGACACTCGTTTGAACCCTATGCTCAGATAATGATGAGTACGCTTGCTCATATGTGTAATTTGGGTTGAACTTTTTAATTTAAACTTGATTGGGAATGTTCTTAGATTTTGTATGATTTTTATACCCAAGTCCGGAAACATCTATATATATTTCTTTATTTTTATTTTTCTTATTTTCTCACTTTATTTAGGTCGGTTAAATAATGAATGAAAATTGATTAGTGTGTACTTGTCCTTTTGAGGATCGATATTCATTAATTCCTTATGATATGCTTGTGATGAGTATACTTGCTCGTATGTGTATTTTGAGATTAATGTTTTAATTAAAACTTAACTAAGGGATGGATTTAAATTTGTTAATGTTTATACATTCAAAATTTACGCATCAGTCACTTAGGTTGCAAATTTTCCCAATACCCCTTCTAAGGTAGTTGAGTCAGATGGCCGAGGTATTATCTCTTGGGATAGGTTCGGGTACCGTCCTATGTTCCAATTGGCTATGTTACCTATAGATTTGTCAAAATGGGCTAAGCCCATGGGCGTTGCTTGACCTGCAAGTAATATGGGCTAGGGTGGGTTGCAATTTTTCAAGCCCATATTTCAACCGGGCTGAGCTCATGGGTTGAGTGGGGCTGGGCTAGGATTGGTCCATAGGCCACCTCTTTTTCTTTTTTTTAATTCTCAAATTCAAAAATTACAAAAGTTTCAAAAGTTAAAACCATATACTAATTATAGATGATGATGGTAATATATAACAACTTTCTAAATTTCTTTAACTAGTTAATAATTAGTAAGTATAATACTAATTATATTCTTCTTTCTTATTGTGATTTGTGATTATTAGATGAACAATCCGACCTTAAAACAGTCATGTCAAATATATCATCGTTAATAGTAAATTCAAATAAAATTATTGAAGAAATCTTAGATGATTGAAGAATGTGCATATTTTTGGTAGACTGGTAGTATGAGCAATACTTTTAGCCTTTCATGGCATTTTTATGAAATTGTGAAACAAATGTTGATTTTTAATTTTGATGTTTCTAAATTTGAACTTTTAAATTGGATTACTATATTTATATATTTGAGAGTTATGGATTTAATATGTGATTTGTGATGCTTAATTCTCGGATTTGTTAAAATTGTAAATTTATGTAGAATTATGTGTGTAAAGTATAATAGATAAAATATGCTTAACTTATTATTTGATACTTATATTTTATTTTAAGTTATAATTTGATTCATTATATTTGTACTAGAGTTAGAATTAATGACTGAAAAATATAAATATGGCATGAATTTTTTTTAAAAAATATTATTTTTATATAAATGGCCCATGGGCTAAGAAGGGCTGGGCTGGACTTAGGATTTTGAGGCCCATCAAAAAAATGGGTTGGCCCATCCCGACCTATATTTCTATCAGCCCACGTGGGCTGGGCTGAGCTGGGCTAGACTGGCCCATTTTTACAGCTCTAGTTACTGGCATATGGTAGTTTGTTAGTATCATATACGTATAGTACAATATCAAATCAAGTTAGTTAGTTAAGGTCTATGTATACAACAAAATATGGCACTAAGTTACACAAAAAACATATTTATATATTTACATATAGAAATAGAAACATATAAACATGGGTAAATCAATAAAATTCAAGCTTTCGGGATATTTTTCCTCGGCAATGGTGCCAAAAACTTTATGCGTAAATTTTGGGTGTATAAAAATCATTAAATGTAAATCCATTCCTAGTCAAGTTTTAATTAAAACATTAATCCCAAATTACACATACGAGCAAGTATACTTACCGTAAGCATAGTATAGGGAATTAAAGAGTATCGATCCTCAAAAGAACAATTATATACTAATCACTTTTTATTCATTGTTTAAATGACCCACTAAAGTGATAATATGATAAAAATAAAAATAAAAATATATACAACTCAAGGATGTAAAAATATGTAATTTAGAAAAATATTTTTGAAAACATGACAATAAATTATTTAGCAAATATCACAATCAATTATTATCTTGGTCTCATGAAGGTTTTAAAATAGACCCACTTTGTTTGCAATCCATGGAATCACTATCTTCTAGTTAAATTAACAAACATATTCTGTCTCAACTAATTTACCCAAAAGATGCATTAAAATCAATCCTCATATAAACCGCTATATTCTAGGTGATTTAAAATATGAAATTAGTAAATGAATCAATATTCTAGCAATCATCAACTAACATTTGATTACCTAAGTTCTTGACAATTAGCCTCTTTTTCATACAAGTTAAGAGATAACAAATATGAAATTAATTAGTTGAAGTCATTATCAACCCCTTTTTCAAGCAAGTTAATAACAAGAATCTATTAATCAACTTCGTAAGAAAAATAAGTAATCAAATCCCAAGAAAAATAATTAATTGATCAAAAGACTAAATTGACTCAAGAAATCATGAATCCCAAAATAATGTCAAATTACAATGAAAACATTAATTACATCATTATTCTAGAAAAAGTAAACAAAGTTTAAAAGAAAGAACTCATAGACAAGCCTTCCTTTTTCTATTTGAAAACCTTCTTGAATAATTATCCTTGAATGATGAATCTCTTCTTCTTATGAGTGTTTTGCAATTTTCATCCTTGGATTCACACATTTCTCTTATGTTTTTCTTGTATTTATAGGCCTTCTTGACACCAAAATTCATGACTTGAGAAGTTTAGTCCGAGTAGAATTCAGAAAATATCAAAATCCTTTGGAAGATACTAAATTTACTCGTAAACAAAGTTGTACCGACTCTGAAAAAAATAGACTCGGTGCCTGGTCACTTTGACCAGTCTGGCACCGAGTTGCTTTTGGTTTCTCCTCAAAATTGCTCTATTTTTCTCTACTTTTCTAGAGTAGATCTGGCGCCGGATTAGGTAGCTTAACCTGGCACCAGGTCAAGTCTGGAATTGCACACTTTTTGGTCGAAATTTTTTAATTCCTGCATAAATTCATCAGTAACACTTTCCACAACAAAATATCAAATTGGAGGGAATATGTCTACTTATTACATCAAAAGTATCTCGAATTAACCTCAAATAACTAGGAATTTAGTGATGAATTTAGCCCCTATCACATTAATTCTCAAGTATGACTCATTTTGTACCTTGTTCTGAGACTAATAATGCTTCCTATAATACAGATTTTTTTCTTCAAAGAAATGGAAAGGATGCATAGAATTCTAAGGACTATTATATCGAATAGGAAAACTAAGTTCCTTAATCATTTTTTGAGGGTTTTATGGAATGAACTTGGCACTAACATTTTGTTTTCTACAACTTACCACCCTCAGATGAATGGACAAATAGAAGTGGTCAACTGGACACTCATGCAACTCTTGAGGACCACCATCAAGAAGAGCTTAAAGAATTAGGAAGAGTGTTTGCCACACATTGAATTTGCATACAATTCATTCACTCTACTACTTCCTATTCTTCATTTGAAATTGTATATGGTTTTAACCCTCTAACTCTTTTAAACTTAGTTTTTTGCTTATGGGCAACAGGTTGAGCCTTGATGGAGCTTGGAAGGTAAAATTAGTGAAAACCCTCTATGAAAAGATAAAGGCTAACATTGAGAAGTGAAATGATTAGGTCACTTTCAAGCGCAATCAAGGAAGGAAAAATGTGTCGCTTGAGACTAGAGATTAGGAGTGTGTGCATCTTCACAAAGAGAGGTTACTAACACATAGGAAGACAAAGCTAGAGCCAAGAGGAGATGGCCCCTTCCAAGTCATTGCCAAATTTGGAGACAATGCCTAGAAGATCAACTTACTCAATGAGTATAAAGTGAGTGGAACATTCAAGTTAGTGACTTATCTCCCTTTGATGTAAGTAATGATTCATGGAAGAATCAACTTCAAAAGGGGGAGATAATGGGGATCAATTCACCATCAAGACCAATTACAAGAAGGGGGAGTAACCTTACAAGGATCAATAACGAGATCACGCACTAAGGGAATTCAAGAAAGCTTCTAAGCTTTTATGAAGCCAATTTTGAGGATGGAAGAACTCTGGAGGGGAAGTTGAAGGTGTTAGTGTTGTGCCCTAGAGGCAATCACTTGTACATTGTATATGACACATTTTATTTTAATAAAAGGCATTATTTATCTTACAGTTTCTTTTGTTTATTTTAAGTAATATAACATTTCAATAAAGTCCCTAGTACAATACTGTGTTAAGGAAATTATGATAGAGATCATAATATGAGATTCCTACTACAATGGATGGTGTTAGTACTTAAATAGTCCCAAGTCATAGTATTAATGAGACAGGACATCATTAATACGTTAAGATTAGTATGTGTTAGACTTCCTAATTTGATCAGGCGGTGGTTCTCATAACCGTGAGTATTGAGATACTCAAAGTTAACACATGGATGCTTGTTAATGGAACAAGTTCATTAGATGACCTAGCTTTGAGATAATCACATGGATAACTATTTAGTACCAGTGATATAATCTCAATATAACAAACGTGCAAGTATCATTAGACTTGAGATCTCTAAAGTACTTTGTTTGCTGAGCTTTGTACTTTGATTCCAATCTCTGGAGCTCGATCGAAGGCCGCCTATGGGATGGATATTGGGTACATTGTGAGGCAAACAAAAGTAGTTGAGAGGGTCAATAAAGGATTCACCACTCCTAATAGTAGGGGCGAATATCTCACGACCACTTGTAGGAATTACTACTGAAAGTCATTGGCCAAGGCGATTGTGTATTGGAAACAGTTCCAATTGATACAATTCTAGAGTAGTCGGTTCCTGGTACAAGTACTATTGTATTTAGGCCAGAATTAATTCTGGAGGGAGTTGGCACTAATTCCGTACTCCAAACCGAATGAGATATTGTATGGTGAAAGGAGTTAATTGCACTGAAATTTGTTATTGAAGGGTTCATGTCAAGCCACATAACTTCCTGGACTCTTGGGTGGTCATGATGTGTTGCTAGATACCGCTCATGATCTGGGAATATGGGTTTATTAATTGATGAATTAGTAAACCAATCCTGGTTAGAATTAATAGGATTAATTTTAATTAATTATGAATTATTAATCTCAAAGAAGTTTGGATTAAATCATGTTCGCTACCAATTAACTGGGAAACCTAATAGGCCACACACAATAGAGGATTATATGCTCAAGGTGTTATTTGATAACATTGTGGGGTTGATTGAGAGAAAGAGAAGTCGTTGTAGACAAATTATAATTAGTTATAATTTGTGGTCTAAATTATAATTCTGAGAACTAGATGTTTCCAATTACAATTAGGGAATTCTAATAGGATTAAAATTCTCAGTTTTAGCAGGGTTTTAGATATATATGTATGATATAACCAAAAACCCTAGCTGATGTTGAGTCACACGAAATCCAGCCAAAAATAGCTGAACAACACATGATTCTCTCTCATTTGTTCTCTCTTTCTCGTTTTTCTTCTTGAAAGAAAAACCCTAGCCACCATTAATTTTTGCTAGCACAAAAATTTTGGTGCTTGAGTATACCTATATGTGGATTACTATTAGAGATAATCACATACTGTGATTGTAGTGGGTAGACGTTCAACTCATGTGGAGGTTGATCACGAGGATTGCTGGATCGTGCCTCAACTTGAAGAAGAAGTTTTTGTTCTTCGGACGATCACGCAAAGGTAAAAGCTGTTACCTTTACCCTCATTATGTCTTGTTTTTCACACATAGATGGGTCCTGGGATGGTATCTCGTTTTATTTTCCGCTGCGCCGTATAGGATACAAGCCTGAGATACCCAATAGTGGTATCAGAGACATGCTATGTGTGGTCTACGGACATTGTTTTGGCATGAAAAACTATTTTCATGTTTATCTTTGTTTGCTGTGAAAATCATTTTCACTCGTGTCGAAATCATTTTGATTTTTATGAGTTGGGTCTGTAGCACAATATGATTGTGTTATAGTCATAGAGTATTTCGAAAAGATGCTTTCTTTGGTGCTGAAAATTTTCTGCAGGAAAACATTTTCTTGCAACATAGATGTTGCCCTCCGTTTCATCTTAATTTTCTGTTTTGATTTTGTTTAAACTAACAAATTGGTTGTTATTTATAGCTTCAAAATAGAAAATACAGCTGAGAATTGTTCTCACTGAAAATTTGCAGAAGAAGAAAGCACCAGAAATTGTTTCTAGAATTTTTTGAAAATCGCCGCCATTGTTGCAGAACACAAACAGCGCCGGCTTTGGCCTCCAAGCCAGTGCTGGTTCTATTCTGTTCGCAATGTCCGAAAATCATTTTTGGAAGGAAAATTTTTTCGGAAACTAGAATAGAGCCGACGCCGGCTCCAGATTCCGAACCGGCGCCGGTTCTGCTCTGTTTGCAACTTCCAGCTATTTAAAAAAAAAATTCCGGAACAGAATTTTGAAAGGAAAAAACCTTATTTGATGAGAGAAGGGACCCGAAAGCATTTTCTCAAAATTAGTTTTGAGACAATCAATTTTGCTCTTCAAAATAATGATTTTGAAAATCTAAAATTAATGTATTCTCTAAAATGGTGATTTTAGAATTTGTTTTATTTTTCCAAAATAGTGATTTTGGAATAATAAAAGTATATGTTTATTTTGTTTAAACATAGTCAATGGCATGGTGGATGGTTATGGACTTAAACCAATTATATCTGTCCATGCATTTTATAGTTTTGGTTTTTATGAAATAGGGCCTGCGTGTCCTGCCTTCTCTAGAATTCTTGTGTAGTTCTCTTCTCATCTAACTCCTCTCGAATGTAACTCGAGGTTTTCTCTCTTTAGGAAATTATGTAATTAGTTTACATAGGTTAGATAGGAGTAGAATTATTTTATTCTGGAGATGGCAACCAAAACAATGTGAGGAGGTAAGACCTTCTACTTAAATCATGCATGCACACATAGGGTTAACTATATTAATTTCTTTTATGGCTTAAATAAATTAATTTAGGGTAAAGTCCATAACCATACCACATAATCGCTTTATTACCATGATTATCAATTATATGATTATTGATTATTATGCATGTCATTCAATGAAATCACTAAAAGGAACAAAACCCTCAATTAATATTAAACCTAATTCCTTCCGTTAATATAGTAAGAACGAGAGTCCTTTTTGAAGACCAGGTTGTTGGGTAAACCCAAGCCTACTTGACATTGGGCATGTTCAAGTTATAGAATTAAATTCCTGATTAATGGGTCGAGTTTAACTAAATTCTTTATCCCGGTTGGGCAAACTCAAGCATAAAGAAATTTAGAGGAAAAGTTGGGGTAGCCCAGAAGGCTTTAAGATTAAAAACTGTTAATCACCCAATGATCCGATAGTTACATACGATGTAATTGGTATTGGATACCTACCAATGAACTCAAGGGTGGCTTGTTGGGCAAACCCAAGGTTATTCTTGAGTAATTTGGATACCGGTCCACTAGGAAAGCTTCCAACGGGCTTTCCCGAATTAGTAGTGGGAGCTATTGGTTTGAGTAAAATAGTGGCGTAAAAATGCGTTTAATTAAAGTCCTAATTATTTGCATATCATGTGCATATACAAGTAGCTAATATTCTTTATCTTTACATCTAGGTCACTTGCATCATGTCAACGAACTTGAACTTACGTAGCATTTTGGAAACCAACAAGTTAACCGAATCAAACTATCTCGACTGGTATAAAAATTTGAGAATCGTTCTCAAATTGGAAAAGTTACTCTATGTGCTAGATGCTCCTATTCCATCACCACCAGCCCAAGATGCTTATGCTGATGAGCATGCTGTCCACAAGAGGCACAAGGAGGATAGCGATACAACATCATGTATTATGCTGGCATCCATGACTCCTGAGTTGCAAAAACAGCACGAGCATATAGATGCTCAATCGATCATTTTACATCTTCTAGAGCTGTTTGATGCCTAAGCCAGAACTGAGAGATATGAGATCTCGAAGCAATTATTTCATTGTAAAATGGTAGAGGGTTCTTCTGTGGCCACTCATGGGCTGAAGATGCTAGGCTTGATAGAGAAGCTTGGATCTTTCGGGTTTACAATGGACCATAACTTTAGTGTTGACTTAATTCTTCAGTCTTTGCTTAATAGTTTCTCACAATTTGTGATTAACTATCAGATGAATAAGATTGAGTCCACTATCCCTGAGTTGATCAATCTTCTCAAAATTGCGGAGTCCTCCATGAGGGATTCCAATGTGATTTTAATGGTAGAATCTTCCTCTTCTAAGAAGAAAGTTCAAAAGAAGAAGAAGAAGGCTCCTATGAAGCCCAAAGGTGGTGTGAAAAAGAAGGACGCAACTACCAAGGACCCATGCCATCATTGTGAGAAGATGGGCCACTGGAGGCGCAACTGCAAAGCCTACTTAGAGACCATCAAGGACAAGAAGCAGAAGGAGAAGCTTACAAGCACTTCTACTTCTTCTCCAGGTATGTTTATGATTGAGATAAATACTGCCTTTAAAAATGAGATATGGGTATTAGATACCGGATGTGGATCTTATTTGTGTAATAACTTGCAGGGACTAAAGAGCAGTAGAAGGCTAGAGAAAGGTGACGTGGACCTACGTACTGCAAATGGGGCAAAGGTTGCTACACTTGCTGTGGGGACATATGAGCTAAATCTGCCTTCGGGATTAATTCTAGAACTGAAAAACTGTTATTTTGTACCAGTATTAATGAAAAACATTATCTCAGTTGTGTGTTTAGACTTATGTGGATTTCATTTAATATTTAAGAATAAATGTTGTTCTTTTTCTTTGAATGATATTCACTATGGTTCAGCAACTTTGGTTAATGGTTTACATGTTCTAGACTTGGATAATCCAATTCTCAATGTAAATGATAAGAAACCTAAAATAGATAACTCTAACACCTCTTACTTATGGCATTATCGTTTGGGCCATGTAAACGAAAATCATATTTCTAAGTTACACAAGCTTGGTGACTTAGGGTCATTTGATTATGAATCATATGGCACATGCGAGTCTTGTTTACTAGGCAAAATGACTAAAACTCCTTTTCCAGGAAAAGGAGAACGGGCCAAAGAGTTATTAGAACCCATACATTCTGATGTATGTGGCCCAATGTCAATATAAGCAAGAGGAGGTTATAACTATTTCATAACATTTATCAATAATTTCTCACGATACGGGTATTTGTATTTAATAAAATACAAATCTGAGGCCTTTGAAAGGTTTAAAGACTTCAAGAATGAAATAGAGAAATAACTTGGCAAAAGTATTAAGACTCTAAGATCTGATCGAGGAGGAGAATATTTGAGTCAAGAGTTTTTGAGTTTATCTTAGAGATAATGGGATATTATCTCAATAGACTCCACCATATACACCTCAACATAATGGTGTATCTGAGAGAAGGAATCGAACCCTTCTAGACATGGTACGGACCATGATGGCTTCTGCAGACCTACCAAAATCGTTTTGAGGGTATGCATTAGAGACTTCTGTTTATATACTAAACAGAGTTCCGACAAAATCGATTGATACGACCCCATTTGAGACGATCTTTGGTAAAAGACCAAAGTTATCTCACTTGCGAGTATGGGGTTGTCCTGCCTTTGTTAAAAGGCCACAGTCAGACAAACTTGATAGTAAGTCTGATAAGTGTTTGTTTGTGGGATGTCCAAAAGAATCTTTTGGATATTACTTCTATCAACCCTCTAAAAACAAATAGTTTGTTTCGAAGCATGCCGTCTTCTTAGAGAAGGAGCACATGCTCAAAGGGGACAGTGGGAGTAAGATTGAACTTAGTGAAGTTCATGAAGATCAAACAAAAGAGGATCAACCGTCTAACCCCACATCTATTGAGAGAATAGATGAACCTTCCAATACACAAGAACCTCGTAGATCTAGTAGGATACGTATGGCACCTGAGAGATATGGATTTCTCATTAGTGACCATAATGACGTATTGCTCATAGATGAAGATGAGCCTACTACCTACAAGGATGTTCTGAATAGTTCAGAATCTGACAAATGGCTTGAGGCCATGAAGTCAGAGATGGATTCCATGTACGACAACCAAATATGGACTTTGGTTAATCCACCCAAAGGAATTAAACCTATTGGGTGCAAGTGGGTTTTCAAGAAGAAAACAGACATGCATGGTAACTTAGTTACCTATAAAGCACGACTAGTGGCGAAGGATTATCGTCAATAACATGATATTGACTATGATGAAACCTTCTCGCCAGTAGCCATGTTGAAATTCATTAGGATACTCCTAGCCATTGCTGATCATTATTATTGTGAAATTTGGCAAATGGATGTGAAAACAGCTTTCCTAAATGGAAATCTAACTGAGGAAGTGTATATGACACAACCTGAGGGTTTCACATCCAGTGATGGCACAAAGGTCTATTTATGGACTTAAGCAAGCTTTTAGGAGTTGGAATATCCATTTTGATGAAATAATCAAAGAGTTTAGTTTCATTCAAAATATGGATGAGCTTTGTGTATACAAGAAGGTTAGTGGAAGTGCAATCATTTTCTTACTGCTTTATGTAGATGACATATTGCTAATAGGAAATGATATACCTGTCTTACAAACGGTTAAAGTTTGGTTGTCCAAACAATTCTCCATGAAAGACCTTGGTGAAGCAACCTATGTTCTTGGAATAAGAATCTATAGAGATAGATCCAAAAGGTTGCTTGGTCTGTCACAGTCTACATACATAGATAAAGTGCTAAAGAGATTTAGCATGGAACAATCCAAAATGGGATTCTTGCCCATGTCACATGGTGTAAGCCTTTTAAAGTCGATGTCTCCCAAGACATAAGTTGAAAGGGATCACATGAGTAAGATTCCATATGCCTCGGCAGTTGGATCTATCATGTATACTATGATATGTATTAGGCTTGATGTATCTTGTGCTCTCAGTTTGACGAGCAGATACCAATCCGACCCTGGTGAGAGTCATTGGGCGGCTGTAAAGGACATCCTTAAGTACTTACGAAGGACTAAGGATATGTTCTTAGTATATGGAGAATGTGATTTGAAAATAAACAGGTATACTGATGTCAGTTTTCAATCTGATAAAGATGATTTCAAATCACAATCTGGCTACATGTTTACGTTGTGCGGAGGGGTAATAAGTTGGAAAAGTTCCAAATAAGAGACTATTGGCGACTCTACAATAGAAGCTGAGTACATAGGTGCTTCTGAAGCAGCTAAGGAGGTTGTTTGGATCAAGAAGTTCGTGATGGAACTGGGTGTGGTTCCTAGTGTTGTTGGTCCAATAACTTTGTATTGTGACAACAACGGAACCATTGCACAAGCAAAGGAGCCGCGGTCTCACCAACAATCCAAACACGTACTGCGACGCTATCATCTGATTCGGGATATAATAGATAGGAATGATGTAAAGATAGAGAGAGTTCTCATGGATGAGAACATAGCTAACCCGCTTACGAAAGCACTATCCCAAAAGAAACATGATTGTCATGTTGAGTCATTCGGTATTAGATACATGAATGATTGGCTCTAGTGCAAGTGGGAGTTTGTTAGTGTTGTGCCCTAGAGGCAATCACTTGTACATTATATATGGCACATTTTATTTTAATAAAAAACATTATTTATCTTACAGTTTCTTTTGTTTACTTTAAGTAATATAACTATTCGATAAAGTCCCTAGTACAACACTGTGTTAAGAAAATTATGATAGAGATCATAATATGAGATTCCTACTATAATGGATGGTGTTAGTACTTAAATAGTCCCTAGTTATAGTATTAATGAGACAGGACATCATTAATACGTTAAGACTAGCATGTGTTAGACTTCCTGATTTGATCAGGCGGTGGTTCTCATAACCGTGAGTATTGAGATACTCAAAGTTAACACATGGATACTTGTTAATAGAACAAGTTCATTGGATGACCTAGCTTTGAGATAATCATATGGATAACTATTTAATGCTCGTGATATAATCTCAATATAGCAAACGTGCAAGTATCCTTAGACTTGAGATCTCCAAGGTACTTTGTTTGCTGAGTTTTGTACATTAATTCCAATCTCCGGAGCTCGATCGAGGGCCGCCTATGGGATAGATATTGGGTACATTGTGAGGCAAACAAAAATAGTTGAGAGGGTCAATAAAGGATTCACCACTCCTAATAGTAGGGGCGAATATCTCACGACCACTTGTAGGAATTACTACTGAAAGTCATTGGCCAAGGCGATTGTGTATTGGAAATAGTTCCAATTGATACAATTCTAGAGTAGTCGGTTCCTGGTACAAGTACTATTGTATTTAGGCCAGAATTAATTCTGGAGGGAGTTGGCACTAATTCCGCACTCCAAACCGAATGAGATATTGTATGGTGAAAGGAGTTAATTGCACTGAAATTTGTTATTGAAGGGTTCATGTCAAGCCACATAACTTCCTGGACTCTTGGGTGGTCATGATGTGTTGCTAGATACCGCTCATGATCTGGGAATATGGGTTTATTAATTGATGGATTAATAAACCAATCATGATTAGAATTAATAGGATTAATTTTAATTAATTATGAATTATTAATCTCAAAGAAATTTGGATTAATTCATGTTCGCTACCAATTAACTGGGAAACCTAATAGGCCACACACAATAGAGGATTATATGCTCAAGGTGTTATTTGATAACATTGTGGGGTTGATTGAGAGAAAGAGAAGTCGTTGTAGACAAATTATAATTAGTTATATAATTTGTGGTCTAAATTATAATTCTGAGAACTTGATGTTTCCAATTACAATTAGGGAATTCTAATAGGATTAGAATTCTCAATTTTAGCAGGGTTTTAGATATATATGTATGATATAACCAAAAACCCTAGCTGATGTTGAGTCACACGAAATCCAGCCAAAAATAGCTGAACAACACACGATTCTCTCTCATTTGTTCTCTCTTTCTCATTTTTCTTCTTGAAAGAAAAACCCTAGCCGCCATTAACTTTTGCTAGCACAGAAATTTTGGTGCTTGAGTATACCTCTGTGTGGATTACTATTAGAGATAATCACATACTGTGATTATAGTGGGTAGACGTTCAACTTACGTAGAGGTTAATCACAAGGATTGCTGGATCGTGCCTCAACTTGAAGAACAAAATTTTTGTTCTTCGGACGATCACGCAAAGGTAAAAGCTGTTAGCTTTACCCTCATTATGTCTTGTTTTCCACACATAGATGGGTCCTGGGATGGTATCTCATTTTATTTTTCGCTGCACCGTATAGGATTCGAGCCTGAGATACCCAACAGAAGGTGCCAAAGAGTTTAATTTGATGGTTTTACAAGAAGAAATTTAACAAGAAATCAAGCTAGAGCAAGAAGTGAAAGAGAAGAGTAAAGAACGCGCAAATTAGCCAGGCTGGCCCTAGCCACTGAACCAATGCCGACCTGGTATGGAATCTGGGATTCAACTCCCAAAAGTGAGCCAGCATCGACTTAAGAGCCTGAACTGGTGCTGGCAGTCATCGGGCCAATAATTCCAAATCAGCAATTTTTCCTTTAGTGATCGATTTTCTTTAATATTTTAAGCCTTGTAAATATATTTTAAGCCTAAAAATTTGTATTAGGGCTTCTCTACACTTATGTTTGGGCTTGGGTAGTATAAATGCCCATTTATATGATTTGACAAGATAATCAACTCATAGTATTCAAAATTATGTAGAGAGGCTTGAGAGGTGTAACCTCCTTGTTCATCTTTTGTTTAAGACCATCCTAAGATATTAGTCCACCATTTATAGAGTCTTTAAAATCCTAGGATAATTTGATTTGGTTTTCTTAAAATTAGGTCTTAGAAGCTTTGTTCTTCTTTGGTTCTATTTTGAATTCCAATTGGGTGCCTATAGTATTCTACTTCTTTATTCTTGAATTATTTTATTATTTCAAGAGTATTGGGAGAATCTATATTAGATATAACTACTAATCTTTGGATATTTGAAGCTTTGATCTTCAAGGATTTATTAGGTTGTAGAAAGATAGCTCTATTTCTTTTTTTTTTTTTTTGAACCACTAAAATTTCTCTATTTTAGGACTATACTTTTGTGACTACTGAATTCCATGTCTAAAAGGCAACAAACATTTATTAGAATTCTACATTGAAAATCTCGCCAGTATTTTGTCAATATATAAAGCTTGAGATAAAAACTATTTGTCTATTTTTTCTATCTCGAATGATTGGATAACCTAGAACATATCTTGTTTCTCCCATGCCCTTCTATATACATATATTCATCAAGATTTTCATTAAGGAATGTTGTCTTGACTTCCATTTGACATACTTTATTGTCAAAGTGAATTGGAATGGATAAGAGGATTCTTGTAGACTTTAGTATGGCCACAAGTGAGAATGTTTCTTCATAGTTAATACCCTTTCATTGGGTATAACTCTTAGCAACTAATCTAGCTATGAAACTTTTCACTTTCCCATCTACTCTTCTCTTTCTTTTGTAGACCTATTTGCACCTAATAGATTTTATCCTATTAGGTAAGTCTACAAGTTTCTAGATGAAGTTAGTATATATGGATTTCATTTCTAATTCCATTGCACTCCTCTAATGGTCTCTATCTACATTCTCTATAGCTTTTTTAAAAGTAGTGGGATCCTGTTCTTCCTCAATAGAGATTGCTTGAAAAGCCTCTTCATAAAGTAAGTATCTAGAAGGATGTCAAAAGACTCTCCCACTACACCTAAGCTATTGAGGTTCTTGAATGATTAGATTTTCTTCCTCTTCACTGACTAGAACCCGTTCTACTAATTCCTCAACGACTAGCGTTTAAATAGGGATGAGAGGTTCTTCTACACTATATGTCAAATAGCTAGTGGGTATAGAAGATACAACATCTATTTCTCTACTACTAGAATCTAGCATATTTTATGGCATAGATACGAATCGAACACAAGAGTCTTCAGTATACGTTTCTTCCTTGGTTTATCTCCCTTGGTTAAACTGAATAACCCTACTCTTGCATTACAAGAAATTTGCTAATTAGCCATGAAAAAATCCACAGAAAATCCATGGCTAAACTGAATTTGCCATGGATCTGCGATGAAAACCATTATTTCTAAGCAAAACCCTTCGTCGCGAAGCAAATTTTGCTATGTCAAAACCTAATCCGTTGCAATTTTCCATGCATTTGCTATCAATTTTTTTAGTTGTAGAACCTAAAAATTAATATTAAGTTAGAAAATTTGTAACGGATTTTCCAGGAAATAAATCAAAAGCCATGGAAAATTCGTGACAATCTGCCATGGATTTGCCATTATTATTTTTTTTTTTCAAATTAGCTTCCATGGCAAATCTGTGTTGGTTGTCACGGATTTTCTACGGATTATATTCTTGCAAAATTGACTTGCATGGCAAATTCGTGACAGATTTTCATTGATTTACCATGGACTATTTCTTTTCAAATTGGCTTCTGTGGCAAATCCTTGGCATATTGTCATGGATTCGCCATGGAATCTTATCTTTGTGGCAATTCCTTGGCAAGCAGCTAGGGATTTTCAATTCCTATCATTTTGTATGCACAACACAAGAATGTGGTTGGTTTTTCTGACTCAGATTCCCTATCAAACCTGTCAATTCATATGCACAATACACAACCACAACTCTTCAACTCATATTCCTTGCCCATTTATATGCACAACACACGACCACAAAGTATACTCACCATACTTTCACTAACCAAAATATCCATAAATTTTTGTTATCCAAATGCTCTAATAATCATATATTATAAAAATATCCAAAATAGCAAATACAAATTCATAGTAGTAGTAAATCCATATTTTTATGATCCACACAACAAAATATGAAAATGTAACCTATCTAACTATTAGTAGCTGTTGAAGGGCCAGAAGATGAGTCATCCTCATCAGAATCATCAGAGTCAGGTAGAATAGAGGGCACTTGTAAGTTAGGATATTGCATTAGAATACAATTCATATCAATTAATGCAGATATCTTCTTATCTTTCTTCTCTGAGGTCCTCTTCATATTTTTCCTCTCTTTCTCCATCTCTATGTCCTTCTTCTCCAATTCTCATTGAAGCTGCTATTGAAGTGTTTGCTCAAGCTCACCACGAAGCTTCTCGTAATCTTATGATGATAACGAGGCCTCAAATTAACAATAATGAACTTTTAAGCATGTTGCCTCAGACCTTATGCCATATATCCTACCATTTTTCATTCCACCTGCTGCCGACATAATCATAGCTCTCTCATTTAGCATAGAACTTGGAGTAGATGTTGAATAAGTAGACCCTATCTATGAGTATTGTGACTTCATCATTTGGATGTCTTCCTAAAAATTGTTTTGAAGGTGAAAACATAAATAAAAGATAAAGTGTTATGCAATTATAACTATTGAAATTAATATATAACATAAAATAATCTTTTGGGATCTCTCATCTACAAATTTATCTTTATTAGGCACATCTTGAAATTGGTGCAATTTTTTTAAATAAGGTAAGATAGTCAAATTCATCTATTTGCTCTGCACACTGCAAGAAATATTAAAAAATATAAGACAACTAAGTCAAAAATTAAAATTATTTTCAAACAAGATGTTTACATAGTTCCTAAACTTACTTTACCTAGCTGCTAATTCTGATAATAATATAGTTTCAGCGTTGCTGAGGGGCGATATGAATTACTTCTTGGGACAAGCATATACATAAAATCTCACAATTATATCACCATGGTGTTACTTTTAACCATCCTTGTGAATATGGTGTTTGTTTTAGCATAACGCACTTAACCTTATTTGTTGATCATATAGATAGGAGAATGGTGCTTCATTATAGCAAAAAAGTTAAATTGGATTAGAAAGTTATGATTTATATGCAAATTACTCTAGCAATTGTTAAAGTAACATTTAATGTAAGAGGAAATATAAAAGGAAATACAACTCCAGACTCATGCTCTGTAAAGCTAGTGGTACCTCTGGTGTCTTTTGCAAAGCTATACCATATATTCTCTTTAGCAACAATTTTTGCCAATCCTTAAACTGCCAATGTCTGCACAGTTGGTCATATATGTCTTGTGACATCCAAGTAAGCCTTTTTTTGTGAACATTGCTAATCTTTGCAAGAGTATCGGTTAATCTTACTCGACGCCTTTCCTTCCATGTTGCACGTATACTTAATGAATGGTCCAAGTGCCATGTCCAGAGTTTCTACAATAAAGAACAGGTAGGTACAATGTAAATTATAGCCTGGAAGACTAATAGATCAACTATTTTTTCAATAGATGGTATCACCTTTTATACATATTTGTTCAATAGAATAATGTAAACCTCATTTTCTTGAACAAGTTATGGCTATAAGGAAGTTCCAACTAATTTATCCTAAATTCAACTGACATATATTTCCCTTAAATTCTTGCTTTCATCTTATTTATATTATTCCTATGTCACATTCTACCTTTTTTTCCCATCTCTGCTTTTTCTTTTTTTTCCCTCTGTCTTCCTAACCATTTCCTAGTCTCTTCCCTTATTCTACCCATTTCATCTCTTCTATCCATATTTTTCCCTTATTTTGGAATCCTCAAAATAAACCTATCAACTCCAGGAATCTTCATATTAAAATTTAAGTGTTGTTCTCCTACTCATGTCCTAATCTAATAGCTTGGAGCCAAAAATTAACTAATCATTTAGAGATGAAGGCTACCCCACCCCTTGATTATTAAAAAAAATATATATTAGACTAATAGTAAGGATTTCTTAAAGCAATATAAAGTAATAGAAAATACTTATAGCAAACTCTCCAAACCAAACATTCTTGACATTAGGAGTGAGGAATCGCAGGATAATAAAAATGCAGCAGAAAATAGCAATTTACAATTTTTTTTTTTTTGAACCAAAGTCTAGGAATACTTACTTTTATGGCATTTAACTTGAATAACCAGAGTAAGATTCAAACTTGATGAAGTTTTCTCCATTGGAACGATGATTTGTTCTGCAAAGATACTAGCCAGACGTCGACTCCTTCGCATCAAACACTTACTGCATTTTTTTTCTCTTGATCTTCCAGAATATTTGCGAACATCTTATGAACTTCTACTGGTGAAAGTAGATTAGGATGAAGAAAATTGGAAGAAAAATAGAAGTGCTATTTTGATTGGGAAAAGAACAAAGGAGAAAGCCAGAAAAATGGTGATGGCTTGCTTCACAAGAACCAAAAGATATGTTTTTGCTTCTCATAGTGTATATCGGTCAACCGCATCACACACATGAGAAGCCTATTTAAACTACATAGCTTTCCTTTCTTTTTCCCACAAAACCACCGGCTACCTTTTTCCTTGTATCCTTTTTTTTTTTTTTTACCTATGGTGGCTTCAGGGATTCTTAATTCCCAAAGCCATCACTCTTACTTGAGTGGGTTAGGGTTTTATTTTAATTAGTCCATAACTAATTAAATTTCTCTTCCATTAATCAATTAATCTACTTGGGTCCAATATAAAATTATCCTATATTAATAAACTAATTTAATTAAATTAGCCTAATAAAGTATTCTAACCCCAATAAATAATTATTGTACTCCTAGAATATTTTCTTCCAATATAAAATTTACCCAATAAGCCTATATAGTAAATAAATTTACTAAGGTTACTTGAGCTACTATGGGGACTAGACCAAGTTCACCAGGCCACCAACTTATACTTAAGTCTTAGGGTACTTGTCTATACAGTAGTAGCGATAAATCAATATTTATTTATTTTAGTACTTTTATAAAAATTATTATCTTGTGGTCCAATTCTACATATGCCAAATATGCTTACACTATTGGCGTGAGTAGACTATTCACTGGTTAAAGATAAATCATTCCCTATTTAGAAACCATAATGTAATGATCTAAACCTTGATGAAGTACCTAGCTTCATCAATCGATCAAGAACATTTTCGCTTATGTGTTAGTACCTTATAATCTATTATTAGTGTTATGCCCTAGAGGCAATTACATATATTCTGTATATTATGCATTATTAAATAAAATAAGACATTCCTTATCTTTCAGTTTGTTTTATGTATGCTTTCGTGTAAAATAACTGTTAGATAAAGTCCAAATAGCAACACTGTGTTAAGAAAATCATGATAGAGATAATGATATGGGGTTCTTACTACACTGGATAGTGTTCGTACTTAAATTATCCCTAGTCGAAGTATTAATGAGATAGAACATCATTAATACGTTAAGACTAGTACGTGTTATACTTCTTCATTTAATCATGCGGTGGTTTTCACATCCATGAGTATTGTGATACTCAAGGTTGATATGTAGATGCTTGTTACTTGAACAAGTACATTAGATGACCAAGCTATGAGATAATTACATGGATAACTATTTAGTGCCAGTGATAGAATCTCATCATAGCAAATGGGCAAGTATCCTTAGAATTTAAATCTCCAAGGTACTTTATTTGCTAAGTGTTGGACTTTGATTCCAATCTCTGGAGTCCTGACAAGACCGCCTATGAGATGGATATTGGGTACAACATGAAGCAAATGAAAGGAGTTGAGAAGATCAATAATGGATTCACCACTCCTAATAGTAGGAGCGAATATCTCACGACCACTTGTAGGAATTACTACTCAAGAAGTCTTTGGCCAAGGCTTGTATATTGGAAATAGTTCCAATTGATACGTATGATGAGTAGTGGATTCCACGAATAAGTACTAAAATATTTGGGCTAGAATTAATTTATTATTTTGGAAGGAGTTGGCACTAATTCCGTACTCCAAACTAAATGAGATATTGTATAGTTAAAAGAGTTTATTGCATTGTTGTTTACTATGGAAAGGTTCATATCAAGCCACTTGACTTTCTGGACTTTTACTTGGTCATGATGTGTTGCTAGATACCGCACATGATATGTTAAATATGGATTTATTAATTAAAGAATTAATAAATCAATCCTTATGAGAATTATTAAGTTAATTCTAAAATTATTAAGGATTATTAATCTTAAAGATATTTAGATTAATTTATAGTTTGCTACCAATAGACCGGGAAACCTAATAGGTCACACACAATAGAGAATTGAGTGCTCAAGATGTTATTTGATAACATTACAGGGTTGATTGTGAAAAGAAGAAGTTGTTGTGGTCAAATTATAATTAGTTATAATTTGTGGGCTATATTATAATTAACAATATTCATAGTAATTATTAGCAGTTAAGAATCCATCTATGTTATGGATTCTGATTACCAAAATATGATAGACGATATATATGATACATACATACTCCGTGGGATTATGATTTTAGAGAGTACACAGAGGTTATTTTCTAAAAAACCACGAGCTATCTTAATCTTCTTCTTCTTCTTCTGAAAGTCATAGAAAACCTAGCCGCCATAGTTGTTTTTACTAGCACAAAAATTCTGGTGTGTTTTTTAGTACCATTCTCACGTAGATTTTATTAGAGACATCCCTACACTTGGATTGTGGTGTTTTGACAGAATGAAAGAGAAAACATTCTCAGGCTTTGCTAGATCGTGCCTTAGAGCAGAGAAAATTTTGTTTCACAGAGACACTCCAAAGGTATGATTTCTCTATTGTTTAATACCTATTAATGCATAAACGTGATCCTTGGTGTGGAATTCTCATTTCTTTTGCTATGCAACTATGGTTTTGCATGGAAAATTCCTAACATCTACAACTTACTATGAAAGAACTACCCAATCACGTAGATTACTTACTAACACACTTAAACCTTAATATGCACATATATGTAAACAAACAAATATTAATTAAATATTTTATTAATTTTTCAAAAATACAGAAATATATTATCCACTTTGGGCATGCATTCCAATAAGGAGGTACATCACTATATTGTAGCTAACACCCCGTAAATCACTACTTCATTGTTGTGGCAACGGTCTTTGCATGCTGACTAACGTGTGAATCTGTAATAATGTCTGAAATATTAAAAAATATGAGCATTATAAGCTATATTAAATAGAGAGTTAATCACAAAAAAATAAAGTAAAATATAAATATAATATTATGTTCAACTTACGTATCACTGTAGGGCTTAATATGGTTATTATTCCCATGTTGTGATGTAATACTAGCAACAGATAGGTATGGTGATGGACTAGGATACCTGGCATCCTATTGCTATTAAGTATGCTTAGTAGATGGACATGGACCAGGTCTAACCACTCCAACTATAGGAAGACAAGAAGTCTCTAAGGTATGTGGGGATAACCTCTACTGTACATCAGGCATATTGCTGTCTCGAGATTGATGATTGAGACCAGAACTGGATGTTGGCTGGTGACTAGATGTAGGTAACACAGCTTGAGGACTAAAAGAAGGAGTGGCTAATAGAGTACTAAAAAATGGGGCATGAGGTGAAAGCTACCCTACCCCTTGAGCAAATGTAAACAAAGCAAAATGCGTATGCTTCTTTCCTCCGCCTTTACCCATATCTAAACATTTAACAAAATTGAAAATCAAGTTAGATTCTATAATAATAATAAGTCATTTGAAAATGATATAACAACATTGAATAACCATATCAGTGAATAGATAGCAATTGAAATAGATCGAATGATTGTGCATCAGAAGTAATACATAGAAACTATAAATTTAGGACATATCCTTTAATGATAGAAAAGGAAAAAAAACCATTCAATAAGAATAAAAAAATGAGTGCTAATTTCATATAGCTATTCTTGTACAAGTAATAATACTAAAATTTCTAAGCTCTTTAGATATTATAAACTATACTTATTTTCATTCATTGTTTGATGCATACTTTTCATCAATGTTATTACTTTTATCATTTGTTTCCCAATCAATCTCTCATTCATCTTCTTCATAATTTGAGTCATTTTCATAAGTCACATTAAACTCTACTTCAGCATCCACCATCTCCTTTTCACTAAATTCGTGGGCCAGGGGGCAATGTCATCTCCTAATACATATGCTTATTTCTTTAGCTTCATTTACATATTCCTAATAGGCTTTATCAACTATTAGTGCATCAATTACATGTCGTGCTTTTGTTTTACATATAGCTAACCAATCAGACTTTAGTTTTATGCTACCGGGATATGAAGCAAAGTACACTTGTGATAAGCCAACATAAATGAACCAAATCCATCATAGCTTCTCTTATAACTAATGTCAACATGCTTATATTGAGAATGTACTCTTATTCCCCGAATGGGTATGGAATCAAACCAGTCACATTTAAAAAGCACGGCCTTTTGGATTGGACTGCCAACAAATTCAACTTCAATTATTTCTTTCAAGATTTCGTAATAATCATTCCTAGACATCCCATCTCCATCACCTTAACACAAACACCACTATTCATGGTCTTTTTTCCATCCCCATGGCTATAGGTGTGGAATCTAAACCCATTTACAAAGTACCAATTTAATGACTTTACCTAAGCCGAGGGTATTATAATAATTTCTAGTAAATCCCTTTCTAACAAGTGCAATTTGATTTCCTCCACATTATGGAAGCGCAAATTGTTGACTTTGCACAATGACATCTAACTTCATTACAATTAACAGATGTTGCTACCTTTGCCAAAGCATATTAAAGAAAATGATTGACTCCATTAATAAATTTGGTTGTAATTCCTTTCACACCGTGCACATACCGCTTATACATCCAACTCCTATCCTCTATCTAATATTTCTAGTAAAGAAAATTAGAAAATAAAAATATTTAGTATGTAATAAGAATATATTTTACAAGAGCAATCAAACATTTGTTCACCAAGAAAATTTGTTAAAAAAATATATTCATTATTTCATCTTAACAAATCAAAATTTGTAGATAATTTTAGGCAAAATTGCCCATGTAAGATGGACATTTTCCAAGCATCAATACTTAAACAATTATATGCCAACTGTGCATGTAAAAAACTTAGTAGCATCTGCACTAAAAAATTCCAGCCATATGTATTTTTTTCAAATGGACACTTGCATTAACACCATATGCATTTACAAAAATATCTATTAAGCACCAAATGTACTTCACAGTAATTGCCTTTTATTATTTTTTTTTTCTTATTCAACTGAAGGAGGAGAGAATTGAGGAGCTAATATTCATAAGAACAACAACAAGCATCATAACTTATACCTAACATAACAAATAACCTACACAAAGGAACATCATTGAGATGAAATAAACTAACACAGATATTAATAGAACTTACATTATTATAGGAAAGAAGAGTTTTCTCAACAGTTGTAAGTGCTATTCTAACAACAAGAAGAATCCCTGCACTTTCAGCTCCACACCCATTAGATGATCTTGGAATAATTAGCTGACCAATAGATCCTACCTTCAACTGTGGGACAAAGTTTTTCACATATTGATCTTCTCCTACTAAATGTTAAGAAAGGAAGAAGGTTTTTAGAAAAATACAAACATTTGATCACATCCGAGGATGTTTGAGTCTTAGATCTATGTAATTGTTGTGAAGACAAAATACTACATTTATTTACTATTTCTGCAAGGAATGTTGAAAAACTAATTGTCCATGGTGCAATATATAGTTTTGCTCTTGTTGTTTGTTAAGTTTAATATCTTTGCTCCTGGCTAAGAGTTTTTTTTTTTTTTTTTCCTTTGCATCTATGTTCCAAGATTTTCATAATCCAATATATTTTTAACCTTTTGTGAGGTATTAACTGAGGTGGAATGTACATATACAGGGATTGGAGTAGGTGCTTTATGAGGTTATATCATATATGCTCGTTAATTATTGTATAATCTGATTTTTATCCCTAGCCTTATTATAGAATTCATATCATTCTAATGAGTTCAAGCTTCATCAAAACTGTGAAAAAGTGCTCTTGAATGATTTCCTAGATGACATAGTTGGTGGATTTAATTTTTACCAAATTAAATGCTTAGGAGCAATGGTAAACAAGCACCCTGAAATCATAAATTGATTTTTCAAGTGGCATTAAAAAATACAAGTTTTGTTGCTATAGGATTTGGGTCCTAGTCTATCATAAAAACAAATCCTATGTATATGGTCATATGTGTTTTTTTGGTGTCTAATTTAAACTTTATTTGTCTAGCATTTTCAATGTACTACTATCTGATGTAGAACAAACTCATTGAAGCTGCTCCACATAACTACACTAAATTCTACTAAACATTAAGATATAATACTGGGCTAAATGTAATGAATAAAGAATGTAGAATATGTATAATAGAGCAAAACAAAGAAGCTAAAATGATTTAAATGAGGAAGTTGGCTTATAATTATAGGTAAATCACATGAAAATGAAATAAAAAGAGCACTAGGGAACTCTCTTAAGGTCATACCAAGAGGAATTGATAAATTTTAAGAGTCATGCCTAGGACCTGAAGGCATAACAACTTAGGTCTCCAATACTGAGCACATTTTATAGAAATTCTTATTGAACTCAAAACATCTTTTCATTTTATGACAAGACTTGCATTATCTATAGAAAAGGAATATCCTAATCTAACTGGAACTAAACTCTCAAAAGGACATAATTAGCAAAACCTATAATAAAAATGACCCTCAAATAAATTATGCTAAAACAATTTAGGGTTCCTCTAAACAATAACTAAAGGGATTTGGGGCCTTAAAGCTTGCCTCTAGGGGATGTTGGTAACAAAAGTAGTTAAAGGCGTGCAGAAGACTAGTTTTAGTGTATTGTAACAAATTTTAGTATGTTCCAATGTTGTGCATGAAATTGTCACTAGTACACCAAGAACTGTTATCTTCAATAGAATCAAACTTGCAATACAAAAGATTAAAAAAAAAAAAGGTCAATGGTGCACTTATATTCCGATTTCTAGTTTTGTTCCGGAAGAATACAATTTCTGTATACTTATTGAAGAATAAAATTTTAGTATACTTATTGAAGAAAAGTTATCAAAATGTTTTTTCGTCACAATTCTCACATGGGCAGACCAAAATTATTTAGCCCAAAGGAGTACACAGTGAGTACATAGTTGTGAGTTATAAGAATCAAAATTTATGACCAACCCTGAATAGAGAAAAAGAAGAAGCACTAGCAGAGACAAACAGAAAATAGCAAATCTTGACACCAACACATTTCTAGTAAATTAGGAATATGGATCAACAGAAAGAAGTAACTAAATGAAATTTAAATTACAAAATTTATTTCTAACATTGTTAAAAAATTTAAGGAAATTAATTTTTTTTATTGTGAATTTCCAACACTATTAAAAATTTAAATTGATCAAAAAAGTAGGAGCATAGGTTGATCAGAAGGGTTACTCTATTAAAAACTTTAAACAAAATCACAAAGTTGAATAATTCTTTCTCAAATTATACATTAGAGATTTGAAGGCAACACTATGAAGAGCACATAGAGAGCACATACAATATTGAACAATGACATAAGTCAGTGTGAAGTTTAGCAGAGCTGTAGGACAAAAAAAAGCAAGAAAACAAAATAGCAAAATATACTATGCATTGCATTACTATATTAGGAACAGCATAAAAAAGTACGTAAAAATAGCACAAATAACAAAATACTACCAAAATAAAAAAAATCATGCAAGTTCTTGATGCGTACATTAGATACTAAAATAAAATACCACTCAGTCAAAAGTACTCCAAAAAAAAGGATAAATTCTAACCTTTATTAGCAACCGAGGAATGAACTCAGCCAACAATCTCGGTCTGCCAATATCTGACAATAGAAGAATGGATAAATTAAAAAATTAAAAAAAATCAAAATCAAATTTATGGAACAATTTTTGTGGTAATGCAAAAATAAATGAACTGCATAAATAGGTTAAATTTAAGAAAAATGACACATTCAATCCTACTAAAAAATCTGAAAACTGTAAGGTTGTCATTGCTAATACAAACCACTGCAAATAGTGTTCATAATATCAGAGGGAGGTCATGTAAATTTCAAAAATAGAGAAGCTATCAAATAGTATCACTGTTATTGCCACATAGCCCCTTTGCAGAGTCAGACAAACAAATAGAATAGAAAACAAATGGCAACATGTTGGTTATAAAATACCTAAAGTAAAAATATAAACAAAAGTGTAGCCAACATATACTGACAACAAGAGGAATTCGTCAATAAACTAATATAAGTTTTTTTTTTCCTTTTGACTAGCTTTAAAATACTAAGTCCGTGATTTATGCATGGTTCAATAGATCTAAGTATACAAATTGACATAAAAATTGTAATGCATATATCTATTTCTTGCTTAAAATTGCTGCACAAATTTACGCACTGTCTTATTGGCTATATCTTGGTTGCTTGAAACCATCCTGATATGAAATGTAATCCAATTTAACTCAAAAGCCAAAATTGTGTGAACCTGTCATTAACACCCTCCCCTCTCCCCCTATAAAAAAACAAAAATAAACAAAGAATAAGAAACCATCCATCTTTGCCAATTTTGAAAATAGGGAAGCAAAAAGCAAAAAGTATTCACTTCTCAAATACTCCAAAAAATATGCATAGTAACTTAATTATCCAAAAAAATAATAATAATAAACCAACAGATGCATTTCATATTACATACATCATCCATTTTCATTCTTGATGCTGGGAATTTATTTCCATGGAATTCTTTTGTCACAGCTATTGATTACTTTGAGAATCTTTATCCTAATAAGCATATTTTGAAGGTGTTTTTTGTGGCTTATATGGCTTCAGCATTGCTTGTTTTTGTTTATGTTTTTGTTTATGTTTATGTTTTTTTTTTTTTTGTTTAACTGTCTACAACATTAAAAGAATGAAATAAGAAACATTTTTAGTCAAAACTGTGGCAAAATACTGAAAACTTATAGACTTACTAAAAAGAATAGAAGCAATTTTGAGCTTCCCCTCTGGTGTATTTGGAAAGGAATTTGTATTCTTCAAATAAGTTAGCAATCATGCACTCAAAAATAGATTTTTCCCTACCAATAAATAGAGAATTCGCAAATCAAAATTTAGCCCAAAAATACATGCATTCCAGGTGTTAAAGCAAACACATATTTCATACAACATCCTCACTTAGAGGAATAGAGTTCTACAATTCAATATCCCTTACATAAACAACACTTGAGATACTATAGTAGGACACAAATTTATACTGAAGGAACATAATTCAATCCCTCATTTATATAGTATCATATTTCTTGATAGCTATTTACTGTAAATGGATGGCATTGAGTTTTCTTTAATGTATGTTTTGGAAGGCCTGAAGTTTTTGAGAATCTTGTCTAATATCCCAAATAATTAATTCCAATTGATCTTACAGGCTCTTCCAGATGTTCTTAAGATAAAACAAGGTTAGAATCCAACAACCTAGATGTTGGAGATCAGCACTACAATAATGTAGACTTAGCTTGATATTAATTTTGCAGAAATATATGCCAACTTTGATCTTTATAGGTAAGATCTAAGGGCAAAATTTTATCATACAAGTTGTGTAGGACTCTCTATATTCTCCAACAAAATTGACCTCTTTCTTGATTTTTATTCCAGGAGAAATCAGTTTCTAATCTAGGAACTAATTACTCTACCACCTAGGTCTATGGATCTATACTTTCCCACAAAGTACTCCCAGTCATTTATGACTCAGTTCAGAGCTAGTTTGTGGAAACAATTTTTATCCTACTGGAGGGACTCAAAATTTAATATTGCTAGATTCTTTATGACAATTATGATTTGACTTTTTTTGTACGATATTTTGGGACAAATGAGGCAAAGTGTAAGTCCAACTTTTCTTTATCTTACAGTGTGAACTCCAAAATACTGATGATAGGCCTACTAAATACAACTTCATATTTCTAGTACCAAGTTTAAGCATCTACATTCATTTTTAGAAATAGACAACAAGACTTGGCTAATATGCTGGGAGCAACTTATGCCACTATGTGTATTAGATAGCAGAATCTTCTTCTAAACCTACTTAGGGTATTAGATAGCAGAATCTTTTGAGGAACATCAAACCTAAAAAATAGAGCTCAACCAAAAAATTAGAGCTAAGAAAAAGCAAAATGTAGAAGATAAAGTAGCAATATCAAGCCAAAAACACATGGCTCAAACCCAAACAAAAAATAGCTTAGCATAAAAAAAGGGTTACACTTCCAAATACCAAAATTATTTCTTTGTACACAACAAAATACTTGGTTTATGAAGATGTTGAACCACTGAATTGCTCTTTTCATCCTTCTATCCAAACCAAGCCACTTGAATTACCCCCAAATTCACCTAACTTTTGCTAGAAAAAAACCCACAAAATTTACCCCAAAATTGACAGCAAACTTAGATAAGATATATTCTAACGATTGAGAAAACCCCTCTCAACTGGCCACCAGTTTGAACAATGACAGTAGGCAATGGTGTCAAAAGCAAAAGGTAGGGGGAAATGAATGGGAAGTTTTGAATGAGGGAAGCAGAAAATAATGGGAAGGAAGGGGAATTTTTGCCTAAGTATGGAAAGGGCAGGAGAAAGAAGGAATCTCAGAATAGCAAATACTATGCCATTTAGTTTATTTTGTGGAAAATCCCTTGCAAACTGCTAGGGATTTAAGACAGATAATTTTTAAAAAATTAAAATCCCTCACAAATCCCTTGTAGATTGCTTGGGATTTTCTATGGATATATTTATTTTAATTAAAAACATATTCCGAGGCAAATCTATGATAGATTACCATGGATTTGTGAGGGAACAAAGAATAAAACTTTAAAACTATTTTTTTTATCTCTATTTTGTCTAACATATTTTTGGTGTATTCTCAGTCATAATATAGTAAATTATAATGACATTTCAAAAGGCTTTTGTTGTCAAACCGCAAAGATTATATCATACCTTTACAATTTTTTTTTAATTTTGATACATATATATATTACTATTAGACACTAAAAAATAATATATTCTATTTTAATTTGTATCTATTCCTTTTCAAGAAAAAATGAAGTTGGAGACAAATTAACGAATCAAAAGGCTTAAAAAACATTTCAAAATAAGTAATAATCCTATTTTGTTGCTTTTTGTTACATGTATAACTTATAAATTAATACAATCAACATATAGATATTATCTAAATCTAAAAGCATTGCAAAATGAGCTAAAGGGATGGAAAATTTGATATTCGTTATTGAAATGGTATCAAATTAAATTAATACAAATTAATATAATAAAAGAATTAATACAAAAAGAAAAAAAATTCAAATCCAAGGCAAATACCTCGCAGACGTCTAGGGATTTGCAATGAATAAGGAAAAAATTGAAAATCCCGCGCAAATCCCTCACAGATTGCTAGGGATTTACTACAGAACACGTTTATTTTGATTAATTCCATGGCAGATTACCAGGAATTTGCTATGATGTATATTTGGTTAACATATTCCGTGGTAAACCCGTAGCAGATTGCTAGGTATTTGCAAAGGGCAAATGTAATTTTGAAAACTTTTCAGCAGCAAATCCATTGCAATCTCCTTGTAGATTGCAAGGGATTTGCTACGGATTACTACTAATGCTATTTTCTAAGGATCTGTGATGACATACTCTATATTTAATCATTTTTCATTTATTTTAAGGTATTATAATTTTGCCACGAAAAAAATTCCATCGCAAATCTGTGGCTAAGATTTTGATCTTTTTTTGGGTGCTTTTATTTGCTATGGATTTTGCCACAATACTACTGTTCATTACTGGTTGCTACAATTTCCATTGCAATTCCATGGCAAATAGCCACGGATTTGTTATCATTTTTCCTCACTTGCAATTTGCTTTGTCTACTATTGTTGCGTGGCAAATCTATCATAGATTTCCACTGAATTTTTTCTATGGCAAAACTCCATGGCAGATACTTAGTTTTCTTGTAGTGTTGGATCTGTGTTCTTCTATGTATTTACTCAATAAGAAAATTGCATTTGTACTTGCAAATAATTTCTTATTTTGAGAACTACAGAAGTAGTATCCAGTAGTTCCTTTTCAATACCCAACAAATAGAAATAATTTTGATCTTGATTCTATTTTATACATCTTTCCCTTTAGCACATATGCAGGACAATCTCAAATTTATATATATGTCAAATTAGGCTTTCGCCCATTCCACAATTCCAATAGAGTCTTAGGGATATATTTTGATAGAACCATGTTTAATGTATATATATCGAAATTTGTATACCATATCCCCAAAAACATGTACTAAGTGAAAAGAAGCCTAGTATTGACCTGACCATGTCTAACAAGGTCTTATTTTTCCTTTCGCAACTTCACTTTGTTGAGGAGTAGGATAAAATCCCATTTTCTGACAAATATGATCTAGAGTCGTGAGATAGATATTCTCCATCTTGATCTAGTTGAAGTTTCTTAATATTCTTATCTAGCTACTTTTCACCCTCAGCCTTAAATTCTTTGATTTTTTTAAAGCATCAGTTATGCGTCATTAGGTAAACATATCCATATCTTAAGTAATCATCCGTAAAAGTAATAAAATACTCATACCTACCTATATCTTGGACACTCATTAGCCCACATACATCAGACTGCACTAATTCTAATACTTCTTTAGCTCTATTTTCTTTCGAATGAAATAATTTTTTGGCCATTTTCCCCTCCAAACAAGATTCGCAAAGTTGAAAGGGTTCCACCTTTAAGTCACTTAAAGGACATTCCTTTACAAGTCTTTGCATCTTATTAAAAGTAATATGACTAAGTCTAAAATGCCATAAGGGAGTCTCATTAATAGGAGACAACTTAATGTGTTTGTTAGATTCAGTATGATATAACGAATTGTTGATATGTTTTAAAATATACAAATCATTATTTAAATATACATGATATATCAAAGAGTTATTCAGAAATATCTCTACTATAAATTTATGAAATTTAACATAATATTTTTGTTTCAATAACAAAGCAACCGAAATTAAATTTGGGTACATGTCGGAAACATAATAACAATCTTTCAAACCAAATATTTAGTATCAAAATAAAGATTAACATCTCCAATAGCTTTTGGAGATATTACTGATCCTGTGCTAACCCTTAGAGTATGCTCTCCTTCATTGAGATGTTTGGTTACTTAGAACCCTTGCAATGAATTGCACACATGATTAGTAGTTTTAGAATCTACTATCCAATTATTTGTAGAATAAATGACTAAATAAGTTTCATTGTAAGTTAACTTACTATACCCTGCTTGCATTTGGCTAAGCAATTTGGGCACTGTGACTTCCAATGTCCTTTTTGCATACAGTAGAAACATTTGTCTTTAAACTTTCCATCCATTTTAGATTTCTTAGCCTGTTGCTTAGGCCTATTTTTGTTATTTTGCTTCCTCTTTTGTCCTTAGGCTTGGAAGAGTAAGATCCAGTATAAGTTAAAATAAGAGTGTTGTCACTTTCCACTTTTACAATAGCTTCGGAGCTGTAAAGCTCCTTCATCAACTCTATAAGAGACATCTCTTGTTCATGTTATAATTAACATTGAAATATGAGAACAGAGCTATATCAACCTGAATCTCGGGCTTTATTTATACCCCTAAGACTTCTGCCACATTAAACAGAGCAATGAATTCTATCATATGATCCCTCACGGGCCTTCTGGGTTTCATGTGCATATTCATTATGCACTTCATTGCTGCTTGGCGGGCCTGACATCTTTTGTGCTCAAACATTTATTGGAGGCTTCTCATGATTTCCAAAGCAGTTGTCATATTATCATGTTTTTGTTGCAACACATTTGAGATAGGTCCCAAAATATAACAATGAGCTATCTCATCGGAACTCAACAACTTATCATAAGCATCTTTTTGTTCACACATGAACTATTCAGTAGCCTTAGGAGAACATGGTTCAATTAGCACGTACTTAAGCTTCTCAACAACAAGCACTTCTAATTATTCATTATATGCATATTTTACATAACATTTGTGTTCTAAAGTCTTTTGAATTTGCTATAACTTGCTGCTCAAACCCCTATTTTCTCCTTGTTTGATGTAAGTTGCAATGAGTTGAAATTAGAAGTGGATTCAAGAAGAAAACAACTGAAAAATAGAGTAACTGAAGCTACACATGGCTGTGCAAATCACATTGCATGTCATCGTGCACCATCTAAGATTCAGAAGCTAAGATACTGCAAATCCATGGTGTCGTGCCCATTGTCTTCCAAACTGTGCATCATCGAGAATAGCAAACATTCTAGGAGTCGATAGTGTTGTACACCTCAACTATAATTTTACCGTGCATGATTCCAGCACACAAACAATTCAAGTGTTATGATGTCATTTGAAGCTGAATCAAGAAGAAGAAAGCTTACACAGCAACATGTATAACACCTTCTACTGCATTTTCCAACATTGCATATTAACGTTGTTCTGTAATTTTTAGGGCTTTTTTGAAGACGATAGGGCCTAAATTAGTCATATTTTTCTTAGTTATTTGAGGCTATTTTGTGATACATTTTGTTCAATAACTAGTCATAGTCCTTCATGTTTAAGATTTTATCATTAGAAAGGTATTTTGTGCAATATTTCAAATTTTAGGGGTAAAATAGGACAAAAACGTCACAAAATAGAATAGAGGCGACGTCGGACAGGGTAGAGGAACTGGCGCCGGCCACGTACTATTAGCACGTACTTCGAGGTAACAAAAAATCAGTGAGATAGAGCTGAACAGAACCGAATCGGCGCTAGCTGTGAGGGTGAAAGTAGTGCCAGCTGCACTCTGAAAAACATTACGTGGAAATCAAGAATAAAATCGACGAACAACTGAGGAAACAGAACACAAGCGGCACCGGCTCCACCAGCTAAGGCGACGTGGCTGTGCCTTGAATTTTGCACCTGATTTTTGATAATCTGCAGAATTTTAGTATCTTCCTACTTCTAATCAGCCAAAAACCCTACATCAATGAATTTAGACACTTCCTAAGCCTATAAATAGATAGAAAACACAAGAGAAAATGGGAGAATTAATAGATCATAATAGAAAATTACTCAAATCAAAGGAGGAAATCTACAATTCAAGGAAGGTTGTGTAAGAAGGTCTACAAAAGAAGAAGAAGGAGGCTTGTCTATGAGTGCTTTCTTTTACTTTCTTTTCTTTTCTTGAATAATGATGTATTAATTATTTTATTGTAATTCGACATTGTTTTAGGTATTCTTGATTTTTAGAATTATTTGATCTTTTGATTAATTGATTGTTATTCTTGGTATTTAATTACTTATGCATATTATAAGATTAGTTGGTTGTTTCTTTCCGTTGATTTGCTTGGAAAAGGGGTTGATGGTGGTCTCAATGTATTAATTTCATAGTTGTTGTCTATTAACTTGCTTGGAAAATGGGTTAATTGCTAAGAATACGGTAATTAAAGGTTAATTGATGTCTGCCAGGAATGGATTCATTGGTTAATTTCATGTTTAAGTTTGCTAAGTTATGGAAATTTAATCAAGGATTACGCTTAATGCATCTTTTGGGTGGATTAGTTAAGACATGAATGTGATGCTAATTTGTCTAGAAGATAGTGATTTCATGGATTAGAAAAGAAGTGAATCTATCTTAATCCTTCATAATGCCAAAAGAATAATTAGTTATGATAATGGTTAAGTACTTTAGGGTCATGTGTGTCAAAACAGTCGGTTGAGTTACATAATTCTCCATCCTTGACATGTATATATTATTTTATTTTATTTTATTTTTCACTTTATGGAGTCAGTTAAACAATGAAAGAAAAGTGATTAATGCATACTTGTTTCTTGAGGATCGACACTCGTTTGAACCCTATGCTATGTTAATGATGATTATGCTTGCTCATATGTGTAATTTGGTGTTAACGTTTTAATTTAAACTTAATTGGGAATTTGCTTATTTTTATATGATTTTTATACCCAAATAAAAATGCATTAAGTTTTTTGTGCCGTTGTCGAGAAACAATATCATGAAAGCTTAGATTTTGTTGATTTAACCATATGGATATGTAAACATGCATATATGTAAATATGTATATTTGTACAATTGTTTTTTTTTTTTTTTTTTTGCCGAATGGTGCCATCTTTTGTCTCTTGTGTGTCTTGTAATCTAACTTACTAACTTGGACTTAATAGACTAACATACTTCATGTTGTATTATAAATACCACTAACTTTTTTGTTTAGGTAGATTGTGAATATATCTAACGTGTGTGTTTTTATTTTCATTAATTTTCTATTATTTGCTTCTTCTTTTTTTTTTGTATTTTCTTTTTTTTCTTTTTTTTTGTTTTTATTTTCGTTTTGATTTTTGTTTCTCTTTAAGTACGAGATTGACATTATCATGGACAACTACTTTTGGGCACAAGATTAAGGAGCTACAATGACGAGAATTTGGCAAAGTTACAATCTAGGATTGATGCTTTTTGTGAGACGTCACTTGAAGCCTTAATGCATTCTTTTGTCACCAATTCAAATTTCTCCATTAAGTGGCATAAAGAAGTACCCCAACGATTGAGCTATCAAAGAACATAACTAGCCAAGTTGGTTGAGGATGCCATAAAGGCCCATATGTTTGAACAATAGAATCTCCAAGGAAATGAGAGAGGATATGAGGACCAATTGTCCAATGTGGAAAGTGAGGTATTCAATTCGACTCTACATGCTAATAATTCTAATCTCTCTTTATCACATGATTTTTTAGGTTCCTCTCAATTCTTGGAGAACAAGGGTCCAAATGATGATGTGTTAAATTTATCATACCTCAAGGAGTTGGATCTTTCAACGCTACATCATACGAAGTCCTTGGAGGATAGTGGTAATTTCTACCCTTCACCCCATTCAAATGGAGGTAACTTGGTATTTGTATATATATTTTTTTTAAAAAATAAGGATTTCTTGATCTCATCTTTAACAACTCAGATACTAAGTTTAAAGGGGCATTTCAATTGTGACAAATCTTTCAAAGGGTTAAAAGGTGATTTCAAGCTTGATGCATTCTTTAGAAACCATGTGCACTTATACGTTGACAATAATATTTGTGTGTCTAAAGAAATGTTAGAGAAAGAGGTTTATGTGTTTTGCTTTAGTAAGAAAAATTATTTTCATAAACCTTCTATTTTTCAAAAACCTCTCTTCATTCTATATTCATCATGCCTGTCTTTTATTTTGAGCTTTAATTTCTTTTCAAAAGATTTAAGGAGGAAGCATGATGAGTCTAAAAAGTTTTTGTTTTATTTTTTTTACTTGAGTCTTTTTCTTTAGTTGTTTTTTTTTTTATTTAGGTAAGTTTTTATTTTATTATTATTTTCCTTGTACTTTTATTTGTGTTTTGTTTTATAGAAATATAATCCTCTTGGACAAGCCCTTCTCTTTACCTCAAGTTTGGATATCTAATGGAGTGTTATTGCACTTGGGAAGTATTACTTAAACTTTCTAACCCATTATTATTTTTTGTCCCTTTGGAGATATTGCCAATGAGGCCATTTCCAATTTAAGTGTGGGGGAGTGGTTTGGTGATATACTTTGTCCAAGTTTTTATCAATTTTATATTGGGCACAAAGTATAGAAGTATTTTCATTCTTATCTTTTCCCCTTTATTTTTAGTCCCATGGCATTATTTCCTTGCTTTATTTATTTGGCCATTGAGGATAATGTCCAGTTTAAGTGTGGGGAAGTGATTAGAATGAGAATTCTTCTATACTTCATTCTTCTTGTTATACTTCATCCTTGTGGGCAACCAAAAATTTCAAAATTTTCAAAAATTTTTCAGATTTTTATTTAACTTTTAAGATGTATTTGTAATGCATGTCTTTGTGATAGATCATGGAGCACATGTTCTATATCATTTATGGCTTATGCTTGACTTTTTGCACGCACTTGGACTAAGTAGTTCTTGATCAAATACTTTATATTGTTCTTAAACCTATTTTTCCACTAAAATTCATTGAGCATTCTAGAACTTACTTGAATACCTCTTGAGGCGAAATACGAAAGACATTCATGATTTAACTTAGAGATGACGGTAATAGACTTTCTTTGGATAGTTTGAGCTTTTCAAGCCTACCTATTTGACATTATCCCTGGTGCCTATTTTGAGCCTAAATTTGGAATTTCTTTCTTAAAACCCGTTATCATACTTTGTCCATTACTTCTTTTTGAGAGTTTGAATAATTCTTCCAAATCTTTGTTTGCTCTTAATGGATAAAAGTACGTGTAGGAGAATGTTGAGAGAGAATACTTGTGAAAAGATCATGACTTATGGCTTTCAGTCATGCATAAATAGTTGTGTTGAGTTGAGAAAGGAAAAAAGAAAGAGAAGAAAGAGAAGAGAAAGATTGAAAACAAGAAAAGAAAACAAAAAGCAGCTAGAAAAGATGGAAAGAGAAAAACTGAGAAAGAAACAACAGCAACATTTGAAAAAAGAAAAGGAGAAAAAGAAAGAAAAATTAAAAGAGAAAGAAAAGAAAGATCACAAGAAGAATGGTGCTTGAGCTATAGGTATTTCTAAAAAACTTGAGTTCACATCAAGTTCTTGGCACCATTGTTGAAATGTTTGAATGATTTTGAAAAAAAAAAAAAAGTGACGAATGATTGATGAAAATGCAGGATTTACTTGAACTGTACTGTAATTGCTACACAAGGTTATGGGTTTGATTGATTTTGGAATAGGAGAGCATGAAAAGTTTGGAATTTCTTGATACGTTATGTTTATCCTTTTTCTTGCGAACTTTCATTTTCTTAGATATTTTATTCTTCTATATCCTTTGTTTGACAAGTTGCATTACAAGCCCTTTAGCCTTACATTACAAGCTTGAAAGTCCTACTTAACCTAAGTAGAATCATGATATGTCTCAGATTAGTGGAGAAAGTATATGAAAAGTAAGCTTATGGAATGCATATTCTTTTTTAACTAAATTCTTTCTAATGATTTGAGAATATTGTTAAGTATTGAGATGGTTCTACTAGTCACTACTCACTTACACAAGTCTCGCATTTGTTATGAATGATGTAGTAGCATATGTTTTATGTTCTTGAATGAAGAAAGCATTAGAGATATCGTTGTGAAATTGATTGAGTGATGTTATAAAAACTTATGTTTTTCCTACTTGTATTTGATATTTTGCTTGAGGACAAGCAAAGAGCTAAGTGTGGGGGAATATGATAGGGTCTAAATTAGTCATATTTTTCTTAGTTATTTGAGGCTGTTTTGTGATACATTTTATTCAATAACTAGTCATATTCCTTCATATTTAAGATATTACCCTTGGAAAGGTATTTTGTGCAGTATTTCAGATTTTAGGGATAAAATAAGACAAAAACGTCATACAACAGAATAAAGGCGGAGCCGGACAGGGCAGAGGAACCGGCGCTGGCCAGGTGCTGCTGGCAGGCACTTCGAGGCAACAAAAAATCAATGAGACAGAGCTGAACAGAACCAAACTGGCGCCGGCTGTGAGGGTGAAAGCGGCGCCAGCTGCACTCTGGAAAACATTATGCGAAAATTAAGAAAAAAATCAGCAAACAATTGAGGAAACAGAACACAATGGGCGCCGGCTCCAACAGTTAAGGCGCCGCCGGCTATGCCTTGATGATAAGGCAACGCCTTGAATTTTGCATGCGATTTTTTGTAATATGCAGAATTTTAGTATCTTTCTACTTCTAATCGGCCAAAAACCCTACACCAATGAATTTAAACACTTCCTAAGCCTATAAATAGATGGAAAACACAAGTGAAAAAGGGAGAATTCATAGATCATAACAGAAAATCACTCAAATCAAATAAGGAATTCTTCAATTCAAGGAGGGTTGTGTAAGAAGATATACAAAGAAAAAAGAAGGAAGCTTGTCTATGAGTGCTTTCTTTTACTTTCTTTTCTTTTCTTGAACAATGATGTATTAATTGTTTTATTGTATTTCAACATTGTTTTAGGTATTCTTGATTTTTAGAGTTATTTGATCTTTTGATTAATTGATTGTTATTCTTGGTATTTAATTACTTATGCACATTACGAGATTAGTTGGTTGTTTCTTTCCATTGACTTACTTGGAAAAGGGGTTGATAGTAGTCTCAATGTATTAATTTCATATTTGTTGTCTGTTAACTTGCTTGGAAAAGGGGTTAATTGCTAAGAACAAGGTAATTAAAGGTTAATTGATGTCTGTTAGGAATGGATTCATTGGTTAATTTCATGTTTAAGATAGCCAGGATATGGAAATTTTATCAAGGATTGCGTTTAATGCATCTTTTGGATGGATTAGTTGAGACAGGAATGTGATGCGAATTTGTCTAGAAGATAGTGATTTCATAGATTGGAAAAAAAGTGAATCTATCTTAATCCTTCATGATGCCAAGAGAATAATTAGTTATGATAATGGTTAGGTACTTTAGGGTCATGTGTGTCAAAACAATAGGTTGAGTTACATAATTCTCCATCCTTGAAATGTATATATTCTTTTATTTTCATTTCTTTTCTTTTATTTTGTTTTTCACTTTATGGAGTCAGTTAAACAATGAAAGAAAAGTGATTAATGCATACTTGTTTCTTGAGAATCGACACTCGTTTGAACCCGATGCTATGTTAATGATGAGTACGCTTACTCATATGTGTAATTTTGGGTTAACGTTTTAATTTAAACTTGATTAGGAATGTGCTTATTTTTATATTATTTTTATACCTAAATAAAAATGCATCAGAACCCATAAATACTCTCTTTCTGGGTTATTTGAGGGGGAGCCATAAGAAATACACTAGAGAAACCCTCTTGGAAATATCAAGGAGAGCTAAGCAAAAAAATCAAGGCAATATTGGAGAAAAAGAAAAGCACCTGAAAGAAGATTCAAAGTAGAAGAATAGCACTTATCTATGATTTTTCCTTTTTGTATATTTGATTTGGGGATGTTAATACTACTTGGATTTAATTGTAATTAAAGGGTTATACCCTAATTTGATGTGTATTGGATTATTGTTTATTTTATTGAATTCTATTTGTGTAAAACCCTACCTAAACCTACACTAGAATTAGAGGGATGGATTACATTTCATGACATATTACATGAATATATATTTTCTGGATGAATTTGTACATTTTAGAATTTTTATATGTGATCTATATGATTTATTTATGCTTGATGGGTGTTGGGGGCAATTAGGAAATTTTACTTGGAGATGAGAGAAGGAAAATCTTAGGAATTAGAAGGGAAAAGAATTAAATTGCGAAAATAAAAAATAATAATTAATGTGGTTAAGTGGATAGAGCTTTGTGGTTAATTCTTAAGGACTTGAGTTCAAATCCTATCAACTAAGAATCATTTTTTATTATCCTAACTAATGTTTGAATTTTACTTCTTGCATTCCATGAATTTAGGAATGTTGTCTTGAGAAGACATAATGGTAATATTCTAACAATGTAATTTTGTCCTAAAGAAAATCTAAAAGAGTTTTATCCCCCATTATTTTAGCAATCCATGTCTTAAAATATTTGAATTTGAAAATATTGTTATTTCATTAATTCTTTTTATTTTCTTATAAAATGTTCTAAATTATTATAGTCTTGGAATTTAAATAAAATTCCAGCATTTTGGGACCACTCAGCCGAAACATAGAGTTAAAAGAATGTTTTGTTTTCCATGATTAAACCACCAAATTACTCTCCTAAAGAGCTTCATTTTTTGTTATTCTCGTTATGGTGAAAAACTGGAAAATTATTTTAGTTCTTCTTCCTAGCTAACTTTTGAGGTTAGGTGGCTTGGATATCATTTCTTTCCTTGCAAAACAAACACTCTTTTTGTGTGCAAAAAACTAGAAAATTCATTGTGAATTTCGGACCTCATCTTATCCTTACAAACTAGAAAATTTCCAGCAAGCATGTAAGTCATTTAACCAAGAAACTTTGAGCATTCAACACCATGAACATCAAGATGATGGCTAGAAAACCACCATGGGAGGACCTTGAAATGTTCCTAATTTGTAGCAACAAATTATTTGTGTTGTGCCCTAGAGGCAATCACTTGTAATATGTATATTACATAATAATTAATAAAAGCGGCATTCTTTATCTTTCAGTTTGATTGTTGTATCTTAATATGCATATAAACTGTTTGATAAAGCCCCTAGTACAACACAGTGTTAAGGAAATCATGATAGAGATCATGATGTGAGATTCCTACTATACTATGTAGTGTTTGTGCTTGAATAATCCCTAGTTATAGTATTAATGAGATGAGACATTATTAATACGCCAAAACTAGCACATGTTATATCTCTTAATTAGATCAAACGGTGGTTCTCATAACCGTGAGTAGTCTGATACTTAGGATTAATATGTGGATACTTGTTATAAGAACAAGTTCATTAGATAACCTAACTATGAGATAATCACTTGGATAATCTATTGAGTGTCAGTGATAGAATCTCATTATAGCAAGTGTACAAGTATCCTTAGATTTGAAATCTCCAAGGTATTTTGTTTATCGAGCGTTATACTTTGATTCTAATCTTTGGAATCTTACAAGGACTGCCTATGTGATGGATATTGGGTACAATGTAAAGTAAACGAAAGTAACTGAGAGGGTTAATAAAGGATTCACCTTTCTAATAGTAGGAGTGTATATCTCAAGGCCACTTGTAGAAATCATTACTTATGAAGTCCTTGGCCAAGGCAACTATGTGTCAGAAATAGTTCCAAATTTGATACACATATCGAGTAATGGATTTCTTGAACAAGTACTAAAATATTTGGGCCATAATTAATAATATTCTGGAGGGAGTTAAAACTAATTCTATGTTCTAGACCGAATGTGATATAGTATGGTGAAAGGAGTTTATTGCACTGGTTATTTGCTATTGAAAGGTTCACGTCAAGCCACTTGACTTTCTGGACTTTTGAATTATCAAGAGTCATTGCTAGATGTCGCTCTTGATAAGCTAAATCTGAATTTATTCATTAGAGAATTAATATATTAATCTATATTTTATTTAGGATTATTAATTCTAAAGCTGTTACAATTAATTCATATTATGTTGCCAATAAGACTAGGAAACCTAATGGGCCACACATAATAAAGGTTTGAATGCTTAATATATATTATTTGATAATATTATGGGGTTAATTAAGAGAAGAATATATATTTATAGGTGAATTATAAGTTTGTTATAATTTATGGGACTTGGTTGCAATTATATAAACTTCAAGAGCCCAATTGTAGACATTACATCTTGGAGGACTTAATTGAAATTAACACAAATCCTAAAAACTATAAATATGGAAATTCATTCCTTTTGCACATAAGAGAGTTGGACAATCAAAACAGAGGATTTCAAACGTTCCTTCTTCTTCTCCAATTAAAACCTAGCCGCTCCTCTTCTACTGGCATAGTTTTGAGCGGGCTTTGGGAGCAACCTTGTGTGGATTATTTCTAGAGACAATCCTACTCTTGGATTGTAGTGGCGCCAGGTAGACGATCAAAATAGAGGAATTGGTTCCTCGGTTGGCACAAGAAAAATTTTATTTTTGCTACAGTAGGTAATCTCGTTCCCTTCCTCTATTCCCGTTTTAATTGCAAACACGTGATCCTTGGGCATGGATTTCATGGTTATTTCCATTGCGTTCTTATTTGATAAGTATGATGAAATTCCAACACAAAATCCTTTCAAAATACTTTGAATTTGTTCAACAAACCTTCCTAGATTTTATTAAAACAACCTGAGTTTTTCCAGCTATTTTAGTCTTTATTCAACTAGCTTTTCTTCTTCATTGTTCCTCACCAATTTTGGCCACACTATGAAGCAAGCCAAATATTATCTCTTCTTTCTTCAACCATAGCCATTAAACTCCATTAAAGAACCTCAAACTTCTCCTAACTTTCTTCCATTCAAAATATTTTGAGTTTGAAAGTTGAAATCCATGCTTTGCTCCATCAAATACTCAACCAATTCAAGCAACTAAACCAAAAATTCTGCTCACCTTTTCAAGACATTTTTGGCCAGCTTCAAAGCAAAGAGCATTCTCCATTTCTCTTCCATATCTTAGTTAATTAAGTGAGCCTCCATTGAAGAGCTAGAAACCTTCAAGGATAAAACACCATTAGCAATCTTCTACCTCAAAAACCTCCACCAATTCCTCAATCATTTCTCAAATTCAAAACTTGAATAAACTCCTAGACTCCCTCTCTCTTAGCAAAACTGAAACACAACTTTAGCAAGGCCATTTGACCACCTTCAATCCAAGAACAGTCTCACCTTTTCTAAATTTCTCTCTTATTCACTCAAGAATACCAAGAACACACACTACTTTTCTTCTACCTTTTAGCCACTTCTAAACATCCTAAACTACTCTAAAACCTTCAAAACAACTAGAGTGCAACTTATTCTCTCTTTTACCATATTTTATAACACCAAATCAATTAAAGTTCTTCCTTTATTCGGATCAAACAAGCATTTTTCTTTTCATGACAAGAAGAGAAAAAAGGTAAACTAAGTTTAATAAACATCATTTTATATCCCTTCTTTTCGTCTCTCTTATTCTTTTATTTTACTCTTCTTCTCAATCTCCTCTTGACTGAAATGGTTGGTGGTCATGCGTGGATCTTTTCATTTGGACTCTCAAATGTGTTCACCAAAGTAATCAAGCTTTTGATTATCAAACATCGTCTTCAAAACGATCATCAAGACAAGTATTTTGATCTAACCTTCTTATTTCTTTTGAACTTAAGTGGTATAGGATGATGTCAGTATAGAAGGGTTTATGTGATTTATGATGATGTTGGGGAAATATTTATGGTATTAGTGATTTTATGATAAAGGTTGAGACATGCATTAGGACTGCTTTATGTATTAAATTTGGATCTTGATTTTATAATATGGGATTATGACATGTTTGTTAGGAGATATGAGAATGAGGTCTATATGTCATTAAAGCATGTGATAATACAGTTGATGTTGGAGATTAATGTTGTTATTGCTATTGCTTTAATATTATTGACAATACCATCAATAATTATTATTACTGTGCAAATATTATTATTCCTATTATGAATGCTCCTTTTGTTTTGATAAATATTATTATTACTTCTACTTGTATGATTACTACTTTATTTATTAATAGCAAAATTATTACTACTTTAATTATTAATAGTAATATTATTATTTCTTTTGATACTTAAATTGTTATCATTATTTTATTATTACTACTATTATTAACATTGTTACTTTTTATGATATTATTATTGTTATTACTCATATTATTAGTACTATTATTATTGTTATTAGCAATGTTATTTTTAATAATAATATTATTATTATTAAACATTATTATTTTTAAAAAAATAATAAATATATTATTATTATTATTATTATTATTATTATTATTATTATTACACTTTTAGAAATATTATTACTATCTACAAAATTATTAAAACTCCTATTAATGCTTTTGACTATATTATTATTTTTGTTATACTTATTTATTACTTGTATCACTTATGATATCATTATAACATGTTATTTTTATACTAATAATAATATTAAACTCTAGAAATATTTTTATGTCAATTAATTTTCAAATTCCTAAACTATTGTTGTTATTATTTGGGTGTTGTTAATGTTAGAGTTATTTAGATGGATAAGAATATTTAGAGTTGGGAGTTATTTGTATCTATATAGTTTTGTTGCTTAGTTGTGCACCAATAGTGACATATACTGTGTGTTTACCCCAGACGAGGCAAGGTTGCCTTGAACAAGACTTGGAAGATTATTTTATCTATGAGATCAAGAGATCATGTAAGTCCTTGCATAAAAATGTTTGCTAAACTAAAGTGCCCCTGTAAGTTAAAAGTGATATTCACTATAAAGTTACTCTTTGGGTTGCAATTATGGATATTTGTCACCTTCTGTTAAAACAAAATAGTTTTAAGCAAGAAAAGGGTTTTCCAAAGCAAAATGCTAAGTTTTTCTTAAACCAGATTTTAATCTTAGACTCTTTGGAACCATAATTGCAATTTCAAGGTAACACACTTGTTGGATTTCTCCCAAGTGGGACAAACGTAACGTTGAGTACTCAATAAGGGTAGACTGGTAGGACTAATCTTCGAAGGGTCAGAGTGACACGCTCAGTAGGTAGCCACCTCTGAGGGACGAGCTTTGCCTAGATAAGGCATCAGTTCTAGCTAGTCAGGTCGGTCTGCAGTAGCAACTCAGTCCATGTGGACTATTTTTCTCTGGAATGGACAACTGGCAAGTTAGGATATAGAAATGGACGAGTATCTCGCTCAGTGGGCCAATTACCCACTTGTATTGTGATGCAGGGTTTCACAGTACACGATCATAATGTAGGGTTCCATGGCCATAACTATGATGTAGGGTTTCATAGTCAACATTATTTGAGTGGTTCATTTTTTTACAAGTTGTACACGTTTATTTTGCAAATTCTGATAAAATACCACTCAATGTTTAAAGATGAATTTTGGGATTTGCAGACTTTTCATTTTGACTTGTTTAAAATTTACATACATGAAATGTTTTCTTAAATTGTCTTGAGCACACACAAGACTTATTAAGAAATATTTCTCACCTCTATGTTATGTCATGTTTTCAAATTGATCTTGCTTTAAAGGTTGATTATTTCATATTGCCTTATGTTTCAAAGATTCATTTTGATTGTATTTATTTCTCGAGAGATTTTAGCTATCTTTTGTTTATTTTGAGACTTGTACAAGTATTATTTTGGGTTGTAATAAGTTTTAATATTAGATTATTTCCTTCTATTTTTCTAGTACCTAATTATAAAGATCCCTTGTCCTAAGGATAGGGCGACATCCCCGCCCCTTTTGGGGTACGTAGGTAGTGGGGTGTTACAATTTGAGTATTCTATCATTTGGATTTGATTGATTAGATTGATTGGGCTATTCTCTTATATTGAATTTGAGAAAGGATGTATGATATGGGTATCTATTTATGTTTATTTAATATATTTGTTTTCCCTTGATGAACTTGAGAAAGAATTTGAGGAATTAGAACTTTGTGATAGATACGGTTATTTGGTCACCTAGAGATGAGAATTTGGCACATTTTGGAATGAGATTTGGGGTTCTTTGATTTATATTCATCATTGAGTTTGATTTATGTGGTAAAGAGAACTATAGGTTGGATTTAAGGATAGGGAACTCATTACTTGAAAAAGAATGAGTTTTATAATATTGGGGGATCCTCGCCAATACTTGAATTTTGATTTAATTAATAGAGTGATTTTTTATACATGATCATTATTTAAAGGAATTCACATTCATTACATGTCTAATTTCTTTTTCTTGTTTATATCTTATCTTTGTGATCTTTTAGACTTTACCTTGTGAATTGGGTAGGTGTATTTTTGGTGTGATCCTTATTAGTAGTTTGTTATAATTAGTAGTAACTAGTAATTAATTTCCCTACATTAGCCGATTGAACAATGAGACAAAATTGGAAGTAAAGGTACATGATGAATATACTTGCCCAATTGTGTATGTATTCAAGTTAATTTGGTACTTTAAATTAAAACTTGATTCAGCTTTAAATACAATCCTATAGCATACTAGCATATGCATAAACGTAAACTCGCATAACACACATCAAGTTTTCTACGCTGTTACTAGAAATCTTGCATCAATATCCTGAAATCACTTGAGTTTTGCTGATTCAATCTTTATTTTAGCATGTTAATTGGTGTGTAAAATTTGGGTGAATAAAAATCATCAAATTTAAATCCATCCCTTAGTCAAGTTTTAATTAAAATATTAATCCCAAAATACACATACGAGCAAGTATACTTATCCTAGGTAGAGTATAGGAAATTAATGAGTATCGATTCTCAAAGGAACAAGTGCACACTAATCACTTTTTATTCATTATTTAACCAACCCAAATAAAGTAGTAAGATAAGAATAAGAAAAATAAAGAAATATATACAACTCAAGGATGTGAAAATATGTAATTTAGACAAAAGCTTTTGAAAATATGATAATGAATTACTTAGCCAATAGCATAATCAATTATATTTTGGTCACATGAAGGATTTAATATAGACCCACTTCGTTTGTGAAGGCGTGGAAAGCAGGGAACACGGAGCACGCAGCGGAAGCGAACATAAAAAAACTAGAAAAACAAGAACAAGGATTCCAAGGCAGGACCGACGCCGGTACTGGCAGTCCTAGCTAGCGCCAGTTGCACCCTGTCCTAATCCTGAGGTTTTAAAAATTTTACCTCTCCTTCTGGTTCTCAAAGGTGGCAGGATTGGAACGTGCGCAACTAGGGTAAGTGTGTTGGTGGAAGCCTCTGATGCGATTCCTGCAAGCCTCCTACTCCGCCTTTACATGTATGCGAACGCCTAACTCTCGATTTTCCAGTATATGGCCTGCCTAACTACCATTTGGTAAGCAACTAACAGGCTAGGAAATTTTTCTGGAGAGAGAGAGAGAGAGAGAGAGAGAGAGAGAGAGAGACGCCTAGCCTTTTCCACAAAGAAGAAGCCATCTCTCTTGTGTGTCAGATTTACAACAATGTTGTTTTCAATCCTCTTGTTTAACCTAAATAAAAAACCTTAGGTTAAACTGGACTGGGCTATTGGACTCTTGGTTTAACCTATTGGGCTTAATTAATTATTCTAGTTAGAACCAACTCAATGGCCCAACAAATAATTAATTTTTCAGCCTAAATAAACCAATCCAATTAAATAAACCTAAATCAGTTTAGTCCCAGGTTAATCCCAAATTATTCAAACTGGACCAAAGCCCTAAATAATTAATTAACCCACCAAACTAATTTAATTAATTCTCTCTCCATGAACCTTTTTCTATTCTAGCCCAATAATTAAATCAGGCTATTTAAATAAAATAAATTACATTTAATTTAAGATCAATTCCTTAGCCCGTATTTAATTAGGACTCACGGTCTCTACTGGGGACTAAAAGACACACCGCCTTGGCTACAAAAATGACCAAAATACCCTTGTTATATAAATAGTTGTATTTTGCATTTTAAATATTTTCTAATATCACCATAAGAAAATATTGACCCCAAGGACAGTGCTACGTTAGCAAAGTCTCCGACCTACAGGTGTAATGACTAAAATACCCCTCTATACATCACCGTACATTTAGAGAGGAAAAAGTGTACTAACGCCTCTCTAAACGACATCTACCATCCTTAGGCCTTTAGTCCAATGATCCACAACTTCCTGGATTGTTTTCGCTTTCCAAGAGAGCTACCCTAAAGTAAACATCCAAGTCATATTTCCCAGGGTCCTGGATATTAGATCATTCAGACAACCATAAGGGGCGATAGAGTATAGAAACTATCTTGTATAAGTTTGTCTTAATTAACTAGTCACACATATCCAAAATGCAAGTATATTGCCCCTACGATAGAACCTTAACTATAGCATATCAAAGTATATACTTCCAGCTTCGTCAGACCACCAACTCATACTCAAGTCGTAGAGTACTAGTCCACCCTGTAGCGGTAGTAGTCTAGGTTTCTACCATATAGTACTTTTAGAAACTACTACTACATGTCCTGTTCTACATATTCAAAATACGCTTATGTCATGAAGTAAGTGGACTACTCACTGGCTAAAGGTAAGCTATTCCCTATTCAGAATTCACAACATAATAACCTAAACATGATGAGATTCTCATTCTCATCAATCGGTTAAAAACGAATGTTTATGTGTTAAGTAACCCGTGATTCACACCTTACTGTGAAAGACCTCCATTCACATAGACCACTTACTTAAATATAATGGGTCTTTTCCAAACGTAATTGTGCACACATAAAATTGTAAATTCACAAACAATTTTTGAAAATAAATTCTTTTATTAAAACATTCGATTTTTACATCAGAAACTTAGTTTAAGAGGGCATATTTCCCAATAATCTCCCACTTGAATTCTAAGACTAAGTAAGTCCGTAGGTGCCCACCCTTATGGTGTCCTAGTGTCTCTTGAAGACTCTCTCATCCAAAGGCTTGGTGAATGGTTCAGCTAGATTGTTCTCGGAGGCAATCTGTTCCACCACGACTTCCCGTCTCTTGATGAAATCCTGGATCAGATGGTACTTCCTCTCGATGTTCTTCCCCTTCTTGTGGTTCTGAGGTTTTTTGGAATGTGATACTGCTCCAGTCTTGTTGCAATACATCACAATCGGCCTATCCATGTGTGTCACGACTCCAAGTTCTGAAAGGAACTTCCGGAGCCAGACTGCTTCCTTGGATGCTTCCGAAGCTGCCACATACTCAGCTTCCATAGTTGAGTCAGCAATACAAGATTGCTTGATACTCCTCCATGAAATAGCTCCTCCAGACAAGGTAAAGACATATCCACTAGTGGATTTTCTCTCATTTTTATCTGCCTGGAAGTCTGAATTTGTGTATCCTGTAGGAACTAAGTCATTAGCCTTATAAACAAGCATATAATCTCTCGCTCCCTTGAGGTACTTCAGTATATGCTTTACAGCTTGCCAATAAACCTCCCCAGAGTTTGACTGACATCTGCTAACCAAGCCTACGACAAAGCAGATATCTGGCCTAGCACATAGCATGGCATACATGAAACTTTCCACAGCCAAAGCGTAGGGAATCCTACTCATTCGAGACTTAGGACAGTTCCTTGAAGAAAATGACAACCCATGTCTGCAAGGAATTAGAGCTCCCTTTGCATGAGTTCATGCTATACCTGGCCAATATCTTGTCAATGTATACAGTTTGGGATAATCTTAACATTCTCTATTTCCTATTTCTAAGAAGTCTAATCCCGAGAATGTACCTGACTTCTCCCAAGTCCTTCATACTAAATTGACTAGACTGCCAAACCATTGTAGATAACAATGACCCTACATTATTTTCAATGAGTAGAATGTCATCCACATACAAGACAAGAAAAATCACATTAATGTCTTTAAGTTTCCTGTATACGTATGGTTCATTCTCGTTTTGAATAAAACCATAAAATTTTTCAATCTCATCAAAATGAATGTTCCATGCCCTCGATGCCTGCTTAAGTCCATAAATGGACTTCTTAAGCTTGCAAACTATATGCTCTTAGCCTTTAGCAATAAAAGCCTTCCGAGTAGGACATATAGATGTCTTCACTAAGATGGCCATTTAAAAATGCCATCTTGACATCCATTTGCCATATCTCGTAGTCATAATGATATGCGATGGCAAGGAGGATACAGATGGACTTAAGCATTGCTACCAGGGAAAAGGTTTCCTCATAATCGATTCCTTCTTTTTGAGTATACCCTTTCGCCACAAGCCTAACTTTGAAGGTTTCCACCTTCCCATCTATTCCCCTCTTTTTCTTGTATACCCACTTACACCCTATGGGTTTTATTCCTTAAAGTGAAGCAACAAGATCCCAAACCTGATTGAGATACATAGACTCAATCTCGGCTTTCATTACTTTATGCCATAGATTTGCATCGGCATCAGCAATAACCTTCTCGTATCTAGTGGGGTCTTGTTCCTGATGGTCAGAGACGAGCTCGAAAGCTTCTCCAGTCCATCTTTCTAGAACCCTAGACACTCTCCCACTATGACGAGGCTCTATTTGTATAGGCTCTTGAGGTTGTGCCTCTTCTTGTTCCACAATCGGGTCAAAAGAAGTTGCTTCCAAAGATAACTTCTCCTCTAATTCCAACCCAGTTGAACCTTTTATGGAAGTACTTTGATCATCCTCTAAGTATCTATCATTGGTACTAACCAGTACCTTCTACTCATTAGGATGATAAAAGTAACCATCATTTGTCCCTTTGGATACCCAATAAAATAGCATAATTCTGATCTTGGTTTCAACTTGTCTCCCTTGACCAGTGCATAAGCTAGACAACCCTATATCCTGGGATGATTCAGACTTGCCTTACGCCCAGTCCACATCTCATAGGGAGTCCTAGGTACTGACTTAGAAGGCACCAAGTTCAGAATGTATGCTGCTGTTTCCAGGGCATATCCCCAAAAAGATACTGGAAGAGTAGCATAAGACACCATGCTTCAGACCATTTCCATCAATGTCCTATTCCTTCTCTCAGTTACACCATTCTGCTAGGGTGTCCCCGGCGCAGAAAGTTGGGAAACTATCCTATGATATACCATGTAGTCCTTGAATTCACCAAGGAGGTACTCTCCACCACAATTTGATCGTAAGGTCTTGATCAATTTACCTGCCCGACGCTCCACTTCAACCTTAACCTCTTTGAACTTGTTAAAAGAGTCAGATTTGCGTCTCATCAGGTAAACATAACCAAACCTTGTACAATCATCCGTGAAAGTGATGAAATTCTCAAAACCTCCTCTAGCTGGTGTAGACAGGGGACCAGACACATCAGTGTGAACAAGACTCAATACCTCCTTGGTTCTATGTGCCTTAGAGGCAAATGACCTTTTGGTCATCTTTCTCATCAGGCAAGACTCATACTGATGCCAATTTTCTAATCTCAATGAGCCCAAGAGCTTATCCTGGATCAACCTCTGAATCTTGATTGAATTGATATGCCCCAATCTTAGATGCCAAAGATAAGAGTTATTGACATTGGTCTTTCTCTTCCTTGTTAAAGGTTCAGATTGAGCGTTATTTAATTGATTGTTAATAGGGTTTAAGAAAAATAGATTCCCATACATGTGTCCAATACATAAAATTTCTCCATCTCTACTGATAGAAATACCAGAATGGAAAGATACAGAATATCCTTGATTTATTAGTTTCGCAACTAAAATCAAATTCTATCTAAATCCAGGTACATGTAAAATATCTTTCAAAACCACTATTCTATTACAATTAAATACAAGATCCAGCTCTCCCACTACAAGGGCCCAAACTTGTGCTCTATTTCCCACACTTAGTCCATGTTCGCCCTTCTGGAGTCTTCTAATCTTTCTAAACCCTTGCAAGGAGTTACAGATGTGATCAGTGGCTCCTGAATCAACAATCCAAATGGAAGTGGATCTAACTATTGATATAGACTCTAGATAGAAAACATTACCTGTGGGGTTTTTCTTGGCTTCAAGATCTAGACACTCCTTTTTCCAGTGTCCCTTTAGTCCACACTTGAAGCCCTTACCCTTGGGTTTGTCTTTGGGCTGGACCGTTGCGTTCCCCTTCTTCTTCTTGAACTTTCTGGGCTTAGGGTCTAATTCTAGAAGATGAAGCCTTAACAATCATAACCTTAGATTGTGGCTTCATAACCTTCTTCGCCATCCAGAGCTCCTTCATTAACTCAGTGAAATCCATGTTCAACTTGGTCATGTTATGGTTCAACTTGCACTAAGTAAAAGAACCCGGTAGAGATTTGAGAACCATGTCCACTTGGCTCTCGGGGTCAATGATAGCCCCTAAGATTTCTACCTCCTCGAAGGCTGCAATCATCTTGAGCATATGTTCTTTGACCGGTGCTCCCTCAGTCATCTTAGTGTTAATGATGGTTCGAAGAGCCTCCTGCCTTGCGGGTCGGCTCTTATCCGTGAACATCGTGACTAATGATTGAGTTATGTCATACGCAGTGGTCATGTTCTCATGTTTAGATTGGAGCACATTAGACATAGAGGCCAACATGTAATAACTAGCCATTTCGTCGGCCTTCTTCCATGCCTTATCAGCCTCGCGCTCCTCGGCAGTGGAACCCTCCCCAATAACAGGACAGGTTTCGTAAAGGACATACTTATACTCTTCCGTTGTGAGTATTATGTCCAAGTTCCTTTTCTAGTCCACATTGTTTGGTCCCGTTAGCTTATTCTCTTGAAGAATAATGGCCAATAAACTAAAAGAACCTCCTACTATTTCTGAAAAATCGAAAAATAAAAGAAAAAAGATTCAGTTTGTGAAAACAAAACAAATATGTGCACTTTATCCTTATTATCAAAACTGATAATAATCAATTTGGTTCTTAGGAAAACTAATATTGCTTTTTGAGAAGATTAACAGTTTCCTAAGCTAAGTGTGTTAACCACCACAAATTAATTTTCCTTCTAGGTAATGATCTAGAAGATAACTCCATCGAGGGGATGGCCGTTTCCTCTCATTTCCGATGGACATACCTCACACTATGACCTCCAACGAGGGGCTGGTCGATCATAGTACATGCCCTGGGTTATTAATTACATCCCTCCATTAGATCTAAAACCTTATAGTATCCCCATCCTATACAGGTTCACTCCCAGAGTGACGCGAGGGGACCTACGATCTCTAATGAGGATCGTGATGGAAGCCGTGGGGCCGTTGGAACCCCTCTCACACTTAGTCTTTTAAAACAAGGGTTTTCTGAAAAATATCTTTTTGAAAATTTCCATTAAGTTTCCCTTAACTCAAAAATAAAATGTCTAAGTCCATAAAAATATCTATGTCAAGGCTTATATCCTTCGAGAGTTTTTCCCATGGACTAATTTTATTTAAGTTAAAAACTTAATGATTTCAAAAATTTTCCAATTAAAATTTTCTAGAGACTTTAGTCTCAAGTTTATTTGACAAAACAATTTTTCTCGTGCTAAACTAAAACAAAATGGCTGTCTACTTTAACCTTACAAAAATATCTAAATCCAATATATTTTCTATATCAAGGATTAAATCATTTGAGAAAATATGTAAGGATTAATTTTTGTTCAAGCTAAAATAACCATTTAATTTGTAGAAAAATGTTTTCCTTGTCAAAAACATTCCCAAAAACTTTGGTCTTTGAGAAAATGTGCACATAGGTACCAAAAATAAATAGCATGCTAGAAAATAGTAGACGTTTTTTATGCTCTTCTATTTTTAAAACCTAAGTGCCCAGATAATAGAATTATACACATTAATTAATTAATTAATGGTCTTGTTTAATCCTAAAATCCCTTACTAATATTTTCCATGAAAAAATATTCCTTGAATATTGAATATTGCAAAATATTAACTTCACCTGGTATGGACCCTAAAACCAAAAGAAATTGCAAGAAAAATTACAAGGAAAAATTTTTAAAAAATTCCTTAGTCCACTACACCTACCGCACTAGATCATGCACCCATCTACACTGTGGTTCACTGCACCCGCCGCACAGAACAGGACACACCAAAAACCAGCATGCGGACCGGCCTTCCAGAGCTAAGCCAACGTCGGTTCCGTTCTGGATGCCGGATCCTGCAGCTTTTTCTATGACTTTCCTCTGCGAATTTCTCCTGTTTTTCTACACAGCTTCTGGAATCCATGGCTCTCCGATTCCAATCTAAAAACAATGACATCAACCAAAACCAACAATTGCCTATACCCATAAACATTGGGCTTACACGATTTGCTAAGAAAAATAGTAAATTACAATCTCATATATCTCCACCCGCGAGGTTTAACAAAGAATCTATCCATACCATAAATAGTGAAGGATCACAATTTTAATCACACATATGTGTCCAGTTTTATTAATCTAGATGCATTTTCCCTATATTTCCACAAAACCTTCATGTTCTGATACCAATTGAAGGCGTGGAAAGTAGGAAACACGGAGCACGCAGCGAAAGCGAACATAAAAAAACCGAAAAAACAAGAACAGGGATTCCAGGGCAGGGCCGGCGCCGGCTTTGGCAACCCTAGCCAGCGCCGGTTATGCCCTATCCCAATCCCGAGATTTTAAAAATTTTACCTCTCCTTCTGGTTCTCAAAGGTGGCAGGATTGGTGTGAAACCCCAGTCGGAACCAACCTTAAAGTAAGGGGGTTGGGATGCATATCATACTTTATTGCATATTTAAATATATTTTTATATGATTTTATGTGCTTTGGATTTGGGTTTTATAGTCTAGAGGGTTTGATTATGTTTATTGAGTAAGAAGGGCAAAATGATAATTTTTGCCTAAAGTGAAAATAAGGAGATAACTTGAGGATTAAATAGGAAAAATATTTTTAGAGAGAAAATGAGAACAAGAGTTGTTGTGGTGTAGTAGTTAGAGCTTTGGAATTAATTCTTGAGGTCTTGGGTTCAAATTCCATCATTGGAGCTTTAACATGATTAAATTTTATTTTTGCTTGGGAAGGGGTATTTTCGGCCTTAAGTGCTTTAGCATAAGGTAGAGGTGTTGTCCTAGGGGAGACATGATAGGAGTACTCTAATCCTATTATTGTGCCCAACTAAAAAATTCCTAAGGGAATTCATTCCTCCTTGATCTTTATTTTTCTTAATTCTCAATTCATTAGATTAGACAAATTTGTTCTAGCCAATTTCATTCCAGAAATTTCAGTAAAGTGCTGTGGCTTTGAAGGTTTAAAATGTCTAAGTGAAAGACACCTTATGGACCGAAAATGTGGAAGAGATAGGGAAGGTTCCAAGAGAATTAATTCCCCTAGTAAACCTTCTAAACTTCACTCTAGCTAGGTTCATTTTCCTTCATGTAATGAACTGAAATTTTTCCAACTTCTTGTAACTTCAAGGTGTTGAAATTCTCAGCCATTATTCCCTCCCAAATGCTGCCAGAAAATGGCCCTTTTGATCAGTTTGAAATCTAAAATTTTCTGGTTAATTTCGGGCTGCACAAATACTGCGCAAAACCAGAAAAATTTCTGGTTAAAATCGCAGCTTTGGTGGTCTTCAACCAAGCTATTTTCTACCAGTTTTCTCCAAGCTCCTTAGCCACGTTTTTCCTCCATGAAGCAGGCTGGAAACCAACCATGAAAGGCCTCTGAAATCTCCTTCAAACTCTCTGCAACCTGGCTGGAAAATGGCAGCCGAAACTGCCCAGAAAAATTCCAGCACTTGCGAAAATCCTGTGCAGAATTTTTCCAGCCTTGTTTCCACTTTAGCCATGTCCGAAACCTTCCTCATCTTTCTGTTCAAACCACTCTTAAACAACCATGAACTGAACTCCATTGTCTTCCCGAATATTCTGCATGAAAATCAAACATGGCTGCCCAAAAATGTCTCTAACAAATCATTGCAATCATGCCTTAATTGGATACCAAAATTCCAGCAAATATAATTTAGCAACCTTCTATAAAATGTCCCTTAAACAACCAGACATTCCCTTCACCATTACACTCATTCTTTTTTGCCACCATTAACCTTCTTCAACTAGCTTTCATCAAGCCAAATCACAGAGCAATCAATCGGCCATAGCAGTTCCAAAAAGCTCTCCATTGATCAAAATATTCTTACTATATTTTGTTTCCAAATTTGATCCCCAAAAATATTCCTTTAAGATTTCAACAACCAGCCTTTCCTTTTTCCTTTCAAACCAGAAAAATCATCTTCCTAAACTACACAAACAATTTGGCCACTACACACACACAAAATTTCGGCAGCCACAAACTAAAATCCCTCCATTCTCTTCAACCTTCAAGCACACATGAACACCAAGAACACCTACTCATTTCTTTCGTCTAATACCTCTTCAAACCACTTCAAACTTCTTCCAAAAAATCCAGTTTTCATCTACTCACTATCGTGAGTCCATCCATACCATTTTTAACATCAAACTCCAAAATCCAACTTGCTCTTTTGGATCAAAAATAAAAAATTTTATGAAGGCTCAAGAACACCTTCAAGGTAGGTTTGTTCAAACAACTTCATCTTCACTAATCTTTGATCTCTAATGAATATATATATGAATAAGCATGCTAATGGACTCTCTTCTTCTCTTTCTCTCTCTCTCTCTCTCTCTCTCTCTCTCTCTCTCTCTCTCTCTTAGCTGAACACTCTCTTCTTCTTGGCCGAATGGTTCTTCACCAATGGCCATGCTTTCTTCATCTTCCTTGGACGGATTTAGACATCTAGGAGTTGAGATCCATTCGAAACTCCTTCAAGGTACTCATCAATCAAGTAAGACTTTTCAACCATCCTTTTTAAATTCTAGATTCATGTCTCCAGGATGATATTGGTAGGAGATAGATTATGAATAGGATTTGAGCATGTATTGTTGTGATAAGTAGAGATTGAAGCATGAATAAAGGTGTATTTGTGATGGAGATGGGATTTATGCATGAGTTGATTATCTTGGTTGATTGTATGGTGTTTTTAGGGTTTAATGCATGTTTCCATGTCATAGGTAGTATTTGTGATCAAGTATGCTAGCAATTATGTTATCTATGATGAATAGGATTTATATTCATATGTGATTATTAAAGCCATGATTATATTTATGCTAGTCAAGGTTAGATCGTGCCTTGATAAATTCAGATCTATGCTTTTATTCATGATTTGGATGATTTGATGAATTGAAGGAAAGTATATGTTCATGATTGTAGTTAGCAATAGAAATATGATCATGATCTAGTTGTCCTAAAGCTAATTTTATTTTCTCAATAAAATATTTAATATTATAATTTTTGCTAGTAAATTTGAAAACCCTAGGAAGGTAGATTTGGATTATTATATATATAATAAGGATATTTTAGTCAAATAAATGATATCTTTTATTTTAAGAAATAAAATATATAGATATTATATATAATAATAATATCAAATAAAGCCTTTTATGAAAATAATCATAATAAGTAAAAAAATTAATTTTGTAAGTCTTATATTCATAAATATCATTAAAATTTATCACCTTCCAATTATTATCTTTTAAACAAAACCTGTTAAAATTTATTTATTAGCTTTCAATCAAGACTCATTAAAATTTATTTTCAACTAATTTTTGTTAGCAATTATTTTCAAACAATTAATTATTAATAAATCATTATTTTACCTAATACCACATAGGACTCTTCATCAAACAAACTCTAAATTATTCTTAGTAAAATTTAAACCTTCAACTTATTAGTACCTATTTCCCAAAACATTAATTATTTTAAATATCAAATTAGACTTAGCTTATAAATCTTTTTATTTATTATTTGGCCATAAAGCTTGGGACACTAGGATCATGGTAGTAGTGAGTTGAGCTAGTTTTATTTTGTGAAAGTGGATATTAGCTTAAGTTTGATTGTGGTTTATTTTTACCCCAGGCGGGGTTAGGTCAGCTGTTGAGGACCTTTATTTTATCTCGAGCTAAGGATCAGGTAAGCTCCTGCATAAAACCTGTTTGATGCAAAATGTTTATTATGGCAAGCCAAATGTAGAGTGCATGGACACTCATTTCAGTAAAGGCAATTGAGGATTGACTCCTTACTTATTTCAGTCAAACAAATTATTTGAAAATCAATAAGCAGATTTACTCAAACTCAAAACTCTTTCTAAAACTGATTTTGACAAAGACTTTGGAAACCCTTAATTGCCATTTTCAAGTGGAACTATGTTTTGTTCATTTTTCCCAAGTCGGATACGTTACGTTGAGTACTCAACAAGGGTGGACTGCTAGGGCTAGTCTTTGAGGGGTTAGGGTGAGTCTCTCAGTAGGTGGCCACCTTTGAGGTGTGAGTCCTGCCCGGATAAGATGTCAGTCCAGTAGGTAGTGCCGGTCCGAGCTAGTAGTTTATTTTTTAGTCAAGTGACTGTGTTTTGCCGGAATGGACACCCGGTTGTTGTTTAGGTATAGAGAAGGAGGAGTATCTTGCCCGATAGGCCGATCACCTACCTTTTTGTCAGTCTGCACAAAGTGTCGGCATTCTAATTAGTTATGGGGCCTAACGTGTGGTAACCCATGATCATTTCTTTTGAGTGGTTGATTTTATTGATTACGTATGGTTGGAAAAGACAAAACACCATTCTTGATTTTAACTAATATTTATTGCTTTCCAGTATTTCTCTTATAAAGATTTTATACTTTGCATTCACGAACTGTTTTCACTCGACACTCAAAGCACACACGGACTTACTGAGATTTTTGTCTCATCACCATTTTTACTATGATTTCAAGTCGATCCCGCTGTGGGGATGAGTAACTAGATATTGCCTGCCTTGGAAGATTTTCTGATAATTTATTTTGTGAAATGCTTTGGGGAGGTGAGAGTGGATAAATTTTATTATGGATTTGTTTTTGGTATTCTTGGATTTATTCTTGCATTGTAACAAATTTTAAGTTAAAGTATTATTTTTATTCCGCTATTTTATTTGTGTGACCTAGTTATAAAGACCTCTTTCCTTTGGACGGGGCGACATCCCCGGCCCTGGCGGGCCTAGGTAGTGAGGTGTTACAAGTGGTATCAGAGATTAGGTTATAGACAAATATTGATAGTATATATGCTATTTATTTAAGTTTAAATATTTATCTAACCTATCTTGTTGATGTTGTAGGATGGTTAGGATGCTTAGGACCACGAGGGAAGGGCAGCAGTGGCACCCGCCTATCCTCATTTACCCAGAAGACCTTCCAGTTCCCCAGCCTACCCCTCGGCCAGTTATCCCTATGGAGGATAGCAGTGATGATGAGGTCTAGATTCCTGAGCCACCCCCAATCCCGATGATAGACAAAAGCTTTGACAGTGATGATGAGGTGATGGCAGTGGAGCCTGTTCCCCACCCTCCTAGTCCCGTAGTGGACTTAGCAGCAGATAGTGATGACCCGGGGGAGATAGACTATGAGTCTCTACCTAGGCCTTCTTTCATTCCTTCTTCTAGCTGAGTTGAGCCCAGGGAGAGTTCTAGGCGCCCGAGGAAGGAGCCAATGGAGGGGTTTGCCAGTGGGGTTGGGGTAGATTTTTCCAAGAATTCTGGGGGTTGGTTGTATGAGGCTGATGATGAGGGTTTTGATAAGGACTAGGAGTTATTTTGAATTAGATGTTTATTTATTTATTTTTTTTCGAGAACTTTTATTTCAAGAATTTTCAATTCTGGTTTTTGTTAAAATTTTGGATTTATGCAAATCAATTTTGAAGGAGAATTTATTGGTAAATCTTTGGAACAAATTTGCATTTGATTTCTTTTTACTTATATCTGTCTGTGAATGCATGCGCACCTAAAATGACTTGATTCTTGAATGCATACATTTATCATTTGGGTTGTGGTTTAGAATGGCACCCAGGCGTCGTGCAGCTTCATCAGGCAAAAGGGTTCCGGAAACCGATCATGAGGCACCGGAAGTCGAGACAGTTCAGATGCCTATTTTTGCTTTGTTCTTCTAAGGTTTATTTAAATTCCGTTACTTGGGTGCCTATTTTCTCTATTCTCTTTATTCTTGTTTGCCTTAGTTGCTTCAAGGATATTGGAGCAAGATTATATTAGAACTTTTTACTATTCTTGAGGGTCTTTGAAGCTTAGTTCTTCAAGGGTTTGATAGAAGATAGGTTATTATTTCATTTTCTCCTTTTTGTCCCAAGAAGAATCTCTGTTTTTTGGTCTCATTGATTGAGCTGAATACATAACCAACTAAACCACTCACAACACCAAGAAAAGCCCACCCAAGATCATATCAGACCTGGTGCCTGGTCTCTTGGCTGGGCCTGGCACTAGGTGCATTTTGGAATTAGTTCACTTTTTGCTCGAATTTAACTTAAATCTGTACAAATTTGTCGAAAACACTTTTTACAAGAAAAATGTCAAATAGGAAGGAATATGCCTAGTTATTACAAAAAATGTATCACAAACGAAACTTAAATTACTAGAAAAATAGTAGTAATTTTAACCCCTATCACATCCACTTGAACTTTTTCTTGTCCTCAAGCAAAATAGTTTAGTCAAGAAAAATCATTAAGAAAACACAAGTTCTTCCTTATTCAAAAATTTCTTTACCATAGCAAAGATTATGTCTTCTCTTCAAACCTTAGATACAACTCTTATCATTCATACGCTTTGAAAATAATGCGAACTTTAAAACTTTTGACAAGATAGCACAAAACTCTTGAAGTCAAATTAATCAAGTGTATACCTTAGTCTAAGAAAATTATTTCACCCTTTAAATTAAAAAGATAGATAACATGAATCACACAAGTTAAGCTATCTACCAATTCAAGCATTATAAATCCAAAAATTGTACAACTTAAGTCATGATGTAAGGAAAGCACTCCAATCTTTTTATTTCTATTTTTTCAATGACTTAGGGAATTGATACCCTTAAGTGCATGGATTTCTCTTCACACACCTGATTGGCCCCTTTTTAGCCATTCCTCATTATTTTTTTCAACTACTTTCCTCTAAATAATTCTTTCTTTCTTTTGTTTTAGGGAATTCATAGCCACAAGAAAGTGAATTTCTCTTCACTACTGTATTGGCCCACATAATCAAGCAAAAATAATATTTTCTCATCTTCAAAGAGGAAATAACAACTCATTTTTTCAATTTTCACCTCAAGAATTTTTCACAAAATTTCCACCATTTTTCCTCTCAAAGATATTTTATCAACTCACACTCCTCATCACAACTCAAAGCTAGCAAAATTTAAACACATAATACAAGAGTTAGTGATAGGGCCTAAATTAGTCATATTTTTCCTAGTTATTTGAGGCTATTTTGTGATGCATTTTGTTCAATAACTAGTCATATTCCCTCATAATTGAGATTTTACCCTTGGAAAGCTATTTTGTGTATTATTTCAGATTTTAGGGGTAAAATAAGGTAAAACATCGCAAAACAGAATAGAGGCGGCACTGGATATAGCAGCCAAGGCGGCACCGGCTATATTTTGGAAAACGTTACACGGAAATCAAGAAAAAATTGACGAACAACGGAAGAAATAGAGCACAACTGGCGCCGGCTCCAGCAGCCAAGCCGGCGCTGGTTGTGTCCTGAGAATAAGACGGAACTTTGATTTTTGCATGCGATTTTTGGTAATCTATAGAATTTTAGTATCTTCCTACTTCTACTCGGCCAAGAACCCTACACCAATGAGTTTAAGCACTTCCTAAACCTATAAATAGATGGAAAATACGAGAGAAAAGGGGGAAATTTGTGGATCATAACAAAAAATCACTCAAATCAAGAAGGAATTCCACCAAATCAAGGAGGGTTGTGCAAGAAGGTCTTCAAAGGAAGAAGAAGGGGGCTTGTCTATAAGTTCTTTCTTTTACTTTGTTTTCTTTTTCTTGAACGATGATGTATTAATTATTTTATTATAATTTGACATTCTTTCAGGTCTTTATGATTTTTGGAGTTATTTGATATTTTGATTAATTGATTGTTCTTCTTGGTATTTAATTTCTTGTACTTATTACGAGATTAGTTGGTTGTTTCTCTCCTTTAACTTATTGGACCAAGGGGGTTGATAGCAGTTTCATTTTATTAATTTCATATTTTGTTGGCCATTAACTTACTGGACCAATGGGGTTATTTGCTAAGAACTGGTAATTAAAGGTTAATTGATGTTTGCCGAGACCAAGGATTCATTGATCAATTTCATGTTTTAAATTTGTTGAGACCAAGGGAATTTAATTAAGGATTGTGTTTAATGCATCTTTTGGATGAATTAGTTGAGACGAGACCAAGTAGTGCTAATTTATCTAGAAGATAGTGATTTCATGGATTGACCAAAGAAGTGAATCTACCTTAATCCTCCATGATGCCAAGAGAATAATTAGTTATGATAACAGTTAAGTACTTTAAGGTCATGTATGTCAAAATAATGGTTTGATTTATATACTTCCCCATCCTTAATATGTATATATTCTTTTATTTTATTTTATTTTCCTTTTTATTTCTTTTTCACTTTATTGAGTTGGTTAAACAGTGAAAGAAAAGTGATTAATGAATACTTGTTCCTGGAGGATTGACACTCGTTTGAACCCTATGCTATGTTAATGATGAGTACACTTGCTCATATGTGTAATTTGGGGTTAACGTTTTAATTTAGACTTGATTGCGAAAGTGCTATTTTTATACCCAAATAAATATGCATCAAGTTTTTGGCGCCGTTGCCGAGGAATAATATCATAAAAGCTTAGACTTTATTGATTTAACCATGTAAATATATAAATATGTAAAAATGTAAATTTGTACAATTGTTCTTTCTGCAAAAAGATGTCATATTTTGTGGTTTGTATAATTGTATTTTAATTTCACTATATGTTGTAAATATGTAAATAGGTAGATACATGTTCATAATAACTAACTTGTCTTTGTATGTTTTTATATATTGTATATTTAATTTTACTAATGTTAATGTGGAATATTTGTAATCTTTGTATTTTAATTTGTTGATTTTTACGTCTATAATTTTGAGTTAATACTAACTTTTCTTATTTTCAGGTTTGGACTTTTGCTAACATGATATTTTAGACGAACTATTTTATTTTATTATTTATTTCTTTATTTACAATTTTTAATTTTAATATTTAATTTAGAAATTCTTGTTTTAAATGTATTGTGGTCATGCATTCAATTAGGAAAGTTTTAGTTGTCCAAAAAAAAAAAACAAAAAAAAAAGAGCATTAGTGTGTTGGTAAAATTACAAGTTCACAGTGATGTTTTTAGTGAGACGTCATTAAAAGCATTAGTGAATTCATTTGTTGCCAATACAAATTCATCTGTCCAAGGGCATAAAGAAGCTTCCCAATGATTGTACGATCAAAGGAAATGATTATTTTAGATTGTTGAGGAGACTCATGAGTTCATGCTAGCCCGTACAATTGACCATAGGAAAAAAAAGAGAGGCTATGAGGGACAATTGCATGATGTCTCAAGAGAGGTATTTGATTCTACTCTATGTTCTCATAATTCTAATATTTCTTTATCACATGATTTCTTAGGTTCCTTCACTCCTTGGAGAACAATGGTTCCACTGATAATGTATGGAGTTTAACATGCCTCAAGAAGTTGGATTTATCATTCATTCTAAAAAACCCTTTGAGGATGTTAATGAATTCTACCCTTCACCCCAATTTCAAGGAGGTAACTTGGTCTTTGTAGAAGCATTGAAAAGCAAGGATTTCCCAATCCCATCTTTAAGTACTCAAATACTAAATTTAAAGGGGAATTTTACTTGTAAAAAACTTCTTTTGAAGGGTTAATTAGTGATTTCAAAATTGATGCATCCGTTAGATACCCTGTGCACTCATATGTTGAAAAAGATATTTATGTGTCTAAAGTATTGTTAGAGAATGCGGTTTATGTATTTTGCTTTGCTGAGACAAATCGTTTTCATGAACCTTCTATTTTTCAAAATTCTCCATTCTTTCTACATTCATTATGCCTACTTGGAGCCTTAATCTCTTTTCCAAAAGGATTGACGAGGAAGCATGATGAGTGTTATGAGTTTTGTTTTATTTTTTATTTTTTTAGTCTTTTTCTTTAGTTTTTTTTCTTTTAATTAGGTATGTTTTTATTTTATTATTATTTGCCTTGTGCTTTTATATGTGTTTTGTTTTATAAGAATAAAGTCTTCTTGGACAAGCCCTTCTCTTTACCTCAAGTTTGGATACCTATTGGAGCATTATTGCACTTGGAAAGTATTACTTAAACTTTCTAAGCCATTATTATTTTTAGTCCCTTTGGAGATGCTTTCTTGTGTTTATTTTTTGCCAATGAGGACATTGTCCAAATTAAGTGTGGGGGAGTGGTTTAGTAATATACTTTGTCCAAGTTTTTATCAATTTTATTTTGAGCACAAAGTTTGGAAAATTGGAGCTACTCCATCATGGAAGTAATTTCTTTCTTATCTTGTCCCTTTTATTTTTGGTCCCATGGCATTGTTTTCCCTTGTCCTATTTATTTGGCTATTAAGGACAATGTCCAGTTTAAGTGTGGGGGAGTAGTTAGATTGAGAATTCTTCGAGGCTTCTAGGCTTCATTCTTCTTTGAACCTTTTGAGAGCAAATTTTTTTGAAATTTTGCTAATTTTCTTTGAGATTTCAAGCTGTATTTTTAATGTATGTCTTTGTGATAGATCATAGAGCATATATTCTATATCATGTATGGCTTATGCATGACTTTTTGCACGCACTTGGACTAAGTTGTTCTTGATCATATGCTTTACATTGTTCTTAAACCTGTTTTTCTACTAAATTTATGAAGCATTCTAGAACTTACTTGAATACCTCTCGAGGTGAAATAAGAAAGAAATTCATGATTTAACGTAGGAATGATAGTAATAGGCCTTCTTTGAATAGTTTGAGCTTTCTAAACCTACCTATTTGATATTATCCCTAGTGCCTATTTTGAGCCTAAATTGTTAATTTCTTTCCTAAAACCTGTTATCATACTTCTTTTTGAGAGTTTGAATAATTCTTCCAAATCTTTGATTGCTCTTGATGGATAAAAGTACATTGTGGAGAAGGTTGAGGGAGAATACTTGTGAAAAGATCATGACTTGTTACTTTCAGTCATGCATCAATAGTTGTGTTAAGCTAGGAAGAGAAAGAGAAGAAAGAGAAGAGAAAGATTGAAAACAAGAAAAGAAAACAAAAAGCTACTGAGAAAAGATGGAAAGAGAAAAACTATGAAACAAACAATAGCAGCATTTGAAAAAAGAAGAAGAGAAAAGAAAAGAAAAGAAAAGTGAAAGAGAAGAGAAGAAAGATCACAAGAAGAATGGTGGTTGAGCTGTAGGAATTTCTGAAAAACTTGAGTTCACATCAAGTTCTTGGCACCATTGATGAAAATTTGAATGATCTTGTGAAAGAATGATTGATGAAGTGAGAATGAGCTATGGAAATGCAAGATTTGCTTGAACTGTGCTATAATTGCTATACAAGGTTATGGGTTTTAATTGATAGGAGAGCAAGAAGAGTTTGAAAATTATTGATACAATTTGTTTATCCTTTTCTTGCGAGCTCTCATCTTCTTGATATTTGATTCTCCTATATCCTTCGTTTGACAAGCCACATTACAAACCTCTAGTCTTACATTACAAGCTTGAAAGTCCTACTTGACTTAAGTAGAATCATGATATGTCTCAGATTAGTGGAGAGAGTGTATGAAAAGTAAGCTTATGGAATGCATATTCTTTTTGAACTAAATTCTTTCTAATGGTTTGAGAATATTGTTAAGTATTGGAATGGTTCTACTAAGTCACTATTCACTTATACAAGTCTTGCATTTGTTGTGAAAGATGTAGTAGCATGTGTTTTATGTTCTTGAATGAAGAAAGCATTAGAGATATCATTTTGGAATTAATTTGAGTGATTCTTTGAAAACTTGTGTTTTTCCAACTTGTCTTTGATACTTTGCTTGAGGACAAGTAAAGAGCTAAGTGTGGGTGGGGGAATTGATAGGGCCTAAATTAGTAATATTTTTTTCTAGTTATTTGAGACTATTTTATGATACATTTTGTTCAATAACTAGTCATATTCCTTCATATTTGAGATTTTACCCTTGGAAAGCTGTTTTATGCATTATTTCAGATTTTAGGGGTAAATAAGGCAAAAACGTCGCAAAACAGAACAGAGGTGGTGCCAGATAGGCCAGAGGAAACGGCACCGGCCCCATACTATTCACACAAACTTCGAGATGACGAAAAAATCAGTAAAATGCCTGAAATAGAATCGAACCTGCGGCAGCTCTAGCAGCCAAGGCAGCACCGGCTGTACTCTGGAAAACGTTGCTTGGAAATCAAGAAAAAATCGACGAATAACAGAAGAAACAGAACACAACTAGCGCCGGCTTTAGCAACCAAGGCGGCGCAGGCCGTGTCCTGAGTATAAGACAGAACTTTGATTTTTACACGCGATTTTTCGTAATCTGCAGAATATTAGTATCTTCCTACTTCTACTCGGCCAAGAACCCTACACCAACGAGTTTAAGCACTTCCTAAGCCTATAAATAGATGGAAAACACAAGGGAAAAGGGGGAATTTGTGAATCATAACAGAAAATCACTCAAATTAAGGAGGAATTCCACCAAATCAAGGTGGGTTGTGCAAGAAGGTCTTCAAAGGAAGAAGAAGGGGGCTTGTCTATAAGTTCTTTCTTTTACTTTGTTTTTTTTTTCTTGAACGATGATGTATTAATTATTTTATTATAATTTAACATTCTTTCAGGTCTTTATGATTTTTGGAGTTATTTGATATTTTGATTAATTGATTGTTCTTCTTGGTATTTAATTACTTGTGCTTATTACGAGATTAGTTGGTTGTTTCTCTCCATTAACTTACTAGACCAAGGGGATTGATGGTAGTTTCAATTTATTAATTTCAGATTCTGTTGACCATTAACTTACTAGACCAAGGGGGTTAATTGCTAAGAACTAGTAATTAAAGATTAATTGATGTCTGTTGAGACCAAGGATTCATTGATTAATTTCATGTTTTAAATTTGTTGAGACCAAGGGAATTTAATTAAGGATTGTATTTAATGCATCTTTTGGATGAATTAGTTGAGCCGAGACCAAGTAGTGCTAATTTATCTAGAAGATAGTGATTTCATGGATTAACCGAAGAAGTGAATCTACCTTAATCCTCCATGATGCCAATAGAATAATTAGTTATGATAACGGTTAAGTACTTTTAGGTCATGTATGTCAAAATAATGGTTTGAGTTACATACTTCTCCATCATTGACATGTATATATACTTTTATTTTATTTTATTTTCCTTTTTATTTCTTTTTCACTTAATTGAGTCGGTTAAACAATGAAAAAAAAGTGATTAATGCATACTTTTTTCCTGGAGGATCGACACTCGTTTGAACCCTATGTTATGTTAATTATGAATATGCTTTCTCATATGTATAATTTAGGGTTAACATTTTAATTCAAACTTGATTAGGAATATGCTATTTTTATATGATTTTTATACTCAAATAAATACGCATCAATTAGCTAATAAACTCTTCCTATGTTCATTGTATTTTCCATATTCCAACTAGATGAGTCAAATAACATTCAAATACCAATGCATAAATAAGATTAATCAAAATTCTCAAGTTTTGGAAAAATCCTATCCAACAAAACTAATTTCACAAACAAAAAAATCCGCCATATGATTAACAAAACTCATATCCATGTAAGAAAAAGAATTACAACCTTACTTAACAGTGAAAACCACTCAAATTTTGAAAAATCTTCACCAAAATGATATGAAAAAATATTGCTTCAACCTCATTCTTCCCCCTACAATTAAACTGGATATTGTCCTCAATGGCCAAAGATATAACAATAAAAGTACAGCCAAGAAGACCAAAATTAATAAAGAAGAAGAATAAAGTAAAGACGATACTTCCATTACATTGTAATGCCACCAGGTTCGAATCTGCCACAAGAAAAGTCAGAAGAGTACCTTATTAAAAAAAATAAAATATAAAGCTAGAAAAAGAAAGTGAAAAATAACCAAACAAAAAAAATATGAAAAACATTCATATGATCCTGAAAGAAGAATCATGGCTCATAGAGAAAAATATTCACATGATCCAAGGTGTCCAATGTCTCCCCATAATAATGTTTTACCAGATTTCCATTAACCTTGAAGGTACCATTGTCTGGATGAGAGACTTCAAGTGCACTAAAAGGACAAACCATATTTATCACATACGGCCCGGACCATCTTGATTTTAACTTTCCCGGAAAGAGTCGCAAGTGAGAGTTAAACAACAATGCTTGATCACCTTTTTTAAACTCTTGGGGTTGAGCAATATGTTGGTCATGCCACCATCTTACCTTCTCCTTGTAGATGAGAGAATTATCATATGCAACCATGCGCAATTTGTCGAAGGCATTCAAATGAAGTAACCTAGATTGTCCAGCAAGATCAAGATCAAAGTTAACAAGTTTGATAGCCCAATAAGCCTTGTGTTCAATTTCTACTGGTAAATGACAAGATTTTCCTTACACCAATTGATAAGAGGTAGTACCAAGAGGAGTTATAAAAGCTATCCTATAAGCCCAAAGAGTATCATCTAGCTTCAAACTCCAATCCTTTCTTGTATGATTAACCACTTTTCCAAGATTCTTTTTAGTTCTCTATTAACCATCTCAACTTGGCGACTTGTTTAAGGATGATAGGGGTAGCAAACTTATGAGTAACCCCTAAATGTTTGAGAACCTTATCTAATTGGGTGTTGCAAAAGTGGGTTCCCCTATCACTAATGAGTACCTTAGGCACTCCAAACTGGGTGAAGAGTTGTTTTAGAAATTTTACAACAACCCCCACATCATTAGTCGGCAAGGCTTGCACCTCAACCCACTTTGATACATACTCAACTGCAACCAAGATGTATTTATTACCCAAGAAACTACGGAAAGGGACCATGAAATTAATTCCCCAACAGTAAAAAATTTTACAAACTTGAAAAATTTGTAATGGCATCTTATTAGATTTAGAAATATTACCCGTATGTTGACACTTATCATAATTTTGAACAAACTTGTGAGAGTTCTTGGATAGTGTAGGCTAATAGAATCTGGACTCAAGCACCATTTTTGCAGTGTTCGTAGCTTGATAGTGGCCTCTCACGTGTCCTTCATGATAATGTTTATTGGTACTTTCTACGAAATCCACACACCTTCAGATGATTTTATCCACACAATACTGGAATAAGTATGGATTTTTCCAAAAGTAATGCTTTATTTTGGAGAGGAATTTCTTCTTTTGTTGTGCATTGAAGTCATCCTAAATAATTTCTGCAACCAAGTAATTAACAAAATCCGCATACCAAAATAGTTGAGAAATCTCATCATCAATAAGTAGAAGTTGTTCATCCAGGAAGGTGCCATTGATGTCTCCTTTGGCCAATCGCTTAAGGTTGGGATTTTCCAATCTTGATAAGTGATGTGCAAATAAAATTTTCACTCATTTTTTGTCTCTAACCTCCAAGTCAAATTCCTGCAATAATAAAATTCATCTTATTAATCTTGGTTTAAAATCATGCTTTTTTAGTAGGTACTTATGGGTGGAATGATCCATATACACAATGACTTTGGCTAAAACAAGATAAGAATGAAATTTATCAATAGCAAATACTATTGCAAGTAACTCTTTCTCTGGTAGTAGTTTTCTTGTGCCGCCGTAAGAGTTTTACTTGCATAGTAAACTGGTTGAGAGTGCTTATTCCTCTTTTATCCAAGCATCTCACCTACTGTATCATCACTTGCATCTCACATTAATTCAAAAGGAAGAGATCAATCCGGTGCAATTAAAATAGGAGAATTGATCAATTTCATTTTAAGCACATTGAAAGTAATGGGACATTTTTCATCAAAATAAAAAATAGCATCTTTTTCGAGCAAAGAAGTAAGGGGTTTAGAAATCTTTGAGAAATCAAAGATAAACCTCTTGTAAAAACCTGCATGACCAAGAAAACTTCGAATAGCCTTCACAGAAGTTGGAGGAGGAAGTTTCTCAATTGCCTCAATCACGGCCCTATCAACCTGAATACATTTCCTTGAAATTTTATGTCCCAATACTATACCTTCTTGTACCATGAAGTGGTATATTTTCCAATTAAGCATGATGTTGGTCTCTTCATACCTTTGAAGTACATTTTCCAAATTGGCCAAACATAAGTTAAAAGAATCACCAAAAACAGAAAAATCATCCATGAATATCTCCATGATATCTCCCATAAGCCTTTCAAAAATAGCCATCATACATCTTTGGAAAGTTCTGGACCATTGCAAAGACCAAAAGTCTTATGTTAATAGGTAAAAGTACTAAAAAGGCATGTAAAGGTGGCCTTCTCTTGATCCTCCAGTGCTATGGGAATTTTAAAGTATCTGGAAAAGCTATCTAAAAAATAATAAAACTTATGTCCAGCTAACCTTTCTAACATTTGATCAATGAAAAGGAAAGGAAAATAGTCCTTCCTAGTTGCCTCATTTAATTTTCTATAATTAATGCAAATCCTCCAACCGGTTACCAATCTCATTAGGATCAACTCATTTTTTTCATTTGGATTTACAGTCATTCCTCCCTTCTTTGGTACCACTTGTGTTGGACTAACTCAAATACTATTAGAAATAGGATAAATGACACATGAATCTAAGAGTTTAATCACCTCACTTTTTATCACATCACTCATGTTTGGGTTCAACTTACGTTGGGGTTACACTACAGGTTTGGCTCCTTCTTCCAACAAGATTTTGGGAGTACAAAAGGAAGGGCTAATCCCCTTAAAACCTGTGATTTTTCATGCAATGACTCCGTTATATTTTTCCAATAGACTTACTAATTTGGTCTTTTCTTCACAAGTAAGGTCTTTTGCAATAATCACAAGCAATTTTTCATATTTGGCCAAAAATGCATATTCCCAGTGCCCAGGGAGGTCTTTTAAGTCCAATTTCAGTGGTTCCTCAATAGAGGACTTCATCCTTCCCAAGCTGGCTTTTCAATTTTCTCAAACTTTTCCAACTTATGGCCCTCATTTGAGTCCTCCAAATATGCAATGGATTATTCCATAAAACATTAGACAAATGATTCCTATACAAAAGCAAAGATAGGCTCATCAAGAATATCAACCCTTAAATAAGAATCATCATAAGAAATAGGATGTTGCATGCTTTTGTGGATTTTGATAATGACTTCCTCGTCCCCAACCCTAAGTGTCAATTTTCCTTCATGAACATCAATTAATGCTTTGGTAGTTGCTAAAAAAGGTCAACCTAGGATTAAAGGGACTTTAGAATCTTCATCCATATCAAGCATAACAAAATCAATAGGAAATATAAATCTATCCACTTTAACTAATACATCTTCCACTATTCTCGTAGGATATTTAATGGATCTATCTTCAAGTTGAATACTCATCCTAGTGGGCTTGGGTTCACCTAGGCCTAGCTTTTTGAAAGTTTTATATGGCAAAAGATTAATATTAGCACCTAAGTCTGATAGTGTATTATAAAATGTAAGAGTTCCAACAAGACAAGGAATAGAAAAATTCTCTGGATCACTTTCTTTTTGTGGCAAAATCTGTTGGTCCTGCAAGATTGTTGAGTATTCTTCACTTAAACCCACTATGGATAATTCCTCCAACCTCTTTTTGTTAACAAGCATGCTTTTTAGAAATTTTGCATATTTGGGCATGTACACCATGGCCTTACTAAGTGAAATGTTTATGTGCAATTGTTTGAATATTTCTAAAAACTTGTCCAATTGTGCATCTTTTCTTGCTTTGTGTGTGCGAGTGGGGTAAGGTACCAGTGACTGAAATTTTGGCTTTTTAGTTTATTTTTTGAGAAGTTCAACAAGAGGGGTTGGTTCCGGCCCATCTTCTTTAGATGGTACCGATTCTGTGCTAGGATCGGGTAGCTCCTTACCACTTTGTAATGTAATGGCAGCTAAATCATGTTGTGTTTCTACCCTTAATGGCGACTTTATCACTAAATTTGTCAAAAATCAAATTTGCCTTTCCATATTTCTAACCATATCCTCAAATTTTGTCAATGTGTCATCTATCTCATGGAAATGTTTAGTTACATGGATAGCAAATTTTTCCAACACCCTTTTTAAGGCAATGGAGTGAGATGTCAACCCATAAGACATATTAGGATATCGTCCCATACTCCAATTGGCCATCTTACCTATATAAAATAACATGTTAGTATTAGCTATACAGATTACAATATAAAATCAAGCTAGTTAATTACGGTATATGTTCACAAATTAAGTTAGAAGCAATTACAACATATAGAGACATTAAATTACAAGTATACAAGAAAATAAAATATAGCACCTAGTCATACAAGGAACATATATACATATTCACATATTTACATATAGACATATAAAATATATAAACATGGTTAAATCAACAAAATTCAAGCTTTCATGATATTGTTAACGGCGCCAAAAACTTGATGCGTAAATATTGGGTGTATAAAAATCATCAAATTTAAATCCATCCCTTAGTCAAGTTTCAATTAAAACATTAATCCCAAAACACACATACAAGCAAGTATACTCGCAAGTAGAATATAGGGAATTAAAGAGTATCAATCATCAAAGGAATAAGTACACACTAATTACTTTTTATTCATTGTTTAACCAACCCAAATAAAGTAGTAAGATAAGAATAAGAGAAATAAAGAAATATATACAACTCAAGGATGTGAAAATATACAATTTAGACAAAAAGGTTTGAAAATATGATAATGAATTACTTAGTCAATATCATAATTAATTATTATATTGGTCTCATGAAGAATTTAATATAGACCAACTTCGTTTGCAATCCATGAAATCACTGTCTTCTAGTTAAATTAGTGAACATATTTTGTCTCGACTAACTTATCCAAAAGATGCATTAAAATCAATGCTCATATAAACCCCTATATTCTAGGTGATTTAAAATATGAAAGTAGTCAATGAATCCATATTCTAGTAATCATCAACTAACCATTGATAAATAACCCTTTTTTCAAGTAAGTTAAGAGATAACAAATATGAAACTAATTAATTGAAGTCATTACCAACCCCTTTTTCAAGTAAGTTAATAACAAAAATCAATCAAGTAGCTCCATAAGAAAAATAAGTAATCAAATACTAAGATAAGTAATGAATTTATCAAAAGACTAAATTACTCAATAAATCATGAATCACAAAGGTAATGTCAAATTACAATGGAAATATTTAATACATAATTGTTTAAGAAGAAGAAAACAAAGATAAAAGAAATCACTTATAGACAAGCCTCTTTCTTCTTTCTTAAAGACTTTCCTGAACTACCCTCATTGATTTGGTGAATTCCTTCGTCACTGAGTGTTTGAAATTTTTAGCTCTTTGATTCATCTTTCTATCTCTCCATCTTTCTCTATATGTATATCAGTCTCTTGTGTTTTCTCTTGCTTTTATAGCCTTTTGGATGCTAAATTCGTTGCTAGAAGAATCTTGGCCAAGTAGGAATTAGAAAATACAGAAATCTTTGAAAAATTCCTAAATTCGTGCACAGGATTTTCATCTTCCAGAGTAGACCTGGTGCCAGGTACCTTAGACCCACCTGGCGCCAAATACAATCTGTTCTTCCTCTAGATTTTTGCTATGCTTTCATTAGCCAGATAGAATGAACCCGGTGCCTAGTCCACTTTCCAAACCTAGCGCCAGGTCTGTTCAGTTTTCTTCCAGAAGGTTGGCTTGATTTCCTCTGCTCGACCAAAATGGACCCAGTGCCTAGTCCCTTGACTGGCCTTGGCACCAGGTGTACTCTGGAATTTGTTCCATTTTTGCTTGAATTTAACTTAAATCTGCACAAATGATAGGGCCTAAATTAGTTATATTTTTTCTAGTTATTTGAGGCTATTTTGTAATGCATTTTGTCCAATAACTAGTCATATTCCTTCATATTTGAGATTTTACCCTTGAAAATGTATTTTTTGTATTATTTCAGATTTTAGGGGAAAAATAAAGCAAAAACGTTGCAAAATAGAACAGAGGTGGTGCCGGACGGGCCAGAGGAAGCGATGCCGGCCATGTGTTGTTGGCACACATTTTGAGGTAATGAAAAATCGTTGAAACAGGACCGGAACAGAACTGAACTGACGCCGGCTCTAGCAGCCAAGGCGGCGCCGGCTGTACTCTTCTTATTTTACATTACAATTAAGAAAAAAATCGATAAACAATTGAAGAAACAGAACACAACCGGCGCCGGCTCCAGCAGCCAAGGCAGTGCTAGTTGTGCCCGAGGATAAGGCAGAGCTTTGATTTTTGCACGCGATTTTTGGTAATCTGCAAAATTTTAGTATCTTCCTACTTCTACTCGGCCAAGAACTCTACACCAACGAATTTAAGCACTTCCTAAGCCTATAAATAGAGAAAAAACACAAGGGAAATGGGGGAAATTCGTGGATCATAACAAAAAATCACTCAAATCAAGGAGGGTTGTGCAAGAAGGTATTCAAAGGAAGAAGAATGAGGCTTGTCTATGAGTGCTTTCTTTTCCATTGTTTTCTTTTTCTTGAACAATGATGTGTTTATTGTTTTATTGTAATTTGACATTGTTTTAGGTATTCATAATTTTTGGAGTTATTTGATCTTTTGATTAATTTATTATTCTTCTTGGTATTTGATTACTTATGCTTATTACGAGGTTAGTTGGTTGTTTCCTTCCATTAGCTTACTGGACCAAGAGGGTTGATGGTGGTTTCAATTCATTAATTTCATATTCTATTGGCCATTAACTTTCTAGACCAAGGGGGTTAATTTCTAAGAATTGGTAATTAAAGGTTAATTGATGTCTGCGGAGACCAAGAATTCATTGATTAATTTCATGTTTTAAATTTGCGAAGACCAGGGGAATTTAATTAAGGATTGTGTTTAATGCATCTTTTGGATGAATTAGTTGAGACGAGACCAAGTAATTCTAATTTATCTAGAAGATATGGATTTCATGGATTGACAAAAGAAGTGAATTTATCTTAATCATTCATGTAGCTAAGAGAATAATTAGTTATGATAATGATTAGGTACTTTAAGATCATGTTTGCTAGAATAATGGTTTGAGTTGCATAATTCTCCATCCTTGACATATATATATTCTTTTATTTTATTTTATTTTCCTTTTTATTTCTTTTTCACTTTGTTGAGTCAGTTAAACAATGAAAGAAAAGTGATTAATGTATATTTGTTTCTGGAGGATCGACACTCATTTGAACCATATGCTATGTTAATGATGAGTACGCTTGCTCATATGCGTAATTTGGAATTAACGTTTTAATTTAAACTTGATTGGGAATGTGCTTATTTTTGTATAATTTTTATACCCAAATAAATATACATCAAGTTTTTGGCACCGTTGCCTGGGAACAATATCATGAAAGCTTGGATTTTGTTGATTTAACCATGTAAATATGTAAATAGGTAAATATGTGAATATGAAAATATGTACAATTGTTCTTTTAGCAAAAAGGTGCCATCTTTTGTATCTTGTGTATCTTATGTATGCCTTTGTATTTTAACTTAATAACTCTGACTATGTTTACTTGACTAACTTTGTCTTCCTATTCTATTTAAATGGTGCGTTCTGGTATCTAACTATTTACTATGTTCAGGCGAAAAGGCAAATCGGAACCAGAGGAGGTTTAATGAGGGGCAGTACCCCCATTATTCTTCCAAGATAACACTCATTTTATTCGTCTTATCATTTCTTCATAAATTAGAATTGCATTATTCATCATTACTACGTGTTCTTCATTTTTCTTTTGAAAAAAAAAATCCGAAGCCCAGACAGAATGTAACCGGCGCCGGCTAGAACCAGAACGGGTGCCGGTTCCTTTCGGGCATCCCACTCCAAATAGGACATTTTGGGCACTTTTTTCTTTCGAACTCTCCAACTCCCTTTCAAATTCTCTCTAACCGGTGCCGGCTTCACCTTCCAAACTTCTCATGATTTGCTTTTTCACCTCCTAAACACTTTCAAAACATCAATCTATCCTTCTTTCATTGGTTTTACGGTTCAAAATTCTCTAAACCTTCCATTTTTCACAAAAACCCAATCTTTAATCCGCATGCAAAGGGCTTGGATTTTTGGAAAACGATTGCATCTTTTGCTTGCCCATGGATGAGAAAACACAAATGTATGATTTTTCTTCAATTCCTACGGTTAAAATGTTGTAGATGAATTTTTCTAATTTTGAGTCTATTTTTTTGCCGAAAATTGGGATATATGATGTTCTCTTGCATTGTGAATTAACTCTTGAGCTTCATGACTTTGGATATATTAGGAGTTAATGATTCTTGAGTACTTGATTCATTCACATGATCATTAGGAAATTTATGCATATGCTTAAGAGTAGGATCATGGTTATTATGATGATTGAGTAGTTGATGCACATTGGCCTTGACTTGTTTTGCACTCGATCACTCTAATGCCATGATGATGCCTTCATTTACATGATCATGTATGCACATTTGAATGCATTGAATTTGTTCAACACATTTATGCTTTACAGTGAGATTTCTATGTAATCCTGCAAGTTGTGTTGAATTGACTGAAGGAATTGAATAAGTTGTTGTTAGGTGTGTGACATACTTTAAAGGAGTTTGGGAATTATTGTTGTGAGCTGGTTGAGGGTTGAGTGAGTGTTGTGTATTGTGTTTGAACAGGGGAGCTACAAACCTTCTAAAATCTTTAAGCTCATTCATTTTATCCTCCTATTTTCACCACTACTTACTTGACACCATGTCTAGAGCAAGGGGTCACGCTTCAAAGAGGGCTCAAGCTTCCTCTTCGTATTCCTCAGCCCCTTTATCTATAGACCCCTTGTTCCTTAGACCAGCGGAGTTCATAGATCCATCATGTAAGGAATGGTATAATAGGAGAGCTTCCAATAAAATCATTGTGGAGCGTACATTCACACCGACCCTAGACCGTGCCCTAAAACTTGGAATGATGTTTAAAAGTCTAGGGCGGGGACCTATTGTACAGCTAAAAGGGAATTATTGCCCAGTGCTCATTAAGGAATTCTATGCCAACATGGTTGACAAGGGTAATAAGAACCTTCCACACATAGAGACGAGGGTAAAGGGCACCCCCATTATCATCACACAAAATTATTTAGCTACTCTCCTCCAGGTTTATGATGATGATACTTGGCAAGAGATAGATTCTAATAATCAAAAGATCCTTTCAAACCCTAATTGGGATGCCAGTGGAACTAGAGCCACTCTAGGGTTGCACAAGCAAAATGCTTTCCAAGCCAACAGCTTTTATTCGAACAATGATCTTACTGCAAACTATAGGGCTCTAGTATATATGTTTGGGTTCAATATTGTACCCCATGCCAGTGGTTTCAACGAAACACGCCTTATTAATACATATATCTTGCATAAGATGATGACCACCCAGCCTATCCCTCTTGCTCCATTGGTTATACAATCTATTAGGGATGTGGTTCATCACTACCTTTCTACCAAGGCCTTCATCTTCCCCTTAGTCATAATGAAGATTCTGAGAGACTTTAGCATTAGCACTAAGGGAAAATTGATGGAGGCTACCATTGAGCATGATATGGTTACAGAGCAAACACTGATAAGCTGCAGGTACATATATAACCAAGAGCTAAAGAAGTGATTGACACCCCATAAGGTCAGGTATCCCGGTCAGGTTAGGCCACCACCTGCGGAGGAGGAGCACCCACCACCACCATCACGAGCACGAGCTAGTAGTTCCCAATCCCAACCCAAGACTAACTTTGAGACTGTAGTGTTGGGATAGTTAGCCTAGCAAATAGAGATGCTACTACACTTGTAGGGCTCCATCGACGACATGGCCCGGAGGCATGCTATGAAAAAAGAAAAAGAGAAAAGAACAACAGCAGCATTTGAAAAAAGAAGAAGAGAAAAGAAAAGTGAAAAAGAAAGAGAAGAAAGATCACAAGAAGAATGGTGGTTGAGCTGTAGGAATTTCTGAAAAAATTGAGTTCACATCAAGTTCTTGGCACCATTGATGAAAATTTGAATGATCTTGTGAAAGAATGATTGATGAAGTGAGAATGAGCTATGGAAATGCAAGATTTTGTTGAACCGTGCTATAATTGCTATACAAGGTTATGGGTTTTGATTGATATGAGAGCAAGAAGAGTTTGGAAATTATTGATACAATTTGGTTATCCTTTTCTTGTAAACTCTCATCTTCTTGATATTTAATTCTCCTATATCCTTCGTTTGACAAGCCATATTACAAACCTCTAGTCTTACATTACAAACTTGAAAGTCCTACTTGACTTAAGTTGAATCATGCTATGTCTCGGATTAGTGGAGAGAGTGTATGAAAAGTAAGCTTATGGAATGCAAATTCTTTTTGAACTAAATTCTTTCCAATGATTTGAGAATATTGTTAAGTATTGGAATGGTTCTACTAAGTCACTATTCACTTATACAAGTCTTGGATTTGTTATGAAAGATGTAGTAGCATGTGTTTTATGTTCTTGAATGAAGAAAGCATTAGAGATATTGTTTTGGAATTGATTTGAGTGATTCTTTGAAAACTTGTGTTTTTCCAACTTGTCTTTGATACTTTGCTTGAGGACAAGTAAAGAGCCAAGTGTGGGGGAATTGATAGGGCCTAAATTAATCATATTTTTCTTAGTTGTTTGAGACTATTTTGTGATGCATTTTGTTCAATAACTAGTCACATTTCTTCAAATTTGAGATTTTATCCTTGGAAAGGTGTTTTGTGCATTATTTCAGATTTTGGGGATAAAATAAGGTAAAAACGTCGCAAAACAGAACAAAGGTGGCGCCGGACAGGCCAGAGGAAGCGGCGCCGACCACATACTGTTGGCACGCACTTCGAGGCGACAAAAAATCGTTGAAATAGGAGCGGAACAGAGCCGAGCCGGCGTTAGCTCTAGCAGCCAAGACGGTAACGGCTATGCTATGGAAAACGTTACATTGAAATCAAGAAAAAAATCGATGAACAACTGAAGAAACATAACACAACCTGCGTCGACTCTAACAACTAAGGTGACGCCGGCTGTGCCCTGAGGATAAGGCGGAGCTTTGTTTTTTACACGTGGTTTTTGGTCATTTGTAGAATTTTAGTATCTTCCTACTTCTACTTGGCCAAGAACTCTACACCAACAAATTTAGGCACTTCCTAAGCCTATAAATAGAGAAAAAAAACATAAGAGAAATGGGGAAAATTCGTGGATCATAACAGAAAATCACTCAAATCAAGGAGGAATTCCACCAAATCAAGGAGGGTTGTGTAAGAAGGTCTTCAAAGGAAGAAGAATGAAGCTTGTCTATGAGTGCTTTCTTTTGCTTTGTTTTCTTTTTCTTGAACAATGATGTGTTTATTATTTTATTGTAATTTGACATTGTTTTAGGTATTCATAATTTTTGGAGTTATTTGATCTTTTGATTAATTTATTGTTCTTCTTAGTATTTGATTACTTATGCTTATTACGATGTTAGTTGGTTGTTTCCTTCCATTAGCTTACTGGACCAAGGGGGTTGATGGTGGTTTCAATTCATTAATTTCATATTCTATTGGCCACTAACTTTCTGGACCAAGGGGGTTAATTGCTAAGAATTGGTAATTAAAGGTTAATTGATGTCTGCGGAGACAGAATTCATTGATTAATTTCATGTTTTAAATTTGCGAAGACCAGGGGAATTTAATTAAGGATTGTGTTTAATGCATCTTTTGGATGAATTAGTTGAGACGAGACCAAGTAATTCTAATTTATCTAGAAGATATGGATTTCATGGATTGACAAAAGAAGTGAATCTACCTTAATCCTCCATGTTGCCAAGAGAATAATTAGTTATGATAATGATTAGGTACTTTAAGATCATGTTTGCTAGAATAACGGTTTGAGTTACATAATTCTCCATCCTTGACATGTATATATTATTTTATTTTATTTTATTTTCCTTTTTATTTCTTTTTCACTTTGTTGAGTCGGTTAAACAATGAAAGAAAAGTGATTAATGTATACTTGTTCCTGGAGGATCGACACTTGTTTGAACCTATGCTATGTTAATGATGAGTACGCTTGCTCATATGTGTAATTTGGGATTAACGTTTTAATTTAAACTTGATTGGGAATGTGCTTATTTTTTTACCCAAATAATTATGCATCAACAAATTCTCAAAAAACACTTTTTACAAGTAAAATGTCAAATAGGAAAGAATATGCTTAGTTATTACAACAAATATATCTCAAAACAACCTTAAATAACTAGGAAAATTGTAGTGATTTTAGCCCCTATCTTTTATATTCCATTTTTCTAGTTTTCTAGGACAATTTGATTTTTGGTTTTTTTGTTTTATAGTTTAGGTTTATTGGATTGTTATTAATATTTGTTATAAATCTTTGTTTTAGTCTTTGATTTATTTGTTTATTATTTTATTATCACTATAGTTGTTTCATTTTATACAAATAGTTTAATTTTAATTACTTGTAGTTGAGTTTTTCCAGGCTTTATTTTGTAGGAAAATTATTCATGTGCATGCATAGAAGAGATTGTGGTAAAGAATTGACTGATTTTGATAGTGGGATATAAAGGACTTTTTAAAGATTGCGTAGAGAGAAAAAAATAAGGAGATTTGAAGGCTTTTGAAAAACCAAGAATTTCAAGCAAAATTTATGTTAAAAAATGGAGGTTAATCAAGGAGAAAATAGTAATGGTAATGAGAAAAGGACAATTGTTGGTTATACTAGACCTGCTTTCTCAAGTATCAATTCAAGTATTGTGAGGTCTAGAGTTGATGCAATCAATTTTGAGATTAAGCTTAACTTCATTCAAATGATTCAATTTGATAGATTGCTAGATGAGGACCCTAATGCACATTTAGTAGCATTTCCAGAAATTTGTGATACCTTGAAGATCAATGGTGTATCGAAGGATGTTGTAAGGCTTAGGTTGTTTCCATTTTCTTTAAGGGACAATACAAAATCATAGCTTAAGTCTTTACCAACTAGATCTATCACAATATGGGACCAACTAGCTAAGAAGTTTCTTGCTAAATACTTCCTTCCAGCTAGAGTTAGTAAGTTAAGAAATGATATCTTCTCATTTGCTCAATTGGATGGAAAAATAATTCATGTTGCTTGGGAGAGATTTAAGGAGATGACAAAAAATGTCCCCAATATGGTTTTGATCTTGGGTTACAAATGGTAACTTTCTATAATGGGATAATTTTTTCTTCAAAACAAACGGTTGATGCTTCATCAGGAGGTACAGCTTCTTCAAAGGCTCTGGAGAAACTCTTTAAGTTGTTGGAACATATTGCTTTAAACAATAATTTATGAGGTATGCAAAGATCAAAGTCCAAAATATAAAGAATGCACAATATTGATACTATTGCTTCAATGTAAGTAAAACTCAAGGCACTTGTAAGAAAGGTGGAAAATATGAATGTAAATTCTCAAAAATAGGTGATGAGTTATGACTTTTGTGGAGGAGGACATCCAAGGATAGAATATAAACAAGTTAAGCATGTGGAGTATTTTGAGAATGCAAGACAAGATAGCAACATTTACAACCCAAGTTGGCATAATCATCCAAACCTTTCATGGAGAAATCAAGGACAAAATCAAATGAAACCTTAAGGTGTACAAGCAAACTTTGCCCAAATACCTCAAGCTCTGATACCATATTGTGCTCTATCTCCACCCCCTCTTCAAGCCCTACCTAAATGTCTTTAGAGGATTTAGTTACTAAATTGGTCACCTCAATGAATATGCATTTTCATAGAGTTGAAACGTCAATGAGAAATTAAGAAGCCTCTATCCATAATCTTAAGAGTCAAATTGGACAGCTTGCCAAGATGCTTTCTGAAAGGTAACTAGGAACAAAGCTAGGAAACACTGAAGGCAATCCAATGATGAAGTGGAAAGCCTTGATATTTTATTTACTATGCTTATGCACTTAAATAAATGTTTAGTTTATTTTGTTTAGTTTTGTTTTATTATGTCTAGTTTTGGAGTGTTTATGTTTTACTTTTAGCTATATTATGTTAGTTCATTTATCATTGTGTTTAATGTCTATATGAAGGATTTATTTGCTTTAATTAATTAAAAATGGATATTTTACTTTCTTTAGAAATGCATGGCAAGGTGGAAGTCATATTTCACGGCACTGTGGCCTTTAATACATTGAAAAAATTAAAAGTCTTGAGGGTTGACGATGCCATGCAACTTATGCATGACGTCACTATGTATCTTATTTGGATGAAAACATTGTTGTTTTAGTGAAAAATCATAGTTCCTAAAAATTTACACGGTACTGTGAAGATCATTCTTCATGGCACCATGCATCACTGAATAACTCTAACGACATCATTTTGTTTTAGGTTTCAAAGTACAATGCTTTAACAGTGATGTGCAAGTCAACATTTATGGTGCCAAGCAGCTTTGAATCTCAGAAAAATTATAACAAATCTATTCTTTTCATTTTTCCCATTCCATTTCAAGCCCTTCGATGATGCAGTGCATTTATATACCGTACCCATTGTTTAAATCACTTCTTACAATCACATTTTCCTCAAAATGTTATCCATTCAAACTGCCGCTCCCTTTCCCTTCTCTTCAATCGACTGCTTTCAATCGAGTTCAACCACTGATTTTCTCCTTTTTGTGTGATTCTTTGTGATATAATTTTTGGGCAAAATAATTGTTCCAAGCCTTCAAAGTAGTTTATTAAGGAAAATCAAAGCTTGAATAAACTCCAGTCAAACATTGAGGTCACTGCTGCGAAAAAATAACTAAGAAATTGAGCAACAATATTGAGCTATTTTGGTGACTTTTAACCCTTGGGATCTATGATTTTAATTCTAAATCATCAGTGGTTGAAGTATTGAATATTTTTTAAGCTTTTATTAGATTGTATAGTGGTTGATTTAGTTCAGTGGTTGAATTGGTTTGATAATTCGTTAAATTGTGTTAATTGATTGGTGAAGTTTGAGAAATTGAATTGAGTTGTCTATGTTATGTTGAATTGGCCTAATTGTTTGGTTGAATTTGTTTGGCTACTTGGTGGGTTTTTTAGTTGCAGTTACTGAAGTGTGAAGGAGTGTGTAGTGTATTGATTGCTTAGTTGATATTTTTCTATTAGTCGACTTGAAACTGAAATTAATTGAGTATATTTGCTTTGTTGGGATTCTGTTGTGGAAATTGTATTGGAGGATTTGGTGATAATGTTTTGTGTTGCTTGATTGATATATTTCATTAGGTGGGGAAAAAAACTTATTTAAGTTGGTTGTATTGCGAGAGCAAACCTTCCTGGATGAACTAAATCTGTTTCACTTTCTCCTTTAATCGTTAATACTTTTTCTTTCCTTTTTCTTTCTTTTCATACTCCTTGCTTCACAATTTACTATGGTGCCTAAAAACATAGTTACTAAGTTACCCTCTAGGAGAAAGAAAGGGAAGGGGACATCTTCCTCCCAATAGCCTTCCAATAGTGATAGATTTGTCATTGAAGAGGGTAGAGAATGATTTGAGAAAAGAGAGATCAGGAGGATTATTATTGAGAAAACAATAGACCTTGTTTTGGATCATGAGCTAAAGATCTCTACTATGTTTGGAAGAGTGGGATGTGGTCTTATTCTAGGCTTGGAATATGTTTATTGCCCTAATTTGGTCAAGGAGTTTTATACAAATGTAAAGGACAAGAAGCATCATGTTCTTAGAAACATAGGCATTACTATTAGAAGGGTCCCTATCCATCTCACCAAAGAGCTTTTGGCTAAAATTTTGGATATTAGAGATGAAAAGGCTTGGGTTGACATTGACATTTACAATAAGAAAGTAGTATTAGATGTGGATTGGAAATTTATTGAGTCTATGATTGAGCTACATTTGGTATATCAGATTGCTGGCCAGGCTAAAGTCTTGCATATGACCAATCTTTCCCTATAGTATACGTTGATTTTTTATCTTCTGGCACTTAATGTAGCCTTTACGGCTAGTAGGTTTAATCAGGGGAGGTTGGTAGATATTTATGTATTGATTAAGCTGATGCATGCACAGACCATCCCATTAGCCTCTTTTCTCATCTCCTATATGCGAGATGTTATTTTCTCTACTCACCCCTCAAAGGCTTTTGCCTTCCTACTAGTGATCACCAAAATACTTCAGCATTTTCAGGTGTCATTGGAAGGTAAGATAGTAGCTACTGCTACTAGGAATAAGATTTTCATAGGCAGGACATTAGTTAGTTAAGGCTATAGCTATGATGAGAATGAGAAAAGATGGCTCACTCCTAGTGAATTCAAAGAAAAGACTGGCTAGACATCCCCTCAACCACAGACATATATAGTAGTAGCTGCCCCCATAGGCAGAGTCTTCACGAACTACAAGCTCCAACATTGGAGAGCTAACTGCTACAGTAGACTTCCAACTAAGGTGTTCACACATTTTGCCATCTTGACCATAGGAATGGATGCCTTTAGAGCTACTATTGCTGAGCAAAGCCAAATGATTACCCAGTAGCAAGGGATACCAATACTTTGATAGGGCTAGTAGGGTAGCGAAATCAGCCATCTTCAGACCTCGAGCAGCAGCTAGAGCTGATCAGAGTCACCTAGAGAGACATTAACAACACTCTTGAGGTTCTAAACAACAGGTAAAGTGGAGCTAATATTTTCCTTTTATGAATTTGGGATTGCTTGTAGTATTCTGCCATCATTAGATATCAAGGAGTTGGTTTGAGCATATATGGAGGCCAAGAGCCAATTTCCTTTGTTGATTTTATTGAGTACTTTGTTTTGTTATTAATTCTAGATTAAACTTTATTTTATTTCATTTCATTTCTCTTATCTAGTACTATATTTCTTTTTGATAACTTTAGATATAGTTTTTTTATAGGTGTTCTCTTCTCCTTCTTCCAATGATCAAATTTGAGTTTCTAATCACTTGGGAAGTACTAATTTGCTTTTCCTCTTTTATGTTTCTCAGTCCTATTGTATTCATTCATACTTCATATTTGATTGGCCAATGAGGACATTGTCCATCTTAAGTGTGGGGGAGAGGTTAAAATGTATACTCTGCAAATTTATTTTTTAATTATTGAGTTAAAATGATTGAAAATTGGGTAAAAATTTTTTGTTTTTGTAATAATTTACCTTTGATGGTGTTATTATTGTGTCTTCTTTGGCATAGAAATTTATTTAAACCCTTTTTGAATGAATTTGTTTTTAGCTAAACTTATATATTAGGTGTGAAATGTCTAAATCTTGAGAATTTATATTAACCTTGTTTATATTTTAGTAAATATTGTGACACTCTTTCACTTGGGAATGGAAAAGAAACTTGTGATGAAATATGAATTGGGATTTTTGGCATATTTATATTTATAATCTTCTAACTAGTCCTAACTCTAGGTTTAAGTAAATATGGATTGGGGCAAGCAAATAAGAGAATAGAATGAGATAAAACAAAAGCTAAAAAATCATTATTCATATATCTTGACTAGGCTTTTATATTACCTTACCCAGAAAAGAAAATGAGAGTAATGAGGGTAATGTAAAAGCTAAAAGATCCCTATTTACTCATCTCTACTAAGCATTTACATTACTCTGCAAAAGTAAAAATAGGGACCAATCCTTTATTTACTGCCTATGATGGTAGTAGTTTTGGAAGTCAAAGAACTTAAGTTAGCTCATTATTCTGCATTTGTATAAATCACTTGGTTTATACTCTTGAATTAGGAAAAATGGTGAAACGTGTAAAATAAGTATGAACATGTTTAATGCAACTTCAATAGCTTTAGTCATTTCTATCCTAATAGAATAATTTACAAAAAAAAATTTGGCTTCGCCAATTAGGTGTTCGATTAGATTCTTAGATCAAAAGAGAGACAACACCTTTGCCATATTTGTCAAAATTCTTTAAAAAATCTTATCTTGTTAAAACATGTTTTGAAAAGAAGATATTTGCTTGAGATTTCTAAATTCTTATTTGCTTGAGGACAATCAAAAGCTCAAGTTTGGGGGATCAATAATTGCTCATTATATGCATATTTTAGATAACATTTGTGCTCTAAAGTCTTTTAAATTTTCTATATATTGCTACTCAACCCCCTATTTTCTCTTAGTTTCATGTAGGTTGTAATTAGTTGAAATTAGAAATGGATTTAAAGAGAAAAGGATTGAAAAATAAAATAACTGAAGCTACACATCACCATGCAAATTATATTACACGTCGTTGTGCACCATCTAAGCTTCAAAAGTCAAGATACTGAAAGTCCATAGTGCTATACCCGTCATTTTCATGACACCGTGCATCATTAGGAATTCAGGAATTTCAAACATTCTGGGAGTCGATGGTGCCATGCACCTCAACTGTGACAACATTGTTCATGATTCCAGCACATAAAAGATTTAAGTGTTACGACGTCATTGAAGTTGAATCGAGTAAATGAAAACTTGCACAACGACGTGCATAATACTTTCCATGCCATTGTGCAACATCGCAGATCAACCCCTATTTTGCAATTTTTAGAACTTTTTGAAGTAAAACCTATAAATACTGATAGGGGCTAAATTCATCAATAATTTTCTAATTATTTGAGGATGTTTTGTGATACATTTGTTGCAATAACTAGTCATATTCTATCATATTTGATATTTTAGCCTTGAAAAAGTGTTTTTATGTTTTATTGTAGAAAAGGGGGAAAACGACGAAAAAACTCATCCCCGAGCAATACTCGGCCAGCACCGGCCATAAGGAGCACAGCCGGTGCAGGCCAAAGTCTAGAATAGGTGATTTTGGCTACAAGAAATAGAGCACGTCGGGCACCAGTGCACGGCCAGTGCCGACCATTCCCAGCACAATTGGCACTGGCTCTCCTCTGCTCCAAGGCAACACATTTCTTGTTTTGCATGGATTTGGGAATTTTCTAAGAGTTTCGATATTTTCCAACTTCTACTCAATCCAGAACTCTTAGGGAACGAATTTTGGCATCTTACAAGCTTATTTAAGCAAGGAAAACATATGAATCTACATATCAAAACTGCCAATCAATCACAAAACGAGAAGATTCATCAATCAAGGGACATTATTCAAGAAGGTCTTCAAAGAAAAGAAGAATGGCTTGTCTATGAGTTATTTCTTTTACCTTTGTTTTCTTTTTCTAGAATAATGGTGTAATTAATATTTTTATTTAATTTGACATTATTTTGGTATTCATGATTTTTGGGTTAATTTAGCTATTTGATTTTTTTTTTTTATCATTCTTGGTGTTTGGTTACTTGTGATTATGGAAGAATTGATGAATCTAGATTTGCTTCTAACGGACTTCAGAAACGATGTTAGGAGTTGATTTAATTTCATTAATTTCATACTTGTTATCTCTTAACAGATTTGGGAAACAGAGTTAAAACAAAGAACCAAGGTAATCAAAGATTAGTTGATTTCACCTAGAATATGGGGTTATTGGCTAATTTCATGTTCATTATCACCTAGAACATAGGGATTATTGTTGAAGGATAAGTTTAATGCATCTTTTTTGTTATGTTAGTTTGATTAGAAAATCTACTAATTTAATCATAAGATAGTGACTCTATGACTTGGGAAACGATTGGATTCTATTTTAATTCCTCTATGATACCAATATGATAATTAATTTGGATATTTGCTAGGAATTCGTTACCATGTCTTCAAAAATCTTTGTCTAAATTACATATTCTTATATCATTGAGTTGTATATATTTTTCTTTATTTTTCTTTTTATCATTTTATCACTTTATTCAGTTAGTTAAATAATAAATGGATGGTAACTAATAGTAGTTGTTCCTTGAGGATTGATACTCGTTAATTCCCTATACTATGTTTGCGATAAGTATACTTGCCCATACGTGTAATTTGGGAATTAATGTTTTAATTAAAACTTGGTTAGGGATGGATTTAAATTTGAAAGATTTTTATACCCAAATCATACGCATCAAGTTTTGGTATCGTTGTCGGGGAACAATATCGTGAAAGCTAGTATTTCATTGATTCAATCATATTTATATGTATATATGTTCTTTTTGTAACTAAGTGACATATCTTGTTGTATGTACACTTATAGTTTAACTAACTAACTTAGTTCATGTGAAACTGTGTACTTAATTATGTTTAAATTCTATAATCTCATTATCTTATATTTCTTGTATTTTTAGCCGATGGTATATAACCCGACGATTCCAAAGAAAACCAATGAATTTTAATCCTGAGATTGAAAAAACTTTGACAAGGATTCAGAGGGCACTCAGGTAAAAGGATAAGCAAATCAGTTCAATCAGAGAGATGGAGGTTAACCAAAATAATAATGGTAATAATAGTAGGTGTTGGAAAATATGCCCTCTTAGACTAGATTTATGATGTAAACATCGAATGTTTTAATAAAAGAATTTCTTCTCAAAAATTATTTGTGAATTTACATTTTATTTGTGCACAATTACGTTTGAAAAAGACCCATTGTGTTTAAGTAAGTGGTCCATATGAATGGTGGTCTTTCACAGTAAGGTATGGATCATGGGTTACTTAACACATAAACGTTTGTTCTTAACCGATTAATAAGAATGGGAATCTTGGCATGTCTAGGTTATTATGTTATAAATTCTAAATGGGGAATGGCTTACCTTTGGCCAGTGAGTAGTCTACTCACTTCATGACATAAACGTATTTCGAATACGTAGAACAAGACCTGTAGTAGTGGTTTCTTAAAGTACTATATGGTAGAAATCTAGACTACTACTGCTACAGCGTGGACTAGTGCTCTACTACTTGAGAATGAGTTGGTGGTCTGACGAAGCTGGAAGCATGTACTTTGATATATTTTAGTTGAGGTTCTATCGTAAGATCAATACACTTGCATGTTGGGTAGATGTAACTAGTTAGTTAAGACAGACTTGTACAAAATAGTTTCTATACTATATCGCCCCTTGTGGTTGTTTGAATAATCTAAATATCCAAGGCCCTGGAAAACATGACTTGGATGTTTGCTTTAGGGTAGCTCTCTTGGAAAGCGGAAACAATCCAGAAAGTCGTGGATCATTAGACTAGAAGCCTAAGGATGGGGATGTCATTTAGAGAGGTGTTAGTACATTTCTTCCTCTCTAATGCACATCGATGTATAGAGTGGTATTTTAGTTATTTCACCTGTAGATCGGAGACTTTTCTAACACAGCATTGTCCTTGGGGTTAATATTTCCTTATGGTGATATTAGAAAATATTTAAAATGCAAAATACAACTATTTATATGACAAGGGTATTTTTGTGAAACCCCAGTGAAACCAACCTTAGAATAAGGGGGTTGTGATGCATATCATATTTTATTGCATGCATAAGTGCATTTTTGTATGATTTTATGTGCTTAGAGAAGTGATTTGTAGTCTAGATGGCTTAATTGTGTTTATTAAGTAAGAAAGGCAAAATGGTAATTTTTGCTTGAGGTAAAAATAGGGAGATAGCTTGAGGAGTAAATAGAAAAAATATTTGGGGGAGAAAATAAGAACAAGAGTTGTTACGGTTTAGTGGTTAGAGCTTTGGAATAAATCCTTGAGGTCTTGAGTTCGAATTCCATCATTGGAGTTTTAGCATGATTAAATTTTATTTTTGTTTAGGAAGGCTATATTTCGGCCCTTGCATGCTTTAGGGAAGAGTAGGAGTGTTGTCTTAGGGGAGACATGATAGGAGTGTCCTAATTCTACTCTTGTGCCCTACAAAAATTTCTAAGGGTTTCAAACCCTTCTTGATCTCTAGCTTTCCTTAATTTTTAATCAATTAGGTTGATTAATTTATCTAATCTAATTTTATTCCAAAAAATTCCAACAAGGTGCTGTGGCTTGGAAAGTTCGAAAATATCTAAGCATGAAATACCTTATTGACCAAAAATGGGGAGGAGTTGTGGAAGGTTCCCAAGAGAATTAATCTCCATGGTTAAACTTTCAAACTCCAACCTAAGTGTGTTCATCTTCTTAATGTAGTAAACTAGAAAATTTTCCAACTTCTTGATCAGTCCAATAGTCAAAATTTTCAGCCATCACTCCCTCTCAAATTCTACTAGAACAATGATCAATTCACTCAGCTTGAAGACTGAAAATTCCAGCCAAAACCGAGCTACACAAAAACTGTGTAAATCAGGAAAATTTTCTGGTCAGTTTTTGTAGCATTGGTGAGCCAAAACCAAGCTGTTTCTTCTAGTTTTTCACCTAGCAACTCAACCTCATTTTTCCTCCATAAAGAAGGCTGGAAACCAGCCTTGAAAGACCTCTGAATATCCCTTCAAACCTTCTGCAAATTGACTGAAAAATGGTAGCAAAATCTGCCCAGAAATTCCCAGCAAACTTGCGAAAAATCTGTTTAAAATTTCCAGCTTTGCTTATTCTTCACCCTTGACGAAACTCACCCCATTTTTCTATACAAACTCACCTTGAACAGCCATGAACTGAACTTCATCTTCTTCACCATTGTCCTACTCAAAAAACAGTCCCACAGCTGCTCCTAAAATCTCTCCATCAATCACTCCAATCAAACAATTGATTGAAGTCCAAAATTCCAGCAATTTATTTCATCAACCTTCCATGAATTAAACCTCAAACAACCAGAAACTCCTTCACCAGTGTACATCATATTTCGGCCACCCTAAAGCTCCATCAAGCAACATTCATCTCAGCAGAGTTCCAGTAATCCAGTCGGCCATTGGAGCTTTCCAAAAGCTCTCCATCAACCAAGATCTTCCTACCATATTTGTTTCCAAAATTGATTCCCTAAATTATTCTCTTTGAATTTCAAACAACCAGCTTTCCTTTTCCTCTCAAATCTAAAAATCCAATTACCAAAAACCATTCAAACAATTCGGCCAGCCTATTCCCACAGAATTTCGGCCAGCTTCATCCAATTTCTCTCTATTCTCTCCAAACCCTCAAGAACACCAAGAATACCTACTACCCTTCTCATGCCTAAGGGCACCAAAATCACTCCAATCTTCTTCAAAAAAACTCCAGATTGTACCTACTCACTCTCATGAATTCTTACAATTTTAAACATCAAACGCTAAAATCCAAGTCTCGCTTTTGGATCAAAAACCAGAATTGTCTTGAAGGCTCAAGAATACCTTCAAGGTAAGCATGAACAATCATCTTCATCTTCTTCCATCTTCGACCTTGATGAGTGTATACTAATGAACTCTCTCTCTCTCTCTCTCTCTCTCTCTCTCTCTCTCGGCCGAATGGTTACTTCAACCATGGCCATATTTTCTTCTTCCCTCTTAGATGGATCAAGTCTCCTAAGAGTAAGGCTTCTCTTGAAACGTCTTCAAGGTAGTCATCATCCAAGCAAACCTCTTCAACCTTCTTTTTAAATCTTAGATTCATGTCTCTAGGATGTTTTGGAAAAGGATGGATTATGATTAAAGTTTGAGCATGTGTTTTGTGTTGGAGTTGGGATTGAATGGTTGTGTTTTGCAATGGAGTTAAGATTAATGCATGAGTTAATTGTCTTGGTTGAATTTTATGGTTTTAGGGTTTTGTTGCATGGTCTTCATGTCGTGAGTAGTATGATTGAATAAGCATGTTAGAGATTATGCAACCTTTGGTGAATGGGGTTTTGTGATTATGGATGATTGTTAAAGCCATGAATATGATTATGATAGTGGGGTTTGGATCATGTGATGGTGGATTTGGACCTATACTTTTATTCATGATTTGGATGTTTTGTTGATTGGTGTAGAGTATATGTTCATGCTTGTGGTTAGCAAAAGGAAATATGATCATGACCTTATTGTCCCTAAACTAATTTTATTTCATCAATAAAATGATTATTACTATAATTTCTTCTAGTGATTTCGAAAACCCTAGGGAAATGTGGATTTGGTCTATTATATAAGATAATGATATTTTAGTCAAATAAATAATGGCTTTATTAAAGAAATAAAATATATAAGTATTATATAAAATAAAATGTATAGAAAATAGTAATATCGAATAAAGCCTTTTTATATAAATAATCATAATAAGTAAAATATTAATTTTGTAAGCCTTATATTTATAAAAACTATTAAAATTTATTTATTAACTTGTAATCAAAACCTATTAAAATTTACTTATAACTAATTTTAGTTACCAATTATTTTCTAACAACTAAGTATTAATGGATTATTATTTTAAATAATTCCATCTAGGTCCTAGGACCTTTCATCAAATAAACCCTAATTATTTATAGCAAGATGTAAACCTTCAATTTATTAGTACCTATTTCCCAAACCCTAGTTGTTTTAATATCAAACTGGATTTATGTTATAAACCATTTTATTTATTATCGAGCCTTAAAGCTTGGGACACTAGGGTCATGATTGTAGTAAGTTGAGTTAGGATTATTTGTGAAAGTAAATTTTGGCTTGAGTCTTATTATGGCTTATGTTTACCCCAGACGGGGTTAGGTCAGTTTTTGAGGATCTTTATTTTATCTTGAGCAAAGGATCAGATAAGCTCCTACATAAAAATTGTTTGATGTAAAATGGTTACTATGGTAAGCCAAATGTGGAGTGCGTGGACACTCATTTCTGTAAAGGCAATTGAGGATTGTCTCCTTTCTCATTCCAGGCAAACAATTATTTGAAAATCAAGGGGCAGTTTTACTCAAACCCTAACACTCTTTCTAAAACCAATTTTGCCGCAAACTTTGGAAATTCTTAATTGCCATATTCAAGTGGAGCTTTGTTTTATCCAATTTTCTCCTAAGTGGGATAAATTACGTTGAGTACTCAATAAGGGTGGACTGCTAGGACTAGTCTTTGAAGGGTTAGGGTAAGTCTCTCAGTAGGTGGCCACCTCTGAGGGGTAAGTTCTTCCCGGATAAGATGTCAGTTTAGTAGGTCGTGCCCGTCCGAGCTAGCAAGTTTCAGTCAGGTGGACTGTGTGTTGCCCGAATGGACAACCGATTTTGTTTGGGTATAGAGAATGAGGAGTGTCTTACCCGGTAGGGCGATCACCTACTTTTTGTCAGTCTGCACAAAATGTAGCATTCTGACCATTATATGGTTATGGGGCCCAACATGTGGTAACCCATGACCACCCTTTTTAAGTGGTTGATTTTATTGTACCTTTATGGTTGGAAAAGTCAAAACACCACTCTTGATTTTGACTATTGTTTATTGCTTGCCAGTATATCTCTTATAAAGTTCTTACACTTTGAATTCATGAACTGTTTTCACTGAACACTCAAAGCACACACGGACTTACTGAGATTTTTATCTCATTACCCTTTTTACCATGATTTCAGGTCGATCCTGCTATAGGGATGAGTAGCTAGTTGTTGCCTGCCTTGGAAGATATTTTGATATTTATTTTGTGTAATGCTTTAGGAGTTGAGAGTAAACAATTTTTATTTCGGATTTATTCATGAATTTTTGGGTTGTAATAAGTTTTAAATTTTAAAGTATTGCTTTATTTTTGTTGTGTGTCCTAGTTATAAAGAACCCTTATCCTTTGGATGGGGTGACATCCCTGGCCCTGTTGGGCCTAGGTAATGGGGTGTTAAAAATGGTATCAGAGCCTAGGTTTAGGCAAATATTGATAGTATATGTTCTATTTATTTAAGTTCAAATCTTTATCTAACCTATCTTATTTATGTTGTAGGATGGTTAGAATGCTTAGAACCGCGAGGAAGGGGCAGCAATGGCATCCTCCTATCCCTATCTACGCAGAAGACCTTCTAGTACCTCAACCTGCTCCTCAGCAAGTTATTCCATTAGAAGATAGCGGTGATGATGATGTCCCGAACCATGAGCCACCCCCAATCCCAGTGATAGAAATAAGCTCTGACAGTGAAGATAAGATGATAGTCGTGAAGCATGTTCCCCACCCTCCTAGTCTCGTAGTGGATTTATCAGCAGATAGTGATGACTCGGGGAAGATAGATTATGAATCTCCACCTAGGCCTTCTTTCATTCCTCCTCCCAACCGAGTTGAGCCCATGGAGAGTTCTAAATGACCCGGGAAGGAGCTAATAGAGGGGTTTGCCAGTGGGGTTAGGGTAGACTTTTCTAAGAACTCTAGGGGATGGTTGTATGAGGCTGATTTTGAGGATTCTGAAGAGGACTAGAGGGTTGAGAGTTATTTCAATTAGGATGTTTATTTGTTGTTTTCGTAAAATTTTATGTTAAGGAGTTTTATTTCTGTTTTCTATTTAAATTCAAATTTATGCAAATAAGAGTACTTGAGTACTCTAAGATTTGAAAGAAAATTTATGAGCAATTCTTTAGACAAAAACTTGCATATGATTTTCTTTTACTTAAACCTGAATATGAATGCATGCTCAAAATGTTTTAAACTTAAATACATAAACTCATCATCTGGGCATGGTTTAGAATGGCACCTAAGCACCGTGTAGCCACACCAAGCAAAAGAGTTTCGGAGGCAGAACCTATGACACCAGAGGTTGAGATGATTCAAATGCAGTCACCTAACCAAGGAAATAAGAATGGGCTAGATTTGGAAATGGGGTTAGAAGAACCTGTTGGAAGGATAATAGGGCAAGCATTCAGCAAGGATGTCAAGGATACTTAGCTTATGTGATAAACAAGTCAAAGGACCAGTGCACTCTGAAGGATATCAAGGAGCGAAACCGATATCCCGAACCCCATATCGGATGGCACCGGCAGAGCTGAAAGAGCTAAATGAACAGTTAGAAGAGTTAGTGAAGTAAGGCTACATCAAACCTAGCACGTTGCCCTATGGAGCGCCTGTGCTGTTTGTGAAGAAAAAGGAAGGGACTTTGAGACTATGTATCGACTATCGGGGCTTGAACAACTTGACGGTCAAGAATAAGTATCCCCTACCGCTGATTGATGAGCTGTTCGACCAGTTACAAGGATCCAGTTGCTACTCCAAATTGGACTTGAGGCAGGGATACTATCAAGTACGGATAAAGGAAGAGGATATCCCCAAGACGGCCTTCAACACCAGATATGGACATTATGAGTTCATGATAATGCCGTTCGGGATGACCAATGCTCCAGCAGTATTCATGGACTTGATGCACCGAGTGTTCCGACCCTACTTGGACAAGTTCGTGGTGGTCTTTATCGACGACATCCTAATTTATTCCAAGAGTCCGGAGGAGCATGCGGAACATCTGAAGCTCGTATTGGAGAAGCTGCGGGAGTACAAGTTGTTCGCTAAGTTTAGCAAGTGTGAGTTCTGACTGGACAGTGTAGCATTTCTTGGCCACGTGGTAACCAAGGAGGGAATCAAGGTAGACCTAGCAAAGGTTGAAGCAGTGTCAGACTGGAAGCAACCGGAGAACATCACCCTTTTTACCATGATTCCAGGTCGATCCTACTGTAGGGATGAGTAGCTAGTTGTTGCCTGCCTTGGAAGATATTCTGATATTTATTTTGTGTAATGCTTTAGGAGTTGAGATTGAACAATTTTTATTTTGGATTTATTCATGAATTTTTTTTTGTTGTAATAAGTTTTAAATATTAAAGTATTACTTTATTTTTGTTGTGTGTCCTAGTTATAAAGACCCATTGTCCTTTTGACGGTGCGACATCCCCGACCCTGTTGGGCCTAGGTAGTAGGGTGTTACAATTTCAGTAGCCAAGGTGGTGTGTCTTTTGGTCCCCAGTATAGACCATAAGTCCTAATTATATACAGGCTAATGAATTGGTCTTAAATTAAATTAAATAGAATTGATTTTATTTAAGTAGCCTTATTTAATTATTGAGCTACAATAAAATAAAGGTCCACAAAGAAAGAGAATTAATTAAATTAGTTTGGTAGGTTAATTAATTATTCAGGGCTTTGGCCCAATTTGAATAATTAAAGATTGATCTAGGACTAAACTAATATAGTCTTGTTAATTGGACTAGTTTATTTGGGCTGAAAAATTAATTATTTATTAGGCCATTTATTTAGTTCTGATTAGAATAATTAATTTGGTTCAAGAGGTTAAACAAAGAGTCCAATGGGCCAAATTAAAAATCCAGTTTAACCTAAGGTTTTATTTAGGTTAAATAGGAGAATAAAGACATACGTTGTTTCTTCTTCTTCTCTAGAAAAGGAAAAACAGACAGCCCCTTTTTCTCTCTAGAAAAATTCCTTAGTCTTGTGAGTTTTCACCAAATGTGGATTAGGCAAGCCATATATTGGAAGATCGAGTGGAGATTTGGCATTCATATACATGCACAAACATAGTAGGAGGCTTGCAGAAATCACACCAGAGGTTTCTACCAGTTCCGCATATTCCAATTCAGCCATGTTTGAGAACAAGAAGAGGTAAAAGGATTTTTTTTTTTTTTTTTTTTTTGCCCCTTCACGCAAGCTGCTGCATTTTTTTTCTTGTTCTTTGGCTGGTTTTGCTGTGTGTGTTTTGGTTGCAATTTAATCTTCAGTAGGAAGACTATGGATAACTTTGTTAAACTAACAATTTTAAGTACAGACTCGAGCATCACTAGACCTAGGGTGGAGACTAATAATTTTGAGATTAAAATATCCAGAATATAGTAAAATTTGATGGGTTATCAGATGAAGACCCTAATGCCCACCTTACTAGTTTCTTGGAAAATTGTGACACCTTTAAGATGAATGGTGTTTCAGATGATGCTATAAAATTGAGGATTTTTCCTTTTTCCTTGAGAGATAGAGCCAAATTATGGTTAAAATCTCTAGCAGTAGGATCCATCACCATATTGAATGGGCTAGTTGAGAAATTTTTAGCAAAGTACTCCCCTCCAGCTAGAATAGCCAAACTTAAGACAAATATTTTTACCTTCCAGTAGTTAGATTTAGAAAGCCTTTACGAGTGCCGAGAAAGACGGAAGCAGATTCTTAGAAAGTGTCCTCATCACGGGTTTGAGTTAGGAATGCAAATGTAGATTTTCCATACTGGATTGAATTTTACCTCAAAATAATTAGTTGATACTTCTGCTAGAGGGACTATCAATTCTAAGACCCCGGAGGAAGTATATGAGTAAGTGGAGAACATTGCCATGGATAACTACTTATGAGGCAATATGAGGAATAGGGCTCGTGTTTAAGGTGTGCACAAGGTTGATGTTTTGGCTACTCTAGAAGCTAAGGTTGAGGCACTTACTCATAAAATAGAACAAATGGCAATGACTCCCTCTTCAGGCCAGGTAATGAATGTTAACTATGATTTTTGTAGAGAAGGTCATCCTAATCTTAAGTGTCAAATCGTAGGTTCATCCCAAAATTCCTTAGAGCAAGCTACGTTTTTGGGTAATAGGCGATAAGGCAATAATCCATACAGTGCCACAAACAATCTGAGTTGGAGGAACGATCCAAATTTCTTGTGGACAAATCAAAACCAACCTAGACCTTCTAATTTTTGTGGTAATCAAAGGACTCAACCTTCACCCTACAATGCACCACTATCAAAGCCATTATTAGAGGAATTGGTTACCAAGATGGTGAGCTCAACTAAGGCAAGATTCTAAGGAGTAGATGCTATGACAGAATTTGGAGGCGTCAATGCACAATCTTGAAAACCAAATTGGAAAATTGGCCAAACTTCTTGGATACCATCAAATGCGATCTCTTTCGGGGAATACTAAGATAAATCCACGTGATCAAGACCGTGAAAAAAGATGATTTTTATTTCTTTGGTTTTCATTTAATTGGGACATCTTTTTAATTTCTGTTTAATTTCGTTTATCTTTCTATATTATTTTTAATTCTTGGAGTAATTGCATTTTCGTCATGATTTTTTGGTTTTCTTTATTAATTTAAAAAAATTGGCTAGGCTAGACAGACCTGGACCGGCACCAGCTTTGGCCATTTGTTTTCAAACTTTTCCCACTTTCTTCAATTTTCTCTCCACCCGGTGTCGTTTCTTCATCTCCGAACACCACCAGATCAATTTTTGCCTTCAAAAACATCAATCCAATATCAAATCTCTTTGTTTTTGTTGAATCTACGGATTAAATCTTCACAAATCTCTTCTCTTTTTTTTTTTCTTCAAGAACCCACTTTCAAATCTCTTCTTTTAAGTGAAGATTTATTTTTAAAAAATGCACATTTTTCTTGCCCATACATAGGAGAACACAAAGGTATATTTTTCTTGCATTCTTACGGTTAAATTCTTGCCATGGAATTTTCACTATTCTTAAGCATATTTTTGGGCAAAAATTACCTGATTTAGAGTTGTTGGTTGAATTTAATTGAATTGATAGCTCCATTATAACTAGAATACCATGAGAATATGATTCACATATTATTTTTACTATCACATGTTCCATATTTTGATCATATGTTGACTATTTTTAGGTTATTGTGATTATATTGGAAATGAAGTCATGCTAGATAGATAATGTTATTGGCCATGATGCATTCTTCTTGAATTGGAATATGGACATGGTTTTCATGCTATGATCAGGTTATGTACTAGTTGGAAATTATATGATGCCTTAAATTGTGCTACTATATTTTTTTTGCAGGATTTGGAAGGAGATTGGGCTTGATTGATATTGTGGATTCAAGATGTTGTGGTTTAACTGAAAATTGTGGATTGTTGAGGGTTGTTAATGGTGTTGTGTTGTAGTGGTTTGATCATATTAGGATAAGATTGTTGTATTGTGATGGTGCCTCATTCTCATTCTTTAGTGATACCCATCTTCAAACCTCCTCACCATACCTAGAGATAAAGGCCAATCTTCCAAAAGGGCTAGAACCTCATCTGTTGGGATTCGTGGACTCCTAAACGCGGAAAACATCTACGAATCCCTCCCGAGGACCCAAGTAAACAATTAAGAAGATCTAAGTTTTAAGAATTACCTTTGGTTGCTGTAATCGAAACCCTTCGATTCTGGTGGCGCTGTTGTACGTTCAATCCGAACAATCACCAGACGCTGCAGTATGCGAACGTCCTCTATCGGATGCACACCGCGAACTCACTCGATACCCAGGGAGTGCTAGCACCTAGGGTTTGAGAGGTTTTTTTTTTTCTTTCTGGTAGAGAATGGCACGAATGTTCTCAACCGAAAAATTGGACTTGTTGAAAAGACGGCTAGGGTTTTCTTAAAAAACCCTCGAACCTCTTAGAGTCCAACCCTAATAGTCTCTTATCATATTCTAATTCAAATTCAAATTAAATTAAAACTGATATGATAAGATTATTCCATTATCTCGGTAATTTAACTAATTATTTTACCGAGTCAGATTGTTATAATCTGGATATCATCCAGCTTCATCGAACATGGTCACCAGAAAAATAACCTAACAAGTTCGCTTATTGTGTGACCCTATAGGTTCATTTAACACTGGCAGTGTGCCTAAATCATATTTAAATGGCCCACAAGTTATAAGCGGTTTCTAGCAAAACATTATAACTATCCAGGTTAAATGAAGATCGGTGATCTCTTTGAACCAAACCATAATTTTATATTTAGTCCTTTTGTCACACGATATCCAGATTAAGCATAAGGCACGGAGCATGTCATCCTTATTAAGCTTAATCAATTATTTCTTGATTTCATAGTAGACTGTTCAAACAAATGATATCAATATCTTAGATTGATATATTTGAGCACGGCCATGCATTTTTAATAGTCTAACTTATCAAGGGGCCCATGGATATCTCTCCCATAACTGAGAGGGACAAATTCCTTCACAATCAATCATATTCCTCTCCTTGATTTATTCTATATCCAACAGTAGTCTAATTTATTATCTGGTTAAAGATAACTTTAGACAATGTCAAAATATAGAATTTATCAAGTAAGAAACTATGATGAATTTAGGTCGAAGGACTTTCAATATTATTATGGCTAGAAAGTACTTATGACATATTCCATGAAGTACTCTCACAGTGGGTCATGTCCAATACAATGTTCTCTAACATTTATTTATGTCTTGACTCGATATCACAAATATCCATGGCCAGTAAAACATAGCCATCAAGTCACAAACATACTAATCTTAATTTATTATTATTCCAATAATAATAATCGATCAGGGACAGTTTTAGAATAGTCATTGTATTCATTGTAGGGTTTTACTATCAAGTCACATACTTGATGACCAACAAAACAAAACTCACTATTCATGGAAAGGAAAGCCTCATATTATTATATAAAACATAATGACAATTGTATAAGTACAAATTGACTCTAGGGCATATCCCCAACATCATCTTCATCTACCCCTACATTTATAGACCCCTTGTTCCTATACCCCACTAATTTTATTGATCCTTCCTACCAAGAATGGTACTTCAAGAGGACTGCTAATAAAATCATTGTAGAATGCACCTTTGCACCCTCTTTAGACCATGCCCTCAAGTTATGACTGATGTTTAGACGATTAGGGTAGGGGCCTATAGTTCAATTGAAGGGACCATATTATCCTGTTTTGATTAAAGAGTTCTATGCTAATATAGTCCGGAAACAAAATAACCATCTTGAGACCATTGAGACCAGGTTAAAAGGAACCCCTATCTTTGTGGATAGAGAGAGACTGGCTACCATCCTACATGTTAATAATGATGACCCTTAGTTAGCTATCGATCACCACAACCAAAAGATAATTTTTTACCCTAAATGGAAATTGAGTGATACTAGAGCTTCTTTAAGGATGTATAGGAGAGGTCTAGTAGGGTAAGTAGATTTTTATTCTAATAATAATGATCTTGAAACTAACCTACGTGCCCTAGTCAATGTCTTTTCTTACAATATTGTTCCTAAAGCTAGTGGATTCAATGAGTCCCGTGTGATTGACCTTTATATTTTTCATAGGATGATGCACACTCAGCCTATCCTACTTACTTCTTTGATTATCCAATCTATCGGGATGTGGTCCATTCTCACCTTTCCACCAAAGCCTTTGTTTTTCCCCTCGTGATCATGAAAATTTTGGAAGCCTTTAGCATTAATTTTGAGAGGGAACTTATTGAAACCACAACTGAGAGAGGCCTAGTTATTAAGCAAACATTAGTTAGCTTTGGTTATTAGTACAGTACTAAGGCAAGGCAATGGTGGGGGCCTGATGATGTGCCGTACTCGGGACAAGTTAAGCTTCCACCTGAGGAAGAGGAGCATCCAACACCACCACCTCGAGCTCGTGCTAGTGGTTCACAGTCCCAATCAAGGACTGACTTTGAGGTTGAGGTGATGGGTCAATTGGAGCAGTTGAGAGTGGGCATAGAGACACAAACAGAGACATTGCTTTAGCTTTGTGAGTCAATACTACCCTCACTAGGAGGCAAGATGCTCAGGAACAACAATAGGCACAATAGATGCAACAATTTCCTAGACCTCAAGGAGGTGATAGTAGCCATATGGCTAAGGCTAATGATGATGATGCGAATTATCATGACGATGATGATTAAGCATCCTTCTACTAATTCTTGTTTATTATATTTCATTTTCTTTTCTATTTATATTTTTATGACTTTTCTTAGGATTTCTTTTTAGTTGGTTTTTATTTTATTTTATTTTATTTTCCTTTTCTATATTTATGTTTTTCTATTTTTGTTTCTTTTGTTTTTATTATTTAGGTACATTCTCTAATGACTCTTTGTGATGGATTCACATGTGTGAAAGGTACTACATTATGGAAGTTTTTTTTTTTTTACCTCTCTTCTTCCCCTTTATTTATTTTGGTCCATTAGCTTTGTTTTCATTGTTATATTTTTGCCATTGAGGACAACGTCCAGTTTAAGTATGGGAGGAGAGTTTAGCAGTGAAGATATATTCTATATACTCTAGCTTTGGACTATATTTTGGCTAAATTTTTTGTGAAATTTTGTGGTTTTCATTGCTTTATCTTATAATAAGGTTGTAGTTATCTTTCTTATTTGGGATATGCTTTTTGTCATTCATTTAGTTGGATTTTTATTACTAATGAATTGGTTTATTAGATGGGATATGTTAAGACGTGAGAATTTTGGTTAATCTTGTTTATGCATTAGTGTTGGAATATTATTTTATTCATCAAGTTTGAAAGTGGATATGTGATGAATGTGAGGAAAGTTGTTGACTAACTCTTCTATTATGGGTTTAAAATTTGCTTGACTTTAAATTGTGAATAAGGAATGTGAGAAAATAATAATAAAAAAAATGAGTGGAAAGAACTGATTGTGAGTTTAAAAAAAAAAAAAATTGTTTCATCATTGAAGACGAGAAAACACTTTTTGCTTGATTATAGGGGCCAATACGGATAGTGAAGAGAAATCCACTTTCTTAAGGCTATTAATTCCCAAAATCAAAAGAAGGAAAGAAAATTATTGAAAAGAAAACAATGAATAATGAATGATGACTATAAGGGAGCCAATATGATGCGTGAAAAGAATCCATTCACTTGAAGCTATCAATTCCCTAAGTCATTGAAAAAAATTTTGAGAGAAAAAAAGAGTAGAGTGTTTTCCTTAAATCATTACTCAAGTTATGTAATTTTTGGATTTATAATGTCTGAGTTGGTAGATATCTTGACTTGTATAATTTATATTACCTATGTTTTTGCTTGAAGGGTGAAATAATTATCTTAGACTAAAGTATAAACTTACTTAATTTGACTTCGAGGGCCTTGGTATGTTTTGTCTAGTACTTCAATTTATGAATGTTTTCAAAGGGTTGAGAAGAATGGCAAGGTCACATCTAAAGTTTGAAAAAGAATTGTGGCTTTGTTATAGTTGAAACTTTTAAAGATTGTCTTGTTTTTTCTTGTTTTAAAGTGTTTTGCTTGAGGACAAGCAAAGATTCAAGTACGGGAGAATGTGATAGGGACTAAATTCATCAATAATTTCCTAGTTATTTGAGGAAGTTTTGTGATACATTTGGTGCAATAATTAGTCATATTCCTTCATATTTGATATTTTACCCTTGGAAAGGTGTTTTGATATTTTATTGCAGAAAAAAGGGAAAACGACGAAAAACCCCGTTGTCGAGAAGTACCCAGCCGGCTCCAACTGTGAGGAGCACAGCCAGTGCTGGACCAAGTCTGGAACAGGGGATTTCGGCTGAAAAAAATAGAGCACGTCAGGCACTCATGTGGTCGTGCCTAGCATAGCCGGCACTGACTCTCCTCTGCTCCAAGGCAGCAAATTTCCTATTTTGCTAGCATTTAGGAATTTCCTAAGAGTTTTGGTATTTTCCAACTTCTCCTCAGTCCAAAACTCTTAGGGAATGAATTTTGGCATCTTACGAGCTTATTTAAGCAAGGAAAACATATGAATCCAAGGATCAAAGCTGCCAATCAATCACAAAACGAGGAGATTCATCAATTAAGGGGCATTATTCAAGAATGTCTTCAAAGAAAAGAATGATGGTTTATCTATGAGTTCTTTCTTTTACTTTCTTTTTCTTTTTCTAGACTAATGATGTAATTAATGTTTTTATTGTAATTGGGCAACATTTTGGGATTTATGGCTTTTTGGTTAATTTAGCTATTTGATCAATTTTCTATCATTCTTGGGATTTGATTACTTGTGATTATGGAAACATTCATGAATTTAGATTTGCTTCTAGTGTACTTAAGAAATGATGTTAGGAGTTGATTTAATTTCATTAATTTCATACTTATTATCTTTTAACGGACTTGGAAAATAAAGATAAGACAGAGAACCAAGGTAATCAAAGATTAGTTGATTTCACCTAGAGTGTGGGATTATTGGCTAATTTCACATTCATTATCACCTAAAGTATGGAGATAATTGTTGAAGGATGAGTTTAATGCATCTTTTTGGTTATGTTGATTTGATTAGGAAATCTGCTAATTTAATCATAAGATAGTAAGTCTATGACTTGGGAAATGTTGGATTCTATTCTAATTCTTTCATGATACCAAAATGGTAATTAATTGCGATATTTATTAGGTAATTCATTGCCATGACTTTAAGAATCTTTTTCTAAATTGCATATTCTTACATCTATGAGTTGTATATATTTTTCTTTCTTTTCCTTTTTATCATCTTATCACTTTATTGGGTTGGTTAAATAATTAATGAATGGTAACTAATGGTAGTTGTTCCTTGAGGATTGATACTTGTTAATTCTCTATACTATGTTTGAGATGAGTATACTTGCTCATATATGTAATTTGGGGATTAATATTTTAGTTAAAACTTAGCTAGGGATGGATTTAAATTTGAATGATATTTATACCCAAATCATACACATCAAATACTCTCTATCTGGATTATTTAAGGTGAAGCAACACAAAATACAATAAAAAGAACCCCTTGGAAACATTAATGAGAGTTAGGAGACAAGATCAAGGTAAGATTGGAGAAGAAGAAAAAAACCTCAAAAAAGATTCAAAGTAGAACAATGGCACTTGTCCATAAATTTTTCTTTTCTTCTATTTTGTATATTTGATTTAGGGATGTTAATATTACTTGGATTTAATTGTAATTAAAAGGTTGTACCCTAATTTGATTGTGTATTTGATTATTATTTAGTTTATTAAATTCTATTTGAGTATTCTATCATTCAGATTTGATTGATTGGGCTATTCTCTTATATTGAACTTAAGAAATAATGTATGAGATGGGTACCTGTTTATACTGATTCAATAGATTTGCTTTCCCTTGATGAACTTGAAAAAGAATTTGAAAGGATTAGAACTTTGTAATAGATAGGGTTGTTAGGTCACCTAGGGATGAGGATTTGGCACCTTTTGGGTTGAGATTTGGGGTTCTTTGACTTATATGCATTCTTAGATATGATTTGTATAATATAGATAACTATGGGTTGGATTCAAGGATATAGAACTCATTACTTGAGAAATAGTGGGTTTTATAATATTAGGGGACCTTTGCCAAGACTTGAATTTGGATTCAATTAATAAAGTGATTTTTTATGCATGATCATTATTTGGGAGAATTCATTTTGGTTACATGTCTAATCCCTTTTCTTGCTTATATCTTGTCTTTGTGATCTTTTAGACTCTACCTTGTAAATTAGATTGGTGTATTTTTGTTTTGCTCCTTACCAGTAATTACTTATAATTAGCCGTAACTCGTAATTTATTTCCCTATTTTAGTTAATTGAAAAGTGAGACAAAATTAGAAGTAGGGGTAGTTGATGTCCTTTCCTAAGCATCTTCAATACTTATCAACTAAACTGTATGTTACATGATAGGTGTACTTGCCTAAATGTATGTGTATTTAAGTTAAATTGGTATTTTAAATTAAAACTTGATTGAGCCTTGGATACAATCCTATAGTACATTAGCATATGCATAAATGCAAACTCGCACAACACGCATCAAGTACGATTATAAGGTTCTTTTTCCAATTAATATAATTTTCTCCAATTGGTTGATTTTTTTTTTTTTTAAGATTAGGGATAAAGTGTTGGAAGTTATTTTCTAAATTTAAATATAATAAAACATATGAGCTAATGTCATTCCATGATGCATGATCAAAATAAAATATTATAACATGATTCATGATTAATATGGTAATTATTTTTAAGATAATCATAACAGTACTAATAAAATCATGACAACCTAAAACCCAAAAGTAACATGCACATCTATATGAGACAACATTGTAACTTATAGTTAGGCTGGGATCCATAGCTTAAAACTCCGAAGTACCATTTATCTCTATAAGAGATAACAATATAACTTACCATGATGCCTGAATCTTCCCACTAAAATTAATACGTCTTGCATGTAAATGTAATATTAGTTTTAGTGTCATTAACATTTTGGATATCCTAGGCATTATTTGGATATTCTATAAGAAGTCCTTATAATGTCTGTGATTTAAGTGTATGACCCCTATATTGATATATATTTTTAAAGTTTCCAACCTAAACACATCACCTATAGAGTAATTGTGAATGAATTAAACTTATAAAAATAACACCAAAAAAATTTAGGCACAATCTAGTAATCACTATAACATAATATTCCTATATGGAGACCACTTAAAATAGTACAAAACAAACATTAATTTTACTAATAGGCTAATAGGGGAGGCTTTAGGTTAATATTAACCATTACACACTAATTTTTTGATTAAAAAAACTATGCATAACAAAATAGTACTTATAGCTGTGTTAATGCAAACTATATGACATGTTAACATGAATGATACATAATTCAATAAAAATAAAATAGTAAAAACTATAAAATAAAGAACAATTTTATGGCCAACCTAGACACAAAAATAAAATTATAAAATTACAGTTGAAAATACTAATTAGCTAACAAAATAGCTAATTCTTCAATCTTTCTGCAATATCAATTTGTTGAAGCAAATCACTGTTACAAAATCTTCACTAATACAATAGTTAGAGTGTTGCAGTTGAAATCTAGTGACCTAGTATCAAATCCTATCACTACCATAATCCTCCACTTTTTTTTTTTTTTTTTTTAAAGGGAATGAGCTCTATTGGGCCAAGCTCCAGCAGAAGCATTGTTTAGGCCACTAGCCTAGTGCCAAGCAAACCTAGCACCTGCCAGGCCGGGGCTTAGGCCCACTAGCTAGACGTGTTGGCCCCAGTTTGCCAAGCTGCTCCTCTATTAGGCAGCTGGATCTACTAGCTTATTACTGCCATTACTAGGCTAGCCCAGTACCAAAAGGCAGTCAACCTAGCACCAAGAGACAAAGCACATGTCTAGAATTCTTTAATGTTGCGCCCATAGCCAGAAAAATTACTTCACACCAGTGCTCACATGAATCTTTACATTTTTAATATAATAAATAATAATAATACTAATAACTTGAAAGCGAAGCATGGAGACGTAATCCACCTATTTGTTACAAGACTCAATAATATTTATACATATTCACCAAATTAAAACTATGGCTATAAAATTGTTCTAAATTAATGAAATCATTCACCATAAATATAAATGCATTATTCGTACACTAGTCAACTAATATGTGCATAACAGATTTAATCTTAATACATAAACATATATCAAATCTAGCTCTGATGCCAATTAAAGAGAATGTGATCGATATATTTATGCATCAACCAGATTAAACCTTATAAATACATAAAAAATAAATCATACATTTGTAGATATCGCCTTCAAACTATGACACGAGAAGCTTTTTAACCTTCCGATAATACTACAAACCCCCAAGTCTTCTTCAATATAATCTCTCATTAGCAGAAAATTGCCTATCATATTTTTATCCTTTTGTTGATGGTAGACTTATACAAAAACTAAATAAAATTATTTCTTACGTATATATATCTAGAGTCTTAAACTAATATATATTTTTTTGGCTACTTCTAACAATCTCTATATATTTGATTCTATCTTAAATACAAATCATGATAGAATAAGAAAATCATAGTTGAGTACAACTATTTCCACTTATCCTACTCCATTTCAAATATGATTTTTGACTTTTTGCAACTTTTTTAATAAATTTTAAATAATTATAATTTTTTTTCCATAATTAGGAGCCACTGAAGGGACCTGACTAGATACAATTAGACTAAGCTCCAATAGATTCCCTCTCTATTTTCCCCTATTCTTCTATCTTCTTCACTCTCTAAATTTATATGCAAAACCTAAATCAAAATTCTTCAAATCAAGTTATAAAGTAAGCAATTGACAAAGGTTAAAAACATAATTAACTCAATACTCACCAACCTAATGCAACAATATATTATCAAATAATAGTTCAACTCACAAAAAGAAGTCCAGAGATTAAGTCAATTTCTACTATACATATTTTCACATAGTAGATTTAAAAATCATCCCTAGAATTAATTAGGAATTCTAATTTTGTTCTTCTATTTGAATTTTGTGTCTTCCCTTCTCTCCCCCTCGCCCTCCCCCTCCCCCCTTTCCATCCCTACTAGTTCAGTGTTTCAATTTTAGATTTGTGGAATTATTTTTCATTTTGTAGAGGCATTGGGATACAATGGGATGGTTTCGAATTTGTAACTTGGGATTGAATTATAGAGGTGGTGGTATGCAATAGGAAGGATTAGATAATGGTGGATAGCATTTGAATTTGCAGAGATGGTGGGATGAGCTGGTATGGGAATTGGATATGTTTAGATAGTGGGAGAGCAAAAGTAATGGGAGGTACTAGAATGTACTAAGATAGCTTTGGATAGTGATGGTGATATAGATTCCCTCTCCCAAATCCCTCATCGATCATCTCCCTCACTCTTAAAGATTTGCTAAGGTCCTCATAATCTCTATTTTTCGCATAAAAATAAAATTTGACAAGTTAAATAACAAACTTTTACTTTATTTGTAGAGGTTCTAGGATGCGGTAACAAGTCATTTGATAGTAGCAGTTAGATTTGTAGTTCAGTAGTAGTGGCAATAGGACAAGCTTGGATTGGATGGTGGTGGCTAAATTTGCAAATGCAATGATGAGGGGATGGGTTTACAAATAGAGGAACGAGATATTAGAGGTTGGATTTACAAAAGTAGAGGCAGTAAGATGGGTTTTGAATTTGCAGAAGAAGAAAAGTGGGATTGGATAGTGATGGCTATATTTACAAAAGCAATGGCAGTGGGATAGGTTTTATAGAAAGAAGGAGAAAATTTTAAATAATACTTTTATAACATTCCTATTATACATTGAGATAGAATAAGAATGTAGCCTCATCGTGCAATTATAAGTATGTATAATAAGAATTAAAAATATAAAATTGAAAAGTCAACTATGTCAAATCATAAATTAGAACAACGAAATCATCCCATCTTCTAAACTTTTAACAAATTTGTAGTTCACCAAACTAGTACGAAAATATAAAAACAAGCTAAATCAAAGCATAATAATAAGCTTACAATAATCCCAAAAATAAAATATTACACGAATACATTTATTAAGAGTTCTACATACTTGAAGTATGCGAAATTAGACCAATAACAAACAATAATTCTAGTACTCTCAGTTTCTCTAGTTTTGACCCTAAAAAAAACTAAAACATGATAACTATGTGAGATAGAATTAATGAGTTTCATGGATACACATGACAATTTAAGGCATTTTCACGATATATGAATTCATTGAAAACATAGGTAATAACATCCACAATACATGTTAAAACCAAGTAGGTACATAACTCTGATTTCTTGGAAAATCATAACATTTAATAAACATTCAACTTCTCAAAATCACATAACTTTTTAGGAGTATATTATCATAATTTCAAAATATACTTACAAATCATGAAGTATGCACACAATTTTCTAAAAAAATCCAAGGATTGCAGACAACTCTCCATAACATGATCTTATATAAGGAGATCATACACAACTATCTAAAAGAATACTTGTAGATTGCACATAACTTTCTATTACGTAAGCACGGGTATGGTGTACATCTCTACTAACTGAAATACTCCTCCTTCTCTTACTTATCCGCACACAATGATTGCACACAACAATGGTTGTCACATTGCCCATCTAGAGAATAATAATTCTATCACCAACTGAGAACTGGTTATTCTATTGTCCTATTGCCATGTTTTGAAGAGTGACAACCTCCTACAGATAGCTAATCTATTAAAAGTCACCTAACCCTTAACGAAGGTTAGAACAAGGAAAGGGTCTCGTGGAGTACTCAACATTAAAATTATTCTGTCAATTCCAAAATTGTAATCATATTACCCTAATATCCTCATATAGATGTGGGTTATAATTTATAAAATTAGTCCAACATATAAGATATTATTTTCCATAATCCAAAATAATAACTCAATCATTTTTATTTTTTACATCCACAATTAATATTTACCAAGAATTATAAAATTTTCCCTCAAACCCTTGATTGAGGTACATTTCAACATCTCACCAATGTAACAAAAGTCATTGACAACTATTTTCCATCTTTATTAAGATATCATATTAAGTTTTCCATAACCATTAATAAAAATTAATACAATCAAAGCATACTATGAGTTTCATACACTTTCATGCTACATATAAATCATTTATTTGGCAACAATACTCCTAGGTTCTTTTGTATAAAGCGAGTCTAAAAGTATGAGTAAGTCACCTTGAATTAATAGAGAATCTTCAACCAATTTTTAGGCTCGAGGAGATGTACATCTTTTTTTGGCCTCATGAAATGTATCTAATATAAATTAAAAATACTACACATAAGTCTCAAACTATTTATATAGTTCCCTACCTATAGGATTCATAGTCAAAGTTTGAAAAAGTCAACATTAAGGATGGAACTCTTACCATTAGGTTAAAATACTCTTCAATAAGTATGTGCACATAAAAAATAAAGTAAAAGATTAGTATTGCCCTTATAAAGCCACTATGTAAGTTTAAGGAATTTTTGTCAAAATCCAACTTGATCACCTTTCTCAATCCCAAAACTTTCCATAGCACCTAATCAATGATTTAGAATATAATTCTAAAGCTAAATTCAAAATATTGTTCTATTTTATGTTCTTTAAAAGTTTTCAAGGTTTAGCCCTAATAAAGGTGTTATAAGCTTAATTTATTCCCAAAACCTTACAATTACATATATACTTTATTAGTACAACAATCACGCCCCACTTAGGTTAGAATTTCCATAAACTCTTTATGTATTTAGACTATTATAAGGTCATAAACTCATATTCAAAGCTTCTAATTATTCAAACTCTATCCATAAGCTTCTAAATATTGATAATAAACATTAATTCACCTTCAATGTTAACCAATCGGTCCAATTCTCCAATTTTTTTCCAAATGCCCTTAAACTTCCTATTTCAAGAATATAAGCAATTGATAAATTTGTTGTAATGTGACATATCTAAAGTGTTTTTTAGGTTAATCTAGTCTCCAATTAGCCTCCAATTTTATTCAAATAACATAGCATTGGTAGGAATTAAAATTCCCTAATTCCTAACCCAAATTTTATTTAGAGGTGTATAATTAATAACTAGTCTAGGAGCACCACGTTCTTTTTTTGCATTATTATTAATATAGAAAGCATAACAGGACCAAGGGGATCTAGATTCTCTAATTATTCATTTATTGAGTAATCTTGCTATTTCTTGTTTACAATATTCAAGAAGTTCTTAATTCATCTAAATTTGTCTTGCTTTAGTGGCTATCAAATGCCCTTTAGCCTAAAGAATGCTCCAAGTGAATTGTAGAGTAATAGAATTTGAAGATAAATTCCCTGATTAAATTAAAGAAAAAACCATGCTACAGAGATTTCTAGTATGCCTCAACTACATTTTTGATTTCATTCCAAATCTCAGATAAATTTGTGAATCTTTATATCAACACCTTCGTAAAAATACAGTAGTTTGGAGTAAAGAACAAACCTAATCTGTTCAGAAAATCAAGAAAATTGTATAGAAACTCCCTTGTCTTGGTATTCCATATCCGAATGCTTTCATGATTGTTGAAATAGATGCCTCTAAACTTAGTTATTGAGGTATTCTAAAATAGAAAAAAGATGATTCCTCTCCTGAACAGTTAGTTAACTATCATTCGGGTATTTGGCTATCCAATCAGAAAAACTATAGCACCATTTAAAAGGAAATTCTTTCTATCATTTTATGCATTTTTAAATTTCAAAATGATTTAGTAAATAAAAAGTTTTTCATTTAAATTGATTGCAAAGCTGTAAAAGATGTTTTACAAAAAGATGTCAAAAACCTTGTTGCCAAGCAGATTTTTCCGGTAAGCACTATTTCAAGTTTTGATTTTGATATTGAATTTATCAAATGAGAACCTAATTCTCTTTCTGATTTCTTAACAAGAGAATTTCTGTAAGGACACTCAAGATAAGATTGTGATAAGATTTCTTATCTTCTTAAACTATGAGTTCAGATTTATAAATAGAGTGCAAGGATAAGTAAGAAATAGCAACAGTGCAACACAATCCTCGGCCCCGAGAACCAGCACCAGCCAATAGATTTACAGTAGTAGCCTCTTACCCTCCTTTACCAAGCTCTTCTCTTTCAAGGCTGCCTTAAACCATGAATCCTTTTGATCCACTTTCTCCATCTAAAATGACTAAACCCAAAAAAATAGACAGTTCCTTTTATGCAATGACTCTTCCAACTTCTTTTAAAGAAACAGTTTCATCACAAACTCCTACAAAACTAGAAAAAGCCTTATCTACATTGAATCTAGAAACATTTGCATTTGTACCAAGAACCTTTATTCCATTTCTAGCAATTCCTAAAAAATTAGCTAGTAAAACTAAAAGAGAATTGGTCAACAGCCTTCACCTTGAAGCTTATAATCAATCCAGCCATATTTTTCATGTAGATTCCATAAAACCCAGACTTTTTTATAAACATATCCTCTTTGCCACTGGTTTGATAGAATTCAAACATGAATAAAATCTTTTCCAAAATGACAAAGGTATTGCGTACTCTCGATATCGCATTGTCAAAATCTTAGACGTCAACACCTAGGCAATATCAGGTATTTACACCCTAATTCAGTTTACAAGTCCTTTAAAACCTCCAACTTACAATTTCATGGATTACTTAAATGCCTAGCACAATTTCTTTTTCCTTAGAGACCTCACTCATACCTGGTTTATCAAATCTAGAAAAGAAATAGTCAATCCCACTCCCATATGGTTCTAATATTGGTGGAAAATATTGGAATGCATGCTCTCTTAGACTAGGTTTCTAATGTAATTTTGACTTATATTAATAAAAATATTTTTCTCAGAATTTATTTGTAAAATCTTCTTTATATTTGTATACAATTTTATTGGAAAAGACCCATTGTATTTAAGTAAATGGTTCATGTGAATGGAGGCCTTTCACAGTAAGGTATGAACCGTGGAATACTTAACACATAAACTATTGTTCTTAACTGGATGATAAGAATGAGAATCTCATCATGCCAAGGTTATTGTATTATAAATTCTGAATAGGGAATGACTTACCTCTAACCAATGAGTAGTCTACTCATTTCATAACACAAGCGTAATTCAAATATGTAGAACATGTCCTGTAGTAGTGGTTTCTAAAAGTACTATGTCAAAGAAACCCAGACTACTACAGCTACAACGTAGACTTGTACTCTACAACTTGAGCATAAGTTGGTGGTCTAACAAACCTAAAAGCATATGCATTGATATACTATAATTGAGGATCTTGAGAAGGACCAATACACTTATATGTTGAGTATATGTAACTAGTTAGTCAAGATAGACTTGTATAAGATAATGTCTATACTATATCGCCCCTTGTGATTGTTTGAAAGATCTAATTATCTAGGGTCCTGGGAAACAAGACTTGGATATGGGCGTTAAGGTAGCTCCCTTGGAATGCAGAAATATTTCAAGAAGTCATGGATAATTGGATTAGAAGCCTAAGGATGGTAGATGTCTTTTACAGAGGTGTTAGTACATTCCTTCCTCTCTAAATGCACGGCGACATGTAGAGGGGTATTTTGGTCATTTTACCTATAGGTCGAAGACCTAGCTAACGTAGAATTGTCTTTGGGGTCAATATTTCTTCTGGTAATATTAGAAAATATTTAAAATACAAAATACAACTATTTATATAGTAATGATATTTTGGTCATTTTAGTAGCCAATGCGATTGTCTTTTTGGTCCTTGTAATAGCCCGTAAGTCCTAATTATTTTAGGTAGAGAAAATGGTCACAATAAAAAATGATTTTATTTTATTTAGGAAGTCAAATTTATTTTTGGACTGGAATAAAATAAAAGAATGAGAGAAATTAATTTTATTATCTAGTTTAATTGGGTAATTAATTATTCAGGGTCTAATCCCAGATTGAATAATTAAGAAAGATTAACCTAGGCATACAATAGTTAATAAAAAGCGTAATAATTATTTTAGTTTATTTGGACTCATTAATTATTTATTGAGTTATTTTAATAGGTTTAGGAAATAAATAATTAATGGTTATTATTTTTGGGCTCATTAGGTCCAAGAAAAATAATAAATTATTTTAGTCCAATAGCCTGGACTAAAGGGCTATTTTTATTCATGGTATAGAAAAGTTAAAGATTACCCAAACCTCTTCTGTTGATAACCTCCGAATATTTTGAAATATCAAAATCTCAGTGTTTTGGTTATTTGGTTGAGTGAATAGTCGTGGCCTTTAGTTGAATAGTAGACACACGACAAAAAAAAAAAAAAAACCAGAGCCTTCTCATTCTTCTCTCTCATTTGTTTTTCCTTTCTTTTGTTCCTCTTAATTTTGCTAATCAATAGCAATTATTCAAGATGTGTCATTCCTCGCCTAAGTTGTTTCACCAACATAGATTAGGCGGAGGAATATTCTGAGAAGCGAAAAGCTTCGCCTACATGCCATGGAGAAGCCAAAGGATCACTGGATTTTAGCTAAAATCATCGTCGAGACAAGTAGCCACTCCAGTCGTTAGGACCTCGTCTTCTCAGCCAAACAGACCTAGGACATGCAAAGGCATTCTTTTTGCCTTCCACTATGCCATGTCTGGTGCTTTGTCTGGTTTTACAATGTTGCATGCATGGCTTCCTCTATTTTCATTACCTTCTAGTGGCATCAGAGACAGGTTTGAATGGCTTAGGATTGACGCATGCTAGTTAATAAAATTGGAAAGTCTAAGTTTGATAATTATGATGAGATCCTTCACTGTTTTGGTATGGGTAGATGTTTTGTAAACCTCATAGTTGAGGTATAGGATCTCTGTACAAATTTATTTACTACTTTTTTTAGCCTTTGTGTAAACCCGATTTGAAATGGTATAGACGGATGTCATGTTTTTTGTTGAAAAAATATAACAAGAACCGCCTTGGATTGATCGTGAATGAAGTTGCAGAGAAGCCTAGAAAAATCGCAGCAAAAAAAAATAATAATAATAAAAGATGAGCCGAGCCGCGGTTCGATGGTGTCTGGAGCTGCGGTCTCCTAGGCCAGCCACAGCTTGAAGCTGTAGCCGGGCCCGAGCGTGCCTCAACTGCACGCGAGGAAAGCATCCTCATGAACGCAGTAGCTTCCTCGTGGAAGCTATTACATCCTCACCAGGATGCGTGCTAGGTTCGCACGTGGGTGGATGGGTCAAGGGCACTTGCCGGTGAACCAAGGTCCATGGGTCTTCCCATAGGCCATGATCCAATGTGGCGATTGCACTGGACTAGAAATTTTTTTTTTTTTTGTCCCATACTAGGTGAAGTTATTTTTATTGCAATAGTTAATATTCATTGAATATTTTGCATGAAAAATAATAGTAAATGATTTTAGGATTAAAAAAATCATTACTTAATTTAATTAATGTGTTTAATTCTTTTATTTCGGCACTTAGGATTAAAAAATAGAAAAGCATGAAACGTTTACAGTTTTCTAACATGCTAATTATTTTAAGTCCTATGTGCACATTTTCTTAAAGACCAAAGTCTTTGGGAAATTTTATTTGACAATGAACAATATTTTTCTTTAATTAAATGGTTATTTTAGCTTAAACAAAAATTAATCTTTGGTTATTTTCTTAAATATTTTTTATCCTTGACATAGAAAATATTTTGGATTTAGAAATTTTGTAAGCTAAAATGGAAAGCCATTTTAATTCATTTTAGGAAAGGAAATTTTATTTTTGTCAAATAAAACCTTGAGATCAAAATCTCGAGGAATTTTTAAATGGAAAATTTTTTTAAATTATTAAGTTTTTAACTTAAATAAAATTAATCCAAGAGAAAAAATTTCTCAAATGGTATAAATTTTTTAGACATTTTATTTTAAGCTAAAGGAGAACTTAATTAAAATTTTTCAAATGATATTTTTCCAAGAAAATCCTTATTTAAAAAACTAAGTGGAAGAGGGGTTCCAATGACCCCATGGCTTCTATCATAATCCTTATTAGAGATCGTGGGTCTCCTCTCGTTACCCTGGGAATGAACTCGTATAGGATGGAATGCCACAAAGATCTAGAACTAATGGAATCGTGTAATTAATAACTCGGGACACGTACTATGATTGGCCAGCCCACGTTGGAGGTTATAGAGATAGGTATGTCCATAGGAAATAAAAAGAAACGGCCCTCCCCTTGATAGAGTTATCTTCTAGATCATTACTAGAAGGGAAATTAATCTGTGATGGTTAACACACTTAGCTTAGGAAACTGTTAATCTTTTCAAGAAGCTATGTCAGTTTTTCTAAGAGCCAAACTAATCATGTTAAAGATAATAGTAATGGGGTTAGCTATTATCAAGTTTAATATGAGGATAAAGTGCACAAAATTATTTTTGTTTTACAATACTGAGAATTTCTTTTATTTTTCAAAATTTTAGAAATGGTTTGTGGAGGTTCTTTCAGTCCCTTAGCCATTATTCTCCGTGACAATAAGCTAACAGGTTCAAACTATATGGATTGGAAAATGAACCTGGACATAATACTCACAGCCGAGGAGTATAAATATGTCATATATGAGACCTGCCTAGTAATCGGGGAAAGTTCCATAGCTGAGGAGCGTGAGGCTAAAAAGGCATGGAAGAAAGCTGACAAAATAGCCTGATGCTATATGTTAGCCTCCATTTTAAATGTGCTTCAATCCAAACACGAGCACATGGCCACTGCGTCTGACATAAGCACATCACTAGCCACAATGTTCACGGATAAGAGTCGGCCCATGAGGCATAAGGCTCTTCAAATGATTATCAACACCAAGATGGCTGAGGGAGCATCAGTCAGAGAGCACATGCTCAAGATGATTACTACTTTCGAGGAAGCAGAAGTCTTGGGGGCTGTCATTGACCCCGAGAGTCAAGTGGACATAGTTTTCGAATCTTTGCTGGGCTCCTTCACTCAATTTAAGTTGAATTACAACATGAACAAGTTAAACATGAGTTTAACGGAGTTGATGAAGGAGCTCTAGGTGGTAGAGAAGGTCATGAAGCCACAAGTTAGAGCTATGATGGCCTCTTCTTTGAGAACTGGGCCCAAGCCAAAAACGTTCATGAAGAAGAAGGGGAATACAGTACACTAGCCCAAGGGCAAATGCTTCAAGTATGGGGTGAAGGAACACTGGAAAAAAGAGTGTCCAAATCTTCAGACTAAGAAAAACCCCGCAGGTAATATTTTCTATCTAGAGTCTATATCAATGGTTGGATCAACTTCCACTTGGATTGTTGATTCAGGAGCCACTAATCATATCTATAACTCTTTGTAGGGGTTTAGGAAGATCAGAAGACTCTAGAAGGGCGAACATGAACTACACGCGGAAAATGGAGCATAAGTTTAAGCCCTTGCTGTAGGAGAACTGGAACTTACTTTTGATTGTAATAAAATAGTACTTTTGAAGGATATTTTATTTGTTCCTAGTTTTAGACAAAATTTGGTTTCAATTACAAAACTAATAAATTAAGGATATTTGGTTTCTTTCCATTCTAATATTACTATCAGTAAAAATGGAGAAGTCATATGTACTGGGCACATGTATGAAAATCTATTCTTTATTAATCCTATTAACAATCAATTGAATAATGCTCAATATGAACCTTTAAATAGGAAGAAAAAGACCAATGTTAATGACTCGTATCTTTGGCATCTAAGGTTGGGTTACATTAACTCAACTAGGATTCAGAGGTTAATCTACGATGGGCCTTTAGGCTCATTGAGATTGAAAAGTTAGCCATAGTGTGAATCCTGTCTTATAGAAAAAATGACCAAAAGGTCCTTTACCTAAAAGGCGGATAGAGCCAAAGAAGCATTGAGTCTTGTTCACACTAATATATGTGGTCCTTTGTCTACACCAGCTAGAGAGGGGTTTGAGTACTTCATCACTTTCACAGATAATTGTACAAGGTATGGTTATGTTTATCTTATGAGACACAAGTCTGACTCTTTTGACAAGTTTAAAGAGTTTAAAGCTGAAGTAGAGCGTCGAATAGGTAAACTAATCAAGACCTTATGATCGGATCGTGGTGGAGAATACCTCCATGGTGAATTCATGGACTACATGGTACATCATGGGATAGTATCCCAACTCTCTGTGCCAGGGACTCCCTAACAGAATGGAGTAGCTAAGAGAAGGAATAAGACATTGATGGAAATAGTCTGAAGCATCATATCTCATGCTACTCTTTCAGTGTCTTTTTAGGGATGTGCCCTAGAAACAACGGTACATATTTTGAACTTGGTGCCTTCCAAGTCAGTACTTAGGACTCCCTATGAGATGTGGACTAGGCGTAAGCCAAATTTAAATCATCTCAAGCTATGGGGTTGATGCGTTTAGACTTAGGTATAAAAATCATACAAAACTAAGCACATTCCCAATCAAATTCAAATTAAAATCTTAAACCCAAATCACACATATGAGTAAGCGTACTCATCATTAACTGAGCATAAGGTTAAAATAAGTGTTGATCCTCAAGGAACAAGTAGATATTAATTACCATTCTTTCATTGTTTAACCGACTCAATAAAGTGAAAAGTAAATAAAAAATAAAAATAAAAAATAAAAATATGTATATGTCAAGGATGTAGATTTATGTAACTCAAGTCATTGTTTAAACAAACATGATCTTAAAAAACTTAACCATTATCATAACCAATCATTCTCTTAGCACCACGAAGGATGAAGATAGACTCACTTTGATGGTCAATCCATAAAATCACTATCTTCTCGATAAATTAGAATTATTTGGTCCGTCTCAACTAATTCATCCAAAAGACGCATTAAACACAATCCTTAATTAAATTCCCTTGGTCTCGGCGAATTTAGAACATGAAATTAATCAATGAACCCTTTGTCTAAGAAGACATCAATTAATATTCAATTACCAGTTCTTAAACAATCAACCCCCTTCGGTCCAGTAAGTCAATTGCCAACAGAATATGAAATTACAAAATCGAAACACTCATCAACCCCCTTTGGTCCAGCAAGTCAATGGATATAATCAACTAACTAAGCTCGTAATAAGCATAAATAATTGAATACCAAGAATAATAACCAATTAATCAAAAGATCAAATAACTTTAGAAATCATGAATACCTAAAACAATGTCGAATTACAATAAAACAATTAACATATCATTGTCAATAAAAAGAAAACAAAATAAAAGAAAGAACTCATAGACAAGACTCATTCTTCTTCCTTTGAAAACCTTCTTATACAACCCTCCTTGAACTTTGAAGAATTCTCCTTGGACTGAGTGATTTTCTATGATGATTAATGAATTATCCCCTTTTCCCTTGTGTTTTTCATCTATTTATAGGCTTAAGAGGTTCCTAAACTCGTAGGTACAAATTTCTTAGCCGAGTAGAAGTTGGAAGCTTCTAAAACTCTTCAGATTTCCAAAAACGCGTAGAAAGATCGCAGCACCGCGTCAGGGACAGACCACAGCCGGCGCCGCCTTGGTCCTTCGAAGCCAGCACCACCTTGGTTCTGTTTCTCCACTCGTCCGTCGATTTTTCTCCAAATTATGCGCATGCGTTCTAGAGTGCAGCCGGCGCCGGTTCCAGCCTTGCAGCCGATGCCGCCTCTGCTCTGCTTCGCGACGGTTTTGCTTGTTTTACCCAAAAACCTAAAGTAATGACCAAAATACCGTTCCATGGGTAAAATCTTAAATATGAAAGAATATGACCAGTTATTTCACAAAATGTATTACAAAAGAGCCTCAAATAACTAAACAAAGTATAACCAATTTAGCTCATATCATATTCCCCCACACTTAACTCTTTGCTTGTCCTCAAGCAAAGTATCAAGAACAAGTAGGAAAAACACAAGGTTTTAAACACTCAATCAATTCCAAAACCATATCTTCAATGCTTTCTTTATTCATGAACATAAAATATATGATACTAAATCTTTCACAGCTAATGCAAGACCTGTGTAGTGATAAATGACTTACTAGAACCATCTACAATATTTTCAACCATTGGAAAGAAGTCAGTTTAAAAATAGTATGCATTCCATATGCTTACTTTTCATACACTCTCTCCACTAATCCGAGACATATCATAATTCTACTTAGATCAAGTAGGACTTTCAAGCTTGTAATGTAAGGTTAAAGATTTGTAATGTGGCTTAGCAAACGAAGGATATAGGAACATCAAAAGTAAAAGAAACTAAGAGTAAGCAAGAAAAGGATACCCAAAGTAAACCTATAATTCCCAACTCTTCTTTCTCTCCTATTCCAAGAATCAATCAAACCATAACCTTATATAACAACCCTTATGTATTTCAAGCAAATCCTGCATTGTTCTTCTTTTTCTTTCTTTTCTTTTTCTCCTCTTCTTATCATCAACTCTTTTCCTCATAAGATCACTCAATTTTTCCAGCAATGGTGTCAAGTGTTTTATATGAACTTACTTTTACAGTTCACTCACATCCCTTTTGTGATCTTTTCCATTCTTCTTTTTTTCAATGCTTTTTCAATTCTCTCCTCTTTTTTTTTTTTTTTCACTGCTACTGTTCTTTTCTTTTTCACTAACTTTTCTTTCTAGCAGCTTGTTGTTTTCTCTTTTTACATCCTTTCATTTCTTTTCTTCTTTCTCATCTTTTTCAGCTCACCATTCTTTTCTTTCTCAATTTTTTCCAACTTCTTACTTCCATTCCACTTCCTTTCTTTTCCTAGCTCCACTTGTAATTGATCCATGACTGAAAGTAACAAGTCATGATCTCCATCCCTGCATTTTTTCCAACATACATATACTTTCATCCTTCAAGAGCATAAAGATTTGGAAATTATACAAACTCTCAGCATAAGGAATGGACAAAATATCATGACGGGTTTTAAAGAAACAAATCACCAATTTAGGCTCAAAATAGGCACTAGGGATAATATAACAATAGGTAGGCTTGAAAAGCTTAAACTATCCAAAGAAGGCTTATTACCATCATCCCTAAGTTAAATCATGAATGTCTTTCTTATTTAGCCTCGAGAGGTATTCAAGTAAGTTCTAGAATGTTCCATAAATTTTAGAGAAAAACAGGTTTAAGAATAATACACAGCATTTGATCAAGAACTACTTTGTCCAAGTGAGTGCAAAAAGTCATGCATAAGCCATCAATGATCTAGAACATATGCTCTACAATCCATCATAAAGACATGCACTAAAAAAAATACAGCTTGAAATTGAAAATTTTTGAAAATTTTGAAAAATCCCGCATGCAAGAATATGTATCCCAAGAATATGTATAGAAGAATTGTCAATCAAACCACTCCCCCATACTTAAACTGGATATTGTCCTCAATGGCCAAATAAATATAACCAAAACAACCAATACCATGGGACCAAACAAAATAAAGGAGAAGAGATAGGAAAAACAAACTTCTATTCATTGTGGCGTACAAGAGCTGAATGCGTGAAGAGTGAGGTAGCTTCAACGTACCTAAAAAAAATACAAAATAAAATACCAAAGCATAACAACTAGAAAAGAAAATAAAGCAAAGACAAACGAAATAGAGATGGCCAGAAAACAACCGCTGCTTGGGAAACCACACATTTTCTATGTGGATTCGTCAAAGAGCATGTCCACCTATTTGGGATGTGGAAGACTGCCACCCGCATAACATTTCACCCTATGGCTATAAACTTTGAAAGTGCCCCCAGTGGGGTGAGTGAGTTCGAGGGTGCCAAAAGGGCCGATCTTACTTACCGTGAATGGTCCTAACCACCGAGATTTCAACTTGTCGGGAAAGAGTTTTAAACGAGAATTGAATAACAGTACTTGCTCGCCTGGTTTAAATTCAGGTTGGTAAGTGATATGCTTGTTGTGCCACCGTTTGACTTTCTCCTTGTACCGTATGGAATGATCATAAGCATCATTTCGCAATTCCTCTATGGCTATGAGTTGAAGTAACCTGGACTTCCTAGCTGACTTAAGATCAAGGTTAACTAGTTTTATCGCCCAATAAGCCTTATGTTCAATTTCAACAGGTAAGTGATAGGATTTACCATAAACTAACCGAAACGGAGTTGTACCAATCGGTGTCTTAAAGGCTGTTCGATGTGCCCAAAGGGTATCATCTAATTTTAAGCTCCAATCTTTCCGAGTATGATTGACATTTTTTTCCAAAATTTATTTGAGTTCTCTATTAACCACCTCAACCTGTCCACTTGTTTGCGGGTGATATAGGATAGCCAATCTATGGTGCACATCTAGTTGTGTGAGAACTTTTTTCATTTGTACATTGCAAAAATGAGTCCTCCTATCACTAATGAGGACCTTAGGCACACCAAAATGAGTGAAAAGTTTTTTTAGAAATTTAACCACCACCCTTGCATTATTAGTGGGTAAGGCTTGGGCTTCTACCCATTTAGAGACATAATCCACTGTCACTAAGATATATTTATTCCCTAAAGAACTAGGAAAATGTCCCATAAAGTCTATGCCCCAATAGTCAAATACTTCACATGCTTGAAAATTTTGTAATGGCATCTCATTAGATTTTGAAATGTTACCTGTGCGTTGACACCTATCACAATTTTGGACAAACTTGTGGGCATCTTTAAACAACAAGGGCCAATAGAATCCGGTGTCTAGCACTTTTCGTACAATGTTGTTGGCTTGGTAATGGCCTCCAACAAGTCCTTCATGACAATGTCAAAGAATATCTTCCCCTTCCCTAGAATCCACACATCTCCAAATGATTTGGTCTGCACAACACTTGAATAAATATAGATCATCCCAGAAGTAATGTCGTACGTCGAAGAAGAATTTCTTCTTTTAATGTGTCGTGAGGTCTTTTGGGGTAATTCCTGCAGCTAAGTAATTAGCAAAGTCGGCAAACCATGGTAGGGTTTAGATCTCACCTTCTATGAGCAAGAGTTGCTCATCCGGAAAGGCGTCATCAATGTCTTCGTCTTGCAAGGATTCCAGGTTTGGATTATCCAATCTTGACAGATGATCTGCAGCCAAGTTTTCTGCCCCCTTTTTGTCCCTAATCTCCAAATTAAATTCCTGCAATAATAGAACCCATCTTAACAATCTTGGTTTGGAATCATGTTTGGTTAGTAGGTACTTCATGGCTGAATGGTCCATATATACAATGACTTTGGACAAAATAAGATAAGAGCGGAATTTATCAAAAGCAAACACTATGGCAAGCAACTCTTTCTCTGTTGTTGTGTTATTTTCATGTGCATCCGTTAAAGTCTTGCTGGCATAGTATATCAGTTGGAAGTGCTTGTTCCATCTTTGTCCCAATACTGCACCAACTACAAAGTCACTTGCATCACACATTAGTTCGAAGGGGAGAGACTAATCCGGGGCAATTAGAACGGGTGAATTAATCAATTTCTCTTTAAGTATGGTAAAAGCGTTGAGACATTTATCATCAAAATTAAACATAGCATCCTTTTCAAGTAAAGAAGTAAGAGGTTTCGAAATTTTTGAGAAATATAAGATCAACCGCCTGTAGAAACCTGCATGACCAAGAAAGCTCCTTATAGCTTTTTTCGAAGTAGGAGGAGGTAGCTTCTCGATTACTTCAATTTTTGCTCTATCGACCTCAATACCCTTCTTTGAAATTTTATGCCCTAGCACAGTACCTTCTTGTACCATAAAGTGGCACTTCTCCCAGTTAAGCATGAGGCTAGTCTCTTCACATCTTGCGAGCACCTTCTCAAGGTTAGATAAACACAAGTCAAATGAATCACCAAAAATTGAGAAATCATCCATAAATACCTCCATGATGTCCCCCATGAGTTCTTCAAATATAGCTGGCATGCACTTTTGGAATGTTCCGGGGCCATTGCAAAGGCCAAATGGTATCCTACGATATGCAAAAGTACCATATGGACACGTGGAAGTGGTCTTTTCTTGGTCCTCCGGAGCTATGGGAATTTACAGGTTGCCTGAGAATCCATCTAAGAAATAATAATACTCGTGTCCGGCTAATCTTTCCAATATTTGGTCAATGAAAGGAAGGGGGAAATGATCTTTTCGAGTGGCTTTGTTTAACATCCTATAATCTATGCAAAATCTCCAACTTGTGACCAATCTCATAGGGACTAACTCATTTTTATCATTGGAGCTCACCGTCATTCCTCCCTTCTTTGGTACTACTTGAGTAGGACTTACCCAACTGCTATCTGAAATAGGGTAAATGATGCCAGAATCTAAAAGCTTAACCATCTCACCTTTTATCACTTCACTCATATGTGGGTTCAACCTGCGTTGGGGTTGCACTACGGGTTTTGCACTTTCTTCCATCAAGATCTTGTGTGTGCAAAAGGATGGACTAATGCCTTTAATATCAGTGATCTTCCAAGCTATCACCCTTTTATATTTTCCCAACATACTTACCAACTTAGTCTTTTGTTCTACCTTGAGATTTTTGGTAATGATGACAGGCAACTTACGATCCTTAGCTAAGAACACATATTCCAAATGCTCGGGTAGGTCCTTTAAGTCTACTTCGGGTGGATCCTCTACAGATAATTTCATTCTCCCCAAACTGCATTTTTCTACGTCCAAATTCTGCCTCCCATCCTTGATATGAAATTCCTCCGAATATGCCATTAATGTTTCTATCAATTCTTCCTCAATAGATTCCTGCATCATCTCAAAAATAGGTTTGTTAAGAATATCAACTCTTAGACACAAATCATCAGAAGTCAAAGGTTATTTCATGCTCTTGTGAATTCGAATTATGACTTCCTCATCCCCAACCCTTAGTGTCAACCTCTCCCCATAGACATCAATTAATGCTTTTGTTGTAGCTAGGAAGGGTCTACCTAAGATTAAGGGGACTTTAGAATCTTCATCCACGTCAAGAATAACAAAATCCACAGGAAATATGAATTTATCAACTTTTAATGAAATTCCTCCGAATATGCCATTAATGTTTCTATCAATTCTTACTCAATAGATTCCTGCATCATCTCAAAAATAGGTTTGTTAAGAATATCAACTCTTAGACACAAATCATCAGAAGTCAAAGGTTATTTCATGCTCTTGTGAATTCGAATTATGACTTCCTCATCCCCAACCCTTAGTGTCAACCTCTCCCCATAGACATCAATTAATGCTTTTGTTGTAGCTAGGAAGGGTCTACCTAAGATTAAGGGGACTTTAGAATCTTCATCCACGTCAAGAATAACAAAATCCACAGGAAATATGAATTTATCAACTTTTACCAACACATTTTCAATGATGCCCCTAGGGTATTTGATAGATCGATCCGCAAGTTGAATATTCATCCTAGTGGGTTGTGGTTCTCCTAGGCTTAGCCTTTTAAATGTTTTATATGGTAGTAAATTAATGCTAGCACCTAAGTCAGCTAATGCATTATAGACATGAAGAGTGCTAATTAGACATGGGATAGAGAAACTTCCTAGATCTTTTTCTTTTTGTTGGCAAGCATGATTTTGAGGAATCTGGCATATTTGGGCATGTGGATTAAAGCTTCACTGAGGGGAATGTTTATGTGCAGTTGTTTAAATACCTCTAGGAATTTGTTGAACTGAGTATCTTTTCGGGCCTTGTGTAGACGAGTAGGGTATGGTACGTTAGGCTGAAAAGTAAGTTTTTCGAGAGGTGGACAGGGGATAGCCGGACCGGTTCCAGTGCTTCAGCCGCCGGTTCCATTCTGTGTTGTATCGTTTCGGCATTTATGGATATCCGGCGCCAGTTCTCTTCTTCCAGTCGGCACCGGCCTTCATCTGGTCTGTCTGGTAATTCTTTTCCACTTCGCAACGTAACAGCAGTTGTTTCCATACTGGCTAACGGTGTGAGTTCATGAGATTTTATTACCTTATCCATCAAAAACCAGATTTCTTGTTCCATGTTGCGGATCATTGCGTCGAATTTCTTAAATGTGGAATCGATTTCTTGGAAATGCCTCGTGACATGCACTACAAATTTACCGACTAAGGTTTCAAGCTCTGTTGATTCTGGTGCTGTGAGTGTTCCTTCCGACGTGTGATTGAGGTACTGCCCCCTGTTCCACCTTCTTAGATCCCAATTCACCATTTCTCCTGAACAAGGAGACGAGTTAGACATGGAATCTACAAGAGTATGCAGTTAGTTTAAAAGACATAGTCCAAGTTGGTTAGTTTAAGTTATGTTACACAGTTATACAAGAATACACGAAATACAAAAGATAGCACCATTTTGCAGAAAGAACAAATATACATATTTACCTATTGACATATTTACATATTTACATGGTTAAATCAACAAAATCCGAGTTTTCATGCTATTGTTCCTCGGCAACGGCGCCAAAAACTTTAATGTGTTCAGACTTGGGTATAAAAATCATACAAAACTAAGCACATTCCCAATCAAATTCAAATTAAAATCTTAAACCCAAATCACACATATGAGCAAGCGTACTCATCATTAACTGAGCATAGGGTTAAAACAAGTGTCGATCCTCAAGGAACAAGTAGACATTAATTACCCTTCTTTCATTGTTTAACCGACTCAATAAAGTGAAAAACAAATAAAATTAAAAATAAAAATAAAAATAAAAATAAAAATATGTATATGTCAATGATGTAGATTTATGTAACTCAAGTCATTGTTTCGACAAACATGATCTTAAAAAACTTAACCATTATCATAACCAATCATTCTCTTAGCACCATAAAGGATGAAGGTAGACTCACTTTGATAGTCAATCCATGAAATCACTATCTTCTCGATAAATTAGAATCACTTGGTCCGTCTCAACTAATTCATCCAAAAGATGCATTAAACACAATCCTTAATTAAATTCCCTTGGTCTCGGCGAATTTAGAACATGAAATTAATCAATGAACCTTTGGTCGCGGAAGACATCAATTAATATTCAATTACCAGTTCTTATGGTCCAGCAAGTCAATTGCCAATAGAATATGAAATTACTAAATCGAAACACCCATCAACCCCTTTTGGTCCAGCAAGTCAATGGATATAATCAACTAACTAATCTCGTAATAAGCATAAGTAACTGAATACCAAGAATAATAACCAATTAATCAAAAGATCAAATAATTCTAGAAATTATGAATATCTAAAACACATAAGAACAAAGTAAAAGAAATAATTAACATATCATTGTCAAGAAAAAAAAAACAAAGTAAAAGAAAGAACTCATAGACAAGCCTCCTCCTTCTTCCTTTGAAAACCTTCTTGTACAACCCTCCTTGAACTTTGAAGAATTCTCCTTGGACTGAGTGATTTTCTATGATGATTAATGAATTCTCCCCTTTTCCCTTACGGTTTTCATCTATTTATAAGCTTAAGAGGTGCCTAAACTCATAGGTACAAAGTTCTTGGCCGAATAGAAGTTGGAAGCTGCTAAAACTCTTCAGATTTCCAAAAACGCGTAGAAAGATCGTAGCACCACCTCAGGGACAGACCACAGCCGGTGCCGCCTTAGTTCTGTTTCTCCACTCGTCCGCCGATTTTTCTCCGAATTGTGCGCATGTGTTCCAGAGTGCAGTCGGCGCCGGTTCCACCCTTGCAGCCGGCGCCGCCTCTGCTCTGCTTCGCGACGATTTTGCTTTGTTTTACCCAAAATCCTGAAGCAATAACCAAAATACCTTTCCAGGGATAAAATCTCAAATATGAAAGAATATGACCAGTTATTTCACAAAATGTATTACAAAAGAGCCTCAAATAACTAAGCAAAGTATAACCAATTTAGCTCCTATCAGGGGTTGTCCAGCTTATGTACTGATTAAGAAAGGTAAGTTAGAACTAAAATCAGAATGATGTTATTTTGTTAGGCATCCAAAAGGAACAAAAGGTGGTTACTTTTATCATCCCAATGAGCAAATGGTACTTGTGAGTACTAATACTAGATACTTGGAGAATGAACAAAGTACATCCACTATAGGTTTGACAAGTCTGGAATTCAACAAGAAGTTATCTTCTGAATCAACTTCTCCTAACCCGATTATAGAACAAGAAGAGGCACAGCCTCAGGAACCTATACAAATGGAGCCTCATCATAGTGGAAGGATGTCTAGAGTTCTAGAAAGATGGACTGGAGAGGTTTTTGACCTAGTCTCTGACCATCAAGAATAAGATCCCACTAGATATAAGTAGGCTATTACTGATGCTGATATAGACCTATGGCATGAAGCAATGAAAGCCAAGATTGAGTCTATGTACTTCAATCAGGTTTGGAATCTTGTAGCTTCACCTGAAGGGATAAAACCCATTAGGAGTAAGTGGGTGTACAAGAGGAAGAGGGGAGTGGATGGGAATGTGGAAACCTTCAAAGATAGGCATGTGGCGAAATGATGTACTCAGAAAGAAAGGATCGATTATGAGAAAACTTTTTCCCCGGTAGCCATGCTTAAGTCCTTTTAGATCTTCCTTGCCACCGTATGTCATTATTGTAACACCCTTACTAAAGATAACAATGGAAGTATATTAATATCGGGTGTTGCCCCTCCAGTTTTCCAGATAAGAAGTCTTTATAACAAAAACAACAGAGTATATAAAGTCTAGATCCATACAATATCCCATACTGATGGTCACATACACATACATAATAAAAAATCTCATTACGTGAAAATTTTCATTTCACATCAGTAATGAGGCACATTATCAAAAGGGAAATGTTCGGACCTAAACTGCTGTCATTATGGTATCGTCCTTCTATCCGTAAGTCTGCTCAATTCCAGATCCTATAAAAGGGTAAGATAAAAGACACGTCTGAGTGAAAAATCACACAGTAAGTCCTGTGTGTGTTGTAGGATTTCTATCATGCATAATCAGATTAAGTGCAACGGAAAACAATAAGAAATCCAAGCCATGGATCACGGGTTTGCAATAGAAACGGGAAAAGGAGAAGATTGCGTTTATTACCTCGTGAAGCCGGAATTCAAAAATTTCAAAAACAAGAACGCAGGTGCGATCCAGATTATCCAAAACCGTTCACTGCAGCTCCACTGAAGTCCAAGAAAGAACTCCCTCTAATGATAATCCACACAAGGTTGAATGTTCACAATCTCACAATTCTATGCTAGTAGAATTCGGGAGGCTAGGGTTTTGATCAAGAAGAGAGAGATGGCTAGGGTTTGATCAAGAGAGAGGCAGAGAAACGGTTTCTCTGTTATTGCGTGAATAGTCTGTCTCCAACCCTAAGGAAACCGTTTTCTTATATTTATAGATTTATAATTACCATAAACTGCAACTTAGTCATTCAACGTCCAATTGTCAACAAATTGGTCTTTGAAGTTTACTTAATTACAATTAGGTCCCATGAATTATAACAAACTTATAATTCACCTATAAATATATTCCCTTCTCTTAATTAACCCCACAATATTATCAAATAATATATTTGAGCATTCCAACCTTTATTGTGTGTGACCCATTAGGTTTCCTGGTCTTATTGGTAGCATAATATGAATTAATTCTAACAATATTAGAATTAATAATCCTTAATAAAATAAAGGATTAAATTTATTAATTCTCTAATTAATAAATTCGTATTTAGCATATCAAGAGCGACATCTAGCAATGACTCTTGACCACCCAAAAGCCCAGAAAGTCAAGTGGCTTGACATGAACCTTTCTATAGCAAATTATCAGTGCAATAAACTCCTTTCAACATACAATATCTCATTCGGTCTAGAGCATGGAATTGGTGCCAACTCCCTCCAGAATATTATTAATTCTGGCCCGAATATTTTAGTACTTGTTCAAGAAATCCATTACTCGATATGTGTATCAATTGGAACCATTTCCATCACATAGTCGCCTTGGCCAAGGACTTCATGAGTAATGATTTCTACAAGTGGCCTTGAGATATACTCTCCTACTATTAGGAGTGGTGAATCCTTTATTGACCCTCTCAACTACTTTCGTTTACTTTACGTTGTACCCAATATCCACCCCATAGGCGGTCCTAGATAAGACTCCAAAGATTAGAATCAAAGTACAACGCTCGATAAACAAAGTACCTTGGAGATCTCAAGTCTAAGGATACTTGCACACTTGCTATAATGAGATTCTATCACTGGCACTAAATAGTTATCCAAGTGATTATCTCGTAGCTAGGTCATCCAATGAACTTGTTTCAAAACAAGCATCCACACGTTAATCCTGAGTATCCCAATACCCACGGATATGAGAACCACCACTTGATCCAATCAAGAGATATAACATGTGCCAAACTTAGCATATTAATAATGTCCCATCTTATTAATACTATGACTGGGGATTATTTAAGTACAAACACTGCATAGTGTAGTAGGAATCTCACATCATGATCTCTATCATGATTTCCTTAACACTGTGTTGTACTAGGGACTTTATCTAACGGTTTGTACACATATTTAAATATAACAATCAAACTGAAAGATAAAGAATGCCTCTTATTAATTTAATATGCAATAGACATTGTACAAGTGATTGCCTCTATGGCACAACACTAACAAACTCCCACTTGCACTAGAGCCAATCATTCATGTATTGAATACCAAATGACTCAACATATTTATCATGTTTCTTCTGGGAAAGCACTTTAGTGAGTGGATCAGCTATGTTCTGATCCGTGGGAATTCTCTCTATCTTTACATCTCCTCTATCTATGATTTCTCTAATCAGATGATAGCATCTAAGTACATGCTTGGATCGTTGATGAGATCGTGGTTCCTTTGCCTGTGCAATGGCTCCATTGTTGTCACAATACAAAGGTATCGAATCAACAATGCTGGGCACCACTCCAAGTTCAGCGATGAACTTCTTGATCCATACTGCTTCTTTAGCTGCTTCAGAAGCTGCTATGTAGTCTGCTTTAGTAGTCGAATCGGCAGTAGTCTCTTGTTTGGAGCTCTTCCAACTAACTGCCCCACCACCTAATGTAAATACGTAGCCAGATTATGATTTGAAGTCGTCCTTATCGGACTGAAAGCTGGCATCAGTATACCCTCTTACTTGTAAATCACCATCTCCATATATCAAGAATGCATCCTTAGTCCTTTGTAAGTACTTAAGGATATTCTTTACAGCCGCCCAGTGGCCCTTTCCAAGATCAGATTGGTATCTGCTCGTCAAACTAAGAGCACACAATACATCGGGCCTAGTACATATCATAGCATACATGGTAGACCCAATTGCCGAAGCATATGGAATTCTACTCATGTGATCCCTTTCAACTTGTGTCTTTGGAAACATTGGCTTTGAAAGGCTTACACCATGTGTCATAGGTAAGAATCCCCTTTTGGATTGATCCATGCTGAACCTTTTCAGCACTTTGTCTATGTATGTAGACTGTGAAAGACCTAGCAACCTTCTAGATCTATCTCTATAGATCTTTATTCCCAGAATATAGGTTGCTTCTCCAAGGTCTTTCATGGAGAACATCTTGGACAACCAAATCTTCACTGATTGAAGAGTGGAAACATCATTTCCTATAAGCAATATGTCATCTACATAAAGTAATAGGAAAACAACTTTACTCCCACTAGCCTTCTTGTACACACAAGGTTCATCCATGTTTTGAATGAAACCAAATTCTTTAATTGTCTCATCAAAATAGATATTCCAACTCCTAGATGCTTGCTTAAGTCCATAAATGGACCTTTGCAACTTGCACACCTTTGTGCCATCTTCGGATATGAACCCTTCAGGCTGTGTCATATACACTTCCTCAATCAGGTTTCCATTAAGGAAAGCTGTTTTCACATCCATTTGCCAGACCTCATAATCGTAATGAGCGGCAATGGCTAGGAGTATTCTTATGGATTTCAACATCACAACTGGTGAAAAAGTTTCGTCATAGTCAATACCTTGTCGTTGACGATAACCTTTTGCTACCAAGCGAGCTTTATAGGTAACCACATTACCATCCATGTCAGTTTTCTTTTTGAAAACCCATTTACACCCTATAGGCTTGATTCCTTCAGGTGGATCAACCAAAGTCCATACTTGGTTTTTATACATGGAATCCATCTCTGACTTCATAGCTTCGAGCCATTTATTAGATTCTACACTATTCAGAACATCCTCGTAAGTAGTAGGCTCATCGCCATCTATGAGCAATACGTCATTATGGTCACTTATGAGAAATCCATATCTCTCAGGTGCCACTCGTATCCTACTTGACCTACGAAGCTCTTGTGTGTTAGAAGGTTCATCTATTTGAATAGATACAGGTTCAGAAGGTTGATCAATATTTGTTTGCTCTTCTTGAACTTCACTAAGTTCAAGCTTGCTCCCACTATCTTCTTTGAACATGTGCTCCTTCTCTAAGAAGACAGCATGTTTTGAAATAAAAATTTTATTTTTAGGAGGAAGATAGAAGTAATATCCAAACGATTCTTTTGGATATCCAACAAACAAACATTTGTCAGACTTACTTTCAAGTTTGTCTGACATTACCTTTTTAACAAAAGCAGGGCAACCTCAAATCCTTAAATGAGATAACTTTAGTCTCTTACCAAAGAATAACTTATAAGGAGTGGTATCAACCGTATTTGACGGAACTCTGTTTAAAATGTAAACAGCAGTCTCCAGTGCGTACCCCCAAAACGATTTTGGTAGGTCTGCAAAAGCCATCATGGTCCTTACCATGTCTAGAAGGGTTCGATTCCTTCTCTCAGATACACCGTTATGTTGAGGTGTATATGGTGGAGTCCATTGAGATAATATTCTGTTATCTCTTAGATAACTTAGAAACTCTTGACTTAAGTATTCACCTCCTCGATCAGATCTAAGAGCTTTAATACTTTTGCCAAGTTGTTTCTCTACTTCATTCTTGAAGTCTTTGAAACGGTCAAAGGCTTCAGATTTGTATTTCATCAAATACAAATACCCATATCGAGAATAATCATCAATAAAGGTAATGAAGTATTGATAACCTCCTCTTGCCTGTATTGACATTGGGCCACATACATCTGAATGTACGAGTTCTAATAACTCTTTTGCCCTTTCTCCTTTTCTTGAAAAAGAAGTTTTAGCCATTTTTCCAAGTAAACAAGATTCGCATGTGTCATATGATTCGTAATCAAATGACCCTAAGTCACCCAATTTGTATAACTTAGACACACGTTTTTCATTTACATGGCCTAAACGACAATGCCATAAGTAAGATGAGATTAAGTTATCCTTTTTATGTTTCTTTTTACTTATATTGAGAATTGGATTATACATGTCTAGAACATATAAACCATTGATCAAAGTTGCGAGAACCATAATGAATATCATTTAATGAGAAAGAACAACATTTATTCTTAAAACTTAAATGAAATCCGAATAAGTCTAAACAAGCAAGCTGAGATAATATTTTTCAACAAAGCTGGTACAAAATAACGGTTTTGTAGTTCTAAAACTAATCCGGAAGGTAGATTGAGATGATAAGTCCCCACGACTAGTGCGGCAACCTTTGCTCCATTTGCGGCTCGTAGGTCCACGTCACCTTTCTCTAACCTTCTACTGTCCTTTAGTCCCTGCAAATTATTGCATAAATGAGATCCACAACCGGTATCCAATACCCATATCTCATTATTAAAGGCGGTATTAATCTCAATCATAAACATACCAGGATTAGAAGTAGAAGTGCTTGCAAGCTTCTCCTTCTCCTTCTTTTCCTTCACGAGTCTCCAAGTAGGCCTTGCGATTACGCCTCCAATGGCCCATTTTGCCACAATGATGACATGGGCCTTTAGGGGCAGCCTCCTTCTTCTTGACACCTCCTTTGGGCTTAGTAGGAGTGTTCTTCTTCTTCTTCTTAGAAACCTTTTTCTTAGAAGATGAAGAACCTACTAACAAGATTGCCTTATCATCCTTTTTCATAGAGGACTCGGCGAGTCTTAAGCAGATTGATTAGCTCGGGTATTGTGGTCTCAACATTATTCATGTGGTAGTTGATCACAAACTGCGAAAAACTACTTGGTAATGATTGTAGAATTAAGTCAATACTTAAGTCATGATCCATTACGAACCCAAGAGACCCGAGTTTTTCAATGTAGCCCAACATCTGCAGCCCATGAGTGGCCACTGAAGCACCCTCAACCATCTTAGCACGGAACAGGTTGTTTAGAGATCTCATATCTCTCTGTTCTAGCTTGTTTATCAAACAGCTCTCTAAGATGGAGGATCATTGATTGAGCATCCATATGCTCATGCTGTTTTTGCGGCTCGGGAGACATTGACGCCTGACATGATACAAGATCGTTGTGTCGCTATCTTCTTTGTGCTTCTTGTGGACAGCATGCTCTTCGACGAGGAGCATCTTGAGTTGGAGGTGGCGGAATAGGAGCTTCTAGCACGTAGAGCAACTTTTCCGACTTGAGAACGATTCTCAAGTTTCTATACCGGTCCAAATAGTTTGATTCGGTGAGCTTGTTTGTTTCCAAGATGCTACGCAAGTTTAGGTTTGTCGACATGATGCAAATGACCTAGATGTAAAGATAGAATTATTAGAACATGTATATGCAAATGCAATTAATTAGGTCTTTAATTAAGCGCATAATTATTCCACTATTTTACTCAAACCAATAGCCCTCACTATTGACTCGGGAAAGCCCGTTGGAAACTTTCTTAGTGGATCAGTATCCAAATTCCTTAAGAATAACCTTGGGTTAGCCCAACAAGCCACTCTTAAGTTCGGTGGTAGGTATCCAATACCAATTACATCAAAAAGTAACTACTTGAATCATTGGGTGATTAACATCTTTTAATCATTAAAGTATCAAATACTAGCCCAACTTTGCCTCTAATTTTCTTTATGCTTGGGTTAGCCCAACCGGGATAAAGAAATTAGTTAAATCCAACCCATTAACATGAATTTAAATTCTATAGCTTGAACATACTCGATGTCAAGTAGGCTTGGGTTTGCCCAACAACCTGGTCTCGAAAAAGAGCTCTCGTTCTCACTATATTAATGGAAGGCATTAGATTTAATATTATTTGAGGGATTTATTCCTTTTAGTGGTCTCATTGTTAGGCATGCATACAATTTATCAATAAGCAGCATAAATTGATAAACATGGTAATAAACAATTACGTGGCATGGTTATGGACTTTCTAAATTAATTTTCTCGAGCCACCAAGGAAATTAATATGGTCAATCCTATGTGTTCATGCATGATACAGGTAGAGGGTCTTACCATCTCGCCTTATTTTGAACGCCATCTTCAAAATCTTGAAAATAAAATTCTACCTCAATCTAACCTATATAATCTAATTACATAATTTCCTAAAAGGAGAAACCTCGAGTTACATTCGAGGGGAGTTAGATGAGAAGAGAATTACATCAGAATTTGAGAGAAGGCAGGACACACAGGCCCTATTTCATTAAAACAAAGCGGTAAAAAATGCATGAACAGATATAATTTGTTTTAGTCCATAACCATCCACCATGCCATTAACTATGCTTAAACAAAATAAACATATACTTTTATTATTCCAAAATCAGTATTTTGGGAAAATAAAACAAATTCTAAAATCAACATTTAAGAAAAATACATTAATTTTAAATTTTCAAAATCACTATTTTGAAAAATAAAATTGATTGTCTCAAAACTAATTTTGAGAAAATGCTTCTGGGTCCCGTCACGCAACGATAACGGCGGTCCCTTTCAAATGAGATTTTCCCTTTCAAAATTCTATTCCACAACCTTTTTTTAAAAAAAAAAAAAAAAAACCGAACAGTAACCACCGCATGCGACTTGGATTTTCTGGAAATTTTTGTTCAGTTCGGGGCCGTTCCAAGATCAATCAAAACTAGTTTTTGAAGTTGATCTTTGTTAATCTTTATTAACAAACCATTGTGATCATTCTCACAATCAATTTAACAATCCAAATTGTTAAACGGAAGGCTTAATTACAGGATGAACATCAACTGAAGCCAAAACCTGAACACAGACGCAGAACCATTCTGCAATATTTTCAAAAGCATAAAACCAACAACGCAGAAATGATTTCTGCAACCCAGATTATTCAAAACAAAACCCAGACGATTACATACAAACCAGCAGACATGATCATACAATTAACATGCTGTAATCATGCAATTTACATGCTTGAACAATTCAAAGCAATAAAACATCCCATTAAAACACAAACCCGTTGGCTCTGATACCACTGTAGGATTTCTATCATGCATAATCAGATTAAGCGCAGCGGAAAACAATAAGAAATCCAAGCCATGGATCACGGGTTTGCAATAGAAACGGGAAAAGGAGAAGATTGTGATTATTACCTCGTGAAGCCGGAATTCAAAATTTTCAAAAACAAGAACGCAGGTGCAATCCAGATTATCCAAAACCGTTCACTGCAGCTCCACTGAAGTCCAAGAAAGAACTCCCTCTAATGATAATCCACACAAGGTTGAATGTTCACAATCTCACAATTCTATGCTAGTAGAATTCGGGAGGCTAGGGTTTTGATCAAGAAGAGAGAGACGGCTAGGGTTTGATCAAGAGAGAGGCAGAGAAACGGTTTCTCTGTTATTGCGTGAATAGTCTGTCTCCAACCCTAAGGAAACCGTTTTCTTATATTTATAGATTTATAATTACCATAAACTGCAACTTAGTCATTCAACGTCCAATTGTCAACAAATTGGTCCTTGAAGTTTACTTAATTACAATTAGGTCCCATGAATTATAACAAACTTATAATTCACCTATAAATATATTCCCTTCTCTTAATTAACCCCACAATATTATCAAATAATATATTTGAGCATTCCAACCTTTATTGTGTGTGACCCATTAGGTTTCCTGGTCTTATTGGTAGCATAATATGAATTAATTCTAACAATATTAGAATTAATAATCCTTAATAAAATAAAGGATTAAATTTATTAATTCTCTAATTAATAAATTCGTATTTAGCATATCAAGAGCGACATCTAGCAATGACTCTTGACCACCCAAAAGTCCAGAAAGTCAAGTGGCTTGACATGAACCTTTCTATATCAAATTATCAGTGCAATAAACTCCTTTCAACATACAATATCTCATTCGGTCTAGAGCATGGAATTAGTGCCAACTCCCTCCAGAATATTATTAATTCTGGCCCGAATATTTTAGTACTTGTTCAAGAAATCCATTACTAGATATGTGTATCAATTGGAACCATTTCCATCACATAGTCGCCTTGGCCAAGGACTTCATGAGTAATGATTTCTACAAGTGGCCTTGAGATATACTCTCCTACTATTAGGAGTGGTGAATCCTTTATTGACCCTCTCAACTACTTTCGTTTACTTTACGTTGTACCCAATATCCACCCCATAGGCGGTCCTAGATAAGACTCCAAAGATTAGAATCAAAGTACAACGCTCGATAAACAAAGTACCTTGGAGATCTCAAGTCTAAGGATACTTGCACACTTGCTATAATGAGATTCTATCACTGGCACTAAATAGTTATCCAAGTGATTATCTCGTAGCTAGGTCATCCAATGAACTTGTTTCAAAACAAGCATCCACACGTTAATCCTGAGATCCCAATACCCACGGATATGAGAACCACCGCTTGATCCAGTCAAGAGATATAACATGTGCCAAACTTAGCATATTAATAATGTCCCATCTTATTAATACTATGACTGGGGATTATTTAAGTACAAACACTGCATAGTGTAGTAGGAATCTCACATCATGATCTCTATCATGATTTCCTTAATACTGTGTTGTACTAGGGACTTTATCTAACGGTTTGTACACATATTTAGATATAACAATCAAACTGAAAGATAAAAAATGCCTCTTATTAATTTAATATGCAATAGACATGGTACAAGTGATTGCCTCTAGGGCACAACACTAACAAGTGCTAGTGCTTTATGAAAGAACAGGGCACATAAAACTTTTGTGGAGAAAGCATTCCATTTTTCCATACATTTTCCAATTGGAAACAATTCCAAAACTCTTTAAAGAAGAGTTTATTCAGAACTTAATCATTTTTTTGAAAACAATGTTTCAATTTCAAAACGTTGCCCCAATTTTCAAATCACAGGCACTTCTCCAACAGAAGGTCAGCCCGTGTGCAAAGCCCACATGGCTTCACCTTGAACATCACAGTATAATTGTACTAAGGACGCAAGCCTATAGTACTCGATTGTGCATTGTCGAAAAGGTAAATGCAAACAAGCATAATACCGAGTGATTCAAAATATTTTTCGTACCACCATAAGCCAAGGATCCCAATGCCTATTTTACTCACCATAAGTCGGGGATCCTAATACCAACCTTACGCACCAGTATCAATGCCAACCTTTCTCACCGTACGACTCATCTCAATGTCTTGTCACCCCATTCAGAGTGAGACAATCCCTAGAACTAGGCCAAGTTACTAAGGTCGTCTAACTCTAACGTAGGCTAGTACAAATATCAGAGTCCTTGTTGAGTACTCAACCTCACCACTATCAATCCCTTCTGACTGATCGGGCTAGAGGGTTATCTGATTCGGTAGGATTTTCAATCAAAATATTTTTGCAACAAATAACACTTTTCAAAATTTGATCCCACTGACTCACAAGTTAAATCATCATTCACATAGGCTCTACAGGGCCAATTAAGTCATTGCATAGGCACATCAGGCCAATAAAACAAGTTCAAAGATCAAAAGTCATTTTTCAAAAGTCAATCTCATCAAGGGAGATTATTTTCCAAAATCGTGTTAACAGGTTAAAGAGTTCTATTCATACATCAAAATAAGTTTCGAGGAGTATTCGGGTCATCTTGCCCGTACTCATTCACAAAAGTCATTACCAAGGGTATTCGGATCATTTTACACATACTCGATTTCCAAAAGATTTTCTGAGGGTATTCTGGTCATTTTACCCTTACCCGATTTGAAAATATTCATAGAAGTTCCATAAGGATATTTTGATCATTTACCAAATACCCGATTCCAAAGATTTTCATAAAAACATTCCAATAAGGACTTTTGGATTATTTTCTAAATACTCAATTCCCAAAAGAGGACTAAATTTAAAGTTTCCAAACACATTTCCATAAAATGTTCCAATAAGGGCATTCCAATCAATTTATGAATACCCGATTCAAAAAATCACCATTTTTTGAAAATCTTAAGTATTTAATCCAAAAGGACTAAATTCATAAAATTCATGCTTTAATCATTTATTAAGGTTTCCAAGCCAATCATGAAGTTCATTCAAGCCCAAAGTGACATAAAAATAATTCTTACTCAAATAAACCTTAAATATATTTTGGGATTTCCAAAATGGTATAAAACATAACATTTCATGGAAAAGAGAAGCATACTTGCTTACAAAAGGTTTTAGAAATTAAAGGGTCTCACCTCGTGTCCTAATTCACTTTTTCCTTTCACGGTCATTCGACCACCGTTTCTACCATTTTCAAAGATTCGTTGGCCATTTATCGATAAACCTACATCAAACATTATTTTTTAGTCAAATCATATTTGGCCGAAAAATAGCCTACATCCAACCAACGTCCTAGATGAGTAGTCGACGTCTAACTGGCGAATAAAGAAAACGTTTAACTTTCGTTCACGTCGGTTTTTTGTCGTTTTTTTTTATTCTTTCATTTTCCTTTTTCCCTTCATATACAAGGGATTCACTTCATAATTCACATTCATTTCATCCAAGATCACACAATTATTCATCCTTAAGCTTATCCTTTTCAGACTAAATTTTTTGAATTTTACTGTTTGATACATGATTTTGTTTTCCACATAACTTCCAATCCACAACTCCAATTTGGCTTTATGATATATCAAAATGACTGTAAGACTCTTAAATTTAATTCTTTATAAGCCCTTTTCAGATTTCTATTTCCTGTGACATGCTACTGGGCAAAAACAGCCCCAGTAGTTTTGGTTCAATTCCACTATATATTCATGCTTTCCTTTATTTTCCTCTAGCCTTTAACACTTTGGAACCATTAATTCATTCAATTTTGCTCCAAATAATCTTGAATTATATGATTTTCAGATTCCAATAGCTCACGAGAATCATGCTTATTCAACACAAATTCACTTCTTCTAATCAAAAGCTAGTATAATTCATTTTTCCAACCAAGTAACTTCCATTTTCACTCTACTTTGATCATCATATCATCAACCAAAAGTAATCCTTCAAACTACCATGCATATTTAGTTCTTCCTCACACAAGACATTATCCATAAACTTCCTAGGCAGCCGGCACACATAAGTTTACGTAAGGTTCATACACAAAGGTCACAAACCCTAACTTTTGATCTATAATCAAGACGTGAAAATCATGTTTTTATGTTAAAACTCATACCAAAATAATCATCATAATAAGATCTATGACTTTAATTCTTGAAGCATAGACTTTTACCTTATATGTGGGATCTCTTGACTTGATTTTGCTCCAAGAACACACACACTTCTTTCTTTCTTTCTCCTTTTTCTTTTTCTTCCTATTTTTTCCTAGCTTTTCTTTCCTTCCTTATAGCTGCACAAAATATGGCTGTTTTCACAAAATTTCCACTGCCATTTTCTAGTCAAAATTGTGACCAAATTGATCACACATTATGGCTAACTTTACACTCGTCATTTTCTCAATTTTCCACCATTTTTCTTATTATTTCTTAAGCTTATTTAATAAGCTTTTCCAATTACATAATCCCATAAATATTTCACTCCTCTAATGAAATTTTAACACCTTCTTTCATCCACTAATCAAAAGAAACCACACATCCCACTTTTCAACCGCATTTTCAATTTTTCTTAGAAATGACCATAATCGAGTCCGAAATGAAAAAATATTTTATTCAACCATTCAACTCCAAAAATTATACTGAATCCATTAGCAATACTTAAATTCTTCAATTCCTCCTCTATTTGTTCAAATTTTGCGGTCAAAGAGGCGGATGTAGTCAAAATGATGAAAATGCCCCTGGTAACCCGGATAACATAATTCACACCAAAACGTACGTTTCATCGCACTAATTAATTTCTCTTATTAGTGTACCCTCAAATTCATTTTTTAATAATAATAGTAGTGATGAGACTCCACTTCATCATAGAGGTCAAGATCAAGGAGTGAGAAGCGTGACCGTGTAAGGACAAGGACCGATGATAAGATCTAGGACCAAGAAGCTCCAAGATGATTTTCAATTGCTCATAAAACCATGCTTGAGGATGAAAGAGGGTTGGAAGGTTGAGGAAGCTAGCCAAGAGTTCATTTTGATGATTATCCAATAAGGACCCCAACAAGAACTCAAGCCGGCAACAAATGTAACACCCCATTACCTAGGCCCACCAGGGCCAAGAATGTCGCCCCGTCTAAAGGACAAGGGGTTATTGTAACTAGGTCACACAATCAAAATAGCGAAATAAAAATGATATTTTAACTTAAAAAACTATTACAACCCAAGAATACCAAAAACAAATCCATAATAAAATCTATCCACTATTATCTCCCCAAAGCATTACACAAAATAAATTATTAGAAAATCTTCCAAAGCACGCAATATCTAGCTACTCATCCCCACAACAGGATCGACCTGAAATCATAGTAAAAAAAATGGTGATGAGACAAAAATCTCAGTAAGTCCGTGTGTGCTTTGAGTGTCGAGTGAAAACAGTTCATGAATACAAAGTATAAAATCTTTATAAGAGAAATGCTGACAAGCAATAAATATTAGTTAAAACCAAGAGTGGCATTTTGGCTTTTCCCGCCATACACAATAATTAAAATCAACCACTCAAAAGAAAAGGTCATGGGTTACCACACGTTAGGCCCCATAACCGATTAGAATGCCGACACTTTCTGCAGACTGACAAAAAGTAGGGATCGGCCTACCGGGCAAGATACTCCTCATTCTCTATACCCAAACAACAACTGGGTGTCCATTCCGGCAAAACACAGTCACTTGACTGAAATAAAAACTGCTAGCTCAGACCGACAAGACTAAGTAGTACTAACATTTCTCTAAGTTGAGTTTATCTTCTAGAGGTGGCCTTCTGCCAAAAGACTCAATCATGCTCTTCAAAACTAGTACTACTAGCCTACCCATATTGAGCACTCAACGTAACTTATCCCACTTGGGGAAAAAAATGAACAAAGTATAGTTCTACTTGAAAATGGCAATTAAGGGTTTCCAAAGTCTTTGTCAAAATCAGTATTAGAAAGAGTTTTAAGTTTGAATCTACTTATTGATTTTCAAATAATTTGTTTGACTAAAATAAGAAAGAAGTCAATCCTCAATTGCCTTTACAGAAATGAGTGTCCTTGCACTCTACATTTGACTTGCCATTAAAAAAAAAAAAATCATTTTTGCATCAAACAGGTTTTATGCAGGAGCTTACCTGATCCTTGCTCACAATAAAGGTCTCCAACAGCTGACCTAACTCCACATAGGGTAAATATAAACCACAATCAAACTCATGCCAAAATCCATTTTCACAAATAAAACTAACTCAACTCACTACTACCATGATTCTAGTGTCCCAGGCTTTAAGGCCAAATAATGAATTAAGAGGTTTATAAGCTAAGGCTAATTTGATATTTAAAATAATTAGTGTTTTGGGAAATAGGTACTAATAAGTTGAAGGGTTAAATCTTGCTAAAATAATTTAGAGTTTATTTGATGAATGATCCTAGGTGGTATTAGGTAAAACAATAATTTATTAATAATTAATTACTGGAAAATAATTGATAATTAAAATTAGTTGAAAATAAAGTTTAATGAGTCTTGATTGAAAGATAATAAATAAATTTTAATAGGTTTCGGTTAAAATATAATAATTAAATTTTAATAATAAATATTTTACTTAATATGATTATTTTCATAAGAGGCTTTATCATTTTATATAATATCTATATATTTTATTTTTCTAGCAAAAGTTATTATTTATTTGACTAAAATATCCTTATTATATATGTAATAATCCAAATCTACCATTCCTGGGGGTTTTTCGAAATTACTAGCAAAAATCATAATATTAAATATTTTATTGAAGGGATAAAATTAGCTTAAGGACAACTAGATCATGATCCTATTGCTAACCACAATCATGAACATATACTCCCTCCAATTCATCAAATCATCCAAATCATAAATATAAGCATAGATCTAAATTTATCAAGGCATGATCCAACCTTTACTAGCATAAACATAATCATGGCTTCAACAATTATACTTGAATATAAATCATATTCACCAACGGTGACATAATCTCTAACATGCTTGATCACATATATCACTCTCTCCATGGAGACATGCATTAAACCCTAAAACATCATAATATCATCCAAGATAAATCATCACATGCATCAACCTCAACTCCATCATATACATACATTCATTCATGCTTCAAACTCAACTCATCACAACAACACATGCTTAAACCACACTCATAGCCCATCTCCTTCCAATATCATCCTAGAGACATGAATTTACAGCCTAAAAAGGGGGTTGAAGGGACTTACTTGATTGATAAGTACCTTGAAGGAATTTCGAATGGATCTCAACTCCTAGATGTCTAAATCTATCCAAGGGAGATGAAGAAAGTATGGCCATTAGTGAAGAAGTCATTCGACCAAGAGGGAGAGGGTATTCGGCCAAGAGAGAGAGAGAGAGAGAGAGAGAGAGAGAGAGAGAAAAGAGAAGAAGAAGTCCATTAGCATGTTTATTCATACACATATGCATTAGAGATCAAATATTAGTGAAGATGAAGCTGATTGAACAAACCTACCTTGAAGGTGTTCTTGAGCCTTCACAAAAATTCTGTTCTTTTTTATCCAAAAGAGCAAGTTGGATTTTGGAGTTTGATGTTAAAAATGGTATGGATGGACTCATGGAAGTGAGTAGATAAAATCTGAAATTTTTTGAAAGAAGTTTGAAGTGGTTTGGAGAGGTATTAGGCGAAAGAAGAAGTAGGTGTTCTTGGTGTAGTATGTGTGCTTGAAGGTTGAAGAGAATGGAGAGAGTTTTGGTTGAAGCTGTCGAAATTCTTAGGGATTAGGGTTGGCCGAACTCTTTGAGGAGTTTTGACAATTGAATTTTCTGGTTTGATAGGAAAAGGAAAAGCTGGCTGTTGAAATCCTAAAAGAGTAATTTAGTGAATCAAATTTGGAAACAAAATATGTTGAGAATATCTTGATCAATGGAGAGCTTTTGATAGCTGTGATGGCCGGCTATTTGATCAGTGTTTTTAGCTGAATGAAAGCTGAGTGAAGAAGGTTAATGGTGGCCGAAAGGAAGGAGTGCAATGGTGAAGGAAAGGTCTGGCTGTTTGAAGGACATTTTATGGAAGGTGGCTAAATTAATATTGCTGGAATTTTGGTATTCAATCAAGGCATGATTGCAGTGATTTGTTGGAGATATTTTCAGGCAACCATGTTTGATTTTCGTGCAGAAGCTTGGGGAAGACAATGGAGTTCAATTCATGGCTGTTTAAGAAAAATTTGTGCAGAAGAAAGATGAAGTTTTGGCCAGGGTTGGAATGGAAAACAAAGCTGGAAAATTCTGTCTAGTGATTTTTGCAAGTTGGAAAGAATTTCTAGGCAGATTTTCTGCCATTGTTCAGTCGATTTTGTAGAAGAGTTTAAGGGGATTTCAGAGGTCTTTCAATGTTGGTTTCCAGCCTTCTTTATGGAGAACATGGCTAAGGAGATGGGTGAATGTGGAAGAAAATAGTTTGGTTTAAGACCACCTAAGCTGCGATTTTGCCCAGAAATTTTTCTGGTTTTACACAACATTTGTGCAGTCTGAAAATGGCTAGAAAAATTCAGATTTCAAGCTGATCAAAAGGGCCATTTTCTAACAGCATTTGGGAGGGAATAATGGCTAAGAATTTCGACACCTTGAAGTCACAAGAAGCTGAAAATTTTCAGTTCATTACATGAAGGAAAATGAACTTAGCTAGAGTGAAGTTTAGAAGGTTCACTAGGGGAATTAATTCTCTTGGAATCCTTCGCCATCTCTTCCACATTTTCGGTCCATAAGATGTCTTTCACTAAGACATTTTGAACCTTCAAAGCCACAACACTTTACTGAAATTTCTGGAATGAAATTGGCTAGAACAAATGTGACCAATCTAACGAATTGAGAATTAAGGAAAATTAAGGATCAAGGAAGAATGAATTCCCTTAGGAATTTTGTGTAGGGTACAAGAATAGGATTAGGGTACTCCTATCATGTCTCCCCTAGGACAATACCTCTACTCTACTCTAAAGCACTTAAGACCAAAAATATAACCTTCCAAAGCAAAAATAAAATTTAATCATGCTAAAATTCCAATGATGGGATTTGAACCCAAGACCTCAAGAATTAAATCCAAAGCTCTAACCACTAAACCACAACAACTTTTGTTCTTATTTTCTCTCTAAAATATTTTTCCTATTTAATCTTCAAGCTATCTCCCTATTTTCACCTCAAGCAAAAATTACCATTTTGCCCTTCTTACTCAATACTCACAACTAAGCCTTCCAGGCCACAAAACACAAATCCAAAGCACATAATTTCATATAAAAATATATTTAAGCATGCAATAAAATATGATATGCATCCCAACCCCCTTACTCTAAGGTTGGTTTCGACTAGGGTTTCACAACAAAGACAGACAAAATTTTACCAAAAGGTGGCCTTCCAGTAGATAGCTGACGCTAGCTTCAACCTGCACAATGACCGGCCCGAGCACAACGCACAACCAGCACCAGCTCAAAAGCCCTAGCCGGCGCCGGCTCAAGCCTGGGCAATCGACGGCTGCCCGGCTGCCCCATGTTTTTTATGTTTTCTCCTGTTTTCCTCCATTTTAAATATTTTGTAAAGACCTATTAAGGGCCTAAATTGTATTAGAATCTTAGGGATTACTTAGCTAGAGTTAAGGTAGTATAAATATAATTTTTAGTGATTTGACAATACAATTCACACACTTTATTCAAATTTGAAGAGAGAGTCTTGAGAGGCCTTAGCCTTCTTGTTCATCTTGTTCAAGACCATGCTTAAGGGTTAGTCCTTCTTATGAATGAGTCTATAAAATCTTTTGGATGATCCAATGTAGTTTCTTTCAATGGGTCTTAGTTGCTTTGCTCTTCTAAGGTTTGTTTGAATTCAATTACTTGGGTGTCTATTTTCTCTATTCTATTTGTTCTTATTTGCCTTTGTTGCTTCAAGGATATTGGGGTGAGATTATAGTAAAACTTTCTACTATTCTTGAGGGTCTTTTAAGCCTAATTCATCAAGGGTTTGATAGAGGGTAGGTTGTCAGTTTAATTTCTCCTTTTTGTCTCAAGAAATTCACTGTTTGGTCCCATGGGAAGATCTGAACTCATAATTAACTAAATCACCCACAACACCAAGAAAAAGCCCACTCAAGAGCATATCAAAGAGTTTGGTATCAGACCAAGGAAAGCTTAGATTCCAATCAAAGCTTGGAAGCAACAAAAAGGAGCCCAACAAAGTTGAAGCAAAAACAAGAGAAATCGCATAACTCAAAAAAATGCTACAAAAAGGTCATGTTATCTTTTCTATTTCTTCATTTTTCCTTGAGAAAATTGCTCCTTAAAGTTAGTATATTGCTTGGAAAAAAATTTATCTTGTGATTGTGGTGAAAATGGGCTTTAATTTGAGTGAAAATATTGGTTGGTTTTGAGTGACGGGATTACAATCAAAGTGTTTGATAAATGTTCCATGATAATGCTTTTGGCTATATTTGGGAACTTTGATTCTTAATTTTTATTCCTTGGGATATTAGAACTTAGTATATCACTCTATTGTTGAATTCTATGCCCATTGAATTCAACTTTACTAGTGCACACTTGTGATCATCTTGCTCTTCATAATCCTAGTTCTAGTTGTTCTTGCTAACTTTTATTTATTTCTTTATTAGAAGTGTTTCTTTATGCATCTAGTGTTTGTTCTTATGTTGATTGAGTCCACATTTCTTAAAATTCTTGATTAAAACTTGTTTGTTTGAGGTGCCTAATAAATGGTTGTTGAAATTCTCCTAAGACCCCCGAATTAGAAAAATCTATCGATTTGTGTGATTTACTAAGTTGGACTAAATCTTTAGTTATTTGAGAGAATTGGGATTGGACAAGAAGGCTTAAGTATTGAGAAAAAGGCAAGAGGGTGAGCCTATTACTAAAAGAGCCTAAGAGAGCAAACACGAGCGTTAAGTGTCCAACCTTTGAGAGCCAATATGCAAGGAAGTGAAATAAGGATTCATTTTTCTTTCTAACCTCTTTTATTTTGCAGGTATAAATAAGTAAATATTCTACCACCATGGCTCATGACCAAGAGATCTCTAGGCCTAACCCAAGTGGACCTAGTAGACCTCAAGAAGAACAAATTGATGCTAAGATTTTGCGTGAAGACTTGCAAGCTATGATGAAGAATATATAAAGTGAGTTTCAAAACATAGCAAGGGAATTGATAAATCATCTTGGGTAATCTTCTACCGTCGCACAAAGGAGAGGCCAAGAGCGATTTGAAGTACCTAGCCTTAGGATGAGGGATGGTGATGCCCATACTCCTCCATTAAATGCCCAACAAAGGGAAGAGTAGGATGAGTACTCTATCGAGGGATTCCAACAAGCTCCTATGAGAAGGGGAATACATGGTATGAGAGGAGGACGAGGTAGGGGTCAAGGAAGGAATGGTGGGAACAACCTAAGGGGGTTAGAAAAAGAATTTGAGGGAGTTGATGAATGGTATAAGGGGGAACAAGTTGAAGCCTTTAGAGAACATAATAGAGGATTGGGTAATAGAGGAGGTAGGAGAGAAAGAAATGATGAGGAGAGGGAGTTGAACCACATTAAATTGAAAGTGCCCATATTCTATTGGCAAGATTGATCCTAAGCATATTTCAAGTAGGAAAGCAAGATGGAGATCTTTCTAAAAAGTCATACCTATAGTGAGAGGTCAAATGTGAGGTTGGCTATCTTGGGATTTTCAGAGTATGCTTTGGTTTGGTGGGAGCAAGTTAGTGCACAAAGGAGACAAATAAGAGTGGAAACCATGGCTAGTTGGAATTTATTGAAAGATATGATGAGGGTTAGGTTTATACCACACCATTACTATAATGATCTTTACCAAAGGCTCCAATCACTCAAGCAAGGGAACAAGAGTGTGGAAAATTACCATAAAAAGATAGAAGTAATGTTGATGAGAGCTCAAATCAATGAGGATCCTAGGGCAACAAGTGTAAGGTTCTTAGGAAAATGAAATAGGGAAGTTGCCAATTTATTAGAATTGCACCTCTATGAACGAGTTGAGGATATGGTGCATGCCGCTATGAAGATTAAAAGGCAATTAAAGAGGAAGGCATTTACTAGACCACCAGTTCCAAACCCCAACACTACTAGCAAGATGCCAATTAAGAAGGATGAAGCCCCAAGCCATTCCAAAGGGACTTCAAAAAACCTAGAAATGATTGGAAGCCTAGGGAGGATCGGAAACCTAGGGAATGTTGGAACAAGGACAAGGGAAGAGCCATGGAAAGGCCACAAAGGAATAAGGATATCAAGTGTTTTAAGTGCCTTAGATATGGACATACTTCCCATGAGTTTTCAAGTAAGAGAACGATGTATACTAATCCCTATGGGGAGGCTTTTACCGACGAAAAAGAAGAGGGAAAAAGGTACCAAGGAGACCAAGAGGGAAATGGGGAAGAGGAAAGTGTTGAAAGAGAAGTTGTTGGTCAAGAATACTCTTTAGTGGGAGTCACAAGAAGGTCATTGAATTCACAAGCCATTGAAGGTCAAGATCACCAATAAAGAGAGAACATTTTCTATAATAGGTGTCTAATCAACAAGACCTTTGTAGTGTTATTATGGATAGTGGGAGTTGCACTAACGTGATTAGTGTAAACTTGGTTGAAGAATTAGACATGAGATGAATTAAACACCCCAAGCCCTATAAATTGCAGTGGTTGAACGATAGCGGGGAATTGAGAATAAACAAATAAGCTTTGGCGTCTTTTAAGTTGGGAAAGTACAAGAATGATGTGCTATGTGATGTGGTACCCATGCAAGTGGGTCACTTGCTCCTAGTGAGGCATTGGCAACATGATAAGCATGTAAAATATGATGGGAAGAAGAATACTTATTCCCTACTCAATGAGGGAGCTAAATTTACCCTTACCCCCATAGCCCCTAGTGAGGTGAACAAAGATCAAAGAATCATGAAGGAGAAAGAAAAGAATAGGGGAGCGCAAGATGTCAAACAAAAATAAGAAATTGAGAGGAAAGAAAAAGAGTTGAGAGAGAGGATGGACAAACAAGTACCTTTGACGATCAAGGATAGGAGTGAGCAAGGACAAGAGAGGTGAGGTAAAAGAAGAGTGAATTATTTTGCAAAAGAAAGTGAGGTCATAGAGGCTATAAAAGCTAAGGAACCGGTTATTCTTCTTTTATACAAAGGTTCTTATGTTTCTACTAATAATTCTACATTATCTTTGCCTAATGAAATTGCAGCTATTCTTCAAGAATTTGAAAATGTTTTTCCAAAGAAACTGCCTGGAGGACTACCACCCATAAAAAGGATTGAGCATCAAATCGACTTTGTGCCCGGAGCGGTCATCCACAACCAACCGGCATATAGAATGCACAGGATTCCAAGGACTATTTTCTCGGATAAGGATACTAAATTCCTTAGCCACTTTTGGAGAGTATTATGAAACAAACTTAATACTAATCTCTCGTTTTCCACAGCTTGTCATCCTCAAACAGATGGACAAACGGAGGTGGTCAACCGAACACTCACCCACAACCGGCGCTAGCTCAAGAGCCCTAGCCGGCTCTGGCTCCAGCCTGGGCAACCGACGGCTGCCCCGCGTTTTTTATGTTTTCTCTGATTTTCCTCTATTTTAAATGTTTTCTAAAGACCTATTAAGGGCCTAAATTATATTAGAACCTCGGAGATTACTTAGCTAGGGTTAGGATAGTATAAATACAACTTTTAGTGATTTGACAATACAATTCACACACTTTATTCAAATTTAAATAGAAAGTCTTGAGAGGTCCTAACCTCCTTGTTCATCTTGTTCAAGACCATACTTAAGGGTTTGTCCTCCTTATGAATGAGTCTATAAAATTTTTTGAATAATCTAATGTGGTTTCTTTCAATGGGTCTTAGTTTCTTTACTCTTCTAAGGTTTGTTTGAATTCCATTACTTGGGTGCCTATTTTCTCTATTCTATTTGTTCTTGTTTGCCTTTGTTGCTTCAAGGATATTGGGGTGAGATTATAATAGAACTTTCTACTATTCTTGAGGGTCTTTCAAGCCTAGTTCATCAAGGGTTTGATAGAGGGTAGGTTGCTAGTTTAATTTCTCCTTTTTGTCTCAAGAAATTCACTATTTTGGTCCCATGGGAAGAGCTGAACTCATAATCAACTAAACCACCCACAATACCAAGAAAAAGCCAATTCAAGATCATATCGAGTAGTCTTTCAAAGATTTAGGGTACGAGTAAAGCAAATCCAATAATTACATCCGGGTCCTGACAAAATATTATTATACCAAAATATTCATCTCATTACACTGATCATCTTTTGTTCTGGCCATTGATACAATTTCTCATTCTATTATAAATAGCGACTAATCGAAGATAAAAAGGAGAGGCATTACATTCTGCCCTCCTTACAAAAAAATTTGCCCTCGAAATTGGTTTAACCTAAAATAATTCTGGACGCTTTTTCAACATCTTCACTTCCATTTCCCAAGTTGCATCTTACACCGGGTGATGATTCCACAACACTTTTACAAGTGGAATTTTCTTATTTCACAATTTCTTTTTAGCACACTCCAAAATCTTAATACGCTTTTCCTCATATTTTGAGCTTGAAGTCATCTTAAAGAATACATGATCTCATTCTACAAATTTCGAATCTCTCTTACGTCAATTCACATAACTTTTCTATCTACTCTTAGCCACCTCCTCTTGCACAAACCTTTGCAACTCTTCATTTTTATCTTACTCTTCCTTCAATTACTGTAGGAAAGTAGGTTGAATAGAAATATTACTCAGCCTTATTTCTCCATCTACTATAATTGTTCCTAATTCTGGAATTCGTATAAAGAGCTAATAAGTTCGCCTTCCTACTAAAGGCATCTGCTACGGTGTTTACCTTTCTAGGATGATACTTAATTGGACACCAAAACTCTTTCAGAAATTCCATGCATCATCGTTGTCTCATGTTCAAATCCTTTTAGGTAAAAAACATACTTCAAACTTTTGTGGTGGGTAAAAATTTCAAACTCAGCCCCATACAAATAATGTCTCCATTTCTTAAAAGCAAACATAATAGCTGCTAATTCCAAATCATGTGTAGGGTAATTCTCCTTATGGGGTTTTAATTTCCTAGAGATATAAGCTATCACATTTCTTTCCCGCATCAATACTCTTCACAATCTTTCCTTCAACACATTCCTATACACTTCATAAGGTTTGTTCATCATCGGTAGTACTAAAACGGGAGCAAAACTTAACCTTTTCTTCAGCTCCTAGAAATTCTCTCTCACACTTCTTAGTCCAAATGTAAGGGACTTTCTTTTGAGTAAGTTGAGTCAAATGTGAAGCTATCTAAAAAAAATCTCTTAATAAACCTCCGATAATATCCTGCTAATCCCAAAAACTCCATATTTCTGTTGGAGTCTCAGGACACTTCCAATTTGTCACCGCTTTAACTTTTTGCAGGGTTTACTGTAATCCCATCTTTAGATATCACATATCTCAAGAATGCTACTTCTTGTAGCTAAAATTCACACTTACTGAACTTTACATACAATTTGGCATCTCTTAACATCCCTAAGACTTTCTGAAGGTATTGTTCATGCTCTTGAGGATTTTTGGAGTACACTAATATATCTTCTATGAATATAATCACAAAATTATCTAAGTAAGGTCGAAATATTCGGTGCACCTAGTCTATGAAAACAACAGGAGCATTAGTAACACCAAAGGGCATCACTACAAACTCAAAATGCCCGTATCGAGTATTAAATGCAATTTTTGGTATGTTTTCTTTTTGAATCCAAATTTGGTGATATCCTTGCCTCAAGTCTAATTTCGAAAATAGCCTGCTCCCTTCAATTGGTCAAACATTTCATCAACCATGGGAAACGGATATTTATTATTTATTGTCACTGCATTTAACCCTCGATAATCTATACATATCCGTAATGACCCATCTTTCTTCTTAACAAACAACACAGGTACTTCTCATAGTGAAGTACTTGGTTGAATGGACCCTTGATCCATTAATTCCTGTGCTTCTTTCGTAAGCTCTTGTAATTCGATAGGTGCTATTTTATAATATGTTCTTGAAATTGATTCTGTCGATGGCACCAAATTAATAGGAACTTCTACTTCTCTCTTCGGTGGTAACTTCTTCAATTCTACTAGAAAAACATCTAAATACTCATTCACAACAGGAACATCTTCAGGTTTCTTAACCACTCCTGGCTTATTAATTATACAAGCCAAGTATTCAGTACACCCTTTTCTAATCATCTTCTGATCCTTGAGTCCCAATATAAAAGCATTACTTTTCCTTCCAGCGTCATCTACAAATTCCAATATATGTTTTCCAAGCTGACAGAAATGTACTACCTTATGTCTATAGTCAACTTGAGCATGATACTGAGATAACTAATCTATGCCCAAAATAGCATCATAATCCTCTATGAGCAGACTTATCAAATCTCCTCCTAAAATTTCATTCTCCACCAAAGTCTTACATTCCTCGTATACTTTCTCACTATTCATTCACTGTCCTTAATGGGGTACTAACAATTACTTTGTAATGAGGTTTCTTCCCCTTTTATCCTTATAGCATTAAGAAATAAATTGGCAACAAAGGAATGCATGGAACCAGGATCTACCAATATTTTAGCATCATGATTCAAAATAAGGAGTGTACATTCCACTACTGTGACATGATTATCCATCTTTTCCAATGCAACTACTTGAGTATTCACTTGTGGTTTAACAAGTCCAAGTCTAGAGATAGAAACTTGTCCTAGGTTCTCCCCTTCTAGTCCTAACCTCTGCCCTTGATTATTTCTTTCCTGGTTAACTCCATCCACCTATCCTTTGAGGGTGAGAGTAATTGGATCTCTTATGCCCTATCTTCCCATAATTAGAGCATCTAAAAGCGGGTTGTCCTCTAATCAGGCCTTCCCTCCTCTATTGCTTTCCTTTCTTTTGCCATCAGAGCCTCCAAGTCTTTTCTAACTCATATCTCAAAGTCCATTTCAATTTCTCCTACTCATATTCTCATTTATTTCAGCATTCTCATTGACTCTAGTAATAGTCTCAATCAACTGTTGAATGGTACCAGCCATTTTATAAAAGATTTAGAACATTGGATTGTCCAAAATTATAAAGTGGGGACCTTCCACATGCGGTTTCTCCACGTTGGCTTAGTATTATTTCAAGTAATTCGCGATAATCGTCCAAAAGTTCATTTAGGAGACATTTGTATAGTTCATACGATTTTTCTGATAAAATGATATACATAGCTCAAGAGCAGGTACAAAAGCAGATATAGTGTTTATAGTAGGATCATGACATATATTCATTCTCGTTAAACACAAAGCCAATACAAAATTTATGTGCCGAGCACACAGTCATATGTACTGGCTGAACTACACATATCCTACTACACATATTCATATCTCATCCTCCTGCTTATCATCATCACTATCTGAGATGGGAGGTCCTGAATTAGTAGAAACTGTATAAGACTCCGCTGTATCAATCGCCTCATCTCCACCTGCATCTAGGTGCAACCAAGCTAATAGTTCTAGGTCTATCTCTAAATCCATCTCAAGCTCCTCAACCATAGGTACCTTTACCTCGGGCACCTCCTGATCCTCTCCCGCCTTCACAGTCTCTAAACCCGGCATCTCCTTCTCAAGTACTCCTGGTACATCTCTACCAAACACCTCATCATCATCTCAGACAACACTACACCGTTGGGGACGCTATCCTCCTAATCATCACCCTGATGGTATGGTTTAATATCGCCATAAACCTTATCAGGATCGCCACCTACCTTCTCTATCTGACTATGTGGCAACGATGTCCTCTCAGGAATAAGTGTCATCTCCAGGCTAAGGTCTCGCACAAACAGAGTAACAACAAGTATTACTAGGTCAAACGAGCTCCTAGTGAGACGGGGTGTATGATGGCGGCCAGAGTTAGGTCCCGTCAAGATAAAATGTCCCAGCACGCCTGCTCAGTAGATCGTCCTAATCTTCCCATCAATGTTACACTCATCCATTAGGTGCCTAGCCTTATCACTCCTATCCGCCATACTTCCACAATGAAAGAGTTCCATCAATCCCTATGATGATACCACAGTTCTATAAAACTAAGCTAAGATACTAATTGTAACACTCCTACTAAAGATAACAACGGAAGTATATTAATACCGAGTATTACCCCGTCCAATTTCCCAAATCAGGGATCTTTATAACGAAAAAAACAAAGTATACAAGGTCCAGATCTATACAATACCCCATACTAATGGTCACATACACACACATAATAGAAAATCTCATTACGTGAAAATTTTCGTATCACATCAGTAATGAGGCATATTATCAAAAGGGAAACGTTCGGACCTAAACTATTGTCACAGTGGTATCGTTCATTTATCTGTAGGTCTGGTCAATTTCAGATCCTACAAAAGGGTAAGATAAAAGACATGTATGAGTAAAAAATCACCCAGTAAGTCCCGTGTGCTAGGGCTTTATGAAAGAACATAGTACATATAACTTTTGTGGAGAAAGCATTTTATTTTACGAACATTTTCCAACTGGAAACAATTCCAAAACTCTTTAAAGAAGATTTTATTCAGAACTCAATCATTTTTGGAAAATAATGTTTCAATTTCAAAACGTTACCCCGATTTTCAAATCACAGGCACTTCTCTAATAAAAGGTCGGCCTACGTGTAAAGCCCACAAGGCTTCACCTTCGACATCACAGTCTTATTGTACTAAGAACACAAGCCTATAGTACTCAACTGTGCATTGTCAAAAGGGTAAGTGCAAACAAGCACAATACCAAGTGATTCAGAATGTTTTTCGTATCACTGTAAACCCAGGGATCCTAATACCAACCTTACTCACTATAAGTCGGGCATCCTAGTACCAACCTCAGTCGCTAGTATCAATGCTAACCTTACTCACTAGTAACAATGCCAACATTACTCACCAGTATTAATGCCAACCTTACTTACCGTATGACTCATCTCAATGTCCTGTCACCCCATTTAGAGTGAGACAATTCCTAGAACTAGGCCAGGTTATTGTCGTCATTTAACTCTAACGTAGGTAGTACAAAGATCAGAGTTCTTGTTGAGTGCTCAACCTCACCACTATCAATCCTTTCGGACTAATCAGGCCAGAGGGTTATCTGATCTCGTAGGATTTTCAAGCAAAACATTTTTGGGGCAAATAACACTTTTTAGAATTTGATCCCACTGACTCACAAGTCAAATCATCATTCACATAGGTTCTGTAAGGCCAATCAAGTATTCCATAGGCACATCAGACCAATAAAACAATTTTAGGGATCAAAAGTCATTTTTCAAAAGTCAATCTCATCAAGGGAGATCATTTTGCAAAACCGTGTCAACCGGTTAAAGAGTTCTTGTCATATATCAAAACAAGTTTCGAAGAGAATTCGAGTCATCCTGCCCGTACTTGTTCACAAAAGTCATTTTCAAGGGTATTCGGGTCATTATACCCATACCCGATTTTCAAAAGACTTTCTAAGGGTATTCGGGTCATTTTACCCTTACCTATTTGAAAAATATTCACAGAAGTTCCAATAAAGATATTTACCGAAGACCTAATTCTAAAGATTTTCATAAAACATTCCAATAAGGACATTTGGATCATTTTCCAAATACCCAATTGCAAAGAGGAACTCATTTCAAGAAATACAGAATTCTAATCCCAAAAGATGACTAAATTCGAAGTTTCCAAACAAATTTTCATAAAATGTTCCAATAAGGGTATTCCAATCAATTTATGAATACCTGATTCAAAAAATCACCATTTTCTGAAAATCCCAAATATTTAATCTATAAGGATTAAATTCACAAAATTCATGCTTTAATCATCCATTAAGGTTTCCAAGCCAATCATGAAATTCATTCAAGCCCAAAGTGGCATAAAAGTAATTCTTGCTCATATAAACTTTAAATATATTCAGAAATTTCCAAAATGGTATAAAACATAACATTTCATGGAAAAAAGAAGCACATTTGCTTACAAAAGGTTTTAAAAATCAAAGGGTCTCACCTGGTATCCTAATTCACTTTTTCCGTTCATAGCCATTCGACCATCGTTTCTACTGTTTTCAAAGATTCATTAGCCATTTATCGATAAATCTACACCAAACATCATTTTCGAGTCAAATCGTGTTTGGTCAAAAAATAGCCGACGTCCAGCCGAGTGCCAGATGGGTAGTCGACATCCATTCGACCGTTAAGGAAAACGTTCAACTTTCGTTCATCGTTTTTTTGTCGTTTTTTCGATTCTTTCATTTTCCTTTTTCCCTTCATATACAAGGGATTCACTTCATAATTCACATTCATTTTATCTAAGATCACACAATTTTTCATCCTTAACTCATCCATTTTCGGACTAAATTTCTGGAATTTCACTGTTTGACATATGATTTTGTTTTGCACATAACTTCCAATCAACAACTCCGATTTGGCTTTATGATATATCAAAATGACCGTAAGACTCTTAAATTTAATTCCTTATAAGCTATTTTCAGATTTCTATTTCTTGTCACATGCTACCGGGCAAAAACAACCCCAATAGTTTTGGTTCAATTCTACTATTCATGCTTTCCTTTGTTTTCTTCTAGCCTTTAACTCCTTGGAACCATTAATTCAATCAATTTTCCTCCAAATAATCTTGAATTCTATGATTTTTAGATTCCACTAGCTCACAAGAGTCATGCTTATTCAACACAAATTCACTTCTTCTAATCAAAAGCTAGTATAATTCATTTTTCCAACCAAGTAACTTCCATTTTCATTCTACTTTGATCATCATCTCATCAACCAAAAGAAATCCTTCAAACTACCATGTCTATTCAGTTCTTCCTCACACAAAATATTAGTCATAAACCTCCTAGGCAGCCGGCACACATAAGTATACATATAGTTCATACACAAAGTTCACAAACCATAGCTTTTGATCTATAATCAAAATATGAAAATCATGTTTTCATGTTAAAACTCATACCAAAATAATCACCGTAATGAGATCTATGACTTTAATTCTTGAAGCATAAACTTTTACCTGGTATGTGGGATCTCTTGGCTTGATTTTGCTCCAAGAACACACACACTTCTTTCTTTCTCTCTCCTTTTTCTTTTTCTCCCTATTTTCCCCTAGCTTTTCTTTCCTTCCTTATAGCTGCAGGAAATCTAGCTATTTTCACAACATTTCCACCACCATTTGCTGGTCAAAATTGTGACCAAATTGGTCACACATTGTGGCGAACTTTACAAATGTCATTTTCTCAATTTTTCACTATTTTCCTTATTATTTCTTATGATTATTTAATAAGCTTTTCCAATTACATATCCCCATAACTATTTCACTCCTCTAATGATATTTTAACACTTGTTTTCATCAACCAATCACAAGAAGTCACACATCTAACTTTTCGACCGCATTTTCAATTTTTCTCAAAAATGACCAAAATTGGGTCCAAAATGAAAAAATATTTTATTCCACCATTCAACTCCAAAAATTCTATTGAATCCATTGGCAATACTTAAATTCTTCAATTCCTTCTCTATTTGATCAAATTTGCGGTCAAAGTTAAGGACGCGATTAAAATGACAAAAATGCCCCCAGTAACCCAGATAGTATAATTCACACCAAAACGCTTGTTTCATCGCACTAATCAATTTTTCTTCTCATTTTACCCTCAAACTCTTATTTTATTAATAATAGTAGCCTTTCAAAGATTTTGGATGCGGGTAGAATGAATCAAATAATTACATCCAAGTACCGACAAAATAATATTATACTAAAATATTCATCACATTACACCGATCATCTTTTGTTCTGACCATTAATACAATTTCCCATCCTATTATAAATAGCAGCTAATCAAAGATAAAAATATGGGGCATTACAATTATGACTACGAGATATGGCAAATGGATGTCAAGACGGCATTTTTAATTGCCATATTAGTGAAGACGTCTATATGTTCCAACCGAAAGGTTTTATTGCTAAAGGCCAAGAACAGATGGTTTGTAAGTTTAAGAAATCCATTTATGGACTTGAGCAGGCGTCTAAAGTATGGAATATTCGTTTCTATGAGACTGTAAAGTCTTACGATTTCATTCAAAACAAGAATGAATCATGTTTGTATAGGAAACTGGGAGGCATAAATGCAGTTTTTCTTGTCCTACATGTGGATTACATTCTACTCATTGAAAATAATATAGGGACACTGTCATCTAATAAGGTTTGACTATCTAGTTAATTTAGTATGAAGGACTTGGTTGAAGTCAGTTATATTCTAGGAATAAAGCTTCTTAGAAATAGGAAGTAGAGAATATTAAGTTTATCCCAAACTATAGACATTGACAAAGATACTGGCCAAATTCATCATGGACTCATGCAAGGGGGCATTGATCCCTTGCAAATATGGGTTGTCTTTTTTCTTCAAATGACTATCTAAAGTCTTAAGAAGAAAATGATAGAATGAGTAGGATTCCCTATGCTTCAGCTGTGGGAAGTCTTATGTATGTCATACTGTGTACTAGGTCAGATATTTTCTTTGCTATAAGCTTAGTTAGCAGAATTAGTCAAACCCAGAGAAGGTTCATTGGCAGGTTGTAAAGCATATTCTCAAGTATCTTATAGGTACAAGAGATTGTATACTGATTTATAGGGCTGATGACTTGGTTCCTACAAATGCAATGAATCTTCCAACTTCTTTTAAAAAAGCAGTTTTATCACAAACTCCTACAAAACTAGAAAAAGCCTTATCTACATTAAATCTAGAAACTTTTGCATTTGTACCAAGATCCTTAATTCCACTTCTAGAAATTCCTAAAAAATTAGCTAGTAAAACTGAAAGCGAACTGGTCAACAGCCTTCACACTAAAGCTTATAATCAATCCAGCAATCTTTTTCATTCAAATTCCTTAAAAACCAGACTTTTTTATAAACATATCCTTATTGCCACTGGTTTGATAGAATTCAAACAAGAACGAAATCTTTCCCAAAATGACAAAGGTATTGCCTACTCTCGATGTCATATTGTCAAAATCCTAGACCTCAACACCTGGCCAATATCAGGTATTTACACCCCCAATTCAGTTTAAAAGTCCTTCAAAACCTCCAACTTACAACTTCATAGATTCCTTAAATACCTGGCACAATTTCTTTTTCCTTAGAGACCTCACTCATACTTGGTTTATCAAATCTGGAAAAGAAATAATTAATCCCACTCCCATATGGTTCTAACATTGGTGGAAAATGTTGGAATGTATGCCCTCTTAAACTAGGTTTCTAATGTAATTTTGACTTATATTAATAATAGTATTTTTCTCAGAATTTGTTTGCGAAATCTTCTTTATATTTGTGCACAATTTTATTGGAAAAGAGCCATTGTGTTTAAGCAAATGGTTCATGTGAATGGAGGTCTTTCACAGTAAGGTATAAACCATGGGATATTTAACACAAACTATTGTTCTTAATCAGATGATAAGAATGGGAATATCATCATGGCAATGTTATTGTGTTATGAATTCTGAATAGGGAATGGCTTTTCTTTAACCAATGAATAGTCTACTCATTTTATAACACAAGTGTATTTCAAATATATAGAACAAGACTTGTAATAGTGGTTTCTAAAAGTACTATATGATAGAAACTCAAACCACTACTACTACAACGTGGACTTGTACTCTACAGGTTGAGTGTAAGTTGGTGGTCTAACAAAGCTAAAAGCATATGCTTTGATATACTATAGTTGAGGTTCTTGAAAAGGATCAATACACTTGTATGTTAGGTATATGTAATTAGTTAGTCAAGACAGACTTGTACAAGAAAGTGTCTATACTATGTTGTCCTTTATAGTTGTCCGAATGATCTAATTATCCAGAACCCTAGGGAATATGACTTGGATATTGGCTTTAGGGTAGCTCCCTTAGAAAGTAGAAATATTCCAAGAAGTCATGGATCATTGGACTAGAAGTCTAAGGATGGTATATGTCTTTTAGTGAGGTGTTAGTACACTTCTTCCTCTCTAAACGTACGGCGATATGTAGAAGGGTATTTTGGTCATTTCACCAGTAGGTTGAAGATATAGCTAATGCAGCATTATCCTTGGGATCAATATTTTCTTATGGTAATATTAGAAAATATTTAAAATGAAATATAGAGCTATTTATATAGCAATGGTATTTTGGTCATTTTAGTAGCTAATGTGATGTGTCTTTTTGCTCCTCAGAATAGCCTATAAGTCCTAATTATTTTAGATCAAAGAAATTGTCATAATAACAAAGGATTTTATTTTATTCAGGAAGTATAATTTATTTTTTGGACTGGAATAAAATAAAGGAACAAAAGAAATTAATTTTATTATCTAGTTTAATTGGTTAATTAATTATTCAAGGCCTAAGCTCAGATTGAATAATTAAGAAATATTGACCTGAGCTTAAACTAGTTAATAAAAGGTTTAATAATTATTTTAGTTCATTTGGGCTCATTAATTATTTATTGGGTTATTTTAATAGACCCAGGAAATAAAAATTAATAGTTATTATTTTTGGGCTCTTTGGGTCCAAGAAAAATAATAAATTATTTTGACCCAATAGCCTGGACTAAAAGGTTATTTTTATTCATGGTACCGAAGAGTTAAGGATTACCCAAACCTCTTCTGTTAATAACCTCCGGATGTTTTGAAATATCAAAACTCCAGTGTTTTGGTTATCTGGTTAAGTGAATAGTCATGGCCTTCAGTTGAACAGTAGACACATGACACCAAAAAAAAGAAAAAAAAATACCAGAGCCTTCTCGTTCTTCTCTCTCGTTCGTTTTTCCTTTCTTTTGTTCCTCTTGATTTTGCTAATCAATAGCAAAGATTCAAGAAGTGCCATTCCTCATCTAGGTTGTTTCGCCAACATAGATTAGGTAGAGGAATATTCTGAGAAGAGAAAAACTTCGCTTATATTCCAAGGAGAAGCCGAAGGATCGCTGGTTTTTCGTCGGAATCATCATTGAGACAAGTAGCCACTCTAGTGATTAGGACCTCATCTTCTTAGGTAAATAGACCTAGGACACGCAAAGGTATTCTCTTTGCCTTCCACTGCGTCGTGTTTGGTGCTTTGTCTGGTTTTACAATGTTGCATGCATGGCTTCTTCTGTCTTCATTACCTTTAGAAAACATTTGGCAGAAACCAAGATGCTCTCTCAAAGCATCATAAAACCCAATTTGAGCAGTATATTAAGGAAAACCAACTTGTACATTTTCCAGGTCATGTTCAATTTTGCAAATTTTTTCTTCATAAGAAAATCTATTTATTCTCAGATGGAATTATAAGTTTGAAACTCTTAAATACGTTCAATATCTCTGTCAAGAAATTAAAATTAAAGGATGGATGTCGAAGTTCTCAGAAACAATTCCAATCAATCCCACTACTCTAGTAAAAAGGAGATAGATGCAAGCTCTACTCCTAGCAAAGAAAAATCCAGAATTTCAAAAGCAGACTTACAGCTTCAACTCTAGATTTTGCAAAATTAGATTCAACTAGTAGCTGAAGATAGTGATTATGAAACTCAACCAGACTTTAGCTTCTTCGACAACGATAATGGTGACATGGATAATCCCACCGGTATTGCAGCAGCATACCTCTGTCAAAGTCTTAATAGCTCGACTCCATTTAAAAAAGAAAATAGAACTCTGACAATTCCAGCTTTATGAAATGTCTAAATTATCTTTTTTTTATTATTGAACTCATTTGTAAAATAATTCATTGCATAGATAAAAGATATGGACCCCTTCATTCCAAACGAATCATGGAACAATTCCTCCTAGTGGCCGACAGCATGATTTCACATGTGATGGACCACTAGCAATAACGCAAGATGCTCTCCGAGAAAGTTATACCACTTAGGCCTATTTAAGGCTCCAATTCCTTCAAGAAATACATAGTGAATTTTACAATCCTTCCAGAGAAAACAACTTGTATGCAGAAATCGATTATCGTCTTTTTAAATTTTGAAACACTGCATTCTAAGATCCTTTGAGATCTTTTGTATCTTTTAAACTTTGAATAAAATTAGTTGAAATATTTTGAAGCATTTGTGAAGTGTTTCCTACGTTCATCAAATTGCATCAAATGGTATCAAAGCATGTTCTTTCTATACTCTTGTATGATTAAGTTCATCATGACCGAGTAAGCCTCCTTATTTTCTCTTTCGATTCTTCATGATGTAGTCTTTTATCTTTTTCTATTATTCTCTTTCTTTATTCTCCCTACTTATTCCTATAACTATGTGGTTGAGTAGTAACTATGAGAGCAGCTCATATATTGGTCAGCCCAAAACAGTTAGATTAAGTCATAGTTTGCCTAGGAAGGCAGTTTAGCCCGAACCCTAGGATGGTCCTGTAGCTTTTGACCATACATAGTAACTAGGTTCATTCTAGGAAGATAATGGGGAGATAAACTTAGAGAAGAATAAAGGAAAAAAATTAAAGACTATTGATTGTCTTGATCAGAAAGAGAAAGTACCCTTCATCCATAGCCTCTAGTTCAAATTTATCTGATATAGATATAGAAACCATATATGACTTAGAAATCAGCTCTCAATTAGATCGCACTAAATCGCGACTGATGAATTTGAAAATTCCAACTCAAAAATTTGACAAATTTTATAAAAGAAGAATTTTTGATTTAGTACAAAATTACAACATCAAAACCACAATATATATATGTATATATATATATATAGTTTCTATTAACAAGCCCTGTGGTACTATTCATCTGTTTAACCCATAAACCTTAGAATTACATAGAAAAAATAAATACATATATTTGCATATAGGATTATTTCAAATAGCTGTAAATATTAGGTATCTCTGGCTCATATTCTATACGGCGCAGCGGAAGAATAAAACGAGATACCATCCCAGGATCCATATACGTGTGGAAAACAAGACATAAAGAGAAAAATGTAATAACTTTTTACCTTTCTTTGATCATTCGAAGAACAAAATTTTTCTTCTTTAAGTCGAGGCGCGATCCAGCAATCCTCTTGATCAAACTCGAGGAGATTTGAACGTCCAACCACTATAATCACAGTGTGTGATTATCTCTAACAGTAATCCACACAGAGGAATACTCAAGTACCAAGATTTTTTGTGCTAGCAGAAAAATAAGGCGGCTAGGGTTCTTCACGTTTTTAGCAAAATGAGAGAGAGAGAGAGAGAAGAAGAAGAAGAAGAAGAAGAAGAAGAAGAAGAAGAAGAAGAAGAAGAAGAAGAAGAAGAAGAAGAAGAAGAAGGTTGTCGTGTGTCTCTAAGGTTTTTCGTGAATCCAACCTCAGTTAGGTTTCGAGCATGTCATACATATAAATCGAAAAATCCTACTAAAATTGAGAATTCTAATCCTATTAGAATTCCTTAATTGTAATTGGAAACATCAAGTTCTCACAATTACAATTTTGGGTCATAAATTATAACTAATTATAATTTGTCCACAACAACTTCTCTTTCTCGCAATTAACCCCGCTATGTTATCAAATAACATCTTGAGTATATAATCATCTATTGTGTGTGACATATTAGGTTTCCCAGTCAATTGGTAGCGAACATGAATTAATCCATACGTCTTTGAGATTAATAATCCATAATTAATTAGAATTAATCATATTGATTCTAATCAGGATTGGTTTATTAATTCATCAATTAATAAACCCATATTTCCAGATCATGAGCGGTATCTAGCAACACATCATGACTACCCAAGAGTCCAGGAAGTCAAATAGCTTAACATGAACCCTTCAATAACAAACTATAGTGCAATTAACTCATTTTACCATACAATATCTCATTCGGTTTGGAATACAGAATTAGTGTCAACTCCCTCTAGAATTCATTCTGGCCTGAATACAATAGTACTTGTACCAGGAACCCACTACTCTATATGTGTATCAATTGAAACTATTTTCAATACACAATCGCCTTGGCCAAGAACTTCTCGAGTAGTAATTCCTACAACTGGCCGTGAGATATTCGCCTCTACTATTAGGAGTGGTGAATCCTTTATTGACCCTCTCAACTACTTTCATTTCCCTTACAATGTACCCAATATCCATCCCATAGGCGACCCTCAATCAAGCTCCAGAGATTGGAATCAAAGTACAATGCTCAGCAAATAAAGTACCTTGGAGATCTCAAGTCTAAGGATACTTGCACGTTTGCTATATTGAGATTATATCACTGGCACTAAGTAGTTATCCATGTGATTATCTCATAGCTAGGTCATCTAATGAACTTATTCCATTAACAAGCATCCATGTGCTAACTTTGAGTATCTCAATACTCACGGATATGAGAACCACCACCTGATCAAATCAGAAAGTCTAACACATGCTAATCTTAACACATTAATGATATCCTGTCTCATTAATACTATGACTATGGACTATTTAAGTACTAACACTATACAATATAGTAGGAATCTCATATCATGATCTCTATCATGATTTCCTTAACACAGTGTTATACTAGGGACTTTATCGAATAGTTATATTATTTAAAAGTAAACAAAAGAAACTGTAAGATAAATAATGTCTTTTGTTAAAATAAAATATGTCATATACAATGTACAAGTGATTGCCTCTAAGGTACAACACTAACAGTAAAACCTCTTTACAGGTTAGGAATTAATTCTCCTATTTGTCGTTTGCTTAGAGATAGTAGACATCTTTTAGCAGTGCTTGAATCTAATGCAGCAAATGGTCCCGTTTATTTTAACCATCATCCTAATTTCACTGTGGATCTCATAGATCCCCATATCCTCAAAACTCTAACCTTAAACATTCAAACAAAAAAATTAGATTTTAAATTAAGATCCAAATCCCTTGGATTAATTTACTGTGTTTATTACAAAGTCATGAAAACCAGCATAAATCTCAAAGCCAAAGCTCATCTAGGAAATCCTAGAGAAACGTGCTTGTTAGAAAACAATTTTGAAAGATCAAACACCTTTGTCCCTCACTTTCGCAAATGGGATGCTATTCTTCATGACTCGAAATGGAATTTTGAACATATAATAAATCCTAAAAGACATTATGAATCAAACAAAATTGATCGAATTACAGAATCCTTTTCAGGCAATATCAAACTTGAATTTAGTTGCAAATCCTTTTCAATAGCATCTTCTTCTTCCTTTCAACGACCCCTCTTTTGAAGTCAGAGTTCTCGAAGATTGAACAGTATGGATTTCTCAGGCAAAATCCCCAAAGTAAATTTTGAAGATAATGTCAGTATAAAATCTTCTAGTCCAACAAAATCTAAAATGTAAATGCCAAAAATGTTACCAGAGGCTTTAATGATGATCTCTTCTGACGATGAATTTGAATTAGATAAAACATACTTGAAATAGATTTGGAATAGCCCTTGTAAACTTAAAATAGATTGGTATTTTGCTATAGTTAAACCTGATGAAAAAATTAGAATAAGAGAAAAGTACTATTCTGATCTCAAAAAATTTAGAAAACATACAGATTTCTTTTATTGGTACGAGTATTCTGGAAAATATAATCAAATTGAATCTATTAATATGATTGCTAAAAAATGGTACATAGCCAAAAATGAAGTAAAAGAATCTATACTCCCTCTACCTGAAGAGATTAAAATTCCTATTGAAAGTCAGATTATAACTTCCTCTCCTTTTAAAATAGAAATTTTTGAAAAATAAGGTGATGTTACTAATAAAGATTTAAATAAAGCAATTCAACAAAATAATTATACAAATCATATATTGATCACTATGGCTAATCAAGTTGAACAATTAGATAATAAATTTACTGTTAAAAAAACACCACGATTAAAGCAATATAACCCTAAACAACCTTTAGATTCTATTCCTATCTTTAAATCAATCTTATATGAAGATACATCTTTAAAATTATCAAAAATCTTTAAAATAGAAGATTCAAATTTTAATATTTTAAAATATTTAAATGAAAAGTTAAAATAGTTAAATACCAAAGATGTTTCTGAAACATCATCCAAAGCTCATATTCGAACAATTAATGATCATGACCCAGAACATTTAAACAAATTAACTTCAAATGCTAAACATTGAAATCCCTATACAAAAAACTATTATCCATGATCCTCTTTCCCCGATGTTCAATTTGAAGAAAGACATTTAGATACCCGAGCAACCTTCTCTGGTCACGAAATTACCGAATGGAATATTGATGGCATGTCTATATATTAAATTCTTAACCACATTCAAGAAATGGCTATGGCTATCACTGCTATAAAATGTCATCATTCATCTCCTTCTAATGTCATCATTCTTCATCTTTTGACTATTGGTTTTTACTGAAATCCTTCATGGGTGCTGGCATAACTATTTGACTGAACACTAACATCTTGAAATTATGAATGCTTCCAAAACAACCAACAAAACCACACTTGATACAAAAGGCCAACCTATTACAACTACCTGATTACCTAAATACTTTTATGTTTACTTTAACACAGCATTTTGTAGGAAATCACCGTCAACAACAAGCTGATAGAGGTTTTGAAATTCTTACAAATTTAACTTGTCATAAGTTATATGATTTTAGATGGTACAAAGATATGTTTTTACAAAAGGTAATGCTTAGACCTGATTGTCGTCATGCTTTTTGGAAAGAACATTTTATTTCTATTTTACCTCCTTTGTTTGCTGAAAAAGTTAAACAAAAGCTTAAATTAGATTGGGGGAATACAATGCCTTATGAAACACTCTCTTATGGTTAATTAATTAATTATGTGAATTAAGTAGGAGTAGAACTATGTACTGACTTAAAACTCAAAGCTCAAATGGAAAGTTTCCATAAAATTCTAAAAAAGAATTAGGAATTTTCTTTGAAATATTTGGTTATGCTCCAATCAGACCTCCATCAAAAGAACTAAAGAAAAAATTTAAATCTAAAAGAACAATTTCTACTAAATCTCCAAAAGAAAAGTTTTACAAAAGCTTTAAAAGAAAGAAAAGAAAAAAAATATGAACAGGACAAAGAATGAATCAAATGTTATTTTTGTGGAAAAAAAGAGGACATAAAGTTGATGGATGTAAACATAGTCATAAAAAGAAAAAGAAAGTAAGTGAACTCTCTTTAAATAATGAAATATTAGATCAAATCTATGCTACTCTTGATGAATCTGAAACTACTTCCAATAATTCAGATACTAGTATAGATGAGACTTTTGAAATCCAAGAAAATTCCTCTAAGAATGAATCCTCTAGTGACATCTCTTCTTGTGGATGTAAAGGAATTTGTATGATAGGAGAAATTAACATGATTAGTTCAAATAAAATCAATGTTATTATTAAAGCTAATAAAGAACTCTTTTTTGAACTTCAAGATGAAAATGTTAAAAGAGAAATTTAATTAAAGTAAAGGAAATGGTTTTAAATCCTAAACTACAAGCAGAACCTTATAATGTAAAGGAAATCTTTGATAGATTTAAAAAGAAAGATAAATAAGATGTAACAATTTCTTTAAAAGATTTATACACCAAAATTAATTCATTAAAACAAGAGATTAAACATTTGAAGGATCAAAATGAGTAAAGAATAACAAATATTAATACTATTAATATAGATCTTTTACATTTAAGAATGGAAAAACATCTTCTTGACGATGCTTTGGATAATACTCTTCTAGTAGAAGAAAATCAAAGAAAAGATTATATTTTTGACATTTCTAGAACCACTTTTCAAAAATGGTACATTCCTATTATTCTCAAAATGGATTATTTTTTTATTAAAATAGCTGCCTTATTAGATTCAGGAGCTGGTGAAAATTGTATTCAAGAAGGTTTAGTTCCTACGAAATATTATGAAAAAGAGCTATTAAATTATATTCTACATCTGGAAGTCAACTATAAATCAATTATAAACTCTCTAATGCTTATATTTGCAATAATTAGTTTTGTTTCGTTAATTCTTTTATTTTAATCAAAGGCCTAAATGAAGAAGTAATTTTAGGAACTCCATTTTTAACTCAGATATATCCCTTTAAATTAGACCAATATGGAGTCCATACTAACATAGGCGATAGGGGTTAAAATCACAGTTATTTTCCTAGTTATTTGAGGCTAAATTGAGACACTTTTAATACAATAACTAGTCATATTCCTTCATATTTGATATTTCCCTTATAAAAGTGCTTTTCTATAATTTTATACAAAAAGAGGTGAAATTTAAAGCTAATTGTATGTTTTTCCAGTACAAACCCAGCACTAGGCCCAGAAATGGACTTGGCGCCGGTCCTGCACTGGCATAATAGAGAAAAACGGAAAAATAATAGAGGAAATAAAGGAGAAATTGGAAGTTAAGTAAAAGAATTGAAAGGGAGAAAGTGGATCAAAGGTCAAACGGCTTACAGCTTCAAACAATGGACAAGACAGAAAAGAAGGAAAAAGAACAAATTCAGTGGGTCCAAGGTGAAGAGAAAGTCAACAAAAACGGAAAAGGAAAAGGACAAAAGGAAAGAAGAGAAAAAGAAGCAATTGCAACAAATCTCGGGTGGCTGGATAGTTTGCAGCTCAATTGAGCCAATGCAAGGAAAATGGCTCAATTGAGCCGACGCAACAAAGAAAAAAGGAAGATTTCGTGCAGCTTTGGTGTCTCGTTGACTGCGCAAGAAAAATAGAGAAAAGCAGCAGTGGTGTGCAACTCAGTGGTGGATCAATTGAGCCAATGCAGGAAGAAGAGAAAAGTCTATTGGCTTTAATGATTTTAATGGCTCAATTGGAAGCCAAATTTCAGCTAATTTCAACATCAAAGAATGCCTTCAGTGACTATGACAAAGTCCAATTGATTTCCAATTCAATTCTCAATTTCAAAAGGCAGTGGAATTTCTTTATATTTCTTTCAATTTTATTTAAATTTTATTAATCTTTTTGGTTTTGAATTTTTAGGCAAATACTTCTTCTTTACTTAGGATTCTTTTAGGAACTTTGTAAGCCTATAAATAAAGGCCAATTATCTTAGGAAAAAGGGGGTGCACAAAGTAGAGACTTAGCTATATTTTTTAGAGTGCATCACCAATATTCTCTAAAGAAATAATTCAAGAAGCATTGATTCTTGGAGGAGTTTTCATTGGAGATTGAAAGGCTTGTCTATGAATATTTATCTCTTTTCTTTATTTTCTTTTTCTTGATCAATAATGATTTTAATTCTTTAATTGTATTTAGATATTATTCTTGGATTTATGATTTTCAGTTAATTTAGTTCTTAGATTAATTAATTATTTTCCTTGGTATTTGATTACAAAATTGATTAATTAATTCCTATTGTTAACTTGCGTGAAAAAGAGGTTGATAATGGTTTTAAGCTAATTAATTTCATATTTGTTATCTCTTATCTTATTTGAAAAATGGGTTAATTGTTTAGAATATTAGTAATCAAAGGTTAGTTGATGATTGCTAAAATATAGATTCATTGATTAATTTCATGCTTTAAATCACCTAGAATATAGGGGTTTATATGAGGATTGATTTTCATGTATCTTTCGGATAATTTAGTCCAGACAGAATATGTTCACTAATTTAACTAAAAGATAGTGATTCCATGAATTGCAAACGAAGTAAGTCTATATTAAATCCTTCATGAGACTAAGATAATAATTGATTGTGATAGTGGCTGAGTGATTCATTGTCATATGTTCTAGGATACTGGTCTAAATTACATAAACCTACATCCTTAAGTTGTTTGTGTTTCTTTAGTTTTTCTTTTTATTATTTTCTCACTTTATTTGGATCGGTTAAACAATAAAAGAAAATTGATTAGTGTGTACTTGTTCCTTTGATGATCGATATACGTTAATTTCCTATACTATGCTTGCATGAGTATACTTGATCACATATGTATTTTGAAATTAATGTTTTAATTAAAACTTGATTAAGGGATGGATTTAAAATAGATGATTTTATATACCCAAAATTTACGCATCAATAGGATATATTCGAGTCACTTTCCCTTTTCTTTTAAGTCCTCAAAGTAAAGATATCAATAGCTTAAAAATGAAAATAATTCTCCGCTAGAATCAAATCAACTTTTTAAAAGAAGATATTAAATAATAAAGAAGCTAACAACAGTTACATTCTCATGAAGTTCAAGATAAGATAGAAGCTCTACAAAAAGACATTGAAAATCAAATCTGTTCTGAGATTCTCACAACTTTTTGGAATAGGAAAAAACATATTGTGGCCTTCCCTACATAGAAAACTTCAATGAAAATATGATATCCACTAAAGCTAGATCAATTCAGATGAATCAAGAACTTCTTGAATATTGTAAACAAGAAATAGTAGGATTACTCAATAAAGGAATAATTAGAGAATCTAGATCCCCTTGGTCTTTTTTTGCTTTTTATGTTAATAACAATGCCGAAAAAGAACGTGGTGCTCCTAGATTAGTTAGTAATTACAAACCTCTAAATAAAGTTTTAAAATGGATAAGATATCTAATTACTAATAAAAGAGATTTATTAAAGAGAACTTACAAAGCCGTTATCTATAGTAAATTTAACATGAAATCAGGTTTTTGGAAGATCCAAATAAAAGAAGAAGACAAATATAAAACAGCTTTTAATGTTCCTTTTGGTCAATATGAATAGAATGCAATGCCCTTTGGCCTTAAGAATGCTCCAAGTGAATTCCATAAAGTAATGAATGATATTTTTACTCCTTACACCTCTTTAACAATAGTTTATATCAATGATGTCCTTGTCCTAGTTACTATGTATGATTGAGAGCTATAAGACCACCCCAGGATCCAGGCCAAACTGCATTCTTAGGCAAACTATGACCTAATCCAACCGTTCTGGGCTGCAATGTACAAGCTACTCTCATAGTTACCATACAACTACATAGTTACGGGAATAAGTAGGGAGAATAAAGGAAGAGAATAATAGAGGAAAAATATTAAAGACTACATCATGCAAGAATAGAAAGAGAAAGTAAGTAAGCTTACTCGGTTGTAATGAACTTATATCATACAAGAGTATAGAATGGATAGGCTCGATACCATTTGATGTAATTTGATGCACCCAGGAAATGCTTCACAAATGCTTCAAAAGATTTCAACTGATTGCTTCAACGAAAATATGATAGCCACTTGCATTTCTTGAAGGAATTGAAGCCTTCAATAAACCTGAGTGGTATAGCTTTCTTGGAGAGCATCTTACATTATTGATGAGTAGTCCATCACATGTGAAGCAAGAATCATGTTTTCGGTCGCTTAGAGGAATTATTCCATGATGCATTTGGAGTGGAGGGGTCCACGACTTTTATCCGTGCAATAAATTATTTTACATATGAGCTCAATAATAGAAAAAGTTAATTTAGACATTTCATACAGCTAGAATTGTTAGAGTTCTCTTCTTTTTTTTTCTTTTTTTTGAATGGAACCGAGCCATTTAGGACTTTCACAAAGGCATGATATTGCAATACTGGTGGGACTATCCATGTCACTATTGTCATTGTCGAAGAAGCTAAAGTCTGGTTAAGTTTCATCATCACTGTCTTCAGCTGCTAGCTGAATCTGATTTTGCAAAATCTAGAGTTGAAGTTGTAAGTCTGCTTTATAAATTATGGATTTTCCTTTGCTGGAAGTAGAGCTTGCATCTGTCTCCTTTTTACTAGGAGTAGTGAGATTGACTAGAATTGTTGCTAAGGACTTTGGCGTCCATCCTTTGATTTTAATTTCTTGATAGAGATGTTGAATGGATTCAAGAGTTTCAAACTTATAATTCTATCCGAGGATAAAAAATATTCTCTTATGAAGAAAAAATTTACAAAATTGAACATGAGCAGGAAAGTGTAAATGTTGGTTTTCTTTAATATACTGCTCAAATTGGGTTTTATGCTACTTTGAGAGAGTATCTTGGTTTTTGCCAAATGATTTCCACCAATGGTAGAACCATCTAGGCATGGAATTGATTCTTTTCTATATTTGATAAACCAGGTATGAGTGAGTTCTTTATGGAAAAAGAAATTGTGCCAGGTATTTAAGTAATCCATGAAGTTATAAGTTGGAGGATTTGAAGGATTTTTAAATGGAATTGGGGTGTAAATACCTTATACTGGCCAAGTGTTGAGGTCTAGGATTTTGATAATACGGCATCGAGAGTAGGCAATACCTTTGTCATTTCGGGAAGGGTTCATTCATGTTTGAATTCTATCGAACCAAAGGCAAAAAGGATATACTAAAAAAAAAAAAGTCTAGTTTTTATGGTGTCTGCATGAAAAAGATGGCTGGATTGATTATAAGCTTCAAGGTGAATGCTGTTGACCAATTCTCTTTTAGTTTTTACCAGCTAATTCTTTAGGAATTGCTAAAAGTGGAATCAAGGATCTTGGTACAAATGCAAAATTTTCTGGATTTAATATAGACAAGGCTTTTTCTGGTTTTGCAGGAGTTTATGTAGAAACTGCTTCTTTAAAAGAAGCTAGATGAGTCATTGCATAAAAGGAATTGTATGTTTTTTGGGTTTTAGTCATTTTAGATTGAGAAAGTGGATCAAAAGGATTCATGGTTAAAGGTGGTCTTGAAAGAGAGGAGCTTGGTAGAGGAGAGTAAGAGGCTAGTAATATAAATCTATTGGCTAGTGCTAATGCTCGAGGCCGAGGATTGTGTTGCACCTTTGCTACTTCTTGCTTATCCTTGCACTCTGTTTATAGATCTGAATTCACCTTTTAGGAAGATAAGAATTCTTATTGCAATTTTATCTTGAGTGTCCTTGCAAAAATTCTCTTGTCAAGAACTTGGGAAGTGAATTAGATTCTCTTTTGATAAATTCAATATTAAAATCAAAACTTAAAAGTAGTGCTTGCCATCCGGCAAAAATCTGTTTGGCAACAAGGTTTTTAACATCTATTTGTAAAATATCTTTTACAACTTTGCAATCAATCGAAATGAGAAACTTTTTATTTTCTAAATTATCTTGAAATTTAGAAATGCATAAAATGATAGAAAGAATTTCCATTTTAATAGTGCTATAGTTTTTCTAACTAGATAGCCAAATAACCGAATGATATCTGGCTAACTGTTCAGGAGAGGAATTGTCTTTTTTCTATTTTAGAATACCTCTATAACCAAGTTCAGAGGCATCTATTTCAACAATCATGAAAGCATTCGGATCTAGAACACCAAGACAATGGAGTTTCTTTACAATTTTCTTGAATTTCTGAACAGTTTGGGTCTATTCTGTACCTTAAGCTATTGGATTTTTGCAAAGGTGCTAATATAAAGGTTCACAGATTTTTCTGAGATTTGGGATGAAATCTGAAATGTAGTTGAGGCATCCTAAAAATCTCTATAGCATGATTTTCTCTTTAATTTCATCAGGGAATTTATCTTCAAATTCTATTACTCTACAAATGGGTTTGTTCTCATGATGTAATTCATGGCCTAGAAACTAGATCAGAGTTTGACATAATTTCAAATTCTTAGCACTCATTACCAGTCCATTTTTTATTATAATTTCACGAAAAGGAGAAAGGTGTTTAAAGTGTTGATATAACGATTCACTAAAAACAAGGACATCATCGATATACACTATTGTAAAAGTAACTAGGTTCATCCTAGGAAGATAATAGGAAGATAGAATTAGAGAAGAATAAAGTAAAAACATGGAATAATGATAGCATGTCTAAACATCAAATTCATAACCACATTCAAGAAATGGCTATGGCTATGATAGGAAGTAAGCTAGCCATTTAGTTCAATCTCAAGAAGAGGAAACAACCTTGCAAGAACCAATGATAAGATCAAGGGCCAAGAGGTTCCAAGGAGATATCCAATTGCTCATACAACCATGTTTAAGGATGGAAGAAATTTGGAAGAATGTTGAAGGAAGCCATGAGCTCAACTTGATGATTATCTAAGAGGAACCCTAACAAAAACTCAAGCCAGTACCAAAGAAAGGGGAAAAAGCTGAAGAACAGCATGAAAGCGCCAAACTGGTGATGGCCCAAGCCAGCTAAGCCGGCATAGGCCCTAATGCCTGAACCGACGCCGGCCCATGTCTGGGCCCCGGCCCTGTTTTGCAAATTTTGATGATTTTCTCCAATTTTTTGCTACTTTAAACACTGTATAAAGACCTTTAAGGCCTTAATTTGTCTTAGGACCATAGAAATCACTTAGCTAAATTTAGTGTAGTATAAATACATCGTTTTGTGATTTAAGAACACAATCTACTTACTTTATTCAAATTTAAAAAGAGAGCCTTGAGAGGTTGTTGCCTCCTTGTTCATCTTATTCAAGACCATGCTTAGGGTTTAGTCCTTCCTTTGAATGAATCTCTAAATCTTGTGGATATCCACTGTAGTTTCTCTCGATTAGGTCTTAGTTGCTTTGTTCTTTTATGGTTTATCTTGAATTCCATTATTTGGGTGCTTATAGTTTCTACTCTTTTACTCTTTATTATCTTTGTTGTTTTAAGGATATTTAGGTGATTCTATAGTTGCAACATCTTTGATAAGGGCTAAAATCATCATTATTTTCCTAGTTATTTGAGGTTGTTTTGAGATAATTTTGTTGTAATAACTAGGCATATTTCTTCCTATTTAACATTTTACTTGTAAAAAGTATTTTTGACAAATTTATGCAGATTTAATTTAATTTTGAGCAAAATTGGAGATTTTCAAAACACACCTGGCACCAAGTCTGGCAAGTGGACCAGGCGCTAGGTCCATTCTGGTCGGCCAGAGAAAAACATAGAAAAATTTAGGGAGAGAACAGAATGCATCTGATACCAGGTGGGTCGACCAAACCTAACACCAGGCTCATTCTGGAGTATGAAAAATCTGTACACGAATTTGGGAATTTCCTAAAAATTTCGGTATTTTCTAATTCCTACTTGGCTAAGATTCCTCAAGCAACGAATTTGACATCAAAGAAGCTTATAAAAGTAAAAGAAAACACAAGGGATAGAAAGTGAATCCAAGTGCATAAATTCCAATCACTCAAAGAAGAAGGAATTCACCAAATCAAAGAAGGTTGTTCAAGAGAGTTTTCAAATGAGAAGAATGAGGCTTGTCTATGAATGCTTCCTTTTATCTTTATTTTATTTTCCTTAAATAATTATCTACCTAATATTTCCATTGTAATTTTACATTATTTTTAGGATTCATGATTTCTTGAATTAATTTAGTCTTTTTATCAATTTATTATTTATCTTGGAATTTGATTGCTTGTTTTTCTTACGGAGTTGGTTGATTAGTTTTTATTATTGACTTGCTTGAAAAAGGGGTTGGTACTGACTTCAATTAATTAATTCCATATTTGTTATCTCTTAACTTGCTTGAAAAGGGGGTTAATTGTTAAAGAACTTGAGTAATCAAATGTTGGCTGATGATTGCTAGAATATGGATTCATTGACTAATTTTATATTTTAAATCACCTAGGAAATAGGAGTTTATATTATGATTGATTTTAATGCATCTTTTGGGTAAATTAGTTGAGACAAAATATGTTAACTAGTTTAACTAGAAGATAGTGATTCTATGGATTGCAAACGAAGTGGGTCTATATTAAATCCTTCATGATGCCAAGATAATAATTGATTTCGATAATTGCTAAGTGATTCATTATCATGTTTTCAAAAGCTTTTGTCTAAATTACATATTTTCACATCCTTGAATTGTATATATATTTTTTATGTTTTTATTTTATCACTTTATTTGGGTCGGTTAAACAATAAATGAAAAGTGATTAGTATGTACTTGTTCCTTTGAGGATCAATACTCGTTAATTCCCTATACTATGCTTGCATGTGTATTTTGGGATTGATGTTTTAATTAAAACTTGACTAAGGGATGGATTTAAATTTTATGATTTTTATACATCCAAAATTTACGCATCAATCTTGCTACTATTCTTATGAGTCTTTGATGCTTAGTTCTTCAAGGGATTACTAGAGTGTAAATAGATAGTTCCCCCCCCCCCTGCAATTTGGCCACAAAAATCCACTATTTTGGTTCCAATGTATGAGTTGAGTTATTAGCCTATTGTTCCATCCATTTAACAACTCAAGATCATATTAAAGAGTTTGCTATCAGAGTAAGAAAAGTTTTGATTCTAATCAAAGCTTGAAATTAAGAAAAGAAGCCCTACAAAGTTGAAGAAAAACAGGGAAAAACTCGTAACTCAAAAAAATGCTTCAAAATGGTCATGATATCTTTGTTATTCCTTAATTTTCCCTTGAGAAAATTGCTCCTTAATGTTAATATAATGCTTGGGAACAAATTTATCTTGTGTTTGTGGTGAAAATGGGCTTGAATATAGGTGAAAATATTTGTTGGTATTAAATAACGGGATTGTAACCAAGGTGTTTGATATATGTTCTATGAGAATGTTTGTGGTTATAGTTGGGAGTTTTAACTTTTATATTTCATTCCTTAGGATGTTGGGACTTGGTATATCACTTTATTGTTGAAATCCATGCTCATTGAACTCATCCTTACTATTTCACACTTGTGGTTATCTTATTCTTCACTTTCCTATTTTCTAGTTGTTTTTATTTCTTTATTCTTGCTAATTCTTGTTCATTTCTTGTTGAACTTGCTTCCTTATGCTTTTAATGTTTGTTCTTATGTTAATTGAGTCCTCACTTCTTGAAACACTTACTTGAAAATTTGTTTGTTTAAGGTACCCAACAAGTGTTAGCTGGATTAAATGGAAAATCCATTAATTGGAAAATCCCTTGAGACCCCTCCTAATTGGAAAATCCATTAATTTTTGTTGATTCACTTAGTTGGACTAAATCTTTAGCTATTGGAGAGAATTAAGATTGAACAAAGAAAGCTTAAGTGTTGAGAAAAAGGCAAGAGGATGAGGCTATTATCAAAAAAGCTAAAGAGGGTAAACACAAGTTTAGAGTGACTATTTTTTAGGGTAAACACACAAGAGAGTGAAGAGTGGATCTATTTCTTTGTTAATCTCTTTTGCAGGCATAACTCATTAACTATTCCATCTATATGGCCCATGAACAAGAAATCCCTAAGCCTAACCCAAGTGGACCTAGTAGACCACAAGAAGAACCAATTGATGCTAGGGTTTTGTGAGGGGATTTAAATGCTATGATGAGAACAATGCATAGTAGGTTTGAATATATGACAAGGGAGATCATGGGATTGAGACATCATTTGGGTCAATCTTTTACCGTGGCACAAAAAAGGGGCTAAGAATGATTTGAAGCTCCTGGTCCTAGAATAAGGGATGATAATGCCCATATTCCTCTGTTAAATGCTCAACAAGGTGAAGAGTTGGATAAGCACTCTATTAGGGGATTTCAACAAGCTCACATGAGAGAGGGAAGATATAGTATGAGAGGAGGTCGAGGTAGGGGCCAAGGAAGAAATGGTGGAAACAATCTAAGAGAGTTTGAGGGAGTTGATGAATGGTATGAAGGGGAATATGGTTATGCCTATGGGGAACTCAATAGAGGATGGGATAATAGAGGAGGTAGAAGAGAAGAAAATGAAGAAGAGAGAGGGATAAACCATATCAAAATAAAGGTACCTACATTCTATGGAAAAAGTTATCTTGAAGCCTATTTTGAGTGGGAAAGCAGAATAGAAATATTTTTTAAGTGTCACACATATAGTGAAAGATCAAAAGTGAGGCTAACTATTTTGCGATTTTCGGATTATGCTTTAGTTTGGTGGGAGCAAGTTAGTGCTCAAAAAAGGCAAATAGGAGTAGAAGCCGTGACAAATTGGAACTTGTTGGACATAATACGAGTTAGGTTTGTTCCACACCACTACTACTATGACCTCTACTAAAGGCTTCAATCACTTTAGTAAGGAAACAAAAGTGTGAAGGATTATCATAAGGAACTAGAAGTAATGTTAATGAAGGCTCAAATCCATGAAGACCCTAGAGCAACAAGGGCTAGGTTTTGGGAGGATTGAATAGGAAAATAGCAAATTTGGTAGAGTGACACTCCTATGATCATTTGGAGGATATGGTTTATGCCACTATAAAGATTGAGAGGTAACTAAAGAGGAGGGCCTTTGCTAAGCCTATACTACCAAATCTGAATACCACTAGCAAGATGCCAATTAAAAGGGATGATGCTCCTAGACTTTTCCAAAGGAAGTACAACAAGCCAAGGGAAGATTGAAAACCTAGGGAAGATTGGAACAAAGGTAAGGGAAAGTCCATGGAAAAGCCACAATAGAATAGAAACATCAAGTACTTTAAGTATCTTAGCTATGGGCTCACTTCCTATGAGTTTCCAAGCAAAAATGTTATGTATACTAACCCCTATGGAGAAGTCTCAACTGACGAAGAAAAAGGGAGAGAAACATACCAAGGAAACCAAGAAGAAAATAGAGAAGAGGAAATTGATGAAGGAAAAGTTGTTGGCTAAGAGTATTCCTTAATTGGAGTCACAAGAAGATTATTGAATTCTTAAACTATTAAAGACCAAGACCATTGATAGAGGTTAAAATCATCATTCTTTTCCTAGTTATTTAAGGTTATTTTAAGATACATTTGTTGTAATAACTAGGCATACTCCTTCATATTTGATATTTTACTTGTAAAAAGTGTTTTTGGCAAATATTTATAGATTTAGGTTAAAATCGAGCAGAAAGTGCATAGAATTAAAATGTACCTGGCGCCAGGCCCAACCAATGGACCAGACATTGGGTCCATTCTATCCAGCAGCAGAGATTGAACGAGCTTCAGGGATTTTTTTCAGAATAGACCTGGCGCCAGGTCTGGTAATTGTACCTGGCACCGGGTCCATTTTGCTTGCTAAGGAAAAGACGGCTAAAAATAGAGCAAAATAGAGGGAAAATAGAGTGTAACTAGGGCTAGGTGAGTCAAAGGTACCCAGGGCTAGGTAAGTTCTGCTGATGGAAATTCTACACATGGAATTAGGACTTATCCAATGATTTTGGTATTTTTCTATTCCTACTCGACCAAGACTTTCTCAGCCACGAAATAGGTATCCAAAAAGCCTATAAAAGCATAAGAGAACACAATGGTTTGAGATTACAACCAAGAAATGTGAATTAAAGAGTAAAAATTTTTATTCTCTCATTGAAGGAGGAATTCACCCAAGACAAGGAAGATTGTTCAAATGGAGTCTTTAAGGAAGAAGAAAGGAGCTTGTCTATGAGCGCTTTCTTTTCTCCTTGTTTTCTTTTTATTTAGCAATGATGTATTCAATATTTTTATTGTAATTTAACATTATTTTAGGATTCATAATTTTAGATTAGTTTAGTTATTTGATCAATTCTTTGTCATCTTTGGTATTTGATTACTTAAATTCATTGGTTATTGATATGAGTTCTTCTAATTAACTTGAGACGATGATGTTAGGAGTTTTACTGCATTGATTTTGTATTTAACCTTAATGGACTTAAGTGACGAAGTTAAGGTTATAGAACTAAGTGATCAAAGGTTAGTTAATTTCACCTCGAGCAAAGAGTTATTAGCTAATTTCATGTTTATAAGAAATTGAGCCTAATGTATGTTTTGGTTAGGATTAGCTTAATTGGAAAATCTGTTAATATAATCAAAATATAGGATTCTATGGATTGGGATATGAAGTGGGATTTACCTAAGTAGAATTATAACTTGTGAGACGATTAAGTTTTACTTTATATTTCTTCATGATGTCAAGATGATAATTAGTTGAGAGAATTGCTAATTAGTTCATTGTTATGTTTTCTAGGATACTTGTCTAAATTGCATAAACTTACATTCTTGAGTTGTATATGTTTCTTTTGTTTTTCTTTTTATTCTTTTTTCACTTTATTTGGGTTGGTTAAACAATGCAATAAAAGTGATTAGTGTGTACTTGTTCTTTTAAGGATCGATACTCATTAATTCCCTATACTATACTTGCGATGAGTATACTTGCTCACATATGTATTTTGGGATTAATGTTTTAATTAAAACTTGATTAATGGATAGATTTAAAATTGATGATTTTATATATCCAAAATTTACACATCAAGTTTTTGGAGTCACTATTGAGGAACAATATCATGAAAGTTTGGATTTTGTTGATTTAACCATATTAATATGTTTATTTGTAAATAAGTAAATATGTATATATGTTCTTTGTGTAAATCGGTGCTATATCTTATTGTTTGTAATATTGTGTGACTTAATTGACTTGCTTATTTCATGATGTACTTGTAAATATCACTAATTTTTTTGTTTAGGTAGTTTGTGAATGTATCTAATGTGTATGTTTTTCTTTTCTTTATTTTTTTTCTATTATTTTCTTTTACCTTTTTGTTTTTTTTTTCTTTTCTTTGTTTTTCAATTATTTTTGTTTGTGTTTTATTTTTATTTTTGATTTGATTTTTGCATGAGGTTGACATCATCATGGACAATTATTTTTGGGCACAAAATTAAAGGAGTTACAATGATGATAGATTGGCAAGATTACAAGCTCACATTAATGTTTTTAGTGAGATATCATTAATAACATTAGTGAATTCTTTTGTGACCAATACAAATTCATCGACTGAGGGACACGAAGAAGCATCTCAATGAATGAGCTCTAACAAGACACAACTAGTAAAGTTGGTTGATGAGATCTTCAATAGGGAATTGAAAATCACAAGCAAATAGTGTACCTCTCGATTCATGGAGTCTATTAATGCAATTGATGATGTGTTTAGCTCACCATGTCTTAAGGAATAAGATCCTTCAACGCTATAGTATAAGAAGGCTTTGGAGAATGGTGGTAATTTCTACCCTTCACCCCAATTTCAGGGAGGTAATTTAGTTTTTGTAGACCATGCCTTGAAAAATAAAGATTTCTTAATCCCATCTTTGAGAACTCAAATACTAAGTTTTAAGGGGAATTTCAATTGTGACAAATCTTTTAAAAGGTTAAAAGGTGATTTCAAGTTTAATGCATTCTTTAAAAACCATGTGCACTTATATGTTGACAAAAATATTTGTGTGTCTAAAGAAATGTTAGAGAAAGAGGTTTATGTGTTTTTCTTTAGTGAGAAAAATTATTTTCATAAACCTTCTATTTCTCAAAAACCTCTGTTCTTTCTACTTTCATTATGCATATCTTCTATTTTGAGCTTTAATTTCTTTTCAAAATGTTTGATGAGGAAGTATGATGAGTGGAAATAGTATTTTTTTTTTTTTTTATGTGTTTTAGGTTTCTTTAGATCTTTTGGTCATTCTTTTGTTTTATCTAGGTTACATTTTTAGTTGTTAGGTGTTATTTTTCCCAAATAAGGAAAATATTTTCTATCTTAAGTGTGGGGGAGTAAGTCGTGTCTTTATTTGCCTTCTTAGGATTTTTTTTTTTAAGTCTTTTTCTTTAGTTTGTTTTCTTTTATTTAGGTATGTTTTTATTTTGTTATTATTTTCCTTATACTTTTATTTATGTTTTTTTTTATAAGAATAAAGTCCTCTTAGACAAGCTCTTTTCTCTATCTCAAGTTTGGATATCTATTGGAATATTATTACACTTGGGAAATATTGCTTAAACTTTTTACCCCCATTATTATTTTTGGTCCCTTTGAAGATGCTTTCTTATGTCTATTTTTTGCCAATAAGGACATTGTCCAATTTAAGTGTGTGGAAGTAGTTTGGTGATATTCTTTGACCAAGTTTTTATCAAGAATCTTGGTGTTTTCTTAGTATTGAGCTGCTTTGGAAAATTTTGGTTTAAAAGATTTTGATTGAAAAATAACTTTGTTGCTAGTTCCTTGAAATTTTTGAAAATTTGAAGATTTAAAAGTTTGAAACTTTTAGAGCTAATTTGCAATGGAAGTACTTTCTTCTCTTTCCTTTTCCTTTTTATTTATTTTGGTCTTCTTGGCTATACTTTTGTTGTTCTCTCTATATATGGCTATTGAGGACAATGTCTAGTTTAAATATGTGGGGGGGGAGGGGGGAGAATGAGGTTGAAGAAATATTTCCATGTCATTTTTGTGAAAATTTTTCAAAAATTTTAGTAGTGTTCATTGTTAAGCAAGGTTGTAATTTTTTTTTTTTTTCTTACTTGGATATGAGTTTTGTCATTCATTAGGTGGAATTTGGTGAAATTGGTTTTATTGGAAAAGACATTTGTCAAGACTAAAGAATTTTGATCAATCTTGTTTATGCATTGGTGTTTAAATATTATTTAACTTATCTAATTGAAATATAGAAGATATGATGCATATAGGAAGAGTTTATTGGCTAACTTTTGTATTATAAGTTTAAATTTTGCTAGCTTTGAGTTATGATGAAAAAAAAAATGTGAGTTATAAAAAGATCTTTGAAAGTGAAGATTGAGGAGAATGTTGAAAAATATAATTTGAGTTGAGAAAAAAAACAATGAGTGAAAACAATACTGTTGTTGGTGTGAATTAGAAAAAAGATTCTTATTGATGATCTTTGAAGACCTTTAGCTGAAAAGGGGGTCAATATGGGGAGAAGTAGCAAGTGTATACGATGCACTCTCTTGAGGCTATCCCGAAGGCAAAAAAGGCACGTAAGAGTATAGGAAAAAATAATTGTGGAAAAAATAATGAGTGATGGCTGTAAAGGGGGCCAATACGGTGTATGAAGAGAAATCCATACACTTGAGACTATCAATTCCCTACGTCATTGAAAAACTTTGAGAGAAAAAATTTTGAGTGCTTTCCTCACATCATAATTTAAGTGTGCAATTTTTGAATTAATAATGCTTAAGTTGGTAGACGGCTTGACTTATGTGATTCATGTTATCTATATTTTTACTGGAAAAGTGAAATGACTTTCTTAGACTAAGGAATGCACTTGAGTAATTTGACTTTAAGAGTTTTGTAATGTCTTGGCTAATGTTTCAAAATGTGAAATTGTTTTCAAAGGGTATGAATGACAAGGGTTGTATCTAAAGTTTGAAAGGAAGACATGATCTTTACTATGGTAAAGAAATTTTTTGAATGAGAAGAAAACCTTGTGTTATCTTGATAATTTTTCTTGGATAAAAGTAGTTTGCTTAAGGACAAGCAAATGTTCAAGTGTGGGGGTATGTGATAGGGGTTAAAATCACCATTCTTTACCTAGTTATTTTAGGTTGTTTTAAGATACATTTGTTGTAATAACTAGGTATATTCCTTCTTATTTGATATTTTGCTTGTAAAATGTGTTTTTGGCAAATATGTATAGATATAGGTTAAAATCAAGCAGAAAGTGTACAGAACCAGAATGTACCTAGCGCCAAGCCCAGCCAGTGGACCAGGCACTGGGTCTATTCTATCTAACAATAGAGATTGAACAAGTTTCAGGGATTTTTCCAGAACAGATCTGGCAATTGAACCTGGCGCTGAATCTATTCTGCTTGCTAAGGAAAAAAAGGGCCAAAAACAGAGCAAAATAGAGGAAGAACACAGTGTACCTGGCACCAGGTGGGTCGAAGGTACTTGAGGCCGGATAGGTTCTGGGGGCGGAAATTCTGTACGTGAAATTAGGACTTTTTCAAAGATTTTAGCATTTTCCTATTCCTACTCGACTAAGACTTCCTCAACCACGAAATAAGTAGCTAAAAGGCTTACAAAAGCATAAGAGAATACAAGGGTTTGAGATATACAACCAAAAGAGGTGAATTAAAGAGTAGAAATTCTGATTCTCTCATTGAAGGAGGAATTCACCTAAGCCAAGGAAGATTGTTCAAAGGGAGTCTTCAAGGAAGAAGAAAGGGGCTTGTCTATGAGTACTTTCTTTTCTCCTTGTTTTCTTTTTCTTTAGCAATGATGTATTCAATATTTTTATTGTAATTTAACATTATTTTGGGATTCATGATTGTAGGTTAGTTTAATTATTTGATCAATTCTTTATCATCTTTGGAATTTGATTACTTGAATTCATTGGTTATTGATGTGAGTTCTTCTAATTGACTTGAGACGACGATATTAAGAGTTTCATTGCATTGATTTTGTATTTGTCTAATCTTAATAGACTTGAGCAATGAAGTTAAGGTTATAAGACTAAGTGATCAAAGGTTAGTTAATTTTACCTCGAGTAAAGGGTTATTAGCTAATTTCATGTTTATAAGGAATTAAGCCTAATGCATGTTTTGGTTAGGATTAGCTTGATTGAAAAATCTATTAATATAATCAAAATATAGGATTTCATTGATTGGGACATGAAGTGGAATTTACCTAAGTAGAATCATAACTTGTGAGATGATTGAGTTTTACTTTATATTTTTTCATGATGCCAAGATGATAATTAGTTGAGAGAATTGTTAATTGGTTCATTATTATGTTTTCTAAGATACCTGTCCAAATTGCATAAATTTACATTCTTGAGTTGTATATGTTTCTTTTGTGTTTATTTTTATCCTTTTCTCATTTTATTTGGATCGGTTAAACAATGAAAGAAAAGTGATTAGTGTGTACTTATTCCTTTGAGGATCAATACTCGTTAATTCCCTGTACTATGCTTGCGATGAGTATACTTACTCACATGTCTATTTTGGGATTAATACTTTAATTAAAACTTGATTAAAGGATAGATTTAAAATTGATGATTTTATATACCTAAAATTTACGCATCAACAAAGAAAGAACATATTCGACACAACGTGTCTAATCAACAAAACCCCTTGTAGTGTTATTGTGGATAGTGGGAGTTGCAGAAATATGATTAGTGTAAGCTTAATTGATGATTTGGCATGAAATGGAATAAACACCCCAAACCCTACAAGTTACAATAGTTGAATGATAGTGGGGAATTGAGAGTTAACAAACAAGTCTTGGTATCTTTTGAGATGGGGAAGTACACGGATGATGTACTATATGATGTGGTGCCTATGCAAGCAGGTCACTTACTCTTAGGGAGGCTTTGGCAATATAATAGAAATGTGAAGCATGATAGGAGAAAGAATATTTATTATGTTCTCAAAAAATGGTCCAAATTTACTGTTACTCGCATGCCCCCAAGTGAGATGGACAAAGTGTTAGGAATCCTTATCATGCAAATACAAGTTGCGCAGTGAAATAAGTAAAGAATTCCCACCGAAGATCTCATTTATGCGTAAAAAAGATTGAACGGTGAAAAAAAAATATACCTTATGTTACCTCTGGGAATGAAAAATTTTCCTTTTCTATTCGTTTGTGGCGCGATCCAACAAAAGACTCTTTCGTTCCATCAAAACTCTAAATCTCAATAGTAGAGATTTCTCTAATAGAAATCCACACAAGAATTGTGCACAAGAACACTTCGGGATTTTTGCTAGCAAAAATCACTTGGCGGCTAGGATATTTTTCTTTGTTTAGAAGAAGATGAAGAGCACGAGAACTCTCAATTTTTGTCTTACAAAAAAAAAATCTATGTGAATTAACCGGAGATCATCTATCACACGAATTCCATATATTATCATATATATCATCCGCCTTACTATTGGTAATCAGAATCCCCATCCTTATAAGGATTCTTAATTACTAATAAGTATTATGACTATAGTTAATTATAATATAGCTCACAAATTATAATTAATTATAATTTGACCACAATAACTTCTTCTTTTCACAATCAACCCTATAATGTTATCAAATAACATCTCGAGCACTCAATTCTCTATTATGTGTGACCTATTAAGTTTTCTGGTCTATTGATAGCAAAATAGAAATTAATCTAAACATTTTTAAGATTAATAATCCTTAATAATTTTAGAATTAACTTATTAATTCTAACAATGATTGATTTATTAATTCTCTAATTAATATATCCATATTCAACAGATCATGAGCGGTATCTAACAACACATCATGACCACCTAAAAGTCTAGAAAGTTAAGTGGCTTAACATGAACCTTTCAATAGCAAATAACAGTGCAATAAACTGTTTTCACCATACAATATCTCATTCGGTTTGAAGTACGAAATTAGTGCCAACTCCTTCCAGAATAATAAATTAATTCTAACTCGAATATTTTAGTACTTGTTTTAGGAATCCATTACTTATCCCATGTATCAATCGGAACCATTTCCAATATACAATCGCCTTGGCCAAGGACTTCTCGAATAATGATTCCTACAAATGGTCGTGAGATATTCGCCCCTATTATTAGGAATGGTGAATTCTTTATCGACCATCTCAACTACTTTCGTTTACCTCACATTCACCCAATATCCATCCCATAGGCGGCCCTCGATCTGCTTCTAGAGATTGGAATCAAAGTACAATGCTCAGCAAACAAAATACCTTGGAGATTTCAAGTCTAAGAATACTTGCACGTTTACTATATCGAGATTCTATCACTGGCACTAAATAGTTATCCATGTAATTATCTCATAGCTCGGTCATCCAATGTCCTTGTTCTATTAACAAGCATCCATATGTTATCTTTAAGTATCACAATACTCATGAATATGAGAACCACCACCAGACCAAATCAAAAAGTATAACACATGATAGTCTTAATACATTAATGATGTCTTATCTCATTAATACTATTACTAAGGATAATTTAAGTATGAACACAATCCAGTGTAGTAGGAACCCCACATCATAATATCTATCATAATTTCCTTAACATAGTGTTGTACTTAGGACTTTATCTGACAGTTATTTTACATGAAAGCATAAATCAAACAAACTGGAAGATAAAGAATGCCTTTCTTATTTAACAATGCTTAATATACAAAATATATGTGATTACCTCTAGGGCATAACACTAACACAAAGACTAAAGATTCATGAGAAAAAGGGAGTACAAGATGCCAAACAAAAATAAGAATTAGAGAGAAATGAACAAGAAAGGAAAGAGAAAGATTTGAGGGAGAGAATGGGAAGACAAATGCCCTTGACCATCACGGATGGAAGTGAGCAAGGATAAAAGAGAGGAGGTAAAAGAAGAGTGAACTACTTTGCAAAAGGGAGTGAGGTCATAGAAGCAATAGAAGTTAAGAAACCGGTTATTCTTTTTATTTGCAAAGGTTCTTATATTTCTACTAATGATTCTACTTTCTCTTTACCTAATTAAATTGCAGCCATCCTCCAAGAGTTTGATGATGTATTTCTAAAGAAGGTGACTGGAGGATTACCACCCATAAGAGAAATTAAGTATCAAATAGATTTTATATCCGTAGCTGTCATCCCCAACCAACCGGCCTATAGAATCAATCCAGAGAAGGCCAAGGAATTACAAAATCAAGTGGAGGAATTGCTCGAGAAGGAACATGTGAGAGAGAACCTAAACCCATATGCAGTTCCGGTTCTCTTAGTTCACAAGAAGGATGGGATATGGCACATATATGTGGATTGTCGTGCCATCAATAATATCACGGTTAAGCATCACTATCCCATTCATAAATTAGATGACTTGATTGATGAGTTGTTTGGTGCGTGCATTTTCTCTAAAATTTATTTGAAATTCGGTTATTACCAAATTAGGATTAAGGAAGGGGATGAGTGAAAAACGGCCTTTAAAACTAAATAAGGGTCGTATGAGTGGCTTGTTATGCCTTTTGGGTTATCTAACACTCCTAGCACTTTTATGTGTCTAATGCATCATGTTCTAAGTGGAATTTACTGGGAAGTTTGTTGTTGTGTACTTTGATGACATATTAATATATAGCAAATCATATGCAAATCATTTGAATCATCTTCAATGTATGTTTGTTGCTCTTCGAATGGAGAGATTATATGCTAACTTGGAAAATTACTTTTTTTTGTTTGGAGAGGATTATATTTTTTGAGTATGTTGTGAGCGCTACGGGGATTGAGGTTAATGAAGAAAAAGTAAAAGCCATCCAAGATTGGCCACTCCTACCACCACTACCCAAGTTCGTAGTTTCCATTGGCTAGCTAGTTTCTATAGGAGATTCATCAAGAATTTTAGCACTATAGGAGTCCCTCTGACCGAAGTGGTGAAAAGAAATGTGGGATTTAGGTAGGAGAAAGCCCAACAACAAGCCTTTCAAACCCTCAAGGATAAATTGAGCCAAGCTACAATTCTTATCCTACCTAACTTTGAGAATGCATTTGAGATAGAATGTGATGCAAGTAGGATAGGGATAGGTGTGGTTCTAACTCAAGACCGAAAGCCCATTGCATATTTTAATAAGAAATTATCCAGAGTAGCCATCAATTATTCCACTTGTGATAAAAAAAAAAAACTCTTTACCTTGGTTAGGACCCTAGAATATTGGCAACACTACCTATTACCAAGAGAGTTTGTGATCCATTCCGACCATGAGATCCTTAAATACCTCAAAAGCCAATAAAATTTGAACAAGAGGCATGCAAGGTAAATAGAGTTTATTGGGACATTTCTTTATGTCATTCAATACAAAAATGGTAAGAAGAATGTAGTTGTGGATGCACTATCTCGAAGGTATGAACCTTAAAACTCTTTGGATATTAAACTTCTTGGTTTTGAACTTGTGAAAGAATTGTATAATAATGATGAAGAGTTTGGGGATTTTTTCATACTTGTAAGAAATGTGCATTTGCTAAGTACTATAGGCATGATGGTTTCTTGTTTATGGATGCAAGGCTTTGTGTGCCAAATGGGTCCATTAGGGAATTGCTAGTTAAGGAAGCCTATAATAAGGGATTAATGGGACATTTTGGTGTTACAAAGACCTTAGACATCCTTAAGGAACATTTCTTTTGACAATAAATGAGAAGGGATGTGGAGAAATATTATTGTCAATGAGTAATTTGTAGGCGGGCTAAATCTAGATCACTTCCACACATGGTTTGTACACTCCTTTACCTACTCCAAATATTTCAATGGATTTTATCTTAGGATTGCCTAGATCCAAAGGGGGTAAGAATTCCATATTTGTGATTGTTGATCGATTCTCAAAACTAGCTTATTTTGTGGCTTGTTCCAAGACTAATGATATTTCCCATAATGCAAATTCATTCTTCAAATAAGTGGTGAAAATGCATGGGATTCTAAAGACTATTGTATCGGATAAGGATACTAAATTCCTTAGTTATTTTTGGATGGTCTTATGGAATAAACTTGGCACTAATCTTTTATTTTCCACAGCTTGCCACCCTCAAACGGATGGGCAAATGAAAATGGTCAACTGAACACTCACACAACTCTTGAGGACCATCATCAAGAAGAACTTGAAGAATTAGGAAAAATACTTGCTATACATTGAGTTTACCTACAATAGGGTTATTCACTCTACTACTTCTTATTCTCCCTTTGAAATTGTGTATGGTTTTAACCCTCTAACTCCTTTGGATTTGGTTTCTTTACCTATAGGTGAATGGATGAACCTTCATGGAGCCAAGAAGGCGGAACTAGTAAAGACTCTCCATGAAAAGGCGAAAGCAACTATTGCAAAGTGAAATAAAGAGCTCGCACTTAAGCGAAATCAAGGAAGGAAAAATGTTTCATTTGAGCCCGGAGATTGGGTAGGTGCACCTTCACAAAGAGAGATTTCTCACTCAAAGAAGAAGTAAATTAGACCCAAGAGGCGATGGGCCCTTCTAAGTCATTGCCCAAATTGGAGATAATACCTATAAAACAACTTTACTCAGTAAGTATAAAGTGAGTACAACGTTTAACGTTGGTGACTTGACTCCTTTTGATGTAGGTGATGATTCATGGAAGAATCAAATTTAAGAAGGGGGAGATATGATCTTGAGTGGTTAAATGGATGGACCAATGGGTTAATAACTCAACTCATTGTGGAGTTTTGTGGCTAAATTGGAGGGGAAAAAATAACTATCTATCTACACTTTAGCAAACCTTGAAAGAACTAAGCATCAAAGACTCACAAGAATAGTATCAAGATCAACTATAGACTTACCTAAATATCCTTGAAACAACAAAGGTAATTAAGAACAAAAGAGTAGAAACTATAGGCACCCAAATAATGAAATTCAAGATAAACCTTAGAAGAATAAAGCAACTAAGACCTAATCAAGAGAAACCATATTGGATTTATCCATAAGATTTAGAGACTCATTCAAATAGAGGACTAAACCCTAAGTATGGTCTTAAACAAGATGAACAAGGAGGCAAAAGCCTCTCAAGGCTCTCTTTTCAAATTTGAATAAAGTAAGTAGATTGTATTATTAAATCACAAAAAGATGTATTTATACTACTGTAATCCTAGCTAAATGATTTCTATGGTCTTAAGATTAATTAAGGCCTTAAAAGTCTTTACATAGCGTTTAAAATAGAAAGAAACCAGAGAAAATCATCAAAATCTGCAAAATAGGGCCTGGGCCCCAATATGGGGTGGTACCAATTTAGGCGCTAAGGCTAGAGCCCGCTCTTCATTGGAGAACGAAGAATTCACTGCCGATGCTGGCTCAACTGGCATGGGCCGGCACCATTTTGGCACTGTCATGCTATTCTTCGGCTTTTTCTCCCTACTTTGGTGCTGGCTTGAGTTTTTGTTGGGGTTCCTCTTGGATAATCATCAAGTTGAGCTCTTGGCTTCCTTCAACATCCTTCCAAATCTCTTCCATCCTCAAACATGATTATATGAGCAATTGGATATCTCTTTAGAACCTCTTAGCCCTTAATCTTGTCATTAGTCCTTGTAAGGTCATTCCCCCTTCTTGAGATTGAACTAATTGGCTAGCTTGATTTCCATCAGGCTATCACTACTTTGAAATGTCATCATTCATCTCCTTTTGATGCCACCATTCTTCATCTTTTGACTACTAGTTTTATTAGACTCCTTCATGGGCAAATAGCCAAACACCCAAATGATATCTGACTAACTGTTCAGGAGAGGAATCGACTTTTTTCTGTTTTAGAATACCTCCATAACCAAGTTCAGAGACATCTATTTCAACAATTATGAAAGCATTCAGATCTAGAATACCAAGATGAGGGAGTTTCTTTACAATTTTCTTGATTTTCTAAACAGTTTGGGTCTATTATGTACTCTAAGATACTGGATTTTGCGAAGATGCTGATATAAAGGTTCACAGATTTGTCTGAGAATTGGGATGAAATCTGAAATGTAGTTGAGGCATCCTAGAAATCTCTGTAGCATGGTTTTCTCTTTAATTTCATCAGGGGATTTATCTGTAAATTCTAAAAGTATGAGTAACTCACCTTAAATTAATAGAGAATCTTCAACCAATTATTAGGCTCAGGGAGATTTACATCTTTTTTTTTTTTTTTTTTTTGCCTCATGAAATGTATCTAATATAAATTAAACATACTACACATAAGTCCCAAGCTATTTATATAGTTCCCCACTCATAGGATTCATAGTCAAAGTTTGAAAAAGTCAACACCAAGGATGGAACTCTTACCGTTAGGTTAAAAATACTCTTCAATAAGTATGTGCACATTAAAAAATGAAGTAAAAGATTATTATTGCCCTTGTAAAGCCACTATGTAAGTCTAAGGAATTTTTGTCAAAATCTAACTTGATCACCTTTCTCAATCCCAAAATTTTCCACAGCTCCTAATAAGTAATTTAGAATATAATTCTAAAGCTAAATTCAAAATATTATTCTATTTTATGTTCTTTATAAGTTTTCAAGGTTTAGCCCTAATAAAGGTGTTATAAGCTTAATTTATTCCCAGAACCTTACAATTACATATATACTTTATTCCTACAACAATCATACCCCATTTAGGTTAGACTTTCCATAGACCCTTTTATGTACCTAGACCATTATAAGCCCATAAACTCATATTCAAAACTTCTAGTGATTCAAACTCTATCCATAATCTTCTAAATATTAATCATAAACATTAATTCATCTTCAATGTTAACCAAGCAGGCCAATTCTCCAATTTTTTTTCCAAATGCCCTCCTTAAACTTCCTATTTCAAGAATCTAAGTAATTGATAAAACTATTGTAATGTGACATATCTAAAGCATTTTTTAGGTTAATCTAGTCTCCAATTTTATTCAAATAACATAACATAGGCAAGAATTAAAATTCCCCAATTTCTAACCCTAATATTGTCTTAGTTTTACTTAAAACAGAGTGTTTTAAAATTATAAAAATTAAATCATAAATTAATGAAATTTAAACCAGTAGAAATATTAATTTATTATAACTAAATAATATTTAAGATCAAACTTCATCAAATATTATGATTTCACAAAATAAAAATTCAAGAATACTTTCCTATGGATGGTAGCACAATGGAGGAAGAAGGTAGAGAACATTTACCCCAAATACAGTCTTGGAAGGGTGGGGAGACTTTTTGGGGCTAAAGGAATGATCTTGGATTGGAAAGGTATACTTTTATGGGAGTTTGTTAGAGGAAAAAAAATAAGAAGGATAAGAGGAGCTCGAAAGTGGCAGTTGCAAGAAGATGAGAAATAGTAGGCTTTCTGCTACTTTGAAGGCTAGATTTATTTGGATTGGGATTTTTAAAATCACTTTAATTTAAAAAATTATTATTTTATATATTTTCATTTATCAAGAATTGTCATATACTCACAATACATCATATTCTCCCTCTTTAGTCCCACCTTGATCCTACCTGACTCTACATATTTAATAATTTTTATTATATTTTCACAAACTCAACTTAAACTAGTTGATATCCACATGCACTTATCAAAGTCAAGTTAAAAGTTTTGCAAAACGTAGCCAAATTTTAGATAAATTGTAAATTATTCTCATCAATTTTTATTTTAACTAAAATTAATTGAAATAGGAAATTAAAGTCACTAATAATAGATTGCCCTCCTAATAGCCCCTATAAAATTTAAAAAGTTAAAAATGTATCTTAAATTTATTAAAATAATTTTATCCTAATATAATTTTTTCAAAAAGGAAAATTTGTTCAAAAATTCTATTCATACCAAAATATATACTTAAAAGAGCTTAAAATTAGATTTCTATTGCTCTAAACTAATAGACATAATTTTTGAACGAGTGAAGATAGTTTCCAAAAATTGTAAGGACAATATGATCATTTTCTTCTAAAAATAGGCAATTAGGCCTTAACCTCTTATAATTCTACTCCCTATCAAGTATTATTTCATTCTAAGTCATAAATACATCACCCAACATCTAAAATACTCAATGAGATACAATTATGTATATTCACACACTTAAAAAAAAGGCAAGTGCTACAATTTCAATCATTTTACACCTCTAAAATTTGTCATGTGCTAAATGCATGACTTTTACCGAAAACTATCATTATTAGTTCGGAAGAATTAATGGAATGTAAATAATTTCTATAATAAAAAGATAGAATCAAAATTTATGGTTATTTATCAGAATTGAAAATAAATCTATGATATTATTCATCATTTTTCTCCCTATAAAACTATCACATATCATTTATAAAAAAAAAAAATCTCAAACTTTAGTTGTAGGTACAATAAGGTATTAGATTTCAACAGAAGATAATCTAGTCAAGTATGGAGTGCTCAATCTAGAAGTCCTCAAAATTAGAGTAGAAAAATCATTAAAACTTCTATAAGGACTAATGCTACAAAAATTCTAAAATTTAGAAATATTCAGGAAAATACCACCTCAAAAAGTGATGATAATTTTAAATTTCTCTGAATGTTTCTTAATTTCCAAAACTTATGTAGCATTAATGTTTAAAAAATTTTTAAACCTTTTTCCTACTTTGATTTTGATGATTTTTGGATTGAAAGTTTCTCATATTTCATTGTACTTATAGTTAAATTTTGAAATTTCTTTATAAATTATTTAAATTTCAAATAAAATATTTAGATCTAAAATTGTATATATATTTCAATGAAATTATTAAATGTGGGTTTCAATGATTAAACTAAGATTACGAATGAGTTTAAAGGTGTGAAACTCTGTTACATATAAGTTAGCAATGATTTGGTTAGAGTTGGATTATAGAATAAGAATGAGGTAGAATTAGATGCATGATTTAAGTTTGATTAGGGTTTCTAGATTTTAAAGAAAGAGAATGAAAGACTCGATAATTAAAAATTGTGATTCTTTATTAAAATTATAAGTTTTATTTTTTAAATAACTCTTTAAAAAGTACTTCATTATATTAATGAATCAAATAAATACGAGATTTTTTTAAGCCTATTGTTATAATGGGTTATAGCATTCATGGGGTAAACAATTTTAGTTACCTCTAAACTATTTTAAAATCTAGCCCTCTAATTAAAAAAAGAGTGCAACCTCTCATCGAACTCTCAAAACGTCTAGATTTAGCCCTTCCGTCAGTTGACAACAGTCAATTGCTAATTCTTTTAATTATGTAATTCATATATGATTGTATGACATTTTTATGTGTATTTAAGTAATTTATATTACTTTATTAAAAATATATATAATTTTTCTTTATTTTTTAAATGTATTTCTTTTTTTCCTTTCGTTCGTGTATTTTTCTCTCTTCCTCCACATGCAACAGTGGCTGTGTCACAAATTGTCTTTTCACAACTAATCGTGATGCCTACAACTTGGATAGGCCTGAACCAAGGTCACACTGGCCTTTCCCAATTTCGTTTGAATGCTTTTAAGTAAGCTTGAACAAGTTCAGAGTGCTTCATTATGAAAATAATGGAAAACAGCAATGAACATAATGAAAATGACCAAAAAAAATGGCATTTAAATGAAATTAAACAGCACATTGATTGCATGAATGATTGAATTTCATTCATAAGAAAGCATTTACAAAATTTTTCTAACAAATCTAGTTGAGAAGGAACACACAGACAACAATCGACAAAGTATGCTTCTGATCGATCTTGTTTTTCTTCATCCCCTCTATAATAGTCATGGTAAAATTTTCCTAAGGTATAGCATTAGACATTGATCTTTCAATGAGATGGGAAAAGTTTTCCAATTTTCTATAGAACTATCTACATAGAATCTACTTATGAAAATTTATATGCATAGCCTTTAAGGCCTTAGAAAATTTAGAAAAATATAACAAAACCCTATCTAGATATTTACACAAGAAAACAGAGGGAGCCGACATCTAGTTATTGGTTGGTCGTCAACCTTCTACTTGGGCGCAACACTATTCTAAGCACTGGGCATCGAGCACAGTCTAAAACCATGCTAGTTTATGCTAAGTGCCTGGATCGTGCCCAGGCACAGGGTTTGGCCTTTGCCTCAGCACACTTGCCCGATGTCTTTACTGTCTATTTCAGAATTCGATTAAGGACACTCAAGTGTCATCAAACTTAGCTAGTCAATACTTAACACATGTACGAACATTCCTAAGCATACTCGGCCAGACCATGTAAGGTGGTCGAGCACACTTAGGAACATTCGGTCCCTTTAATTTCCTAGACATGTTTGGAAACATACAAGTATTTCATTTACACCTTAGGCACTTCAACTGGGCATAGGCAAGGTTATGCTCATGCAAAAAGACCATCACAAGTCGGTCGATAATATCCTTCTCCCACTTGATTTGGTGATGTCTCATGTTCTTCTTGAAGCTCTTGGGGTTTTCTATATCATTGAGATATCTTACCCAACATTGTTGGCTTTACCACCTTGGAGACAAACCTCCCTTCATGTGCTAATTTTGGTAGCAAAGTTCATGGACCTAGAGGTCTTTGTTGAAGCTCAATTTGTACCCCCTTTGCATCCTCTATCCAATTGATACAAGGTCGTCAACCCGTGTCCTCTACTGAAGTTTCCGTTGGAGTTCTCAGGAGGAATAACATACTGGAAAATTCCCAATAGTACAAGTAAATTCATATATAGAATTTCGATAATGTTGAAGTCCCTCAAAAAATTTATATACAAAATGACACAAAAGTCATCCATTTTCACAACAATAAACGAAGTGCTGCCCTTCACTAGTCCAATCTTGACCTTCGCTATGGGAACAAGTCCCACGATCGGTTTGGCTACCGAGTTCATAAACTTAACTAGGCTTGTACCCTTCTCTAGTACCATGTTTAACCACCTAACTTTCGGACTAACCAAATAATTGTGAGATGCTCTTGTATCCACTAGAGCTCTCATGGTCCTACCATTTACCTAGATATATAAGAATATAAACCTAGATATTTAAGAATCTAAGTCTTTTAGTACTTTGGCCTTTCCCTTTGAGACTTTCTACATTGTTATTGTGGTCTAGGCAACTCCCTTGCCCTTTTCTTTCTTCTTCTCTTGTGCACTCTCTACCAAGGTGTTGTATGAACAAGTAATTGCCCCAATAACACCTTGTTCTTCATCACTTTTATTTCTACTAGGGCTTGCATTTCAGGTGTTAGTTTCCATAGCTTCCACCATCAGTCCCAAGGTGCCAAGTTTTGTGACTGCATTCATAAAGGCCCTTTTAGGATAATTTCAAATGGGATGTGGTTAGTAGCATAAGAAACATTAGAGGTTCCCTATCCATTGCCCACCATCCTACTTCCAATTCCCAATTTGTCCCTCCCTCAAGGTAGATAGCCCATCTCCACCACTTAAACTTGGATGAGGCTGAAAAGTTTGCTTAAAAGGCTTTCTATTCCTTCTTTTGTGTTGGATGGATTCATGCCTCTTACTAGCACTTTGAGGGTTCTTCTTCTGACCGCTTAGAGGTTCTAATTGATAGTCTTCTTGTAACACCCCTACTAAAGATAACAGCGGAAGCATATCAACACCAAGTGTCGCCCTATCTAGTTACCTAGATAAGAGGTCTTTATAACGAAACCAAAAGAGTATACAAGGTCCAGATCCATACAAACATCTCATACTGATGGTCATATATATATAACAAAGCATCTCATACATGCAATTTCCCATACTACACCAGTAACAAGGTACATAATCAAAGCGAGACTGTCTAGACCTATATTGCTATAGGTATAGTATGGGAAATTGCATACTTTCTATCTATATGTAGGCTCAACTTTAGATCCTACAAAAGAAAAGAAATGTGTGAGTGACAAATCACCCAGTGAGACTCGTGTGTGCTAGTGTTTTAATAAAGAGACAGAGTACATAAAACTCTTGTGGGAAAAGCATTTCATTTTCACACTAGAAACAATTCCAAAAACTCTCTAAAGAAGAGATTATTCAAAACTCAATCTTTTTTTTGGAAAAGTGTGTTTCAATTTCAAATTATTACCCCGATTTTCAAATTACAGGCACTTCTCTAATAGAAAGTCGGCCGGTATGCAAAGCTCGCAATCTTTACCTTCAGCGTCACGTATCATTGTACTTAGACCACAGCCTACAACACTTAACCGTGCATCACCAGAAATAAGTACACCGTAGCGTACTACTTAGTATGAACAACAGGTCTACCGCAACATACCAAGTGCACCGCTACACAATCTTACCACCATAAGAAAAGAGTTCCAATCCGGAAGTCAATCACTATCGAGGCGGCAAAGAGTCAAACGCACCGAATGTCCCTGCCCGGCATTCATTGAATGACTTAAAATAATATGCACTCGAAATTGCGGCAATTGCTAGGTGCTAAACAGCTAGCCAGGACAACTCATCTCAATGTCTTGTCGCCCTGTTTGGAGTAAAATAAACTCCAGAACAGATCAGGTTACTTGGAGTCATCTACTTCTAACATGAGCTAGTGCAAAAATCAAAGTCCATGCAGAGTACTCAAAGTTTCCAATACCAACCCTTACTGACTGATCAGGCCAGAAGGTCATTTGTTCCTAAAGGATTTTTAAAACAAACATTTTTAGGGCAAAATATCATTTTCTAGAAATTGATCCCACTGACTTGCAAGTTTGATAATAAATTCCATAGGCTCCACAGGGCCAATCAATTCATTTCATAGGCACATCAGTCCAATAAAGTAATTTTCGGGTTTAAAATATCGTTTTTCAAAAGTCAATCTCATATCGAGAGATCATTTTCTAAAACCATGTCGAAATAGGTTAAAGAGTTCTTTTTGCACATTAAAACAGTTTTCAAGAGTATTCGGATCATTTTGCATGTATCCGATCTCAAAAGTCATTTCTAAAGGTATTCGGATCATTTTACCCATACACGATTCTAAAAGAATTTTCGAGGGTATTCGGATCATTTTACCCTTACCCAATTAGAAAAGTGTTCATAAGAGTTCCAATAAGGATATTTCGATCATTTACCGAATACCCGATTCCAAAGGTTTTTTTAAAACATTCCAATATGGACATTTGAATCATTATCCAAATACCCGATTTCAAAAAAGAACTCATTTCAAGAAATTCAAAATTCTAATCCTGAAAGAGAATTAAATTCAAAGTTTTCAAACACATTTCCATAAAATGTTCCAATAAGGGCATTTCAGTCAATTTATGAATACCCGATTCTAAAGATTACCATTTTCTAAAAATCCTAGGTATTTAATCCAAAAATGATTAAATACACAAAATTCATGCTTTAATCATTCATTAAGGTTTCCAAGCCAATTATAAAGTTCATTTAAGCCCAAAATGGCACAAAATAATTCTTGCTCAGCTAAACCTTAAATATATTCGGGGATTTTCAAAACTATATAAAACATAACATTTCATGGAAAAATGAAGCATACAAGCTTTCAAAAGGTTTTAGAAATAAAAAAGACTCACCTCGTGTCCTAACTTAACTTTCTTTGATTATGGCCTTTCGACCACCATTTTTAATAAACCTACACCAAACATCGTTTTTAGGTTAAATCATGTTTGGTCAAAAATATAGCCGACGGTTAGCCGACGTGCCCGATAGGTAGCTAACGTCCAGCCGACGATTAAGGAAAATGTTCAACTTTTGTTCATGTCGTATTTCTACATTTGTTCAATTCTTTTGTTTTCCTTTTTCCATATCCTTTATCCCTTCATATACAAGGGATTCACTCTATGTTTCTCATTTATTTCATCCAAAATCACTAAATTATTCTTCCTTAAGTTCATTCACTTTCTAAGCAAAATCCTGAAATTTTGTTGCTTTGACACACGATTTTGTTTTGCATATAACTTTCAATCCACATCTCCAATTTGTCTCTATGATATACCAAAATGATCGTAAGACTCTTAAATTTCGTTCTATTTAAGCCCTTTTCTGAGTCTTAGTTCCCTTGACACTCTACAAGACAAAAATAGTCTCAGTAGTTTTGCCTCAATTCTTCTATTCATGCTTTCATTTGTTTTCCTTTAGCCTTTAACACCTTGGGAAATTTAATTCATTCAATTTTCCAACAAATCATCTTTGATTCTGTAATTTTCAGATTCCAATAACTCACAAGAGTTATGTTTATTCAACACAATTCACCTTTTCTAATCAAAACTAGTATAATTCATTTTTCCAACCAAGTAACTTTCATTTTTATTCTACTTTGGTCATCAACTCCTTAACCGAAAACAATCCTTCAAACTACCATAAACATTCAATTCTTCTTCACACAAAACACCATCCATAAACAGAGTAGGCAGTCGGCACATATAAGCATACACAAGGTTCATACAAAGTTCACAAACCGTAGTGGTTGATCCAAAATCAAGACATGAAAATCATGTTTTTATGTAAAAATTCATATCAAAATAATCATCATTCACCCAAAAACAACTTTAGTTCTAGCAAGGTGAGCTTTTACCTTGTACATAAGGCTATATGGTGTGATTTGTTCCAAGAACTTCTCAAGAACTCACACACAACACCAAGAACACACATTAGCCTTTTTCTCCCTCTTGTTTAATTTCTTTTTGTCTTGTTTTTCTTTCTTCATGGCTGCCAAAAATCAGGCTGTATAATAGCCTCTTCTCACCGCCATTCTTCATCAAATTTTGGCCTAGAGAATTTTAATTCAATTAATTGTCTAGTAGCTAATGTATAGGTGTGTTCCAATTGAAAATTTACACCCCATTTCCTTATTTTTCTCCACAAAATGTCTTCTTCTTTTCTTTATTGAGGTTGCCGCCTTCTTGGTTAATTTTTAGCCATTCAACCACCTTTTCATGGTCCAAATATTGGCCAATTGAATTGCACAAGACCTTAATTAAATGGCCCACAAATGATGTGTTCCAATCATAAAAATACACATCATTCTTTTTATTTTGTAATTATTTAATTCCATGCATCTTGCATGAATTCTTCATGCAACCTCTCATAAATTGACATATATCCAAGGTCACCAATCACAAAATGCCACACGCACCAAATTTTTGACCGCATTTTCAATTTTTCTCAGAAATTACTAAAATCGGGTTTGAAATGGAAAAATATTTTACTTTACCATTCAACTTCAAAAACTCTACTAAATTTATTGGTAATACTTAAATTCTTCAATTCATCCTCAATTGGGTCAAATTCAAGGTCAAAGTCACCGGCTCAATCAAAATGACAAAAATGCGCCCGGTGACCCAAATGACATAATTCACATCAAAACGTGCCTTTCATCACACTGATCAAGTTTTCTTCTCAGTGTATCCTCAAATTCTTATTTTATTAATAGTAGTAGACTTCCAAAGATTTAGGATATAGGTAGAACAAATCCAATAATTACATTCAGGTCCCGTTAAAATATTATTATACTAAAATATTCATTTCAATACACCAATCATCTTTTGTTCTAACCATTGATATAAATTCTCACCCTATTACAAGTAGTAGCCAATCAAAGGTAAAATGCAGGGTATTACACTCTCCCCTTCTTTCAAAAAATTTCGTCCTCAAAATTAGCTTACACTTGAAATAATTTGGGATACTTTTTCAACATCTTCGCTTCTATTTTCCAAGTTGCATTGTGCACTAGATGATGATTCTACAACACTTTTACAAGTGAAATTTTCATATTTCTCAATTCGTTTTCAACATACTCTAAAATCTTAATAGGTTTTTCCTCATACCTTAAGCTTGAAGTCATTTCAATAGGCTCTTCATTCAAAATTTAGGCAAGATCTACTACATACTTCTGAAGTTGGGAGAACACGTTATGAATACCTTGAAGCTCTACTGGTAACTCCAATCGATAAGCCACCTTCCCAATCCTCTCGATAATAGGGAATGGTTCGATGTACCTAGGTGCCAATTTCTTCTCTTGTCTTTTGATTCCCAATTGTCGTTGTGGAGTCAACTTTAAGAATACACGATCTCCTTCAACAAATTCTAAATCTCTCCTGCGTCAATCCGTATAACTTTTCTGTCTACTTTGAGCTACCTCCAACTTGGTTTTGATTATCTCTACAGCCTGTCGAACTTTTTCAAGATCGACAGAATCCTATTCACCCATTCTCCGTCCTAAACTTTCCTAATATAACAGGGACTGACATTTCCTTCCATATAAAGCTTCAAACGGGACCATTCCAATTGTTGATTGATAACTATTGTTGTATGCAAATTCTGCATATGCTAAATTATCAATCCACTTAGTTCCAAAATCCAAAGCGCAAGCCAACAACATGTTTTCCAAAACCCTATTCACTCATTCAATCTATCCATCCGTTTGTGGGTGCGCTGCTGTACTGAACTTTAATGTTGTCCCATATCTCTATTGCAATTTAGTCCAAAACTTTGAAGTAATTCTAGGATCTCTATCTGACACAATTCTAGAGAGTACTCTATGAAGTCTAATTACTTCCTCTATATAGATTTTACTTAACTTTTCTAAAGAATCCCATTAGTTGATGGGGATAAAATGAGCATACTTAGTTAGTCGATCTATTATCATCCATATAATATCTCACTGTCCTACTGATATGGGCAATCCTATAATGAAATCTATAGTAATTTCATCTTATTTCCACGATGGGGTAGGAAACATCTATAGTAACACTCCAGGCTGTTGCTGATCAGCTTTCACTTGCTAATAAATTAAACATCAAGTTACAAAGTTCGAAATATCCTTCTTCATACCAATCCACCAATATTATCATTTCAAGTCATGATACATCTTTACTACTCCTGGATGGTTGGTATACTTACTCTGATATGTCTCCGTTAAAATACCTTATCTCATCACAAATAGTTTCGGAATATAATACCAACCCCAGTAATAAATAATTTCATTATTGTCCTTTTAGAATTCATCTCATCCATTATCCACGTCTTTCTGCATCAACTTTTGCAACTCTTCATCTTTATCTCGCTCTCTCTTCAATTGTTGTAGAAAAGCAGGTTGAATAGAGATATTACTCATTCTTATTTCTCTATCTACTACAAATGCTTCGAATTCTAGAATTCGTAATATCCGAAGAGCTGATAAATTCACCTTCCTACTAAGGGCATCTACTACTGTGTTTGCTTTTCCAGGATGATACTTAATTGGACACTGAAATTCTTCCAATAATTCCATCCATCGACGTTGTCTCATGTTCAAATCCTTCTGAGTAAAAACATGCTTCAAACTTTTATGTTCAATGAAGACTTCAAACTCAGCTCCATACAAATAATGTCTCCACTTCTTAAGAGCAAATACAATAGCTGCCAACTCCAGGTCATATGTAGGGTAATTCTCCTCATGAGGTTTTAACTTCCTAGAGATATAAGCTATTAATTTTCTTTCCTGCATCAATACTCTTCCCAATCGCTCTTTTGATGCATCTGTGTACACCTCATAAGGTTTATCCATCATTGGTAATACCAAAATAGGAGCAGAACTTAACCTCTTCTTCAGTTCCTAAAAACTTCTCTCACACTTCTCGGTCTAAACATAAAGAATTTTCTTTTGGGTAAGTCGAGTCAAAGTTGAAGCTATCTTAGAAAATCCCTTAATAAACCTCCAATAATACCCTGCTAATCTCAGAAAACTTCATATTTCAATTGGAGTCTTAGGACGTTTTCAATTTATCACTACTTCAACTTTTGTAGAATCTACTGTAATCCTATCCTTGGATATCACATATCCCAAGAATGCTACTTCTTGTAGCCAAAATTCACACTTGCTAAATTTTGCATATAATTTGGCCTTTCTTAACCTTCCCAATACTTTCTGAAGGTGTTGTTCATTTTCTTGAGGATCTTTGGAGTACACCAGGATATCATCTATGAATATAACCACAAAATTATCTAAGTAAGGTCAAAATGTTCGGTGCATCAGGTCCATGAAAACAGCAGGAGCATTAGTAACACCAAAGGGCAACACTACAAACTAAAATTACCCATATCGTGTGTTAAATGCAGTTTTCGGTATATCCTCTTCCTATATCCAAACTTGGTAATATCCTTGCCTCAAGTCTAATTTCGAAAAACATCTAAATACTTATTCACCACAAGGACATATTCGGGTTTCTTAACCTCTCCCGGCTTATTCATCACATAAGCTAAGTATCCAGTGCACCCTTTCCTAATCATTTTTCAGGCCTTGAGTCCCGATATGAAAGCATTACTCTTTCGTTTAACCTTGCCTACAAATTTCAATATAGGTTTCCTAGGCCAACGGAATTGTACTTATGTCTACAGTCAACTTGAGCATGATACTGAGATAGCCAATCCATGCCCAAGATAGTATGATAATCCTCTATGGGTAAACATATCAAATCTTTTTCCAAAATGTCATTTTCTATCAAGATCTTACAACCCCTATGTATTTTCTCACTATTCATTTGCTTTTCCAATAGGGTATTGACAATCATTTTATATGAAGTTTCTTCCCCTTTTATTCCTATAGAATCAAGAAATAAATTATCAACAAAGAAATGCGTAGAACTAGGATCTACCAATACTTTAGCATCATGATAAAAAATAAGGAGCATATCTTCCACTATAGTGGCATGATTATCCGTCTTTTTCAATGCAACTACTCGAGCATTTACTTATGGCTTGGCAAGTCCGGCTCTAGAGGTAGAAGCTTGTCCTAGGTTCCCTCTTCCTAGTCCTGACCTTTGTCCTTGATTATTTCCTCTAGGTCGACTCCATCCTTCTATCTTTTAGGGGTGAGGGCAATGGAAATTCTTGTGTCTTACCTCCTTATAGTTAAAGTATCTAAAGGAAGGCTGTTCTCCAGTCGAGCCTCCCTTCCTTTACATCTTTCCTTTCTTCTGCCATCGGGGCCCTCCAGATCTTTTCTGACTCATACCCCAAAATCTATTTTGGTTTCTCTCACCTGCCTATTCAATGTCAGCCATTTCTGTTCTGGAAGCCATCTCTACTGCAGCATTATAATGATGGTTAATGCAGTAACAGGGAGCCACGGACGGAAAAAACAGAGACAAAAAAAAAATTAAACGCGAGCCATAAAGGCCATGCGGAAGCGTGAAGATCATACATTTGCGCTCCTTAACCCTTCTAGGTTGAGTAAGAGCGGATTGAACGGCTGGAATCGCCTCGCTTTGCACAGTTGAAGGAGCTTCCGGTTGAACACCCGCTAGCCTTCGACTTCGTCTTGTTTGCATTAACGCTTAGCTCTCCAACTCTCGGGATATTCCTCAGCCTAACCTCTAGTCGGTGAACACTATGGTGAAGAGGAAGGGTCTCAATTCTCCTTGGTTCGTTCGCTATTGGTTAGCAAAGAACAAGGGAAAAACAAGAAGAAGGAGAGAGCCTTATTGAGAGAGAGAGACTCACGTGAGTCTTGTTGCTTGGGCAAGGAAAAATTAGGGTTTTTTTCTTTTCAAAGAGTTGTTTATCTTTGGCCTAAACTAGGTCTCTCAATCTCTGATAAACATCTTCCCGGGATTTCAAAACACCCGGATGTTATCCTGAGAAACAGTTTGGCCTAATCTTAAACTCCTCTTAACCATCTCTGGAAAAAACCCTAAGGTCCAAGCTATTGGGCCAGATAAATATTTATTATTTTTCTTGGACCCAAAAAGGCCCAAAATAATAAATATTAATTATTTATTTTCTGGGCTTACATAAGTAACCCAATAAATAATTAATGAGCCCAAATGAACCATAATAATTAATCTTTAATTATTTATTTCTTGGGCCTATATAAATAACACAATAAATAATTAAACATTAATTATTTCCCTTAATTTAAGCCTAGGTTAATTTCTTAATTATTCATACTGGACCTAGGCCCTGAATAATTAATTAACCAAATAAACTAGATAATTAATTTCTCTCAACTTCTATTTTATTTATTTATTTATTTATTTTATTCCAGTCCAATAATAAATTAGACTTCCTGAATAAAATAAAATCCTCTTCAACTGAGACCAATTCCTCAACCCAAAAATAGTTAGAACTTATGGGCTATCCCGAGGACCAAAAAGACACATCACCTTGGCTGCTAAATGACCAAAATACCCCTGCTATATAAATAGTTGTATTTTGCATTTTAAATATTTCATAATATCACCATAAGGAAATATTGACCCCAAGGACAATGCTGCATTCGCAAAGTCTCCGACCTACAGGTGAAATGACTAAAATACCCCTCTACACATCGCCGTACATTTAGAGAGGAAGAAGTGTACTAACACCCCCCTAAATGACATCTACCATCCTTAGGCTTCTAGTCCAATGATCCACGACTTTCTGGAGTGTTTCCGCTTTCCAAGGGAGCTACCATAAAGCAAACATCCAAGTCATGTTTCCCAGGGCCCTGGATAATTTAGACCATTCGGACAACCACAAGGGGTGATATAGTGCAGAAACTATCTTGTATAAGTCTGTCTTAACTAACTAGTCATACATACCCAACATGCAAATATATTGGCCCTATGATAGAACCTCAACTACAGCAAATCAAAGTATATGCTTCCAGCTTCGCTAGACCACCAACTCATACTCAAGTCGTAGAGTAGTAGTCCACGCTGTAGCGGTAGTAGTCTAGGTTTCTACCATATAGTACTTTTAGAAACCACTACTACAGGTCCTGTTCTACGTATTCGAAATACGCTTATGTCATGAAGTGAGTGGACTACCCACTGGCTAAAGGTAAGCCATTCCCTATTTGGAATTCATAACATAATAACCTAAACATGATAAGGTTCCCAGTCTCATCAATAGGTTAAGAACAAATGTTTATGTGTTAAATAACCCGTGATCCATACCTTACTGTGAAAGATCACCATTCACATGGATCACTTATTTAAACACAATGGGTCTGTTCCAAATGAAAATCGTGCACAAACAAAAAGTAAATTCACAAACAATTTCTGAAAATAAATTCTTTTATTAAATAATTCGATTTTACATCAGAAACCTAGTCTAAGAGGGTATACAATCCAACAATCTCCTACTTGCACTCTAAGATTAGGTAAGTCCATAGGTGCCCACCCCTATGCTCCACCACGACTTCCCGTCTCTGGATGAAATCCCGGATCAGGTGGTACTTCCTCTCGATGTGTTTCCCCTTCTTGTGGTTCCGAGGCTCCTTAGATTGCGACACTGCTCCAGTGTTATCGCAATACATCACAACCGGCCTATCCATATATGGTACGACTCCAAGTTCTGAAAGAAACTTCCGGAGCCAGACTGCTTCCTTGGACGCCTCCGAAGCTGCCACATACTCAGCTTCCATAGTTGAGTCAGCAATACAAGATTGCTTGATACTCCTCCATGAAATTGCTCCTCCAGACAAGGTGAAGACATATCCACTAGTGGATTTTCTCTCATCCTTATCCGCCTGGAAGTCTGAGTCTGTGTATCATGTGGGAACCAAATCATCAGCCCTGTAAACCAGCATATAATCTCTCGTTCCCTTGAGGTACTTGAGAATATGCTTTACAGCTTGCCAATAAACCTCCCCTGGGTTTGACTGATATCTGCTAACTAAGCCCACGGCAAAGCAAATATCTGGCCTAGTACACAGCATGGCGTACATGAGACTTCCCACCGCCGAAGCGTAGGGAATCCTACTCATTCTGTCCTTTTCTTCTTGAGACTTAGGACAGTCCTTCGAAGAAAATGACAACCCATGTCTGCAAGGGATTAGAACTCCCTTGCATGAGTCCATGTTGTACTTGGCCAGCATCTTGTCAATGTATGTCACTTGGGATAATTCTAACATTCTCTGCTTCCTATTTCTAAGAAGCCTAATCCCGAGAATGTAGCTGGCTTCTCCCAAGTCCTTCATACTAAATTGACTAGACAGCCAAACCTTTGTAGATGACAATGTCCCTACATCATTTCCAATGAGTAGAATGTCATCCACATACAGGACAAGAAAAATCACATTGATGCCTTCAAGTTTCCTGTACACGCATGGTTCATCTTCGTTTTTAATAAAACCATAAGACTTTACAGTCTCTTTAAAATGAATGTTCCATACTCTTGATGCCTGCTTAAGTCCATAAATGGACTTCTTAAGCTTGCAAACCATGTGTTCCTGGCCTTCAGCAATGAAGCCTTCCGGTTGGGACATATAGATGTCTTCGCTAAGATGGCCATTCAAGAATGCCGTCTTGACATCCATTTGCCATATCTCGTAGTCATAGTGACAGGCGATGGCAAGGAGGATGCGAATGGATTTAAGCATGGCTACCGGGGAAAAGGTTTCCTCATAGTCGATACCCTCTTTCTGAGTATACCCTTTCGCCACAAGCCTAGCTTTGAAGGTTTCCACCTTCCCATCCACTCCTCTCTTCCTCTTGTATACCCACTTGCACCCAATGGGTTTTATCCCTTCAGGTGAAGCTACAAGATCCTAAACCTGATTGAGGTACATAGACTCAATCTCGGCTTTCATTGCTTCATGCCACAGATTTGCATCGGCATCAGCAATAGCCTCCTTGTATCTAGCGGGGTCTTGTTCCTGATGGTCGGAAACCAGCTCAAAGGCTTCTCCAGTCCATCTATCCGGAACCCTAGATACTCTCCCACTACGACGAGGCTCCATTTGTGCAGGCTCTTGAGGCTGTGCCTCTTCTTATTCCAAAATCGGGTCAGTAGAAGTTGATTCCATAGATAACTTCTCATGCAGTTCCAACCTCGTTGAACCTTTAGTGGAAGTACTTTGATCATCTTCTAAGTATCTAGCATTGGTACTGACTAGTACCTTCTGCTCCTTAGGATGATAAAAGTAGCCTCCTTTTGTCCCTTTTGGATACCCAACAAAATAGCATAATTCTGATCTTGGTTCCAACTTGTCTCCCTTGATCAGTACATAAGTTGGACACCCCCAAATCCTGAGATGATTCAGACTTGGCTTACGCCCAGTCCACATCTCATAAGGAGTCCTAGGTACTGACTTAAAAGGCACCAAGTTCAGAATATATGCCGCTGTTTCCAGGGCATATCCCCAAAAGGACACTGGAAGAGTAGCATAAGACATCATGCTTCGGACCATTTCCATCAACGTCCTGTTCCTTCTCTCAGCTACTCCATTCTGCTGGGGGGTTCCCGGCGCAGAGAGCTGGGATACTATCCCATGATGTACCATGTAGTCCTTGAATTCACCTAGGAGGTACTCTCCACCACGATCCGATCGTAATGTTTTGATTAATTTACCTGTCCGACGCTCCACTTCAGCCTTAAACTCTTTGAACTTGTCAAAAGAGTCAGACTTGCGTCTCATCAGGTAAATGTACCCATACCTAATACAATAATCCGTGAACGTGATGAAGTACTCAAAACCTCCCCTAGCTGGTGTAGACAATGGACCGCACACATCAGTGTGAACAAGACTCAACACCTCCTTGGCTCTATCCGCCTTTGGTGTAAAAGACCTTTTGATCATTTTTCCCATCAAGCAGGATTCACATTGAGGCCAACTTTCCAATCTCAATGAGCCCAAAGGCCCATCATGGATTAGCCTCTGAATCCTGGTTGAGTTAATATGACCCAACCTCAGGTGCCAAAGGTATGAATCATTGATATTGGTCTTTCTCTTCTTAGTTAAAGGTTCAGACAGAGCGTTATTTGATTGGTTGTTAATAGGGTTTAAAAAGAACAAATTTCCATACATGTGCCCAGTACATAAAATTTCTCCATCTCTACTGATAGAAATACCAGAATGGAAAGATACAGAATATCCTTGATTAAAAAGTTTTGCAACTGAAATCAAATTCTGACGAAAACCAGGTACATATAAAATGTCTTTTAAAACCACTATCTTATTACAATCAAAAATAAGATCCAGCTCTCCCACTGCAAGGGCCTAGACTTGTGCTCCATTACCCACTCGAAGCCCATGTTCGCCCTTCTTGAGTCTTCTTATCTTCCTAAACCCCCGCAAGGAGTTACGGATATGATCGGTGGCTCCTGAATCAACAATCCAAGTGGAAGTTGATCCTACCATTGATATGGACTCTAGATAGTAAACATTACCCGTGGGGTTTTTCTTGGCTCGAAGATCCGGACACTTTTTTTCCAGTGTCCCTTCTTTCCACACTTGAAGCACTTGCCTTTTGGTTTGTCCTTGGGCTGGTTCTTGGGTCGGGTCGCTGCATTCCCCTTCTTCTTCTTGAACTTTCTGGGCTTAGGCCTAGTTCTTGAAGAAGAGGCCTTAGCAATCATGGCCTTAGACTGCGGCTTCATAACCTTCTCCGCCATCTGGAGCTCCTTCATTAGTTCAGTCAAACTCATGTTCAACTTGTTCATGTTATAGTTTAACTTGAACTGAGTGAAAGAGCCCGGTAGATATTCAAGAACCATGTCCACTTGGCTCTCGGGGTCAATGACAGCCCCTAAGATTTCTGCCTCCTCGAAAGCAGCAATCATCTTGAGCATATGCTCTCGGACTGATGCTCTCTCAGCCATCTTAGTGTTTACAATTGTTCGAAGAGCCTCCTGCCTTGCGGGCCGGCTCTTGTCCGCGAACATAGTTGCCAACGATTGACTTATATCATATGCAGAAGCCATGTGCTCGTGTTTTGACTGGAGCACATTAGACATGGAAGCTAACATATAGCAACGTGCCATTTCGTCAGCTTTCTTCCATGCCTTTTCAGCCTCTCGCTCTTCAGCGGTGGAACCTTCCCCGATAACAGGCAGGTGTTTCGTAAAGGACATACTTATACTCCCCGGCTGTGAGTATTATGTCCAGGTTCCTTTTCCAGTCCACATAGTTTGGACCCGTTAACTTATTCTCCCTGATAATAACGGCCAATAGACTAAAAGAACCTCCCACCATTTCTGAAAATCGAAAATAAAAGAAAGAAATTAGTTTGTGAAAATAAAATGAAATTTGTGCACTGAAAATAATTTGGCTCTTAGGAAAACTGACATAGCTTCTCGGGAAGATTAACAGTTTCCTAAGTTAAGTGTATTAACCACCACAAATTAATTTCCCTTCTAGGTAATGATCAAAAGAATAACTCCATCGTGGGATGGCCGTTTCCTCTCATTTCCTATGGACATACCTCGCACTATAACCTCCAACGTGGGCTGGCCGATCATAGTACGTGCCCCGGGTTATTAATTACATCCTTCCATTAGATCTAGATCCTTGTGGTATCCCCATCCTATACGGGTTCACTCTCAGGGTGACGCGAGGGGATCCACGATCTCTAATGAGGACCGGGATGGAAGCCGTGGGGCCGTTGGAACCCCTCTCACACTTAGTCTTTTAAAATAAAGGTTTTCTGGAAAATATCATTTTGAAATTTCCATTAAGTTTTTCTTAACTCAAAAATAAAATATCTAAGTCCAATAAAATCTCTATGTCAAGGCTTATATCCTTTGAGAGATTTCCTCCATGGACTAATTTTATATAAGTTAAAACTTAATGATTTCAAAAAATTTCCAATTAAAACTTTCTAGAGACTTTGGTCTCAAGTTTATTTGACAAAATCATTTTTCTAGTCCAAAACAAAACAAAATGGCTCTCCATTTTAATTTACAAAAATATCTAAATCCAATATATTTTCTATGTCAAGGATTAAATCCTTTGAGAAAATATTTAAGGATTAATTTTTGTACCAATTAAAATAACCATTTAGTTTTTAAAGAAAAATATTTTTTCTTGCCAAAACAAAAGGTTCCCAAAGACTTTGGTCTTTGAGGAAAAGCACACATAAGTACATAAAAAAAATAGCATGCTAGAAAACAATAAACGTTTTCATGTTTTTCTATTTTTTTAAACCTAAGTGCTCAAATAATAAAATTAAACACATTAATTAATTAATTAATGATCTTGTTTAATCCTAAAATCCCTTACTAATATTTTTCATGCAAATATATTCCAAGAATATAAATATTACAAAAATATTAACTTCGCCTGATATAGGACCCAAAACGAAAAAGGAAAAAAAAAATTTTTGACTAGCAGTCTACTGCACCGGCCGCACCGGATCCGGGCCCATTTGGCCTGTGGTCCATCGCGGCCGCTGTGCACCATGCGCACCAGATCAGACGCTGCCTTAACCCGCCAAACCGCTCCGCTCCGTGACCCGCACCGAATCTGCCCGCCTTGCTCCGCCCGCGCAAATTGCATTTCAATTCTGCAATTTCATCGGCTCAATTTGCTACAGTAGCGGCTCGGCTCACGCGGCTCAGAAGACGCGGCTCGTGAAACAGAAACAGTGCGGCTCAGCTCCTGGCTTAGGAACAGTGCATCTTCTTCGTTTTTCTTTCTTTCCGCGCGAAAATTTGCAGAGCCTCTGTTCTTCATATTTTGCTCAAAATTTTGGCTTCTTTAGACATTTTTACTTATAAAAACTCATCCAAAACATAACCACAACCGCCTATACCCATTAAAATTGGGTTTACACGATTAAAACATCAAAGCCAAAAATTACAGTATGCTCCTATGCTTCAAACGGTGAAGCTTACATCAAGCCTATCCCATACCAAAACAGCGAAGGATCATAGGCATAATCATCTTCTCCATTTTATTAACTACCATGCTCCCTATATTGATCAAAACCAATGGCTCTGATACCACTTTGATGGTTAATACAGTAACAGGGAGCCACGAACAGAAAAAACAGAGACAAAAAAAAAATTAAACGCGAGCCATAAAGGCCATGCGGAAGCGTGAAGATCATACCTTTGCGCTCCTTAACCCTTCTAGGTTGAGTAAGAGCGGATTGAACGGCTGGAATCGCCTCGCTTTGCACAGTTGAAGGAGCTTCCGGTTGAACACCCGCTAGCCTTCGACTTCGTCTTGTTTGCATTAACGCTTAGCTCTCCAGCTCTCGGGATATTCCTCAGCCTAACCTCTAGTCAGTGAACACTATGATGAAGAGGAAGGGTCTCAATTCTCCTTGGTTCGTTCGCTATTGGTTAGCAAAGAACAAGGGAAAAACAAAAAGAAATAGAGAGCCTTTTTGAGATAGAGAGACTCACGTGAGTCTTGTTGCTTGGGCAAGGAAAAATTAGGGTTTTTTTCTTTTCAAAGAGTTGTTTATCTTTGGCCTAAACTAGGTCTCTCAATCTCTGATAAACATCTTCCCGGGATTTCAAAACACCTGAATGTTATCCTGAGAAACAGTTTGGCCTAATCTTAAACTCCTCTTAACCATCTCTGGAAAAAACCCTAAGGTCCAAGCTATTGGGCCAGATAAATATTTATTATTTTTCTTGGACCCAAAAAGGCCCAAAATAATAAATATTAATTATTTATTTTCTGGGCTTACATAAGTAACCCAATAAATAATTAATGAGCCCAAATGAACCATAATAATTAATCTTTAATTATTTATTTCTTGTGCCTATATAAATAACCCAATAAATAATTAAACATTAATTATTTCCCCTAGTTTAAGCCCAGGTTAATTTCTTAATTATTCATACTGGACCTAGGCCCTGAATAATTAATTAACCAGATAAACTAGATAATTAATTTCTCTCAACTTCTATTTTATTTATTTATTTATTTATTTATTTTATTCCAGTCCAATAATAAATTAAACTTCCTAAATAAAATAAAATCATCTTCAACTGAGACCAATTCCTCAACCCAAAAATAGTTAGGACTTACGAGCTATCCCGAGGACCAAAAAGACACATCGCCTTGGCTGCTAAAATGACCAAAATACCCCTGCTATATAAATAGCTGTATTTTGCATTTTAAATATTTCCTAATATCACCATAAGGAAATATTGACCCCAAGGACAATGCTGCATTCTCAAAGTCTCCAACCTACAGGTGAAATGACTAAAATACCCCTCTACACATCGCCGTACATTTAGAGAGGAAGAAGTGTATTAACACCCCCCTAAATGACATCTACCATCCTTAGGCTTCTAGTCCAATGATCCACGACTTCCTGGAGTGTTTCCGCTTTCCAAGGGAGTTACCCTAAAGCAAACATCCAAGTCATGTTTCCCAGGGCCCTGGATAATTTAGACCATTCGGACAACCACAAGGGGCGATATAGTGCAAAAGCTGTCTTGTATAAGTCTGTCTTAACTAACTAGTCACACATACCCAACATGCAAGTATATTAGCCTTATGATAGAACCTCAACTACAGCAAATCAAAGTATATGCTTCCAGCTTCGCTAGACCACCAACTCATACTCAAGTCGTAGAGTACTAGTCCACGCTGTAGCGGTAGTAGTCTAGGTTTCTACTATATAGTACTTTTAGAAACCACTACTACAGGTCCTGTTCTACGTATTCGAAATACGCTTATGTCATGAAGTGAGTGGACTACCCACTGGTTAAAGGTAAGCCATTCCCCATTTGGAATTCATAACATAATAACCTAAACATGATAAGGTTCCCAGTCTCATCAATAGGTTAAGAACAAATGTTTATGTGTTAAATAACCCGTGATCCATACCTTACTGTGAAAGACCACCATTCACATGGATCACTTATTTAAACACAATGGGTCTATTCCAAACGAAAATCGTGCACAAACAAAAAGTAAATTCACAAACAATTTCTGAAAATAAATTCTTTTATTAAATAATTCGATTTTACATCAGAAACCTAGTCTAAGAGGGCATACAATCCAACATATAACTAGTAGGGTCTATACTTACTAATACTCTTTTCAACTCTGGTCATAAACCTTTCACAAAACGTCTAATCCTGTCTATTTCTAAATGAACTAGGAGTGGGTAATATTTTGACAATCTAGTGAATTTAGCAGCATATTGCCTCATAGTATGGCCTCCTTATCGAAAAGCTTGAAACTCGTCCTCCTTCCTTTCTACTACCCAAATGGGGATAAACTCCTTCTTAAAACTAGTCTTGAAATCCATCAACTCCCACTCTCGTTGATTCATTTCTCTTACCTACCAATCTTAAGCAGGTCCTTTTAACTGAAATGTAGCAAGTTGTACCTTCCTTTACTTTGAATAATTTAGAGCTGCAAAAATTTTCTCCATCTATTTAATCTAATTTTCAACTTCTTGTTCCGAATCAAGTCGCCTTTGAAATTGTGGAGGGTGAAATTTCAAAAAGCGCTCAAGAACTCGATCCGATTCGACTTCACTTTATTGACTTTCCCTACTCATACGCTCATTCACCCTAGTATTTTCATTTGCTCTAGTGGCAGTCTCAGTCAACTATTGGATAATATCAGCCATCTTTTGGAAGGTTTAGAACATAAAATGGTCCAAAGTTGCAAAGTGAGGACCTTCCACATGCAGTTCCTCCACTATTGGTTTAGGGTTATTTCGAATAGTTCACGATGATCGTCCGGAAGTTCGCTTAAGAGGTATCTGTACAATTTATAAGATTTTACCGATACAACAATGTAACATAGCTCAAAATCAATCATAAAAATTGGGCACAGTGCATATAGCAAAAACATAACATATATTCATTCTCATCTATCACAAAGTCAGTACAAAATTTGTTTGCCAAGCACACAGTCATGCATATTGGTCGAACTATACATATCCTACTACATATATCTACATCTCGTCCTTCTACTCCTCATCATCGCTATCTGAAATGGGAGATCCTGAGTCAGTAGAAACTGTATAAGTCTCAGCTGCATTAAATCCCTCATCTCCATACATATCAGGGTGCAACTAAGCCAATACCTCCTCAAACTCCTCGACCATAGGTACCTCTTGATCCTCTCCCGCTTCAACAACCTCTAAACCCGACATTTCCTCCTATAATTCTCCCAGAATATCCCTGCCAAATACCTTCTCATCATTCTCAGACAACACTGCATCATCAAGGATACTGTCCATCTCATCATCATCTTGATGGTGCAGCTCAATATCACCGTCAATTTCGTCAAAATTGCCACTTACCTCCTCATGTGGCAGCGATATCCTCTTGGGAGTAGGTGTCCTCTCTAAACTAAGGTCTTGTGCAAATAGAGTAATGACAGGTACTGCCAGGTTAAACCTGCTCCTGGTAAGACGGGGTGCATGACAGCAGCCAGGGCCAGGTCCTGTCAAGGTGAAACGTCCTAGCATGCCTGCTCTATAAATCGTTCTAATCTTTCCAGGTCTCTTCATACCCAAACTCCCACATATCCCTTTCTTTCCATCATCACTGCGCTCGTCCATTGGGTGCTTACCCTTATCACTCCTATCTACCATACCTACACAATGAAAAGGATTCTATCAATTCCTATAACGATGCCATAGTTCTACAATACTATAATACTATGCTCTGATATCAATTGTAACACCCCTACTAAAGATAATAGCAAAAGTATATCAACACTGGATGTCGCCCCATCCAGTTACCTAGATAAAGGATCTTTATAACAAAACTAAAAGAGTATACAAGGTCCAGATCCATACAAACATCCTATATTGATGGTCATATATATATAACAGAGCATCTCATACATGCAATTTCCCATATCATACCAATAATAAGGTACATAATCAAAAGCGAAACTGTCCAGACCTATACTGCTGTTACTATGGTATCGTTCGTCTATCTGTAGGTATACTCAACTCCAGATCTTACAAAAAGGGTAAAATAAAAAGACACGTTTGAGTGACAAATCACCCAGTAAGTCTCATGTGTGCTAATGCTTTAGTAAAAAGACAGAGTACATAAAACTCTTGTGGGGAAAGCATTTCATTTTCACACTGGAAACAATTCCAAAAACTCTCTACAGAAGAGGTTATTCAAAACTCAATCTTTTTTTTGAAAAAATATGTTTCAATTTCAAATCATTGCCCCAATTTCAAATTATAGGTACTTCTCCAACAAAAAGTCAGCCTGTATGCAAAGCCTACAATCTTTACCTTCGGCGCCATGTATTATTGCACTTAGACCGTAGCCTATAGCACTTAACCCTACGTCGCCAGAAATAAGTACACCGTAGCATACTACTCAGAATAAACAATAGATATACCGTAGTATACCAAGTGTACCGTAGTACACTTTTGTCACTATAAGCCAGAGGTCCCAATCTGGACGTCAATCACCATCAAGGAAGTAAAAAGTCAAACTTACCGAGTGTCCTTGCTCGGCATTCAACGAATAACTCAAAATAATATGTGCCCGAAGTTGTGGCAACTGCTAGGTAATAAACGACTAGTCAGGACGACTCATCTCATGTCCTGTCGCCCTGTTTGAAGTAAGACAAACTCCAAAACTAATCGGGTTACTTGGAGTCGTCTATCTCTAACATGAGTTAGTAAAAATATCAAAGTCCTTACTGAGTACTCAAAGTTACCAATATCAACCCCACTGACTGATTAGGCTAGAGGGTCATTTGTTCCCGCAAAATTTTCAAAACAAATATTTTTGGGGCAAAATATCATTTTTCAAAAATTAATCCCACTGACTCGCAAGTTAGATAATAAATTCCATAAGCTCAGTAGGGCCAATCAATTCATTCCATAGGCACATCAGGCCGATAAAGCAATTTTCGGGATCAAAATATCATTTTTTTAAAAGGCAATCTCATATCGAGAGATCATTTTTCAAAATCATGTCGAAATAGGGTAAATAGTTCTTTTTTGCACATTAAAATAGTTTCCAAGAGTATTCAGGTCATTTTACCTGTACCTGATCTCAAAAGTCATTTTCAATTATATTTGGGTCATTTTATCCTTACCCGATTTAAAAAGTGTTTACAACAGTTTCAATAAGGATATTTCAGTCATTTACCAAATATCCGATTCTAAAGGTTTTCATAAAACATTCCAATAATGACATTTGAATCGTTATCTAAATACCCGATTCCAAAAAAGAACTCATTTCAAGAAATTCAGAATTCTAATCCTGAAAGAGGATTAAATTCAAAGCTTCCAAACACATTTCCAATAAGGGCATTCTAGTCATTTTATGAATACCCGATTCTAAATATTACCATTTTCAGAAAATTTCAAGTATTTAAATAAAAAAGGATTAGATTCACAAAATTCATATTTTAATCATTTATTAAGGTTTCTAAGCTAATTATAAAGTTCATTCAAGCCCAAAATGGCACAAAACAAATCTTACTCAGATAAATTTTAAATATATTCGGGGATTTTCAAAACTGTATAAAACATAGCATTTCATAGAAAAGTGAAGCATACTAGCTTTCAAAAAGTTTTAGAAATCAAAGGGACTCACCTTATGTCCTAACTTAACTTTTTCGATTTACGGCCGTTCGACCACCGTTTCTACTGTTTCCAACGAACCGTTGGCCGTTTATTGAAAAACCTACACCAAACATCATTTTCAGGTTAAATCATGTTTGGTCAAAAAATAACCGACAATTAGACGACGTGCCCGATGGGTAACCGATATCCAACAGACGTTTAGCCGACGACTAGCCGTCGGGGCCGACAGTCAAGGAAAACGTTCAACATTCGTTCACGTCGTTTTTCATCATTTGTTCAATTCTTTTGTTTTCCTTTTTTCATATCCTTTCTCCATTCATATACAAGGGTTTCACTCCATGTTTCTCATTTATTTCATCCAAAATCATTGAATTATTCTTCCTTAAGTTCATTCACTTTCCAAGCAAATCCTGAAATTTTAATGCTTTGACACACAGTTTTGTTTTACACATAACTTTCAATCCACAACTCTGATTTGGCTCTATGATATACCAAAATAACTATAAGACTCTTAACTTTTATTCTATTTAAGCATTTTTTAGAGTCCTAGTTCTCATGATATGATACAGGATAAAAATAACCCCAATAGTTTTACTTCAATTCTACTATTCATGCTTTCCTTTGTTTTCCTTTAGCCTTTAACACCTTGGGAAATTTAATTCATTCAATTTTCCAACAAATCATCTTTGATTCTGTAATTTTTAGATTCCAATAACTCACAAGAGTCATATTTATTCAACACAAATTCACCTTTTCTAATCAAAACTAATATAATTTATTTTTCCAACCAAGTAACTTCCATTTTTGTTCTACTTTGGTCATCAACTCCTTAACCAAAAACAATCGTTCAAACTACCATAAATATTCAATTTTTCTTCACACAAAACACCATCCATAAACCAACTAGGCAGCCAGCACATATAAGCATACACAATGTTCATACAAAGTTCACAAACCCTAGTGGTTAATCCAAAATCAAGACATGAAAATCATGTTTTCATGTTAAAATTCATATCAAAATAATCATCATTCACCCAACAACAACTTTAATTCTAGCAAGGTGAGCTTTTACCTTGTATATAATGCTATTTGGTGTGATTTGCTCTAAGAACTCACACACAACACCAAGAATACACACTAGCATTTTTCTCCTTGTTTAATTTCTTTTTCTCTTGTTTTTCTTTCTTTATGGCTACCAAAAATCAAGCTGTATAAAGCCTTTTCTCACCACCATTCTTCATCAAATTTTGGCCAAGAGAATTTTAATTTAATTAATTGTATGGTGACTAATGTATAGGTGTGTTCCAATTTCCTTAATTTTTCTCCACACAATGTCTTCTTCTGTTCTTTATTGAGGTTGCCGACTTCTTTGCTAATTTTTAGCCATTCAACTACATTTTCATGGTCCAAATATTGGCCAATTAAATTTCACAAGACCTTAATTAAATGGCCCACAAATGATGCGTTCCAACCATAAAAATATACATCATTCTTCTGTTTATTTTGTAATTCTTTAACTCCATGCATCTTGCATTAATTCTTCATGAAACCTCTCATAAATTGACACATGTCCAAGGCCACCAATCACAAAATGCTACACATCTAAATTTTTTACCGCATTTTTACTTTATCTCAGAAATGAACAAAATCGGGTCCAAAATGAAAAAATATTTTACTTTACCATTCAACTCCAAAAATTTTACTAAATCCATTTGTGAAACCCCAGTCAAGACCAACCTTAGAGTAAGGGGGTTGGGATGCATATCATGCTTTATTTCATGATTAAATATGTTTTCATATGATTTCTATGTGCTTTGAATTTGATTTTTATTATCTTGAAGTCTTGTTGGTGAGTGATGTGTGAGAGGGGCAAAATGGTAATTTTTGCCCGATGTGAAAATAAGGAGATAGCTTGTGGATTGAATAGGGAATAATTTTTCTAGTAGAAATAGCAACAAGGATTGTTGTGGTTTAGTGGTTAGAGCCTTGGAATTAATTCTTGAAGTCTAAGGTTCAAAGTCCATCATAGAGGCTTTAGCTTGAGTAAATTCTATTTTGCTTGGAAAATGATGGTTTCGGCCATGAGGGCCTAGATCAATGTGGTGATGATATCCTAGGAGAGACATGTTAGGAGAATCCTCACTTCACTCTTTTGGTTTTCGCGAAATGCCTAAAGGGAATTCATTCTCCTTTGATCTTTAGCTTTTCTTAATTTCCAACTCCTTAGTTTGATCAAGGTGTTCTATCCTTTTCCTTTCCATAAAATTTAGTAGAGGACTAAGGTCCTTTAGGATCAAAATGTCCTAGTAAAAGGCTTCTCATGGTTTGGAAAATGTAAATGATTTGTGGGAAAAATTCAAGGGGAAAATCCCTCTTGAAAGCTTGCTGAAATTTTTCCTCTAACTTAGTTCATCTATCTTCATGAAATGAGCTAAAATTTCCCAGCTTGTTGTACCTTCAAAAGGTTGAAAATTCTAGCTCACATTTCCTTCCAAATGCTACCAAAAAAATGGTCTTTAGGATCAGTTGAAACCTAAAAGTTTCTTGCCCAAATTCGGACTGCACAAGCTGGAGTAAAACAGGAAAAATTCCTGTACGAAAATCAACTTTGTGAGCTCCAAATCAAGCTGTTTTCTCCCAGATTTTGTGCAGCACCTTAGCCATGTTTTTCCCCCATAAAGAAGGCTAGAAACCAGCCTTGAATACCCCTGAAATCCCCTTCAAAACTTGCTGCAAATCTGCTAGAAATGGCAGATGAAAATTCTGCCAAAAAGCTGTTGTTCAGCGAAATTCCTGAGCAGAATTTCTGTCCAGCTTGTTTCCTATTTTGTTTCAACCGAAAACCCCAACCTACTTCTGTCAAAACCTCCCTTAAACCTCCATTAACAGAGCTCCATTGTTCCCTGAAGCTTCTGCACGAAATTCCCTCCATGGCTGACCGAAAATCTCTCAACCAAATCCCTGCAGTTTAGCTTGATTACTTTCCAAAATTTCAGCCATATTGTTTAACAACTTTTCATAAAATTTTGCTCAATTGATCAGACATCTTCTCCACCATTGTGCACCCTAGTTTCGGCCATCACAAGCCTCCTTTAACCAGCTTTAATTCCCCAGAAAATTGCACAATCCAGTCGGCCATAGGAGACTTCAAAGCTGTCCAGAAAAATCAAGATATTCTTGGAATATCTATTTCCAAATTCTCTTCCTAAAAATATTCTTCAAGGATTGTAACAATTAGCTTTTCCTTTCCCTTCCAAATCAGAAAAGTCACTCCCTAAACCCTATAGAATTTCGGCAACCACAATTCCTCAGAAAAATCAGCAGCTTCTCTTCTCTCTCTCTCGATTTTCTTCAAGCAACAAGAACACACACACATTACACCAAGAACACCTACCTCTTCTCCACACCTAATACCCCTCCAAACCACTTCAAACCCTCACGAAAATCTCCAGATTTGATCTACTCCTTGCTGTGCATTCATCAACACCCTTATTAACATCAAACTCCTCAAATCATCTTGCTACTTTGGATCAAAAAATAGAAATTTCTGTGAAGAACAAAAACATCTTCAAGGTAAACTTATTCTAACAACTTCATCCTCTTCAAACTTAATCTCTAATGAAAACCTATATGAATAAGCATGCTAATGAACTCTTCTTTTCTCTCTCTCTCTCTCTCTCTCTCTCTCTCTCTCTCTCTCTCTCTCTCTCTCTCTCTCTCTCTCTCTCTCTCTCTCTCTCTCTCATGGACCAAAATTCCTCCCTTGGCCGAATGGTCTCTTTTCCCATGACCATACTTTCGCCACCCTTCTTGAACAAGATTAGCCATCTAGGGGTTGAGGTCTTCTCTAAACTTCTTCAAGTCATTCATCAATCAAGTAAGTACTTTCAATCCTCTCTTTAAAAATTAGAATCATGTCTCTAGGTTGATGAATGGCGATGGGTTTGTGTATGTGATATTGTTGATTGAAGCATGAGTATATGTATGATTGAGATGGAGATGGGATTTATGCATGGAAGGATTATATTGGTGGATTTAATGATGAGTTGAGATTTGATGCATGTCATAGGTAGTATTTGTGATGAAGCATGCTAGAGATTATATCACCATGGGTGAATATGATTTATATGCATGATTAGATTTTGAAGCCATGATCATGTTTATGCTAGTAGAGGTTAAATCATGTAATAATAAATTTATATCTATGCATATGTGCAAGACTTGGATGATTTGATGAATTGAAAGATTGAGTATGTTATTGATTAAGGTTGACCATGGAATCTTGATCGTGATCTAGTTGTCCCTAAGCAAATTTTATTTCATGAATACAATATTTACTAATGATTTTTGCTAAAGAATTTCGAAAACCCTAGGAATGGTAGATTTGGAATTATAATATATGTAAAGGATATTTTAATCAAATAAATAATGATTTTTCTAGAAAATAAAATAAATAAATATTATTTAAAATAAAGAAAATTAATTAAAGCCCCTTTGAAAAAGATTCATACTTAATAAAATATTTACTAGATCAAAACCCTTAAGGATTTACTTATTATTTTCCAAGAAAGACTTATTAAATTTAATCTTAACTAGTTTTAGTTATTAATTATTTTCTAACAACTAAGCTATCATTAAATCACTATTTACCTAGTACCACCAATGGCTCTTGATCAAATAAACTCTAAATTTTCCTTAATAAGAGTTGAACTTTCAACTTAATAGAATTTATTTCCTAATCCATTAATTATTTTAAATAACAAATTAAACTGAGCTTATAAACCTATTCAAGTATTGTTTTGCCTTAAAGCTTGGGACACTAGGATCATGGTAGTAGTGAATTGAGTTGATTTAAAATTGAGGAAGTGGATTGAATCTGATTAAGATTTGTATTTACCCATGTGGGGTTAGGTCAGCTGTTCGAGACCTTGTTGTTGTGAACAAGAAGCAGGTAAGCTCCTGCATAAAACCTATCGAAGTGAAATATTTTCTTATGGCAAGCTAAATATGAAGTGTATGGACACTCGTTTATTTGAAGGCAATTGAGGGTTGAATTCATCTTTATTTCCAACGCTGGAATTATTCAAAAGTTAATGAGCAGATTTTTCCAAACTCGAAACTCTTTCTAAAACTAATTTCTCTCAAAGCTTTGGAAACCCTCACATTGTTATTTTCATGAAGCACAATGCTCTGTTCATTTTATCCCAAGTGGGGAATGTCGTTGAGTACTCAATAAGGGTGGACTACTAGGACTAATCTTTAAAGGGTTAGGGTGAGTCTCTCAGTAGGTGGCCACCTCTAAGGGGTGAGTTCTTCCCGGATAAGATGCCAGTTCTAGTGAGTCGTGCCGGTCCGAGCTAGAGTTTATTTTGTTTCAGTCAAGTGACTGTGTTTTTGCCGGAATGGACACCCGGTGGTTATTTGGGTATAGAGAAGGAGGAGTATCTTGCCCAGTAGGCCGATCACCTACTTTTGTCAGTCTGTACAACGTGTTAGGCATTCTGACCGGTTATGGGGCCCAAAGTGTGGTAACCCATATCCCTTTCTTTCGAGTGGTTGATTTCATTACTTATGTATGGCTAAAAGAGCCAAAACGCCACTCTTGCTTTTGACTAATGTTTATTGCTTGCCAATGTTTCTCTTATAAAGATTTCACACTTTGCATCCACGAACCGTTTCTGCTAAACACCCAAAGCACACACGGACTTACTGAGATTTCTGTCTCACCACCTTTTATCATGATTTCAGGTTGATCCTATTGTGGGTGAATAGCTACCTTGGAAGAGAATGTGTTTTTTTTTTTTATTTTATGTACTGCTTTGGGAGACGAGTGTGGACGATTTTAATTATGGTTTTTGTTTTGGAATTTCATGGATGTACTTTTGAAGTATTTTTTTTTTTTTGTAATAAATTCTTTTAGCTTGAGTATTATTTATTCCAGCAATTTTTATTTGTGACCTAGTTATAAAGACCCATTGTCCTTTGGACGGGGCGACATCCCTGGCCCTGGCGGGCCTAGGTTTTCCGGGGGTGTTACACCATTGGTATTACTTAAATTCTTCAATTTCTCCTCAATTAGGTCAAATTCACGGTCAAAGTCGCAGGCACAGTCAAAATAACGAAAATGCTCCCGGTGACCTGAATAGCATAATTCACATCAAAACATGCATTTTATTGCACTGATCAATTTCTCTTCTCAGTGTACCCTCAAATTCTCATTTTATTAACTGTAGTAGATTTCCAAAGATTTATGGTACGGGTATAACAAATTCAATAATTATATTCAGGTCCCGTCAAATTATTATTACACCAAAATATTCATTTCATTATACCGATCATCTTTTGTTCTAGCCATTGATATAAATTCTCATTCTATTACAAGAAATAGCCAATCGAAGGCGAAATGTGGGGTATTACACTTCCAAACTTTCCACAACTGCTATAGCTTGTGCTGAGTCTTACACCCATTGTTTATTTAGTTCATTTCTAGCCTATGGCTTCAACCCTCTGTAAAACTGAAGATCTTGTCTACCTTTGACATATTCTCAATCTGGAAAAGACATGTGGTGAAAGAGTTCACTTATTCCTGTTTCGTTCTATTATGCCTTAGCTCCAAGAGCTTCCATCTCACGGTATACTTTGCATTCTGAGAGAGAAACTACTTCTTCATGGCAACCTTCATATCTTCCCAGGTCTCAATGGTAAGTCATTATACTTCCATCTCTGCTACTTACACCTTCCACCATAGCTTGGCATCATCTTCCAAGCATTTGGCAGTGAAGTCTACCTTTAATTGTTCTTTGTTTATCTCGACTGTCTTGAAGTACTAGTTAAGGTCGAAGAAGTTCTCCACACCCTTAGCATCTCTGGCTCCCTTAAAACTTTACAGTTCTCGAATCTTTGACTTCAAAACTCGCATGGTACCAACCAGTATTTGTCCCTTAACATTGACCTATCCTATACCCAATTTTAGAATTCTTAAATTTGCCCGAATCTCTTTAAACATACTCTGCACCTCCTCCACAATATGAGCATTAGCTTTTACTGATATGCATACCTCTTGTAAAGCAATATTATGTTGATCATGCCTAATTTCATGAGACCTTAGCATTGTAACTGTCTCCCTTTGTGCACTATTCGCTCCGTCGGCTTGGCCACTAAACTGTACGACATTTGGCTCTATGAAATCTACAAACTTTATTAGTAATCCACAGTCCATCTCACTCTTTCTAGGAAAATGGAACTAATCTTTTTAATGGGAGCCTTTAGTGCCTCCAATAAGTTCTTTGTTATGTTTTCTCCCAATAATACTCTAATCGTCTCCATAACGGGCTTGCTTGTGCTTGTCTCATTTGCTATTATCTATCCTAAATGGTTACAATCGAATCTACATGCACAGTCACAACTATGTCCTAACCAAGGTTCTCCCATACTAGTCGGGTCTAGTTAGGGTCTAGGCCTTTGATATCATTCTCTCTCTTTACTTGTCTTCTAGCTCATTGTTTCGTGGTCATTTGGTTGCCCACTGAGTATGTCTCTAGCTCTTGCACTAAAACAGTTCATCATTTGCCTAAAATCCAATTAACCGAGCCATAATAACTATCAACCGATGCTTTAAAACCAACTCCAAATGGCTTAGAGAATAATTCACTGTGCTTTAATTCTAATTGCCAAGGGTTGTCTTTCCACACGTCGACTGATTGTGATACCTGTAATTTGGTTATGCTAGAGCCAAAATCATACCGGTCTTTGGTTTGTTATAAAAACAATGGAAAATAGCAATGAATGGAGTAAAAATGACCAAAAAAAATGACATTTAAACAAAACTTAAATGGCACATTGATTGCATTTCATTTATAAGAAAGCATTTACAAAGTATTTACAACAAGTATAAGTGAAGAGGAACACCATAGATGGCAATCAAGAAATTTTATTTCTAACTGATCTTGTTTTTTTCTTTATCCATCCTATAATAGTCTTAGTAAACTTTTCCCAAGTTATAGTAGTAGACATTAATCTTCCGAATAGGTGGAAAATGTTTGCCGATTTCTATAGAACTATCTACATGGAATCTATCTATGAAAATTTACATGCATGACCTTCAAGAACTTAGAAAATTTACAATAATATAACAAAATACTATCTACATATTTACACAAAATAAAAAATGGAAGAGTCGACGTCTAGCATTGATTGGTCGTTGTCTCTCTGCCTGGGCACGACACTCTTTTGGGTGCTAGGCATTTGGCATAGTTCAAGCACTTGGTGTCTGGCATGGTTTCGGCTTTGGATGCAGCACCTAGCTAGGCTTCAGGAACTAGATCTGGCCTTTATCTTGGCATGCTAGCCCGACGTCTTGACTATCCATTTCAACCTTTGGTTAAGGACAGTTGAGTGTCATCAAACTTAGGTAGATAACCCTTAGCATGTGTAACACCCTTCCTTGAATAGTTTTGAGATAGGAGATATTTTAGTACTTTTTGTGAACTTTAGGAAGGAAGGGAATGATTTAAAATGAAGTATTAGAAATGGGAAAAAAAAGAATGTCATAAAAGCAAGTATTTGGAGAAAGATGATTAGTTACTACCCAAATTTATACACACACACACACACACACACACATATATATATATATATATGTAGAAAGAAAGAGATAAATAAATAAATGACAAGGAAAATAGAGAAAGGGCCCACTAATTAATGGTCCATTGAAAGGATAAGAGAGGATAATATTAGTTGGCCCAATAAGTTCATTATACTAATAGTGTGGGAGCCCGCTTCATTAAAGAATCTTTAAATATTTTATGCATGGTGGCCTATTTCATTTAATGAACCCTTAGATATTTTATTTGTGGTGGCCCGTTTTATTAGAGGATCCTTAAATATTTATGCCAAGTATACAAAGCTCATTGAACTTTAAATTATTCTAGGAAATTCTCCCACTTTTAATTAATTTTTATAACTTTCCATGATCTTCTATTATATGGTAAATTGTTATAAATACCTCTTGTCTGGGAGTTCAGACGGGGTGATATCCCAAGAAGACAAGGCCTAACATGATTTGAAATAGTGGGGTGTTACAGCACATGCATGAACATTGCTAGATATGCTTAACTAGACCATGCAAAGTGGCTACGCATGCTTAAGAATGCTGGGTCCCTTCAGTTTCTTAGACAAATCCAAAGACATAAGAATGTTCCATTTATATCTTGGGCATTTCAATCCGACAAGGGCATGAGGCAAGGTCATGCCCACACAAATGGACGGTCAAATTCAACCTGTAACAACTGCCATGTACCAGACCTGAGTATAAGAAGAAGGGAAGAAGAAGAAGGAGAGAATGAGACAGATTTTATTTGGTAGTAGTAGGGGTTTGAAGAGAAGAAGAAGAAGAAAAGAAGACTCTGATTTAATTTGGCAATGGTCGGGATTCAATTTTGGTAGAAAAGAAGAATAAGAAGGATGCGGAGAAAAGAACTCTAATTTGATATGGCAGTAGTGGGTTTGTGATGCGTAAATTTTGGATATATAAAAATCATCAAATTTAAATATATCCCTTAGTCAAGTTTAAATTAAAACATTAATCCCAAAATATATATACGAGCAAGTATACTCATCGCAAGCATAATATAAGGAACTAACGAGTATCGATTCTCAAAAGAACAAGTACACACTAATCACTTTTCATTCATTGTTTAATCGACCCAATAAAGTGAGAAAATAATAAAGATAAAAAATAAAAATATATATATAACTCAATGATGTAGGATTATGCAATTTAGACAAGTATCCTAGAAAACATGATAATGAACTAACTAACAATTCTCTCAAGTAATTATCATCTTGACATCATGAAGGAATATAAAGTAAAATTCAATCATTTCTCAAACTATGAATCTACTTAGATAAATTCCACTTCGTTTCTCAATCCATAGAATTACTATCTTTTAATTAATATTAATATATTTGTCAATCATGCTAACAGAACCAAAACATGCATTAAGCTCAATTCCTTATAAGCATGAAAGTAGCTAATAACCCTTTACTCGAGGTAAAATCAACTAATCTTTGATCACTTAGTCCTATAATCTTAACTTCGTCGCTCAAGTCCATTACGATTAAACAAATACGAAATCAATGTAATGAAACTCCTAACATCGTTATCCCAAGTCAATTAGAATTACTCGCATCAATAACTAATGATATCAAGTAATCAAATACCAAAGATGACAAAGAATCGATCAAATAACTAAATTAACATAAAATTATTAATCTAATAATAAAAGGGTAGAAAGTTTAAACAATACTTTCCAAGTGCAATAAAGTGCCAATAGATATCAAAAATCAAATCGAGAGGTACACTATTTGTCTGCGATTTTCAATTCCCTATTAAAGATCTCATCAACCAATTTTTCTAGTTGTGTCTTGTTAGAGCTTATTCATTGGGATGATTCTTCATATCCTTCAGTCGACGAATTTGTATTGGCAACAAAAGAATTTACTAATGTTACTAATGACGTCTCACTAAAAATATCAATGCGAGCTTGTAATATTGCCAATCTATCATCATTGTAACTCCTTTAATTTTGTGCCCAAAAATAGTTGTCCATGATAATGTCAACCTCAGACAAAAATCAAATCGAAAATAAAAATAAAAATAAACAAAAATAATAGAAAAATAAAGAAAACAAAAAACAAAAAGGTAAAATCAAATAATAGAAAAAATAAAGAAAAAACACACACATTAGATATATTCACAAACTACCTAAATACAAAATAGTGGTATTTACAAGTTCAACATGAACTAAACAAGTCAATTAAGTCACACAATATTACAAACAATAAGATAGAACACCAATTTATACAAAAAAACATATTTACATATTTACATATAGACATATGGACATATAAACATATAAATATGGTTAAATCAACAAAATCTAAGCTTTCATAACATTGCTCCCCAGCAACAGTGTCAAAACCTTAATGCGTCAATTTTGGGTGTATAAAAATAATCAAATTTAAATCCATCACTTAGTTAAGTTTTAATTGAAACATTAATCCCAAAATACACATACGAACAACTATACTCATCACAAGCATAGTATAGGAAATTAACGAATATCGATCCTCAAAAGAACAAGTACACACTAATAACTTTTCATTCATTGTTTAACCGACTCAATAAAGTAAGAAAAATAAGAAAAATAAAAAATAAAGAAATATATACAACTCAATGATGTAGGATTATGCAATTTAGACAAGTATCCTAGAAAACATAATAATGAACTAACTAACAATTCTCTCAAGTAATTATCATCTTGACATCATGAAGGAATATAAAGTAAAATTCAATCATTTCTCAAACTATGAATCTACTTAGATAAATTCCACTTCGTTTCTCAATCCATGGAATTACTATCTTTTAATAAATATTAATATATTTGTCAATCATGCTAACAGAACCAAAACATGCATTAAGCTCAATTCCTTATAAGCATGAAAGTAGCTAATAACCCTTTACTCGAGGTGAAATCAACTAATCTTTGATCACTTAGTCCTATAATCTTAACTTCGTCGCTCAAGTCCATTACGATTAAACAAATACGAAATCAATGCAATGAAACTCCTAACATCGTTGTCCCAAGTCAATTAGAACTACTCGCATCAATAACTAATGATATCAAGTAATCAAATACCAAAGATGACAAAGAATCAATCAAATAACTAAATTAACACAAAATCATGAATCCCAAAATAATGTTAACTTACAATAAAAACATTGAATACATCATTATTAAAGGAAAAGAAAATAAAGATAAAAGAAAGCACTCATAGACAAGCCTCTTTCTTTATTCTGGAAGACTCTCTTGAACAATCTTCCTCGATTAGATGAATTCCTCCTTCAATGAGCGATTGGGAATTTTTGCTTTTGAATTCACCTCTACATGTATCTATTCTCTTGTGTTTTCTCTAGCTTTTATAGCCCTTTTGGATGCTAAATTCATTACTTGAGAGATCTTAGCCGAGTAAGAATTAGAAAATATCGAAATCTTTGGAAAATTCCTAAATTCGTGCACAAGATTTTTGCCTTCCAAAGTGGGCCTGGCACACCTTCAACCCACCTGACACCAGTACAATCTGTTTTGCCTGTGGATTCTTGCTCTATTTTTGCTGGCCGAGCAGAATGGACTCGGTGCTTGATCCATTTGCCTGACCCGACGCCAGGTCTGTTATGTTTTTCCTTAAAGGTTGGCTTGATTTCCTCTGCTCGACCAAAATGGACTCGGCGCCTGGTCCATTGGTTAGGCCTGACACCAAGTACATTCTGAAATTGTTCACTTTTTGCTTGAATTCAACTCAAATTTGCACAAATTTATCAAAAACACTTTTACAAGTAAAATGTCAAATAGGAAGGAATATGCCTAATTATTACAACAAATGTATCTCAAAAAAACCTCAAATAATTAGAAAAATAATGGTGATTTTAGCCCCTATAAGTTTGAAAATAAGTAAAGGAAGAGAATCTGATTTGATTTGGCAGTGGTAGGGGTTTAGATTTGGTATATGGCAGCAACACCTAGGTTCAAATTCTTTTTTTTTATTTATTTATTACTGGAGTTTGGCTATGTTTAATTTCATACCTTTCTAGATGCTTTACTTTCAAATTTTATAATCTTGTCTTTTGGGTTCTGGGTTATTTTATTTAGGTTCAAGTTTGAAGAATTAAGTACTCTATTTTTGTGATTTTGTTGAAACTTCAAGTCTTTTGGTGTTCAAAATTTCTAGAAGAAGGGATTGAAATTTGGGCTTTCTTGATCTCCTTCAGTACATCAAGATTTTACTGTTAAACTAAAAGATGATCGAAATTTAGACATTGCAATAGTGGTTTCAAAATTGAAGCTATGTCGTTTCACTCAAATGGCTAGACCCTCTCAACTCCTCCTCTGCCTCCTCTCTTTTCGTTCCAAACTACTCTTCCAATTCCCTTTGCCTTGTTTTGAGGCCTGAAGTTGGATGATGATATTTATTTAGTTGCATGATGTATGGTGTAGAGTGTGGCGGAGGTGAATAATCAAAGAGCATTAAATGACTTTGATTCCAAGGATTCTGGTGTGGACTAGATGCAAAAGTTGGAGATTCAAAGAGGTGTTGTCGTGCTACATTGATGACTAAGATAAAGAATAATGCAAATAAAAAGAAGAGAAAAAAAGAGAGATACTTTTAAAATAAAAAAGAAAAACGATATGTTTTAATAAATTAATGTAAATTTATCTAAATATCCTTAAAATATCATATTTAAGTCACCTAATTAACAAAATTAGCAATTAATCATTGATTAATTGACAGAAGGGACAAATCTAAATTTTTTGAAAGTTTAAAGAAAAGATTCACTCGTTTTGTAATTAGAGGGTAAAAGTTAAATTTTGAAATAGTCTAAAGGTTACTAAAATTGTTTGCACTCATTCCTATTACTATTTTTCATATTTGAGTGCAAACCAAATAATTCCTTACTTTTTTACTAATAGAAGTAAATATACTACTTCCCTTCCCCTCCTCTCCCTTCCTCCCCCCTCTCTTTTTACAAACCAACACATTGTTTAGTTCACAAAAAGAGAGGGGGAAGGAAGCGAAAGGAAAAGTGATATCTTTACTTCTAATTCAAAAAGTAAATTACACTTACTTCTATCTTATTTAGTTAGGTGGAAGGAAATTAAATAAAAGATTATCTATTGCATTAAATTTACTATGATACTTATTATATTTATTATTTTAACTATTAAAAATATGAAAAGTAAATATAGAAGCAAACGGAGAAATTTTCATATTTAGATGGAGGCAATGTTTTCAGAATCGGACCGGCTATCGAACCGAAAAAGTTACTGGTTCACGGTTTAATGGTTCAACCGTAATTAAACCGGTAATATTATAATTTAAAAATTAAAAATAAAATTATATGCCTAACCCACAAATTTGAATCCCATGTGGGACCAGTAATAGTATAATTATTCTTGAATCCCACAAATTTACCTAGCCCTCTATTGATTTTTTCTGCCCTTTTCTTGCCTCATTTCTATACAAAGGTCCCACCCTCTCTTCCCTTTTCATTCACTAATCAATTCTGCCTTTGAATTCAATGACCATCACCCCCCACTTCATTCTCTCACAGTCACACTCACATAATAAAATACAGCAGAATACGCAAGTCACACAACAACAGAAAGGAGATATGCGGGTATGAAAGACGCAAGCGTAGGAAGACGCACAATCATAGCTCAGAAGACGCAGGCACAACAACAAAATTTTCAAGTTTTAATGAAATGCAACCAAAGCAAAGCATACGTCTTGCGTCTTGAGGACGGCATAAAGCAGTCACTACAATGCAGTGCAAGCTGCTTCAGAGACGTTAGAGCCATGGAGCAAGAAAGGAAAGAATGAAAATGAATGAAGAAATTGCCAAATTGGATGCCGATTTGATTTGAGGCTTGTTGGTGTGGTCAACACAACCATCAACAATGGACAACATTTTATTGAATTGCATAATTTGGCTCAAAATTTTAGTGAATTAGAAATCTGCACACTTAATTTTTTTCAAAGATCAGACCGGCCAGTTTGACTACGAACTGGCCGATTCACGGTCTAACCGATTGAACCGACCGATCCAATCCGATTTGCACTATCCAGCGCGATTTTTGAGCTGGCCGGTTTAAACACAAGAGCCGGACCGTTTGAGGGACAGGTTCACAGTCCGACCGGTCTGGTCCCAAAAAGCTTGGCTAGAGACAAATGTGGAAGAGAAGTAAATTGGCTCCTCCTCTATATCAGCAAATTTTCTTTCTTAATTTTAGAAGAGTTAGGAAGTAAATAAGGCTAAGAGACAAATTTATTCCTTTTATAATACATTTTAATATTTAAAATAATAAATGTAATGGATAAAATAATATATATATATATATTTATTTATTTATTTAATTTTCTTTTATCCCAACTAAATAAGATAAAAGTAATTATAATTTACTTCTCCAAATAGAAGTAAAAGTATCACTCCTCTTCCTTCTTTGTTGTGAACCAACTTTTCTAAAATTGGAAAGGAATATTTGCTAATATAAGGAGGAATTCCTGCCACTTTTCCATGTTTTTTTTCAATCAAATACGGTATTTTTTTTTTCATTTTTTATATCTATTTTTTTTCTCAAATACTTTCACCTTTTACCACAACAAAACATAGGACAGATTAGGTGCGAAAATGTGATTTGATGTAGTATCTCAAAAATTCAGGGGCAAAAGTATCATTATCCAAAGATGAGGCCAACAAAGCGGCATCAAACGACACCGCCTAGGGCTGCTTCTTTCACCATTGCAGATTGACTGGTCCGCGTGCTCTTATTGCCTACGCAGAAATGGAGTTGAAGGGTTTAAGGAAGAGCAAGACAGAGTCATGGCGGGTCCTCGAATTCTACAGTGGCATTGGCGGCATGGTACCATTCTCGTCGTGGATATCTTACAACTGACGCATGCATGATTTCTGTTGATGCAATATTGTACTTCGACTTTTTTTTTTTTTTTGAAAATTTTATGTTAATCCTGCAGAGGTATTCACTGATGAAAGCTTCAGTTGATGCTGTAGTAGTCGAAGCATTCGACATAAACGACGCTGCAAATGATGTCTACGAGCATAATTTTGGCCATCGGCCTTATCAGGTATGTGTCTTCAAAATTTAGCAAGATAAATATTTTTTTCCCCCAATTTTCTACTTATAAGAACGATTTTTTTTAGAATAAAAGGTAAAAGAAAAAACTTGATTTCGTTTTAAATTCTTTTTGATCGTTTGGGTAATTCAAAAGTTAAGGACTTATGGGGGGAGGTTTTTCACAAATCTTGGGGAATAAAGTTCTAAATGAATTTGCTATGCAGAATCGTTTTAGTATATATGCTAAAAACTGAAAATTGAGGGGAAATGGAAAAGAAAAGGCGAAGATAAAGAGATCAAGATCGTGGATGGTTACCTGCCAAATGTAATTAGGAGGAAAAAGCTATATAAATTTAAGGATGTGTACTTAAATTTGATCCTGTTAAGAAGACCTTGTCTAACTACTTGTGCATGTCCAGTTTCAGAGGATTGTTTAATTTGACGGCGGGGGGGGGGGGGGGGTTTGGGGGGGAGGAGGAAGGGAAACTTTGCTGCATGAAGTAAAAGAAGGGAAAGTAGCTTTGCTTTTGTTCTTGTTTCTTTTGCTCCCCATCAGGTTGTTTTTTTGGGTAATTTTTAACATTGTATGCACTGAATATTGTGTCATTTCGTTGACATTAGGGTAACATTCAATCTCTGAGTGCTGCTGATCTTGACAGTTACAAGGCTGATGCATGGCTTCTATCTCCACCTTGTCAACCCTATACCCGTCAAGGTAATAGATTTTTTGTTTTTCCCTCTTGGCACTCACGATAATGTAGTCAGTCAGTTGTTGGGCTGATTTTGAGTGTTTCATATAACTTGTTTGTGCATAGGTCTGCAAAAGGGTTCTAGTGATCCTCGAGCATCCTCTTTCCTTAGAATTCTGGAGTTGATATCACATACTCTGTGGCCTCCACACATGCTGTTTGTGGAGAATGTTGTTGGATTTGAGGTTGGTCTATCAAAATCTAGTTTTAAGAGATGATTTTGCACTTCTTTTTTGGGTCATTGGTGCACTTCTGTCTATCTGTAGTTTAAGGTGTATACTATCTAATTTTGTGCAATTCTAATTCAATTTTGAGTTCAGCTATCTGATACACATGAGAGGATGGTTCAAATGTTGGAAGAAAATTATTTTGTCCTACAAGAATTTATTTTGAGCCCGCTGCAGTTTGGCATCCCATATTCTCGGCCTCGGTATTTCTGTTTGGTCTCTCTCTCTCTCTCTCTCCCTGTCTCTCTCCCCTGAACTATTAATTCAAATTTGCATTATTTTTCTTTGTCCATGAAAGATACAAAATATCAATTCTTTTGAAATAGCAAGCATCTTTCTGGAAACAAGAAGAAAATGATGAAGTGTCCATTTTGCAAATAATTCACTATCCTTTCAAGTTTCTTTGATGAATAAAGGATTCATTGAACAGAAGCTAGCAGGTGAAACCATGTTAAAATGATTACAATAAGGAGTGTATCGTGCGAATATGAAAAGTTGTAAAAAGTACCATGCTTCAGCTTGGTTTCCTCTTCAGAACGTAAATACTAACTATGTAAGCATTCTGAATATTTCTTTTCAATGCTGCATAGGGTTTGTCAATTTGGTCAAGATAAGTGGAATAACTTCAAATAGCAAGCTGCCACAGTACTTCCCTTGGATTTTGTTCGGTAGCATTAAAACTCTCTACAAGCAATATAAGTAGTGAAATTATACCCTAGTTTGGAACATTTTCTTTATTTTCTTATTATTTGTTCTTCCTTTTAAGGAAAATCAATGGAAATGGTTACCCTCAAATATTTCTTTTTCCCCAGAATTTTTTCCCCACTCTCCAAATCAGATAAGCGCAAATCTATACTCCATAATCCATGACTTTTATGTGTTGCCTTTCCACTTTTCTGTTGATTTTATCCCATTTCTTCTTCCGTCCCATTGATTTATTTGAACAGTCATTCAATTGGCACCTTGGTAATTATGGCTAGACATTGTTGCATGGAGCCTGGTTAACTGAATTCCTGAAAATCACGGGTGTGCTACAATCTAGTACTAAAAACAATTAGAGCTTTCATTTAACATTTGTCTCTAAAATAAGACCTATTATTCTTGATTTTTGTTTAATCATTTTTAGGCTACAAGGCCTTTTTTGTCTTCAAATCCTTGGATTCTTGCTGTTTCAGGGATGAAAAGTATGTTTTCAATAATTTTATGGGTCATTTTAGAATCTGTTGTAATTCTAATTCTTTTACAAATTTTCCGTATGAAAAACTGAAATGCGGAACAGTTATTTGATAATAAGAACTTAGGGTGAAAGTTCTCTATTTCTAGAAGGAACCCTGAATTTATTTAAGTAATAATATAAACTTAAGCTAGATTTCCAAAATGGATACAGGTGTTGTGATTATTTTAACTGAATTTAAGAGTACTTTCTAACTGTTAATTTTACAGTAACGGGCCTTGGCAGTTAGTCATCTTCTTCATGGAACAGGTTTTATTATCACTGTTGAAACTGAACAAGAAGAAATGAGTGACCCTGAATTGCCCCATACCATAGGGACGAATGTGTCTGTTAAGAATGGTCACCTGTAGTAGGGGCAATATAGGTTTAAATTTCTCATTATTGACCTTTTTACTAATTATTTGTGGGTCACGGTTAGTAGGTTTCAAGTTTTTATCTGTTAGTGCTACATTTTATAAAGTCTTTGATTTCAATTTGGTCTGTGTGCTGTGTGCTGCAGGCCAAAAGGAAACCTGTGTCTTTTCAAAATCCTCAGTTCAACAATCAACTGTTTCGGGGTCCGGGTCCTTTATATGGCCAAGATGACACGAGTAGCATCAAAGGTGAACAAGCACAGGAATATTGGGATAAGTTGATCCAAATTTGTCAGCCCGTAGAGGATTTTCTTGAATTTAAGAATTCTATATGCGACGACACTCCGCCTGCTCATTTTTCTGAAATATCTGGGCACTGTGATGAAAATAATGGTTCCGGACATGGCTTCTTGAATCAATACTTTGTCCCACCAAGCTTGGTAGAAAGATGGGGAAGTGTCATGGGTATCCATATGATTGCTAAACTTGTGATGATTTTGGAATATTTTTATGGTTTTCATTAATATTCTCAATGTAACTCATAGATTTCCTTAGTATATTGCAGATGTTGTTTTTCCGGATTCTAAGCGATGTTGTTGTTTTACAAAAAGTTACTATCGGTATATAAAGGGCACTGGTTCGCTTTTGGCCACTGTTCAGGTATTATTTAAAGATCATGTCTAGTTTCGTGAAATTCTTACTTCAGTCATGTTTTTCCCTATGATATCATTAAACTATTAGGTGGGCTTTCAATGGTATCTAATCTTTTCCTTTTTCCTCCAATCATTCAAATGTGTTGTGCTATCTAATGCCTGCTTTGCTAGGTCCCATGATTTTTCTATTATTTGCAAACATAGAAGTAGGTGTCCTTTTATCAGCTGTCTATTACTTCAGTTATTGGACCTTTTGTAGACCAATTTAAATTTCTTTGCTGAATCTCTGCTTCTACTGTGTCCTGTTTCTGATATAATTAGTCCAAGTTTGAGAAAGTTCCATTGCAAGTATTTGATGCTTGGACAATGAGCTTTATGTATATGAAGCTAGCTATATATAACACCAGCTGACATAAAATCATAGTATTGGTATTCTTTTACTTTTCACTTTTGAGTAGACTTTTTTCCCCTTTCTTACTGCAATTAGTTGTTGTAGATATAGGTAATGGTCAATAATTGGATAAATAAATTGAGAAAACATACCATCCCCTACGCGAAGATGCTGGCTTCCACCCTCTAGATAATTTAAATTCCTAGCATGCAAGGTCCTAAAGGAGGTTCCTAGATAATTAGCTTAAATTCCAGGGATGGATTTCCAACTTACTATTTCTATATCTTAATGTCATTATTGTACCAAAATTAGTTTAGCAACTAGAAAGATGTAGAAAAATAGGATATTTTACCATGTCGATATTATAAAAATCTGATCATTCTCAGATGGTCAAAGTTTTGTTTTGCTAGTCAAGATTCCATCTGTCAGTAATGAACTAAGAGTTGAGTGCGGTTTGCATATTTGACTGCATTAGATATTTGCCAATGGGCAAAGCCATTGGGATTAGTTTCACATATTAGATTAAATTTCTCATGCATTGAAGATATATAAAACAGCTTTGGCATAATATTGAGTAGTGCTAATTTCTAAATGACATATATCGGTGTCATGTTTGATGCCGTAGAAACATTATCAGATGGTCATACAAGGTCTTTTGAACATTTTGTGTGATTGCTAATATTAAAAATTTTTAGTCGCTCCCAAAATTCCACTACTTAGAGTTATGTTATGTCATACACTCTCCATCTGAACCGAAGGCATTAGTTTGACTTGGGTACAATTTTTAAAGGAAAACTGAAGTTTCTAGTAGATCGAAGAGAAAATAAGTGACACATGGCAACACAGTGTCATATTTTAGATCTAGCAAGTGAGGGACAATGGGCACACCAGCTTTTTGACTATACAAAGTATCTAGAAAAGTATTATTTCTTAGTTAAATCCTAATTGTGAGTAGGAATTGTTTTCGAACGGACAGAACAGGAAAGATCTTGAAGTTTAGACAAAAGGAATAACTAGACACTTAAAAGTACCGAAGGAAGAAACATAACGAGAAAGATTTAGAATGCTAAATAGCTAAGTTCTGGTCTGCTAAATCATGTAATGGGTCAACCTAGGTAACTAATGCATTTTCCTGTCAAATGCCAAAACTGGGAACCTTTTTGCTGGCTGTGTTTTAACTCATTATCTTCAAAAACTACATAAGTTTTATATCCAAATTAGTTTTACACCAAGAAACTGGTAGTTACTGCTCTATAATGACTGATTGACATGTTGAGTAGAATTCGGAAAGACTTTTCGATACATAGTCTGGCAAAATCTCTCTCTCTCTCCTTTTTTTTTTAATTATAAATGTTTTGGTAATTGGTGTACTGCAATTTCAAAGCGTTGTAGTTTGTAATTCTGATTAAACTAGCAAGCGAGCATAGTATATAACCAGTAAAATTGTAGAGAACTCTCATGTGTATAACCTTATGCAGGGAAGGCCAATCGGTAAATCATTTTCCAAGGGTGAGCTTTGTCTTAGGTACTTTACCCCCAGGGAGGTAGGTTCTTTTCTCATACCAATAGGTTCTTTCTCTCTTCTCTGTGCACATGCGTGCGCACAGAAATACACTCTCACATTGCTGTTTCATATGGTTATGATTGCAATTTTTTTGTAATTAGGTTGCAAATTTGCATTCCTTTCCGGAGGATTTTCATTTTCCTCATCACATAGGCCTTCGACAATGGTATGCATGCTGTTAATTTTGGCTTGTGAAGAAGTAGAAATGTTGAATAAGATATTCCTCCATCATATCATAAATATCTATGTAGTGTTGATGTTTATGAATCTGGCTTTATGTAACAGATATTTCCATGTATATCATAATTCAATCTAGTTCTTTCTTGTATGTTTGTTTGCATTTAGAAGCTTTTATTTACATATTTGTACCAATAGCAATTCAATTTGTCTAATCTTTTTCACTTTTCTTTTGCCCCTTTGTTTTGAAGGGCAGAGTTTGTATTAGTCATATGCTTGTAAAGCAGTAGTATATTCTCTCACCTTCACTTGCCAAACACACACTCCATATGAATAAAATAAACATAAAGCGGCTCAATGTCTCCTTTAATAGAACTTTTCTGTCTGCTCCATATGTTTAGTTATTTTTTGATAAAATCTGGTGAGATCTTCATATGTCTAGACTCAAGCTTGTTGCCTTTAGTTAAAGTGCAAGGGATCTCTTGCTGTTGTGGGGATTAGCAGGAGCTAGATAGCCACCTTAATATTGCAATGAAAAAAAAACATTGCGTGCCAAATTCATGACCAGCGTCATATTGGAGAGTGGGCTTGTTATTTTGACATCAGAGGAAATGAGTTTGTACGCAGGGTGTTCTAACTGTATTTCGTAAGCTCCTGGATGTCAAATGTACTAGTAGAATTTCAATGATATGAAACATGTAATGAAATGCAAGAGGATATACTTGTTTGTGGAAAGCTGAAGGGCACTGGGGAGTTGGGAATACCTTCAGATAACCATGAATCTGAATAAAAATTTGATTCCTATTCTGTTTTCTGAGTTCAGAATATTTATTTATTCTGGTATTGTGGTGTTTTTGAGTTTCTTGTGTATTCTGCATCGTGAATGCTCTACTGAACAATTCAGTGAAGTCTTGTCCAAATTATTAAGGATAATATGCATGTGAGGCTTTTCAGCTTCTCGTTTCTTTTAACCTGCTTATTTCTCTTCTGACTGGTTAATGCTATCCCTCATTTCAAGCAAAAGAGGGAGAAGAAAGTCTAGCATATGTTCTGTTTTTGGACTGAATATGCGTTTTTTGCTTTATGTTTCTGCAGTTATGCATTGCTTGGGAACAGTTTAAGTGCAGGAGTGGTCGCTCCTTTATTCAGTTATCTATTTAGTCATCCAGTGTAATCGTATGATCACGTTCTCTGTGGCCTCAATTTTGCTGGATGTAGATTTTCACCGTTCCGGGCCAATTGGAAATTGCTAACAGCCCTTGTTGAGGATATTTTTTCTGCCACATTGCAGAGCTTACTGCTTTATAATCTCAGCACCTTCTGTTGTTGCTATGCTTGCTGCTTTAGAATCTCAGGGCCTCCTGTTGCTATTTTTAGATTGTTCCAACACGCTCATTTTTGCGGGTCAATTGTTGTTGTGAGTGAGTAACTGAGTCAAAGAAAAGAGATCCAATGTTGATCATGGCATATTGTGATTGTTTTTAGTGAAGTTGTAAGGATTGAATATGAAAAATCCTGATGTGGTTATTCCTTTAGGCTCTGTTCAGGTCAAGGATTTCATTGAGTGAAAAGAAATCCCTAGAAAGCTGTAATACCCATTGTTTGGTTAGACGTGCAAAATAGACAAGCAAGTGCTCTGGATATTAACAAGTAATAAAATAATAAGTAAATAATATTTTCACAATAAATTCTGCTATAAAAGATTAATTTATGTTTAATTGTAATCTCATTTAACTTAACTACTGGTGGGATGAAATTATCAAGAAGTTAATGTTAAGTGAAAATTAACAATTAAGAGAATGAAGGTAATTTAATCCATTAAAATTTTGAGATGCGTAATTTCACTTCACTGTTATACCAACTCTATGAATATCTAGATATGTGTGATGAACATCTAGATATGCACGTTTGTTAAGGGCCAATATTAAAATTTTCATATTATCTAGTATACCTCATATGTAAATTTAGCCTAAATAAAAATATTAAAATCTTGATACTTTATAAATATTGCACAAGCTATAAAGTTATGTTTTTATATTATGTGCAATTCATGGTATATATTACTTGATCTTTATACAAAGATCATCTATCTATTCCAAACACGTAACTAAATCAATTGAATGGTAGTCAGTCATCCAAAGCCACTAAGAACATAATATATACTCCGTTGAAATCAACTCTATATAAAGAAGAGAATTTAAGTAGATAAATATAATAGAATCGTTAACTACATTTTGGTTTTTGTCTTAGACAATTAGTTCATGATTGAATAATTAAAAGAATAAAAGTTAAAGCTAGAAATAAGAAGAAGACACATCAATAAATAAAATATCCATCGAAACTTAAATCTTTAAATTAAAATTTCAATCCCTTCCCCTTGATTTGCCTCCAACCATGAATTTTTAGTTCTCTAAAACTCCAAAAATGTTCTATGCATAATATTTTAAGAGATCCTTAACAAAATCTACCTAAGACACTAACTCTAATCAAAATAGGAAATACATTTTATAATTTTACAAATTTACAAGATAAATCAGCACCTATTACACAGTTAAATTAATGTTGGTTAATATAATTTTTTTAAGAAACATTATCAATTAATAAACAACTTACGCTAATTTTTATAAGCGCCCAACATCGATTTGCTTTAGAATCAACTCAAGACATAAACACAAAAGTTTAGTTTGGAATCCTAACTTTCTAGTGCAACTTGAGCCATTTCAACCTGATATTTGTATTCAAATTATGACTAATATATCAAACACTCTCAAAATCTTAACTTACCTTTTTTTCTTTTGAATTTGAAATCCTTTTTGCATTTCTTTTTTGTGATTTCTCTAGTTAAAAGCAACATTTTCTTACACCTACTGTGATACTCCAATCCCACATGGGATTGGGATGAAAAATATGAATGGTATATAAGAATGGGCCTAAGTACCCATTGTCATATTCATTTTAGTCCAACGAGGACAACGGTCAAATAGTTGACCGTGGGTGCTGCCAGACCCATAGTCGCGCTCCCGAGTACTTGACACCTACAAGCTATGAAATAAAATATATATTTTATTAGACTAATTATACTCAAAATTAATTAAGAATATATCCTATATCCACATATAAAATGAGTAAAACATAAATGTGTCATTTGATTAACTAGAGAAAATACTCAGGACATGAAAAATGATTTGAGAATGGAAAAGGAAAATTGTGTTTTTAAAAAGAACAATAAAATAGTAAAAATTCTCTATTTTTTGAAAATATTTTGTAATTATATAATATTTTAAACCCTGTAACTTTTTAATCCTCTCGCAATGATTTAAATAAAAATAAATAAATATAACACTCTTAACCTATTTACTTACAAAATATATATATAAATATAAATATATATATATATATATATGTATGTATGTATGCATAGACTTGTAAAATATATGAATATTTCAACAATCCTGTTATAGAGTAGGGGTTACTTATATTTATCTCCTTCAAGTTTTGACCAAAATGCAGTTCGAATCCTAACTTTTTGATATCCTAAACAAACCCTTGTTAATAATGGTGTTAACATTGGTTAAACAAAATACAGGGAAGGACATCAATGTTCTTTAAAAAAAATAAGGAAAAAAAGATTAAAAAAGAAAAAAGGAAACCTACCTATTTCGTCGTCTTCTTTCAATTGATTCATAGCAAGTCTCTCTGCATTGTTTTTCTCCGTCTTTCGTACCGACGCCTCTCATCTCCTTTAGCCATGAACCATACCATGGGTATGCAACTTCCTCTCCCTCCTGCTCTTCGCGTCTACCCTCAAACATCATTTACTACCTACTTCTCCCTGGTCTCTAGACGGTAGCAGATCTAGAACACTAAAAGTAGTAACAACACTTAAATATTTTTGTAATTATTAATATATAAAGTAAAAATCAGTCATAAAAATATAAAATATTAATGTATTAAACTATTTTGACGTACATAAGAAATTAAAAAAATACTATCATTATAATTAAAATTTTATACATTTTACAATTATTGTCGACGTGATATCATATGTTAAATGATGAGTTCATGGCTGATATTATTAAATACATCTTTTATATTGTATTACATATATTTATATACAAATGATCTAACTTATATTTTCTTTCTTAGACTCGATCTTCTTTTTTCATTAGAAAAATTATTTTTATTTCTCTGTTAATTGTTAGGAAATTAACTTTTTAACACTCTTAGAAAATAAAAAAATAAAAAAAAAAGAGTTGATGCACTTTGAGATTATACTGTACAGCCTTGTATGATTTTTCAAAAATCCAATGGAGGGCCTGCCTCCGCCGAAATCCCAGGTTTTTTTTTTTTTAAATTGTTTTAGCAATTTTTTAAATTTTTATATTTCACCCAAAAAAATCTCAGAAATATAACATTATCTTCTCAATATAGTTTACTTTCCAATACAAAGTTTTTGGTTCCGTCCTTGATCAAGACCATCACCATTGTTTCTTTCTAATGTCAGAGACATCTCTTTCAAACATTTATTTTTCTTGTCTATTAGTTTTTCTATATGGATATATAGTTCTACATAAAAAAAAAACTATCAAAGTTTACTGACAGAAAAAAGAAAAAAAAAATTCAAATGCATTAATTTTTGTATTTTTTCTATTTGTTCTAGATGTGGTTTTAGGTTACAAATTAAAAAATATTTTTACAATTATGTAAGATTGGGTGACAAGTTCTATGTTTGACTTTTAGAAAGAGCGAAAAAAAAGAATATATAATCTATTATAAGAGGTGATGGTTTTGGAATAATCTGGGCTGTGCAATTTGACTTCATGATAAGTTATAAATATTTTTTACGATTGTATAAATATTACACATAATATGAGTATTATATACGATTATATAAATATTATATACCGTTGCATGAACCTCACATACAATTTAATTAATAAGTTTTAGAACTCAATGTCATTTTATTCAAAGATTTTTTTTTTTTTAAATACACAACAGCCTTTTATTATCATTTGATATTCTTATAAATTTTAATTTAAATTGTAAAATAGTGGCACAATTTATGTATCCAAATTATATGCCTGGATTCTGTCTTAAAAATACAAGAACCGACATGAAGTTTAGTCACACTTGAGGGAGGTTAAAAAAAAAAAAAACCCAATGCAATCGAGTTTTTATTTTTCCTTTTTAGGCTTCATGACACAGTATAAATAAACTAACTTTTAAAAACCAAAAACACACTACCTTTTTATTGCACTCTAGAGGAGAGTGAAGAGTAAACAATGTATAATTTGTTTCAACTCTAATCTTATCTCCTTCTCTTTTATTTTTTTCCTATAATATGTAATGTATATATAGAAGTCAAATTTTGCACTGTTTGATACATTTTTCTTTTGGTTTGAATTTGAATATTTTATAATGATTTAATTAAAATTTTAAAAGAAAGTTTGATTATGAGAAAGTTATTATCTTGTGTTTATATTAATTAGAGAGATTAATAGCAGGCATTTTACAAATGATGTTGTCCTAAATATTTTGCATTGTATGTCTCTGGAAAATAAATGTTTGTGTGACAAAGTGCTTTCTCTTGAAGTTATGGTCAGCAATTTTAATGATATGAAAAATAGAGTTGATAACTTCACTGCATGCATTGAGAAATTCACAATTGGCAAAAACAACTTGGAAAAACTAATTAGTGCACAACACATACCAGAAACTGAAGTGGACTTGGGTATAGGCATAAAATCAAAGCTGAAATTCATAAACCCTACTTTGTAAAAGCTAGCACTTCATATATGACATACAATTGTTACTCATATTGTGAAAATTTTGAATACAAAGCATCTAAGTGTCATGTTAGGAAGAACAGGAAATCTAGTACAAAAATGATTTAGAAGGTAAAAGGAACTATTACTAACCCCCATGGACCCAAGAAGATATGGATACCAAAAATTACTCTTCTATCTTATGTATATGAACATTTATTGAACAAGATGAGCTCCACAAAGTGGTTTTGGACAATGGATGCTCAAGGCACATGACTGGAAAATGCCGAATTGTTGGAAAACATTCAAGTTACAAACGATAGATTTGTCACATTTGGAGACAAAAAGAAGGGAAAGATTCTTAGGATAGGTAATATTGGTAAGGGATCCTCTACCATCATCAAACAAGTACTATTAATTGATGAATTAAAATATAATCTACTTAGCATCAGCCAACTATGTGATAATGGCTACAAAGTTATTTTTGAAAAAAAAATTCTTACATTATCATGGATAGTTCCAGCAATAAGACTATTTTTGTTGCTAACCATGTTGGAAATGTGTATGTATTTTATCTTGATGATCTTGTGGCTCATAATATTATATGCCTTTCCATGAATGATTATGATAGCTACCTTTAGCATAAAAGATTAGATCGTGTATCTATCGATTTGCTAAACAAATTATCTTCAAAGGAACTTGTTAGAGGATTGCCCAAAATGAGATTTGATAAAAATCGAGTATGTGATGCTTTCCAATTTGGAAAACAAACCAAAACCTCTTTTAAATCCAAAAAAAAAAAAATGATTTCAACATCAAAACCTCTTGAACTCATTCACACGGATTTGTTTGGACCTATTAGGACCACTAGTCTTGGTAGTAAGAGGTAAGCCTATATGATGTTGATGAGTTTTTAAGGTTTACTTGGACTTTATTTCTTGCACAAAAAGATGAAGGCTTTTGTGAATTTTCAAAACTACTCAAAAGTGTTCAAAATTTCCTTGATTGTAAATTGATTTCAATTAGGAGTGACAATGGTAGAAAATTTTGCAACCATAACTTCACAAAATTCTGTGATGAAAGTGGTGTTTCACACAATTTTTTAGCAACAAAACTCCTCAACAAAATGGTATGATTGAGAGGAAAAATAGAACTTTGCAAAAAATGCCAAGATCAATGTTTTGTGAAAACTCACTTCTAAAATATTTTTGGGCTGAGGCTGTGAATACAACTTGCTACATTGTCAACCATGTTATACTAAGACATTTTCTAAGAAAAACTCTTTTTGAACTCATATTTGATAAAATTCCATCCATTTCATACTTTAAAGTTTTTTGATGCAAATATTTTGTTCCCAATACTTGAGACAATCTTGGAAATTTTGATAGTAAATCTAATGAGGTTATATTTCTTGGATATTCTTCCAACAAAAAGGCATATAGAGTACATAATAAAAGAACTCTATATGTGAAAGAATCCGTACATATTGTATTTGATAAATCAAATATATATTCTTCTAGAAATGATGATGATGATGTAGAAATCACAAAAGAAAAGAGCAATGAGTAACACAAGGCTCCATCACTTGACATTCATGCCAAAGAAGAGGAATTAAAAGAACAACAAACTAAAGAAAACAAACAAAGGACTGAAGAGCCCATGAATCAAAACTTGCCAAAAGATTGGAAGTACAAAACTATCCATCCAAAAAAACAGATCATTGGTGATCTAGCTACAGAGTCAAAATTAGACGGTATTTTGTTGATAATTTTGCTCTCTTTTCTAGCACTAAACCTAATTATGTTGATGCAGCCTCACGTGATGAATTTTGGATTATGGCCATGCAAGAAGAGTTGAACCAATTTAAAAGAAATCAAGTTTGGAAGCTTGTTCCTAAACCACTTGACCATCCCGTAATTGGTACCAAGTGGATTTTCAGAAACAAACTTGATGAGTATAGTATTGTTATTAGAAATAAAGTCAGATTGGTTGCCCAATGATTCAATCAAGAAGAGGGCATTGATTATGATGAAACTTTTGCTCCAATTGCTCGGTTAGAATTAATAAGAATGTTGCTTGCGTTTGCATATTTTAAAGGTTTTATATTTTACCAAATGGATGTCAAAAGAGCTTTCTTAAATAGTTTTATTGAAGAAGAAGTATATGTGGAGCAACCTCCTATTTTTACTCATGAAATTTTTCCAAACCATGTCTTTAAACTTTCCAAAGCCCTTTATGGTTTAAAACAAGCTCTAAGAGCATGGTATGAAAGGCTTAGTGATTTTCAGCTTTTAAAAGTTTTTTAAAGAGACTTAATTGACACCACATTATTTATCAAATCTAAAATTCTGATGATAACTTAATTGTGCAAATATATAATGATGATATTATTTTTGGAACTACTAATGATTCATTGTGCAATAAATTTGCCAAGACAATGCAACAAGAATTTGAAATGAGCATGATGAGAGAACTTAATTTCTTCCTCGGTCTTTAAATCAAGCAAATCAAAGATGGAATCTTCTTAAATTAAGCCAAGTATGCCAATGAACTTCTTAAAAGGTTTGGTATGAATAAAATAATAATAATAATAATAATAATAATAATAATAATAATAATAATAATAATAATAATAATAAGTACACCTATAAGCGTATCATTAAAACTTGATAAAGATGAAAAAAGTAAGAAAGTGAATGAATCAAAATACAGAGGTATGATCAGAAATCTCCTTTATCTTACTGCCAACCAGCCTGACATTATGTTCTTAGTGTGTTTTTGTGCTCGATTTCAATCCTGTCCAAAGGAATCTCATCTATGTGTTGTAAAACGTATTTTTAGATACTTAATTGGAACATATGACTATGGTTTATGGTATCCTCGATCTAACTCATTTGATCTTATAGGATACACAGCTGCCGACTATGCCGGGTGCAAAGTTGAGAGAAAAAGCACCAGTGGACATTGTCAATTTCTTAGACACTATCTTATCTCTTGGTATAGAAAAAAGCAAGCTTGTGTATCTCTCTCAACAAACGAAGCAGAATATACATTACTGCATGGGGCTTTGTGGATGAAAAATACTTTGCTTGACTTTGGTTTAAATTTTAATTGCGTGCCTGTCCTATGTGATAATACTATAGTGCTATCAATATGGCCAAGAATCCTATCCAGCATTTTAGAACTAAGCACATTGAAATTAAGCATCATTTTATTAGAGATCGTGTGCTTAAAGGTGATGTGTGTGTAAAATATATTCTAACTGATGAACAGCTTGCAAATATTTTCACTAAACCTCTGACCGAAAATAGATTTAATCATCTGTAAAAAGGTTTGGGAATTACCAAAATTATATAACTAACAAATTTTTCAAAGATTTGTTTGTTCATTCTTGCAGAACTTCTAAAGACACATACTTTCGGATGGTGATTTTGGACATAATATCTGAGAAACATGAATCCAAAATCCCCCCAATAAAATATCTTTTGATCAATTTTTTGATGAATGAATTTGGACTTAGTCTGAGTCCAAAATAGTAGCAGCCCAAAATTATGTAAAGCTCAATTTTTTTAAAAAAATCGGATGAAAAAGCGTATGAGCCTAGAACCCACTTTTTGAATTTTCAAAATGTCTGCGCTTTTCAAAACGGCTCATGCTATCTCTGATGTAATCTTTGTTGAGGGTACTTGATTGTATTTATCTACTTAAGAACCTAGGAAATCACCAAAAAAAAGGGTTACTTTTCTCTTTTCTTGAAATCTAAAACTGCCATTGATCTCTGTACTTCTTTCTCACTTCGTATTTTCACCCTCTCCACTGAAAAAAAAAATCTCTCATCTTCGTCTCACTATTGCCATGGCAAAACTACCAAAATTTGACAAGCGAAGCAAATTAAAGATAAAGAAGAACCCGAAAGGCAAAGAAATGGTGAAAAAAAAGTCTATTGTCGAAATCCAGCCCGCCATCAAATAGAAAAGTAAGAAGATCGTTGTTGAAGAAACAACTTCGCAGTCTGACTCATCACAAGAGCTTCTTGTATAGAAAAGCTCTGAGACACAGGTACCTTGATTTCTTGATTTGAAATATGAATCTGAGTTTAATGAATGGCTATCAAGAAATAGGACTGTTATCTCTGGATACCGTATTGATGTTGAGGCCTTTTTAAATTTTACTGATATCTTAAATATGTTTGAGACACTTGGTTGGGGGGCTTTACTGTCGATAAATGAAAATTTGTACACCACAGTGGTTTGGAAATTTTATTCCAACTTGAGAAAAGGAAGGCTTCAGGATATTGGCAGAGGATTTATGATTTAATGGTACACCTTTAGAGTAGGCTGTGTAAACATAGAATTTGACCATAGGATGTTGAATCGAATTTTTGGAGTGAGAGATGGAGGAATCCAATTCTTTGAAATGAACAAATTTCTGGAAGAATTTGACCTATTTGATCTAGGAAGGTTTGAAGCAAAGTTTACTGGAGGGATGAGTTTTAAAATTTTAAATGACAGAAATTTAAAGTGGCTGAATGGTTTTGGAAGAATTTTGCACCATATGGTGTCTACCATGGTGGCACCAAGCTTTGGACATTGAGTATCATGCAAATGATACTAATGTTAGCCCTATCGGAAGGAAGACAGATTAGCTTTGGATTTTTAGCAATGAAGCTGATACTTCAATCAAGAAACACTTCTTAAAAGGCTCTATCCTATGGAAATCTCTTGACCAAAATTTTTCGGCATTTCAACATGAATCTCAGTACTTGTACTCCTAGACATCTTAAGATTAATGTGAACAATATGGAATCCTTCAAGAAAATGGGATTTGTACAAGTGAAAAATGAATGGGTTTTGCTTAGGGATGTCAGATCAGGAAAGGGAGAAGCTGATCAAAATCAAGGCCAAAGGAAAGAAAATTGCACCTACTGTCCAAACAAGAACAAAGCGGAAGTTTGAAATGGCAGAGGAATCTTCCAATAAAGGCAAGCAGAGAACTGAGGAAAGTGGACTGACTCAGAGCATTCTGAATGCTTTAACTGTTTTGTCTAAAAATTTTGATAAATTTAGCACAGAAATTAAAGCCGAATTGTAGAATTTGGGAAATAGATTGAGCAATGTGGAGGGAAAGAAAACAGAAAAGACCACTGATGGAATCTCTGAGGAACAAGTCATCCTACCTCAGAAAGAAGACGAGCCTAAAAAAGATTTTAGACAACCCCTTGCGACTGAAACAACCGTCACCGAAGGAGCCCCAGCTCCACCTTCTACAAAACCCACAACTGAACAAACTCCATCTCATCCTGCTAAAATGATGCCTGCTACACCATCTAAGAACCCAGCTGCCATTACAAAGGACAAGCCCATTCCACTTAATAGCTTTTCAAGACGTAGGGTGAAGCATGTGGTAGTCAAGAGAAAGTCTAGTAGGATTGCAGGACAACATTCCAAGAAGGGTGCTAGCTCCATGCCAGAGACCGTTCACATTTCCTTATTTGCCCTTAATGCTTACTGCTTGCTGACTTCCTATGCACCATTTACTTTGATGAACAATTTTATGCTTTTTGTTTTATATCTATTTTGCATGAATAATTTTACTTCTGCACTGACATTCCAAATATGTTGGTTATAATATATTTTACTATTCTCCTGCTTAATTCCTTACTTTTTGATTGATGCCAAAGAGGGAGAAAAATTGGATTGTGATTATATGACTTGGGTTATATGGTGATTTGGGATATATATAGACTATGATACTGTGATTTGGGCTTTATAACTTGATGTGACTCTAGTTATATGGATTAAGGAAACGACATTGTAGTTATAAAAAAATTGTGCTTGTGATCTCTGGTCTCATTCTGTTGGTCTCATTCCGTTGTGATTTGGTTGAATGATATGAATGATATCTCTCTCACTATCCTTATCCTCATAAATATGGATTGAGAACCTAAACTCTGTTTTGTGTTTTAGCACTGTTAAAAGTGATTATGTGATTATGATAATGGCTGTGATGTGCATTATGCCAAAATATTCGAATAATAAGAATACTTATGCTTACAAAAATTGTGTTTTTTTTTTTTTTTGTTGGACAGAAAATTCCTTGTGTTGAAATACCTTTAAAAAATTGGTTTGGGTTAAAAGCCTCTAATCTATCTTTGTGAAAATTCTCTTCTACCCAGCACAAATACAGGGGGAGTTTTTGGATCTTCAATATGTCAATCCAAAATACCAGTCCAAATATACTTTTATAAAAAGTGATATTTGGTCTTATTTTAACCTGTTTTGGATGCACGATTTGGTAGTCCAAAATCTCAATTCCCAGTTAGTTTTTCAATGCACTTTACTGTTAAGTATCCCTTATCTACTGTTCATATATGCACATACATAGGGGGAGTATTGTTGTTGATAGTTTAACCTCAACTCCTCTTCACATAAATACTTACATTTTTTTTCATGACCATTATTTGGCTATTTTTATATAAAATAGTCCTATTTATGGAAGGAATAAGGATATGGAGGTTGGTTAGGCCATAGGCTCATTGAGCTATGTTTATGAGACCATGTTTAATTTTTCATTTCTTAATCTCATAATCACTCTTTGAGTCCCATAATAAGAGAATACATTTCAGTTAAAAGTATTCTTATTTCTCTCAGTCTAACTTGTCTATACTATCTATATCATTTTTTTTTTTTTGTGTCACAATCCCATCAAATTTGTCATCATTCAAAAAGGAAAAAATTGTTAGCCCTAAGGATATTCTCCTGTGTTTTGACCTATAACAAATATTGATGAGAACTAACTTATGTGATCTATATATGATAGGATATGTTTGACCTTAGTTCTTCCAAGGCGTGCAAATGAGACTGCTAAACAATTCGTAAGCAATGGAATCCAAGAGAGGGTAATTAAGTATAAGACAAACTTAGGAAATTGCACACTGAGAAGCCCTTGAGAAGAATCGTAGACTAGGAACTGTTAGAATTCGTGGACTCCTAAACGCGGAAAACATTCACGAGTCCCTCCCGAGGACCCAAGTAAACGATTAAAAAGATCTAAGGTTTAAGAATTACCTCTGATTGCTGTAATCGAAATCTTTCGATTCTGATTGCTCTGTTGTACGTTCAACCCGAACAATCACCAGACGCTGCAGTATGCGAACGTCCTCTATCGGATACACACCGCGAACTCACTCGATATCCGGGGAGTGCTAGCACCTACGGCTTTTGAGGTTTTTTTTTTCTCTTCTGGTAGAGAATGGCACGAATGTTCTCAACCGAAAAATTAGACTCTTGAAAAGACGGCTAGGGTTTTCTTAAAAACCCCCGAACCTCTTAGAGTCTAACCCTAATAATATCTTATCATATTCTAATTTAAATTCAAATTAAATTAAAACTGATATGATAAGATTCTGCCATTATCTCGGTAATTTAACTAATTAATTTACCGAATCAAATTCTTATAATCTGGACATCATCCAGATACATCGAATGTGGACATATTTCTAGATTCATTGTATCTGGAAAATTTTCTAAATACGATTAACTTAGACATATTTCCAGATTCATCGAATCTGGTCACCAGAAAAATAACCTAACAAGTTCGCTTATTGTGTGACCCTATAGGTTCATTTAACACTGGCAGTGTACCTAAATCATATTTAAATGGCCCACAAGTTTTAAGCGGTTTCTAGCAAAACATTATAACTATCCAGGTTAAATGAAGATCGGTGATCTCTTTGAACCAAACCATAATTTTATATTTAGTCATTTTGTCACACGATATCCAGATTAAGCATAAGGCACGGAGCATGTCATCCTTATTAAGCTTAATCAATTATTTCTTGATTTCATAGTAGACTGTTCAAACAAATGATATCAATATCTTAGATTGATATATTTGAGCACGGCCATGCATTTTTTTAACAGTCTAACTTATCAAGGGGCCCATGGATATCTCTCACATAATTGAGAGGGACAAATTCCTTCACAATCAATCATATTCCTCTCCTTGATTTATTCTATATCCAACAGTAGTCTAATTTATTATCTGGTTAAAGACAACTTTAGACAATGTCAAAATATAGAATTTATCAAGTAGGAAACTATGATGAATTTAGGTCGAAGGACTTTCAATATTATTATGGCTAGAAAGTACTTATGACATATTCCATGAAGTACTCTCACAGTGGGTCATGTCCAATACAATATTCTCTAACATTTATTTATGTCTTGACTCGATATCACAAATATCCATGGCCAGTAAAACATAGCCATCAAGTCACAAACATACTAATATTAATTTATTATTATTTCAATAATAATAATCGATCAGGGACAGTTTTAGAATAGTCATTGTATTCATTGTAGGGTTTTACTATCAAGTCACGTACTTGATGACCACAAAACAAAACTCACTATTCATGGAAAGGAAAGCCTCATATTATTATATAAAACATAATGACAATAGTATAAGTACAAATTAACTCTAGGGCATATCCCCAACAGGAACTGTTTTGAAGGTATTATTTGTAAATTCCTATGTCTCTTTACCTCATATTCAATTTGTTTTACCTTGAAGCACTTAAAATGATTTCAAAAGAAAATGATATTTCTAAATCTGAATCTTCAAATGAAGTGGTTTTGGATGGTCCTATGAATCCAAAATATCATCCAATGACCTGTAACATTTTTCAAAATGTATTTTTTTTGTGAAAAGTGCCATTTTGAACTCACCTTTTGGACAGACATCCTTCCACTTTGTAAATCTAAAACCCTGAAAATCTTGATAGAAGTAACTAGCCGTTGGGATTTCAGGTTTGACTCTTATAAAAGCTTCTAAAACTTGATTTTAAAGCAAATTTTTGTGCTATCTCTCTTAGAAACATTTTTACACTTTAGAATACAAACATTTTCCTTTTCATTTGTGCTTCAAAGTGAAATAAAATTGTTCCAAAGGTAAAATGTATTTGTGCTTAGCTGTTCATATTCTGCTTAATTTGTGAGATATCTCTGTACTATTTCTTAAATCCGCTTTGTATCAAAGTTAAGGAGGTAAAACCCAATTAGGGTGAGCTTTGATTGTTGTGTTTAAAGAGGTTGGATGTAAAAAGTGGAGGCCTAACAAATTAAAAGGGTAACAATTAGGAATGGAAATAGGCCAGGCTAGGTCATGCTTCGACTAAATAGGCCTGGGCTTGTATTGTAGTACTTTGAAGGCTTGAGAGGTTGTTAGCATATATATGGTATTTATTTTAAGCTCAAGTCTGGCTTGCTCAAAAGCCTGGTCTTGCCTGAAACCTACTTATATGTTACTTTGTTAGCCATATATAAAAATACAACAACTAGAATTCTATAAAACTAGAACTAGTACTATAACTTTGATGCAAACATAACATGACTAGATATATACAAATAGAAATATAAAGTAAGATATATATATATATATATATATATATATATATATATATATATATATGAGAGAGAGAGAGAGAGAGAGAGAGAGACTAGACCTAATAAACTTCAGATTATATTTTAACCAAATAGGCCCAACTTATTTAACTAAACAGGTTTGATTTTAAGCCCAATCTTGACAAATTTCCTAAATAGGCCCAAATAAGGTTACATCGTAGGCCCGTGATAATAGTCTGACCTATTTTCATTCCTAGTAAAATTTCATAATAGGATCAAAAAACTAAAGTAAGTAGAAAAATAATTTAATATTAAAAATCAACAAATTTAATTTAGAAATTTAAAAAAGTCACAACAAAATGATAAAATCATAAAATATAACTCCAAATAACAAATAAAATATATTAAAATATAACATTAATAGTAATAAAATATAAAAAGTTATCGAAATAGAGTATAATTTTGAAAAATTAAATCTCTCAGCAAAATTTCATTTTTTTTAGAATTCAAGAAGGCTTGTTAAACAAAATGAATATGAAAAATTGTTTGATTTTACACAATTAGATATTTTTTATATTTTACTTCATAAATAAAATATAAAAATTTTCATAGCAATTCAAATTACTTCTAAAAGATAATTGCTTTCTCTCAAATTAAATGTTATCATATATCCTTTAGAAAACTTTATAAGTATTTAATCATTTACAATATTTAAACTATGTGATTATAGTATTAAAATATATTATTAATAAATTCTTTTATAAATATAAATATATTTATAAATATTTTTAAATGTGTGTGTGTGTGTGTGTGTGTGTGTTTAAATATATAAACATAAGAAAAACCGCTATATATATTAACATAAGAAAATTCGGTATAAATATAAAAAATAAAAAAAAGGGATAGGTCAGGAGAGGCAATAGACAATACAAGTGAGATGATCCACTTGTGTAAGATTGGTGTTGCCTACCACTATTGATTGGAAAAAGGTTTTAGTGAGTGGTGTTAAAATCCTTAAGTGTGAACTTAAGGCAGTGGATGTAGATCATTTAAGGATCGAATTACTATAAATCCTTAAGTCTCTTCTTGTATTGTTTGCCTAAAATTCTTTACTGCATTTTCACCAATCTTCAAATCTTAAATGCTGGACCTTTTCTCTAAAATCAGTAGCTCATTTTAAAACTCTTGCATTTTGTGGTTAGCTTGTCATTGATAGCTCAACTACCCATTTTTATTTTATACCATCCTCTCACCATTCTGTACTGATTTAAGAGATCTCAGTCTGCGCTCCTAAAGCTGTGAAACGCCTCTGCCATTCAGTTCACCCTTTGCAAAAGTCCCATTCAGTTCACCCTTTGTAAAAGTCATAAAATTTTAATTTGTATTTATTTGCCATAAACCTTAGTCACCCCTTCTAAGGTTTATCACCATATTTCCAGAGAAAATTGTCCCTACTAATTTTTGTTATCAAAATTCTATTTGTTTGCACCATTTTATGCTTGGTTACTACTGTTAAAAGTTTGCCCTTTCTTTCTAATTAAAGATCATTTGTAGCTTGTTTCACAAACAAGAATATGTGTAGAAAAATTGTGGCAATTTGTATTTTATCCTAGTTGATTGATCATCCACTAATAGATCCCCCTACTTAGTCTAACAACATATATGATTAAATTAAGGTAGATCAATTTCTATATTTCAGGATATCCAACATTTGATGCAGGGAATCTTATACAATGTGTTGTAGCGAGTAGTGCATTAGTTGAGTTATCCACTTGCTACTGTGCCTATGTAGTTTCAAAATCCTAAGCAAAAAATGTTCTTAGCTTTATAAGTTTCTTTTGTGGAGCAAGGATGAATTTGCCTCTGTAAACACTACAATGTCTAGATGAATCTTGGAATAATTTTATATGACTATTTGTGGAGTGAGCTTGATTTTGCGCCCATTTAAACAATTCAATGTAGTAAAAAAATGATAGCAATGACTTATTGTCATGATTTTTTGAAGGTTGATATATTTATGCTGGTATGTACTAAAGTTGTTTCCTTGGTTGGTTCCATGGATAGTCCTAATTTCATGGAATTAAGGTAATAAAACATGAGCAAGTTAACTTTCGTTTGTCATGCATACATGGAAGTTAGTTTTGGTATGCAATAGGTCACCATATATCTGTGTTCCCTATATGAGCAAGTTAACTTTCGTTTGTCATGCATACATGGAAGTTAGTTTTGGTATGCAATAGGTCACCATATATCTGTGTTCCCTATATGTCCTCTCCTTGGTAACATTATATCACCCATAAAATAATGATAAACCTTAGAGGGGGGGAGGGAGGGGTGAATAAAGTTTATGGCAAACAAATACAATTTAAAAAAAAAAAATCTTTGATATCTTTTTGATAAAGGCAGAATAATGTGAGAGTTAAAAAATGCAGACTTATGCGCTGCTAAAGAACTTTCAAAACTCTACTAAATGCTAGAAATAAGATTTATAGGTAAGATGGGTAGATGAAGCAAGAATAACAGTTTTACCCAACTGCATAAAAGTCTTTGATTAAAACAATGAATGCAAAAAGGAGTGTAATACTTTTGTCCACAAAGACAAAATTGTTTCGCAGTTGATGGAGTCCAAACAAGAATCTTTTAAAGCACTACTAAATGGCAAGAAGGCGGTTGTTTTAAAGATGGGAAGTTAAGGCATTAAATACAGACTTTCTGTAGAATATAAAGGTCTTTAAAACTAATCAACAAATACAAAGATTGAGATAAAATTATTTAATCTAAGAACCAGTAAAAATGCAGCAGTGAAATGCAAAAGAGAAGACACAAGGATTTATAGTGGTTCGATCCTCAATCGATCTACATCCACTACCTTAAGTATCCACTTAAGGATTTCAACACAATCACTAAAACTTTTTTCCCAAATCAATTGTATTGTTGTAGTGCTTCATTATCATTCTTTCTTGATACTCATCTTCAAACACCCTCATCATGCCTAAGGATAAAGGCCAATCTTCCAAAAGGGCTAGAGCCTCATCTTACTCTATCCCTCCCTCTATAGACCCATTGTTCTTACACCCTACTAATTTCATTGATCCTTCCTGTCAAGAATGGTACTCTAAGAGAGCCTCAAATAAAATCATTGTAAAATGCACTTTTGCACCCTTTCTAGATCGTGCCATTAATTTAGGAATGATGTTTAGACAATTGGGGTGGGGGCTTATTGTTCAATTGAAGAGACTCTATTACCATGTTTGGGTTAAAGAGTTTTATGCTAATATGGTCCAGAAAAGGACTAATCATCTTGAGACCATTGAAACCAGGGTTAAAGGAACCCCCATTTTTGTGGATAAAGAGCGACTGGCTGCCATCCTACATGTTAATAATGAAGGCCCTTAGTTAGCTATAGATCACTATAACCAAAAGATAATTTCTGACCCTGAATGGAAAGTGAGTGATACTAGAGCTACCCTAAGGATGTACAAGAGAGGTCCAATAGGGAATGTAGGTTTCTATTCTAACAATGACCTTGAGGCTAACCTACCTGCCCTGGTCTATATCTTTTCCTATAATGTTGCTCCTAAGGCTAGTAGATTCAACGAATCCTGAGTGATTGAACTTTAAATCTTACATAAGATGATGCACACTCAGCCTATCCCGCTTACTCTTTTGATTATCCAATTTATGTGGGATATGGTCCATTTTCGCTTTTCCACCAAAGCCTTTATTTTTCCCCTTGTGATTATGAAGATTCTAGAAGCTTTTAGCATTAGTTTTAAGGGGGAACTTACTGAGACCACAATTGAGAGAGATCTAGTCACTGTGCACACATTAGTTAGTTACGGTTATCAGTATAGTATTGAGGTGAGGTGATGGTTGAGGCCTTATGATCTGCAATAGCCGAGCCCAGTTTAGCTTTCCTCGTGGAGGAGGAGCACCCTGCCCTACCATCTTGAGCTCACGCTAGTGGTTCACAGTCCCAATCGAGGATTGATTATGAGATTGAGGTGAGAGGTCAGTTGGAACAGTTAAGAGTGGACATGGAGACACAGACGGAGATCCTTTTTCAGTTTCGTGAGTCCATAACTACCCTCAATAGGAGGCAAGAAGCTCAAGAGCAACAATGGGCGCAATGGATGCAATGATTCCTAGATCTCAAGGCGATACTGGTAGTCATATGGTTGAGGATAACCATGATGAGGAGAATGATGATGATTGAGCATTTTTCTATTGCTCACTATTTATTTTTTTCAGTTTCTTTTCTATTTATATTTTCATGATTTTTCTTAGGTTTCTTCTTAGTTTGTTTTTATTATTTCATTTTAGTTTCTTTTCCTTTTCTCGTTTATATTTTTTGTTTCTTTTATGTTATTTTAGATACATTCACCATTGCTTCTTGTGATGGATTCACCTATTTTCAGGTTAATCCGTTATGGAAGTATTTTATTTTCTTATCTTCTTCCCCTCTATTTATTTTGGTCCATTAGCTTTATTTTCATTGTTCTATTTTTGGCCATTGAAAACAATGTCTAGTTTAAGCGTGGGGGAAGAATTTAACATTGAAAATATACTCTATATATCCTAGTTTTAGGCTACATTGGTTGAAATTTTTTGAAAATTTCTTTTGGTTTTCATTGCTTTGATTTTTAATGAGGTTGTGGTTATTTTTCTTACTTGAGATATGATTTTTGTCATTCAATCGATTGGATTTTTATTAACAGTGAATTGGTTTATTAGATTGGATATGTTAAGTCTTGAGAAGTTGAGTTAATTTTGTTTATGCATTAGTGTTTGAATGTTATGTTGCTCATCTAGTTTGAAGGTGGATAATATAATGAATATAGGAAAAGTTGTTGATTAATTCTTGTATTATGGATTTGAAATTTGCTTGACTTTAAGTATTGAGCAAGGAATGTGAGAAAGTTGGAAAATATTGAGTGGAAAAATTCATTGTTATGTGAGTTGAAAAAAAATTGAGTTAAAAAAAATGCTCTTATTTTTTAATTTTATTGAAGACCTTTTGCTTAAAAGAGGGTTAATATGGAGAGAAATAGTAAGTATTGTTCTGTGTACTCTCTTGAGGCTATTTTGAAGGCAAAAAGGCAAGAAAGAGCAAAGAAAGCGAATGTTGAAAAAAAATCATGAAAACATGTATAATGACTATAAAGGAGCCAATACGGTGTGTGAAGAAAAATTCATTCACTTGAGACTATTAATTTCCTAAGTCTTTAGAAAAAAAAGAGAGAGTGGAGTGTTTTCTTTAAACCGTTACTTGAGTTGTGCAATTTTTGAGTTTATAATGCTTGAATTGGTAGATAGCTTGACTTGTATGATTCATATTATCTACGTTTTTTCTTGAAATGTGAAATACTTTTCTTAAACTAAAGTATAAACTTGCTTAACTTGACTTTGAAGGCCTTGGTATGTCATATCTAGTGTTTTAATTTGCAAATGTTTTCAAATGGTTGAAAGAATGACAAGGTCATGTCTGTCTAAAGTTTGAAGGAGAATTGTGGCTTTGTTAAAGTTAGAATTTTTAAAAGTTTGTCTTGTTTTTCCTTATCTTAAGTATTTTGCTTAAGAACAAGCAAAGATTCAAGTGTGGGAGAATATGATAGGGGCTAAATTCGTTAATAATTTCCTAGTTAGTTGAGGATATTTTGTGATACATTTGATGTAATAACTAATGATATTCCTTCATATTTGATATTTTACCTTTGAAAAGGTATTTTGATGTTTTATTGCAAAATGAAGGGGAAAATGATGAAAAATTGTCGCCGTTGCAGTACACGGCCGGCACCAGCCCTAGGCTAGAATAGGGGGAAAATTGACCAAAACCAGAGCACGACCGAGCTGATGGAGCTTGCGTCGGCCCTAGGCTGGAATAAGGGAAAAATCGGTGAAAACCAGAGCACGACCAGGTTGACCAGAGTACGGTCGGTTGGCACGGCTAGCATAGCCAATGCCAGCCCTGCCCAGCATGGCCGACGTTGGCCCAACGCCGTCCAAGACGTCAAATTTTTCCTCTTGCGCGCGGACTTGGGAATTTCTTAAGAGTTTTGGTATTTTCCAACTTGTACTCGGCCTAGAACTCTTAGGAAATAAATTTTAGCATCTTGAGAGTCTATTTAAGTGAGGAAAACACAAGAGAAACATATGAATCCAATGATCAAATCTACCAATCAATCATTGAAGAGGAGATTCGTCAATCAAGGGGCATTATTCAAGAAGGTCTTCAAAGAAGAATAAGGGGCTTGTCTATGAGTTCTTTTTTTTTTTTTTTCTTTGCTTTCTTTTTCTAAAACAATAATGTGATCAATATTTTTATTGTAACTTGATATTATTTTGGGATTTATGATTTTGAGTTAATTTCATCTTTTGATCAATTAATCAACATTTTTGGGACCGGACCGGACTCGCCGGTTCGACCGTGGGCCGATGCTGCTGCCGGTCCAGTCCCAACATTTTGGCCATTTTTCTCAAAAATCACAACCTTTTGAGCGAATTGTGTTGGGCTGATCGATCCAACTGGTGAACAGGTGGACTAGCCGGTTCAATATTGTTTAAAAAAAATTTGGGAGAAAATTTTATAATTTTTGGGAGTAAATTAAATTATATAATTTAATAAACTATTTTAAAATTTGTTATGTGTTAGATTGTTAGTTATAAATTAAGAACGACTACTTTTAATCATGGATTTGAATGTTTATATATTTATGGACTTAAATTACATTATATTATTGATCAATTTTATTTTTTAAAATAATTGTATTTTTAATTTTTAAATTATAATATTGCCGATTTAATTACGGTCTAATTACAATTGGATCATGACATCGTGAACCAGTAAATTTTTCAGCTTAATGTCTAGTCCGGTTCTGAAAACATTGCAATTAATTATTATTCTTGATATTTGATTGCATGTTTTTAAGGAATTGATTGATTGATTATTCTTGTTAACTTGCTTGAAAAAAAGGTTAATTGGGGTTTCAATTTATTCAATTTCTTCTTAACTTGTTGGGTTAATTGTCAAGAACTTGGGTAATCAAACATTAGTTGATGATTGTTAGAATATAGATTTATAAGCTAATTTCATACTTTAAATCACCTAAAATATAGGGTTTTATGTAATGATTGATTTTTAGTACATTTTTTTGGCTAAATTGGTTGAGATAGAATATGTTCACTAATTTAACTAGAAGATAGCAATTTCATGGATTGTGAACGAAGTGGGTTTATTTTAATTCCTTCATGATACTAAAATAATAATTGATTGTTATACTTGATAAGTAATTCATGATCACGTCTTCACGAATATTTGTCTAAATTGCATATTCTTTCATCCCTTGGGTTGTATATATTTTTCTTTATTTTTTTAATTAATTTATTAGGTCGGTTAAACAATGAATGAAATGTAACTAATGGTAGTTATTCCTTGAGGATTGATGCTCGTTAATTCCCTATACTATGCTTGCGATGAGTACATTTGCTCATATGTGTAATTTGGGAATTAATATTTTAATTAAAACTTGGTTAGGAATGGATTTAAAATTGTATGATTTTTATACACTTAAAATGTACACATCAGCAAGTATCTTAGACTTATTATCAAAAGAAGAAAGAAAAAGTAGGGACGCAAGAAATCGAACCTCAAACCAAAGTGCAAATCGAATCTTAAACTGGTAGAATCTCTGGAGCTACCTCGAAATAAAACCACATTGTCGATCGGAAAGGATATGCGAGAGAGAGAGAGAGAGAGAGAGAGAGAGAGAGGAGGACCGAGCGAGTAAAGAGTAGAGAGAGAGACCTGATGAGTGGAGAGTGTCACTATACTCTAGTCGACATTGTTGCCGCAGTGAGTACAGTGATAGAAAGTGGGAAGGGGGAGAGAGAGAGAGAGAGAGAGAGAGAGAGAGAGAGAGAGAGAGAGAGAGAGAGAGAGAGAGTAAGTAAGTAGAATTTGGAGTTTGTTGCTTTGCGAAATTTGGCGAACAATTCCAAATTTTCAGACAGTGATTTTAGCAACTCCTTAACCATGGTTGAGGTTAAGGAGAAAAGAAAAAAAAAGGGGGGGGGGAAGAAAATAATTTGTGAATAAAAAATGGACCAAGACAGGTGTTGGTTTTATTTGAATTTGGTCCACAGGTGGGACCTGTCGACTGAGTTCACCTAAGAATTTCCCTCAGAAAATGGAGTATTTATAGGTTCCTTTCTGAATCTCTAAAATTTTGCAGAATAAGGGATAATTTGTAATGTTGCACGGCGTTGTGGAAAGTGGCCTACATGGCACCGTGTGTGCTTTGATCCTCTAATTCTGGCTTTAACGACGTCGTGGGATTAACTGTTGCCATATGTTGGAATGATGCACGGCGACGTGGCTAATGATTGGCACGACGCTGTGGAGCTCCAAATATTCTACATTTTTTGCATCCTAATAATGCATGGCGTTATGTAAGGTGATGGGCACGTCGCCGTCGACTCCTAGAATGTTGACTTCTGAAATTTTGAAGATGCACGACAATGTGTAGTACGAGGGACACGGTGCCATAGCTCTTCAGTATAGCTCTTTTCAGGTCTTTTTCTTCTTGAATCCTTATCTTATCTCAATTTTTTCATCCTACATAAAATACGAAGAAAATGAGGGATTAAGTAGCAATCTAGAATGTATTTTTTTACAATTTAAGCACAAATAATGTATGTATAGTAGACACTTATCAATAACACTTTGGGTTTATTACAATTTACCCCTATTAAGTTGTAATTGTGATACTTTAGTACCACAAGTTGTAAAAAAAAAAAACGTCAAAGATCCATTGACTGCTAATCAATGACGTTATTAATTAACAAAAGTTACTTTTACAATAAAATATCTATTTTATCCATATTAATTATAAGATGCCCAAAAATCCTTTAGTGGGAGGAACTTGGCATATGAAATATTTTTGGACTTATAATACTTTCTATAATTTTTTGTATTAAAATATTGTTATCCTAATTTAATTAAAAAAATATAACAAACAAATAAATTAAAATTTCAATAAACTTCCTAAAATTAGACATATCATATACAGCTTTGTCAAGATCTAAATATGATGCACATTCAAATATAATACGTCTAAAATAAAATCACGAATTTGTATTAGTATTTTGATTTGCTGTTTATTAGACTAGAGAAATATGATAAATTTTTTGGTGGCTTTGCTTTTTTTTAATGAGGGAAATATTGGTATAATTTTGTGATTTTATTTTAGGTCTATTATATTTAAATTTGCATTGTATTTAGGTCTTGACAAAACTATATATGAGATGTCTAATTTCACAAAGTTGATTGAAACTCTACTTTATGTGTTTGTTACATTTTATCCTATTATTAGGATAATGATATTAAATACTTCATGTGTTAAGCTCGCTCTATTAAAGGATTTTTTGGATATCTTATAATTAATATGGGTAAAATAGATATTTTATTATAAAAATAATTTTCGTTAATGAATAACGTCATTGACTAACGGTCATTAGATATCTAATGCCTTTTTTACAACTTGAACTACAGAAGTGTCACAATTTATAATTTAATAGAGTAAATTGCAATAAATTCAAAAGGTTATTTTGTACATCTTATACTTAGTATGAACAAAATAGATATTTTGTTCATAAAGTAATTTTCATTAGTCAATGTCATTATTGACTGATGGTCAATGGACCCCTAACTTTTTTTTTTTATAACTTGTGATACTAAACTACCATTATGCTCTAACTTAATGGGGTAAATTGTAATAAATCCTAAATTCGATCAAGAGGAATTTTGTTGTAATTAAGAAAACTTGGAGGAAGTCTCCGTAATAATGTTGAAGTTCGGTAGCTAATTTTGAAAAAATTAGATTAAAAGAAAGAGATTTTTCTTCTTCTTTCATAGGGTTTAGCGGCCTTAGACTGTGAAGTATTATTGATTTGCTAATCCACTGCAGAAGAACCTTGATCATCATGAGACCTTGTCTCCCGTCTTCTGCCAAATCTTCATGGCTTGTTCGGGTAATCACCACGCAGAGATCTCTTTGCTCCTCTTCCTCTTCTTCATCAATTCTGCAACCTCATTCAAATTCTCACCTTCAGGAAACTAATATTTCCGAAAAAATTCACAACTTTTGCCCCAAAATCTCAACTTCAGATGATTTGAAGCGAAATCTCGACAAGCCCATTTCGGATAATGCAGTTTTTACGGTAAAAGATGTTATAGATTCTATCTTAGCACACAGAGATGAACCTGATTTGGCTCTGCGGCGCTTCAAGTGGGCTGACCAACAGCGAGGCTTTTTACGTGGAATCTCAGAGTCCTTTTGTGTTTTGATTCACATTTTAGTTAGTTCTCCAAGTCATTATACTGTAGCAAGGAATTTATTGAATAATTATGTCCATAGTGATTTGAGCCCTTTGGGTATTCTTCTTTTTGATAACCTGGTTAGCTGCTCAGAGACATTCGATTTTGGATTGGATTCGAGGCTATTTGGCTATTTGTTGAACAGTTATGTTAGAGCTCATAGATACAAAGATGCTGTTGATTGTTTTAGTGCAATGCTCGGGCGAGATATAATGCCATCTGTTCTGATTATTAACAATACTTTGAGTGCATTGGTTCGAAAAAATATGATATTGGAAGTACAGAAGTTGTATGCTGATATTATTTCTAAAGGGTTTACTTATGATAGTGCAACTGTACATGTGATGATGCGGTCTTGTTTGAAAGAAGGCAAAATGGAGGAGGCGGAAAAGTACTTTGCTGGAGCAAAGGCTAATGGTGTTGTGCTTGATGCAGCTACATACAGCACTGCTATCTTTGCTGCTTGTAGTAAATTAAATTCAGAGAGTGCATGTGAGTTGTTGAATGAGATGAAAGGAATTGGATGGGTTCCTTCTGAAGGTACGTATACAGATGTAATTTGTACCTATGTGAAGCAGAAGAATATGGTTCAGGCCTTAAGGATGAAGGATGAGATGATTTCTTTTGGGCTCCCTATGAATTTGGTGGTTGCAACAAGCCTGATGAAGGGGTATTGTCTGCAGGGAGACTTAAGTGGTGCTTTGAATTTGTTCAACAAGATTTTGGAGGATGGACTTACTCCAAATAAAGTCACCTATGCTGTTCTGATAGAAGGACACCGTAAGTATGGAAAGATGGAAAAGGCACTAGAGTTGTACAGCCAAATGAAAGCTGCAGGTATTAAGCCAACTGCATATATTGTAAATTCTTTAATACAAGGGTTTTTGAAAGCTCAGTCATTAGGCAAGGCAACAAAGCTATTTGATGAGGCAGTTGAAGCTGGTATTGCTGACACTTTTACTTACAATAACGTGATAGGTTGGTTTTGTAAAGATGGTAAGGTTAACGAGGCTCAAAATATTTGGGTTAAGATGTTAAACATGGGAGTTGAACCATCTAATGTCTCGTACAACAATATGATACTTGGCAACTGCAGAAACGGAAAAATGCATGCTGCATTAAGTTTATATTCTGAAATGCAAGATAGGAAATTGAAACCTAATGTGGTGACTTATAGCATTCTAATAGATGGATATTTTAGAAAAGGTGAGAAAGACCGAGCCCTCAAGATGTTTGACCAAATGGTAGTTCATGGTATTTCCCCTACTGACTTCACATTTAACATAATAATCAATGGCTTGTGCAAAGTTCGAGGAACAGCTGAGGCAAAAGATAAGCTGAATGAGCTGATAGAGAAGGGTTTTAGTCCCCATTGTATGACTTACAATAGCATCATAGATGGGTTTGTAAAGGAAGGTAATGTGAACTCTGCATTGGCTGTTTATGGAGAGATGTGTGAAAATGGGATCTCTCCAAATGTTGTCACCTACACCAGTTTGATTGATGGCTTTTGCAAAAGCAATAATATTGACCTTGCTATGAAAATGCGGAATGAGATGAGAATCAAAGGTATTGAACTGGATATTACTGCTTACAATGCTTTAATTGATGGGTTCTGCAAAAGAAGAGAGATGGTATGCGCGCATCAACTCTTTGATGAACTTCTTGAAGTGGGTCTATCTCCTAATGCCGTTGTCTATAACAGCATGATTAGTGGTTTCAGAAGCATAAATAATATGGATGCAGCACTTGCCTTGCATAAAAGAATGACCAGTGAGGGAATCCCCTGTGACCTGGCAACCTATACTACGTTAATTGATGGGCTTCTGAAGGATGGAAAACTACTTCTCGCATCAGATCTATACACAGAGATGGTTGCTAAAGGTATTGAACCTGATATCATCACTTACACTGTCCTTGTAACTGGTCTTTCTTATAAAGGACAGTTGGAGAATGCACGCAAAATCTTGGATGAGATGGACAGGAAGTGTATGACTCCTAGCATTCTTATATATAATACTTTAATTGGTGGATACTTCAAGGAGGGGAATTTGCAAGAGGCTTTTAGGCTGCATGATGAGATGCTTGATAGAGGTCTTGTTCCTGATGACACAACTTATGATATTATTGTGAGTGGAAAACTTAAAGGGGATAACTTCCCACGTGAGTCTTCAAGTGTTTGAAGAAAAATTGTTTCCAATGTTGGTGATTCAAGTTTCTCTCTATAGCTTCTGTAGCATAGAGAGAGAGATCTTTTCTCCAGTTAACACCAGTGCCATCCCATTGGTTTTCAGGAAGGTAATGCTAAATTTCCAATGTTGTATAGGATCTTCGGATTGAGTAGCATTCTCGCTATATGATATTCCCTGACTCATTAAAGTAAAACTTCTCTGGTCATTTCAGTTCTTTGGCATCCCTTTTGTAGTTTCTTGATGCATTGATTCATTCTGTTGAATTGTGGTTTTTTAGTTCAAACTTGCTACAAACAGAAATGTTCTTTATCTGTGTCTGGTGGAATTTTATTGGTGAACCCTTAATTTTCTGGATAAAGCAGGGCAGTGGATCAATGATAGTCAATTCAGAACACTAGAAGAGTTTGGGGATTATGTTTTTACTGCATATATGATTATGATATCAAAATACTTAATAAAAAATTATGCTGATGTCAGATCTAGCAGATACTGTATTCTAATATCGTCATGATGTCTAGTTGTTGATGCAGAACCTTTCTTCTTTCCTAACATTGATTGATTGATTCATTCAAAGTCTTTGTCTTTTCTTATGTCAGAATTAGCATATTTTAGGGAACCAGACCACTGCATATATTTTGATGCTAAGACACAGTGGAACTACACGTTTTGCCGAACCACCCTACTAATTTTCTGCAATAGGCATAGAATGCCTACAACAAAGAAAATATTTCATTATCCTTGTAGACTCATTAGTTTTTCCATTTTGAAATGTCTGTATGCTGGTTTTATATTTTTTGCATAAATAAACCTAATTTGTAGAGCGCTTTGATTTAGTGTGTTATTTTGATATTGTTCAAAATTGGCCTTATCAGCTTGAATTGTTGAAGTACCATTGTAGGCTGCATGGTGCAGGATATGGGATTAGGTAACTAAAATTTTCATCCCATTTTTTCAGGTGCTCTTTTGGAATGTCCTTAGCAGTGCTTTCAACTACATCTCTGGTGGTTAGGCTAAGGACCACAGTGACAGCTGAGCATAAGGTCTGTTTTGAACCTAGTTTGGTGGTGTCATTATTTGTTGGAGGTTTAGCACATTGCTAGGTAATTTTGTTATATGTTGCTGATATTTACCGTCCTCTTTCAGAATCTTTGCATTGATTGGCTTGTATCTTGACATGATTTTTCTGGTAAATTTTATTTGTTAGAACTGTTTATGAACATCAATTTTTGGCACTTCTATGACTGGGAACTTTTTCTTGCTCTAGTTCTATGCTTCCAAATTTGGATGTTTTGTTTTGCTGATGTTTGGTAAGGATTATTGTTTTGTAATCCATGGTAGTAGAGATGCCTTGTTTTGTGGCAATGATGCATGAAAGGCTTTTGCCTTTGCATCTTTGATTCTTAACCAAAATATTCACTTAAGAGGAGTTGTCAAAATTGAGAAGTTGTAACTTGAATGTCTTGCGCAAAGTCTCAAAGTTCAAACGTTTGGCACACATTGAGTATGTAGGTAGTATTTAATTGACACGTAAAATAGTGGGCAAAATATCAATTGCTGCTTTTGCTTAAGAACTTTGCTCCATATAAGATGTTAGTGTCAGTCCAAACAGTATAGGATTGGGAGAATTTTTGTGTGCAAAAGCATTCTTGCATCAAGACGTTCCATAATTGTTGCCGGTTTCATATGCATCTTTTCACTAATAATCCCAATGCCTCCTAGTATTTCTGGAATGGGTTAGATCTTAGCAGTTCTCTTGATTTTCATTCTGTTTGTATTTCTTTCTCTGGCTTTATTTGCTAGTGGTTATCTCTAATAGAACTATGTTCAAGCACTGCAACTTGTTTACTTAGTCTTGCAGGTCACTTTATATTCCTAGGAAGATTAGAGAAGGATAAAATGACTGCAGAATATGCTCTTTTTTGACCCCTTTTAACTCTTAGATTGGTTTGATTGCCGGATTAGCATTTATGGAGTTTAGTGTTTTGGAGCACTGTGCAGCCTATCCAATGTATATTCAGAAATTTTGGATATTGCAGATTAGTACCTTGGTAAGAAGCTCATATTTGAAATGGAATTTTCCTTATTTGGTATCCCTGCAACATTTGGAAATTTTCAGGTCCAATTATTTGTTCTTAAACTGGTTTTAAGATGGCAATATTTATGGGTCTCTATTGGCCACTTTTTATGGCTCACTTGGAAAGCTGTTTGGTTTTACTAGAGCAGCTTTCTGGCCAGTTTAGCAGTATTTGGTTTACATAGCTAGATTTGCTCTCTTGCATGTTCTGTTCATATATCCCAAAGTAATGCTGGAAGTATTATTGGCTGTGGATGCATTACTTGGAATTGAGTGCCATCACGTTCAAAAATGCAGTTGATATCTTATACAATAAAAATTGCGATGCGACATGTTTCTTAGATTTCTTAAGCCATAATCTCCCTCTCCTGTGTGCAGTTTTTCCTAAAAACTAAAGCAAAAACTTAGATTATACAGAGATTAAGAGATCATAAGCCATGAGATGCTATTATAAAGAAGCACTTAATTTTAAGGCATTTCTCAATGTCATAAGCACTTTGTTGCTTACATACACCATGGAATTGATGGCCTTTACAGGTCAACTGCTTTGGTGTATGAAGTTCTATTGATTGAAATGGAATTCTATAGTTCTGGTCCAAGGGAGAAGGTTCCACCGAGCAATGTGTAGAAATTTATTTTTCTTTGGAATATGACAAAACAACTTAACCTCTATCAAGTGTCACTTCAAAAAAAGGACAAAAGTATTCATGATACTTCTAGAGAAACCAATATTGACGATATTGATGTGATGCATTTGAATATGACATATTTCTTTGAACATCTAGAAGATAGGATTAGTCATTTGATTAGTGATGAAAATGTTCTAAATAATTAAATTTCAATATTTTAAATTATTTAAGAATGATAAATATATATATTATTTTATACTTTTGAAAATATCAATATTTTATCATTAATGTTTTCTTGTTCATATTGCAAGATATAGATATTGTTCCTTATTTTGGCTCAAAGAATAGTGTTGAAGATATATGTCTCATTGATAGTAATACAACACATACTATGTTGAAAGCCAAAACATATTTCTCTTCCTTGAGGATGGAAGAAATAAATGTCAACGCTACAAATGGTGGTGCAAAATTGATCAAATGCTCCAAAAGAGTTAACATATTTCTATTTGTAAGGACAAAATTTATGATATATAATAGTTTACTCTTCTCAAAGTTTTAAAGAAATTTATTCAGTTTTAAGGATGTCCATTGAAATAGATATCATGTTGAGACAACGAGTAAAAGGAATAATGAATATTTATGCATTGCAATTATTGTAATTATAAAAAGTTGAATATTTATGCTACGATTCAGGAGGCTTCTAAGTTATTGGATCTGCCCTTGAGTCTCTAAGAGTTGTTGTTGTTGTTGTTGTTGCTGCTGCTGAAGCATGTAAGTTTTTATTGTATTGGAGGTTGCGGATGATTGATGGAGTGACGACGGACAAGGACAAGGTGACTCCGGATTACAAATTGGAAGAGATTTGTGAGATGCTTTGGTCTTTTCATGTCAGCGTCATCAAAGAAGTGTCCGAAGTTATCCTCAAATGATTCCAACACAAATCCCCAGTCGTCAAACAAAAAGCAAGTGTTTGATCTTATTGCTTCTCTTTTGGATTATCTCTGTTTTTAAAATTAATGTAAAATTTCACTCCTTTTTACTTAGTTTTTGGATGTTGAGTAGATCTAATACTTCAAATTTTCTGATGTGAGTTTGAATTTTTTGGGGTAATTGATGGGATTTGGCTTTGCATGTTGGGTTGCATGTTAAAGGAAGGAATTTTCTTTTAGCTCATACCCCTGATTTGCTGATTGCAAAAATTTGAATTGATTTGTTCGAAGAATCCTGTTTGTAAATGAAATCCCATCTGATGAAAAGGTCGTTTAATTCATTTAGGAACCTGGAGCTATAGGAGAGTTTGTGCAAATTGGAGCCAAGAGAGTTCTTGGGCATTTTCTGACATACAGAAATGCAGCTCCACTCATGATGCCCAAGGGAAATGCATTTAGAGAATCAACAAGTCATGCTCCAATGCCCTTGCCCTCTTGGATGTCTGAAGAAGAAGTAAATTTCGACACCAGCAAGTATGAAAAGAGGGGGGCTACACTGGAGGTGTGAATTATTCCAGAGCACAAGATCCTGTAAGCTTCCGACTCCTCTTAACTTTAGTCACTGTGACCTTTTTCAACCAATGACAGTGAGTTTGCTTGATTTTGAGCATGAAGTGATCAATTAGCTGAAATAGCAATAAGCATAGAAATTTCATAGAATTCAGATGAGTGAAATATAATTTCAGGGGTTTTAGATCTTCCCATGATTCAGTGTACATTGCTTATGAAGTTTTCATTTCTGGTCCATGACAAATAGTATTCTTTGGTGTGCTGCAGAAACTGGGAACTCATTGCACCATGGACAGTAGCTCAAGTAAAAGTGCCAGTTAAGCTCATTGTAGGGGACTTGGATATCACTTATATTGCCCCAGGCACCAAGGACTATATACACAAGGCTGGGTTAAAGAAAGACGTGCCTCTGTTAGGAGATGTCGTTGTGTTGAAAGATGTTCGGCATTTCCTCCATGAAGAAAAGCCTGATGAGATAAACAGACACATTCAGCGGTTCTTCAAGAAGTTTTCTTCACCCAAATGTTCTCTACTTTAAATTTCCGTGTCTTCCTTTTTTGGTTCATGGCTGCTAAGTAACCTTGCTCTCGTTTTTTTTGAAGTTGAAATTTTTGTTCATATATTGTTCTTGGATCTTCATGGGGTTTATCAGCCTGTTTCTTTCTGAATTTGCTGTTGACCTTTTTTTTTTCTTTGTAATAAAAATTTATTGGTTTTCATGGGCAATATGAATGCTATGATAAGCAGATAATTGAGAAATTCTACGATTTTAGAGCCAGTTCGTGTCCATAATAGATTTGTGATAGTAAAGTAATCTAAATGTATTGCTACATTATGAGTAATAAATATTTTTGGTGTGGTTTGTTGAATGCCATGATTTTCTTGTTCTCATGTGACATAATGTTTTGTATTGGGTATATAATATTTTTTTCGTTTTAAAATATTTGTTCATAAAATTTTTTTATTTTATTTTAAAATATTTGTTTATGTTCATATTTTTTAAATTAATAATTATATATATATTTTATTTTATCTTTATTTATTTTAAATTAATCGTTTGATTTTTTAATTTTTTTTATAAAATTGTAATTTAATTTTTAATATTTTTAATTTGTGTATAAAAAATTTTATAAATAAATATTTTGTAATAAAGAGAATAGATGATACTTATTTAACTTTTTTTTTTAATTCTTGCTCAATTCTTTATAACGATGATTATGCTGTCTGCCATAACTCTCATTCTCTCAGCTACAGCATTCTCTCAGCTACAGCATGTGGAAAAGGAAGCCTGCTATGATTTCCCAAAGATGCTTCGAGAATCGGAATCCATTGAGGATTCCTATAAAATCTTCTCAAAAGATTGCAATCTAACAAAACATTTTTTTTGTAACACTATATACGTTACCAGATGAAACACTATTTTCAGAAAAGCTCTAACTATTCAAATCTTGATCGTTTCATAATTTTGTTTTTGAATATTTTTATTATATTATTAATGTAAAATTCACCCTTTTTCCCGCCTTTATTTTCGCCTTTTCTATGTAACATTTGGCTGGGAAGTATCTCATTAGGCTACTTGGAAGCAGGAAAACATCGTAATTTTGGCAAGCTGACATAGGTGTTCTTTTTTCCAATTTTTTTTTTGTATAATGGTGCTCGAAGGTCCTAGAACGCGTGATAGAAGAAATTACAAATACGGCGATGCCAGCTGCAATTATGCATGGATTTCCAAAGAACAAGGGCCAGCTGCAATTATGCATGGATTCCCAAAGAACAAGGATACAATGTGGAGGATACAGTATGGATTCATGGAAATTCTCGACATTGGCAACAAGCACAAGAAGTCAAAATTGTTCAACATCCTCGGTGAAGATCCGGATAGTGAGAGTTGCAATGGATGCAGTTAACAGTAAACAGAAAAAGTATGATGCCTTAAAAAGATTCCAAATTTGGCCTTTTCATGGTGAACTTGACCACAGTAAGTTGCTGTGAAATTCTCGGAGATGATATTTAGTGCTATGCTTTTTTTGTGTTCTAATGATATTTCTCTAATGCCTTCCTTGCAGCGATCAATGATGGGACCCCACTGGAATCAGTGGCTACAGGGATAGCAATAGTACTGTAGAGCGGGGGGAGGGTGGGGGGATAATCCGTGTAGTTTGTTCTAGCTTTGTAAGCGTATCGGACTGCAAAAGCACGAGGTTTGGAGTTAAACAAGGCGATGTATTTGCGTTCCAAGGTTCCACCCATGGCAAAAATGGCGTCTAACAGTGAAACATTTGTATTTCTGGGATTCAGTACTTCAACCAAGAAAAATCATCCTCAATACTTGGCCACGTGGACTCCCTGCTGGACTCCCACAGCACAACATCAGAAAAACCTGCCACCGTCTCCTCCGCTAAAGATAACAGAAGACAACAGTAGCAGCAGCAGCAGCTCAGAACCTTCAGCTTCCCCATTTTTTTCTCACTGGTATGTTAAGTATAAGATCACTGTTTCAGTTTTTTTTTCCCTCATATTTTTTCTTCTATTTATGATGTATAAAGATTCATATTCAATACATATGATTCTTTAGCAGCCCCTGTTGCTCGCTTTAGATTAAGAAGGAGATCAGTTTTAAGTGTAATTATCAGCCATCTTTAGTCCTAACATGGAGCGAAGTTCAGTAGTTTTATGATAAAACTAACTAATTTTTAGTTGATCATAAAGATTTGAAGTCACCCCAGATGATGAACTTCATTCCATACATATTCAAGAGTAGTCTACTTTTTTTATATACTTGTTAATTTTGAATTTTATCGTCTGACCATCAAATTAGCAATGGTTCAAATTAGCTTAAAAAGTTGTTAGACTGATCGAAGGTAAATCTTGGTTAGTCAGTTGTTTCACACTTCTTTTTACTTCCATTATGCGATTATGTTGGGAAAATCACGCAAAAAGCTGAAGATCAAATGAGAAGGTTCTTTGGAGCTAGAATTGTATTTAAATAGAAACGAACTGAGCATCATATTTTTGAGTTCGAGTTTGAATTTAAATGAACATTATTCAAGTTCGAGTTTGTTCGATTATTGTTTAATAATATTCTAGTTTGAAAAACTCGATTAATATTCGAGTTCGAATTGTTCGAGTTCATTTATTTCATATTTTTTATTTTTAAAATTATAAAAATAATAATTCAAAAATTAATTAAAATAATTGAATATTATATTAAATAAATATAATAATATAATTAATCTTAATACTATAACATAATATTTATTAAAAATAAATCTTAATATTATAAAATATAATAAATATAATATGAATAATATAATTAATTTTTAAAAATATATAATATGTTTGCAAACGTTCGAATATGTTCACGGATATGTTCGAATTCGTTCATTTATTAATCGAATTTAATATTTTGTTCGAGTTCAAATGAGCCTTATTCGAATACGAACGAGTTTGAACGAGTTTTCGTTCATGAGCGTTCGATTCATTTACAACTTTACTTGGAGCACTCCAAAAAGTTTCGAAGTAAGCTTAAGTTGTAAAGTGAATGTAATTATCTAGTGAGAGTTGAAAAGAATGAACTGAAGACCAAAAGTAATATCTCGAGAGTACAAATATTTAATAATTTGAAAGGAAGACTTGTCTGAAATTAATTAAAAGCAGAAAAAAACATGAATTTAAAGAAAAACTATAAAGAAAAGTAGTAAAATAAGATTTCAAATGAAATTAAGGAATGAAGTATACTCTTGAGATGATTTCTTAGTGTCCCTTTCTTCTATTCATCTTCTAACTTTTATAGGTAAAATTCTTTGGTTTCAAAGCTTCTAGGTTATGTTCCCATGACTGAAAATGGAGAAAATAGTGATTGTGACTGCTTTCCTCTAATTTATGATCATTAATGACAACGTGAGAGGTCACTTGGAGAGAAATTCATGCCTTATCTCTTCAATTTCGTGTCTTATCTCTTTAACAACCAACTTTCTTGAAGATAGGAAGTGCTTTGACTATAGTCAAACTCTTGGCCAGTTGCCACTTCAACTCGTCTGGGTTCTGTTGATTTTGGTCCATCCGAATAATGCTCCTGACTTACCCGCTCAGTCATGCTTTAGCTGGCCTGTCTAGATTGTGCTTCTAGCTAGTCAGTTTAGTCATGTCTTAACGTGTCTATCCAGTTAAAAATTAACTTGGTTGACCAGCTGCTTTTTTCAAGTGTTAACACTTGCCCCCATATTTGTCTGGTTATCTTGTTAAAGAAAATGAGAAAAATAACTCTTTGGTTTTCGAACAAACTAGCAGTTGGGCTTTTTGAGGACTCTTCCATCATTTTCTTCAATTTCCAAAACCTAGATCAAGTCAAAAATATATTTGAATTTGAAATTCTTTGATTTGATCGATAATGCTTCATTATCCCCAAATTTGGCAAGCTTAAATACATCCCTCTAGAGAGGAAATCCTTACTACTCCAGTAACCAAACCCTCACCAGCAACCTGTATTTCTTCTTCTTCCTATCCAATCTTCTCCAAACACCATGTATAATTGCCCAATGATTTCTTACCCTAACTTCGCCAAAGCCTTTATCTTAGGTCCCACCATGATAGATCTAGCGGGTAACACTGATCTAATCGGCCATAAAAAAACCCGTTGGGCTAGAATTTCCCATTAATAGTGCTTAATGGGATCGCACCAAATTTTCTAGCAAATGGAGATGCTAATCGAGCTATCTCAAAGAATATGAATCCTGGCTAGACCAAGTCTCTAAACATTATGGGGACAAATGGGGGGAATGGGGGATATACGATGCTATTCATTGACTACTTGTCGCTTTCCTATCAACCGAGAGCTGCTCTCGACGGTAAGTGCCTTTTAGAACTCAACCATCAATGTTTTTAGAATGATAACCCCTACCTTGCTGGATATGGTGGTGATCCTTGGCCTTCTTGTAAATGGTCTTGACCTTGCTTCCTTCCTCGAAGAAAAGAACCTTTCTTACACCTTCAAGCATTCTAGGGCCGTTTTTTCTTACCCTAAGTTCATCCAAGCCAACCGTAAGTCTAGTGGTCCACTCACTAACATAGAGCTGTTAGATTTTGATCACGCAATAGCAATTAATGTATAGCAAAAATTAAAACGAAATCCATTCAAAGGATCACTCGTATATAATTAAAAGGATTAGGAGAAAAAAGAAAAATTAGTTACCTTGAAAACGCAACTTTTAAAATTTTTCTTCGCACACAGAACCCTTCCGAAAGATTGTTCAAGTACGAACCACTAAATTCCAAGGATATGAATTTCTCTAATATTGATCCACATGAAGATATATTCAAGAACCACCAAAATTTTCTGGTAGAAAAATTTATATGATAGCTAGGGTTTTATTTTGTGAAAAGAAATTAAAAAGGAGAAATTAGTTGTGTATTTCTTTGTTTAATGAATGGCTGTATTCCCCCCCCCCGATTTTGACACATTCTAAGAATTCACACGAATTCACCAAATCCTTGTACCAAAAACCAATGCTATATAATATAGCATATATAATTCACACGAATTCATCAAAACTTGTAACCAAAACCAATTCATAAACAAGAAATTTGCAGCATCCATTTTTGTTTCCTAAAAGTTTTTAGGAAACAAATAATAATTATAATAATAATAATAATAATAATAATAATAATAATAATAATAATAATAATAATAATAATAATAATAATAATAATAATAATAATCATCATCATCATCATCATCATCCATTTTCCTTTATGTCATTTGAGTTTATATAATTGCAATTATGCCTCTTGAATATAACAAGTTTATAATTCAACCACAAGTCTTTTAAATAATTATAATTTTACCCAACTAATTATTACATTTTATAATTAGCTCATAGTTATTATTTCTTCTCACAAATTAATCCCAAATATTATCATAAAATATCTTGAGTATCAATTCATGTATTGTGTGTGACTTATTAGATTTTCTAATCTATTGATAGCAAAATATGAATTAATTTTAATCACTATAAAATCAATAGTCCTTAATAATTAGAATTAACTTATTAATTCTAATTAGGATTAATTTATTAATTCTCCAATTAATAAATTCATATTTAACATATCATGAGCGGCATCTAACAATACATCATGACTATCCAAAAGTCTAGAAAGTCAAGTAGTTTGACATGAACCATTCAATAGCAAAATATTAGTGCAATAAACTCTTTTCATTATACTATATCTCATTCGGTTTTAAAGTATAGAATTAGTGCAAACTCCTCCTAGAATATAATTAATTCTAACCCGAATTTATTAGTACTTGTTTTAGAATCATTACTTAACATGTGTATCAATTGAAACTATTTCCAACACATAGTCACCTTGGCCAAAGATTTCTCGAGTAATGATTCCATACAAGTGGCCATGAGATATACGCCCCTACTATTAGGAGTGATGAATCATTTATTGACCCTCTCAACTATTTTTGCTTACTTTACGTTGTACCCAATATCTATCCCATAGGCGGTCTTGTAGAGATTTTAGAGATTGGAATCAAAGTACAACGCTCAATGAACAAAGTACCTTAGAGATCTCAAGTTTAAAGATACTTGCACATTTGCTATAATGAGATTCTGTCACTGACACTAAATAGTTATCCATGTGATAATCTTATAGTTTGGTCATCCAATGAATTTGTTCACTTAACAAGCATCCATGTGTTAACTTTGAGTATCACAATACTCATGGATGTGAAAATCACATCTTGATCAAATCAAGAAGTATAACACATGCTAGTCTTTGCGCATTATTGATGTCCTATCTCATTAGTACTATGATTTGGGATAATTTAAGCATAAGTACTATATAGTGTAGTAGGAATCTCACATTATGATTTCTATCATAATTTTCTTAAAGCTATACTATGCGCTTGAGACTTTATCTAACAATCTTATATACATATACACAGAATGACTAATTAAACTGAAAGATAAAGAATACATTTTAATTAATAAATATGTCACATACAATATACAAGTGATTGTCTCTAGGAAATAACACTAACAAACTCCCACTGGTATTAGAGCCAATCATTCATGCGTAGAATACCGAATGACTCAACATGTCTATTGTGTTTCTTCTGGGGCAGCACCTTAGTGAGCAGGTTTGCTATATTCTCATCCGTGGAAACTCTCTCTATCTTTTACATATTTCCTATCAATGATTTCATAAATCAAATGATAGCACTTAAATTGAACACGTAGCTTAATTGTAACTCATAGTCATCATTATCAGATTGAAAACTAACATTAATATACCCTTATAACTTATGTTAAACCTCTTTAGCACTTTGTAGACAGCAAAAGACTAAGTAACCTCTTTTAATCTATCTCTATAGATTCTTATTCTTAGAATATAGTTTTCTTCTCCAAGATTTTTCGTAGAGAACTTCTTTGATAACCAAATTTTGACTGATTGTAGTATAAAGACGTTATTCGCTATTAGTAATATGTCATCTACATATAGTAATAGGGAAAATAACTACATTCTCACTAATCTTCTTGTATACACAATGTTTATCCATATTTTGAATGAAACTAAATTCTTTAATTGTTTCATCAAAATGGATGTTCCAATTCCTAGAAGCTTGCCTAAGTACACAAATGGACCTTTGTAACTTGCAAACTTTTGTGCTATCTTTGGATGTGAAAACCTTAAGTTGTGTCATGTACACTTCCTTAGTTAGGTTTCCACTTCGGAAGGCTATTTTCACATCCATTTGCCATACCTCATAATCATAATGGGCGGCAAGTACTAGGAGTATCCTTTAAACTTCAGCATGGCAACTGGCGAGAATGTTTCGTCATAGTTAATATTATGTTGCTGACGATAACTTTTAGCAATCAGTCATGCTTTATAGGTAACTACGTTACCATCCATGTCGACTTTTATTAATTTCCAAAATATAAAAATACACAAGCCATTTTGGGCATATATTTTAACAATTTCCTACTTGCACTAAATGGACTATGATAGTCCATATGTGCCTACCTTTATGACATCTAAGTGTCTTCAAAACACATTCTCTGTTAAAGGCTTGGTAAATGAGTTTACCAAATCATTTGTAGAGGAAAACTGGTTAACCACTATCTCCTGTTTCTGAATGAACTCCCGAATGAAGTGATACTTCTTCTCAATATGCTTACCCTTCCTATGGTTTCTTGGCTCCTTACATTGTGACATAGCTCTAGAATTATCATAATATATAGTTATGGGCCTGGCCATTTGTGGCACAACTCCAAGTTCTGTAAAGAACTTTAGGAGCTAAAACGCTTCTTTAGAAGCTTCTGAAGCAGCCATATTCTCAACTTCTATGGTAGAATCAGCAATGCAAGATTGTTTAACACTTCTCCATGAAATGGCCCCTCTAGACAAAGTGAAAATATATCCACTAGAGGATTTTCTTTTATCTTTATCTACCTAGAAATTTGAGTCTATGTAATCGATCAGAACCAAGTCATCGGCCTTGTAAACAAGCATATAATCTCTCACTCCCTTCAGGTACTTGGGAATATGCTTTACAGCTTGTCAATATTCTTTTCTTGGGTTAGACTAATACCTGCTAACTACACCTACTGCAAAGCAGATATCCAGCCTTGTAAAAAGAATGGGATACATGAGACTTCTCACTGTCGAGGTATAGAGAATCCTACTTATCCTTTCCTTTTCAACCTGTGTTTTAGGACATTGCTTGGAAGATAAGGTCAATCTGTACCTAAAGGGTATAATTGACCTTTTACACTGATTCATGCTAAACTTAGCCAATATCTTTATTCCAAGAATATAGCTAGCAAATTGGGATAAACCTAACATTAGCTAGCTTCTCCCATATCTTTCATGCAAAATTGACTTGATAGCCAAAGCTTTATAAATGACAATATTCCTACATTATTTCCAATGAGTAGAATTCTTTCACATAAAGTACCATAAAAGACACGTTGTTGCCATCTGTCTTCCTATACACGCATGATTCATCTACGTTTTGTCTGAAATTATAAAACTTTACAGTCTTATAAAAAAATATGTTCCATAGTAGGGATGCTTGTTTAAGTCTATAAATGGAGTTCTTAAGCTTACAAACTATATGCTATTGGTCTTTTGCAGTAAAGCCTTCAGGTTGGGTTATATAGATGTCTTCGCTAAGATAGCCATTAAGAAATACTATCTTGACATCTATTTGCCATATCTCGTAATTATAATGACATGCGATGACCAAGAGAAATAGACTTAAGCATGGCAACAAGTGAAAAAGGTATTCTCATAATCGATTTATTTTTTCTGAGTATAACCTTTTGTTACCAACTGATAGGGACAAAATTCATCTATATTTTGTTAGTTATTTGAGGATGTTTTGTAATACATTTGTTGTAATAACTAGGCATATACCTTCATATTTGATATTTTACCCTTGGAAAGACGTTTTGGAATTTTATTGCAGAAAACATTGAAAAAACAACAAAACTGTTGCCGTTGAAGTACACGGTCGGCGCCGGCCCTATTTTGGAAGGGAGGAAAAGTCGGGAAAAAAATAGAGCACTACTGAGTCGACAGAGCACGGCCAGAGCCGACCATGACCCTCCAAGATGGCATCGGCTCCGCTTTGGTCCATGTCGCGAGCATTTCAATTTTTGCGCGAATTTGGCAATTTTCAAGAATTTTGGTATTTTTCAATCTCTACTTGGCCCAGGGCTCTTAGGGAATGAATTTTAGCCTCTTAGAAGCCTATTTAAACAAGAAAAACACAAGACAAAGGTGTGATTTGAAGGATCCAAGCTAGCTACTTGTTATTCAAAGATAAAATAACCACTTAAAGGGGCATTGTTCAAAGGAGGTTTTCAAGAGAAGAAGAATGACTTACCTATGAGTTCTATCTTTTATTCTTTATTTACTTTTCTAGAATAATGATGTGCTTAATATTTTTATTGTAATTGGATATTATTTTGGAGATTATGAATTTGAGTTAATTGGAATTTTTGATCAATCTATTATTACTCTTAATATTTGATTACTTATTATCATTGGTTATTGATGAGTTTTCTTTTAATTGACTTAGGAAATGACAATAGGAGTTCATTGCATTAATATCATAATTGTTAGATCTTAATGAACCTGGGAGACGAAGTTAAGATTAAAGAACTAAAGTAATAAAAAATTGGTTGATTTCACCTAGAGCATAGGATCATTGGCTAATTTCATGTTTATAAGGTATGAGTTTAATGCATCTTTTGGTTGCTTTGGTTTGATTGAAAAATCTGCTAAATTAATCAAGGGATAGTGATTCCATGTATTGGAAAAGAAGTGGAATCTACATAAGAAAGTTCATGGCTTGGGAAATGATTAGATTTTACTTAGGTTCTTTCATGATGCCAAGATGATAATTGATTATGATAAATACTAAGTGATTCAATATTATATTTTCAAGATAATTATCCAGTTACATGAAATTGCATCCTTGAGTTATATCTCTTTTTATCTTTATTTATTTTTCTTTCTATTCTCTTATTATTTTATTAGCTAAATAATAAAGATTTGGGTAAAGTAAGGTGGAAGCCTAAATTCTCGTGAATTCGATATTTGCTAGTCCCTATACTATACAATGTGTATACTTGCCCGTATGTGTAGTTTTAGTGGTTGGCATTTTAATTAAAGCTTGATTATTGTGTAATTTGTTGATAATATTTTCGACACTAAAAAACACACATCAAGTTTTTGGTGCCGTTGCTGGGGATGGGCACTATCGGAACCACTTGAATCTTGTTGAATTTGTAAATACCACTAATTTTTGTAATTTGTGAATCTCTCTGATTTGTGTATTTTCTTTTATTTATTTTTCTATTATTTTTATTAATTTTCTTTTCGCTTTGATCTTTGTTTATTTTCTTAAGAGTGAGGTTCACATCATCATCATGGATAATCAACAATGGGGACATCTGTGGCCATGAACACAAATTCAAAGGAGTTACAATGATGATAGATTAACAAAATTACAAGCTCGGATTGACGCTTTTAGTGAGACGTCATTAGAAGCATCAATAAATTCTTTTATTTCCAATTCAAATTCATCCATCAAGTGGCACAAAGAAGCATTCCAACGTATGAGTCATCAAAGAACAAAATTAGCAAAGTTGGTTGAAGATTGCATAAAGGCCCATACCCTTGAACAAGAGGATCCCCAAGGAAAGGAGAGAGGATATGAAGAACAATTGCCCAATATGGAAAGAGAGGTATTCAATTCTTCTCTATATGCTAATAATTCTAATATCCCCTTGTCACATGATTTCATAGGTTCCTCTCAATTCTTGGAGAACACTGGTCTAAATGATGATGTGTTGAGCTTCACATGCCTTAAGGAGTTGGATCTTTCAATGCTATATCGTACGAAACCCTTGGAGGGTGTTCACAACTCATACCATTCACCCCAACTTCAGGGAGGTAACTTAGTATTTGTAGATGGGCTGAAAAGTAAGGAATTCTTGATCCCATCTTTAAAATCTACACTACTAAATTCAAAGGAGATTTTTAATTGTGACAAATCTGTTGAAGGAATAAGTGGTTATTCTAATGTTTATACACTTTTTAGACATAATTTACATCTTTGTGTTGGGAACTTGATTTGTATGTCTATAAAGGTGCTACAGAAGGGGGGCCATGTAGTTACATTCATTGTAACTAATATTTTCCATGAACCCTCCATTTTTCAAAATCCTCTCTTATTTCTACTTTTATCATGCCCATTTTTTTCAATGAGCATTAATTGTTTTTACAACGGTTTGATGAGGAAGTATGTTGAGTGCACAGAGTTGTATCTTTGTTTTGTTTTTTTATTGTTAGGTGTCTTTTTTCTCTCACAAATAAGGAAAATAATTTTCAGTTTAAGTGTGAGGGAGTGAGTCATTGTGTTTCTTTTAGGAGTTTTATTAGTCTTTCTTGTGTTTTATTTTGGTTATTCTTTTCTTTGTTCTTTTTGGACGAGCTCTTCTCTCTATTCCGAGTTTTAATATTTATTGGTGCTTTATTACACTTGGGGAGTATTGCTTAACTTTATCCTTTTTTATTATTTTTGGTCCATTTGGAAATACTTTCTTGTGTTTATTGTTGGCCAATGAGAACATTGTCTAGTTTAAGTGTGGGAGAGTGGTTTGGTGATATTATTTGTCTGAGTTTTTATCAATTATCTTAGCATTTTCTTGGTATCGAGGCTATTGAAAATTTGAAAAAAAAGTTTCAAAATTTAAAAATTTGTAACTTTGAAAATTTGGAAATTATGGAGCTAAATCGAGCTTTTTTGTCCATAATGGAGTTATGATTTTCTTTTTACCTTTGGATATAGATTTGTCATTCATTATAGTTGAATTTTTATTGAAAAGGTAAACTTGTGTAGTCTTGAAAATTTAAGTTAACCTTGGTTATATTTGGTATTTGAGTTTTGTTTTATTCTTTAAGTTTGAATGTGGATGATATGATGAAATATGGAAAGAGTTGTTGACTAATTCTTGTATTATGGATTTAAAATTTGCTTGACTTTGAATCGTGAATAAGGAATGTGAGAAAAAAAATTTTGAGTGAAAAGAAAAAAAATGTGAGTTGAAAAAATCATGGAGGAAAAAAAAAAATTTACTTTCATTTTTTGAAAAAAAAAAAAAGAAGACCTTTTGTTGAAAATGGGGTTAATATGGAGAGAAGTAGCAAGTATTGTTTGGTGCACTTTCTTGAAGCTATCTCGAAGGCAAGAAGGAAAAAATGCAAGAAAAAAAAAATTGCTGAAAGAACAGTAATGACTATCAGGGGGCCAATACGGTGCGTGAAGAAAAATTCACTCACTTGAAGCTATCAATTCCTTAAGTCATTAAAAAAATTTTGAGAGAAGAAAAAGACTAGAGTGTTTTCCTTATTTCATTAACTTAAGTTATGTAAATTTGAGTTTAGAATGCTTGAATTGATTGAATGGTTTGACTTGTATGATTTATGTTAGCTATGTTTTTGCTTGAGGAGTAAGATGATTTTCTTGTACTAGATATATGCTTGTTTAACTTAACTTTGATGGCCTAGGGATTATTTGATTTAAACACTCTCTTGTGTCATGGCACAACAAAAAGCAGGCTTGGTTTCCTTATCCACAACTGAGGCCGAATACATTGCAACCAACAGTTGTTGTGCACAAATTTTATGGATGAAGAATACATTGCTTGATTTTGGTCTTAATTTTCATTGCATACCTATATTATCTGATAATACAAGTGCTATCAATCTAACAAAAAAACCTGTTCAACATTCTAAGACAAAGCATATAGAAGTTAAATATCATTTCATTCGAGATCATGTACTTAAAGGTAATGTGTGTGTTGAATATATTTCAACTGATGAACAACTTGCAGATATCTTTATAAAACCTTTAGCTGAAGAAAGATTCAACAATCTGAGAAGAGGATTGGGAATTACAAAAATCTTATAACTAACCTAGTGGCATAAGTCTATTTTATTGTGCAAGATTTGTGAAGACGAAGTTTTTAGACACAGTGTTTGTATCCAACAACCTTTTGGACGCAGTATCTGAGTCCAAATCCTTCATCCAAAATGCATTTCTAAAAAAGTTTCATTTGGATGATTGTTTTGTTGGGTCTGAAATAATTTTTTTTATATACTCTATATTTCTTTTGTTTGAAAAATAACTACTTCCATATTCCAATTTTTGAATTTTAAAAAGTTGGTTTGCGCATTTCTCTAAATCTCTGTGATAAATTTATCTTTTCAATGCACTTTATATCACATTTCTCTAGACATACAAAGCACTTCGCTTCTTTTCTCCTCCAAATCTTTGTAACCGACTTCTTCCAAAAACTCTTGTGTTCTTCTTCTTCAAAGAAAATCGTCAGTTAAAAAAAAACCCTAATCTTTTTAATGGCAAAAATGAAATTATCTACACCAAAACCCAAGAAGGTAACAAAATGTCTCTGAAGATGAAGAAGAAAGGTTTAACTTTGAGCAAAGTAAAAGGAAAAGAAGTCTCCCCTGAATCAGACTTTTCGGCATCACACTATGACTCATCAAAGTCTTCATCGAAATAAGTAAGTTCTGAAAATTAGGTACTCCTTTTCATAGACTCTAAATGTGAATTTGATGACAATGACTGTGTTTCAAGAAACAGAACAGTTATTTCTGGATATTATGCTAATCCTTCGGCCTTTCTAAATCTCTCAAATGTATTGGATATGTTTGAACATATTAAATGGAGTAGTTTACTTTCTGTTGATGAAAAATTATATACTCCACTTATTTGGGAATTTTATACCAATTTAAGAAAAGGTCGTCTTGAGAAAACTGGGGGAGGTTTTATGATTCGGTGGTATATTTCAAGAGTTAAAGGAAAGGACATTGAGTTTGATCACCATTTGCTAAATAGGATCTGTGATGTAAGGGATGGAGGGATTCAATATTTTGAGTTAAATAAATTTTCAGAGGAAAATGACATATTTGAGTTAAAGAATTTTGAGGAAATTTTTACTGGGGAATGGAGTTTTGGGAACTCTGGTAACAGAAACACAAAATGGCTGAATGGAGTTGAAAGGATCTTACACCATATGGTTTCTACCATGGTGGTACAGAGCTTCGATCATAAGACCTCCATAAATATTTTACAGATGGTAATTATATTGGCTTTAGTAGAGGGAAGGCAAATTAGTTTTAGATTTTTAGCTGCTAAGTTGATGCTGCAATCGAGAAATACCTCTAGCAAAGCTTTACCTTTTGGAAATCTGTTAACCAAGGTGTTTAAATATTTTAATGTTGATTTAAATTCGGTTCCCTATGATTCAACAAAAATAAATGTTTATAGCTTTGATTCTTTTAAAAGAATAGGATATGTAAGAGTGGGCAATGAATGGAAGCTACTTAGAGATACTAAGGGTAAAGAAAAAGAAAGATTGATGAAAATTAAAGCAGAAGGAAAGTCTGCCCCTTCTGTTGGGACAAAAAGAAAGCTTGAGAAGGATCCTCAAGTAGAATCCTCTATTAAAGGAAAAGAAAAGGACATGGGACTATTAATGAGCATTTTGAATGCTATCAACTCACTGCCTATCAAACTGGATAACCTTAGTTCTAAGCTTCAAAGTCTTGGAAATAGACTGACAGCAGTGGAAAAGACAGCAAAAATTGATGAACCAGTGTCTACACCTACAATATCTACTTAAGCAAAGGCAACAGGAGAAGAACCTGTTATGGAGAAAGAAACCGAACAAGAACTGCCTGCAGCGGAGGAAGTGCATGCTACTATGCAAACCAAGAAAAAATCCCCGACTAAGAAAGTTGTAGTACCTTCTGTCTCCTCCAAACCACATGTCTCATCTGGAATAAGAAAGAAGCATGTTGTGGTTAAAAGAAAACCCAATAGGATTGCTGGTCAACACCCTAAAAAGGGTGCTAGATCAAAAGCTGAAACAATTCACATTTCCTGAGAAGACCAGTTTGATAGAATGATCTTCAGTTGATATTCTCACTGATATCATGAACAATTACTTTTTACAGTTGAACAATTTACTTTTTTGTCTTTAATTATGCACAAGGATTTACTGCTTAAATTCTAACTATTTTCTATCTATCTATATTCTATTTATTCTACTTCTTTTCTGTTATTACTCTTTTTGATTGATGACAAAGGGGGAGAAGATATTAGAAAGATATTCGACTGTTATTAGATTGATATGAGATATTAGATTGATATGGAGCTAATACATGAAACTGATATGACTATCTGGAAAGTTTTTGTTTGGGAAATTTTGGGATAGTTACTGAAATTTGCTGTTGAAGTTTTTCTACTTGGAATATTGGGACAATTACTGATATAATGATAGTTACTGAAATGATTAGCTATAACTGAAAATATGAATTTTCAGCTTGGAATGATGGGATAATTTTTGGTTAATTTTTTCCATATAATTCTGCAAATTTACTTGAGGGAAACTTTGTGCTAATAATATTTGATTTCAATTTGTTGTTATCCAAAATTAAACATCAGTTTGATATCATGATTCTTTTATCAAAATTACTCTCTTCATACTTAAAGAATCTTTGAGACTAGATTGATAAGATTTTGGTATGATTCTGTGACAATTTCATTAATAAAAATTTTTTTCAGTCAGATGAATTGTTTTCTTTATGTTTAAAACTCTTGAGATTCTGAAAAATTCACTATCCCGTGCATTATGTCAGGGGAAGTTTTAGACTCATATTTCCTTAGTCCAAAAATCTTTTTCAAAGATTCATATTGTTTTAGACACACACCTTTTGGACATCTAAAACTCACATCCATAAAGGTTTTATACATACTTTCACAAATGTTTTAGGCGTACAAATTGATTTCAATTGTCCGTCTCATTTTGAAATATGCAAATTTTAAGGAGGAGCATCTCATCGTTTAACTTGCCTGCTATATCTCTTTTATAAAATTTATTGAATCATTATTTCTTTTTAGAATAATTGTAAGGATATGGAGATAGGTTAGGCTATAGGCTTATTGAGCTATGCTTATATATATCTTAAATCTCATAAGCACTCTTTGAGTCTGATAATGAGAGATTGTATTTTAATGAAAAATATTCTTATCTCTCTCGGTTTAACATGTTATTCTATGCACATCATTGTTCTTCATATCTCATTTCTATCAAATTTGTCATCACTCAAAAAGGGAGAGATTGTTAGCCCTATGGGCTTTCTCCTATGTTTTGACTTATGACAAACATTGAAGTGAACTAACTTGTGTAATCTATATGTGATAGGACATGTTTGACCTCAGCTCTTCTAAGACATTCAAAAAAGATTGTTAAGCAACTCTTGAGCAATGGAATTTAAGTATGGGTGATCATAATGAAGTTCAAGCTTATGAGGTTGCATACCAAGAAGTCCTTATGAAAGAACTTTAGACTAGGAAATGTTATTAAGGTATTTCATATTAATTCCTATGTATCTTTACCTTTTAATTCAATTGATTTCTACCTTGAAGAACACAAAGAAAAAGATTTCGAAGTTTTAAAATTTTCAAAATTTTGTATTGAGTAGTTTGGATGATTCTGCATCCAAAAAATTCGTCCAAAATCCTATAAACAGTATTGAATTATTTCTACAAAAAAAAAAAATGCCATTTTGAACTTAACTTTTAGATGCATCGTTGTCCGAAACTTGAGTCCAAAACACGGGTAATTTAACAGAAAAATTATAGCCGTTTTATAACCATTGGTACTTCACTTTATGGCTCTATAAAAAGCCTCTAAATAAGATTAGACTGTAGATTTTTTGTGGCATTCTTCTAAGGAACATTATTGCTCAATAGAATACAAAAAATCTCATTCTATTAAGTGCTTCAAAGTGAATTCATTTTGTGTCTAAAAGGTAAAAGTGTTTGTGCTTTGTACCTTAATGAACATCTGCTCAAACAAATGAGCTTTTACTGTTCCATTGATATTTAATCTCTTTTGTAGTACAAGGTTATGGTGTAAAACCCATGTGGGTAAGCCTTGATTTGGTTATTGTTTGAGAAGTTTATGGAAAACCAAATATGGTAATCCTCTCTTATATTTGGTGTAGTTTGATTTTATTAAGTTGAATAAATGAAATTTGATTGAAAATCCTTAAGTGTGAGCTTAAGGTAGTCGACGTAGATCTTGGGAGATCGAACCACTATATATTCTGTGTTTCATTTCTCTACATACATCATTGACTGCATTGTATTTCTTACGTTAGTCTGAATCTGGATATATCTCAAAGTGTTCTTGGATAACTTTCTTTGTTATCATAAAGTTTGTCCAAGAAACTTGATGATCATCATTATTTTATATATCAAACGATTTGAAAATCTTTGGTTTGCCAAAAACATTATTCACCTTTCCTATAAGGTTTTTCATTATGTGATGAGGTGCAAGTCTAACTCTTTTGATAAATTCAAGGAGTTTAAGATTGAGGTAGAGCATCAAACAAGAAAACTAATCGAAAAGTTAAGATCGAATCGTGATAGAGAGTATCTCCTTGGTAAATTCAAGAACTATTGACACATCAAGATATAGTATCTCAGCTAACTATGCCTGGGACTCCCCAACAAAATTGAGTAGCTAAGAGAAGAAATAAAATGTTGATAGAAATGGCCAAAAGCATGATGAGTCATACAACTCTTCATATTTCTTTTTGGGGATATGCTCTGTAAAGTTACAACATATATTCTGAACTTAGTACTTTCTAAGTTAGCGTCTAAGACACCCTCTGAGATATGAACTGGACAAAAGCCTAGTATGAATTATCTCAAGGTATAGAGCTGTCTAACTTATATACTGACTAAAGGAAGCAAGCTGACCCAATATTATAATTATGCTACTTTGTAGGATATCCAAAACGAATGAATAATGAATACTTTTATTATCCCCAAGAGCAAAATGTACTTATTAGTACCTATGCTAAATACTTGGAGGATGAACAAAGTGTGCCCACTAAGGTTTCTAGTAAGGTAGAATTGGAAGAGAAGTTGAGTGGCACTTCAACTTCTAGTATCTCAATTAAGAAATATAAAGAGGCACTGCTAGATGTTCCTATACAAGATGAACGACGTCGTAGTAGGAGAATATCTACAGTTCTGAAAAAATGGATTGGAGAAGCCTTTGAAGTAGTCTCTAATCATCAAGAATAAGATCCCACTAGATACGATGAGGCTATTGCTGATATTGATGTAGACAAATAACAAGTAGCAATAGATGCCGAGATTGAGTCTAAGTATCTCAATCAAGTTTGAGATCTTCTCACTACATCTAAAGGGATTAAACCTATAGGGTGCAAATGAGTATACAAGAGAAAGAGATGTGCAAATGGAAAGATAGAAACCTTTAAAGCAAGGTTGGTGATGTGTGTTTTTTAGTGTCGAAAATATTACCAACAAACTACATAATAATCAAGCATTAATTAAAATGACAACCACTAAAATCACATATACGGGCAAATATACCTATCATATAGTATAGAGACTAGCAAGTATCGAATCTTCGAGAACTTTGGCTCTCACCTTACTTTACCTAAATCTTTATTGTTTAGCTAATAAAACAATAAGAGAATAATAAATAAATAAATAAAGATAAAAATAGATATAAAATAAGGATGCAATTTTATGTAACTAGATAATTATCTTGAAAATATAATATTGAATCACTTAACATTTATCGCAATCAACTATCATCTTGGCATCATGAAGAAACTTAAGTAAAATCCAATCGTTTCCCAAGTCATGAACTTGCTTATGTAGATTTCACTTCTTTTCCAATCTATGGAATCACTATCCCTTAATTAATTTAGCAGATTTTCCAATCAAACCAAAGCAACCAAAAGATGCATTAAACTCATACCTTATAAATATGAAATTAGCCAATAACCTTATACTCTAAGTGAAATCAACCAATCTTTATTACTTTAGTTCTTTAATCTTAACTTTGTTTCCCAAGTTCATTAAGATCTAACAAATATGAAATCAATGCAATGAACTCCTAACGTCATTTTCCAAGTCAATTAGAAGAAAACACATCAATAACCAATAATAACAAATAATCAAATACCAAGAGTAACAATGGATTGATAAAAAATTCTAATTAACTCAAAATCATAATCTCCAAAATAATATCCAATTACAATCAAAACATTAAGCACATCATTATTCTAGACAAAAAAAAAAAAAAAACAAAGGATAAAAGATAGAACTTATTGACAAGCCCTTCTTCTTCTCTTGAAAACTTCCTTTGAACAATGCCCTTTTAAGTGGTGATTTTGTCTTTGAATAATAAGTAGTTAGCTTGAATCCTTCAAAACATACTATTGTCATGTGTTTTGCTTGTTTAAATAGATTTCTAAGAGGCTAAAATTCATTCCCCAAGAGTCATGATCCAAGTAGAGATTGGAAAATATCAAAACTCTTGAAAATTGCCAAATTTGCGCAAAAATTGGAAAGTTTGCTGACATAGACCAAAGCGGAGCCAGCGCCGGCTTAGAGGGTCACGGCCAATGCCGGCCGTGCTCTGTCGGCCCAATCGTGCTCTATTTTTTTCCTGATTTTTCCTCCCTTCCAAAATGGTGCCGGCGCTAGCCGTACACTGCAACAACTACGGTTTTATCATTTTTTCAATGTTTTCTGCAATAAAATTCCAAAACGCCTTTCCAAGGGTAAAATATCAAATATGAATGTATATGCCTAGTTGTTACAACAAATGTATCACAAGGTACCCTCAAATAATTAAAAAAATATAGATGAATTTTGCCCCTATCACATACCCCCACACTTGAACTTTTGCTTGTCTCAAGCAAACAAGAATTAAAACACTAAGCAAATAGCTTAAGACAAAACAACTTTTTTACTTATCCTTAGGAAATTCATCTATGATAAAGGAATAATCTTATTCCAACCTCATATACAAACTTGTTATTCATTCAACCCTTTTAAAATGTTTCAAATTGACAATGGCCACTGGTACTTTTTCTTTCCACTTTATAGCCTGCATAATCTGCATCAGTGTATTCTATAAGATCAAATGTGTTAGTGTAAGGATACCATAATCCAGAATCATATGTGCCAATAAGATATCGAAGTATGCGTTTTACTGCACATAGATGTGATTCCTTTGGACATGATTGAAAATGGGCACAAAGACAAACTGAAAATATAATGTCAGGTCGGCTAGCAGTAAGATAGAGTAAGCTTCCAATCATACCTCTATACTTATGTTCATCTACCTTCTTACCCTTTTTATCTTGGTCAAGTTTTATAGAAGTACTCATAAGTGTGCAGATTTTTTTTGCTTCATTCATTCCAAACATTTTAAACAACTCCTTAGCATGCTTAACTTGATTTATGAAGATTTCATCATTGGTTTGCTTAATTTGTAGCCCGAGGAAGAAGTTTAATTCTCCCATTATACTCATTTCGAATTCTTGCTGTATTATCTTAGCAAACATTTTGCACAAAGAGTCATTAGTAGCACTAAACATGATATCGTCAACATAGATTTGAATAATTAGTAGATCACCAGAATTATCAGATTTAATGAACAAAGTGGCATTGATCAAACCTCTTGAAAAACCTTTTGAAATTAAGAAACCACTAAGCCTCTTATACCAAGCTCGTGGGGCTTGCTTTAATCTATAAAGAGCTTTAGAAAGTTTGAAAACGTGATTTGAAAAGTGCTCATGAATAAAATCAGGAGGTTATTCAACATATACTTCATCTTAAATAAAATCATTTAGGAATGCACTCTTAAAATCCATTTGATAGAGCATGAAATTTTTAAAGGATGCAAAACTAAGAAGCATTCTTATAGACTCTAGTCTAGCAACAAGAGCAAATGTCTCATCATAATCAATACCTTCTTTTTGATTAAATCCTTGAGCGACCAATCTAGTTTTATTTCTAATCACAGCTCCGTTTTCATCAAGTTTATTTCTAAATAACCACTTGGTACCAATAACTGGACGATCAAGAAGTCTAGGGACAAGTTTCCAAACTTGGTTTTTTTCAAATTGATTTAATTCTTCTTGCATAGCAATAATCTAAAATTCATCATGTAGTGCTATATCAATACAGTTAGGTTCTATATTTGAGAGAAGAGCAAAGTTATCTATGAAATACCATCTAGTTTTAACTCCATAGTTTGGATCACTAATGATTTGTTCTTTGGGATGACCTGTTTTGTATTTTCAATCTTTTGGCAATTGTTGATTCGTTGAATATTCAGTTTGTTCCTTTTCTTGTTCAGCTTGTTGCTCTTCAATTTCTTCTTCTTTTGCATGGGTATCTAGTAGTGGAGCTTTGAGTTGGTCTATTTTGACTTCATTTGAACTTTCTACATCATTATCATCATCTTTCTTTGAAACATAAATATTAAATTCATCAGATACAATATGCATGGATTCTTCCACACAAAGAGTTCTTTTATTGTACACTTTGTAGCCTTTTTGTTGGAAGAGTATCCAAGAAATATGGCCTCATTGGATTTGCTATCAATTTTTTCAAGATTATTTACAACCAAACACTTTAAAATAACAGATTGATAGAGTTTTATCTAACATAAGTTCAAAAGGTGTTTTTCTCAAAAATAGTCTCAGCATAACTTGGTTTACTATATAACAAGCTGTATTAACAGTTTCAGCCCAAAAATATTTTGGAAGGACGTTTTTACAAAGCATTGATCTAGCTATTTTTTTGCAAAGTGTGATTTTTCCTCTCAATAACACCATTTTGTTGAGGAGTTTTGGATGCTGAAAAATTGTGAAAGACTCCATTTTCACACAAAAGTGTGTAAATTCATTATTCCAAAATTCTTTACCATTATCACTTCTAATAGAAATCAATTTGCATCCAATAGAGTTTTGAACGTGTTTAATCAGTTTTGAAAATTCTGAAAAGGCTTCATCCTTTTGTCCAAGAAATAAAGTCTAAGTAAATCTAGAGAAATCATCAACTAATACATATGCATACTTTTTACCTCCAAGACTATTAGTCCTCATTGGTCCAAACAAATCCATATGAATTAATTTAAGAGGTTTTGAGGTTGAAATCATTTTCTTGGGTTTAAAGGAGGTTTTGATTTGTTTTTCAAATTGGCATGCATCATAAATTTTTCTTTTATCAAACTTCATTTTGGGCAGTCCCCTAACAAGCTCTTTTGAGGATAGTTTATTTAGTAAATCAAAAGATATATGACCTAATCTTCTATGCCAAAGATAACCATTATTGTCATGTACGAATAAGCATCTAATACCGTTAGCTATAAGGTTATTTAGATAGAATACATACACATTTCCAACACGTTTGGTAACAAAGATTGTTTCAAAATTTGAGCTGTCCATTATAGAACAAGAATCCTTTTCAAAGATGACTTTGCAACCATTATCACATAGTTGGCTAATGCTAAGCAAGTTATATTTTAAATCATCAATTAGTAACACTTGCTTTATAATGGTTGAGGAACCTTTACCAATATTACCAATGCCAAGAATCTTTCCTTTCTTCTTGTCTCCAAATGTAACGAATTCTTCATTTGTGGTTTGTATATCCTCTAACAAGGCTGTGTTTCCAATCATGTGTCTTGAACAACTGCTGTCCAAGAACCACTTGGTGAAGCTCAAAGAATGTGCCTATACATGAGAAGGATGAGTGATTTTTGGTACCCATACCTTCTTGGGTCCATGGAGGTTAGTAGCATTTCCTTTGATTTTTCAGAAAGTTATTCCACCGGATTTCACTTTTCTTTTAATAAGACATCTCGATACTATATGTCCCGGTTTTTCACAATATGTGCAAGCTTTGTGTATTGGGTAACATAAGGTAGATTTAACAAATTGAGGCTTGTGAATTTTGTCCTTATTCTCATATCCATATCCTAAGCCATTTCAATTTCCAGCTTTAACAAATCTAGGCTTGTGAATTTTGTCCTTATTCTAATATCTATATCCTAAGCCATTTTGATTTTTAGTTTGATGTTGAGTTCCGAGTAATTTTTCCAGATTGCTTTTACCATTTGTGAATTTTTCAATACATATGGTAAGGTCATTGACTCTATTTTTTATGTCATCAAAAGTGCTAACCATATTTTCAAGAGCTTGAATTCTTTCACATAAATTTCTATTTTTCAGAGATACATATTGTAAAGCAGTCATGATAACATTTTTGTCAATAATAGCACTCAAATGTGACTCAGGAGACATTTTGTTATCACTTAACAAGAACATTTCGTTCTCATTTATCAAATAGTTAATCTTTAACTTCATTTCTTTATTTTTTCTGGATAGTTTTTTAGTTCATGAAACATATCAATTAACAGCTCATTCAAATCATTATGCTTTTCAGTCATAGATATAAGCAAATTAGACATGAAATTAGTTGTAGTAGAGTTTACCTCGTTTTCCATGGCCATGAAGTATATGTTGGCAGTTTCATTCTTAGAATCTTCATCTTCAGACTCAGTCCTATTTAAGTTTCAAGTCCCTATCAATCCTTTACCTTTCTTTGCCTTCAGGACTTTTATCTTTCTAAGCATTCTACCTTCTTTACCTTTTGAACTGGACAATCAGTAATGAAGTGTTCAGTGCTTTTATATTTATAACATTGAGGTTTGAACGCTGAGGTTTGTCCTTTCTTTTTCACGAACTTCTTTCCTCTTTTGTAGTTTTTTTTGTTGAACATTCTTTTGCATTTTTTTGCTATCATTGCCAAATCTTCATTGTCTATTTCTGTACCCTCACTATTGTTAGATTGACTAGTTTCTTCATCTTATTTTTCAACTTTCAATACTATTCCCTTTTTGTCTTTATCATGATCATCATATTATTGAAACCTTTTGAGTTTCATCTCATGTGTTAGAAGAGATCCGATCAGCTCTTCGGTTGGTAAGGATTTTAAATCTTTGGATTCTTCCTCTGCAAGAGTTTTAGGCTGCCAGCTTTTAGGTAAGGCATCCAGAATTTTTCGATTTTATTCCCCAAGGAAATAAACCTTCCCATAGGCTTTGAGACCATTTGTGATATTTGTAAATCTGGTGAACATATCAGTGATGCTTTCATTTGGTTTCATTGTGAATAATTCATAATCATGAATTAGAAGCCCTAATTTTGATTCTTTAACTTGGTTTGTCCCCTCATGGGTGACTTCAAGTAAGTTTCACATTTTATGGGTTGAATCACAACCACTAACTCGATTATATTCAGTCGCATCTAGTGCACAACATAAGATGTTCATTACTTGAAAATTTAAGGTCATCTTAGCATTGTCTTCAACACTAAACTCGTCATTTAGTTTAGGCATTTTTATGCCATCAACAACTTTTGATGGAATAAAAGGACCTTTCTCTATCAAATTTCATAACTCAAAGTTGAATGAACAAACATAAATTTTCATTCTATTTTTCCAAAATGTGTAGTTGTTTCCATTGAACAAAGGAGGTCGATTTGTTGAAGATCCTTCAACATATGGAAGAGAGGATGAGCTTGCCATGAGGATCTTTTGTACAAGGTTGTTAAACTAAGAATATGTAGACCAAGCTCTGATACCAAATGAAAAACTTTAAAGGGTGGTGAATAAGGTTTTTGGCAAACCAAAGATTTTCAAATTGTCTAATATACAGAATAATGATGATCATCAAGTTTTTTAGACCAAATTTATGGTAATAAAGAAAGCTATCCAAGAACACTTTGAGATATATCCAGATTCAGACTAAAGTAAGAAATACAATGCAGTCAATGATGTATGTAGAGAAATAAAATACAGAATATATAGTGGTTCCATCTACCAAGATCTACATCCACTACCTTAAGCTCACACTTAAGGATTTTCAATCAGATTTCATTTACTTAATTTAATGAAATCAAACTACACCAAATATAAGAGAGGATCACCACACTTGATTTTCCATAAACCTTTCAAACAATACCAAATCAAAGCTTACCCTGCATGGGTTTTACACCATAACCTTGTATTACAAAAGAGATTGAATATCAATGGAACAGTAAAAGTTCACTTGTTTGAGTAGATGTTCACTACGGTATAAAGCACAAACACTTTTACCTTTTAGACACAAAATGAATTCACTTTGAAGCACTTAATAAAAGGAGGTTTTTTGTATTCTATTGAGCAATAGTGTTCCTTAGAAGAACGTCACAAAAAATCTACAGTCTAATCATATTTAGAGGCTTTTTATAGAGCCATAAAGTAAAGTACCAACGGCTATAATTTTTCTGTTAAATTTTCCCGTGTTTTGGACTCAAGTTTTGGATGGCGATGGATCCAAAAGGTAAGTCCAAAATGGCACTTTTTCTAGAAAAAATAATTCAATACTGTTTATGGGATTTTGGACGAATCTTTTGGATGCAAAATCATCCAAACTACTTAATCCAAAATTCTGAGATTTTTAAAACTTTGAAATCTTTTTCTTTGTGTGCTTCAAAGTAGAAATCAATTGAATCAAAAAGTAAAGATACATAGGAATTAATATGAAATACCTTAATAACACTACCTAGTCTAAAATTCTTCATAAGGACTTCTTAGTATGCAACCTTATAAGCTTGAAGTTCATTGTGATCACCCATACTTGAAATCCATTGCTCAAGAGTTTCTTAACAATCTTATTTGAATTCCTTAGAAGAACTAAGGTCAAACATGTCCTATCACATATAGATTACACAAGTCAGTTCACATCAATATTTGTCATAAGTCAAAACATAGGAGAAAGCCCTTAGGGCTAACACATAAACATAACCAAAATGCGTGTGATCCCTTGTGAACGTGATAAAGTACTCATAATCTACTCTAGCAGGTGCAGATATAAGACCACAAACATTAGTATGAACTAACTCTAATATTTCCTTGGCCCATTTCGCCTTTTGAGTAAAGGACTTTTTATTTATTTTACTCATAAGATAAGATTCACATTAAGGCCATTCCTCTAATTTCAATGAGCCCAAAGACCCATTTTAGATTAATCTCTGAATCCTATTAGGATTTATATGTCCTAATCTCAAGTGCCATAAATAAGAATTATTTGATGTGGCATTTCTTTTCTTATTTTTAGATTCCGTCTGAGTATTATTTATTTGACAATTAATAGGATTAATATAGCAAAGATTTCTATACACGTTTCCAGAACAAATAATATATCCATTTCTACTGAATGAAATAGCTAATAGAAAGAAACAGAATATCCTTGATTAATCAATATTAAAACTAAAATCAAATTCTATTTAAAACTAGAAACATATAAAATATCTTTTAAAACTAAAATTCTATTACAATCAAATAAAAGCTCTAAGTCTCCCATTGCTTCGACCTACATTTGTGCTCCGTTGCCCACTCTAAGTCCATACTCTCTTCTATTGAGTCGCCTTATCTTGCTGAACCCCTACAAGGAGTTACAAATATGGTCAATTGGTCTGGAATCAATAATCCAAGTGGATGATGATTCAACCGTCAATATAGACTTTAAGTATAGAGTAATACATGAAGAGGATTTGGCCAGGAAGTCCAGATAATTCTTTTTGAAGTGTCCCTTCTTACCACAATTGAAACACTTGCCCCTAGGCTTGGACGGATCAGGTTTGGATCCCTTAGGCTCGGCCCTAGTATTGTTCTAGGCATTTTTCTTCTTGAACTTCTTAGGTTGGGTCTCAGTTCTAGAAGATGAACCAGAATGACTAACTACAAACTTTAACTTAGGCTTCAGAATTTTCTCAGCAGCCTGGAGTTCTTTCATCAACTCAGTCAAAGACATACTCAATTTGTTCATGTTATAATTTAAATTGAATTGAGAATATGAATTTGACATAGTCTCAAGAACCATGTCAATTTGGCTCTTAGCATTGATTGTTGCCCCTAGGACCTCAACATTCTTGAAATAAGCAATCAACTTGAGCATATGCTCACGAACCGATGCCCTCTCAGCCATCCTAATATTCATGATTGTTCTAAGAGCTTCCTGCATTGCGGGCCGACTCTTGTTAGCGAACATAGTACGCAATATATATCGATGTCGTATGCAGTAGACTTGTTTTCGTACTTAGATTGTAGAATATTGGACATGGAAGCTAACATAAAGCATCTAGCCATCCATGCCTTCTCAGCCTCACGATACTGATCTGTGGAATCTTTCCAAATTTCGAGAGAAGGGTTGGTCATAACATACTTGTACTCCTCCACAGTGAGTACTATGTTCAATTTTTTTTTTCAGCCCACATAGTTAGGTCCAGTTAAATTATTCTCCTTGAGAATAATAGACAAAGGATTGAAACCAAATATTTCTGTTGATTAGAAAAATATATTTTGGAAAAACATATAAATATACATTTAAAACATCATATTATTTCTATGATATGGTTAACCTATTAAAACTATTATAAAAAATATGAAAATTTTGGCTCTTAGAAAAATTGACAGAGCTTCGTAGGAAGATTAACAATTTTTTAAGTTAAGTGTATAACCATTGCAAATTAAACTTCCTTAATAGGTAATGATCCAGAAATAGGTCCATCGATAGGATGGTCACTACTCTCACCACCTACAGACAATTCAGCATTAATGCCTCCAACGATAGGCTGGTTAACACTAACACATATCCTAGGTTTTAATTATAATTCTTCCATTAGTTCTAGATTCTTGAGGAAATCCATCCTATAGGAGTCATGCTCAGAATGATGCGAGGAAATCCACAATCTCTAACAGGAATTTGGTATGGAAGCCGTGGGGCCATTGAAACCTCTTTCCCACTTAAAATTTTGAGAAACAAGTTTTTGAGAAAAATGTTCCTTTAAAATTGAATTGGTTTTTATTAATTTTAGTAAAAGCCCAAAAATTTAACCATTATTCTCTATGTCAAGAATAAAACTCTTGAAGGGAAAAAATTATGAATTTTTATTTTACTACTTAAGTTAAAACTATTTTTCTAGGAACTAAATTTAAAATACTTAAATTCAAAATTATTTTTCATGACAAGGGTAATACCCTTTAGAAGAATAAACTATGAATTTATTTTTAAATTACTTAGTTCCATTTTAAAATGTTTTCCTTAATTATTTTTCTAGAGAAAAATTAATTTCTCAAAAACCTTTGTATATTTGATCAAAAAATTAAATAAAATAGACATCCTCAAAAATAATTTTTTTACATGCTATTTCTAACCTTTAATTCTTCTGTGACTATAGTGAATTAAACATTATAATGATAATAAAATTAAAATGATCTTGTATAATCCAAATGTGGTTGCCTTTACTAACTTTTTTCATGTAATTTTTTTAAACAAAATAAATAAACCATTGCAAAAAAATAACCTCGTGTGATATGGGCCCCAAAAGAAAAAGAAATTGCAAGGAAAAAAACCCGAACCGAAGCCTGCGACCCAAACCAACAACTTCCAGAATAATAATAATAAAAAAGGTCCACATTCCGTTAAAGTTGGATCCGGCCTCCTCGCAGCCAGTTGCGGCTTCAGGGAGAAAAGCTCCCCAAAGCCGGCCATGGCTCACTGGGAAGCTTGCTGCAGCTAGGAATCCTCAACCCTGTCATGGCTTGTAACGGAAAACAATCCCCAAGCCGGCCGCAGCTTGGGGAAAATTGTCCACGGCTGGGCCCTTTCCTGGGGCTTCTGTGTGACCTCCATTTTCTTCCGTTTTTCTATGATTTCCTTAAGGTTTTCTTCAAGGTTTTTGTGTGTTGATCCATGCACCAATTTTATTACATGAATCCGTAGATTAAAATTGAAATCCAATATCAAACGCCTATGCCTTTCAAAACAAGGCATACACGAATTCTACGGGGAGCAATTAATAATAAACTACAGATGCCTATGTCTCCACGTGTGAGGCATACACAAAATCTACCTATATTAAAAATAGGATCTATAAAATCATAAAGATCATATTTTTATTAGTAAAAGAACCATCTTTTTCGGTTATTATCCCTAAGCATGCTCCTCGATTATAACCTAGCTCTGATACCGCTTGAAGGACTGCAGGAAAATAAATACGCAACGAAAATTGCAATTTAAAAATTTTTCTGAACCAAAGTCTGGGAATACTTACTTTTAGGGAATTTTACTTGAATAACTGGAGTTGAATTCGGATTTGATGGCACTTCTTGAACTGGAACGTTTAATTGTTCCGCGAGTATACCAGCTAACCGTCAGCAACTTTGCATCAATTACTTACCACATTTGTTAGATCTTCACCTTTAAGAGTATTCTAGAACCTTCTACGGACTTCTACTGGTGAAAGTAGAATTAGGACGAAGAAGATTGGAAGAAAAATAGAAAAAAAAATGGAAGAGCTAAAACGGTTAAAGGCAAAAACAAAGACCAAAGAAAATGGTGGTTGTTTGCTAAAGAAAAATTGGAAGTTGTACGTTTCACTTTTTGGAAAAAAACGGTTAACACTTTTCTAGGCACACATGATGCCTGTTCATATAAACAATTTCCTTTTTCTTTTTTCAAAACAAACCATCAAAATTATTTTTTCCTTTCCTTATTTCCTTTTTGCTTCTCATTGGCGGCTCCTTAGGAGTTCTAAAAATCCTTAAGCTGTCACAACACCCTGTTGGGCCAAGGGTTATGTTTTTAAATTAATCCAAGACTAATTAAATTAGCTCTTTAATTAATTAATGAATCCACTTGGGCTTAATATAAAATTATCCAAAATAATTAATTAATAAACTAATTAATCAAATTTGCCCAATTAATTATTCTAGCCCAAATAAATAATTAATTGGGCTTCTAGAATATTTTTTCAATAATAAATTCACCTAATAAACCCATATAGTAAATAAATTCACTAAGATTATTTGAGCTACTTTGGGGACTAAAAGACATATTATTTTTGGCTACTAAAATGACCAAAATACCCTAGCTAACAAATAGTTATATTTTGTCATTTAAAATTTTCATTTATCACCAAATGAAAATATTGACCCCGAAAATAATATTGCAAGTACAGTATTTTCGATCTACAAGTATAATGATAAAAAATATCCCTCTACGTAACACCCATCATTGAGACAGAAAAAATGCACTAACACATTTCTTAATGATATCTAAGGTCCTTTAATAGCTAGCCCGATAATCTATGACTTCCAGTATATATCCACTTATCATAAGGAGCTACCCAAAAGTGTACATATTTAGTCACATTTTTCAAGGCCCAGGATTATTTAAATTATCCCGAACAATCACAAGAGGGCGATTTCTTTACGTAATGAAGTATAGAAACTCTATTATATAAGTCCATCTTAATTAACTAGAGCCATATACACATAACATACAAGGTTATTGGCCATACGATAAGACCTCCCCCAACATACATCAAAGTGTATAAGTCCAGCTTCACTAGGCCACCAACTTATACTCAAGTCTTAGGATACTTGTCCACGTAGTAGCTATGATAAACCAATCTTTATTTATTTTAGTACTTTTATAAATATTATTATCGCGTGGTCCAGTTCTATGTAATCCAAATACACTTACACTATTGGTATGAGTAGACTACTCACTGGTTAAAGATAAATCATTTCCCATTTAGAGACCATAGTGTAATGATATAAACCTTGATGAAGTGCCAAACTCCATCAATCGATCAAGAATAATTTTTTGTTTATGTGTTAGTAGCCCATAATTTACTTCTTATTGTGAAAGCACGACCCAATTAAGTAAATTATTTACTAATACATTTAGACCTTAATGTGTAATATATGTAAGCAAACAACCATTAATGAAAGGAAATTTTATTAATTTCTAAAATGCAAAAATACATAGGCCATTTTGGCCATATATTCCAACATTTATAATAATAGTGAGGAACAAATCTCGCTCTCATTATGTTCTTCAACAAGTTCTAAGGTACCACAGGTTTTGCTCTCATTTGCCTCTTTTGAGTACTAACTTGCTCTAACCATACTAAAGCATATTTCGAAAATCCCAAAATAGCCAACTTTACCTTTGTTCTTTCACTATAGGTATGACATTCAAAGAATATTTCCATCTTACTTTCTCATTCAAAGTAGGATTCGGGATCACTATTTCCAAAGAATGTGGGCACTTTCATTTTAATATGGTTTAACCCTCTCTCCTTTTCATTTCACTTTCTCCTATCTCCTCTATTTCTCAATCCACGATTTTGTTTTCCATAGTCTTTTCTATGTTCCTCTTCATACCATTCATTAACTCTCTCAAACTCTTTCTCTAATCCTCTTAGATGGTTTCCACCATTCTTTCCTTGCACCCTACCTCGACCTCCTCTTATGTCTTGTCTCCTTCTTCTTAAAGGAGTTTGTTGGAATCCACCAATAGAGTGCTCATCCTATTCTTTACCATGTCGGGCATTAAATGGAGAAGTATGAGCACCATCTCTCATTCTAGGACTAGAGGCCTCAAATTATTCTTGTCCTCTACTTTATGCTAAGGTAGAAGATTGACTATAGTGTTTTTTTAAACCAGTTAATTCCCTTGTCATGTTCGCAAATCCATTTTACATAGTTCTTATCATAACATGAATGTCCTCAAGCAAGTCCTTGCATCAATTGGTTTTTTTTTAGATTTACTAGGTCCATTTTGGTTAAGCTTAGAAATCTCTTGTTCATGTGTCATGGTGGTGCAGTATTTAATGAATTAATCCCACAAAAGAGATTTAACAAAAGAGAAGGATTGTCACTTTCACTCCCTTTCATATTTACTCTCAAGTTGTATTCATTATACTTTCGTGTTTACTCTCCTTTTGGCTCTTTTGATGATAATCTCACCCTCTTGCCTTTTTCTTAATACTCAAAGACTTCTTATTCAATTCCAAGTCATCCTAATAGCTAAAGGTTTAGTCCATTTAAGTGGTCCAACAAAATCAAATGATTTTTCAATTAGGGGGTCTTAAAAAAATTTCAACAAACACTTGTTGGATGCTTAAAAAATAAGCAAATTTCAAGTTAGAATTTTAAGAAATAAAAGACTCAATAATACAAAAACAAGTACTAGAAGTATGAAGAAGTAATTCAAACAAGAAATAAGCACGAACTAGCAAGAAACAAAGAGACAAGATCAAATAGTGTGTAGAATTTTGAAGAACAAGATGATCATAAGTAAGCAATAGTAAGATGAGTTCGATGAGTATGGAGTTCAACAATGAAGTGTTATGCAAATTCCGAATATCCCAAGAATGTAAATAAGAAGTCATAACTCTCAATTGTAGCCAAAAACATTCTCATAAAATAATTACCAAACACATTGGCTTCAACCTCGTTGCTCAAGACATAGTAGAAATTTCACATCCATACAAGCCTAATTTGACTACAAATACAAAAGAATTTTATTTTCAAGTGACATAGCAATATCATAGAACAAATTTCACACAAGAAACACAAGAGAAATGAAAGCTTCTTGACGTATTTGAGCTATGAGATTTGTCTTATTTTTCTTCAACTTTCTTAACCTTTTTTCCTTGATTTCAAGCTTCGATTGGGATTAAAGCTTTCCTTGTCTAATACCAAACTTTTTGATAAGAGCTTGAGGTGGTTTTCCTTGATGAATATAGGTGGCTAAATAGCTTAAAACCTCAGCATTTTTCAATGAATCCCAAAACAGAGAAATTTAATGGCTAAAAGAGAAATAGAACTATTTTTCTATAACCTAATAAACCATTATTAAAGCTTCAAAGAGCAAAATATTAGTAGCTAGATTTATTATAGATTCACCCAATAACCTTGAAACAACAAAGGAATTCAAGAATAAAGAAGTAGAACACTATAGGCACCCAGTTGGAAATTAAAAAACCAAAGAAGAACAAAGCTTCTAAGACCCAATTGAAGAAAACCAAATTAGATTATCCTATAATTTTAGAGACTCTACAATGGGTGGACTAATCCCTTAGTATGGTCATGAACAAAAGATGAGCAAGGAGGTTACACCTCTCAAGCTTTTCTTTATAGTTTTGAATAATATGAGTTAATTGTCTTATCAAATCACATAAAGGGGTATTTATACATTCCCAACCCTAGCATAAGTTTAGAGAAGCTCTAATACAATTTTTTAGGCTTAAAAGATAATTACAAAGCTTGAAATATTGGTCAACTAAAGGAAAAATGCTGTTCGGCAATTGCTGGCCCAATAACAATCGGTGTCAGTTTGCTTCCAGATTAGGGCCACCAGTTTTGTGGACCATTCGGTGCCTATTCTATTCTATCCACACTGACTTACGCTATTGTTCCTACTAGGCGTAGTTCAGTGGCCCACTCGATGCTAGTTCTATTTTGTCTTCCTTAACTTATGCTACTGTTCCCACCAGGCATCGGTTCATTGGCTTATCCAGTGTCAGTTCGCTACAGAAGACTTGATTTGCATATTCTTCACCATTTTCTTCCACTCCTTATACTAGCTTGATTTCTTGTCAAGTTTCTTTTTGCACAATCATCAAATTGAACTTTTAGACACCTTCAACTTCCCTCTAAAGTTCCTCTATCCTCAAAATTGGTTTAGTGAATGCTTGAAAGCTTCCTTAAATTCTCTTGGTGTATGATCTCATCATTGGCCCTTGTAATGTTACTCCCTCTTCTTGTGAATGGTCTTCATGGTGAACTTAATCTCCATCATAAGGTGAAGAATTTAGAGATGGTTATGATAGACATATTCATGTATATACACAAGAAGGAAAGCTTATAGAGTTCATTATTATTATGGTACTACCATTACAATAGCCATTATTATTTCCACTTTGAGAAATTGAATAGCATAAAGGAATATAAAGGAGATAAACAAATAATTCCAATAAGAGAAGAAAACTACTAAATTTTAATTCTAGGAATTACTATAAATCTTGAATTTCTGTACTTTTTGTGTATTTAATTTAGTTTCGATTAAATTGTGCTTATTTGTATACTTGTTCTTGCAGTAGTGGTTGGTGGCATGAATTCAAGCAAGAAGTGAGAAGCAAAGCCCCATTCAGTCCTTGTTGATGTTAATGGCGAATGGTGACAATGGTCGCAGTGTTTTCCCTATGACCAGCTTGCAAATTGGTTCTGAGAAACATTTTGTTCCTAGTTTACTGAATTATTATTTATTTATTTTTTGGTTTCTAGTAAATAAGATATTAGTTATAGAAACAAAAACATGAGGGATGTACAATCCTCTGCATCAATGTTTCCTCTAAACATAAAATCAAGGGAGGAACAACAGAAGGTGTAATATACCTAAAAAAAAAAAAAAAGTGTTAGGGGCACCGCAGGGCATAGCACATTTAGCTACTCTACGAGCTATTACTGAGATACATTTACAGTCTCCAATGATCTTGCTCATCTCCATCCGATAGAATATAAATGACCTTCTAAGAGTATAGAATACAAATGACATTTTAAGAGTATGTATACATTTAGAGCATCTCATTTGTTTACGATCTTCTTAGCCCTTGTATTTAGGCAATTATGAGTGTTTAAATAGCAAAATATGCTTCGGCAGCAAAGGCATTGAGAACAGAAATTTAATAAATCTAAATAGATAGAATTTACTTTCATGATCCCTAGTTACACAAGACTCCGTGGTCTCTTCTTTAGTAAAAGCTGTATCAAAGTTGAATTTAATTTAGTGCAATGGTGAGGCTCTCCAGTTGTTGATAGTCCCTGTGACATTCTTCGTGGTCTCTCCTTTAGTAAAGGCTGCATCAAAGTTGAATTTAATTTAGTGCAACGGTGGGGCTCTCCAGTTGTTGATGGTCCCTGTGATATTCTTTCTCTATTACCTTCTGATTGCTTCATTTCAACAACTTGAGTCGTACTAGCTTTTACAAATCTCATCCTATGACTGATCCTATTCTCCTATCCTTTTTTGGTTCTTGTACAACCATATTCTTTCCATATTAAGTATTGAAAAATTTAGTTGTTCTTCTTTTTCATTAGGTTTTAGAGGGAAATGATTCTTCGAATTAAGAAGCTCTTCAATCCATCTTTTAAGAGTCCAATTCTGGAAACTAAATTCCGATATGCCAATCAGAACTTAGCAAAAACCTCTCATGGTGACTGAATTTGTAAGTAGATCTCATAGAGAAACTCCCTATCTTAGAAGGATTCCATACTAGAGTATCACAGTCTAATGAAGGAATATATATCTTTGGCACTAAATTTGCCACTTGTAACACCGCACTATAACATGACCCGAAGAGAGTTAGGGATGTTGTCCCGTCCTTAAGATCAGGGGTCTTTATAACTAGGCAAAGTAGAAAAAAAAAAAAAATAAAGTTCACATCTTAAAGTACAATTTCTCAATCCTTCTACAATGGTTTTAAAATGAAATCCCAAGATTAGTACACGTTCTTAAAATAAACAATTCATTAGTTTAAAGTATCTAAGTCTCGATACTCAAATAGCTTCCCTCCTTACTAAGACTAGCACTTCCTGAAATATGACAGAGAAATGTATGAGAAGAAAATTCCTAGTCAATTTTGTGTATGCCATTACAATTTATAAATCACAAGTGTTCACGATGAAAGTTTGAAATGCGTAGGAAAAATAATTACTCAGATGCTCAATCAATTTCAAGTTTGCCAGAGTGGTTCAAAAATCACACAGGTGTAAACACTTTACAGTTGATAATTGAAATTAAGATAAAATAAACCACTCGTTTTATTTAAAAAAGAACTGAGGTATGAAACCTTGCATCATAGCCCCAACATATTTGCCACGAAACCTTGCATCGTGACAGTTACTATAAAACCTTGCATCATAGTGATGGTGGGTGATCGGCCCACCGGGTGGGATATTTTTCCATCTCCCACCCAAACTTACTGTTGTCCAACTCCAGAATCAGTCCTACTCGGAAAGGATTACTAGCGCAAACTGGCCTAACTCACTAGTATTAGCATTCTATTCACATAGGGTTCATCTCTTGGAGGCGGCAACCAACCAGAAGACTCACCCTATCCTACAAGAACTAGTATTAGGGTCTACCTTTATCGAGTACTCGATGTAGTTCATCCCTTACTGAGACATTCACAAGAACACTGCAAGTCAAATCTCATGTGTACTTTTGTTGTAGAATTTGGGGAAAATGAACTAAAGAGTTTTCTTCTTAAAATTTCATAAAATAGTTTTGTAAAAAAAAATAAATCGCAAATATTTTGAAAGGGTATAATTTGTTTGAGAAAATTGCAAATCCAAAAGTACACAATCTAGTATATCATTCACAATATCAACAAGCAACAATTTGAGCATTAAGTTTTAAAGAGTTTTATGCAAGGACTTATAGAATCATAGTCTCTTTATAAATTTAATGACTAAGCAGCTACACTCGAGATCCCAACTCTGTCTAAAATAAAACATAACTCACAATCACAATCCACATATGATAGCTTCTGCACACCCCCCAAAACAAGGCATCACATCTACACAAATGTACGACTATGAATTATATATTTTGTATATGTACTTCTTTAGTGTGTACTAAAATTATAGACTAAATAATATACACCCACCAACAAACATATGAGTAAATAAATAACAATGATTTATAATCAATATTAAGTAGTAAACACATGAGTAAGTAAAATAGTAAATAGTTAAGTAGTAGATTCAAATAATTAATAAATAACTAAATCAATTGGTCGATAAAAACTAATAATTAATAATTAATATTAAATAGGCAATTGAGTAGTAAATAACAATTATAGTGCTAGCGTGAATGTCTAACAGTTTTGAATAATAAATTTTAGTACAATAATTAAATAAGTAATTGGATGATTTAATTAATAAATAAATAGGCAGTCAATTAAATAAATAAATGGTCCACTAATTAAATAATATAAATAATGATTATCTAGATAATATTAATAATAAGTTGAGGGAAAGATAGTTTGGCAAGCATAACAACGCAGACATATAAGTGTTATATTAATCATCCTTGATAAAAATAATAGATGTAAAATAATTTATATCTCAGGAATAGTATCAAGATTTTACTATATGCACCCCAATAACACCGCCTCATAATATATTTACTTCTCAAATATACTAAGTAAAAAATCAATTACTAGCATGATATGATCTCCCTATCACTTACACATATATCTCACAAAATCTAAGTATGGCATATAAAATCTAGCAAGTCAATTTGAGGAAGCAAGAGAGATTGAACTACAGAAGACATGCTTGCAAGAAAAGCATCACAACGTCATAATAAGTATCAACCATCAAAACTGATCTAGGAAAGGTAAATCACAAAAGTATGCCAATCGATCCACTTATACACAACCTAATTCATAACATCCAATCTACGACCACCAATAATTCAAGAAAATAAGTCTAGTGAAAGGAATAGGCTGAGAATTACTTGAAAGAAGGGTAGTCTCAGCTTGCTCTTGGTGAATCCTAGAATGATTGTGAGAGGACACCCTTGGCATGGCTTGTGTAGTCTGTTGACGTGCTACTTGAATAGAGTATTATTTGGCTTGACTTGATGAAGACTATTTGTGCAGTTTGTGTTAGTGATATGGTTTAGAGAATAAGTCCAATACTAAACCAAGTTTTAAATACAAAAAACTAATTTAACTCATATACAAAAAAAAAAAAAGACAAGTATACCCATCATATAGTATAGAGTGTAATTGGTAAATATCGAAGACCCTCAAGAATGTGATTAATTACTCCTACTTCCATATGAATTCAATTGTTCAATCAACCAAAATAAGAAGTAAAATAACTATTTACTACTATTAAAGATAGGAGAGTACCACACGAATACATTACAGGGTAAGATTCAAGTAAGGAAAAGAGATTGGCCATATAATTAAACAACAATTTCCCTAAGTATACTCAAATAATAAACATCGCTCAATCAATTGATATCAAATCTAAGCATTGATAAGATTTCCAAAATAAAGTAAAACCTACACTGTCTCTCGAGTAATTAATCTCCCATCTTAGGATCCAACCCACAAATATCTCTGTCATATAAATAAAACCCAAGGACGTATAAAATCAAGAAAATCTAATTACAAGCCAAAAAGCCCTAGAATTCTTATCTTTAGGTGACCCCATAACCTCATTTATCACCAAGTTCTAAATCGTCTAAATCCTTTCTCAAATTAATGAAGGAAAAACAAATCTATTAAATTAGTATAAAAGGGAACCCATCTTATAAATCATTTCTCAAGCTCAATATAAGAGAATTATCCAATCAACTAATTCAATCAATCACACTTAAGTGATAAATTGCTCAAAATAAACATAAATTAATCAAATAAACATCAAATACAAAAGTAAATTAGGGTACAACCTTTTAATTACAACTTAAATCAGTTAAATCCAACAACCACAAAATCAGATCACAAAAGGAGAAAGATGATACACCAGATTTGATCATTCATTTTTAAATCCATTCCCAATCAAATTTTAATTAAAATGCTAACCCCAAATCACACATATGAGTTAGTGTACCAATCGAAAAGCATAGCATAGGGAATTAATGAGTATCAATCTTCAAGGAACAAGTACAAACTAATTATTTTCTATCATTTATTTAAGCTACCAACTAAAGTGATCAAACAAAGACTAAGTAAATTTTTTTTTTTTCAGAATTAAGGATAGAATGACATGTAATTAGGACGAATTTCTAAAAACCATGACAATGATCAATCTAGTAATGATCACAATCTAATTATCATTGTAGCATTATGAAAGAATAATGTAGAATCCACACTCTCTCGAGTTATGATTTCACTATCGTTTTGTTAAGTCAATAGATATTTCTACCTTACTAATACAACCAAAAGATGCATGAATCACAGTTCCTTTATAAATATTCCTATTTCTAGGTGATAAGAGCATGAAATTCATTAATTCTCCTATCTTTAGGTGAAATCAACAAACCTTTGATTACTTCAATTCTTTACTTAACCTTTTTCTTGAGTTAGCTAAGAATAGATCTAGAATTAATCAAATAAGAACCACCTTCTAACCTTATTCTTAAGTTAATTAAAAGATGGAAACAATGAATCAATTTATCAAATCAACTCCAAGTAATCAAATACCATAAAGTAGTAATTAAATTGATTAAATCAGCAAAAATTAATACAATATCACAAATTCAAAACATCATCTAAAAAAAATTAAAACATTAATCCTAATATTGTTCAAGGAAAAGAAAACAAAGGGTAAATAAAGAACTTATAGACAAGCCCTCTTTATTTTCCTATGAAGACTCCTCTTGAAATAATGCTCTTTTGATGAATTTTTCTTCAAAAGCATGAATCTTGAATTTAATCCTTTGAATTCACCCCGTTTTGCTTGTATTTTGCTTGTATTTATAGATTTCTAGATTGCCAAAAATGTTCCCTAAAAGTGGGTCGTGCACAAGTGAGATACCAAAAGACTTCTTAGGAATTTCCTAATTCTGCTAAAAAATAGACTTAACGCTGATATTGCCCAGTCCAAGGTTGACGTCGACATGATTCCTCTGAATTGGCACTGGCTTTCTACTGCTAGTGCCGAAATACTTTGCTTTCCCCCTATTTTTCCCTATTGCTCCAGAACTAAGCCAGGATCGGTTCGGACATGGGTCGGTACCAGTTCAATGCTGGAACGCCAAAATTGAGTTCTAAAGTCTATCGGTTCTACACAAAATTAAATAAAAACCTTTCCACAACCAATTATCTCAATTTCATAAAATATTAAAGGAATTCGCTAGCTATTACATTAAAAACATCATAAAATCACCTCAAATAGCTAGGAAAATATTAGTATATTTAGACCCTATAAAAAGGAAAAGCTTATAGGTAAGGTTTCTCTTTTACTCTCTTGAACAAATCAGAAAGGCTATATCGAAAGCCCTCTCAACAATGATCCTCCTACTCTCCCTTTTCTCAAATTAGTCTTTGTTAGCCCTAAGGGCTTTCTTTTATGTTTTGATTTATGACAAACGTTGATATAGACTAACTTATCTATTTCCTGTTATAGGACATGTTTGATCCTTATTCTTCTAAAGTCTTCAGATAAGAATTGTTAACAACTTCTTCATCACTAATTTCAAGATTAGAAGATCAAATGAGAAAATCAGAGTATGGGAAGTTATATATCATGGAAGCTCTTTATGAAGGATGATAGACTTGGAAGTGTTATTAAGGTATATTTATTAATTCCTATGCCATCTTATCTTTTGATTCATTTAACTTTACCTTGAAACTTCAAAGGAGATGATTTTCAAAGTTTTTAAAATTCACAGAATTTTGGAAGAAACAGTTTGAATCCAAAAGGTTCATCCAAAATCCTGTAAACCGGGTTGAAAAAATTCTGTCAGAAATGTGCCATTTTGGACTTAACTTTTGGATGCATCTTCGTCCAAAACTCGACTCCAAAACTTGGATGAGTTTAAACAGAAAAATTTGTAGCCGTTTTTTTATGACCGCTGGCACTTTAATTTTTTGCTCTATAAATAGCCCTTAATGCAAGATTAGAAGCAAGATTTTTGAGACAGTCATTTTAGAAACACCACTCAATATTTTCAAAAATCTCCTTTTATCTAGCTTCAAAGTGAGTTTATTTTGTATCAAAGATAAAAGAAATTTGTGGCTTGTATCCGAGAGAATATCTACTCAAGTAAGTGAGTTTATCTCTATTCTATTATTTTTCAATTTTCTGTTGTTAGTACAAGGTTGTGGTGTAAAATCCATAGGGGTAAGCCTTGTGTTGTGTGTGTTTAAGGTTATGGTGTAAAACCCATAAGGGTGAGCCTTGTGTTGTGTATGTTCAAGGTTGTGGAGTAAAATCTAGTGAGGTGATCCTTGATGTGTTTGAGAGGTTGTGGAAAACCTAGTGAGGTTATCCTCTCTTGTATGTGAAGCTGTTTCATTAAGTGAGGTTAATGAAATAGGGTTGAAAATCCTTAAGTGTGAGGTTAAGGTAGTGGACATAGATCATTGTTGATCGAACCACTACACATCTCTTGTCTCATTTTATTTCAGTGGTTCATGTGCTATTTTTGTGTTCTTTCACTGTCTAAATCTGGATATACATCTACGAGTGCTTGGATAGCTTTCTTTGTATCTATAAAGTCAGTCCAAGCATTTTGGTGATCATCCCTGTTCAGCATTTTAGACACTTCAGAAAAATTGTTTGTGCTTACCAAAAACCTTATTCACCCCCCCTAAGGTTTTTCATTTGGTATCAGAGCGAGGTCTACATTTTCTTGGTCTAACAACCTTGTAGTAAAGATCCTCATGGCAAGCTCTTCCTCTCTTTCGTATGTTGAAGGGTCTTCAACAAATCATCCTCCTTTGTTTAATGGAAGCAACTATACTTTCTGAAAAAACAGAATGAAAATTTATGTGTGTTCTATTAACTTTGAGTTATGGAGTTTAATAGAGAATGGTCCTTTTATTCCATCAAAGATGATTGTTGGCATAAAAATACCTAAAAAGAATGATGAGTATAGTGTGGAAGATAATGCGAAAATGACTCTAAATTTTCAAGTTATGAACATTTTGTATTGTGCACTAGATGCGACTGAATACAACCGTGTTAGTAGTTGTGATTCAGCCCATAATATGTGGAGATTGCTAGAAGTCACCTATGAGGGGACAAACCAAGTCAAAGAATCGAAACTAGGACTTCTTATTCATGATTATAAATTATTTACTATGAAGCCAAATGAAAGCATCACTGACATGTTCACAAGATTTACTAATATCTCAAATGGTCTGAAAGCTTATGGAAAGGTTTATTCCCTTGGAGAACAAAATCAAAAAATTCTTGATGCTTTACCAAAAAGCTAGCAGCTTAAAACTCTTGCTGTAGAAGAATCTAATGATTTAAAATCCCTACCTACTGAAGAGTTGATCAGATCTCTTTTAACTCATGAGATAAAGCTTAAAAGATTTCATGAAATTGGATCATGATAGAGGCAAAAAAGAGATTTCTCTAAAAGCTAAAAATGAAGATGTAGAAACAAGTCTCTCAGAAAGCAGTGAAGGCATGAAAATGGACAATGATGACTTAGCAATGATAGCAAAGAAATTCAGAAATGTTCAACAAAGGAAACTACAAACGAGGAATGAAGCTTATAAGAAAGAAAGGACAAATTTCCAGCTTCAAACCTCAATGCTTTGAATGTAAGAGCACTGATCACTTCATTACAGATTGTCCGGTTGCAAAAGGTAAGGAAGGAAAAATGTCTAAGAAAAAGAAAGACCTGAAGGTCAAGAAAGGTAAAGGATTGATGGGAGTTTGGGACATAAATGAAGATGAGTTTGAAGATGAGGAATCTGAGGAAGAAACTGCCAACATTTGCTTCATGGCCTTGGAAAATGAGGTAAATATTTCAACATCAGATTACATGTCTAATTCGCATATATCTATGACTGAAAAGCATGTTGATCCTAATGAGTTGTTATGTGATATATTTTATAAATTAAAAAAACTGTCCAGAAAAAATAAAGAGTTAAAGTTGAAGGTTAATTGTCTGATGAAAGAAAATGAAGCCTTGTTGAATGACAACAAAATGTCTTTTAAAGCACATATATGTGCTAAAATTGAAAATGATGTGATTATGACAGCTTTGCATCATGCATCCCTGGAAAATAAAAACCTTTGTAATAAAATTCAAACTCTTGAATACATGATTAGCACATTTGATGATATGAAAATTAGAGTAAATGATCTTACCAATTGCACTGAAAAATTCACAAATGGTAAAAGCAATATGGAAAAGCTACTCGGAACTCAACATCATTTTGGTAATCGAAGTGGCTTAGGATATAAACATGAGGATAAAGACAAAATTTGCAAGCCCAGATTTGTTTATGCTGGAAATCGAAGTGGCATAGGATATAAATATGAGGATAAAGATAAAATTTGCAAGCCTAGATTTGTTTATGTTGGAAATCAAAGTGGCTTAGGATATAAACATAAGGATAAAGATAAAATCTGCAAGCCCAGATTTATTTTAGCAGTAAATCAAGGTGGCTTAGGATATGAACATAAGAATAACTACAAAGAGAACAAGTTTCAATATGTTAAACCTACTTCTTCTTACAGCACATATAAGGTATGCACGTATTGTGAAAAACCTGGACATATAGTTTCAAGATGTCTTGTTAAAAGAAAAGTGGAATCCAGTGGAGTTACTTTCTAGAAAATCAAAGCAAATGTTACTAACCTTCATGGACCTAAGAAAGTGTGGGTACCAAAAATCATCTCTTCTTCTCATGTATAGGCACGGTCTTTAAGCTTCACCAAGTGGTTCTTGGACAGTGGTTGTTCAAGATACATGACTGGAAATATAGCTTTGTTAGAAGATATTCAGATCACAAATGAAGGATTTGTTACGTTTGGAGACAAGAAGAAAGGGAAGATTCTCAGTATTAGTAATATTGGTAAAGGTTCCTTAACATTTATAAAGTAAGTCTTACTTATTGATGATTTGAAATATAACCTGCTCAGCATTAGCCAACTTTGTGACAATGGTTGCAAATTCATTTTTGAAAAAGATTCTTGCTCTATACTTGACAGTGGAAATCTTGAAACCATCTTTACTGTCAAACACATGGGAAATGTGTATGTGTTTTATCTCAATGACCTTGTAGCTAATGGAATAAGATGTCTATCCATTCATGACAATGATGGTTATCTTTGGCGTAGAAGATTAGGTCATGTATCTTTTAATTTGTTAAACAAACTATCCTCAAAAGAACTTGTTAAGGGGCTTCCAAAAATGAAATTTGATAAACACAAAAATGTCAATTTGGGAAGCAAATCAAAACCTCTTTTAAACCAAAGAAAATGATTTCTACCTCAAAACCTCTAGAATTAGTTCATATGGATTTTTTTGGACCCATGAGGACTGCTAGTCTTGGAGCTAAAAAATATGCATATGTAATTGTTGATGATTTCTCTAGATTTCCTTGGACATTATTTCTTGGACAAAAAGATGAAGCCTTTACTGAATTTTCAAAACTAATTAAGTGCGTTCAAAACTCGATTGGATGCAAACTGATTTCTATTAGAAGTGATAATGGCAAAGAATTTTGTAATAGCGAATTTACTCACTTCTGTGATGAAAATTGAGTCTTTCATAATTTTTCAGTAGCTAAAACTCCTCAACAAAATGGTATTGTTGAAAGGAAAAATCGGACCTTGCAAGAAATGGCTAGATCAATGCTTTGTGAAAATGCTCTTCCAAAATACTTTTGGGCGGAAGTTGTTAACACAGTATGCTATACAATAAACCAAGTTATGTTAAGACCATTTTTAAGAAAAAATCCTTCTGAACTTATATTTGACAAAACACCTTCTATCTCTTATTTTAAAGTTTTTGGATGTAAATGTTTTATTCTAAATACAAGAGATAATCTTGAAAAATTTAATCGTAAGTCCGATGAAGCTATATTTCTTAGATATTCTTCCAATAAGAAAGCTTATAAAGTATACAATAAAAGAACACTTTGTGTGGAAGAATCAGTGCATGTTGTATTTGATGAATCTAACATTTATACTTCAAAAAGAGATGACGATGATGTAGGAAATTCAAATGAAGTTAAGATAGATCGTATTAAAGCTCCATCATTAGATACTCATGCAAAAGAGGAGGAGATTGAGGAATTGCAGAATGAACAAGAGAAAGAACAAATTGAAGATTTTGCAAATCATCAATTGCCGAAGGATTAGAAATACAAATCAGGCTATTCAAAGGAGCAAATTATTGGAGATCCAAACCAAGGAGTTAAAACTCGACGGTATTTTATCGACAGCTTTGCTCTTCTTTCAAATATTGAACCTAGCAGCATTGATATTGCATTACATGATGAATTTTGGATTATTGCTATGCAAGAAGAGCTAAATCAATTAGAAAAAAATTCAGGTTTGGAAACTTGTTCCTAGACCGCATGATCATCTTGTTATTGGAACAAAATGAGTTTTTAGAAATAAACTTAATGAAAATGGGGCTGTAATTTGAAACAAAGCTAGATTGGTAGCTCAAGGATTTAATCAAGAAGAAGGCATTGACTATGATGAAACATTTGTTCCTGTTGCTAGACTAGAATCAATTCGAATGTTACTTGCCTTTGCATCCTTTAAAAATTGTATTCTCTATCAAATGTATTTCAAAAGTGCTTTCCTAAATGGCTTTATTGAATAGGAAGTGTACGTTGAGCAGCCACCTAGTTTTACTCATGAGCTTTTTCCAAATCATGTTTTCAAACTCTCTAAAACTCTCTATGGATTAAAGCAAGCTCCAAGAGCTAGGTATGAAAGGCTTAGTGGTTTCCTAATCTCAAAAGGATTTTCTAGAGGCTTAATTGATAATACATTGTTCATCAAATCGGATAGTTCTGGTGACTTACTAATTGTTCAAATCTATGTTGATGATATTATTTTTGGTGCTACTAATGACTCCTTGTGCAAGATGTTTGCTAAGGCTATGCAGCAAGAATTTGAAATGAGTATGATGGGAGAATTGAACTTTTTTCTTGGACTACAAATTAAGCAAACCAAAGACGGAATCTTTATAAACCAAGCTAAGTATGCCAAAGAGTTGCTCAAAAGGTTCGGAATGAATGAAGCAAAAGAAATTAACACACCTATGAGTACATCCATAAAACTTGACCAAGATGAAAAGGATTATGCAGGATGTAAAGTTGAAAGAAAAAGTACTAGTGGCCATTGTCAATTTCTTGGACATTCACTAGTTTCATGGCACAGTAAAAAAACAGGCATGCGTATCATTATCCACCACTGAGGCTGAATACATTGCATCAGGAAGTTGTTGTACTTAAATTTTATGGATGAAGAATGCTTTACTAGATTTTAATATAAATTTTAATTGTGTACCTATAATGTGTGATAATACAAGTGCTATCAATCTAACAAAAAATCCAGTGCAGCATTCAAGAACAAAGCACATTGAAGTTAAACATCACTTCATCCGAGACTATGTACTCAAATGAGATGTGTGTGCTGAATATGTCTCAACGGATGAACAACTTGCAGATATCTTTACTAAACCTCTAGCTGAGGATAGATTCAGCAACTTGAGAAGAGGTTTGGGCATTACAAGAATTTGATAACTAACCATTTTGTATAAGTCCTTCTTGTGCAGGAATTGTGAAGATAAAGATTTTGGAAACAAAACTCTACATCCGAAATACCAAGTCCTTATTTTGGACATAGTATTAGAATCCAATTTCTACATTCAAAATGCATTTCGGTAAAACAGTCTTTTGGATATTGATTTCGGACCTGGTCTTGTTCCAAAATCAATTCTTAATATTCTTTTATTCCAAATTTCGAGTTTCAAAAAATTAGTTTGCGTGTTTTTCAAAACTCTTCAGAAACACATATGTTTTCAATGCACTTTGTTCTCACACTATCCTAGACATTCAAAGCTTTCTTGTTTTCTCTCATTCGAAACCCTTAAAACTGTTCTTCTTCCAAAATAATTTCTCGTGCTTTTCTTCTTCTGTAAAAATAAAAAAGCCCTGACAAAGCTTAAATCTTTTAATGGCCAAGATAAAATTCACCGTTCCAAAACCTAAGAAGGAGCAAAAATCTTCTCCGGCGTTAAAGAAAAAGGTTTCGAGTTTAACAAAGGACAAAGCGAAAGCAAAGGAAGCTTCTCATCAGCCTCACTTCTCGGTCTCTCATTATGACTCGTCTGACTTCTTCAGAACAAGAGAATTCTGCAAATCAGGTACCCCAATTTCTTGACTCAAAATATGAATCTGAATACAATGACTGGGTCTCTATAATTCGAACTATTATTTCTAGTTATCGTGTGAACCACTTTGCGTTTCTGAACTTGTCAAGTATTCTGAATATGTTTGATCATGTCAGGTGGGGGAGTTTGTTATCAGTTGATGAGAAAATCTACACTCCTTTAGTCTGGAAATTTTATGCAAATTTGAGAAAGGGCAAACTGGAAGAAACTGAGGGAGGATTTATAATTTGGTGGTATGTAACAAGAGTGAAAGGAAAATATTTTGAATTTGACCATAGAATGTTGAATAGAATCTGTGATGTTCGAGATGCTGGTTTTCAATATTTTGAGTTGAACAAATTTCCTGAAGGAAATGAAATTTTTGTTTTGGAAAATTTTGAGAAGATATTTACTGGTGGAAAAAGCTTTGAGAACTCTAGAAATCATAGTTCCAAATGGTTGAATGGATTGGGCAGAATTCTACATCAAATGGTTTCTACCATTGTTGTTCCTAGTTCCAGCCATAAAACCTCTATCAGTATACTTCAAATGGTAGTCATGTTAGCCTTAGCAGAGGGGAGACAGATTAACTTTAGATTTCTGGCAATTAAGTTAATGTTGCAATATAGAAATACTTCTAGTAAGGCTCTTTCATTTGGAAATTTATTGACCAAAGTCTTTATATTTTTCAATGTTGATTTAAATTCTGTTACTTGTGATCCCTCAAAAACAAATGTTTACAGCTATGACTCATTTGAAAAGATGGGGTATGTAAGGGATGGAAATTCATGGAAATTGTTGAGAGAATCTGCTGGAAAAGAGAGGGAAAATTTGATAAAGATTAAGGAAGAAGGGAAGTTAGGAATCAAAAGAAAAATTGATAAGGAAGGAATTGTTCCAGACTCCGGCCTATCTGAGAATATTCTGAGTGCAATAAGCTCTTTTGTAGAGAAATTGGAATCTCTTAGCTCAGAAATCAAAATCTTAGGGAACATAATTTCTATCATTGAGCATTCTACTAAGCCTTCTCTCTCTAAATCTGATAATGACAAAGATGAACAATCCTCAGAGGACAAGGCTGAACCACCTGCAGATGTTAAGGTTCCCTCTCCTGAATCATCTCCAAAGCCTTCTCCCGTTCAGGAGACAGAAACTCCTATTCCTTCTCCCAAGCCCAAACCTTCTGGCAAAAGACAAAAGCATGTGGTTGTTAAAAGAAAGTCTAACAGAATTGCTGGTCAGTTTTCCAAGAAGGGGGTTGGATCTAAGTCTGAGACGATCAATATTGCATAGACTATTTTCATGGGCAGCACAATGGGCTGATGAACAACTTATTTTCTGCAACAGTTGAACAATTTATTTTCAGTCATTTACATTTCTGTCTTTGGATAATTAGTGATACTTGTTTAAGTTTAATTCTCTATCCTACATATTATCTATCTGATGACAGTTAACTGCATATTATTTCTCCTTTTGCTATGATTCTTTTTTATTGATGACAAAGGGGGAGAAAGAAAATGAAAATGTGTCTGTGGATATTAAATGAAATTGTGTCTGTGGATATTATATGAAAATGTGTTTGTGGATATTATGGGGGAGAAAGAAATATTTAAAGAAATATTTACTTGTTTGATATTATGGGAGAGTAAGAAAAATGTTGTTGTTGATTTGATGAGAAAGAAAATGAAAATGTTGTCTGTAAATATTACGGGCATGATGCTGTTTGCATTCACCAGGAAGAAAGAAATATGTTTGTCTGAAAATGTTATAGTCTGCATATATACTGTATGAAAGTGTTGGTATGCAGTTGCTGATGGGAAATGTTTAAGTCTGCATGTTACGGCTACATATGACTGTGATCTACATGTTGATATCCAAAATAAAATGATATGGATTCTACAAGACTGATGAACAGAAATTAGACTGTTAATGTATGGTTTTTTTATCTGTGAAGTAACTGCTATGGAAGTTGAAACCATTTTGAAAAACTAAAACTGCTGTATGAACAGTTATTGAATTCCAAAGTAACAGCATAAACCATTTATGATATGAACAGTTATGCATTAAAATCAAAATTGTGATAAAAATTTTTGATTCACTGTTCACAAAATTTTTTTGAAAACCCCCTTGAATTGTGTCATTCAATTTTATTCAAAAGTATAGATTTCTGGATGATTGTATCCCTGAAACAAAATTATGTGATAAGATTCTTTGGTGCATTAAGCCAGGGGGAGTTTTAGACTCAGAAACTTCGTATTCAAAACAAATGTTCTTATAAGCAGTTTTACTGAATTGAAAAATGTTTTGGACATCCAAAAGCCCTATCCAAATGATATTTTGAAAACACACGTTCTTGCAAAACCATTTTGGATACACGTTTTGGATGAGAAAATCGTTACTTCTACTCTTTCCTCTTATATTTGAAATAGTCACATAAGCCATTATTAAGGGGGAGCATTTTTTGTATTTTATCTCTGTCAAAATACTTTGAATGTTTATATAGAGATATGATACGCTTTAGGATCATTGAGATATGTTTACAAATTTGTGATCATAAACATCTCTATGAGACCTATATAGAAAGTTACATTTATTTGCTCAACATATTCTCTCTATTTTCATATCAAATGCATCATGCTTGTCATCACTCAAAAAGGGGGAGATTGTTAGCCCTAAGGGCTTTCTTTTATGTTTTGATTTATGACAAACGTTGATATGGACTGACTTATCTATTTCCTGTTATAGGACATGTTTGATCCTTATTCTTCTAAAATCTTCAGATAAGAATTGTTGACAACTTCTTCGTCACTGATTTCAAGATTAGAAGATCAAATGAGAAAATCTGAGTATAGAAGTTATATATCATGTAAGCTCTTTATGAAGGATGATAGACTAGGAAGTGTTATTAACGTATATTTATTAATTCCTATGCCATCTTATCTTTTGATTCATTTGACTTTACCTTGAAGCTTCAAAGGAGATGCTTTTTAAAGTTTTTAAAATTCACAGAATTTTGGATGAAACAGTTTGAATCCAAAAGGTTCATCCAAAATCCTGTAAACTAGGTTGAAAAAAATTCTGTCAGAAATGTGCCATTTTGGACTTAACTTTTGGATGCATCTTCGTCCAAAACTCGAATGAGTTTAAATAGAAAAATTTTTAGCCATTTTTTTTTATGACCGTTGGCACTTCACTTTTTAGCTCTATAAGTAGCCCTTAATGCAAGATTAGAAGCAAGATTTTTGAGACAGTTATTTTAGAAACACCATTGCTCAATATTTTCAAAAATCTCATTTTATCTAGCTTCAAAGTGAGTTCATTTTATATCAAAGATAAACGAAATTTGTGGCTTGTATCCGAGAGAATATCTGCTCAAGTAAGTGAGTTTATCTCTATTCTATTGTTTTTCAATTCTCTGTTGTTAGTACAAGGTTGTGGTGTAAAACCCGTAGGGGTGAGCCTTGTGTTGTGTATGTTCAAGGTTATGGTGTAAAACCCATAGGGGTAAGCCTTGTGTTGTGTTTTTTCAAGGTTGTGGAGTAAAACCTAGTGAGGTGATCCTTGATGTGTTTGAGAGGTTGTGGAAAACCTAGTGAGGTAATCATCTCTTGTATGTGAAGCTATTTCATTAAGTGAGTTTAATGAAATAGGGTTGAAAATCCTTAAGTGTGAGGCTTAAGGTAGTGGACGTAGATCATTATTGATCGAACAACTATACATCTCTTATCTCATTTTTTTTTAGTGGTTCATTTACTGTTTTTGTGTTCTTTCATTGTCTAAATCTATATATACATCTACGAGTGCTTGGATAGCTTTTTATGTATCTATAAAGTCAGTCCAAGCATCTTGGTGATCATCATTGTTTAGTATTTTAGACACTTCAGAAAAATTATTTGTGCTTGCCAAAAACCTTATTCATCCCCCCTCCCCCCTCTAAGGTTTTTCAGTCTTTATTCTCGTTAGTGACAAATCAAGTAATATTGGAGGGTTAGGGTTGGGAAGAGGTGGTACCTTCACCTCCCTTTCTCTTGGAAGAGAGTTTTGTTGCTATATACTTTGGTGCTATAAGAAGGAATAGGATAGGAAAGGATTAGAAAGAGAAGGAAAGAAAAACTCAAAATAAATGAGAAATGGTTTTACTCAATGCATAACCTCAACTCAATTTTCCTTTAAACTAATCAAGTAATCAATAAAGATCAACCAACACTAATCTAGTCATTATACATCAAACTAATCAACCACACTCTTCCATAAAATTGTACAACACTACTCCTCTCTTCAATCCCCACAAGAATTACACAATTTCAATACAAATCCCCCAACTCAAGTCAAACCTCTTTCACAATTAATTGCCCACACAAAATCTATAATACAATTCAACAGGTTTCACATCAAAGGTTGCTCAACAAAACTCAATCATATCCATCAAGTATTATAAGGATCTCACTTCCTAGTTTCCAATTTAATACACCAAAACATACTGCTCTACCAAACTTAATAGCTCAACTTATTTTCACCAATGTAAACAAACTAATCTCCACAATAAGAGCTCAACAATCAAATGCAACTCAGTTCAACAAAACATCAATAGAAAATACCACAACTAGCTCAACATGAGTCCCAAGTACTCCAACAAAAGAAAAAAAAAAAAATCAACTCAAACTCAAGTAGCTTAGCAATCAGATAAGCAGAAACACTCGTAAAAAACAACCCTTCAAAATGTAAATGGCCAACTGTGAAACCCCATCTAAAACCAACCCTAGAGTAAAAGGGTTGGAATGCATATCATATTTTCTTGTATGCATAAATATATTTTGAATGATTTTATGTGTCTTGGAATCGTGATTTATAGTTTAGAAGGCTTAATTGTGCTTATTGAGTTGGAAGGGCAAAATGATAATTTTGCTTGAAGTGGAAATATGGAGATAGCTTGGGGATTGAATAGGAAAGAATATTTAGGAGAGAAAATAAGGACAAGAGTTGTTGTGGTTTAGTGGTTAGAGCTTTAGAATTTATCTCTAAGGTATTGAGTTCAAATCCCATTATTTAAGTTTTGGCATGATTAAATTTTATTTTAGATAGGTAGATATTTTCGTCCCTTGTAGGCCGTAAGAAGGAGTAGGAGTGTTGTCATAGGAGAGATATGAAAGGAATGTTCTAATCATACTCTTGTACCCTACAAAAACTCTTAAGGGATTCATACCCTTTTTGCTCTCTAACTTACTTTAATTCTTTATCAATTAAGTTGCTCAATTTATCCAAGCCATTTTTATTTCCAGAAAATTCCAGCAAGACTCTTTGATCTTGGAGTTTCGAAAATGCCTATATGAGGATAGCATATTGACTGAAAATGGGGAAGGGGTTATGGAAGGTTCTCAAGAGAATTAATCACCATGGTTAAACCTTCAAACTTCACCCTATAAGTGATCCTCTTCTTCATGTAGCAATCTGGAAATTTTTTCAGCTTCTTGGTCAGTCCAGCTTTTGAAACTTCAGCCATTTTTTCCACTCAAATGCTGCTAGAAAAATAGCCATCTTGATCAGCTTGAAGACTGAAAACATTGGCCAAAAATCGGGCTGCACAAAAGCTGTGCAAACCAGAAAATTCTTGGGTAGTTTTTGCAGCTTGGTAGGCCAAGAACCAAGCTGTTTCTTCCACCTTTCAAACCAGCAATTTAACATTGTCTTCTCTCCATGAAAAAGGCTCAAAACCACCTTGAAGGACCCTCTAATACCTTTTCAAACCTTCTACAAGTCGGCTGGAACATTATAGAAAAATCTGCACAAAAATTCCAACAAACCTCTTGAATGAACAACCAGAAATTCTAGCCTTGTCCCCTCTTCAACCCTATCCGAAACTCATTCCAATTTTCTGTAAAACCAACCTTAGTTAGCCATGAACTGAACTTCATCATCTCCTCCATTGATCTGCACGAAACGAGCTCCATAGCCACTCTTTAAATCACTTCTTCAATCACTACAATCAAGCCTTCAATTGGAATTCAAAATTCCAGCAAATTACTCCATGAAACTTCCATGGTTTAAGCCTCAACCAACCAGAAATTTCCTCCACCATAACATACAAAATTTTGGCCACCCTATAGCTTATTTAACCTTATTCATCTCAGCAAAACCTCAGCTAATTCCAGCCGGCCATAGCAGCTCCAAGGACCTTCATCAACCAAGCTATTCTTACCATATTTTCTACCTTAATTCATTCCCTAAATTACTTCTTTTGAATTTCAAACAACTACCTTTCCTTCTTTTCCCTAATTTGAAAATTCAATCACAAGGATTCCCTAATCCATTCGGCCAACACCATCCAGCAAAATTTTGTCCAACTTCTCTCCATTCTCTTCATTTCTCCAAAGAACACCAAGAACACACGCCACCATTCTCCAAGCCTAAGACCACTCTAAATACCTCCAATCTCTCCCAAAGTCTCCAGATCACATCTACTCATCCTCTAGAATCCATTTCTGTAATTTATAATATCAAACGCTGAAATCAAGACTCTACTTTAGGATCAAAAGACTAGAATTTTCTTGAAGACTCAAGAACACCCTCAAGGTAAACATGAACGATTATGTTCATCTTTCTTCCTCTTCGATCTCTAATGAAATATACTAATTCTCTCTCTCTCTCTCGGCCGAAATGGTTGTTTCAACCACAGACATTTTCTCTTCTTCTTTTTGGTCGGATTAAGTATTCCAAGCGTGTGGACTCTCTTGAGACTTCATCAAGGTAGTCATCATTCGAGTATGTCTCTTTAATCTTCTCCTTAATTTTAAAATCATGTCTTTTAGATGTAATTAGAAAAGGATGGAATATGATTGGTGATTTAGTACGTGTTTATATGATGGAATTGGGATTGAAGTATGAGGATGATTTGTCATGGTTGAGTTTTGTGATGTTTTAGGGTTGTTGCATGCTCTTTATGTCGTGAGTTGGTGTGGATGATTAAGCATGATAGATATTATGTTACCTTTGGTGAATAGGGTTTTATATTCTTGTATTCTTGTTGAAGCCATGAATATGATTATGTTAGTGATGTTTGGATCATGTGATCGTAAATATAGATTTAAGCCTTTATTCATGAATTGAATGGTTTGTAGATTGGTGTTAAAGTCTATGTTCATGATTATGGTTAGCAATAGGAGAATTATGATTATGACCTTGTTGTTCCTAAACTATTTAAGTTAACCAATTTTATTACATTAATAAAAATTAATGTTATATTTTCTTCTAATGATTTCGAAAATCCTAGGAAGATTTGGAATTGGATTGTTAAAAGAAATAGTGAAATTTTTGCCAAATAAATAATATCTTCTATTAAAATTAAAATATAAAAATATTATATACAATAATAATATTAAATAAAGCCTTTTATATAAATAATCATGATAGGTAAAATATTAATCTTATAAGTCATATATTCATAAATACTATTAAAATTTATTTATTATCTTATAATCAAAATATATTAAAATTTACTTGTTATTAATTTTATTTAGCAATTATTTTCTAACTACTAATTATTAATTAAGAGAATGGTAATAATTTATTATTTTAATATCATCTAGGACTTAGGACTTTCATCAAATAAACCCTAGTTTATTTATTAATAACAAAGATTTATATTTGAGCCTATAGCTTATTGATAATTATTTCACAAATCCTAGTTATTTTATTATCAAACTTGATTTACTTTATAAAATCCTTTTTGATTATCTAGCCTTAAAGTTTGGAACATTAGTGTCATGATTGTAGGAAGTTGAACTAGGATTATTTATAGAAGCAAATTTGGCTTAAGTTTAATTATGACTTGTATTTACCCTAGGCGAGGTTAGGTCAGCTTTGGAAGATCTTTGAGTTAGCTCAAGTAAAGGATTAGGTAAGCTCCCGCATAAAACTTGTTTGTTGTAAAAGGATACTATGGCAAGCCAAACACGAAGTATGTGAACACTGATTTTGTAAAGGCAATTGAGGACTGTTCATTTTCTTATTTTAGTCAAACAAATTATTTGAAAATCTATAAGCAGTTTTACTCAAACACTAAACTCTTTTTAAAACCAACTTTGTCACGAACTTTAGAAACCCTTAATTTCCATTTTCAAGTAAAGCTATGTTTTATCAGTTTTCTCCCAAGTGGAGCAATTAACGTTGAGTACTCAATAAGGGTAGGCTAGTAGTTCTAGTTTTGAAGAGCAAGAGTGAGTCTTCTGGTAGGAGGCCACTTCTAGAAGATAAACTCAACTTGGAGAAGCGACAGTACTACTTAGTCATGCCGGCCCAAGCTAGCAAGTTTTAGTCATGTGGACTGTGTGTTGCCGGAGTGAACAACCAGTTTTATTTGGGTGTAGAGAAGGAGGAGTATCTTACCCGGTAGACTGTACACCTACCTTTTGTCAGTTTGCACAAAGTGTGGCATTCTGACCGTTGTATGGACATGGGGCCCAACGTGTGGTACCTATGGCCGCCTATTTGAGTGGTTGTATTTATTGTGTACTTGTATGGTATGAAAAGAGGAAAACGCCACTCTTTATTTTAACTTTATTTATTACTTGCCAGCATTTTCTCTTATGAAATGTTCTAACCTGCATACATGAACTGTTTTACCTGAACACTCAAAGCACACACGGACTTACTGAGATGTTTATCTTATCACCTTTTTTACCATGATTTCAGGTCGATCTTGCTGTAGGGATGAGTAGTTAGTTATTGTCTGCTTTGGAGGATATTGTGTTATTTATTTTATGTAATACTTTAAGAGATGAGTGTAAATAATTTATTTTAGATTTTTTCTTGATTTTTTTTGTTGTAATAAGTTTTAATTTTAAAGTATTATTTTATTTTTGTTGTGTGTTCTAGTTATAAAGACCCCTTGTCCTTTGGACGGGGCGACATCCCCGTCCCTGCTGGGCCTAGGTTGTAGGGTGTTACACCAACAACAACTCAAATATAGGTCATCAGCATATAACACATACTTCTTCAATAAAATATCCACAAATCCACGGCAGTCAAGCAAATTCAGATGAAATTTCGGCTCATCAATTTCATATCAAACTTATAAGCACATATATCAAATTCACTTAATTTCCAACTTAACTCTACTTATTGATAACTCAAAATGAAACCAAAAAAGAGTTTAGAAGCCACTAAAATGTTACTCAAAAAAATAGTCAAAATAACTTCCTATAGCTCGACTAACAGTGAGCCCTTCACGGTGGACTTCAGTCAAATTGCTTTCTCGTCAAATGAAGGCTTGCATAGTGTCATTTACCCAAGATTTTTGGCACAAAGAATCAATAATACTGGGTAGAAATTAGAGGTCAACCTCTATTGAGGGTGACAGATTAAAGAAAGGGAAAAATGCTCAATAGATCAAAATCGGTGTGAATGATGAAATTAAGTAGGAAGAATACTTGTACGGATTGATTTGAACAATGGATGAAGTAATAGAATGCATGACAAGGAGGGATTGAGAGAAATAGTGTATCTCCATCAAAGGGTTGTGAAGAAATAGGGAAAAAAAGGAAGAAAAATCTATTTTATTTCTCTAAAATCTAATATTGCATGGTACCGTCGAAGTGCAAACGTTTGAGACTTGAAATCAAAACAATATTGTTAATATTATGAATAGATGCACGGTGTTGTGCGGCATGACTTTCACGGTGTCGTATATTCCTAGAAAATTAATTTTTTCTACAGTATTTAAGGGTACAACGCTATGGAGTATGAGCTCCATTTCACCGTACACTCCTAGAAAATGCAAAAAACACACTTTAGACACACACACACACACACACACACACACATTAAAGCAATAGAATAATTGAGGCAATGAAAATCAAATAAAGCTAATTTATATAATCATAACACTCTATGAAAAATCACATAACAAAGAAATGTCTCAAAACGTAACAAACTAAATAAGGAAAAAAATAATCAAGACTTATCAGCCATAAAACTTCACTAAAAACATAACAAAGCTAAAACATCTAAAACTAAACATTTATTCAAGTGCAAAGCATAGTAAAGAAAGGATCAAGGTTTACTTAGGGTCATATAAATAAGTAAACCTTGATTATTTTAGATGTTTTAGTAATCTACATAAATTTCCAAAGATTTTACACCAATGGTATGCAAAATGTGTATACAATGAACAACGTATATATCTGAGAGAGAGAGACAGAGAGAAAGAGAGAGAGAGAGAGATGTTTTTCGGCTATGGTGGAAGAGATAGGGAGTAATTCATGAGGAAGAGTGAACAAGAGTGGTTCGAATTTGGTAAATGGAAAAAATGGGTGAGAAGAGGTTCAGTCTTTAAATAAGTAAAAAGGTGAGAAATAGTTTTGTTAAATGTAAGCTTGTTCTAGTTTGTGAAAAAGAGATGAATAAAGAAAGTAGAATAGAAGGGGATTGTTTTCCTTTTGGTGTTGTTACCCTGATGTGGCCAAATGGCCTAGTGAGCCGTGTGGGTTCCGTTTGTGATGATAAAGAAAAAGAATAAAGGAGTTGAGGCTCTCTTTGAGCAAGGGCAGACAGCTTTCGGAATATCTAGATAGAATATCTTTTAGAAATGTTATGAATAAATCTAGATGGAATATCTTCTTATTTCCATTATAGTAATGATGGATAGCAAAGATGTTTGCTGGCCAAAACAAAAGAGAGGGAAGAGAGAATAAAAAAAAAGAAAGAAACTTCTACAAGAGGGAGTATTCGAACCCCAATTAACTAACTAAGATCCCAACATTGTTTCTATTAATCCACAATGACTTTATGTCTTATAATCACACTAAAATCCTTATGTACCATCGCTTGAAGTCAAATTCTCCTTACGATAATTCAACTAAATAAGATAACTCAAATTAACTCAAATAGACATGCAAGCTAAATAAGGCAACTTAGAACAATAGCTATTCAATCAAATTATACACAAAATGCATAAAATTATAAAACCCACTATAATCATATTTGCATGTGAATAATCTAATGCATGCCCTTATATTGCCCAGGGTAATTTAGGGTAGGGTTTTACATCCTCCCCTCCTTAAAGGAATTTTGCCTTGAAATTTGCAGGTATTACCTCTAAAGTAGCTTAGGATACTTTTTCTTCCCTACCCATTCCTCAGTTTTCCCACTCATTTCTTGTGTGCCATAATGCTCCACTGTTATTCCCCCCATTGGTTATAGGTTGAATGGGGTTCCCTTGGCCAATCCTCAAGGGATTGGGCAACTATTCGTCAAATAGTTAGGATTCCCATAATCGTACCATTTCATAGTAAGATTCTTGGACTAGTAATCCTTTTTTCACGTGATCTCGATTACTGCAGAAACATGTGTAGGAAGATTAGGTGTACCTTTCGTAGGGGTAGTCCAGGTCTACTTCCTCTTGTTGCTCTTGTTAGTGTTATACCCTAGAGCCAATCACATGTATTCTATATTTTGTACATTTATTGAATAATACAAGACATTCAATATCTTTCAATCTATTTTATTTATGCTTTCATGTAAAAAAAACTATTAGATAAAGTCCTAAGTGTAACACTGTATTAAGGATATCATGATGAAGATCATGATGTGAGGTTCCTACTACACTGTATAGTGTTCCTACTTAAATCATCCCTAGTCATAATATTAATGAGATAGGATATCATTAATGCGTTAAGGCTAGTAGGTGTTATATTTCTTGATTTGACCAGCCGGTGGTTCTCACATCCGTAAGTATTGTGGTATTCAAAATTAACACGTGCATGCTTGTTACTAGAACAAGTACATTAGACGACCTAACTATTAGATAATCACATGGATAACTATTTAGTGCCAGTGATAGAATCTCATTATAGTAAATATGCAAGTATCCTTAAAATTGAGATCTCCAAGGTACTTTGTTTGCTAAGCATTATACTTTGATTCCAATCTCTAGAATCCTGACAAGACCGCCTATGAAATGGATATTAGGTACGACGTGAAGTAAATGAAAGTAGTTGAGAGGATTAACAAAGGATTTACCACTCCTAATAGTAAGGGTGAATATATCACGACCACTTATAGGAATCATTACTCGAGAAGTCCTTAGCCAAGATAATTTTGTATTGGAAATAATTTCAATTGATACACATGATGAGTAATGGATTCTGGAAATAAGTACTAAAATATTTGGGCTAGATTAATTAAACTGGAAGGAGTTGACACTAATTATATACTCTAAACCGAATGAGATATTGTATGGTGCACTGTTGTTTGCTTTTGAAAGGTTCAAGTCAAGCCACTTAATTTTCTAGACTTTTGGTTGGTCATGACGTATTGCTAAATACCACTCATGATCTGCTGAATATGAATTTATTAATTAGAGAATTAATAAATCAATCTTAGTTAGAATTAACAAATTAATTTTAAATTATTAAGGATTAATAATCTTAAAAATGTTTGGATTAATTCATATTTTGCTATCAATAGACCGAAAACCTAATAGGTTACACACAATAGAGAATTATGAACTCGAGATGTTATATGATAACATTACAGGGTTATTTGAGAAAAAAAAGAAGTTGTTGTGGTTAGATTGTAATTAGTTATAATTTGTGGGCTATATTGTAATTAAGACTGCAATTCCAATTGGTAATTTAAGAATCCTTATTCTTTATGGATTTTGGCTATCAAACATGGAGGATCTTCTGATATGTATGTCGCGTTTTTGGAATGAAAAGATAGAGAGGAAAAATCATTTTTCTTTGGGGGTCATTCTCTTCTTCTTCTTGTTTTCACTCGAACCCTAGCTGCCAAAAAATTACATTATGCTAGCACAGAATTTTGGTGATGCTCGAGTGCAGTCCTCGTGTGGACTATATTCGAGGAGATCCTATACTTGGGTCGTAGTGCTTCGACAGAACACATAGAGAAGACGTTCTCTTTGGTTGGTGATTGGCTGTAATCAAATAAAACGGTTTGCTAGAATGCTCCTTCAACATCCAAAAAAAAAAAAAAAAAAGGAAAATTTTAAATCTTCATGCAGAAAATGGTAACCCCATGACCTTTGTTTTATTCCCATTTTAATCACAGATATGCGATCTCAGGATTGGAATTCAATTTTTTCCACTGCATTAATTTAATTATACATGACTTGATTTCCTAACGGTGGTATCAAAGCCTCCATGTTTGTGATTTTAATGGGTTTTTATGCTTCTATGAAATTATTTCATGAACTATCGTTGTGTAGTTTGAATACACAGTTTATCGAGTGATGAAATTCGCAATGATTTTGGTTTGTGAAAATTGTTTTCAAAATGGTTATGAAATTGGTTCATATTGTTTATGGATTGTTAGGTTGTATAAATATCTATAATGGTTACAGTATCCCAGAAAATCTGTTTTCCAGAAAAGTTTGCAAAGAAGAAAATCGTTTTTGTTAATTAGCTTTTGTGAAAAATTGTTCTTCATTTTGGTTGTTTCTATGTTCCAGTGAACAGATTGTGATGATATTGTTTTTCTCGGCATTGAACAGAAAAGTTGCCTTCTATAATTTTTGGAGAAGATGATCAGAAAAACCTGGACGGAAAAACTAAAAAAAAAAAAAAAATTGGTTTTTCGCCCAAAGCCGCGGCTTAAGGCACAAAACAACCCAAGTTGCGGCTGGCTTGGGTTGATTTCATGCAATCCATGGCCGGTATAATAGATGCCAGCTGCGAATGCATTTTTTTTATTAAAAAAAATTGATTTTTCTTATTTTTTGATTCTTCACAAACACGGCCCGCAGTTTTCTTTTTCCCTATTTAGAACCCAAACTTTTTCAAAAATTCTGTTTTGGGAATAATGAAGTTATTTTTCCAAATTTTGATTTTGGAGAATAATATTTTTTCTAAAATATTTATTTTAGATTAAATATTATTTAATTCCTAAAATATAATTTTAGCAATTAATATATTTTCTAAAATATTGATTTTAGATTATATATTATTTTAATTCCTAAAATATGATTTTAACAATTAATATATTTTCTAAAATATTGATTTTAGAATTTATTCTATTTTTTCAAAATAGTGATTTTGGAATTATTTGTTATGTTTTATTTTATTTTGAGCATAAATTAAGCATGGTGGTTTGGTTATGGACTATGGACACAATTAAATTGTTCATGCATTTTATCCCTTTGGTTTTGAATTAAATAGGGCATGTGTGTCCTGCTTTCTCTATTTTTTTGTGTAAATTCTTTTCTCATCTAATTCCTCTCGAATGTAACTCGAGGGTTTTATATTTGAATTTTATTTAATTAGATTACATAGGTTAGATATGATTAGAATTTGTTACAAGACACGAAGAAGGTGATCAAGACCAAAAGGGAGGATGGTAAGACTTTCTTCTTAAATTATGCATGAACACTTAGGATTGATTAGATTAGTTTCCTTTGTTGCTCAAGGAAATTAATATAGTAAAGTTCATAACCAAACCACGTTATTATTTTTGTGATGTATGAATATATTGATATTATGCATGCAATGTATAAATCACTAAAAAAAAAAAAATCCCTCAAATTAATATTAAACTTAATGCCTTCCATTAATATAGTAAGAAAGAGAGTCATTTTTCGAGACCAGGTTGTTAGGCTAACCCAAATCTATTTAACATCGGGCATGTTCAAGCTATAGAATTAAATTCCTGATTAATAAATTGGGTTTAACTAATTTCATTATTCCTATTGGGATAACTCAAGCATAAAGAAAAGTAGAAGCAAGGTTAGGTTAGCTGAAAAGGCCTTTTAATTAAAAGATGTCAATCACACAACGATTCGGTAATTACATTTGATGTAACTGGTATTGGATACCTACTATTAAACTTAAGGGTGGCTTGCTGGGTAAACCTAAGGTCATTCTTGAGAAATTTGGATATTGGTCCTTTAGGAAAGCTTCCAACGGGCTTTCTCGAATCAATAGTGGGGGCTATTGTTTGAGTAAAATAGTGGAATAATAATGTACTTAATTAAAGACCTAATTATTTGTATTACATGTGAATATACAGTTAGCTGATTTCTTTATCTTTATAACTAGGTCATTTGCATCATGTCAACTAACCTAAGCTTATGTAGCATCTTGGAAACCAACAAACTTATCGTGTCAAACTTCTGGACTGGTATAGAAACTTGAGAATTGTTCTCAAGTAAAAAAAATTGCTCTATGTGCTCCTATTCCGCTGCTATTAGCTTAGGATACTCATGTTGATGAGCATGTTATCCACAAAAAGTACAAAGAGGATAGTAACATAACATCCCGCGTGATATTGGTGTCACTGATCCTTGAACTGTAAAAAAAAACATGAGCATATGGCTGCTTCCTCGATCATTTTACATATTCAAGAGCCGTTTGATGCCCAAACCAGAACAGAGAGATATGCGATCTCAAAATAACCGTTCCGTTCTGAGATAGTTGAGGGTACTTATGTAGTTACTTATAGGTTGAAGATGCTGGACTTAATTAGGATACTTGGATCTCTTAGGTTTGTGATGGACAATGAATTAAGTATTGACTTAATTCTGCAATCTTTGCCAAGTAGTTTTTCACATTTGTTATTAACTACTAGATGAACAAGATTAAATCCATTATACCCGAGTTGATCAATCTTCTTAAGACTGCAGAATCCTCCATGAAGAAGGAATCTAATGCAGTCATGTTAGTAGAATCTTCCTCTTCTAAGAAGAAAGTTTAGAAGAAGAATAAGGCTCCTACTAAGCCCAAATGTGGCATAAAGAAGAAGGAGGCAGCCACCAAAGGTCCATGTCATCACTGTGGCTAGATGGGCCATTGGAGGCGCAATTGCAAAGCCTAATTAAAGACTTTCAAGGACAAAAAGGAGAAGAAGAAGCTTGGGGCACTTCTATTTCTACTCCTGGTATGTTTATGATTGAGATAAATACTTTCTTTAGAAAGGAGATATGGTATTGGATACCTGATGTGGATCTCATTAATACAATAACTTGTAGGGATTAAATGATAGTAGAAGGCTTAAAAAGGGTGATGTGGACCTACGTACTGCAAATAGAGCAAATGTTACTGCACTTGCTGTGGGGACTTTTGACCTACACTTGCCTTTTAGATTAATTTTAGAACTCCAAAATCGTTATTATGTATCAGTTTTATTGAAAAATATTATCTTAATTGCTTGTTTAGACTTGTATGGATTCCATTTAAATTTTAAGCATAAATCTTGTTCTTTCTTGTTGAATGATATCCATTATAGTTCTGCAACTTTGGTAAATAGTTTACATGTTCTAGACTTGGATAATTCAATTCTCAATACAAACAATAAGAAACTAATGATAGATAACACAACGTCATCTTACTTATGGCATTGCCGTTTAGGCCATATAAATGAGAATCGCGTTTCTAAGTTACACAAGTTTGGTGACTTAGGGTCATTTAGTTATGAATTATATGGCATGCATAAATCTTGTTTACTTGGTAAAATGGCTAAAACTTCTTTTTCTAGAAAAGGAGAAAGAACTAATGAGTTATTAGAACTTATACATATTGATATATGTGGCCCAATATCTATACAAGCAAGAGGAGGTTATCACTATTTTATAATTTGTATCGATGATTATTCACAATATAGGTATTTGTATTTAATGAAATACAAATCTGAGGTCTTTAACAAGTTTAAAGACTTCAAGAATGAAGTAGAAAAATAACTTGAGAAAAGCATCATACCTCTAAGATCTAATCGAGGATGTGAATACTTAAGCCAAGAGTTTCAAAGTTATCTTAGAGATAATAAAATATTATCTCAATAGACTTCACCATCTAGACCTCAACATAATGGTATATTTGAGAGAAGGATTAAACCCTTTTAGACATAGTACGGACTATGATGGCTTTTGCAAATTTACCAAAATTATTTTGGGGGTATGTACTAGAGACTTCTATTTATATTCTAAACAGAGTTCCGTAAAAAAAGATTAACACTGCCCCATTTGAGTTATTCTTTTGTAAGAGACCAAAGTTATCTCACTTGAGAATATGGCGTTGCCCACCATTTGTTAAAAGGCCATAGTTAGACAAACTTGTGAGTAAGTCAAACAAATATTTATTTGTTGGATATCTAAAAAAGTCATTTTGATATTACTTCTATCTCCCTTCCGAAAACAAAGTGTTTGTTTCGAAGCATGCTGTCTTCTTAGAGAAGAAGCACATGCTTAAAGGAGATAGTGGGAATAAAATTGAACTTAGTGAAGTTTAAGAAGAGCAAACAAACACAGATCAATAGTCTGATCCCGCATCTATTGAGAGAATAGATGAACCTTCGTCTACACAAAAACCTAGTGGGTCAAGTAGGATACATGTGGTATCTGAGAGATATGAATTTCTTATTAGTGACCACAATGATGTATTACTTATGGATGAAGATGAGCCTACTACTTACAAGGATGTTTTGAATAGTTCAGAATTTGACAAAAATGGCTTGAAGCCATAAAGTCAGGGATAGATTCTGTGTACGACAACTAAGTATTGACTTTGATTGATCCATCCAAAAGAATCAAAACTATTGGGTGCAAATGGATTTTTAAGAAGAAAACCAACATAGATGGTAATATAGTTACCTATAAGGTATGATTAACTGCTAAGGGTTATCGTCAACAGTATGGTATTGACTATAATGAAACCTTCTTACCAGGTGCTATGCTAAAATCCATAAGGATACTTCTAGCACTTGCTGCTCATTATGACTATGAGATTTGGCAAATGGACGTGAAAACAACTTTCCTAAATAGAAACTTGATTGAGGAAGTATATATGACACAACTTGTGGGTTTCACATCGAACGATAGCATAAAAGTGTACTAGCTGCAAAAGTCCATTTATGGACTTAAAGCAAGATTCTAGGAGTTAGGATATTCGTTTTGATAAAATAATCAAAGTGTTTGGCTTTATTCAAAACATGGATGAACCTTATATATACAAGAAGGTTAGTGGGGGTGCAGTCATTTTCTTGTTACTTTATGTAGATGACATATTCCTAATAGGAAACGATGTACCTGTCCTTTAATCAGTAAAAGTTTGGTTGTCCAAGACATTCTTCTTGAAAGACCTTGGAGAAGCAACCTATATTCTTGGAATTAAGATCTATAGAGATAGATCAAAGAGGTTGCTAGGTTTTTTACAGTCTAGACACATGGACAAAGTGCTAAAGAGGTTTAGCATGGATTAATCCAAAAAGGAATTTTTACCCATGTCTCATGGGATAAGTCTTTCAAAGTCGATATTTCCAAAGATATAAGTTGAAAGATATTACATGAAGAGGATTCTACACACCTTGGCAATTGGATCCATCATGTATGCTATAATATGTACTAGGCTCAATGTATCATATGCTCTTAGTTTGACAAGCAGATACCAATCTAACCCTAGAAAGTGTCATTGGGAGGCTATGAAGAATATTCTTAAGTAGTTGTGAAGGACTAAAGATGTATTCTTAGTTTATGGAGGAGGTGATTTGAAAATAAACAGGTATATTGATATCAATTTTCAATCTGATAAAGCTAATTTTGAATCACAGTCTGGTTACGTACTTACGTTGTGTAGAGGGACAAGAAGTTGGAAAAGTTCCAAACAAGATACTATTGCCAACTCAACAATTAAAACTGAGTACATAGCCACTTCTGAAGCAGTTAAGGAAGCAGTTTGGATCAAGAAGTTTGTGACAGTGCTTGGAGTGATTCTTAGTATTGTTAAACCAATATCTCTATATTGTGACAACAATAGGGCTATTGCATAAGTAAAGGAGCCAAGGTCTCACCAGCGATTCAAGCATGTACTTAAACGTTTTTATTTGATTAGGGAAATCATAAATAGATAAAATGTAAAGATAGAGAGAGTTCGTACTAACAAGAACATAGCTGACCCACTTACTAAAGCACTATCCTAAAAGAAACATGATAGACATGTTAAATCATTTGGTATTAGATATATAAATGATTGGCTCCAGTGCAAGTGGGAGTTTGTTAGTGTTATATCTTAGAGGCAATCACGTGTATTTTGTATTTTGTATTTTATATATTATATATTTATTGAATAATACAGGCATTATTTATCATTTAGTCTATTTTATTTATACTTTCGTGTAAAACAATTGTTAGATAAAGTCCCAAGTGCAACATTGTATTATGAAAATCATGATGGAGATCATGATGTGAGGTTTCTACTACACTGTATAGTGTTCCTACTTAAATCATCCCTAGTCATAGCATTAATAAGATAGGACATCATTAATGCGTTAAGACTAACACGTGTTATACTTCTTGATTTGACCAGGCAATGGTTCTCATATCCGTGAGTATTGTGATACTCAAAATTAACACGTGGATGCTTGTTACTAGAACAAGTATATTGGATGACCTAACTATGAGATAATCACATAGATAACTATTTAGTGCCAGTGATAGAATCTCACCATAGCAAATATACAAGTATCCTTAAACTTAAGATCTCCAAGGTACTTTGTTTGCTAAGTATTGTATTTTGATTCCAATCTTTGAAGTCCTAACAAGGCCGTCTATGGGATGGATATTGGGTACAATGTGAAGTAAATGAAAGTAGTTGAGAGGATCAACAAATGATTCACCACTCCTAATAGTAGGAGCGAATATCTCACAGCCACTTGCACTCCTTCTTGCTCTACTTGTAATTGTACAATATGTCCTATGTTGTTAAACCAAATAAAAGAAATTACTTTGCAAGAAAGTGAGTTATCACAAAAAGTTGATTTTGCTGAATGGCATTTAAACAATAGCCGTAGGTATGGTCATAAAATTGCTTTAAAATAAGCAGAACAATCATATAATGAGGCATTAGCTCATTGGGTTCCAGTTTATGAAAAACAAATAAATCTGCATAAAGAACTATCAAAACACTATCAACAAATATACTTAAATAAAAATGAGTAAAGAAGAAAGTAATCCAATACATTATAAAGATTTCGCTGAAAAAAGTCCTCAATTACCTATCGATTCTGATTTAATTGAACTTCAAAAAACAATAATATTTTATGGTTGTAAAATTCTAGAATCTCTTCAAGAATTAAAACAACTAATAAATAAAATATCTCGTAAGGAAGATAAACCAAGTCTATCTGATTTATTAAATCAACTTATCATCGCAGACGGTTATAAAGGAGATACTTTACAATTCTAACATGGTTTTTGAATTAAATTCAGTCAGATATTATTATACAATCCTTGATCTTTTATCGCCTGGAAGCTTTAATTATTTTAAAAGAACTCTTGATTCTTTATATACACTAGATCAATGTTATGTTTGGATAGATATCATTAGTGCTGAATTAAATTCTTATCATTTATATCCTGGATATAAAGTTTTTCTTGCTCAAGCCAAATTGGATTTAGTTTGGCAAAAATATTTTGAACTCAAAACAGGATTATAAAATGGTTAATTCAGGATCTGAATCCGATATAGAAGAATTAATTACTCAGATTGGAGATTTATCACTCCTCGAGAATTTTGTTAATATTAAACCCAGTGGAGTCATTAAAGCTGAAGAAACTCTTTATACTGATGTACCTAGTACAAGTCGTAATCCTCCAACTAGTTTTTCAAAACCTACTAAAGGTTATGCAGGAATAAGTACTACCATACAACAGGATCAGTCTTTTACTCCTTTAGGAGTTATGAAAAATGAACCAATTAATCCATTTGGTATCTATTTAAATTTAGATTGTATTGCAAATACAGAAGATGCAATTGATAAATGGGAAACAGCCATGAGAATTGCTGTTACCGTTAATAAATTAGATTATGAAACTAGTAAACATTTTATTGAACGAAGTTTAATAAGTAGTACACTTAGATTTTGGCAAAATCTAAATAATGAAACTAAGCAAACTATTTTCGATACAGATAACAATATGTCTAATCTCATTACAAGAGCTGCAGAAGCACTTCGATTAGAATTTGTTGGTGAAGGCAGTATCATCAAAGATCCTGCTACAATAAACAAATATAAAATTGCATTGTTAAGATTGCAATTATGTGATATGTGTGAAATTGAAAAATATATTTGTGTTTTTCAAGATTACTATTATCGTGTCTATAATCAAGTTTCAGAAATGCCAAATTATTTGCCTTTATTTTTTGCTAAGATACCCGACCCATGGGGTAAAAAATTAATTGACACCTATAACCCTGGCACTGCAGATACATTAGGGAAAAGAATCACACATGTAAAAGAAAAGTTAAGTGAATGGTGTGCAGATGCTATTTTAGCTAAACGCACTAAAGGATTACAAAAGCGAATAGCTTTATGCTGTGATACTCCTAAAATGCCTTTATTAATTGGATGTGATAGTCCATTTTATTATCAAAAAATAAAAAAGAAATTTAAGAAAAGAAAATATAATAAAAGAAAATTCTTTAAGAAGAAAAAAGCTAGATTCTTTAAATCAAAAGGATATAAAAAACCTTTTAAGAAAACTTTTAAAAGAAGTAAACAAGTTGGAACAAAAGCTAATGAAAAAGCTACTGAATGTTAGCAAAGAGATTAATATGCTTTAGATGTTCAGTTAATGTATTAGAAACTATTAAAATGTCATCAATATAAACAAAGATAAAATCATACTCTTTAAACAAATTATCCATTTTCCTCTGAAATATCTGAGGAGCATTTTTAAGTCCAAATGGCATAACAAGCCATTCATATTGTCCTTGAGGAGTAGAAAAAGTAGTATAATGAATACTGTTAGGATGCATTTTTATTTGATAAAATCCACTTTTGCAATCAAATTTAGAGAATAGTTTTTTAGATGAAGTACTATTAATTAAACTTTCTTTATGAGGTAGAAAATATCCATCAAAGATTGTATTATCATTTAATTTCTTATAATTAATAACCATACGAGCTTTATTTCTAACAATTTCTGCATGATTTCGAACAATAAATGCAGGAGAACTATGCTCGGAACTACTTTCCTGTATTAATTTTAAATTTAAGAGTTCAGTTATCTGATTCTGAATTTCTTCCTGATCTTCAGGTTTATACTTCATAGGTTGAACCCGAATTATCTTTGATTTATCTTTCATTTCTAATGAAGCCATAATCTGATTTTTATCCCAAAATGCTAATGGGTTTTCAGTATAACATAACTTTAATTTTTCTAATACTTGTGTTGTAATTGTTTCTAAAGTGTATAATTTCATTCGATATTGTAATAAAGGGGTTCCTTTATTTGGATAATTGGGTTTTTTCGGTAAAAGCCCACCACGCTGGGCTGTGCGGGGAATAAAAGAAAGAGGATAAGATTTGGCATATGCTTGTTTAAAGCGTTTAACCACAATAAGATGTTGACAAGTAGTTTTAAATATAACTTGATGTAAAGTTGTATCAAACAGAACACTAGCAAATAATTGTAAGAAATTATTGCCTAATAAAATATCCGTACCAGTATTATAGAAATAAAATGGTGGACATTTTATTAAATAGGATCCTAATAGAATAACAGGTTTTTCAATACCTTGAACTAATTCAATTAAATGATTAGATATATCCTTTCCTCTAATTAGAGGGAGAGATTGATGATATTGTTTAGGAAAACAATCAGCTTGACATAAACAAGAACCTGAGCCACTATCTATATAGGCAGCAAAATATTCGGTTTTATAATCAGGATAAATAAGTCCAATGGGAATATATATACTATATGGACTAGTCATCGGGGTATATATATCAATTTACCTTTATAGGTGAAACTTATTCCATAACCAGTAATTTTATATGGTTGTTCACTATCTAAAAAGGTAGTACCAAATAAAACTCTAGGTGTATGAAAATCTTCAATTTCAACATATAATCTAACAGCGATAGTTTCATTTCCAAATTTTATTATTGTTTCAATTGCTTCAGTTATCTCAACAATATTACCTTCTTTATCACTGTATTGATAAATATCAGATAATTTATACTTTTGTAAGTGTAAACATAATTGAGGGCTAATAAAATTTGCACTTGTACTTGTGTCTATTAGAACCGTTACTGGTCTAAATATTGAACCATCATAATATTCTCCATTTAAATTATAGGTTTTTAAAGTTTCTAATTTAGGTATAATTTGTGAAGAACTACTTACTCCAGTAGAAGAAAATGATAATCTGGGAGGCATAGTAGATTTTAACATAAGAGGTTTTTGTTGTAAATCTAGATTTAAAGGTGTAGATTCAATTTCTTGAATTCGAGGAAGACTAGGAAATTGTATTTGACTTACTTCATTGAATAGGTAAGGAAAATCAATTGTGTCTTTAATCAGAAAACATTCAGAATGATGAGTATTCGAGAGTGCATACGAAATCATATAAGTTATAGAATAAGGACTATTCGAAGAAAAGAAAAAATCTTTTCTTTTGAAATCATGTATTAAACTTAAAGTTTTATCAAAATCTTTATCATGTAAATGATAAGCTATTCTAAGAAAAACATTAAACTTTAATTTTCTATATTGTAGATTACCTCTGAGAATTCCTAGACAGGCTTCTTCTCTATTTTGTACACGATTATCCATTATTGCCAAATCTATGGGTGTATCTAATCCTTCTTTAAATGTAGATTGAACAATAATTTGTATGGCACCAATATGAACCCATCCTAGGGTAGAACGAATATCAGGAGATATTTTTTGTATTTTATTTTGTAAATCTGCTTTAGTAAGCAAAGGAATCATAACTTTATTTCCTGTTAAAGAAATATATATAGCTCTTTCTTGCATATTTATTCCATAAAATAAATGATGCTTTCTAGTAAAAATATTAATTTTGTCACGATTAGTAACCTTAAATCCATCATAATTTGATAAAGAAAAATTTTCCTTTTGTATTTGTTTTAATTTTCTTTTATCAATTAGAACACTTTGTTTATATTCACCTGAATATTCTTCTATACAATCTATAATATCTGAACTAGAACTTGTACTAGCAATATTATTGTGATTCATTTTCTTCTTCAGAATAATCTAATTCTGTTAAAATGAATATGCTTTCATCAGAACTTACTTCTTCAAATTCATTGATTTGAACAAATTCTCCTTTGGAGATTAATAATTCAATATCATTATCAATTTCAAAATATTTTTTATTTTTAAATTTTTTAGGACATCTATTAGCATAATGACCAAGTTCATGACAATAATAACAACGACATTCAGTAGCTTTTTCATTAGCTTTTGTTCCAACTTGTTTACTTCTTTTAAAAGTTTTCTTAAAAGGTTTTTTATATCCTTTTGATTTAAAGAATCTAGCTTTTTTCTTCTTAAAGAATTTTCTTTTATTATATTTTCTTTTCTTAAATTTCTTTTTTATTTTTTGATAATAAAATGGACTATCACATCCAATTAATAAAGGCATTTTAGGAGTATCACAGCATAAAGCTATTCGCTTTTGTAATCCTTTAGTGCGTTTAGCTAAAATAGCATCTGCACACCATTCACTTAACTTTTCTTTTACATGTGTGATTCTTTTCCCTAATGTATCTGCAGTGCCAGGGTTATAGGTGTCAATTAATTTTTTACCCCATGGGTCGGGTATCTTAGCAAAAAATAAAGGCAAATAATTTGGCATTTCTGAAACTTGATTATAGACACGATAATAGTAATCTTGAAAAACACAAATATATTTTTCAATTTCACACATATCACATAATTGCAATCTTAACAATGCAATTTTATATTTGTTTATTGTAGCAGGATCTTTGATGATACTGCCTTCACCAACAAATTCTAATCGAAGTGCTTCTGCAACTCTTGTAATGAGATTAGACATATTGTTATCTGTATCGAAAATAGTTTGCTTAGTTTCATTATTTAGATTTTGCCAAAATCTAAGTGTACTACTTATTAAACTTCGTTCAATAAAATGTTTACTAGTTTCATAATCTAATTTATTAACGATAATGACAATTCTCATGGCTGTTTCCCATTTATCAATTGCATCTTCTGTATTTGCAATACAATCTAAATTTAAATAGATACCAAATGGATTAATTGGTTCATTTTTCATAACTCCTAAAGGAGTAAAAGACTGATCCTGTTGTATGGTAGTACTTATTCCTGCATAACCTTTAGTAGGTTTTGAAAAACTAGTTGGAGGATTACGACTTGTACTAGGTACATCAGTATAAAGAGTTTCTTCAGCTTTAATGACTCCACTGGGTTTAATATTAACAAAATTCTCGAGGAGTGATAAATCTCCAATCTGAGTAATTAATTCTTCTATATCGGATTCAGATCCTGAATTAACCATTTTATAATCCTGTTTTGAGTTCAAAATATTTTTGCCAAACTAAATCCAATTTGGCTTGAGCAAGATAAACTTTATATCCAGGATATAAATGATAAGAATTTAATTCAGCACTAATGATATCTATCCAAACATAACATTGATCTAGTGTATATAAAGAATCAAGAGTTCTTTTAAAATAATTAAAGCTTCCAGGCGATAAAAGATCAAGGATTATATAATAATATATGACTGAATTTAATTCAAAAACCATGTTAGAATTGTAAAGTATTTCCTTTATAACCGTCTGCGATGATAAGTTGATTTAATAAATCAGATAGACTTGGTTTATCTTCCTTACGAGATATTTTATTTATTAGTTGTTTTAATTCTTGAAGAGATTCTAGAATTTTACAACCATAAAATATTATTGTTTTTTGAAGTTCAATTAAATCAGAATCGATAGGTAATTGAGGACTTTTTTCAGCTAAATCTTTATAATGTATTGGATTACTTTCTTCTTTACTCATTTTTATTTAAGTGTATTTGTTGATAGTGTTTTGATAGTTCTTTATGCAGATTTATTTGTTTTTCACAAACTGGAACCCAATGAGCTAATGCCTCATTATATGATTGTTCTGCTTGTTTTAAAGCAATTTTATGACCATACCTACGGCTATTGTTTAAATGCCATTCAGCAAAATCAACTTTTTGTGATAACTCACTTTCTTGCAAAGTAATTTCTTTTATTTGGTTTAACAACATAGGACATATTGTACAATTACAAGTAGAGCAAGAAGGAGTGCAAGCTTGTTTGCTAGAGTTACATTCCATATCTATTATGAAAACGTTCCTTATGTTGGTCGAGTTCAGAGAGCTTAGTCAATTTATGAATAACAAAGAAATGTAAAGCTGTAAGCTTTTCTGAATAAATTCTTCTTGAATAAATCAGTCTGGTAGTATCAAATCCAGTAGATGCTAATCCATCAAAGGCTTTATCAAGATCATCAAGAGTGTTTTGGAGTCGATCCACTCGAGTTTGATATTGAGTAATAAAATCTTCTAAAAGATGACAATATAAACACAGAGGTTGAGAGGCCATGTGTTAATCTGAATGGTATCCCCAATCGGAATCGTCTATATAGTGATCTGAAGTATGAAATGTAGAATTATGATTATTCCAATCTTCTGCATAGCGTTCTTCAAAGCTATCATCATATTCAAAATCTAATATTCTTATATCAAAATCAATAGAAGTAAACGATTCAATAATAGTTATTTCAATATTTTCAATTTCAATAGTGGCTCTGATACCATTTTCAACGAGTGCGGAATTTCGATCTAAAAATATGATTGATTTTAAGAAATCATTTACGAGAATAGCTATGATAGCAGTTGTTGAAGAGAATTGAATATAAGCAATGTTAATCATAAAAATCAAGTGTTCTATTATGCTAATATTAACAAAAAGGGTCCAACACGCTTCGTACCTTATTCTACCGCTTTGACCGTCAGATAACCGGGTTCCGCCGAGACTTTTACCGAGCGTTGCAGCTCCAACCTTAAACCAATGTTAAGGTAACTTCCCTTGCGTCCTTCAGCTATCAGCAGCACAGCCTCAATTCGTTTCCTACCTTGAGGCGTAAGGTAAAATAGAAATACTAGGTATGATGTTGTCTTTAAGTAATAAGAGCACAATAGAACAAAATAAAGTTTTTATTTCATATCGAACATTTCATACAGGTAGTAAAAGAAGAGAAGGTTTGAGGAGAATGCTACAAAGAAGTTTTTTTTGGTTCTTTCCTCTATACCCTCTCTATCGTTGAGTGCCCCTATATATAAGCATTTTCCGGATTTGAAATCCGGACTTCAACTAATTTACATACTGGAGTAGTGCGGTCTAAAGTAGATATGACAACACTCTTATAAGACGATAAAACTAAAAAGTGGCACCTATAACTTTTATGAGTGCCTATCTATTCGAGACTTGAGTGCGCGACCTTTAGTCACTGTCATCCATCCCACTTGAATCAGCTTTTTCTTTTCCTTTGGTACATGAGGGACAGGTGTTGACAGCATGTTGTCTCATTTGACACAATCTTAATTGCGCTTGAGGATGAGATCGAATAATTCCTTCTTCTAGCATCTTGATTTTATTGCGTAAATATCTTTCAGCACCTTGTGGAGTAAAACGAGCAGGGGTAATTAATACAGATGAGAACATGGTTTTTCCACCAACTGTGCGAAATCCTTTCTTAAAGCAGGCTTCCATGCCCTGAAGTATGACTTTGAGACCGATAGCTCTTCGGTAATGAATATCTGTTTCGGTAAATTTTCTGAATTCTTTGGTAACAGTTGCAGAAGAGAATAAAGAAAAAGCTTCTGCTTTTCCTAATTGCATCAGATGGTAAGATCCATAACGCTCTTCTTTGTAGAAATCTGGACCCGCTGAATAAAATTTTAAGACCAATGTATCTTTCGGAGTAAAATAAGGATTATGAATATAACTTTCTTTAACTCCATCTCGTAGCCATTGTGGACAAAGGCTAAGTTCAGGAAAATGCGGAGTACTCAAATAGATAGAGTTAATAGCTCCAAAATCATACCAATATCGTATTTCCTGTGGATCAGCTTCTTGAAGATAATTTATTCGAGGATAAATCCCTGAAAAATCAACATACCGAGTATCTGTATTCCTTAAGGCATACAGTTCTTTCATTAAAAGAGTCTGATGTTCAACTGGTGCTTTATTCTCAGAAGGCGGAGACAACTGTTTTCTTCCTTCAATGAGATTTAATTTATACTGAGGTCGTAAAGACAAATCATCTTTTGATACTTCCGTATCAGACTGAGTATCCATAGGCTCAGACGAGCTATCTGATTGTACCTTTTCAAAGGTAATTTGTTTAAGTAAGTTATTTACTTGCTGATGTAATCCCATATAATTGCCTATCTTGGCATTTATCAAAGAACACTCTGTTAATAACAGAGTCTGAATTTCTTTAGGTATACTGTCAAAGCCAGCAATATCAATAATATCTGAGATATTTTTCTCAATCGAATGTACTTGCAAATCCATAGCCTTGATGGCTTCAATTAATTTCTGAGCATATTCTGCCATCGCGAGTCAAGAAATCTGCTAATGCATTTTTGTCAGATTTGATAATTTCTATATCAAAAGAATATTCAGCTAATAACATTTGCCATCTTATAAACCTTTTATATTCAGGTTTAGAAGGTAAATTATTCTGTATAAAAGCTTTTACCTGTGTATTATCTGTTCGAAGTACAAATCGAGTTGGTAGTAAGAAATAATAAAATTTCTGGCAGCTTTTAATTACTGCTAATAATTCTTTTTCATTGATATGATATCTTGACTGTGTATCAGAAAAAGTTCCTGAACAATATCGACATAAAGTTTCTTTATAGTTATCTTCAGTAGTCTTATCAATCTTTTTTAAGATTCCACTCCAACTATGGTCAGATGCATCGGTTTCTAAAATTAATTTATCATCTTTATGAGGAAGATGTAGCTTTGGTAACTTTTTACATAATTCCTTAATATATTTTACCTGAGATTCATGAATAGGAGTAAAACTAAAAGTTCTATCTTTCTTTAGTAACTCCTGAAAGGGCTTTCGTAATATGGCTAGATTCTGAATAAAATCAGAAGCATAATTTAATACACCAAGAAAGCTTTGAACATGCTTTTTGTCTATTAATTTATCAGGAAATAACGAAATCTTTTCTACAATATGACTTTGTAGTTGAATTCCATTTCCATCAATAATCATTCCTAAAAACTCTATTTCATTCTTGAAAAGTTTTGCTTTCTTAGCAGAGAGTCCTAATCCATGTTGTAAACAAATATTAGCAAAGAGATTAAGATGCTTTAGATGTTCAGTTAATGTATTAGAAACTATTAAAATGTCATCAATATAAACAAAGATAAAATCATACTCTTTAAACAAATTATCCATTTTCCTTTGAAATATCTGAGGAGCATTTTTAAGTCCAAATGGCATAACAAGCCATTCATATTGTCCTTGAGGAGTAGAAAAAGTAGTATAATGAATACTGTTAGGATGCATTTTTATTTGATAAAATCCACTTTTGCAATCAAATTTAGAGAATAGTTTTTTAGATGAAGTACTATTAATTAAACTTTCTTTATGAGGTAGAAAATATCCATCAAAGATTGTATTATCATTTAATTTCTTATAATTAATAACCATACAAGCTTTATTTCTAACAATTTCTGCATGATTTCGAACAATAAATGCAGGAGAACTATGCTCGGAACTACTTTCCTGTATTAATTTTAAATTTAAGAGTTCAGTTATCTGATTCTGAATTTCTTCCTGATCTTCAGGTTTATACTTCATAGGTTGAACCCGAATTATCTTTGATTTATCTTTCATTTCTAATGAAGCCATAATCTGATTTTTATCCCAAAATGCTAATGGGTTTTCAGTATAACATAACTTTAATTTTTCTAATACTTGTGTTGTAATTGTTTCTAAAGTGGTGTATAATTTCATTCGATATTGGAATAAAGGGGTCATGATTATTAAAATCGTTATCTACCATTACCATTTAAGAGTTTTGTCAGTAATGTTACTATTCTATTTATTATTATGGGTCGATGCTATTTTTACTATCTATAATTATTGCAACCTATGACTATTTCATCTGTCGTTGATATAATTTATTAACATTAAATTTGTTATCTATTGTCTATTATGTATCATTGTTAAAATTACTAGTGATTATCTATTATTACTACTAGTGAAACCATTATTGTTATCATAACTTATCTGGTGTAGTCGAGAGCATATCATTATTTATAACACCTATAACATTATTCATTATTTAAATAGTTTTTATTTATAGCATTACTAATTAATTTATTTTTATATTTGCTTAGGTATCTATTTATATATTTATTTATTTGTTGTACGTGATACTCAGCATATTATTTTAGCACATATTATTTTATTTGTCATATTAATTAGTACGTATTAGCTTAGTTTGTATATCAGCTTCTTGTTCATTATAATTATTATTGGAATATCTTATATGTATAAGTATGAAAAGACAGAAATCTTGGGAGTAGAATTAAATATCTTTGACTGGGAGTTTTATTTTACTTAAGTGAAATAAGGGAAGTTGAATTTGGGATGTACTATTATGTCTATTTGGGTAGCGCTTGATGGAGGGTTTGTAATTTTCTTGATTGGATGGGTGCAGGCCTAGGAGTAAAGATCAGCTCACTAGTTCTTCAAGTGTTCGATTAAACTTGGCATGTAAGTCCTTGCATAAAACTCTCTTACTCGATGCTTACACTGCTATTCAAAAATACTGCGCAGATATGCTATTTGTACACTTTTTGAAAAGGCAATTGTCTCAAACATATTATTTCTCCTTTTAAATATTTGCAACTTATTTTACATGACAAAACTACTTTAAAGATTTTTCAAAAAAATAAAAACCGTGTGGTTCACTTTTCTAAAACTATATTACGAAAGTACACATGGAATTTGACACAATGTTCTTATGAATATCTCGGAGGAAGACGATATACATTGAGTACTCAATAGGGGTAGACCCTAGTACTAATTCTTGTAGGATGGGGCGAGTCTTCCGTCAGGTGGCCACATCCGAAAAGTAAATTGTGTCTAAATGGGATATAGTACTAGAGAGTCAGGTCGGTCTGCACTAGTAATCAGTTTTAAGTGGGATTGTGCCAGAAGATAAACAACTGGTAAGTTTGGGTGGGAGATGGAGGAGTATTCCATCCGATAGGCCGATCACCCGCCATCATTGTGACATAGGGTTTCACAGTGATTGTCGCGATGTAGGATTTTGTGACTATTGTTTGGGATTACGATGCAGGGTTTCATACATCGTTTCTCTCTTTAAAAAAAATCATGTGGTTCACTTTATTGTTATTACTTCCGGATAATGATATTATTTCATTTAATTGAATTGTGTGAACCTCCTGGTTGATTGGAAATTTATATGAACATCAAAGTACTTATTTCTGGAAATGATTTGAACTTGCATCATGAAATTGATTTTCATACAGTATCACAGGACATAGAGTACTTATTGAGATTTATTTCTCACACCTTTTCGTATCACGATTCAGGGAGTGCTAGTCTTAGCAAGGTGAGAAGGTATTAGAGTATTGAGACTTAGAGACTTTTAGTTGATGTATTATCTATTTAAGGACGTGTTCTTCTTTTGGGTTTTCATTTTATTTCTGAGACATTTGTAATAGATTAAATGGATTTAAAGTTTATTTTACTTTATTTTTGCCTAGTTATAAAGATCCATGGTCCCTAGGACGGCATGACATCCTAAACTCTACCAGGTCTAGCAATAACGAGGCGTTACAAATGGTATCAGAGCCTGGTTTAAGTAATATGATCATGATTGATGAGAAATACTTCCTTAAGCATTTAAATATGATATTGACTTCCATGTTTGCCTGTGGCTAGGATGGCTAGAAGATTTGTCCCAATGGTAAGAGATTGGCCCCTCATGTATGGACCCAATGCACCACCACCACCCATACCCCCTTTACTATCCGAGTCCGAGTCCAAGCCTGAGTAAGAAAAGTCAAAGCAGGAGAGGGAGGAGGAAGAGATAGAGGTGGAGGAGCATAACCTACTCGTCAGGAGGTAGATTTGACCTCAAATAATGATGACCCTGGAGAGATAGAGTTTGAGGTGCCTAGGAGTAAGTATGAGGAATTCATGGCTCAACGGCACGAGCAAGTTAGGAGAGCAAGACTGAGAGCAGGACTTTCAGTAGCAGAGAGTTCTAAGAAGCCTATCGAGGCTGTGGGGAATTCTGGTAGGATCACTAAGGAGCCTTGGACCTTGGGGTTCATGAATAGAAAAGGTATAGGCTTCTCCAAAAATACTTTGGGATGACTATACGAGGTAAACACTGAGGAGTTAGATAAGGATTATGCCCTAAGAATCCTTTATGAGTGCTAGGAACTTAAGGACCCTAGAGACCCTTTCTTTCTATTCTTTTAATAAGTTTGGCAATTGAGATTGATGCTATTTGTTTCCTTTTATAATAATTTGCATGTATTTTTTGATTGATATGGATGGCTTGAGATGTCCAACTTTTCCTATGGAGACATGAACTTTTTTTTTTTATGAATATAAGCATGAATAAATTTTCTTGCTATATGTTTTACTGGATATTGGTGGTTATCCATTGATTACCCGAGGCAAGATACTTACCTACCCTTTGTATAACCCTTCTAATGAGTCATTTGTGTCTCTAACATGAAGATGTCACCAAGAAGTTATGGTAGAGGAGTACATATAATTGAACCAACGGCACCAAGGTGTGGAAAGACTACCCGCGGAAGGGGGAAGCACACAGTAGGGCCAACCATATCAGTATACGAAACTACACCACCTCCTATGCCTGAAGAAGTAGAAGGCAACCAAGGGTAGGGAGCAGGGTTGGAAGGACCAGAAGAAGTCTCAATAGGACAAGCATTCAACAAAATGATAGAGTTGTTGCACACTCTGTTAGAACGGAGGACATCTCGTGGAGAAGACGAGGTATTGGAACGAATATTGAAACTCCAACCACCCACATTCTTTGGAGAGGTAGAATAGGATCAGAAGGTGAAATAATGGACAAAACAGATGGAGGACATCTTCTTTGCCCTATAGTACACAGAACAGAGGATGGTGAGGTTTGCGACTTTCAGACTAAGGAGCCCCGCACGTGATTGGTAGCAGTGAACTCAAGAAGACTAGGAGAGAATGGGTCATGCTGGACTTGAGGAAGATTTGTTGAGGCATTGCAGGCAGAGTACATTTTGCAATAGATTGTGGAGAAATGAGAAGACGAGTTCCAGAACCTGAGACAGGGGGGAATGACAGTTGCTTAGTACGCTGCCCAATCTAACCGATTATCAAAGTTCTACAGGCGAATGGTAGACACTGAGCACAACTCGAGTTACCAATTGTATAGGGACTCAAACAAGAACTATAGAGGGCCTTAGCACTCTTTCCACCCACAACTTATGCTGCCACGTTAGATGTAACTACGAAGATGAAAAACGAAGACAAGAGTTAGGTGATTCATAAACCATTATTTCCTTCAAAGTAGCACAGCCACAAATGACCCTTGAGCCAGCAGTGGAATAATAAAGAGAAACAGGCTAGGCCTATATCTTCGAACTTTGCACCCAATCTTCCCACATGTAAATTTTGTGGTAAGCGGGGGCATGTAGAAAATGATTGTTAGTCTAAGAATCCTATTAGGAAATGCTATAACTATAGGGATCCCAACCACATAAAGAGCAATTATCCCAAGCCTTTGAGAATTGGCCTAATGAATTCTGCTCAACTATCAGCTAGCAAGAGAAGTAACAGTGAAATAGCAAGAAGTGGGAGACTGAAACCCCTAGTAAAGGCAAAGGTTTTCTTGCTAAACTAAGAGGAAGTTGGTGTGGATGCTACCGTGGTAGAAGGTACATTTTCTATCCGAGACTGTCTTATGAATGTTTTGATTGACCCCTGTTCCATGCACTCTTACATTAATGAAATTCGTGTATCTCATATGGGCTAGGTTGGGACAGAGTTTCATTATGTTTTATCGGTGAGTACACCATTCGGAAAATCGATAGAAGCCGAAAAGTACATATCGAACTTTGATGTTCCAGTTGGGAGTGAGAACTTGAAAGCTCACTTTATTTTTATGACATTTGAGGATTATGACTTGATCTTGGGGATAAATTGGCTATCTAAGTATGGCAGTCAGGTAGATTGTAAAGACAAAGTAGTTCAATTCATCCGACCAAGACAGGACATACTGGAATTCAAAGGAAGTCAAGTGAAGGAAATAAAGTTCTTAATAGCAGGGCCCAAAGCACAAAAATTGTAGGGACAAGGATGTCAAGGGTACTTGGCTTACATTATATATGAACCCAAGGATCAATGCACATTGGGGGATACTGCTATAGTAAAAAAGTATCAAGATATATTTCTGGCAGAATTGGACTCCCTACGTCCACCTTGAGAAGTGAAGTTAACAATCGACCTTGTACCCAGAGCTAAGCCAGTATTGAAGACTCCATATCGGATCGCCCAAGTAAAATTGAAGGAGTTAAAGGAACAACTAGAGGAACTATTATATTAGAGGTATATATGGCCAAGTACATCTCTTTGGGGACTTTAAGGTTGTGTACTGACTACCAGGGATTGAACAACTTGAGAATTAAGAATGAGTATACTTTACCAATGATAGATGTGTTGTTCAATCAACTTCAGGGATAAAGCTGCTACTCGAAGTTGAATCTTAGGCAAGGATACTATCAAGTTCGAATTAAGGAGGAAGATATTTCTAAAACGGCCTTTTGTTGGGGATATACCCTAAAACAATTTGTACTTATATTATTATTATTATTATTATTATTATTATTATTATTATTATTATTATTATATTATTATTATTATTATGTATTTTGTAATGATATGAGGCATTTCTTTCTATGAATAGTGTATTTAGTTTTATGGTTATCTTGGTCATCAAGTACGTGACTTGATAGTAAAACCCTATAACAAATAGAATGACTAATCATAAAATTGTCCCCAGTGGTCTAAAACATAACCATCAAGTTATCTTTAACCAGATAATAAAATTAAACAACTGTTGGATATAGAATAAACTAGGGAGAGGAATATGATTGATAGTGAATAAAGTTATCCCTCTCATTCTTGGGAGAGATATCCATAGGCCTTGTGATAAGTTAGACTGTTAAAATTCATAGTTGTGCTCAAATATATCAATTTGAGATATTGATATCATTTGTTTGAACAGTCTACTATGAAGTCAAGAAATAATTGATTAAGCTTAATAAGGATGACATACTCCGTGCCTTATACTTAATCTAGATATACCGTGACAAAAGGACTAAATATAAAGTTATGGTTTAGTTTAAAGAGATCACTGATATTCATTTAACCTAAATAGTTATAATGTTTTGCTAAAAATCGCTTAAAACTTGTGGGCTATTTAAATGTGATTTGGGCATACTGTCAGTGTTAAATGAATTTATAGGGTCACACATGAATAGAACATGTTAGGTTATTTTTCTGGTGACCAGGTTTAATGTATCTAGAAATGTGTCGAGATTCATTGAATCTAAAAAAATGACCAGATACAATGAATCTGGAAATATGTCCACATTTAATGTATCTGGAGGATGTCCAGATTATAAGAATTTGACTCGCTAAATTAATTAGTTAAATTACTGAGATAGTGGCATAATCTTATCATAATTTTAAAAAATTTAATTTGAACTTAAAATAAGATATGATAAAATATGATGAGAGTTAGACTCCAAGAAATTTGTGTGGTTTAAAAGAAAACCCTAGCTATCATCTTGGTGTAGACTTCTCATAAAAATTTCATGCTTCCATAACTAGAAAATTTAGCCTCTCAAAACCATAGGCGCTAGCACTCCGGGGGAAGAAACTGAGTTCGTCGTGTGTATTCGATAGAGAATGTTCGCGCGTTACAGTGTCTGGTGATTGTCTGAAGTGCACATATGCTTGGAAATCTAAAGGCAGAAGTCTTGCTACCAGCAATATTGAGGTAATTCTGTAAATCCTTAATCGACCTAATCATTTGGCCTAGATCCTCGAAAGGGATTTGTGGATGTCTTCTATATTTAGGAGTACACGAAATCTAACACCTTTAACACGAGATACGACCACTATGAGTTCATAGTAATGCCTTTTTGAGTGGCTAATGTCCTAGCAGTGTTTATCGATCTCATGCATAGGGTCTTCTAGCCATACCTGGATAATTTTGTAGTGGTATTCATTGATGGCATCTTGATCTACTCTAGGAGTTTGGAAGAGCATGTTGAACACCTGAGACTAGTGCTGGAAAAATTAAGGGAGCACAAGTTGTATGCAAAGTTTAGCAAATGCGAGTTTTGGTTAGATGCTGTAGCTTTTCACAGACATGTAGTGACAAAAGACGGCATTAAAATGGACCCTGCCAAAGTTGAAGCTGTCTCAAATTAGAAACAACTGAAAAATATTAGGGAGATTAGAAGCTTCTTGAGACTAGCTGGATATTATAGAAGGTTCATCAAGGGATTCTCCACCCTGGCTTCACCAATGACCTGCTTGTTGAGGAAAGATTTTCTATTTGCGTGGAATGAAAAGTGTGAGAAAAACTTCCAAGAACTTAAAAAGAGATTGTTGGCTGCACGGGTACTGAGCTTGCCTAATGAGAGCAAACCCTATACTTTGTATAAAGAAGGGTTGAGAGTAGTTTTGAAACAAAATAATAAAGTGATAGCTTATGCCTCCCACAAGCTGAAGCCTTACGAAAGAAACTATCGTATCCATGACCTAGAACTGGTAGTGATCGTGTTCACGCTTAAGAAATGGCGCCATTACCCGTATAGGGTAGAGTACAAGATATTCATAGATCATAAGAGTCTCAAGTATATCTTCACTGAAAAGGTCTTGAATCTCAGACAACGAAGATGGATGGAATTCCTGGAAGAATACCAATGCCCTATAAACTACCAACTAAAGTAAAGCTAATGTGGTAAGTAATACTTTGAATAGAAAAGAAAGACTTGCCAGATTGAGGTTGCAAGAGGTGAAGACAGTGCAAGAAGTGGTATTGATGGGAGCAGAAGTTCGAGAAGGGAAGATTTGCATAAGCAACTTCAGGCTCGAACTGGATCTGAGATAGGAAATTGTTGAGAAGCAATGGAATGACATGGAGTTTCAATCCTTTAAAACTAAAAAAATTGCTAGAGGAGGGGAAGACTTTAGGGAAGAGGAATCGGGAGTACTTTGCTTCTGAGGACGGTTTTGTGTACCGAAAGATAATGACCTAAGAAGAAAAATTCTGGTAGAAGCACATAAGAGTAGGTACGCTATCTATCCTGGGGAGGTGAAAATGTATCAAAACCTAAAGAAAACATAATGGTGGTCCGATATGAAGAAGGACATTGTGCAGTATGTATCCTTATGTTTAACGTGTTAGAAGGTCAAAGCGAAACATAAAACATTGACCAGACTGCTACAACCATTACCAATTCCTGAGTTGAAGTGGCAAGAAGTAACCATGGATTTTGTCACCGGACTTCCTATTACAAGGACTCAGCGAGATGCTATTTTGATAGTTGTTGATAGACTAACAAAGTTAGCATATTTAATCCCGGTAAACATACGGTACTCTATGGAGAAGTTTACTCAAATATACACCCAAGATATAGTGCGATTACATGAAGTTTCAACAAGTATTGTGTCTAATTGAGACCCGAGATTTACATCTCGATTTTGGACCAAGTCCCAAGAGTTAATGGGGACTACATCGAAGTTCAACACAATAGCATACTCGTAAATGGATGGATAGTCTGAGAGAGTTATATAAATTTTGGAAGACATGTTGAGAGCATGTGTACTAGATTTTGGAGATACTTGGATTGAGTCGATACCCTATGTAGAGTTAGCATACACTAACAACTACTGCTACTGCCACTGCCACCATAAATATGTAGTTTGCACTACTGCAATTTTCACTTTTGCACAAGGTTGAAAGATGCTCTTCTTTGGAGCCTAGATCATTTTTTGCCCAAAGTTCAATCTTCAATCTTGAAACTTTTTGACAAAAATAGAAGTAGGTATATGGGTAGTTTAGAAGAGGAAAATTTGTATCAAATGGTTCATAATTTCATTGAATTAGAATTAGCATCTCCAGTTCCTTCTCTATCTCTCAGGTCAGTCCTTTTGGTTGATCATTTATTGGATATTCCATATTGTCGGCAAATTTTCTATGGGTTCTTTCTGGGAATTCTTTGTGGGATTTCTTGGATTTTCAAGTTTGATTTCGAAATCTTGATAGTTCTTTTGTTTTCACAGGAGATACTTAAAAGTAGGACTATTGTAGAAGTTGATGTGTTAAAGCATATAAGGAAGGAAATGGATTCAGACAAGACTTCCAGTGTGAAGAAATGACTAGTCATGAGACTAAGAAAGGATGGATTTGATGCTTCTATGTGTCAAACTTCTTTATGTACCATTTTGAAATGCCTAGGTTGTGAGTATAAGAAAATTATGAAGTGTGGAACTCCTAGACTCATGGTAGAACTATTTAAATTTTAGTAAATTTTATCCTTACATATAATATGATTACTGGACAAAAATGTATTTTATCATGAACTTGTAATAAAATCATTTGTGCTTTCTCTGTTGTTGCATAGGTGATTATGACTACATTGAAGTTGTGATTCAAGAAGCAGACCACAATGCACAAAGGCTGATCATAGACATTGATTTCAAGTAATACTTTGAATTGGCAAGGCCACCAAAATCATACAAGGAGCTCACAAAAATACTTCCAGCAATATTTGTTGGTGATGCAAACAAACTTAATAAGATAATCCCCATACTTTGCGCAAAAGTAAATTACTCACTTAGAGAAAGAGGCCTTCACATTCCTCCATGAAGGACTAGCATTTATATGCAATACATATTGTTTGCTATCTCACAAAAAGTAGTCCCTTCTGCACCAAGAAAGATTGAAGTTGTCCTAAGCAGAGAAGCAAGAGATGGTGATATTGGTTCTTCAAATTTGGGCAATTGGACAACAACTTCAGATGTGAAAGCTAAGGGAAAAGATTTTGCTGGCAGGTCTGGTTTGTCTAGAGAGTTCTCTACAATGAGTGCAAGATGCTAATAATTAGGATTTTAAACGATTTAATTTCTTCTCGAGAGTGAGATCATTTTGTACAAAAGCTTTTTAGTTGCTGTTAAAATTCAATATGGGGAGGAATGTTGTGATAGGTTTACAATTTTTGTACGTTTGGAATTGCATTTTTTTGGAGGGTTAGGAACTAATGTATCACTCTATTGAATGATTGAGGTTTACTAATGTTTCATTCCAAGAGGTTTTTCGTTCATGAACACATATAGACCAATGCCAATAACTTCACTAGTTTGGTTTGGTTAAGTGAAATATGAAAAACAGAGCAGTAAATAGATCTCATTTTGCATAAGCATTTTTTTTTTCCGTTCCAAATTGGTGAGATTGGAGAAGAGATAAAATGAGTAAGCTAACAACTCTATTTATGTAAAATTAAAAGGTAACATTGAGTTTATTATATCCTTTGAAGGGGAAAATAATAGTTCTTTGAAAATAGGGTAATTTTAAAAGTTTCAACATTTGAAAATTTTGAACATCATAACACTTGAAGGGTATATTTGTTAATGATTTTTTTTTTTTTTTTTTTTTTTTGAGGGAACTTCTCTAGGCTTTGTGCTTGTATTAAGAAGTCCAGAAAAGAGTTGGTGGAGTTCTTCTAGGTACTAGCTAGCCTACTTTTTCTCATGGGAGTATTCATTATTCAATTTAAAATTAAGGGATTTCACAAAATCTTGAACTTTAAATTCTTGAATTGAAGAATTTTAAATTTCTTGAATTCAATTTTTGCATAAATTATTTGTTTTTTTTTTAACTCAGGAAAAGTGTATATACGAAAATTTATAGATAGAATGGATAAGTATGAAAAAAAGATTTATTGAGATATAAAACTATGAAATTGGAAACTCCCATAATTTTCCAAAGAACTTTGAAATCCTTGATGTAAAAAATAATTAAAATACAGTAGAAATTCAGAAAACAAAGGGCAGTACTTTTTTTAATGGTGGGGGAATGTTTTTGTATATTGCTATTGAACAAATTTCTTTTTTTAAAAGATATTTTAATATATATGCAAAGAACAACAATGTGAATCAAGCTTAAAATGTTTATTAAGAAGTGAATCAATATTATTTTATTCTATTACTCAAATTAAATATTACGGAAAGAAAAACCTCAGGTAGAGTTACATTCTTCATGCCAATAAAAATAAAAATTACCTAATGGTGTTTTGAAATTAGTAGAATTGGATCATATTTTTGAAAGTAGTAGCACAATTTACATAATATAACGGGATCAATAAGCACTAAGTGGAAAAGTAACCCTAAACAAGGCCTCAAGTTATCAAATTTCTCATTTACCAAAAATAAAAAATAACTTATATTCCTATCAACCTCATAATAATAAAAAGTAATTTTATAGTTAAAAAGTATTCATTGTTTATTGAGTAGAAGTTGTTCGCTTCTCCAAAAGATTAACGCACGTCTATAAAATATTTCTTGCAACAAGTGTTTATGTGCCATTGACTTTTATTTTGGAGTCAAGCTCCAACACCATTCTTGCCTTTGCTTATCAAATTTATTGCCTGTAAATTAAAAAAAGAATTACATATTTTAGCAAGAATTTCATAAAATCTAAAAACATGTCAAATTAATAAAATAAGATATTGTATAATACCGTAATAGACTCTAAGATTTATTGAACTTCAATTCGTCCTTATTCTTCAAAGAGATTAGATTTAATCTGTAAGGTGAATAAGTAAATCATATACTTTCAACTTTAACTAGAGCACTAGAAGCATCCTAGAAGGAATTAGGGGAAACATACTGTAGCAGAAGCATTGCTATATTTATTTTCTGTGAAAATGTTGTGACTTTCATCTAACATTGACAATATTGGTACCTACAAAATGAGAAAAAAAATATAAAGAAGTTGAACCTAATCCAAAAGGTTAAAGAGAGAATCAATTAATTTGTAAAGTATTTAAATATCAAAGTTACTTGTAATAATTTGAACATATTCATATCATTGTAAACTTCACACAAATTATTAAGTGACACTTTTCCATGTTGGTGATTATTCTGATTTGAGAAGTTCAATCGCAAAAAGAAAAAAAAAAGCCTAAAAAAGCTTTAAAAATGGTTAAACAACTTTTTAAAAGCATATATAACAATATAAAACTATCAATTCTATATATCTAATAATTAACATTCATGCCTAAGGAACTTGTGTTGATTGGGTAAGAGAAAAAAAAAGGTTAAAATACAAAATCGTTAGATATTGTACTATTCCAACTTGAGTAATCTTCGTTGTAAAATCTCCTTTCTTTATTTCAAAATTGACTTCTATAGATTTAGTAATATTACTAAAAGGTGTGATAAAAAAAAAAAAAATCCTCTTACAACTTGTGAATAAAATGGTGTTGGAGTCATAAAATTCTGCATCATTTGTGATAATGGTGATCCTACATGGTTGTGCTACATCTTGATTTTTCATCCTTGCTATTAATCATATTCTTAAGGAGGAGAGTAAGTTACAATAAAATAATAATCACAAAGGATTTAACCAATTATAATGATTACAAAGCATATGTGCTTGGATGGAAAATGGAAATTGTTGTACATGATAAATAAATATATTAATATCATTTTATTTCTATAATATTATATTTAAAAAAAAGTGAAGAGATTATGTTATCTTGTAACAAGTAACCTATATGTGCTAGTTTATCGTTTGTCTTTTTTTTAAAAAACTTTTTCTAATCCACTTTGCAACCCCTTATTAGATTTGCTAGTAAGTTTTTCCTTTCTTTTAATTCTCCTTACTTGTACAACAATCATTAGAAGTGATTGTAGTGCATATTGAATCTCATCCATCAACTTGTACTATTTGCCTATTTTTCAATCCTGCATTAAGTATTTCTAACATCTTTTGCATGCCATTCTTAGTCATATTGTATGTCTCCTCTATTTATGTGCCATTGTATCCAATTTCGTATAAAATGATACAATTCTTTGTAACACACTCCAATCGTTACCTTTGGATCAGTTGGAATTGTATTCTCAAAAAACACTTCACTTGATTCTATTTTTGATTTTTTTTTCCATCTTAGTAATATATTCAAATTTTTACAATACTCCGTAGAGATGAAATTTTGAGAGTATGTGAACATAAAACTCTATAAAATTCAAAATTCCTGCAACTATATGAAATTGTATCTTTTGTGGATCCTATGAAACAATATGTCGATATATTTTTTTTCTTTTTGGTGATGCATGACTAGATAATGTCTTTCACATATCTCTACATTTGAATCATATGCCTTACACAACTCATCTTAAAATATCAGAAATACCTCGTGTGTAGACCTTGGTAGTATGTTGGAGAATTTCTATAGTAATTGATAGAAAAATAAGTACTCTAACTTGATCTAAAATATACTTTTTGCTCCTAATAAGGTTAATCCTCAACCAATTTATAAAAATACTAAAAATAATTCAAGCAACTTATTTTTGTAATTTATATACTTTTTAATATACTATTCATACTTTTACTACATCATGTACGTAGTTATGTTTACACAAAAAGTTTCTCAGCCATATGCCAATGCCCATTTTTCTTTTATACTAAATATTCTTTTAGACTAGTTTTTTTTCACAAGATCATATTTCTTGAGTATAATGTTTCGTGCATAAATGAAATTACATTCTTCCTTTAAATCATAAATGCAATTGTTAAAATCTTTTGAGAACTCATCTTTAACAAAAAAACATTACTAAGATGAATAGTAGCATTTCAATACATATGCCAAATACATAGACAATGATGTGTTTTTAGCCATTGATATATCAATGCAGCTGCCATTGCCTGACATTGATTTGTAAGAATAGTTTTTGGGTTACAATCTAACATAGCTCTTGTAAATTTATCAAATAATCACTCAAAAGTTAATTTAGCTTCATTATATAATAGTGTAACACCAAATTTACTATTTGTTTTAGATGATTAACTTCAACAAATAATGCAAAAGGTCAACCATTATTATATGTGATCTATAAGTAGTATCAAAACACACAATACCACCAAACGGTTAATAGTATACCATCATCGTTGTATTGCAAATCAACTTCATCCACTTGTATTGCATTAAAAAAAAAAAAAATTTAGTTCTTCAATTTGCTTTTTTAAAAAATATTCTTATATTCTCCCAATATCTCAAATTTTCATTTCTCTTGTATATTTGGAATGCACATAATTTTTATAATATAAAAGAATAAATCCAAGATTTTGATGTCCACTTACTTGCTACTCATATGATCAATAGTTACTTTAGCAGTAATCTCAAAACTCTGTGCCATAGCTACTTCTACTGTAGGAAGAACTTAAGTTTTCAAGAGACCAAAAAATATGAGTTTTATTGGGACTACACAGATTATGTTTATGCTTAGAGATGAATTGAACAACTAGATATCTACATGTTTGCCAGCTATTGACTTTCATCACTACTTTGCAACCAAGTCGTGCTTCCAGCTAATGAGATCTAACCTTGACATCTCTTTTATCTAGTCGCCTCTTCCCTTCAGGTAAATAATAAAAAGTTCGAACAATTAATTTATCTTGATAATTTTTTTATCTTTATTTCTTTGGATCCCAAAACCAGCATCCTTAAATCCATGCTCATTAAACTCAACTTCACCATTGTACACATGTGATTATCTTATTCTTTATATTCCTATTTACTAATTGTTCTTGTTTTTTCGTTCTTGCTAATTCTTGTTCATTTCTTATTTGAAATTTCTTCCTTGTATTTTAGTAATTGTTCTTGTTCTTGCACTAATTGAGTTCTTACCCTTTGAAATTCTTGCTTGAAAACTTGTTTGTTTAAGGTGTCCAACAAGTATTTGTTGAAATTCTCCTAAAACCCCGTAATTAAAAAATCCATCGATTTTTGTTAACTCACTTAGTCGGACTAAATCTTAAGCTATTGGGGAGAATTGGGATTAAACAAGAAGGTTTAAGTGCTGAGAAAAAGGTAAGAGGGAGAGATTATTATTAAAAGAGTCAAAGAGGATAAACACAAGTGTAGAGTAACTACCATTGACAGTAAACACGTAAGGGAGTGAAGAGAAGAACTACTTCTTTTTGTTAATCTCTTTTGCAGGTATAACTCATTGAATATTCTATTGCCATGACCCATGAACAAGAAATTTTTAGGCCTAATCTATGTGGGCCTGGTAGGCCACAAGAACCGCTTGACGCTAGGGCTTTGCAAGAGGATTTAAATGCTGTAATGAGAATGATGCACAGTAGGCTTGAACATATGACAAGAGAGATCACAGGATTGAGGCAACATTTAGGTCAATCTTCTACCGTGGCACAAAGAAGGGGCCAAGAATGATTTGAAGCTCCTAACCCTAGAATGATGGAAGATGATGCTTATATTCCTCCGCTAAATTTTCAACAAGGTGAAGATTGTGATGAGCACTCTATTGGGGGATTTAAACAAGCTCCCATGAGGGGTGAAGATATGGTATAAGAAGAGAACGAGGTAGGGGCCAAGGAAGGAATGATGAAAATAATCCAAAGTTGATATGATCTTGGGAAGTACCAAATTTGTGAATTAAACTCAAGAACAAAAATCCTACCAAATTTATACATAAGAACACTAAAATGCTAGCAAATTAACACTCTTGTGATAATGTGAATCTAGCCTACTTCAAAGACACTCTAACACCCTAATTTATCAAGGATTAGAATACCAAGGAAAAGAATTTGAAGGCACCTAACTCAATCTTATCAAACATACTAGGTAACCTAGCACATAGAATATAGAAAAAGTTTAGATTATCCCTTACGATTTAGAGATAAGATCAAATGTGGAATTAAATCATTTGATTTAGTCTTGATGTTTAATGGATTCACCCATGAGGATCATCGTCAAGAACTCTCTCTCTAGAGAAAAAATCTGAATTCTCCTTCCCGAAATACTAATATTTTTTTTTTGTTTACAAAGCTATAATAGCCTATTTATAGTTGCTTTACCCTAAACTATTAACCAAATAAACCTAAATATTAAATGGCTTTAATATAAGTTTTGAGGCCTCATTACATGTCTTAAAATGGGTTAAAACATAATAAAAGTCGTAAAAATAAAATTATAACTGAAAAGATAAAAAACAAAAGAAATTGAAAAAAGTTCGGGACTAGCCAGAATAGAGCCGACACCAGGTAGGTCTCCTGGGATGACACCGGGTCCAATTTGGAGGAACACTTCTCGTGCACAAAAGTTGGAACAAACAAACAAGTTTTTTCCAGTCCACAGCTGGCGTCGAGTCGGGCTGCTAGGGCTGGCACTAGATCTATTCCGTTGGAACAGTATTTGCCTAAAAAATTGAAGAATTATTGCAGATCACAATCGATGCCTAGTCAGTCGATCTGGCCGGTGCTGGGTTTGCTCTGGGCAGCGTCTTTTGTTTTGATGCACTCCAATCCCTGCTCATTTGACCTCCATTTCTTTTTCATGTGTTCCATTGATCTTCTAAATGAAATATTGGTCGTCTCAAGCTCTCATTGTTAGTTCTTTGGTCTTCAATTCTTGTTTCAATATTAGCTTGATTCTCCACTTAGATTGTTATTCCTTTTATGTTTCATTTATAGCTTTCTTCGCTACCCATCTCTTGACAATCTTTTTGGCTCTTGGCTTGTATGCTTGGATGACTTGAAAGTCATCTCAAAACTTCTTGAATATTGAATGTTCCTATAGAAATTTGAAACAAGTCTTGACTTTCCATCCCCTTTCTTTAGATGTGCCTTGTTGCGTGGATAGATTCTTATCATTTCTCCCTTCTTTGAGATGATTCATCATTGAATCGATGCGCCTTGTTGCTTGTATGAATTTCATTGCATAAGAATTCAAACAAGAGTTTGTGTGTTTCAGGCTTTTGTCCTACAACTCCTGCCTTGTTTCCTCTCTTCTCTACCCAAATTTTTACTCTCACCTTACTTTGCTTTTTTTCCTTCCTCTTGTTGTTTTCACCTCTCCAAACCCAAGTTGGCACTCTTGTTTTATTTCCTTGCTCCCTCATGTGTTCTCTCTCCTTCCTTATTTTTGTTTGCATTTGGAGCTCTAACCTCTCTTTTTCTTTTTTTGTTCTTCTCTTATTTTCTCTCATCTCTTGCTCTCATTTTTCCCTCTCTTGATTTTCCCTCTTTTTTTGTTCTCTTTTCTTTTTATCTTCCTCCCACAAAATATTTTCATCTTTTACGATCTCATTTGGAGATATAAAGCAAAGTATGAATTTCTTTCCATCCCTGCACAAAGAGTAAGTATTTTTCTTTCTATGGTGAACTATCTCCCTATCGTATAGCCAAGGCCTTCCTAATAATATATGCCCAACATGCACAGGAAACACATCACACATTACCTCATCTTTAATCCCCCCATGACAATTATAACCTTGAGTTGTTTGTTCACCTTTACTTTACCATAATTGTTCAACTATTGAAGTTTATAAGGCTTAGGATGTTTCAAGGTCTCCATTCTCAATTTCTCCAACAATGTAGCACTAATCACATTTTTACAACTCCCTTCATCAATAATCAAGCTACATGGTTTTTTCTTTGATTTGACACCTTGAATAGAAAATATTTTCTTTCTGTAGATCCTTTTTTATTTCAACCACACAAGCTTCAACAATTTTCCTTATAATACCAATTAACGCACATGGTTTCTTAAGTGTATCCCTATCTCTTCCATCCACTCTATCTCCTTCACTAGATTTGGTGTTATTTTGTGAAGTTGAATTAGATGCTTCATTCTCACTAATTTCACTCATTCTCATTTACTTTTGCACCATCTCTAGCCAACTCCTCTTTTTTTTCTCTTTTAGATGTGAGCTTTCTCCCACTTTATAAGTACTTGAAGCACTTTGGGAGCTCTCATCCATAGCATGCATTTGCTTCCCTTCTACCTCATTCATTGAATACATTTGCTTTTCAACAAAGTCTATTCCATTTTGCTCAACTCCTTCTTGTTCATTCTCCTCTGACATTCCTAATGGGTTTGATTCATCTTTTAGGAAAAAGGGAATATTGTAAAATTCCTTAGTCACCCCATTTTTTGAACTCAATAGATCAACTTTTTCTTTTTTATTATCACTAAGCTCCCCATCAATCTCCTCAACATTTTTCTCAAGTTGTTAGTGCACTACTTTATCATTTTAATTGAGCATTCATTGGCACTTGGCCTCATTTTCTAGCTTCTCTTCCTTCTTAAAGTCATGCAATTCACTTTGTTCAATCATTTCAACTTTTTCTTCACTTCTTGCCCTTATTGGCTCCTCAACATCTACAACATTTTTCTTGGCTACTTTGGTCTCAAGTCTAGCTTTTTGCTTCTCAATATGTCTCTCTTCTTCGCAATTGTGCACCCCATAAAATTTTTCATATGCCAATTTATTTAGACAATCAGCATTTGTATGCCTTGTACTACAACAAATCTCACAAGTCAATTCTACACTACTCCTTTGTTTAACTCTTTTTGGACAATCAAAGGAAGTGTGATCAAAACTCTGACACATTCTGCATCACACGCTCCCTCAAGTTCTTTTGCACCCCATGCTTGGTTATTTTTTTCTTTCCTTCCACATAAACTTTCTCATTTCAATATTCCTCACTCCCATGTTTTTCTTCATATTCCTAATTTTATTCCTCAAAATTATCATATCCTTCCCCACTCAAATAAGGTTCTCCATTGTTTTCACCCCCTACTCTAATCTTCCATAGGATTCAAGTTCTCACATTCTTGATTGCTTTCCCCTAGGTCTCCTTCATAGCTATCATACTTCCTTCCACTTATACTTAGCCCCTCATCATGTTCATCCAAATGTCCAATACTCTCATAATCATCCTCCTCATATTCTTGCTCATATTCATTATATTTCTCATAACTACCTCACTATAGCAAGACTCCTTATTTTAGTCATACCCTTCACTTTCACTCCAACTAGCCATTGTGAAGTTCTTTCAAGAAAAATACCCCAAAATGTAAGTAGAAAACACAAGAGAATTCTCACTTCACTCCCTTGCATATTTACACTCAATTTTTAATAGTTATTCTTCACTCATATTTGCACTCTTCTTAGCTTTTATCACAATGTGCTTTCCCTCTTGCCTTTTTCCAAACTTTTAACTCCACATGCAAATTTTTCCTAACTCTTTCCCACTTCAAAGGATTTAGTTCTACTAGTCAAGTCAACTAAATTCTAAGGGATAAAAAAAAAAAAAAAGGTGTCTTAAAAGCAATTTATCAAATATTTGGTGTGCAATAAAGAAGATGCATGGATTTCAAAGAGTTGTTACACTAAGTGATGATATTACAACCTTAATCATAATTTAGTAATTAATAATAACTTAAATGCTCTTTACTAAACAAATTATTCATCATACTTTATGAATAGAAGTTTTGGTAGTCAAGTATGAGCATTCACAATTCATTAGGATATATATCAAACCCGTTGAATGGAATCTCGTAACTCAATGTTGTATAGCAAATTTAAGCTTAAGTTTGGCCCTAAATCAACAACTTTTAACATCAAGTAACTCCTCAAACATCCATATACCATATAAGGTCAAATTAACAAAATTTTCATAGCACAAATTCAAGTTTTTAGCCCCCAAAAATTGTAAGGAATATAGGTACATGAATAAGAATTTTGCAGTAACATGAGCTTCAAACTAATAATTTTTCATGCTAAAATATTTCTCAAATATTTATACCAACATATAGGATCAATTTAGCATCAAATTCATGGCATAATCTTGAGTTTCAAGCATTCCAAAATGGCAAGAGAAAAAGTGACGAAAATTAAAAATCCTCAATAAATCTTGAAGAAGATTGTACCTTAACCTAAAAAATGTTGGTTGATTAGAATCAACACAATGTAGGCTCTGATACCACTTGATATAATCTTGGGAAGCACCAAATTTTTAGATTAAATTCAAGAATAAGAAACCTACCAAACCCACACACAAGAATACTAAAATGCTAAGAAATTAACACTTTTGTGATAATGTAAATCTAGCCTACTTCAAAGATATCTTAACACCCTAATTTATCAAAGATTAGAACATAAAGGATAGAAATTTGAAGGTACCTAACTCAATCCTATCAAACATATTAGGCAACCTAGCAAATAGAATAGGAAAGAAGTTTAGATTAGCTCTTAAGATTTAAAAAATAAGATCAAAAGTGTGATTAAATCCATTGATTTAGTCTTGATATTTAATAGAATCACACACGAAGGTCACTCTCAAGAACTTTCTTTCTAAAGAGAAAATCTGAATTCTCCTTTCCAAAATACCAAAGTTTTTTTGTTTACAAAGCTATAATAGCCTATTTATAGCTGCTTTGCCCTAAACTATTAACTGACTAAACTTAAATATTAAACGGCCTTAATATAAGTTTTGAGACCCTATTACATGCCTTAAAATAAGTTAAAACATAATAAAAGTCATGAAAATAAAATTATAACTGAAAAGATAGAAACAAGAGAAATTGTAAAAATTTTGGGACTAACTAGAATATGGCCGACACCGGGTAGGTCTCCTCGGGTGGCGCCAAGTCCAATCTGGAAGAACAGTTCATGTGCACAAAAGTCAGAACAAACAAACAAGTTTTTTTTCAGTCCACAGCCGGCACCGCGTTGGGCTGCTGGGGCCGGCGCTGGGTCTGTTATGTTAGAATAGTACTTACGTCAAAAATTGAAGAATTATTGCAGATCACAGCTGGTGCTTGGTCGGTCAATCTGGGCCGGTGCCGGGTCAACTTTAGACAACATCTCTTATCTTGATGCACTCAAACCCTTGCTCATTTGACCTCTATTCCTTTTCCATGTGTTCTCTTGATATTTCAAAAGAAAAATTGGTCATCTCAAGCTCTCCTTGTTAATTCTTTAGTCTTCAATTCTTGTTTTAATGTTGGCTTGATTCTCCACTTGGATTGTTGTTCCTTTTGTGTTCTATTTACAACTCCCTTCACTACCCATCTCTTGACAATTTTTTGGGTTCTTGACTTGTATGTTTAGATAGCTTGAAAATCCTCCCAAAACTTTTTGAATGTTAAATGTTCCCATGGAGATTTGAAGCAAGTTTTAACTTTCCATCTCCCTTCTTTAGATGTGTCTTGTTGCGTGGATAGATTCCTATCAGGGTTGGAAAGAAAGTTTGAGGGAGTTGATGAATGGAATGAAGGGGAACATGAAGATACATATGGGGAATCCCATAGAGTATGGGGCAATAGAGGAAGAAGGAGAGAAGGAAAGAAAGAGGAGAGAGAGTTGAACCATATTAAGATGAAGGTGCCTACATTCTATAAAAAGAGTGAGTCCGAAGCCTATTTTGAATAGGAGAGCAAAATGGAAACATTTTTTTAGTGTAATACTTGTAGTGAAAGATCAAAGGTGAGGCTAGCTATTTTGGATTTTTTGGAGTATGCATTGGTTTGGTGGGAGTAAGTTAGTACTTAAAGAAGGCAAATGGGAGTAGAAGCCCTGGAAAATTGGAACTTGTTAAAGGATATGATGAGGGTTAGATTTGTTCCACACTACTACTACCTTTACCTATACTAAAGGCTTCAATCACTCAAGTAAGAGAGCTCAAGCCCAAAAAGACAATAGAGCAACAAGGGCTAGGTTCTTGGGAAAATTCAATAGAGAAATAGCTAATTTGATGAAGTTGCACTCCTATGACTGTTTTGAGGATATGGCTCATACTGCTATGAAGATTGAAAAGAAACAAAAAAGAAGGACCTTTGTCAAGCCTACATTTTCAAATCCAAATACCACTAGTAAGATACCAACTAAGAGTGATGAGGCTCCTAAACCTTTCCAAATGGAGTACAACAAATCAAGGGAATGATAGAAATCTAAGAAGGATTGGAAACCCAGGGAAGGATTGGAAACTAAGGGTAAAGGAAAAATCATGGAGAGGCTACAATGAAATAGAGACATCAAGTGCTTCAAGAGTCTTAGCTATGGGCATATTTTCCATGAGTGTCCAAGCAAAAGGACTATATACACTAACCCCTATGGAGAAGTCTTAACCGACGAAGAAGAAGAGGGAGAAATGTGCTAAGGAGATCAATAAGAAAATATAGAAGAGGGAAGTGATGAAGGGAAAATAGTTGGCCAAGAGTATTCCTTAGTTGGAGTCATAAGAAGATCATTGAACTTTCAAACAATTGATGACCAAGACCATCAATAAAGAGAGAACATATTCTACATAAGGTGTCTAATCAACAAGACCCCTTGTATTGTCATTGTGGATAGTGAGAATTACATTAATGTGATTAGTTTAGTTGATTAATTGGACATGAAATGGATTAAACACCCCAAACCCTCCAAGTTATAATGATTGAATGATAGTGGAGAGTTGAAGGTTAACAAACAAATCTTGGTATCTTTTAAGCTGGGGAATTACAAAGATGATGTGTTTTGTGATGTAATATCTATACAAGCGGGCCATTTGCTCTTAGGTAGGCCTTGGCAATATGATAGGAATGTGAAGTATGATGGGAGGAAGAATACTTATTCAATTCTTAAAGAGGGTTCCAAATTCATTCTTACCCCCATGCCCCCAAGTAAGGTGAACAAAGACCAATGAATTATGTGGGAAAGAGAAAAGAAAAAGAAATCACAAGATGCCAAACAAAAATAAGAGTTAGAGAGAAAAGAACAAGAGGGGAAAGAGAAAGAATTGAAAGAGAGAATGGGAAAACAAGTGCCTTTGACTATCATGGATGGGAATAAGTAAGGACAAGAGATGAGAGATAAAAGAAGAGTGAACTACTTTGCAAAAGGGAGTGAGAGCATAAAAGAAATAGAAGTTAAGGAGCCATTTATTCTTCTTATTTGCAAAATATCTTATATTTCTACCAATGATTCTACTTTATTTTGGCCTAATGAAATTGTAGTAATTCTCCAAAAGTTTAATGATATTTTGCCAAAGAAGGTGCTTGGAGGATTGCCACCCATAAGAGGAATTGAGAATTGAATAGACTTTATGTTCGGAGCCGTTATTCCTAACCGACCAGCCTATAGGACCAATCCGGAAGAGGCCAAGGAATTACAAAAGAAAGTACAAGACTTGCTTGAGAAGGGACACGTGAGAGAGAGCCTAAGCCCATGTGTGGTTTAGGTTCTTTTGGTTCCCAAGAAGGACGAGACTCTGCGTATATATGTGGATTCTTGTGCCATCAACAATATCACAGTTAAGTATCGCTATCCTATTCCTAGGCTAGATGACTTGATTGATGAGTTATTTAGTACATGCATTTTCTCTAATATTGATTTAAAATCTAGTTGCCACCAAACTAGGATTAGGGAAGAGGATGAGTGGAAAACGACCTTTAAAACTAAGTAAGGATTATATGAGTGACTTGTTATACCTTTTGGATTGTCAAATGCTCCTAGCATTTTCATGCGTCTAATATATCATGTTTTAAGAGAATTCATTGGGAAGTTTGTTGTTCTGTACTTTGATAATATATTGATATATAACAAATCATATGTGGATAATTTGAATCATCTTTAATGTATGATTGTTCCTCTTAGAAGTAAGGGATTGTATGCTAACTTGGGAAAATGCTCTTTTTGTTTGAAGATGATTACATTTCTTGGGTATGTTATGAGTGCTAAGGGAATTGAGGTTGATGAGGAAAAAGTGAAAGCCATCCAAGACTGGCCCACTTCTACCACCATTATCTAAGTTCGTAGCTTCCATGAGCTAGTTAGTTTTTATAGGATATTCATCAAGAATTTTAGCACTCTAGCAGCCTCTCTAATCGAAATGGTGAAGAAAAATGTGCAATTTAGGTGGAAGGAAGATCAACAACAAGCCTTTCAAACTCTCAAAGACAAATTGAGCTAAGCTTCAATTCTTATCCTACCTAACTTTGAAATGGCATTTGAGATAAAGTATGATGCAAGTGGCGGAATAATAGGTGTGATTCTAACTCAAGATCGAAAACTCGTTACATATTTTAGTGAGAAATTGTCTAGGATGACCATCAATTATTCCACTTATAATAAAAAAATCTTTGGCTTGGTTATGATCCTAGAATATTGGCAACACTATCTATTACCAAGAGAGTTTGTGAAATATACCAACCATAAGATCCTTAAACACCTCAAAAAGCCAACAAAATTTGAATAAGAGGCATGCAAAATGGGTGGAGTTTATTAGGATATTTCTTTATGTCATTCAATACAAAAAGGGGAAGGAGAATGTGGTTACGGGTGCATTATCTCGAAGGTATGCACTTTTAAACTCTTTAGATGCTAAATTTATTGGTTTTGAACTTGTGAAAGAATTGTATGAAAATGATAAGGAGTTTAGGGATACTTTCCATGCTTGTGAGAATGTGCATTTGTTAAGTACTAGGCATGCTGATTTCTTGTTTAAGGAGGTAAGATTCTGTGTGCCAAAGGAATCCATTAGGGAACTAATTAAGGAGGCCTATAGTGGGAGATTAATTGGACATTTTAGTGTTACAAAGACCTTATGTATCCTTAAGGAACATTCCTTCGGCAAAAAATGATAAGGGATATGGAGAAATATTATTCTTAATGTATAACTTGTACGCAAGCTAAATCTAGATTATTTTTCCATGATTTGTACACTCTTTTACTCACTCCAAAAGCTTATTGGGTTACTATTTTAATAGATTTCATCTTCGGATTGACTAGATCCAAATGGGGGTAAGGATTCCATATTTGTGGTTGTTGATAGATTCTCGAAAATGACTCATTTTTGTGGTATGTTCCGAGACTAATGATACTTCCTATATTACAGATTTATTCTTCAAAGAAGTGGTGAGAATACATGGGATTATAATGACTATTGTATCAGATAGAGACACTATATTCCTTAGTCATTTTTGGAGGGTCTTATGGAACAAACATGACACTAAACTTTTTTTTTTCCACAACTTACCACCCTTAAACGGATGGACAAATGGAAGTGGTCAACTAAATACTTACCCAACTCTTGAGGACCATAATCAAATAGAACTTGAAGAATTAGGAAAAATGTTTGCCATACGTTGAGTTATTCTACAATAGGATCATTCACTCTACTACTTCTTATTCTCACTTTGAAATTGTATATGGTTTTAACCCTCTAATTCATTTTGACTTGGTTTCTTTGCCTATAGATGAACGAATAAACCTTGATGGAGACAAGAATACGGAATTGATGAAGACTCTCCATAAAAAGGTGAAGGCAACTATTGCTAGACGAAATGAAGAAATTGCCCTTAAGCGAAATTAAGGAAGGAAAATGGTGTTATTTGAGCCCAGTGATTGGGTATAGGTGCACCTTCATAAGGAGAGATTTCCCACTCAAAGAAGAAGCAAATTAAACCGAAGAGATGATGGAGCCTTCTAAGTCATTGCCCAAGTTGGAGATAATGCCTATAAGATCGATTTACCCAGTGAGTATCAAGTAAGTGTAATGTTTAACATTAATGACTTAACTCCTTTTGATGTAAAAGATGATTTGTGGAAGAATCAACTTCAAGAAGAGGAAAATAATAGGAATCGAGCTATCTAATGGGTGCTATCTTAAGAAGGGGGAATGATCTTATAAGGACTAATGACAAGATCGAGGACCAAGAGGTTCGAAGGTGATATCCAATTATTCCTACAACAATGTTTGAAGATGGAAAAGCTTTGGAATGATGATAAAGGTAGCCAATAACTCAATTTGATGGCTATCCAAAAGGGATCCTAACAACAACTCAAGCCTACACTAAAGGAGAGTGAAAATGCAGAGGCCCAGTGGACTAAAGCGGACTCAGCTTAAGGCCAACCAGCTCAGCGGGCACTGGGTGCATTCTACCCAGCAGTTCGCTGGAATTCAAGCGTAGACCCGGCCTTGGATCTAGCACCGAAGCTAGCATCGGGTTGGGTTGGGCCCCAAGCCCTGTTTTTTAGTTTTTAATGATTTTCTCCGATTTCTTTCTACTTTAAACACTATGTAAAAACTTTTTAAGGCCTTATTTTGTTTGTGGGCTTTGGTAATGATTTAGCTAGGGTTAGGGCAGTATAAATACTTCTTTTTAGTGATTTGACAAGACAATTAATCTATGTTATTCAAATTTGAAAGAATAGTCTTGAGAGGTCTTTACCTCCTTGTTCATCTTGTTCAAGACCATCCTTAGGGTTTAGTCCTCTATTTGAATGAGTCTCTAAATCTTATGGATAATCCAATGTAGTTTCTCTTGCTTGGGTCTTAGTTGCTTTATTCTTTTAAGATTTATCTTGAATTCCATTATTTGGGTTCCTATAATTCTTCTCTTTTATTCTTGATTACCTTTGTTGTTTCAAAGATATTTGGGTGAATTTATAGTATATCTTGCTAATATTCTTGTGGGTCTTTGATACTTAGTTCTTCAAGGGTTTGCTAGAGTGTAGATAGTTATTTTCCTTCATTTTGTCCACAAACTTCCACTGTTTGGGTTTCACTATTTGAGCTAAAGTTTGTGTCTATTATTACCCATTGTTCCATCCATTAAACTATTCAAGATCATATAAACATGAGATCTATTTAATTGTCATTTTGATGAAAAATCATTCCCTATATTATATAGGGGGAGAAAATTAGCAATAGAAAAAGGACACTATATTAGACAACTTCATAAAATTATATTGATATGTACTTGAGCGTTAATGAATTAAAAGTTCAAAAAATAATTCATTTGAAAAAAATAGCAAATTAATTACTAGATACTTTTACTGACTCAACTAAAACAATGAAATCACATACTTCAGGTGCTAATACTCCTATTTGGATAGAAGTCCTTGTAGGATAAAATACTGTTGTTATAACTAATAAAACTAAATTGCACTAAAAGTATAGTATTAAATATATCATTTGATATCTCTAAGAGACAATGGATCTCACATGTAGGATCAAGTATCACACAAGCATAGTGGAAGATTAAAAATTTAAATAAGAGTTTAGAATGCATACTTACTTTTTCTTTTTAGATTAGAAAAAGGCGATATAGTAACTAGACTTTGCTTATTAGTAAGCTGCCTGAAACTTGTCTAAACCATGAACTTTGGGAATGTACTAACTGGAAGACCTACCAAATATATGCTCCTACTCATGAAATGCGTGTAATATTGAAACTTTTGACCTTCCAAAATATTCTTTCATTCTTACAAATTAAACTACTGGTGATAATAGATAAGGATTATTTTTCTAAGGAAAAAATTGAGAGAGAGTACAAGAAGAATGGTGACTACAGGTCACTCACTTCAATGGTTAGCCTCCATGATAGACTAGACTGGCTATTGTAGTCCAAGATGGGTTAGGTTTTGTAGGTCAATTGGTATTTCATTATTTGTCTTGGGTCTTTTATTAAAACCTAAAAAATAAAACCTTAACCCAATTTATATATTTTTTTTCTAAGCCTGCTAATTTAATTAAAATCCAAAATAATAAATACATGACTCAATATAATAATTAGGCTAATCCTTATTTATTTTATCTAAGCCCACATTTTAAATTAGACTATTTAGAATAAAATAAATTCTCTCATCTCTCAAATAATCCAAATAATTTGTGCAATAGCTAAAATAGCTATTTAGGTTTCTAGAGTTACCTTAGAGATCAAAAGATATATTATTCTTGACTACTAAAAAGATCAAAATTTTCTTACTAATTAAATAGTTGCATTTTGCATATGAATATCTTCATTCATCACTATATAAAGATATTGACCTTAAGGATAATATTTAATAACATTGTCTTTGATCTACATGTGTAATAATGAAATACTCTTGTATATAATACCTATTATTGAGATAGAATTGATTGATACTATCACTTTTTTTAATGACATTTTCTGTCCTTTAACCTTTAATCCATAATCTATGACCTCTAAAAATGTAATCGCTAATCTAAAATAAGCGACCCTTAATGTACTCTTAGTCATTTCCCAGAGTTTTAAATTTTCACAGATTACCTTGAAGTTTCACAAGGGAGTAATCACTCATTTTGTGAAGAAAGGTATAGAAGCTCTATTATACAAGTCCACCTTAGTTAATTAAAGATACATATCCAATATACAAAGCTCTTGATCTCATGGTAGAAATCTCACATATAGTATATCAAAACATATATGTCCAACTTCATCAAATTGCCAACTCATATTCAAACTATACAGTATTCATCCACACAGTAGCAATAATAATTCAGTCTTTATTTGTTATAGTACTTTTATGAAAACTACTATCGCATAGTCCAATTTTACATATTTCAAACACGTTTATACTATTAGTGTGAGGGACTACTTACTGGTTAAAGGTAAATCATTCTCCACATAAAAACTATCACATAATAATTTAAACTTGATGAAATTCTCAATTTCATCCATCAATCAAGAACCATATCTGTATGTTAAGTAACCATGATCTATACCTTATTGCGAAGTACGACCCCCCAACACATAGATTACCTAATAGCATACTTGAACCTTCATGTATGAAAAGTGTGAATAAAATTTTGTTAAAATGAATACTTTTATTATTGTAAAATTAAAAAATTTCTTAGCCTATTTATTTAGGGCATATTTCCAACATCGCATTATTTTATTCAAAGAAATCTAGTTAAAAATTAATTGGATATGCATATGTTGGATATTTATTTGATGCATACAAAGCACATCTTCAAACAAGCTATTTATTTACAAGTAGTGATACTGTTATATCATGATACTTTAAAAAGTAATCCATAGTTTCCACTTCTTCAAATCATATTGAAATAATAGCTATTCATAAAGTAAGTCAAGAATGTATGTATGGAAGTCTTTAACTTATTATGCCTGAGAAAGTTGTGGTTTTTCTTTTGAAAATGAAATTCTGACTATATTGTTATAAAAATAATGCAGCTCGTATAGCAAGGAAGATATATTAAAAGAGATAGAACAAGAAACATATTGCCAAAATTTTTCCTCACTCATAAACCTCAAAAGAAATATGATATTGATATGTAATTTATTTGATCATATAATAATCTAGCAAATTGATTTATTAAGACATTGTTGACTGCTAAATTTGAGAAATTAGTACATAAAATTGGTATGTATCAACTAAAAGATATGAAGTTATTTTAAATAATGTTGTCGAGAGGGAGATTATATACAATGTACGTACTATTTTTTCCTAACAAAGATTTTTCCTACTTGTTTTTTTTTTATCAGATTTTTAATGAGTCAGTATTCTTTCCAAATAGGAAAATGTACTATTTTTATTCACTAGATTTTTATCACACTGAGTTTTTGCTATAAATGTTTTCAATGAGACATTTGAAGGTTTTGAAAATGAATATCTAAAGTGAGGTGCTATGAAATCCAAAAGGATGAAACGGTAACTGTTTATTTTTCAGGATAATCTATTTATCTAAGAAATAAATATAACAATAAGTTATGCATTTATTTAAAAGATAAATTCGATTTGTTTTATAAGATTATTATTTTCGTCAAAATTTATTAATTTATTTGAAATGATAAAGTTATATTTTTATATGTTCATTGCTTATCCTTTAACCTTTAAGACAATATACCTTATTCCCTATAAATAGGGATTTATGTAAACAAACAGAATATCATAATAACATGATTGAATCATATAAATGAATAATAGATTCTCTTCTTTCTTTACTTTTTATAATTTCCTTAAAGTTATCTACTTTACAATTTCCTAAATTTGTCAATATTTTGTTTCATGATTCTGTTTCAATAAAATTCACACACAAATTTTTTTTTTGATACCCATAGTCTAATAATAAATATTTAAACCAGACTTATTTTGAAAATCTTTATATTTCATTCCTGTTAACTAGTGTATGACTCCTATTCCCATTGTATGATATTTTCTGTGCTAATTAATATGCTGTATGATAATAAAAAATTATGGAGATTGAAATTGTTTTTATTTTGAAACTTAGGTGCACTTGGATGGGACTTAAAAAAATTGTAAATGTAATTTTAAATTTTATAAAAATTTATAAAAAAGAATTACTATTATATTCTAGTTAAATTAAATAATAAAATCATAAATATTTTCGCATAAATTTCATTTATATTGGGCTCATTTAACAATCAACACTAATTAAAAGTTTTTTTTTTTTTTTTTGGTCGTCGAACCAGCACCTGTCCAAATGAAAGAAATTAACTAGTAATGACCAAAAGAAAACAGAACGAAAAATAAGAGTCCAACACGTAGAATGTGACCTTGCTCGAGCAGTTCAAAAAGTCGCACCAACTTTTTTTCCCCTCCCTCTAGATAAAAAAGGTATGTTGGATTTGTATTTGATATGGCTCATTCATAAGGTCATTCGGATTAAAACCAACTAAATTATCATAACCACACTAATACACTAAAGTATAAGTCTCAAAGTTCACTGAAGTCTAATTATAACCAACCTATATTACACTTAACTAATTGAAAGGCTTTATTTTAAGGCTCAAACCTGAATGATCAAAATGGAGCCTAAGTGACATACCAACCCCAGGGTTGTGCACTTTTCGGGTTAACTCTAATTTTTTTACCGAATCAAATTCAATTAAGAAATTCAATTTGATTTTTAACTACTTTAATTTGGTTTGGTTTCAAAATTTTTTTCCTATAGTTTCGGTTCAATTTTCAGTTTTATTTAACTAAATTTGAATTGAACCAAAAAATCAAAAATTAAATAAATATATTATTTATTTTAAAATAATTTAATATGAAAAAAATTATAATTAAAATTTAAAAAACCTAAAAAGACTTTATTTTGTGACTTTCACCTGCATTTCTACTTGACCACAACATCGCTGCAGTTGAAAAGGAAATGGAAGCCTTATATATGATCTCTGTAATCGGTATTTACATGAATCATCAAAGTCTTGGCACTGCAATTTGCTACTCTACTTTTCCAAACTCTAAAGAGTGAAGATTCTGAAGTTCGTCAGTTTGTCTTGCATCCACCCACCTGTGACCGCCAGCGACTTAGAACTGCCGCTATCGAAGGAAAGAAAGGTTAGCATTCCTCCCCCCTCCCCTTATTCTTACCCTTTTTTTCATGGAAATATGTTTTCATGGGCAGTCTACTGCTATATATACTCTCTGCGTCGTAGAACAATGAAAAATGAAAGTGTATTACAGACTACTTTCCTAAAAATAAAGTCATAACACTACAAAAAAAATCTATTCTGGCTACACTTTTTTTACGTCATTAACTAAAAACATCCATATAATAGTGACTTTCTCGATGTTTAAAATAAAATATCGCCAAATAAAAAATATAGCGTCATTTTTTAATTACAGTGTCGATATTTGAAATATTTTCTTGATATTAATGGAAATACATCGTAATATTAAAAATAAAATCTCTTATGACTATACTTTTTTTACGTCATTATTTAAAAGCGTCTTTATAATAATGACATTCTCGATGTTTAGAATAAAATGTCACCAAATAAAAAATATAACGTCATTTTTTAATTAAAGTGTCGGCATTTTATATATTTTTTTCGACATTAATGGAAATGCGTCGTAATTATATTAAAAAAAATGCTTCAGCCTACACTTTTTTTCATCATTAATTAAAAGTGTCCCCATAATAATGATATTCCCGATGTTTTGAATAAAATGTCGCCAAATAAAAAATGTAACATCATTTTTTAATTAAAGTGTTGGCATTTTATATATTTTTACCGACGTTAATGGAAATGCTTCGTAATATTAAAAAAAAAAAAATCTATTCTAGCTACACTTTTTTCGTCATTAATTAAAAGTGTCCCTATAATAATGATATTCCCGATGTTTAGAATAAAATATCAAAAATAAAAAATATAGCGTCATTTTTTAATTAAAAAATATAGCTACAGTTTATATATTTTTCTTGACGTTAATGAAAAGTGTCGTAATATTAAAACAAAAGTCTCTTCTAACTATATTTTTTATACGTCATTAATTAAAAGCGTTCCTATAATAATAAATAAATAATTAAAAATATCACCATAATATAAATATTCTCGACATTTAATATAAAATATTGAATAATTAAAAATTTTGCGACATAAAATAAAAGTGTTATACACTCGACATTTGAAAAAATAGTGTTCGAATATAAAAATATTTTCTACATTTTTTTTTTGAATGAGTAACAATTTAGTCTTATTTACTAATAAAATTTAAAATTTAAAATTTATAAAGTGTCTCATTTCAAATTTTAAAAATATTTTAAAAATAATTGTTTGAAAATTTTTAAAAATATACAATAACCACAAGTGTCTCCAAGATATTAAGTCAAAGCATATTAATTAGTTTGAAGTTTCCAAAATATGGTTTTAACAGTTAACAAAATAGAATATAGAAGAAAAGTAGGAGAGTTTCACACTTGCAATAGAGGAAAACACACTCCCCCTCTCACGCCTCAATTCAACACCGCCAACCCATCAGTACTCCTTTCCACAGCCATCGGAGCTGCCGTAGAAGTGAAAATGGCGTCGTTACCTTCGCCATCACTACTGAAATCGCCACGTGGTTGAGCTTTTTGTTATTCTAATTTGAGGTTTCTTTGTTTGTCTGTTTCTGGGTTTCGATGTTTCGATTATGAAGTTAGAAGCGCATATCCACCATGCCTCTGTTTTTTTGCTCTTTTTTATAAATAAGCACAATCACTTTGTTGTTTCTGTAGATCATTTGGATCCCGTAAATGTTTAATTTGCTGAATTGAGGGAGGCATTGGAATCTGTTACAGTGGAGCAGAAGTAGTTCAAGGCATGTGAAACTCACCATCGCCATAGTAAGGCCCTTTGTCCTTTTCCATAAAATGGAGCACAACAATAATCTGTTCTATGTTTGCCTATCTTTGACATGTATTTTAGCTTGTTTCTTTGATGTAGTTGATATTAAATGAGTAGTCATAAAGCTAAGTAACTTAGTATTAGGAATATTAAGACAGTTTGTAGTAACACTGGGTTTTGAATTCTCAAAAATCAATAACAACCTAATCAATTCTTCTCTTGCATATTGGGAATAAACATTAGTTAGTATTGAGAAAAGATATGCAAACTGGTGTTTAATGGTATGTGGAATATTAGGCCTTTGGATAAGACTTCAACAAATTTCTCTTTTTAGTTTTTCCAGAGGTTAATCAGTGGCAGAAAATGGACTTCAGGAGAATGATGAAGTTTGAAAATGCTAATTTGTTAGTATTTTTTTGTGTCCCTTCTCTGCCAGTGCACAAACAAATAGCCGCACTCAAGCAAGCTAAGTTTTTTATATTCCTTGGGTAATAAGAGGAAGAAAGTTTTGGCGCTTTTGTTCTGTTCTTTAACTTTGATTGGCTATTTGGAGACAAAAATGAGATGTCACGTAAAGTGACCTATCAAATTAATGATATGAGGACTTATGAGATGAACTTAGGTAAGAGCTTGATAGAAAGATTACAAACTGCCTACCCTCTCAGACTGAGGAATGCAACTTTGTTGCATAACAATATGTTTCTCTTAATTTATGTTTGTTTATGCCACATAGGATATGATTTGATTGCTAACTTTCTTGTTCTAATTAAGAAAAAAGGATATGCTTGTAAACAAATTAATAAATTAACGTGTGGAGATCACGCTCAGGTACCTGCAAAATTGTCTTGTTGTTTTTCCCATTTGATCACTCTCAGGTGCCTACAAAATCAAGGTGTGGACATGTTCTTTCTCCCTTTGGACATTCCCATCGTAGGCTGTGAGCTCACGCCCTACGTGTTGCTGCGGCGACATGATAAGTCCGCCACCACCGATGATGTGACCGAATCTGCACCCCTTGATGGTCACTTCTTGAGATACAAATGGTTAGTTTTTAATTTTGATTTTCACTTTCTCTTTGTCCGCTTATTTAAATATTATTTTTAGAATATACTGTTATATAGGATTTTCAGTCTTTCTCCTTCCAAGTTATATTTTTAGTATTCAAAGATAGGACGAACAAAGTTAAGGAATAGTTCTTGTTTCATTCGGGGTTTTTTTTCATTCTTCACTGTAATAATATGTTTTTCTATTTTCTGTTGATGTAGGTTTTATGAGTGTTTAAGGGAGGAGGGGATTTAATAGGTTAGATGTGAAGCATGTTGATGGGCCGGCCTGACTGTGGGAAAATATCAGGAGGATTGGATAGGATTTTGTTTGAGTGAAAGCCTAGTTTATTTGAATGGATTTTCTATTTTCTGCAGCAAGTAGGTTCCATGTTATGTTTAAGTGTCTTGTAGTGGTGCTGGAGTGAGCTAAGTACAAGATGTGAATCAATGTGGACTGTGATGGAAGCTTTGTGGTTGGAGTGCGGAAAAAACATCAGGAGATTTGGATAGGATTTTGTAGGGGAAGAAGGAAACTGAATTTTTAAAGTTAGTTGGTCTTAGTGCTGTTGGTATGTTTAAAGTTAGATGTCATTTTTGGTTTTATGGTTGTCTCTGCCTGTTAGATTGGTGTTAAATGTTAAACGTAGATATTAACTGCGTATCAATTTTTCCTTTGTTTGTCTTCTAGCTTTGGTAGTTTCCATCTTTGTGGCTTTATCCACGTGCCTTAGTAATTTGTTCCTTTTCATTATTGAGTTCTGCTTTTGGACGTTATTGATGTTTCAAATGCAAATGAGCTGTAGCATGTGAAATCTGCTCGAGTTGTTAGAAATGTATTAACGACTTCTTTTGTATGCTAGTAATGATTTGCCATATTTTTAAGTTGGGGCATATCTGGCACAGTTGCTTTTGCCAATACTATGGCAAAAGAGAATTTTTGAAGGAGCAATTATGGGATGAATTGTGTATTGTAGAATCAACCATTTTTCTTATGTTCCAACATTTTAGCTGCTCATCTTTACATGTGCTCAGTATTTTTTGTTCTTGGAAAAGTTGTTTGTTGGTGGGATATTGTTTTCTATTTTACTTCTTAGCTTGGCCGCATCTTACTTTGTTGTTGTTGTCAGCAGACTCATCTTTTTGTTCATGTACATTGCTAATGTGATAAAGTGCATCACTAAGAATTATCAAGTAGCTCTAATTTTTTATATAACATTTCTGACCAATTTACTGTCTAAATTTTCTCATTAATTTCCGTTGTTTCTTTCCATGCTTTCAGTGGTTTTTTCATGCCATGGCATTTTGATTATAGCCCTCAGACTTAATGCACAATTCAGAGTGAATTTGCAAATTGAAAATTTCCAGTTGAGGAGTTTCTTCACGCTAATTATACAATCAAAGAGAAACACAAAATATCAATTAAATGCTAGCTTTTTTGGGCCCACAAGAGCACTAGCCTATGTAAACTCCCATCCACGTGGGTTTTAATATATATATATATATATATATATATATATATATATATATAAGGAATTGTTTAATTCATTGACTTTTAATGTTTTTTGCATGGGCATGTGCATGCAAGTGTACTGGACGGGAGTGGCCTCACCATGTTCATAGTTTATTTATTTATTTATTTTTTTAGCAGAAGAAAATTTGTGCATGATAGAATAGCTATTGTAAATCTTGAAAGAGTGGGTTTTTGATTATCTAATCTGGTGGGAAAATCTAGAGCTACATTTTTTTTAAGTCCAAGATGTCTAGATTGATTGTGTGAAGGATTCGGTAACTATGTGAAAGAGAAGGCCTTTGTGAAAAGAAATAATTTTTCTATCTTATATGTATATAAAGGCCTTTGAATATGATGCCAATATCACTATGTTGCCTGCAAATTGATGATACTAAGGAAGTAGAAACTCCTTACATAGAACAAAATACCTTTCCAAGGGTAAAATCTTAAATATGAAGGAGTATGACTAGTTATTGAATAAAATGTATCACAAAATAGCCTTAAATAATTCAGAAAAATATGGCTAATTTAGCCCCTATCAAAAGCCTAAGACATTATGGTCATGGTTAGTCATGGTTGTAACTAGTTGAATTAGGAATTATTTATGTAAGGTAGATATGGTTCGAATGTTATCTTATGCCTTATGTTTACTCCAGGCGGGATTAGGTTGACCTTGGAAGATCTTTGAATCCCAGAAGAGCAAAGGATCAGGTAAGCTCTTGCATAGAGTCATTTGAAGACCAAAGTTATTGTGGCAAGCCAAACTCAATGTGTATAAACATTTGTTCTATAAAGGAAATTAAGGACAGTTTCCTTTTTATTTCAGTCAAGCAAACCATTTGAGCTTAAACAAGCAGTTTTACACAAAAACGCTAAATTCTTTCTAAAACCCAAACTTTGACAAGAATTTTAGAAACCTTAATTACTAGTTCCAAGTAAATCATTGTATGACCTTTTTCTCCCAAGTGAGACAAACAACGTTGAGTACTCAATAAGGGTAGACTACTAGGACTAGTCCTTGAAGGGTTAGGGTAAGTCTCTCAGTAGGTGGCCACCTCTGAGGGGTGAGTCCTTCCCGAATAGAATGCCAATCTGGTAGGTCATAACGGTCCGAGTTAGCAAGATTAATCAAAGTGGACTATGTGTTTCTAGAGTTGACAACCGGTAAGTTTGGGTGTAGAGATGGAGGAGTATCTCACTCGGTAGGTCGTACACCTACCTTGTGTCAGTATACTCATCGTGTGGCATTCTGATCGTTATATTGTCATGGTGCCCAACGTGTGGTGCCATGGCTGCCTCTTTGGAGTGGTTGTATTTGTACACATGTATGTTTTGGAAAGTAAAACACCACTCTTCAGTTATGACATTTATTTAATGCTTGCCAGCACTTTCTCTTATGAAACTTTTACAACTTGCATACATGAACTGTTTTACCTGAAACACTCAAAGCACACACGGGCTTACTGAGATTTTTATCTCACCACCTTTTATACCATGTTTTTAGGTCGATCCTGCCGTGAAGGTCTGTAATACCTTGCCCAAAACCACCTTTGACCTATGGGAGAAAAGTCATGCATTGCATAGCATTTTGCATTTTATGTGATATTCTAAAATTATTTTTGCAAGGGTGCATGTGATTTTTATGGTTGTGCCTGCATTAATTTATTTGATGAGAAATAGTTGTGTTAGTTGCATTAAGTGAGAATTGTTTTAGGTGAAATTTAGTAGAGGAGATAGAGGGATGAGAATTAGGGTGAAAAGAATTTTTTAGAGATATATTAACACCGGAGTTGACTTGGAGTAATGGTTAGGTCTGGTAATTATCCCTTGGTGACTTGAGTTCGAATCTTACCTCTTGCGAATCTTAGCTTCCTTTTTGAATTTTCCTTCTAGAGTTCTTCATGCCTTGGCAAAAAATCCTAGCTAGCCGCCACTTTGGAGAGTTTTAAGTGGACTCTCCTTGATAAATATTAGGGATAGAAAATATATTAGGTAAAAATCTTATTTTATTTCTCAAAGAATTTCGGATATAACCTTTTATTTATTTAATTATTTCTAGAGAAATATTTTAGCTAAAACCCTAGCTATTCTTTTGAATTTCAGCCGCCATTTTCTTAGGAGGTAAGTCTCCATATGTATCTTCAAAACTCAAGGATTTTTGATAAGGATAAAGACTAATTTTATTCTAGCTTTTATCCTTTTAATTTTTGAAAATCTTAGCTATGAGCAATTAAATTCCAGCTTGTATTTAATCAACCAGATTTTATGTAGTTAGCTTGAATTAAATCTATTGTTTTCCTAGCAAAATATTTTGTTGATTTTGAAAATAAAACCTAGCTAAAAATCTGGAAATTTTCCAGCCTTGTTGCCGCCACCTTTGGAGCAATCCTAGCTCAACTCAAACTCTTCCAAGACTAGGGAAGCTTATCCTAAATCCTTTAGCAAATCAGATTTTATTTTATCTCTAAACAAATCAGATTTTTGTTCCCTCTTTTTCCTGAATTTCGGCCAGCTTTGCATACACCATACTGCATGAAATTCTGCACTCCAAAGTACACCAAAACTCCTTGTTGAGTAGGCCAAACTATAGCACCTAAAACTATCATTTTTCCTCTCAGATTTGCATCAAAACAGCAGCCGAAAATCAGTCCAGAATTTCTCTCTTTTGCTTAATAATTTTCGTGCAGCACACACACCCTTCTTGTACAGAAGTTTGGTTGTCAAAACCCACACGAACTCCTTCTTGCTTTGGTAAAAAACCTGAACACACACAACCCTTCCCTTGTGCATTGTTTCGGCCAACCTAGGAGAGCAATTTCAGATTGCTTTTCTCCTCTTAACCTCTTTCAATTTCGGTCAGCAAACAGGTACAACAAGCTGCCTGTTTTCACCATTGCTACCAAAGAAATTTAGAACCATTAGGAGTCCTTCATAGCATCAACTTCTAAACCCTAAATCAAACTCTTCTAACCCTAAACCAAATCAGCCGGCTATTCCAACCTTGTTGCACGAAAATTTCCAGCAAACTCTCCTCTACAATTTTCGAAAAACACAAGAGCAATCACTAGGCAAAAATCAAACGCACCCTAAGGTAAGCAAAAGTCCTCCCAACCACTTGATTCCTTTCCTCTATTGATTCTTCTCTTCTTCTTCCCTTGAACCACTCCATATAGGGACTGATTTCATTCTTTTTTTCCCCCCTTAACTCTCGATCAAGAGGAATTAAAGAAAGCAGCTTTCCCTTCTTCTCAAGTGATCTCGTGACGATCATCATAGGGGCATCTTGGTCTTGTTAATCCGGTGGTTGTAAGGTAAAGGAACTCTTACCCTTGATGACGAAATTAAGATTTAATGTGATTGATGATGTCTACGGAAGTATAATAGCATGATGAATATGTTTAGTTGGGATAGATGAATATTTTGAGATGAGTATTGTGTTAAGCATGTGCAATAGATAGCGATGTTATGTTTTGTTGAGATAATGATGGATGTGAATTTTGATGGTTAAGTCGAGACCTTTTTGTCATATTGCACATATCTTTGATGGGTATATGTTCATGGTATATTTATTTCAAGGAATGGGTGGTTTATTTGAAGATAGATGATATGTCATGATTTGTTTATGGGAATAAGTGAGTTTATATGCATGCTTGAGATGATTGAGATCCTAATCATGGTATTATGTGATTCTAGATCAAGAGATTATTTGAAGGAAGCAAGCAGTTGATTTTTGTCTTGTTTATCTGAGGTATACCAAGTAAGTCCTTCCATAAACTCTTCTGTTAAATGCTTATGGTGGCAAGTCAAATGTTCTAAAGCTTTGTGAAGTTATTGTTGAACTATGATTATTTGGGTTGTAAACGTGGATGTTTATTTTCTAAATGGTTTTGTCAAACTAATGCCTTTATCAAGAACTGTTCTTGCTCTTAAACATTTTAGAAAACTCTTTTAAAAGAAAACCACATTTTACAAAGCCAAGGCATGGAATCATTGTGAATCAGGAATTGATGGATATGTTCGTTGAGTACTCAATAAGGGTAGGCTAATAATACTAGTCTTGGAGGGCTTGAGTGAGTTTTCTGGTAGGCGGCCACCTCCAGAAGATAAGCTCTGCTTGAAAAGGTGATAGTATAGGTTGGTCAGGCCAGTCCGAGCTAGCATTTATACCTAGTAAGGTATTATTTCACGGCATGGACACCCGAATGGTTTTCTTGGGTGTAGAAATGGAAGAGTATCTCACCTGGTGAGCCGTACACCCACCCTTGATCAGAACGCCCAAAGTATGGTAATCTGATCCTGTCATGGTGCACAAAGTATGGTGCCTTGACCGTTCTCTCATCATGGGACCCAAAGTGTGGCGCCATGACTGTTTTTTCGAGTGGATGATTTATTTTGTACAAAGTGTGACAATGGGGAAACTTCACTCCTTGCAAAGAGAAATTATTTATGACTTGCCAAATATTTCTGCAAATATTTTCAACTATGCATACACAAACTGTTCAAAGTACCATGTGCACACACAGGACTTACTGAGATGTTAATCTCACACTGTTTTTATATCATGCTTTCAGGAGATTGATACTGCTGAGCGAGCAGGATGTGTATTAGTTGGAGCTTTTATTACTTTCTTTATGTTTTGAGAGACAGATGTTTATTTATATTTCTGGAACCGATGTTTGCATTTGTTTAGTTTTGCTCAAGTTTGATTCTGATGTAATAAGAGTTTCCCTTTCTTTATCTAAGTTTGAGATCTTGGTTCGTCTTTATATTATGTACCTTATTTTAAAGACCCCTTGTCCTCGGGACAGGGTGACATCCCCGCCCTTCGTGGGTACGTAGTAGAGGGTGTTACTAAAGGAATTTGAAAATTTACAGAGCATGTGCAGTAGACGAAAATGGAGAACAAGAACATAATATCAGAGTATGAGAGCATCATGGTGGGTATGAAACATACCTCTTGGAGCCTTAAAAACATGAAGAACATGGTTGGTTGAATGGCTTGAAGCCAAAAATAGCTTCTTCCTCTCCAACGTCTAGTGCATTTCTAGTGAAGCTTCCATTATCCAGTTTGTCTTCCTCCAGTGAAAACGAACACTCCGGTGAAATGCCAAGCTTTCTAGTTCACGGAATATGACCACTGCCTAAATCTAGTTGGTGAGCACTCAATTTGGATGAAGAAAAATGATCACTCAGATGTCTTGCATTTCCTTCTCTCGGTTGGCTATTTATAGTAGTGGCTTCATGAATCAAACCCAGAAGCCAGAAAACCAAAAGCCAGGAAAGCAAACAGCCTCTCACGGTTAACTCTCTGGGCTTGGCTTCTTATGATATCAAAAATCAAAAGCCAAAAGCCAAATAACCAAACGTCACATGAGAGGTCGAGAGAAATTTTTATTTATTTATTTATTTATTTTATTTTTCTACACAGAAAGCCAAGAGTCATGAAACCAAAAATAATTATTTTGATAAAAATAATATTCTAATACCCAAATATTATTTACAAAATAAAATTTGGCTTCGCCCTAAACTCTACTAAACTGTGTCCGGAAAAATCCTATGGTCCAGGCTATTGGGTCAAAATAATATTTATTATTTTTCTTGGACCCAAAAAATCCAAAATAATAAACATTAATTATTTTCTTTGGGATTAAATAAATAACCCAATAAATAAATAATGTACCCAAATGAACTAAAAAATAATTAAACTTTAATTATTTATTTCTTGGGATTTAATTAAATAAATAACCCAATAAATAATTAAGTAATAATTATTTTCCTTTAGTTTAAGTCCCGGTTAATTTTCTAATTATTCAAACCGGACCCAGGTCCTGAATAATTAATTAACCCATTAAACCAGATAACAAATTTCTCTCCATTTATTTTATTCCAGTCCAATAATAAATTAAATTTTCTGAATAAAATAAAACTCTCTCAACTGAGATAATTTTCTCAACCCAAAAATTAATTAGGACTTACTGGCTATTCCGAGAACCAAAAAGACACATCGCCTTGGCTACTAAAATGACCAAAATACCCCTACTATATAAATAGATGTATTTTGCATTTTAAATATTTCCTAATATCACCATAAGAAAATATTGACCCCAAGGACAATGCTGCATTAACAGAGTCTTCGACCTACAAGTGAAATGACTAAAATACCCCTCTACACATCACCGTACATTTAGAGAGGAAGAAGTGTACTAACACCTCTCTAAAAGACATCTACCATCCTTAGGCCTCTAGTCCGATGATCCACAACTTCCTGGAGTGTTTCCGCTTTCCAAGGAAGCGACCCTAAAGCAAACATCCAAGTCACGTTTCCCAGGGCCTTGGATATTTAGATCATCTGGATAACCACAAGGGGCGATATAGTGTAGAAACTATCTTGTACAAGTCTATCTTAACTAACTAGTCACACATACCCAACATACAAGTATATTGGCTCTCCGATAGAACCTCAACTATAGTATATCAAAGTATATGCTTCCAGTTTTGCCAGACCACCAACTCATACTCAAGTCATAGAGTACTAGTCCACGCTGTAGCGGTTGTAGTCTAGGTTTCTACCATATAGTACTTTTAAGAAACCTCTAATACAGGTCCTGTTCTACGTATTCGAAATACGCTTATGTCATGAAGTGAATGGCCTACTCACTGGCTAAAGGTAAGCCATTTCCCATTTGGAATTCATAACATAATAACCTAAATATTATGAGATTCCCATTTTCATCAATCGGTTAAGAACAAAACGTTTATGTGTTTAAATAACCCATGGTCCATATCTTACTGTGAAAGACCTCCATTCATATGGATCACTTATTCAAACACAATGGGTCTGTTCCAAACGAAAATTGTACGCAAATGAAGAAAATTATTTCACAAACGATTTCCAAAAATAAATTCTTTTATTAACATATTCGATATTTTCATCAGAAAACTAGTCTAAGAGGGCATATTCCCAACAATCTTCCACTTGCACTCTAAGACTAGGTAGTCTATAGGTGCCCACCCCAATGGCGTCTAAGTGTCTTTTGAAGACCCTCAGCCAAAGGCTTGGTGAATGGATCTACTAGATTATTCTCTGAGGCAATCTGTACTACCACCACATCCCGTTTCTGGATGAAATCCCGGTCCAGGTAGTACTACCTCACTATATGCTTCCCCTCCTTGTGGTTCCAAGGTTCCTTTGAGGTACATAAGAATATGCTTAACAGCATGCCAATGAACCTCCTTAAGGTTTGACTGACATCTGCTAACTAAGCTTACGGCAAAGCAAATAGCTGGCCTAGTACACAGCATGGTGCACATGAGACTTCCCACAGCCGAAGCGTAGGGAATCCTACTCGTTCTGTCATTTCTTCCTTGGGACTTAAGACAGTCCCTCGAAGAAAGAGACAACTCATATCTGCAAGGGATTGAGCTCTCTTGCATGAGTCCATGCTGTACTTAGCCAGCATCTTGTCAATGTATGCGACTTAGGATAATCCTAACATTCTCTGCTTCCTATTTCTAAGAAGTCTAATCCTGAGAATGTAGCTGGCATCTCCTAAGTCTTTCATACTGAATTAACTAGATAGCCAAACCTCTGTAGATAACAATGACCCTATATCATATCCAATGAGTAGAATGCCATCCACATACAAGATAAGAAAAACCACATTAAACCCCTCAAGATTCTTGTACACGCATGGTTCATCATCGTTTTGAATAAAACCATAAGACTTCACAGTCTTCATCAAAACAAATGTTCCATACACCCGATACTTGCTTAAATCCATAAATGGACTTCTTAAGCCTGCAAATCATATGTTCTTGGCATTCAGCAATAAAATCTTCTGGTTGGGAATTATAGATGTCTTCACTAAGATAGCCATTTAAAATTACCATCTTGACATCCATTTGCCATATCTCGTAGTCATAGTGGCATGCAATGGCAAGGAGGATACGGATGGATTTAAGCATGGCCACAGGGAAAAGGTTTCTTCATAATCGATCCCTTCTTTCTGAGTATACCCTTTTACCACAAGCCTAAATTTGAAGGTTTCCACCTTCCCATCCGCTCCCCTCTTCTTCTTGTACACCCACTTACACCCAATGGATTTTATCCCTTCAGGTGAAGTTACAAGATCCCAACCCTGATTGAAGTATATAGACTCAATCTTGACTTTCATTGCTTTATACCATAGATTTACATCGGCATCAGCAATTGCCTCCTCGTATATAGTGGGGTCTTGTTCCTGATGGTCAGAGACCATCTCAAAAGCTTCTCTATTCCATCTATCTGGAACCCTAGACACTCTCCCACTGTGATGAGGCACCTTTTGTACAAGCTCTTGAGGTTGTGCCTCTTCTTGTTCCATAATCGGGTCAGAAGAAGTTACTTCCGAAGATAACTTCTCATCGAGGTCCAACCTAGTTGAACCTTTCGTGGAAGTACTTTGATCATCCTTTAAGTATCTAACATTGGTACTACCCAGTACTTTTTGCTCCGTAGAATGATAGAAGTAACCACCATTTGTTCCTTTTGGATACCCAACAAAATAGCATAATTTTGATCTTGGTACCAACTTGTCTCCCTTGATCAGTACATAAGCTGGACAACCCCATATCATGAGATGATTCAGACTTTGGCTTATGCGCAGTTCATATCTCACAGGGAGTCCTAGGTACTGACATGGAAAGCACTAAGTTCAGAATGTATGTCGCTGTTTCTAGGGCATATCTCCAAAAAGATACTAGAAAAGTAGCATGAGACATCATGTTTCTGACCATTTTCATCAATATCCTGTTCCTTATCTCAGCTACTCTGTTCTGTTGGGGTGTCCCTGGCACAGAAAGCTGGGATACTATCCCATGATGTACCATATAGTCCTTGAATTCACCTAGGAGGTACTCTCCACCATGATTCGATCGTATGGTCTTGATTAATTTACCTGTCCGTCGCTCCACTTCAGCCTTAAACTCTTTGAACTTGTCAAAAGAGTCAGATTTGTGTCTCATCAGGTAAATGTAACCAAACCTTGTACAATCATCCGTGAAAGTGATGAAGTGCTCAAAAACCTCTTCTAGATGATGTAGACAAGGGACCACACATATCAGTGTGAACAAGACTCAGTAACTCCTTGGCCCAATCCGCCTTTGGGACAAAAGACCGTTTGGTCATATTTCCCATCAAGCAAGATTCACACTGAGACCAATTTTCCAATCTCAATGAGCCCAAAGGCCCATCATGGATTAGCCTCTAAATCCTGGTTGAGTAGATATGACCTAACCACAGATGCCAAAGATTTGAGTAATTGATATTGGTCTTTCTCTTCTTAGTTAAATGTTCAAATTGAGCGTTATTTGATTGATTCTTAATAGGGTTTAAATAGAATATATTTTCATTCATGTGCCCAGTACATAACATTTCTCCATTTCTACTGATAGAAATAACAGAATGGAAATATTCAGAATATCCTTGATTTATAAGTTTTGCAACTAAAATCAAATTCTGACGAAAACCAGGTACATATAAAATATCTATTAAAACTACTTTATTATTATAATAAAAAAAAAGATACAGCTCTCCCACTGCAAGGGCCCAGACTTGTGCTCCAACTCCCACGCGTAATCCATGTTCGCCCTTCTTGAGTCTACTTATCTTCCTAAACCCCCGCAAGGAGTTACAGATATGATCAGTGGCTCCTGAATCAATAATCTAAGTGGAAGTTGATCCAACCAATGATATAGACTCTAGATAGAGAACATTACATGTGGGGTTTTTCTTGGATTGAAGATCTGGACACTCTTTTTCCCAATATCCCTTCTTCCCACATTTGAAGCACTTGCCTTTTAGTTTGTCTTTGGGCTGGGTCTTGGGCTGGGCTACTGCGTATCCCTTCTTCCTTTTGAACTTTCTGGGCTTGTACCTAGTTCTTGAGGAAGAAGCCTTATCAATCATGACCATTGAATGTGGCTTTATGATCTTCTCTGCCATTTGAAGTTCCTTTATCAACTTAGTCAAACTCATATTTAACTTATTCATATTATAATTTAGTTTGAACTGAGTAAAGGAACCTGGTAGAGATTCAAGAACCATGTCCACTTGGCTCTTGGGGTCAATGATAGCCCCTAAGATTTCTGCCTCCTCAAAAGCAGCAATCATCTTGAGCATATGCTCCCTCAGCCATCTTAAAGTTTATTATAGTTCGAAGAACCTCCTGCCTTGTGGGCCGGCTCTTATCTACGAACATAGTGGCCAATAAATGACTAATGTCATACGCAGAAGCCATGTGCTTGTATTTAGACTGGAGCATATTAGACATGGAGGCTAGTATATAGCAACGTGTCATTTCATTGGCCTTCTTCCATGCTTTCTCAGCCTCTCGCTCATTATCGGTGGAACCTTCCCCGATTATAGGGTAGGTCTCGTAAAAGACATACTTATACTCCTCAGCTGTGAGTATTATGTCTAGGTTCCTCTTTCAATCCACATAGTTTGGTCCCGTTAACTTATTCTCATGGAGAATAACAGCCAAATGACTAAAAGAACCTTCCACCATTTCTGAAAAATCGAAAAATAAAAGAAAGGATTTAGTTTGTGAAAATAAATTTGTGTATAGAAATTAATTTGGCTCATAGGAAAACTGACATAGCTTCTTTGGAAGATTAACAGTTCCCTAAGCTAAGTGTAATAACCACCACAAATTAATTTTCCTTCTAGATAATGATCTAGAGAATAACTCTATCGTGGGATGGCCGTTTTCTCTCATTTCCTATGGACATTTCTCGCACTATTACCTCCAACGTGGGCTGGCCAATTATAGTATGTGTCCCGGGTTATTAATTGTATCCTTCCATTAGATCTAGATCTTTGTGATATCCACATCCTATGCGGGTTCACTCCTAAGGTGATGCAAGGGGACCCACGATCTCTAATGAGGATCATGATGGAAGCCATGTGACTGTTGGAACCCCTCTCCCACTTAATCTTTTAAAATAAAGTTTTCTGGAAAAATGTCCTTTTGAAATTTCTATTAAGTTCTCCTTTAACTTAAAAATAAAATATCCAAGTTCATTAAAATCTTAATGCCAAGGATTATATCTTTTGAGAGAATTTATCCATGGACTAATTTTTTTAAGTTAAAAATTTTTTTTAAAAAATTTCCAATTAAAACTTTACTCGAGACATTGGTCTCAATTTTACTTAACAAAACAATTTTCTTTTGTAAAATCAAATAAAATGGCTTTCTATTTTAACTTATAAAAATATCTAAATCCAACATATTTTCTATGCCAAGGATTAAATCCTTTAAGAAAATATCCAAGGATTAATTTTTGTTCAAGTTAAAATAACCATTTAATCGTTTTTAAAGAAAAATATTTTCCTTGCATAAATATTCCCAAAGACTTTGGTCTTTGAGAAACCGCGCACATAGGTACACAAAATAAATAGCATGCTAGAAAACAGTAAACGTTTTCATGCTTTTTTATTTTTAAACCTATGTGCCCAAATAATAGAATTAAACACATTAATTAATTAATTAATGATCTTGTTTAATCCTAAAATCCTTTACTAATATTTTCATGCAAATATATTCCAAGAATATAAATTATCGCAAAAATATTAACTTTACCTGGTATGAGACCCAAATTAAAATTTTGACTGGCGGTCCACGTGCATCGGATGCACCGGATCTGCGCCCACATGCACTACGGTTCACCGCAGCTTCGGTGCACCACCTGCACTGGATCGACTGAGCCTCAACCCGCAAACTGCGACCCCCCCGCTCGAGTACCCGTGCCCGCTTCTCCTTTGCATGCGACCCGCGTGTTTTACTGGATTTCGCCGCCCGACCCGGAAGCAATTGCAATTCAATTGCAAATTTTCAAACGAAATCGGCTTCAATTGCAACAGTACGGCTCGGCTTACGCGGCTCAGACAACACGGCTCCTCTCCAACAGTTACAAGGTCATTAGCAAGATTATTGCCTATGCTTTGAAGACTCTTTGTTATTTTTCCTATGTATTGCTTTTAAGAGACAGTAGTAGACATTTATTTTTGAATTTGTTCATGTATTGCTGGGTTATAATAAGTTTAATTTTGAAGTATTTCTTTTATTTTATTTTGTGTCCTCGTTAATTTTGAACTTTCTTTTTAGAAAAAGAAGATTCTACCATTAAAACTGCATTGGAATCCTTCTTCATGGAGGACTCCGCAGTTTTGGAAAGATTGATCAACTCAAGAATGGTGGACTCAATCTTATTCATCTGATAGTTAATCACAAATTGTGAGAAACTATTAGGCAAAGACTGTAGAATTAAGTCAATACTTAAGTTATGATCCATTGCGAACCCGAGAAATCCAAACTTCTCTATTAAGCCCAGCATCTTTTGCCCATAAGTGGCCACAGAAGAACCCTTTGCCATTTTGCAATGGAATAGTTGCTTCGAGATCTCGTATCTCTTAGTTCTGGCTTAGGCGTCAAACAGCTCTTAAAAATGTAGTATAATTGATTGAGCATCCATATACTTGTGCTGTTTTTGTAGCTCGGGAGTCATGGATGCCAGCATAATACATGATGTCGTATCACTATCCTCCTTGTGCCTTTTGTGGATAGCATGTTTATCAGCATGAGCATCTTGAGCTGGTGGTAGCGGAATAGTAGCATCTAGTACGTAGAGTAACTTTTTCGATTTGAGAACGATTCTCAAATTTCTATACCAGTCGAGGTAGTTTGATTCATTTAACTTGCTGGTTTTCAAGATGCTACGTAGGTTTAGGTTTGTTGACATGATGCAAGTTTCTTAGATGTAAAGATAGAGAGGATTAGCTCCTATATATGCACATGAAATGTAAATAATTAGGACTTTAATTAGACGCATTTTTACTCAAATCAATAGCCCCTACTATTAATTCAGGAAAGCCCGTTGGAAGCTTTCCTAGTGGACCGGTATCCAAATTCCTCAAGAATAACCTTGGGTTTGCCCAACAAGCCACCCTTAAGTTCATGGGTAGGTATCCAATACCAATTACATCGTATGTAACTACCGGAGCATTAGATGATTAACAGCTTTTAATCTTAAAGCCTTTTGGGTTACTCTAATCTTTTCTCTAAATTTCTTTATGCTTGAGTTTGCCTAATCAGGATAAAGAATTTAGATAAACCCGGCCCATTAATCAGGAATTTAATTCCATAGCTTGAACATGCCTGATGTCGAGTAGGCTTGGGTTTGTCCAACAACCTGGTCTTGAAAAAAGGACTCTCGTTCTTACTATATTAATGGAAGAAATTAGGTTTAATATTAATTAAGGGATTTGTTCCTTTTAGTAATTTCAATAAATGACATGCATAAAAATCAATAAATCACAAAATTGATAATCATGGTAATAAAGTGATTACGTGGTATGGTTATGGATTTTACCCTAAATTAATTTCTTTGAGCCATAAAAGAAATTAATATAGTTAACCCTATAAGTTCATGTATAATTTAAGTAGAAGGTCTTACATTCTCACCTTATTTTGGTTGCCATCTCCAAAATAAAATAATTCTACTCCTATCTAACCTATGTAAACTAATTACATGATTTCTTAAAGAGAGAAAACCTCGAGTTACGTTCGAGGGGAGTTAGATGAGAAGAGAATTACATAAGAATTCCAGAGAATGCAGGATGCGCAGGCCCTATTTCATAAAAAACCAAAATTGTAAAATGCATGAACAAATATAATTGGTTTTAGTCCATAACCATCTATCATATCATTAATTATAATTAAACAAAATAAACATATAATTTTTATTATTCCAAAATTACTATTTTGGAAAAATAAAACAAATTCTAAAATCAATATTTTAGAAAAATACATTAATTTTAAATTTTCAAAATCACTATTTTAAAAAATAAAATTATTTGTTTCAAAACTAATTTTGAGAAAATGCTTTTGGGTCCCGTCTCTAGTAGCGATAACGGCAGTCCCGCTGGCCGGTCAGCGGGCTGGGGTCAAGGGGGCAGTGCCCCTTGAAAGAAAATTTTATTTTACCGCCTCTCATCATATGAGATTTTTCCCTTTCAAAATCCTTTTTTTTTTATTTTATTAGAACGTCAAAACAGAGCAGAACCGGTGCAAGTTTGGAAGCCAGAGCCGGCGCCAGCTGTTGTTTGGTTTTAAAAAAAAAAAAATTCAGAAACAATTTCTGGACATTGCGAAAATAGCACAGAGCCGGTGCCGATTTGGAGTCGGAGCCGGAGCCGGCGCTGGTTGTAGTTGGGAAGAGGCGATGATTTTTAGAAAATTTTCCAGAAACAATTTCTGGAGCCCTTATTTCTACAATAGTTTAGTGAGAACAATTCTCAGCATAATTTTCTGTTTTGAAGCTCAAAACAACAACCAATTTGTTAGTTTAAATAAAACAAAACAAAAAATTAAGATGACACGGAAGGCAGCAACACATGTTCAAGAAAACGTTTTTTTGTAAAAACCTTTTAGCACATAAAAAAAATATTTTTCGAAATATGCTGTAACTATTACACAACCATATTGTGCTACAGACCTAACCCACAATGCTCGAAACGATTTTGACTCGAGTGAAAACAAATTTTCCCAGTGAACAAAGTCATATACGAGTACATGAAATAGCTTTCACGCAAGAAACAATGTTTGCAAACCACATATATCAAGGCTCTGATACCACTGTTAGGTATTTCTCACGCATATCATATATGGCGCAGCAGAAAATAAAACGAGATACCATCCCAGGATCTGCATATATGTGGAAAACAAGACATAAAGAGAACAAAGGTAACAGCTTTTTACATTTCTTTGATCGTCTGAAGAACAAAATTTTTTCTTCTTCAAGTTTGAGGTGCTATCCAGCAATCCTTTTGATCAAACACATCGAGAGTTGAACATCCAACCACTATAATCACAGTGTGTGATTATCTTTAACAAAAATCTACACGGAGGATCACACTCAAACACTAAGATTTTCTATGCTAGCAGAAAACAACAATGGCGGCTAGGGTTCTTCTTGATTTTTAGAAAAATGAGAGAGAGAGAAAAGGAAGAGAATGTCATGTGTGCCCTAGGGTTTTGGAGGGATTTTCGTGTGTTTTTCAACTATGGAATTTTGAGCATATCTATTCCATATATTATATGAAAAAACTGCTGAAAAAACCTCAAATTGAGAATTCTAAAATAGTTAGAATTCCCTAATTGTAATTGGAAACATTAAGTTCTCACAATTACAATTTGGATCATAAATTATAACTAATTATAATTTGACCACAACTTCTATTTCTCGCAATTAACCCCACTATGTTATCAAATAACATCTTAAGTATATAGTCCTCTATTGTGTGATCTGTTAGGTTTCCCAGTTAATTGGTAGTGAACATGAATTAATCCAAACGTCTTTAAGATTAATAATCCATAATTAATTGAAATTAATCATATTAATTTAAATCAGGATTGGTTTATTAATTTATCAATTAATAAACCCATATTCTCATATCATGAGCGATATTTAGTAACACATCATGACCACCAAGAGTCCAAGAAGTCAAGTGGCTTGACATTAACCCTTCAATAACAAATTACAATGTAATTAACTCTTTTCACCATACAATAGCTCATTCACTTTGGAGCACGGAATTAGTGCCAATTCCCTCCAGAATATTAATTCTGACCCGAATATAATACTACTTGTACCAGGAACCCACTACTCTAGATGCGTATCAATTGGAACTGTTTCCAATACATAGTTACCTTGGCCAAGGACTTCTCGAGTAGTAATTTCTACAAGTAGCCGTGAGATATTCACCCCTACTATTAGGAGTGGTGAATCCTTTATTGACCCTCTTAAAGGCACGAAAAGCGGGAAAACACAGGGCACGTAGCGGTAACGAACATAAAAAAAAATGAAAAAACACAACAGGGGATTCCAGGATAGGGGCGGCGCCAACTTCGGTTGCCCTAGCCGGTGCTGGTTGCGCTCTGTCCAAATCTTGAGGTTTTAAAATTTTTACTTTCTCTTCTGGTTCTCAAAGGTGGCTGGACAGGAATGTGCGCAACCGGGGTAGGTGTGCTGGTAGAAGCCTCTGGTGCAATTCCTACAAGCCTCCTACTCCGCCTTTGCATGTATGTGAACGCTGAACTCTCGGTTTTCTAGTATATGGCCTGCCTAACTACCGTTTGGTGAACAACTAACAGGCTAGGAAATTTTTCTGGAGAGAGCGAAAGAGAGAGAGAGACGCCTGGCTTTTCACCGAGAAGAAGCTGTCTCAGAGAGTGTATGTTTTGTCACAACCACGTTGTTTCCAATCCTCCTGTTTAACCTAAATAAAACCCTAGGTTAAACTGGACTAGGTCATTGGACTCTTAGTTTAACCTTTCGGGCTTAATTAATTATTTTAGTTAGAACCAACTTAATGGCCCAACAAATAATTAATTTTTCCAACCCAAATAAACTAGTCCAATTAAATAAGCCTAAATCAGTTTAGTTCCAGGTTAATCTCTAATTATTCAAATAGGGCTAAAGCCCTGAATAATTAATTAACCTACTAAACTAATTTAATTAATTCTCTCTCTCCATGGACCTTTATTTTATTCTAATCCAATAATTAAATCAGGCTACTTAAATAAAATAAATTTCATTTAATTTAAGATCAATTCCTTAACCCGTATTTAATAAGGACTTACGGTCTATACTGGGGACTAAAAGACACATCGCATTGGCTACTAAAATGACCAAAATACCATTGCCATATAAATAGCTATATTTTGCATTTTAAATATTTTCTAATATCACCATAAGAAAATATTGACCCCAAGGACAGTGCTGCGTTAGCAAAGTCTCCGACCTATATATGTAATGACTAAAATACCCCTCTATACATCACCGTACATTCAGAGAGGAAGAATTGTACTAACACCTCTCTAAATGACATCTACCATTCTTCGGCCTCTAGTTTAATGATCCAAGACTTCCTGGATTGTTTCTGCTTTCCAAGGGAGCTACCCTAAAGCAAACATCCAAGTTATGTTTCCTAGGGCCTTGGATATTTAGATAATTCAAATAACCACAAGGGGCGATATAGTATAGAAACTATTTTATACAAGTTTGTCTTAACTAACTAGTCACACATACCCCATATGCAAGTATAATAGCCCTACAATAGAACCTCAACTATAGCATATCAAAGCATATACTTTCAGCTTTGTCAGACCACCAAGTCATACTCAAGTCATAGAGTAATAGTCCACGCTGTAGCAGTAGTAGTCTAGGTTTCTACCATATAGTACTTTTTAGAAACCACTACTACAGGTCCTATTCTACGTATTCGAAATACGCTTATGTCATGAAGTGAGTGGACTATTCACTGGCTAAAGGTAAGCCATTCCTTATTTAGAATTCACAACACAATAACCTAGACATGATGAGATTCCCATTCTCATCAATCGGTTAAGAACAAAAGTTTATGTGTTAAGTAACCTGTGATCTATACCTTTCTGTGAAAGACCTCCATTCACATGGACCACTTACTTAAATACAATGGATCTTTTCCAAACGTAATTATGTATAAATAAAATTGTAAATTTACAAACAATTTTTGAAAATAAATTCTTTTATTAAAATATTCGATTTTTACATCAGAAACCTAGTCTAAGAGGGCATACATCCCAACATTTCTCAACTACTTTTGTTTACCTCACAATGTACCCAATATCCATCCCATAAGCAGTCCTCGATTTGGCTCTAGAGATTGGAATCAAAGTGCAATGCTCAGCAAACAAAGTACCTTGGAGATCTCACGTTTAAGGATACTTGCACGTTTGCTATATTGAGATTATATCACTGGACTAAATAGTTATCCATATGATTATCTCATAGCTAGATCATCCAATGAGCTTGTTCCATTAATAAGCATCCATGTGTTAACTTTGAGTATCTCAATACTCACGGATATGAGAACCATTGCCTGATCAAATCAGGAAGTCTAACACATGCTAGTCTTAATGCATTAATGATGTCCAATCTCATTAATACTACAATTAGGGACTATTTAAATACTAACACTATACAGTGTAGTAGGAATCTCATATTATGATTTCTATCATGATTTTCTTAACACAGTGTTGTACTAGGGACTTTATCTAACAGTTATATTACACAAAAGTAATCAAAAGAAACTGTAAGATAAATAACACATTTTATTAAAATAAAATGTGTCATATATAATGTACAAGTGATTGCCTCAGGGCATAACACTAACAGTACTTTGATATACTATAGTTGAGGTTCTATCGTAGAGCCAATATACTTATATGTTGGGTATATGTGACTAGTTAGTTAAGATAGAATTGTATGAGATAGCTTCTGCACTATATTGCCTCTTATGACTGTTCGAATGATCTAAATATCCAGGGCCCTGGGGAATATGACTTGGATGTTTACTTTAGGGTAGTTCCTTTAGCAAGCAAAAATATTCTAGGAGTCGTGGATCATTAGACTAGAGGTCTAAGGAAGATAGATGTCTTTTAGAGAGGTGTTAGTACACTATTCCTCTCTAAACGTACGGTGATGCGTAGAGGGGTATTTTAGTTATTACACCTGTAGGTCAGAGGCTTTGCTAACGCAATATTGTCCTTAGGGTCAATATTTTCTTATGGTGATATTAGAAAATATTTAAAATGCAAAATACAACTATTTTTATAGTAGGGATATTTTGGTCATTTTAGTAGCTAATGCGATGTGTTTTTTGGTCATTGGAATAGCCCATAAGTCCTGATGCTTTTGGGTTGAGGGATTGGTCTTGTATAAAATGGATTTATTTTATTTGAGTAGCCTAGTTTATTTATTGGGTTAGAATAAAATAAAAGGTCCAAAAATGGAGAATTATACATTGGCCAATTTGGGTTATTTAATTAATTTAATTATTGAGCTTGTATTAGTCCAAGAATAATTAAATTGAATTAAAGGCTTAACCCAATGAACTGGGCCAAGGCTTGAGGTTTATATTGGTCCATTTTGGTTATTTAATTATTGAGCTTGTATTAGTCCAGGAATAAATAAATTGAATTAAAGGTTTAAACCAATGAACTAGGCCATAGGTCTATAGGCCTTGTTAATGGCTTAACATGACATGGGCTTTAGGGCTTCTCTGATTCTACCACCTCTGTTCGATTTTTGAATGCCCGAGTAATCGCCTATCATCAAGGAGTTGGGATTCAAGTGAACTGAGGTAGTTTTACACAAAACGTCGTTGTTTCCTCTAGCCCTTCTTCTTCTTCTCTTTGTAGACAGTGACCTCTGTGCTATTCAATAGCAAGAATAGAAGCACATTTTTTTTTTTTCTAATTAATGCTTAATAACATTTAGTTGGAAAAAGAAAAATCATTCTCTTCATCCTTAGCCTTCACCAAGCTTTTAGGCACGGGTTATATTCTAAAAGACTCGAAGCATTGTGTTGATGCCCAGACGGAGCTGACGACTTACGGGACAACAGCCTGAAGAAAGGATCACAAAACCAGCAGTGGTTCAGACAGGATCGCCGGTACCTCCTAGACAAACGATAAAGTGCAGAGGTAAGGGGAAAAAATGGCATTTCTGCTGCTCTACTTTTCAACATACTTTTGTGAGTTTCTATTTTTTACCGTGTTTACCTATACTAGGAACCACAAGAAGGGAAAGCACATTGAGAGAAAATATCACCTGATCCGAGATTTCATCCAGAGACGGGAAGTCGTGGTGGAACAAATTACCTCAGAGAACAATCTAGCAGATCCCTTCACCAAGCCTTTGGCTGAGAGAGTTTTTAGAAGACTCTTAGATGTTATAGGGGTGAGCACATATGGACTTACATAGTCTTAGAGTACAAGTAGGAGATTGTTGGGATGTATGCCCTTTTAGAGAAGGTTTCTAATGTCATTTTGACTTGTATTAATAAAAATTTTATTCTTAGAAATTGTGAATGGAGGTCTATCACAGTAAGGTATAGACCATGTGTTACTTACCACATCAACAATTGTTCTTAACCGAATGATAAGAATATGAATCTCATCATGATAAAGTTATTGTGATATGAATTCTAAATGTGGAATTACTTACTTTTAGCCAATGAGTAGCCTTTTTATTTCATAACCTAGGTGTATTTCGAATACGTAGAACTGGACCTGTAGTAGTGGTTTCTAAAAATATTATATGGTAGAAACCAAAACTACTACCGCTACAACGTGGACTTGTACTTTATAGCTTGAATATGAGTTGGTGGTCTGACAAAGTTGGAAATGTATGTTTTGATGTACTATAGTTGAGGTTTTATTGTAAGACTAATGTACTTGTATGTTGGGTATATGTAACTAGTTAGTTAAGATAGACTTGTATAAGATAGCTTCTATACTATATCGCCTCTTGTGGTTTTTTGAATAATCTAGATATTCAGGGCCTGGGAATATGACTTGGATATTTACTTTAGGGTAGCTCATTTGGAAAGTGAAAATATTCTAAGAAGTCAGGAATTATTGGATTAGAAGCTTAAAGATAGTAGATATCTTTTAGAGAGCTATTAGTAGATTTTTTTTCTCTCTAAATGCACGACGATGTGTAAAGGGGTATTTTAGTTATTTCACCTATAGGTCGAAGACATAACTAACACAGTATTATCCTTGAGGTCAATATTTTCGTATGGTGATATTAAGAAATAATTAAAATGTAAAATACAAGTATTTATGTAGTAGGGGTATTTTGGTCATTTTAGTAGCCAAGACAATATGTCTTTTTGGTCCTCAGAATAGCTCGCAAGTCCTAATTAATTTTGGATTGAAGAAATGGTCTCAGTTAAAAAGGATTTATTTTATTCAAGAAGTCTAATTTATTATTGGGTTGGAATAAAATAAAAGGACGAGAGAAATTAAATTAAATTTATTATCTAATTTAATTGGTTAATTAATTATTTAGCGCCTAAGTCCAGATTGAATAATTAGAAAATTAACCTAGGCCTAAACAGGATAAAAGGCTTGAATAATTATTTTTGTTTATTTAGGTTCATTTATTATTTACTGGATTATTTCTATAAGTCCAGAAAATAAATAATTAATATTTATTATTTTGGGCCCAAGAAAAATAATAAAAATAATTAATGACCCAATAGCCTAGACCAAAGGGTTTTTTAATTCACGGAATAGAACATTTTAGGCTAAACCAAATTTCTTCTGTTGATAACTTTCGGGTGTTTTGAAATATCAAAACCTCGGTGTTTTGTTATCAAGGATTGTGGCCGTGTATATTTTCAATATTCACTAAGACACATGTTTGTGAATAAGGAAAAAACCCCAGAAGCCTTTGTTATCTCTTCTCTTGTTGTTTCTCCCTTCTTCATCTTCTTGATTTTGCTAACTAATAGCAAAGAATCAAGAAGCTTTGAGACAAGTTTTTCCTGCCCTATTTGTTTCACCAACAAGAGATTAGGTGGTGGAATATTCTAAGATCCGAGAAGCTTTGGCATTCATGCAAATGAGATGAAGTAGGTGGATTGCGGATTTGAACCGAAATTATCATCACATCGTGAAGCTATCCTTGTTGTTTAGTTGAATTCTTCATAGTTAAAGCGATCATTAAACCGTAGAGGTATTAAATTTTTCCCTTCCACTATGTTTTGTGCTTTTATTTTTGGCCTCTATTTGTCTGTGCATGCATGGCTTCTATGTTATATTCGTGTTTTTCAAGCTTCACCATAATCATATAATTGATAAATAATTCTCAAAAGATCATAATCTTATTAACATTGGCATCTAATCTCTATATCAGTTAGTGTATCCATCAGGTATTATATTTAATCTCTACGGTAGGCTTTGTGACTTACCTCTTAGCAGTGCAGGATAATAGAGATCAAAAGGTGACTCCTTTGTTAATCGGGTTGAATTTGTTGGGAGATAGAAAATCCCCTTGCCGAGAGCTCCTAGGGTCTTTTTGTCTGATTAAGAGTGGATAGGAGAGAAGATCAGCCCCTTTATTTTTGGATTGATGGAGATGGAGACAAATGAAAGGTAGAGAGTAAGGTACTTACCTTAAGAAGACCTTGATCAATGGAGTCCTGAAATAACCAATCGTCGATAACTATCAAAAGGGCCGAAAAAGAAAGAAGAGTGCTTACTCAAAAATTTAATTCATATGTGACTGTGAAAGCCAAGAAAAATATTTAATAGATGAGAAAGCTATTGTTTTTCGGTTAATGTTCAGCTAGGGTGGCCATCTACTTTAGTAAGTGTTTGGTAGGTTTTTTGGTTGTGGGGTGTGTGGTTAAGGCAGCCGAAAATTCCAATGAATGCCTTAGTGTAGTTGTTTGGTTGAGTTGAAATTCTATCCAAGATTGGAGGTAGAAGTCTTGTAGTTTTGATAGAATAAAATTCTATCAACAAGATTCCTTGTTTCGGCCAATTAGAGAAAGAAGAAGGGAAAAATGTAGTTTATGTTTGTAGCTGGAATTTAAGTCTTGCTATTCAGTTAAGAGTAATAAAAGAAGGTGAATGGCAACTGGATTATTGAGAGAGAATTTAGGCGAAGAGTGGCCAAAATAATGAATAAAGGATTTACTGCTGGTTTCCCTTTGCTATTTCAGCCAAGAGAGGTTTATGAGAGAATGAGAGTGACCGAATTGTTGGAGAGGAAAAGAAGAGTTTTCATGGAGAGAAAAATTCTGATCATGAAAGATAATTCATAAGATATGTAGTGATAAGAATCACCCCTAGTTTCTAGGTTAAATCTCCTATACTTGAGGGATGTTTTTGCTCGGCTACCTTGGTTGAAGAAGAAGTGATTTTCTGTTGTAGTTTTGTTGCTATTGTTTGGTCAAGAAGAATAAGAGAAAACCGAGATAATTAGAGAGAGGAGTGGCCAGAATTTTGAGGAAGAAAAGGAGAGGTTTTGCTTGAGAAAAATTTCTGGTTGCTTAAGATAATAATGTAGAATTTTGACAAGGGTTTTGTGGTATTCCTAAGAGCTTTATAGGACCTAAAACACTTCTAATGATGTCAACCATCTTCTCCTATATGCGCTGCAAATGTATTCCTAATAAAACTAGGGAAAGCCTTTAGAAAATTGATTAATATGTACAAGATAAAAGCTGCATTTCTCTTTAGCTAAATCTGAAAATTTGAAATTGGAAGATTAAAGGAGGCTTTTCTCTTTTTAATATGTCAGCTGCAATTTTGTTGAAGAAAGCTGAGGATTTTCGGTTTAAAAAGGTTTGATTGGATGTTAATTTGCTAGAAAAAAATTTAAAGATAATCCAAATTCTTATAAGCTAATTATCCTTACTCTAAAATAATGAAATCCTTGGAGATTTAACTCCATTAAGGTGGATAAAATTGTTAAAGAAGATTTATACTAATAAATAGATTATATTGGAAGCTAAATTGCTAGAAAAGTAAATAATGGTAATTAGATTTTTATAGCTAATTATATCTAAACTCAAAATAATTAATTCTTGGTGAATTTTCCTCCCAAAATGGCAGCTGATATTCCTATTTCTAAGCTAGCCAAAAGTCCTAGGATATTTATAGGATATTCATGCTACAATTTAAAACACAAAATCTAATTTAGAAGCTAAAATATATTAAGTTTATAATAACTAAAAGATATTAGGGAATAATTAATGAGCATTACCATAGAAAGGAAAATATTAGTTTTATCAAAACTTCAAACTCCTATATTTTAGGAATAGAATCCAAGAGTGGTAGCTAAGGTTGGAATTTTGGTCCAAAGAAATAAAGAGGAAAAAGAGATGAATTTGATAGAATTAAGATTCGAACTCAAGTCACTAAGAGATAATTCTTAAGCCTTAATGCCTAGACCACAATAACACTTTTGTTAATAATTTCTCTAACAAACTCTCTTCACCTAAAACCCGAGCTTCTCATGTGACAAAAATTACTATGCTCACCATCAAATTTGTCAATCACACCCACAATATTCTTACTCACTTTCTAACTCATTATTCACACGTAAAATTCAAGTGCTAACATATATATACATATAAATGCACATAGTCAATAAGCACATAAACATGTAAATATATATATATATATATATATATATATATATATATATATAAATTCATATGCTATGTAAGATGCCATAAAATGCCCCTATTTCTCTTATAACTAGGGTAGGGTTATGCGGGATATTATATCCCTTTAAAGAAATTTTGGATTTTTCTGTCTCATCCACTCCTTAGTTTCCCATGTAGCATCTTGTGTCTCATGGTGCTCCCACAAAACTTTCATCATCAGGATTTACTTATTCTGTGTGTCTTTATATTCTGGTCTAGAATTCTCATCGGCTTTTCGACATAGCTTAGATCTGGTTGCAAAATTAATGGTTCCTCATTTAGTATATGGTCTAGATCATGATGATACTTCTTCAACTACGATACGTGAAATACATCATGTCTTCCTGTTAGTCCCTCAGGTAGATCCAATTGACAAGCTACTTGTGTAATTCTCTCGGAGATTGAGAATGATCCTAAATATCTTGGACTCAACTTCCCTCCTCTCGGATACCTTAGAATTCCTCTATTAGGTGTCAATTTAAAAAAATGTCTGATCTGCAACATGGAATTCCAATTCCGTTCTTTTATTATCCGCATAACTTTTTTGTCGACTCTGAGCTGCTTTTAATCTTTTCCTGATTACTCTTACCTTGTTCGTCATCCCCTAAATATTCACTTTGCTTGATCTGCTAACTTGTCCATCCTTTGTCCAACTCCAAAATAAAGGTACTTGGCACTTCCTTCCATGAAGAGCCTTATACGAAGCCATGTCGATTGATGTCTGGTAACTATTGTTATAGGCTAGTTCTACATAGGCTAAGCTTTCAATCCACTTGTCACTGCAATCTAATATACACACCCTCAACAGGTCCTCTAGAATCTGAATAACCCTCTCAGATTGTCCATTGGTCTGAGGAGAAGCTAAAGTGCTAAACTTCAATGTTGATCCCATAGATTCTTGAAATTTATTCCAAAACCTAGATGCGAATCTAGGGTCTCGATCAAACACTATACTTGATGGTACTCCATGTAATCTTACAACTTCTCGAGTGTTGGTTTGAGCCAACTTTTCTATCGAGTCCCTCAAATTTATTGGTATAATGTAAGTTGACTTGGTCAGGCGGTCCATCACTACCCAGATAGCATCTGTCTGTGTTTTAGCGATGGACAATCAAATAAAGAAGTCCACGGTTATATCCTCCCACTTCCTCTCTGGTATGTGCAAAGATTGTAGCATCCCTATTGATTTCTTTGCTCCGCCTTGACCTTTTGACAAGTTAGATAAGTTGTCACAAACTTTACCATATCTTTCTTCATGCCTGGCCATCAGTATGTTCTTTTTAGATCCTAAAACATTTTAAGCTTTCCCGAGAAGATAGCATACTTACTCTTATAGGCTTCTTCTAGTATCATTTTCCTTAATTTCGGATCCTACAGTACACATAACCGATTGTGAAACTCCTTCCTTATTAATTCAGGAGTCACTGCCTCCTCGCTTGACTTTCTTTTCTTTGAAAACTTGAAACTCAGTGTTGTCATGCTGAGCTTTACTGATCTCCTGCTTTAGTTCTTTCACCAGTCTCAAATTACTTGTACAATTTTTTTCCACTTGAATTTTTGTCTCTCTATCCAGTACCTCCTGAACCACCTCAACCTCTCACATTCTTATACTAACTATTTTCACCTTTTTGCTCATTGCGTTAGCTATAATGTTATCCTTTCATGGGTGATAGTTGATAGGGTACTTGTACTCCTCAAGAAACTCCATCCATCTTCGTTGTCTTAGATTCAAGTCTTTTTATGTGAAAATGTACTTGAGGCTTTTTTTTTTTATTAGTAAACACCTCATAATCTACTCTATATAGATAGTGTCACCATTTTTTCAAGGCAAACACTATAGCTGCCAGTTCCAGATCATGAGTCAGATAATTAACCTCGTGTGATTTTAGCTTTCTTGAAGCATCAGCTATAACCTTTCTCTCTTGCATTAGCACTACTCCTAACCCCTCATTGGCTATATTAGTACATGAAGCTTATGGCTTTTCCTCCTCTGGTAGGCTCAGCATAAGAGCTGTCATTAATTTTCTTTCGAGTTCCTGAAAACGATTCTCGTATTTTTCATTCCACACAAATGGTACATTTTTTTTTTCTCAAAAGCCGACTTATTAGGAAAGCTAAGGTTGAGAAATTCTTGATGAACTGTCGATAATACCCACCTAATCCGAGAAAACTTCAAATCTCTGTAATGTTTGACATGTTAGATTTGGGTTATAAAAATCATACAATTTTAAGTCCATCCCGAATCAAGTTTTAATTAAAATATTAATTCCCAAATCTCACATATGAGTAAGTATACCCATAATTAAGTATATTGGAGGGAATTAACAAGTATTGATCCTCAAGGAACAACTACTATTAATTACTTTTTATTCATTGTCTAATCAACCAAATAAAGTGATAAAGAATAAAGGTAAAATAAATATAAAAATATACAAAACTCTAGGAGAGTAAAACATGTAACTATATAGATACTCTTGAAGATATAACAATGAATCATTTAGCAATTATCACAATTAATTATTATCTTGGCATCGTAAAGGATTAATGTAGAATCCACTATCTCTTAATTAATTCAATGGACATCTTTGCCTCACTAACATAATTAAAAGATGCATAGAACACAAGTCATTGATAATTATCCCTATCTCTAGGTGATAAAGCCATGAAATCCATTAATTCCCCTATCTCTAAGTGAAATCAACAACCTTTGATTACTGAAGTTCTTGACTTAACCTCTCTTTCTCTCGTTAGTTAAGAAAATAAAATTAGAATTGAGTAATTAAATCTATCTCCTAACCTCTTTCTCAAGTTAATTAGAAGATTGGTCTAATCTCACCAGTTCAACACTGAAACAAATAATCAAATTCCAAGAATAGTAATTAATCAAGCAAAAGACTAAATTAATTTAATATCACAAATTCAAAAAATAAAATACAAATGCAATAAAAACATTGATCTCATCATTGTTCAAAGAAAAGGTAGACAAATATTTTAGAAAGAACTAATAGACAAGCCTCTTTTTCCTCCATTGAAAACTCTCTTGAAACAATGCTCCTTGAATGATGAATTCTTCTTCTAAATAATGATTTCAGTTTTTTTCCTTTAAATTCATATGTTTTCCATCCACTTCTCTTATTTGTATAGGCCTCATGGTTGCTAAAAAATACTCTAGAGAAGTCTTAGGCTGAGTACAAGTTGAATACCAAAAGATCTCTTTGGTACTTTCCAATTTCGAGTAAAAAAGAGTTAAACTACCTTTGAACCCGAATTGAACTTGCACCTGCTCAACCGATATAGGCCTGTACCGGTTCCATTTTGGAATACCACGATTTTCTGCATTTTCCTCTATTTTCCCCCAATTTTTCTAGAGCAAGACCGGCGCTGGTTGTTTTGTTCTGAGTATGATTTCATCAGTTTCTATACAAAATTATCAAAAACACTTTCTACAGTCCAAATATCAAATAGAAAGGGAGTTGGCTAGTTATAGAATAAAAAATATCATAAAATAACCTCAAATAATTAGGAAAATATTGATACATTTACACTCTATCACACTCCCCCACACTTGAGCTTTTGCTTGTCCCCAAGCTAACACTTAAGATAAGACAAAATAAAATCAAATATCTCAACACAAGTCCATGCATAATAAAGCCACAATTTCTTTTCAACGATGAACAAAGGCTCGTCATTCATTCATCCTTTTAAGAAAAACTTTTTCAAATTCATGTATAAAAACCAAATATCTCCAAGGCTCTCAAAGTTAAGTTAAAGAAGCTTATATTTAGTATAAGAAAATTATTCTATCTTTTAAGCTATAACATAGACAACGTAAATTATACAAGTCAAGTCATTACCCAACTTCAAGCATTATAGAATCAAATTCGCATAACCTCAACTAACAACATAAGGAAACAGTCCACTCTTTTTTCTTGAAGACTTAGGGAATTGATAGCTTCAAGTGAATGGCTTTCTCTTCATTCACCGTATTAGCCCCATTATAGCCATCATTTTTCTTTTTCTCTTTTTTTTTTCTCTTTCTTTGCTTTTCTTTTGCCTTCGAGATAGCCTCAACATAGTGCACTAAAAAATACTTGTTGTTTCTTTCCACATTGACCCCCTTTTCTGCATAGATCTTCTTCTTTTTGTTTTAAAAACAAATGAAAACATTTTTTTTCTCATTCATTATCACCATTTTTTTTTCTTTTCTTAGAGGATATGCACTTTTTCTCACTATCCTTATTCACAACTCAAGACTAAAGCAAATTTAAACACCATAAAACAAGAATTAATTAACAACTTTCCTTAGGTTTCATCATACCATCTATACTCAAACTTAAGAAATGGAATAACATTCAAATACTAAACAAAACTAAGGTTAACTTAAATTTTCAAAACTTAGCAATACTCAACTTAATATATAAGTTTACTTTAATAAAATCCAACCAATTGAATGACAAATTTGTATCCAAAAGAAAATTATAACCTCATTATGAGCAAACCAAGCCAATTTCATGCAAAAATTGAAGAAATTTTCCAGAATATCCCCAAGTATTCAAAATGTCAAGAAGTTTCAAAATATTAAATTGCTCCCCCACACATAAATTGTATAGTATCCTCAATGGCCCAAAATATAATAAGAAAGACTAACCAAGAGACTAAGAAAATTAAATGGGAGAAAGATAAGAAAAAGGGATGCTTTCCATAGTCATGAAATTCCACAGAAGAGTTGATATCTATCCAACGAGCATGTTTCCTAATAAGAGTTGAGTTACCTAAGCAAAATAAACAAAACACACAAAACTAGAAAAAAAAAAAACTAAACATAAAAGTAAAAGAAGAGAAAAATAGAAAATTCAAAACAAAATGATGGAAAAGCTCTTTTACAGGAGGGATTAAGCCTTATAAGGTGGAAATCGATACGATCCAAGCTGCTAAGGTCCTCTCCAAAATATTGTTTCAAATGATTTTTGTTGACCTTAAAAGTACCTTTCTCAGGATAGGATACTTTAATAGCACCAGATGAGATACCTTATGGAATAGGAATTGGCCAGACCATCGAGATTTAAGCTTTCTTGGAAAGAGTCTTAGGTGAGAGTTAAAAAATAAAAATTGATCACCTTTATGGAACTCACGGTTAGGTTGCAGCTTTTTATCATGCTATCTTTTCACCTTCTCCTTATATACCTTGGAGTTGTCATATGCTGCAGCACGCCACTCCTCCAATTCATCTAATTGAAACAACCTTCATTTTCTTGTAGACTCAAGATCAAAGTTAATAAGTTTAATGGCCCAATAGGCTTTATGTTTAATCTCTACTAATAAATGGCAAGATTTTCCATAAATCAATCTATATGGAGTAGTGCCCATGGGAGTCTTAAAGGTAGTTATATAGGCTTAAAGAGTGTATCCAATTTCAAACTCTAATTCTTTCTTGTAGGGGTGACAATTTTTTTCTAAAATTCTCTTGAGTTCCCAATTGACTACCTAAACTTAGCCATTTGTTTAGGGGTGATAAAGGGTAGCAAACTTGTGAGTGACACCTAAGTGTTTAAGAACTTTTTCCAATTGATTACTAGAAAAGTGAGTCCTCCTATCATTAATGAGCACCTTTGGTACACCAAATCGGATAAAAAGTTTTTAAAGAAATTTGACTGCAACCCCGTGCATTATTAGTGGGCAAAGCTTATGCCTTTACCTATTTAGACACATTAGCAACCGCAACTAAGATGCATTTGTTTCCCAAAAAAGGAGGAAAATGATCCATGAAATCTATCCTCCAACAATCAAAGACTTTACACACTTGAAAAAGTTGTAATGGCATCTCACTAGATTTAGAAATATTACCAGTATGTTGACACCTATCACAATTTTAAACAAACCTATGAGAGTTCTTAAATATGGTTGGCTAATAGAATCCAGACTCAAGTACTTTTCTTGTAGTGATGTTAGCTTGGTAGTGCCTTCTGGCAGATCCCTTATGGCAATATTGTAGAATACTTTTACCTTCTATAGAATCCATACACCTTCTAATAACTTGATTCGTGCAACACTTAAGTAGATAAGGATCTTCCCAAAAATAGTGCTTCACTTTAGAGAAGAATTTTTTCTTTTGTTGCGACATGAAATCCGGAGAAATAATTCCTACAACCAAGTAGTTAGCAAAGTTGGCAAACCAAGGAATTTGAGAATTGTTGCCCTCAAAAAGCATGAGTTGCTTATCTAGAAAGGTGTTATTAATCTCTTCTTCCTTTAAAGGATCTAGGTCGAGATTTTCTAGCCCAGACAAGTAATCCGTAGCCAAGTTTTCAGCCCCCTTCTTGTCCCTAATCTCCAAGTTAAATTCCTGCAATAATAAAACCCATCTAATCAATCTTGGTTTGGAATTATATTTGGTGAGAAGGCACTTAAGGGCAAAATCGTTAGTGTATACAATAACTTTAGATAAAACAAGATAATAGAGAAATTTATCAAAAGTAAACACTATAGCAAGCAATTCTTTTTCCATTGTGGTGTAGTTTTCCTGTGCTGTCGTTAGGTCTTGCTTGCATAGTTGATATGTTGAAAATGCTTATTCCTCATTTGCTAAGTACTACACCAACAATTTGGTCTTTTACTCCAAAATGAGGTCTTTTGCTATGATTGCTTACAATTTCCTTTCTATGGCCAAGAGTGCATATTCTAAGTACTCAGGCAAGTCCTTGAGTCACTACTGGAAAATGGCCGATCACCCACGGCAAATTCCGTAGCTAATCGACCAAATTTCGTGGCTGATTGATCTCAGCCACGGAACAGCCACGGAATATTTCGTGGTTGATTAATAAATTCCGTGGCTGATTTAATAAATAATAATTAATTTTTATTTTAATTTTAAAAAGTCATCAGCCACGGAACATGATCATAGCAGCATCCATTTAGTGTGGTCCACAACCCATTTCGTGAACTAAGCACACTTGATTGTAACCTTTAAATTAATTGAAGAATGTTTTAAGTTCTTTGAGAGTTGAACCCATGACCTCCCATATGAGAAGTTGAGACTTAACCAATTGGGCTATATCCAATTGCTTGGACATGTCTCTCTTTTTTTTTTTTTTTTTCATTTAAACCATTCCTAACATTCATTTTGTATTTTTTTTTAAATCTTTATACTATTACAAAATACAACAATTATATTCAATTTACTATGAAACCATATTATTCAATATAATAAATTATTTTGTATATTTATATAATTAAAAGTTTATATATTGTTAATTATTTTATCGTTTTTATCAAATAATTTTTTCAAATATATACATATATATATATATATATATAATATGCATGTATTGATATATGTGTGTATGTATGTATATATATATATTTATTTATATACATATGTATATATATATAATATTTATTTATATAGATAAATATTTATAAATATTTATCTATATTTATAAATATTTATAAATATATTTTTTAAAAATATATAAAATAAATATGAATTTTTATTTATATATAAATATTTATTTATATATATTTATAAATATTTATATTTAAATTTTTTTATATTTATATATAAAATATTTTTTATATATTTATATATAAAATATTTTTTATATATTTTCGTGGCTGATTCGTAGGAGATCAACCACGAAAAAAATCCGTGGCTAATTTGTGACTGATCAGCCACGAAAAGTTTTTAAAAAATTGATTATATATTGATAAAAGATTTTCGTGACTGATTCGTAGGTGAATAGCTACGAAAATGTCCGTGGCTGTTTTGTGGCTGATTCACCCACGAATCAGCTACAAAATCTTTTATCAATATATAATTAATATTTGATAAAAGCTTTTCGTGGCTGATTCAGTGGGTGAATCGACCACGAATCGACTACGGATATTTCCGTGGCTGGTCACCTACAAATCAGCCACAAAAAAATTTTAAAAAATTGATTATATATTGATAAAAGATTTTCATGGCTGATTCGTAACTGATCAGCCACGAAAATATCCGTGACTGATTCGTGTCTGATTTACCCACGAATCAGCCACGACATTTTTTTTTTATCAAATATTGATTATATATTGAAAAAATATTTTCGTGGCTGATTCGTGGCTGAATCAGCCACGAATATTTTCGTGGTTGATCACCTACGAATTAGCCACGAAAATCTTTTATCAATATATAATCAATTTTTTAAAAATTTTTGTGGCTGATCCGTGGGTGATCTCCTACGCCAGTTTTCGTGGCTGATTGCCTAGTTTCTAGTAGTGAGTTCTTACTCTAGTGGTTCATTAATGGAGGATATTACTTACCCCAAATTGCTATTCTCAATTTCCTCAAAATCTCTCAACTCAGTTACTTTATTTCGATCCCCCCAAATATGCAATCAAGTCCACAGAGCATTTAGTCAATGATTCTTGCACAAAACTAAAGATAGAATTATCAAGAATATCAATTGTAAAACAAGAATCATCAGAAGACATAGGATACTGGAAGCTTTTGTGAATTTGAATGGTGATCTCTTTATCTGCAACCCTAAGTGTTAACCTTCCTTCATGAATATCAATCAATACTTTGGCAATCCCTAGAAAAAGTCTTCCTAGGATTGGACTTTAGAATTTTCATCCATGTCAAGAATAACAAAATTCACACGAAATATAAATCTATCTACTTAACGAGCACATCTTCCATTTTCCTTCTAGGATATTTAATAGATCTATCTACCAATTAGATGCTCATCTTGGTCAGTTTAGGTTCACCTAGGCCTAGCTTTTTGAAAGTTTTATATGGCAAAATATTTATGTTAGCACCTAAGCCAGCTAACGTATTTCCAAATGTAAGACTACCAATAAGATAAGAAATAGAAAAACTCCTTGGGTCATTTTCTTTTTGTGGTAACCTCTTTTGGTCTTAGAAGATCATGGAGCATTCTTCATTTAAAACCACAGTGGATAGATCTTCCAATCTCCATTTGTTTCAAAGCATACGTTTAAGAAAATTTACATATTTAGGCATGTGTAGCAAAGCTTCACTGAGTAGGATATTAATGTGTAACTGTTTGAAGATTTTCAAGAATTTACTAAATTATTCATCTTTCCTGGCATTGTGGTGGGGGTAAGGGACTGATAGTTTAACAATTGGTGACTTTTCATTCATATCGGCTGGCATCCAGCGAGGAACCAGTACCGGTTCAGTTTCTTGGGCTGGCACTGATTCTATTCTATTTTTCAATTCAGAAGAAAGCCAGTACATGGTCTCTATTTTGAACTAGTGCCGGGTTAAATTTGTTGCTATTGTGAGCTCTTTCCCACTTTTTAGAGTGATAGTTTGAATCTTCCTGTGTATTCGCCCCTGTAGGAATCAAAAGTAATTTCCCTTGTAGTTCTATCACCAAATTAGTTAGATACCAAATTTATTTTTCCATATTTCGAAGCATGGTCTCAAAATTCTTAAGGGTTTCATCTATCTTCTGGAATCATGTGGTTACAGCTGTTACACATTTTTCTAGCACTGTTTCCAGAACATATGTGTTTGATTGTTGAGGTACTAGCTTTTGAGGAGTGTAAGGGGTCTGCCCTTTGTTCCTCCATTCTAACTTAGCCATATTATCTGCATATAAAGCTCTTATTAGTTTCATGACTACATAATATGGTCAATTAAGTACAATTAGTATACACGATTCAACACTTAGCACATAAATTCACATATTACATAAATATACAAAGTACAGGATATAGCACCCATTTACACACATAACATATTTACATATTTACATATAGATATATAAACATGGCCAAATCAATGAATTTCAAGCTTTCATGATATTGTTCCCTAGTAACGGTGCCAAAAACTTGATGCATTAGATTTAGGTTATAAAAACCATACAATTTTAAGTCCATCCCTAATCAAGTTTTAATTAAAATATTAATCCCCTATTCACACATATGGGCAAGTATGCCCCCCATTAAGTATAATATAGGAAATTAACGAGTATCGATCCTCAATGAACAATTACCGTTAGTTACTTTTCATTCATTATATAACCAACCAAATGAAGTGATAAAGAATAATCTAAAATAAAGATAAAAAATGTACACAACTCTAGGAGAGTAAAACATTTAGATCGATAGATACTCCTGAAGACATGACAACGAATAATTTAGCAATTATCACAATTAATTATTATCTTTGCACCATGAAGGATTAATGTAGAATCCACCCTCTCTCAAGTTATGGGTTCACTATCTCTTAGTCAATTCAATAGACATCTCTGCCTTACTAACACAATTAAAAAATGTATAGAACACAAGTCCTTGATAATTATCCCTATTTCTAGGTGATAATGACATGAAATCCATTAATTCCTCTATCTCTAGGTGAAATCAACAACCATTGATTACTAAAATTCTTGACTTAACCTCTCTCTCGAGTTAGTTAAGAAAATCAAATTAAAATTGAGTAATTAAAGCTATCTCATAACCTCTTTCTCAAGTTAATTAGAAGAATGGTCTAATCTAATCAATTCATCACTAAAACAAATAATCAAATTCCAAGAATAGTAATTAATCGAACAAAACACTGAATTAATTCAATATCACAAATCCAAAAAATAATATTCAAATACAATAAAAACATTGATCTCATCATTATTCAAGTAAAAAGAATACAAAGGTTTTTTGAAAGAATTCATAGACAAGCCCTCTTCTTCCTCCCTTGAAGACTCTCTTGAAATAATACTCCTTGAATGATGAATTCTTCTTCTAAATAATGATTTTAGTTTTTTTTTTCTTTGAATTCATAAGTTTTCTATCAACTTCTCTTGTTTATATAGGGCTCTTGGTTGCAAAAAAATGATCTAAAGAAGTCCTAGGTCAAGTACAAGTTGAATACCAAAAGATCTCTTTGGTACATTCTAATTCTGCACCAAAAAAAAAAAAAAAAAAGAAGAAGAAGAAGAAGAAGAAGAAGAAGAAGTTAAATCGCCTCTAAACCGGCGCCTGCTCACCCGATATGGGCTGGCACCGGTTCCATTCTGGAATACCATGATTTCTGCATTTTCCTCTATTTTCCCTATTTTTCCAGAGCAGGATCGGTGCTAATTGTTTTGCTCTGGGCTAGCGCCAGTTCATGACTGGAAATTCGTCGTTTTTACTCCAATTTCATCAATTTCTGCACAAAATTATCAAAAATACTTTCCACAAGAAAAACATCAAATAGGAAGGGAATTGGCTATTTATAAAATCAAAAGTATTACAAAATAACCTCAAATAATTAGGAAAATATTGATACATTTATGCCCTATCAATGTTCACTGGTTGCTTCCAATTCTTAACTACTTCAACTTTTGCAAGGTTTATTTTTATGCCATTTTTGGATATCACATGACCAAGGAATGATACCAAGTATAGCCAAAAGTCACACTTGGTAAACCTAGCAAAAAGTTCTCTTTTTGTTGGAACATATTAAAGGTTTAAAGGGGGAAGCAAAGCACGAAGTGGAAGTAAAAAAACTGAAAATTGAAAAACAAGAAAATCACAGACCGGAGCCGGCGCCAGTTCTGGCTGCCTAGCCGGTGCCAGTCACGACCTGGCGAGACTTCAAGGGAAAAATCTTTTACCTCTTTTTCTCGTTCTCAGAATTGGCTGGACCGAAATGTGTAGAACTAGGGTAGATGCACTAGTAGAAACCTCTGATGCGATTCTTGCAAGCCTCTCACTCCGTCTGTGCATGTATATGAATGCCAACCTCTCGATTTTCTAGTATATGGCCTGTCTAATCCCGTTTGGTGAACAACTCACAGGGCTAAGGAATATTTTCGAGAGAGAAAAGGGCTGTGTTTTTCCTCACATCAGAAGAAGAAGAAAAAAAAAAAAAACAACATTGTTTTCTTAACCCCAAGAAAAGTCAAAACCACGTCCTCCTTTATTCTTCTGTTTAACCTAAATAAAACTATAGGGTAAACTGAACTGGCCCATTGGACTCTTAGTCTAACCTTTTGAACTAAATTAATTATTCTAATTAGAACCAAATAAATGGCCCAATACATAATTAATTTTTCAGCCCAAATAAACTAGTCCAATTAACAAGCTTATATTAGTTTAGTCCTAGGTCAATCTTTAATTATTAAAACTGGGTCAAAGCCTTGAACAATTAATTAACCCACCAAACCAATTTAATTAATTCTCTATCTCCATGGACTTTTATTTTATTCTAACCCAATAATTAAATCAGACTACTTAAATAAATAAATTTAATTTAATTTAAGACTAATTCCTTAGCCTGTATTTAATTAGGACTCACGGTCTATACTGGGGACCAAAAGACACATCACTTTGGCTACTAAAATGACCAAAATACCCTTGCCATATAAATAACTGTATTTTTCATTTTAAATATTTCCTAATGTCACCATAAGGAAATATTGACCCCAAGGATAATGCTGCGTTAACAAAGTCTCCGACCTATAGGTAAAATGACTAAAATACCTCTCTATACATCATTGTATATTAGAGAGGAAGAAATGTACTAACACCTCTCTAAATGACATCTACCATCCTTAGGCTTCTAGTCCAACAATCCACGACTTCCTGGATTGTTTTCACTTTCCAAGAGAGTTACCCTAAAGTAAACACCCAAGTCATATTTCCCAGAGCCCTGGATATTTAGATCATTCAGATAACCACAAAGGGCGATATAGTATAGAAACTATCTTGTACAAGTCTGTCTTAACTAACTAGTCACACATACCCAACATGCAAGTATATTGGTCCTACGATAGAGCCTCAACTATAGCATATCAAAGTACAAGCTTCTAGCTTCGTCAGACCACCAACTCATACTCAAGTCGTAGAGTACTAGTCCACACTGTAGTAATAGTAGTCTATGTTTCTACCATATTGTACTTTAAGAAACCACTACTGCAGGTTCTATTATACGTATTCGAAATACACTTATGTCATGAAGTGAGTGGACTACTCACTGGCTAAAGGTAAGCCATTCCCCATTTGGAATTCATAATATAATAACTTAAACATGATGAGATTCCCATTCTTATCAATTGGTTAAGAACGAACGTTTATGTGTTAAGTAACCCGTGATCTATACCTTGCTGTGAAAGACTTCCATTCACATGAAGTACTTACTTAAACATAATGGGCATTTTTCAAATGTAATTGTGTACAAATAAAATGAAAATTCACAAATAATTTCTGAAAATAAATTCCTTTATTAAAACATTCGATGTTTACATCAGAAACCTAGTCTAAGAGGGTATATTTCCTAACACATATGCCCAAAATGTACTATGTATTTCTATATTTTGAAAATTAATAAATGTTTCATTCATTAATGGTTATTTGTTTACATATATTCACACATTAAAGGTCTAAGTATGTTAGTAAGTAATCTACGTGATTGGGTTGTGCTTTCATAGTAAAGTGTAGATTATGAACTACTAACACATAAGCGAAAAATTATTCTTGATTAATTGATGAAGCTGGGTACATTATCAAGGTTTAGATTATTACACTATGTTTTCTAAATGGAGAATGGTTTACTTTTAACTAGTGAGTAATCCACTCACACCAATGGTGTAAGCATATTTGGAATAAGTAGAATTGGACTATGCAATAATAATCATTACCAAAGTACTAAAATAAATAAAGATTGGCTTATCGTAGCTACTGCATGGATAGGCACCCTAAAACTTGAGTGTAAGTCAGTGGTCTGGTGAAGTTGGACTTGTACATTTTGATGTATGTTGGGTGAGGTCTTATCACGATGCCAATAACTTTGTATGTTAGGTGTATGACTCTAATTAATTAAGCCAAATTTGTACAATAGGGTTTGTATACTTCATTATGTGAAAAAATTACCCTTTTGTGATTGTCCGAGATAATCTAATAATCCAGGGCCCCGAAAAACATGACTAAGTATGCACAATTTTGGATAGCTTCCAGTGATAAGTGGATACATACTAGAAGTTGTGGATTATTAGACTAGTTATCAAAGGATGGTAGATGTCACTGAGAAAAGTGTTAGTACTATTTTTCTATCTCAATGACGGATGTTACGTAAAGTGGTATTTTCATCTTTACACCTTTAGGTCAGCAACACTACACTTGCAATATTATTCTCGGGGTTAATATTTTTATATGGTAATAAATAGAATATTTAAAATGATTAAAATACTACTATTTGTTAGTAGGGGTATTTTGGTCATTTTAGTAGCCAAGAATAATGTCTTTTAGTCCTCAGAGTAGCTCAAATAACCTTAGTAAATTTATTTACTATATAGGCTTATTGGGTGAATTTATTATTGGAAGAATTATTCTAGGAGTTCAATTAATTATTTATTTGTGCTAGAATAATTAATTGGGCAAATTTAATTAATTACTTTATTAATTAATTGTCTTGAATAATTTAATATTAGGCTCAAGTGGTTTAATTAATTAATAAGAGTACTAATTTTATTAATTAGTTTATTAATTAATTATCTTGGATAATTTTTTATTGGGCCCAAGTGGATTAATTAATTAATAAGAAAGCTATTTAATTAGTCATTAGACTAATTAATATTAAATGGCCCATCAAGTTTTTGATAAAGCTGCCATGTGCAAAGAAAAAAAATAGAACCGAAAAGAAAAAAAGAAGGAAACGCAGCTTTGTTTTTTAAAAGAAAAAAAAAGGAAAGTTCATTTTATTTAATAGGCATCTTATGTGTTGTGGAGTATGTTGACTGAATTCCAAATTGAAAAAGTAGCTTTTGGTAGTTTTCCTTAGAAAAACAAAAGCTATCATTTACTTTGGTTTTTCTTTCGTTTTCTTAACCATTTTTAGCTCTTCCATTTTGTTCCAAGTTTTCTTCACCCTAATTCTAGTTTCACTGGTAGAGGTCTATAGTGGTTAGAGAATACTCTGGAAGGTCAAGAGCTAACAAATGTGGTAAGTATTTAACGTGAAGGAGCTAATGGTTAGCTGATGTTCTCACAAAACAAGTAGACATTCTTATTCAATAAGCACCGTTAAACTCGAATCCAATTCTGGTTATTAAAGTTAATCGCCCTAGAAGTAAGTATTCCTAGACTTTGACTCGAAAAAAATTTTAATTTTCTATCTTTCACTATGTATTTAATTTTCCCGTGATTCTTCAAGTGGCATCAGAGCCTGGTTAAATCTAGGAGCATGCTTAGGGTTAATAACTAAAAAAGGTGGTTCATTTACTAATAAAAATTATAATTTTTGTGATTGTATGGATCCCTCATAATTTTTTATATGGGTAGATTTTGTGCATGCCTCACGTGTAGAGGCATAGGCACCTGTGATTTAATTTTAATTGTTTTCGTAAAAATTGTGTACACCTCGTTTTGAAAGGCATAGGTGTTTAAAATTATATTTCAATTTATTTACATATTCTGTTATTAAATGGTGCTAGGAGAAATGCCTGAAGAAAATCCCTAAAGAGAAACATGAAAACAGAAGAAAAACGGAGGTAGAATGAAAAAGGACAACCGCGGGTGGCTTCTCGCTAGCTGCGCACGGCTTGGGAATTTTTGCTTTCCCAAGCTACAGCTAGCCCAGGTGCATTGGTGAGAGGATCAAGGCTTATACAAAGCCTCCTAAGGCTGGGGCTTAACTTGGTACGTCAGTTCATGGGTTGTTGGCTTTAGGTTGTAGGTTACCGTTTTGGGCCTTCGAAAGTTTATTTTTTATATTTTTTGTAATTTCTTTTTCTCTTGGAGCTCATATCACACAAGGTTTTTTTTTTTTTTTTTTGCAATGGTTTATTTATTGTGATAAATAATTTTGTATGAAAATGGTTAGTAAAGGGGAACCACCATAGGATTAAATAAGATCATTTTAATTTTTGTTATTATTATGGTGTTAACCCATTATTTGGTCACATAAGAGTTAAAGGTTAAAAATAACATGTAAAAAGTTTATTTTCAGTGCATGCCTATTTTATTTAATTTTGTGATCACATGCACAAAGGTTTTTGAGAAATTAATTTTTCTCTAGACAAAACAATTAAGGAAAACATTTTTAAATTGGAACTATGTAATTTAAAAATAAGTTCATGGTTTATTCTTCCAAATGTTTTTATTCTTGACATGGAGAATAATTTTGAATTTGGGCATTTTAAATTTAGTTCCTAGAAAATGGTTATAACTTAAGTAGTGAAATAAAAAATTCATAGTTTATTTTCTTAAAGGGTCTTATCCTTCACATGGAAAATAATAGTTGAATTTTTGGGTTTTCACTAAAGTTAATAAAAACCAATTTATTTTTAAAGAAGCTTTTTTTCTTAAAATCTATTTTTCTCAAAAGATTAAGTGGGAGAGGGATTCCAACAACCCCACGGCTTCCATCACGGATTACTATTAGAGATTGTGGTTATCCTCGCATCATTCTGAGTATGACCCCTTATAGGATGGATTTTTACGAGAATCTAGAACTAACGGAGGAATTATAATTAAAGTATAGGATAAGTAGTAGTGTCGGCCGGCCTATTGTTGGAGACATTAATGTTAGATTATCTGTAAGTGGTGAGAGTAGTGGCCATCCTATCTATGGAACTATTTCTGGATCATTACCTATTAAGAAAGTTTAATTTGTGATAGTTATACACTTAACTTAGAAAATTGTTAACCTTCCTGTGAAGCTCTGTCAATTTTTCTAAGAGCCAAATTGTTTATATTTTTTTTATAATGGTTTTAATAGGTTAAACATATCATGGAAATAATATGATGTTTTAAATGTGCATTTTATATATGTTTTTCAAAACAAACATTTTTTTGAATGAAGTTTTTTTTTTTCCAATCAACAAAAATGTCTGGTTTCAGTCCTTTGTCCATTATTTCTCAAAGAGAAGAAGTTAACTGCACCAAATTATGTGGACTGGAAAAGGAATCTGAACATAGTGCTCACTGCGGAAGAGTACAAGTATATTCTGACAGACCCTTGTCCTGAAATTTGGGAAGATTCCACGGACAGAATCATGAGGCAGAGAAGGCATAGAGAAAAGTTGACGAAATATCTTGATGCTATATGTTAGATTCCATATCCAATGTTCTCTAGTCAAAGCACAAAAATATGCCTACTGTATACGACATCGATGTATTATTGCGCACCATGTTTCCTGAAAAGAGCCGACCTACAAAGCAAGAAGCTCTTAGAGCAATCATGAACACTAAGATGGCTGAGGGGCCATCAGTTTGCAAGCATATAAAAGATGATTGCTCACTTCAAGAAAGTCGAGGTCCTAGGGGCAATGATTGATGCTAATAGCTAAATTGACATGGTTCTTGAGACTTTACCAGATTCGTATTCTCAATTCAAGCTAAATTATAGTATGAATAAGTTGAATATGTCTTTGACTGAGTTGATAAAAGAACTTTAGGCTACTGAGAAAATCATAAAGCCTGCGTAAAAGGTTTTGACTACTTACTTTGGACCATCTTCTAGGACTAGGGCCCAGCTAAAGAAGTGCAAGAAGAAGAAGGCCCAAAATCATGTAGAGGCCTAGCCCAAAGCATCCAATGTTGGTCCATCTAAGCCCAATGCTAAGCCCAAGGGCAAGTGTTTCAAATGTGGCAAGAAAAGACATTTCAAAAAAAATTGCCCGGACTTCTTAGCCAAGTCCTCCTCAGGTATTGCTCTTTACTTATAGTCTATTTTGATGGTTGGATCATCATCGACTTGGATTGTTGACTCTAAAGCCACTGACCATATCTGTAACTCTTTGCAGGGGTTCATTAAGATAAGTTGACTTAGTAGAGGAGAGCACATACTTGGAGTAGATAACGGAGCACAAGTGTGGGCTGAAGTAGTGGGAGACTTGGAGATTTTATTTGATTGTATTAGGATTTTAATTTTAAAGGATATTTTATATGTTTTCAGTTTTAATAATTTGATTTCAATTTCTAAATTGGTTAATCAAATATATTATATTTCTTTCTGTTTTGGTATTTCAATAAGTTGAAATGGAAATATTATTTGTTCTAGAACTATGTATGGGAATCTTTTTTATATTAATCCTATTAATTGTCAAATAAGTAATACTCAGACGAAATCTAATAAAAACAAGAGAAAGGCCACATAAAATAACTCCTATTTATGGCACTTAAGATTAGGACATATAAATCCTAATTAGATTAAGAGGTTAATCTAAAATAGGGTTTTTGGACTCATTAGAATTGGAAGAATGGCCTTAGTGTGAATCTTGTCTTAAGGGTAAAATAACCAAAAAGTCCTTTACTCAAAAGGCGGAAAGGGCCAAGGAAATATTAGAGTTAGTTCATACTGATGTTTGTAGTCCTATATCTTAACCAGATAGAGGAGGTTATAATTACTTTATCACGTTCACAGATGATCACTTGCATTTAGGTTATATTTACTTGATAAAGTGCAAGTCTGATTCCTCTGATATATTCAAGGAGTTTAAAGCTGAGGTGAAGCATCAAACAGATAAACTAATTAAAAAGCTAAGATCAGATCGTGGTGGAGAATATCTTATTGGTGAATTTAAGGACTAATTGGCACAACAGGGTATAGTATCTTAGCTGACTACACCTAGGACTTCCCAATAGAATGGAGTAATTGAAAGAAGAAATAAAACATTAATGGAAATGGTCAGAAGCATGATAAGTCATGCAACTCTTCCTATTTGTTTTTAGGGATATGCTCTGAAAACAACAATATATATTTTGAACTTGGTGCCTTCTAAGTTAGTACCGAGGATACCGTATGAGATGTAGACTGGACGAAAGCCTAATATAAATCATCTCAAAGTATGGAGTTGTCCAGCTTATGTACTAATTAAAGGAAGTAAGCTAGATCCAAGATCAGAATTGTTCTGCTTTGTAGGGTATCCAAAAGGAACAAGAGGTGGATACTTTTATCATCTCCAAGAGCAAAAAGTACTTATTAGTACTCATGCTAGGTACTTGATGTGTATCCACTAAGGTTTCGAGTAATGTGGAATTGAAAGAGAAGTTGATTGATGCATCAAATTGTAGATCCCAGTTAAAGAAACAAAAGAGACATAACTAGATGTTCCCATACAGACTAAGCAATGTCATAGTCGGAGGATATCTAGGTTTCCTGGGAGATGGACTGGAGAGGCCTTTGAGATAGTCTCCGACTATCAGGAATAAGATCCTACTAGATACGATGAGGCCATTGTTGATATTGATACGAACAAATGACAAACTGCAATGGATGCTGAGATTGAGTCTTTGTACCTCAATCAAGTCTGGGATCTTGTTACTGCACCTGAAGAGATTAAACCCATAAGGTGCAAGTGGGTATACAAGAGAAAGAGAGGTGCAGATGGAAAGGTGAAAACTTTTAAAGTAAGGTTGGTTGGAAAATGTTATACTCAGAGAGAAAAGATCAATTATGAGGATACCTTTTCACCTGTTGCCATACTTAAGTCCACACGCATTCTCTTGGCAATCACATATCATTATGACTGTGAGATATAGCAAATAGATGTCAAGACTACTTTTCTTAATTGCTATCTTAGCAAAGATATCTATATGTCCCAGCCTAAAAAATTTATTTTGAAAGGCCATGAACATATGGTCTGCAAGCTTAAGAAGTTTATTTACGAACGTAAGCAAGCATTGCGAGCATGGAACATGAGCTTTCATGAGATTGTAAAGTCTTATGGTTTCTTACAAATGTAGATGAACTATTTGTATGTAGAAAGTCAGATGGGAATAATGTGTCCTTTATGTAAATGACATTCTACTCATTGAAAATGATGTAGGTATATTATCATCTATAAAGGTTTGGCTATCAAGTTAATTTAGCATGAAGGATATAGTAGAATCTAGCTACATTCTTGGTATTAAACTTCTCAGAGATAGGAAGAAAAGAATGTTAGGCTTATCCCAATCAGCTTATATTCACAAGATACTGGTTAGGTTTAGCATGGATCAGTACAAAGGGGTAATCATACCCTCTAGGAACGGATTGACCTTATCTTCCAAAAAGTGTCCTAGGGCACAAGATGAAAATGAAAGGATGAGTAGGATTTCCTATGCTTCGATAGTGGGAAGTTTCATGTATGCCATGCTTTGTACTAGGCCAGATATTTGCTTTGCAGTTGGCATGGTTAGCAGGTATCAGTCAAACTTTGAGAAAGAACGTTGGCAAGCTATAAAGTATATACTCAAGTACCTAAAGGGAATGATGGATTATATACTAGTTTACAGAGCTGATGACTTAGTTCCTACTAGTTACACAGACTCAAATTTCCAGACAAATAAAGATAAAAGAAAATTCACTAATGCATATGTCTTCACTTTGTCTGGAGGGGCTATTTCATAGAGGAATATCAAGCAATATTGTATTGCTGATTCTACAATGGAAGCTGAGTATGTGGTAGTTTCAAAAGCTTCTAAAGAAGTGGTTTGGCTCATAGAACTTGGAGTTGTGCCATACATGGTCAGGCCCATAACAATATATTATGATAATTTTAGAGCTATGTCACAATGTAAGAAGCTAAGAAACCATAGAAAGGATAAGCGCATTGAAAGGATGTATCACTTGATCCGAGCGCTCATCCAGAAATAGGAGATAATGGTTGATTAAGTTTCCTCAGTAAAAAATCATGCGAACCCATTTACCAAGATTTTGACAGAGAAGATGTTCAAAAGACACTTGGACGTCATAGGGGTAGGTGCATATGGACTATCATAGTCCATTTATTGCAAGCGGGAGATTATTGAAATATATGTCCAAAATGTATTGTGTATTTTTGTTTTTTAGAAATTAATAAATGTTTCATTCATTAATGGTTGTCTAAATACATATATTCACACATTAAAGGTCTAAATGTGTTAGTAAGTAATCTACGTGATTGGGTCGTGCTTTCACAGTAAGATATAGATTATGAGTTACTAACACACAAATAATTGTTCTTGATTGATTGATAAAGTTGGACACTATATTAAGGTTTAGATCATTATATTATTGATGCATAAATTTTGGGTGTATAAAAATCATTAAATTTAAATCCATCTGTTAGTCAAGTTTTAACTAAAACATTAATCCCAAAATACACATACAAGCAACTATACTCATTGCAAGCATAGTATAGGGAATTAATGAGTATCGATCCTCAAAGGAACAAGTACACACTAATCACTTTCATTCATTGTTTAACCTATAAACTAGATTGGTAAAGAAATCAAATTCAAATTCAATATAAAATATACATACAACTCATGGAGAGAAAAACATGTAATTAAATAGTTATTCTAAAACACATGACATGAATCATCTAACACTTATCACAACCAATTATTTTCTTAACATAATGAAGAAATATAAAGTAAAATTCAATCGTTTCCCAAGTCATGAATTCGTTTACATAAACTCCACTTCTTTTCCAATCCATAGAATTACTATCTCTTGATTAAATTAGTAGATTTTCCAATCGCACTAAAACAACCAAAAGATGCATTAAACTCGATTCCTCATAAACATAAAATAAGCTAATGACCCTATGCTCTAGGCGAAATTAACTAATCATTGATTAATTAGGTTCTTTAATCTTAACTTCGTTTCACAAGTTCGTTAAGATTTAACAAATATGAAATCAATGCAATAAATTTCTAACATCGTTTCCCAAGTCAATTAGAAGAAAATACATCAATAATCAATGATAATAAGTAATCAAATACTAAGGAAAATAATTAATTAATCAAAGATAAAATAAATTCAAAATCATAAATCTAAGAATAATATTCAAATACAATTAAAGAATTAAACTCATTATTGTTTAGGAAAAAGAAAACAAAGGAAAGAGATAAATACTTATAGACAAGCATTTCAATTTCTAATGAAAACTCCTTCCAAAATCAATACCCTTGAGTAATTTCTCTAGAGAAAATATTAATGGTACACTCTAAAATATTTTTCTAAGGATCCACATTGTGCACCCCTTTTTCCTACATAATTAGCCTTATTTAGAGGCTTACAAGTTTCCTAAAAATTCAAAAGAAAGAAGACCTAATTTCCAATGAGAATTCTAGAATTAATTCGAAAATCCACTGCCTTAATTTGAGAAAGAATTAGGCACTCTATTTCGTTGTCATTTTGTATTGAAGCTATCTTGCGGAAACTAAATTGAACAAAAATTGATGACGAGCCGCGACAATTCCCTTTGAATTTGCCTGAAGTCAAGTGAATTAGATGCCAAACTGTTGCCATTTTTCTTGTTGAAGTCGACTTAATCGAGCCACTATTGAAGACCGAGCCATTGAAACTGTCCAAGCCATTCTTCTTTTGTTGTCAGCTCACTTGAGTCGAGCTTCTCTTCTATTGAGTTGCTGAAGTTTTCCTTCTTGTTGCAATTGGTTCACCCGAGCCAATCTTTGTTTTCTTTGGCGAGCCGTGTAGCCGAACCACTTGAGCCTTGTCTTCTTATGTTGCATCCTCCCCAAGATGCTACACATCCTCCCCATGATGTGTTTTCTACCTTTTTCCTTTTATCTTTGTTTTGTTTTGTTTGTTTCTTCCAGTGACCCATCGAATGCATTTATTTCTTTTATTACTTTTGTCTTTTGGTGAAGCCGACCGAGCCACGGCTTCCACGCAAGCACTTTCTATTTTTTTCTTCCTTCTTTTACAATTCCAATTTTTGTTCCTCTGTTTCGCTCCTCTGGCTTTTCCATTATGTTCTAGACTAGGCCCCGTGCCAGGTCCATCTTCTTAGCCTGGTGCTAGGTTTGCACTAGAAAATTATTCAATTCTCCTCCGAATTCACCTATTTTTGTATAAAATCACTGAAAAATATTTTTATAAGTGAAATATCAAATAGGAAGGAATATAACTAGTTATTGTATATAAAATATCCCCAATAACTAGGAACATAGTGATGATTTTAGCTCCTATCACATACTCTCCACATTTGAACTTTTGCTTGTTCCTAAGCAAAGTACCTAACAAAGAAAACAATCCAATCTATTTCCTCTCACATTTATCCATAACAAAGCCATAATTTCCTTTCCAGCATTAGATATAAATTTGTCATTCATTCAATCCTTTTAAAAAAATCTTTTTAACTCATGCATTAAATTAAATATATCAAGACTCTCAAAATTAAGTTAAACAAGTTTATACTTTAGCCTAAGAAAATTATTTCACCCTTCAAGCTAAGAAATAGATAATACAAATCATATAGGTCAAGTTGTTTAAGCACTTCAAAACTCATAGAATTAAAATTTGCACAACCTTACATAGCAAAATAATGAACACTCAATTTTTTTTCAATGCTTCTTTCAACACTCATTTTTTTTTTTTTTAATGACTTACGGAATTCATAGCCTCAAAAAAGTGGATTCCTTTTCACTAATCGTATTAGTCCCTTTATAGTCATTTATTGTCTTTGCTTTTCAGGAATTAGCCTTAAGAAAGTGTGATGCTTCTTGTTTCTTCTCTTCCACTAACCGTATTGGCCCCCTTAAGCATTGTGTACAAGTGAGATTAGCAATCAAAAAAGCATTCTTTTTCAATGAAATAGATAAATTGTTCCACACATTTTTTTTTTCTTATAGAAGAAAATAACCTACAAACCTAATATACTAGAGAAAATCAAGTCACACAAGAAAAGTCACAAAGATAATCTGTTAGTGTTGTGCCCTAGAGGCAATCACTTGTACATTGTATATGGCACATTTTATTTTAATAAAAGACATTATTTATCTTACAGTTTCTTTTGTTTACTTTAAGTAATATAACTGTTCAATAAAGTCCCTAGTACAACACTGTGTTAAGGAAATCATAATAGAGATCATGATATGAGATTCCTACTATACTGGATGGTGTTAGTACTTAAATAGTCCCTAGTTGAAGTATTAATGAGACAAGACATTATTAATACGTTAAGACTAGTATGTGTTAGACTTCCTGATTCGATCAGGCAGTGGTTCACATAACCATAAGTATTGAGATACTTAAAGTTAACACATAAATGCTTGTTAATGGAACAAGTTCATTGGATAACTTAGTTTTGAGATAATCACATGGATAACTATTTAGTGTCGGTGATATAATCTCAATATAGTAAACGTGCAAGTATCCTTAGACTTGAGATCTCTAAGGTACTTTGTTTGCTGAGCTTTGTGCCTTGATTTTAATCTCTGGAGCTCAATCGAGGGCCGCCTATGAGATGGATATTGGGTACATTGTGAGGTAAACGAAAGTAGTTGAGAGGGTCAATAAAGGATTCACCACTCCTAATAGTAGGGGCGAAAATCTCATGGCCACTAGTAGGAATTACAACTCATAAGTCCTTGGCCAAGACGTATATGTATTGGAAAGGGTTCCAATTGAGGCATATTGAGAGTAGTGGGTTCCTTGTACAAGTATAATGATATTCGGGTCAGAATTAATATATATTCTGGAGAGAGTTGGCACTAAATCCGTACTCCAAACCGAATGAGATATTGTAAGGTGAAAGGAGTTAATTGCGCTATAGTTTGTTATTGAAGGGTTCATGTCAAGCCACTTGACTTCCTGGACTCTTGGGTGGTCCTGATATGTTGCTAGATACTGCTCATGATCTGGAAATATTGGTTTATTAATTGATAAATTAATAAACTAATCCTAATTAGAATTAATAGGATTAATTCTAATTAATTAAGGATTATTAATTTCAAAGACGTTTGGATTAATTCATGTTTGCTACCAATTGATCGGGAAACCTAATAGATCACACACAAAAGAGGAATATATACTCAAGATATTATTTGATAACATAATGGGGTTTATTACAAGAAAGAGAGGTTGAAGTGGCCAAATTATAATTAATTATAATTGATAGGCCAATTTATAATTTTGAGAACTTGATGGGTTCCAATTACAATTGGAGAATTGTTTGGAATTCTCAAATGTAGTTTTTGTAGAGGGTTTTGGTTATATGACATATAATCAAAGTGGTTTTATTGTTGAGTAAGAATTCATACAAAACAAACAAAAGGGCACATATGAAGGAATAGGTGCCAATGCTCCTTTTAATCAACACATATGAAATAATGTGTGTAGGGCCATCCTCTCAAGAGAATAATAGAGATATGATCTTCATGTTCTCTTATACATCTCTCTCTCTCGTGTGGCTTCTTCTAAGAGGGAATCCAAGACTCTTCTTCTTCTTCTTTCTCTGGTTTTACTAATCAAGAAGAACAAGAAAGCTAAACCCCAGTCACCATTGTTGTTTTCTGCTAGCACAGAAAATCTTGGTGCTTGTGTGAGATCCTCTGTGTAGATTTCTGTTAGAAATAATCACACACTGTGATTATATTGATTGGACATACAACTCTTGTGGTGATTCTTCAAGAGGATTGCTGGATCACGCCACAACTATCTTACTCGAAGAAGGAAAATTTTATTTTCCACACAAACAAAGAAAGGTAAAAATTGTTATCTTTGTTTCTTTGTTTTATATAAATATATGTCTTGTTTTCTACACATATGCGGATCTTGGATGGTATCATGTTTTTATTCTTCGCCGTATATGATACTCATGAGATACCTAACATAATCAATGAGTAAGAATAAGGAGAAAGACATGTAAATAGATAGAAATCCTTGAATACACAATAATTAATGATTGACCAGCTATTCTCTCAATTTATTATTATCTTGGCATCATGAAGGATTAAATTAGACCTACTTTGTTCGTAATCTATTGAATCACTATCTTCTAGTTAAATTAGTGAATATTCTGTCTCAACCAATTTACCCAAAAGACGCATTAAAATCAATCCTCAAATAAATCCATATATTCTAGGTGATCTAAGCATGAAATTAGCCAATGAATCTATATTCTAGAAATCATCAACTGATCTTTGACTAAATAATCTTTACTCTTAACCTCTTTTTCAATCAAGTTAAAAATAACTAATATTGAATTAATTAGTTGGTCATTCTCTCATAACATCGTTTTGCAAGTTAATTAGAAGAGAACTAATCAATCTAACAAGATATTATGATCAAGTAATCAAATACCAAGAATAGTAATAAGTTGATCAAAGAACTAAAATCAATACAAAATCATGAATCCAAAAGAATATCATCTAAAGATAATTAAAACATTAATCTCAAATTGTCAATAAATTATAAAGAGGAGAAAAAGAAACCACTCATAGACAAGTAAGCCTTCTTCTTCCTCCTTGAAACCTTCTTGAGCAACCTCCTCTTCTTTTCCAAGAATTTTCCTTGATCCTTCTAAATCTTGGTGTTTCTTTAAGAGTTTTCTAAAGATATTACATGGGAGAATTAAAAACTATGAAAACTCTAAAAACTAGTTTGTACAATATTATTCTATTATATTTATAGGAGTTCTAGTTGCCAAAAAGTGTCACAAGAGTCCTTTTCCATGGTTGAAAGAGTTCCCAAAAGAATCAAACTGAAATTGCCAAAATTTGCTCTAAAAAGGAAAACTTGCCGACATTGATCAGAATGGACCTGGTGCCAGGTCCCTTTGACCCACCGGCACCGGGGCCAATCTATTCCACCTCAAAATTGCTGTTTTTCTAGAGCAAACCTAGCGCCTAGTGCCTTAACTGGACCTGGTGCCGGGTTCAATTTGGAATCTTTCACTTTTTACTTGAAATCCACTTAAATCTGCATAAATTTGTCAAAAATACTTTTTATAAGAAAAATGTCAAATATGAAGGAATATACCTAGTTATTACATCAAAAGTATCATAAAATACCCTCAGATAACTAGGAAAATAGTGATGAATTTAGCCTTTATCAATTCCCTCATACTTGAATTTTGCTTATTCTCAAACAAACAAGAATTAGACACTAAGCATATAGCTTAAGACAAAACAAATTTTCAACCTATCCTTAGCAAATTCATCCATAATCAATGAATAATCTTCTTCGAACCTCAAATACAAACTTGTCATTCATTTAACCCTTTCAAAACCTTGTAAACTCATGTATTAAATCAAATAATCCCAAGAACATCAAAGTTAAGTTAAGTAAGTTTATATCTAGTACAAGAAAAATTATCCTACTTCTCAAGCAAAAATATAGATAACACTAATCATACAAGTCAAGCCATTTAACCAATTCCAGCCTTATACACTCAAATTTACAAAACTCAAGTTAATGAAATGAGGAAAATACTCCACTCTCTTTTTTTCAATGACTTAGGAAATTGGTCATTTTAAGTGAAGGGATTTCTCTTCATGCATTGTATTGGCCCCCTTATAGTCATTATTTTTTTTTAAATATTTTCTTTCTTTGCCTTTTTTTCCTTTGGGATAGCCTCAGGAGAGTGCACTGAATAATACTTGCTACTTCTCTCCATATTAATGTCATTTTTAGCAAAAGGTTTTTTTTTTCCTTAAAATATGAAAGCAATTTTTTTCAACTCTATGTTTTTTCCAACTCACAATGGTTCTTTTGCACTCTTTTTTTTTTTTATTTCCTCATATTCCTTATTCAAAATTCAAAGTCAAGCAAATTTTAAATCTATAATACAAGAATTAATCAACAATTCTTCCCATATTCATCACATCATCCATATTCAAACTCAAAGAATAAAATAAAACTCAAATACCAAATATAACCAAGGTTAACTTAAGTTCTCAAGACATAGCAAAATCCAACTTAATACACAAGTTTACCTTTTTAAATAAAATCAACCATAACGAATGAAAAATCCATATCCAAAGTTAAATAGAAAATCAAAACTTCATTATAGACACATAAGCTCAATTTAGCTCTAAAATCTCCAAACGTTCAAATTTTCACCCAAAAAAAAAAAATCAAAAATTCAAAATTTTCAACAAAATTGTTTGATACCAAGAAAACACCGAAATACTTGATAAAAACTTGGACAAAGTATATTACTAAACCACTCCCCCACACTTAAACTGGACAATGTCCTCATTGGAAAAAAATTAACATAGGAAAGCATCTCCAAAGGGATAAAAAATAATAAATGAGGTAATAAGTTAAGTAATACTCTCCAAGTGCAATAACACTCCAATAAATATTAAAACTTGGAGAAGAATAGAAAAGCTTGTTCAAGAAATCCTTATTCAAACCTACAAAAGAAAACAGAAATAAAAGCACCAAGAAAATAATAAAAATAAAGACACACCTAAATAAAAGAAAACAAACTAAAGAAAAGAACTAATAAAAATCCTAATAAAACAAATAAAGATATGACTCACTTCCCCATACTTAAGATGGAATATATTTTTCTTATTACTATGGGGTGACAGACACTTAACAACTTAAACAAAACCAAACCCAAAATAAAGATATAAATTCTTTCCACTCATCATGCTTCTTCATCAAACCTTTGTAAAAGAAAAAGGTAGGGTTGATGAAAGTAGAAAGAAGAGATGTTTTTGAAAAATAGAAGGTTCATGAAAACAATTTTTATCAATAAAGCAAAGCACATAAATCTCATTCTCTAACATTCCTTTAGACACACTAATATTTTTATCAATATATAAGTGCACATGGTCTCTAAAGAATGCAGCAAGCTTGAAATCACCAGTTAACTCTTCAAAAGATGTGTCACAGTGAAAATTTCCCTTGAAACTTAGCAATTGATTTCTCAAAGATGGGATCAATAAATCCTTACTTTTTAATGCATTGTCTACAAAAAACTATGTTACCTCCCTTTGAATAGGGTGAAGGATAGAAATTACCACTATCCTCCAAGGACTTCATATGATGTAACATTGAAATATCTAACTTCTTGAAGCATGATAAATTTGACATATCATCGATGGCATCATTAGGCTCCGTGAGTTGAGAGGTACTTAAAAATTCACGTGACAACAAAAAATTAGAAATATGAGAGCATAGAATAGAATAAAAAAATTTCCCCATCACATTGGTCAATTGTTCCTCATATCCTCTCTCCTCTCTTTAGGGGTCCTCTTGTGCAAGTGTATGGGCCTTTATGGCATCTTCAACCAACTTAGCTAGTTGTGTTATTTGATGGCTCATTCGCTAGGATGCTTCTTCATGCCACCTAATGGACATGTTTGTGCTAGCAACAAATGATTTGATTGAAGCTTCAAGTGATATCTCACTAAAAACGTTAATTCGAGCTTGCAACCTTGCCAATGTATCATCATTATAGCTGATTTGACATTGTACCGAAGAATAATTGTCCATGATGATGTTTTGAATGTTAGTGTTGTGCCCTAGAGGCAATCACTTATACATTGTATATGACACATTTTATTTTAATAAAAGCATTATTTATCTAACAGTTTCTTTTGTTTACTTTAAGTAATATAATTGTTCGATAAAGTCCCTAGTACAACACTGTATTAAGGAAATCATGATATAAGATTCCTACTACACTGGATGGTGTTAGTACTTAAATAGTCCCTAGTCATAGTATTAATGAGACAGGACATCATTAATGCGTTAAGACTAGCATGTGTTAGACTTCCTGATTTGATCAGGCGGTGGTTCTCATAACTGTGAGTATTGAGATACTCAAAGTTAACACATAGATGCTTGTTAATGGAACAAGTTCATTAGATGATCTAACTTTGAGATAATCACATGCCTAACTATTTAGTGCCAGTGATATAACCTCAATATAGCAAACGTACAAGTATCCTTAGACTTGAGATCTCCAAGGTACTTTGTTTGCTGAGCTTTATACTTTAATTCAAATCTCTAGAGCTCGATCGAGGGTTGCCTATGGGATGGATATTGGGTACATTGTGAGGTAAACGAAAGTAGTTGAGAGGGTTAATAAAGGATTTACCACTCCTAATAGTAGGGGCAAATATCTCACGGCCACTTGTAGGAATTACTACTCGGAAAATCACTGGCCAAGGCGATTGTGTATTGGAAATAATTCCAATTGATACACATCTAAAGTAGTGAGTTCTTGGTACAAGTACTATTGTATTCGGGCCAGAATTAATTCTAGAGGGAGTTGGCACTAATTTCATACTCCAAACCGAATGAGATATTGTACAGTGAAAAGAGTTAATTACACTGAAGTTTGTTATTGAAGGGTTCATGTCAAGCCACTTAACTTCCTGGACTCTTGGGTAGTCGTGATATGTTGCTAGATACAGCTCATGATATGGGAATATGGGTTTATTAATTGATGAATTAATAAACCAACCCTTATTAGAATTAATAGGATTAATTCTAATTAATTATGGATTATTAATCTCAAAGACGTTTGGATTAATTCATGTTCTCTACCAATTGACTGGAAAACCTAATAGGTCACATACAATAGAGGATTATATACTCAAGATGTTATTTGATAGTATAGTGGGGTTAATTAAGAGAAAGAGAAGTTTTTGTGGACAAATTATAATTAATTATAATTTTTTGTCCAAGTTATAATTGTAAGAACTTGATGTTTTCAATTACAATTAGGGAATTCTAACTGTTTTAGAATTTTGAGATTGGAGTCTATTTAGAGCAAGATTTTCGTGTAACATGATGATGGAACACACGAAACCCTAGTTGTGAACAAAACACACGATCTTCTCTCTCTCTCTCTCTCTCTCTCTCATTTTGCTAAAAATGAAAACAGCCCTAGCCGCCATCTTTTTCTGCTAGTACAGGAAATTTTAGTGCTTGAGTATTCCTCTATGTGGATTACTATTAAAGATAATCACACATTGTGATTATAGTGGTTAGACGTCCAACTCCAGTGGAGTTTGCATAAGAGGATTGTTGGATCGCACCTCGACTTGAAGAAGATCAATTTTGTTCTTCGGACGATCAAACAAAAGTAAAAAGCTGTTACCTTTATTGTCTTTATGTCTTGCTTTCCACACATAGGCAGGTCTTGGGATGGTATTTCGTTTATTTTTCGCTACGCCGTATCTGATACGAGCTTGAGATACCCAATATTGAATCTCTTACTCATAGAAAAATAAAAACAAACAAAAATAATCGAAAAACAATGAAAAGAAAAATACACAAATTAGAAATATTCACAAACTATCTAAACACAAAAGTTAGCGATATTTACAAATATAACAAAGGCTAAATCAACAAGATTCAAGTGTTTTCGATTGTACCCATCCCCGGCAACGGTGCTAAAAACTTGATGCGTACTTTTTAGTGTAGAAAATATTATCAACAAAGTCCCCAATAAATCAAGCTTAAATTAAAATACTAATCACTAAAACTACATATACGGGCAAGTATACCCATAGTATAGGGACTAGCAAGTATCGAATCCACGAGAACTTAGGCTCTCACCTTACTTTACCCAAATCTTTATTGTTTAGCCAATAAAACAAATGAATAAGAGTAAATAACCTACTAACCTAATATACTAGAGAAAATCAAGTCACAAGGATAATCAAGGAGTGAGAATAAGGAGAAAGACATGTGAATAGATAAAAATCCTTGAATACATAATAATTATTAACTAGCTATTCCCTCAATTTATTAATATCTTGGCATCACGAGGGATTAAATTAGACCCACTTCATTTGCAATTTATGGAATTACTATCTTCTAGTTAAATTAGTGAACATATTCTGTCTCAACCAATTTATCCAAAAGATGCATTAAAATCAATCCTCACACAAATCCATATATTCTAGGTGATCTAAGCATGAAATTAGTTGATGAATCTATATTCTAGCAATCATCAACCAATCTTTGACTACATAGTCTTTACCCTTAACTTCTTTTTCAAACAAGTTAAGAATAACTAATATTGAATTAATTAGTTGGCCATTCTCTCATAATATCGTTTTGCAAGTTAATTAGAAGAGAACTAATCAATCTAACAAGATATTATACTCAAGTAATCAAATACCAAGAATAGTAATAAATTGATTAAAGAACTAAAACCATACAAAATCATGAATCCAAAATAATATCATCTAAAGATAATTAAAACATTAATCTCAAATTATCAATAAATTACAAAGAAGCGAAAAAGAAACCACTTATAGACAAGTAACCCTTCTTCTTCTTCCTTGAAACCTTTTTGAGCAACCTCCTCTTCTTTTCCAAGAATTCTCCTTGATTCTCCTAAATCTTGGTGTTTCTCTAAGAGTTTTCTAAAGATATTACATGGGAGAATTGAAAACTATGAAAACTCTAAAAACTAGTATGTACAATGTTATTCTCTTATATTTATGGGAGTTCTAGTTGCTAAAAAGTACCTACAAGAGTTCTTTTCCATGGTTGAAAGAGTTCCCAAAAGAATCGAACTGAAATTGCCAAAATTTGCTCTGAAAAAGAAAACTCACCGATATTGATCAGAATGGACCTGGTGTTGGGTCCCTTCAACCCATTTGGTGCCGAGGCCAATCTGTTCCTCCTCAAAATTGCTATTTTTCCACGAGCAAAGCTAGTGCCTGGTGCCTTAACTGGACTTGGTACTGGGTTCAATTTGGAATCTTTCACTTTTTGTTTGAAATCCACTTAAATTTGCACAAATTTGTCAAAAACACTTTTTACAAGAAACGTTAAATAGGAAGAAATATGCCAAGTTATTACATCAAAAGTATCATAAAATACCATCAAATAACTAGAAAAATAGTGATGAATTTAGCTCCTATCAGATACCATGTGCACTTATATGTTGACAAAAATATTTGTGTATCTAAAAGAATGTTAGGGAATGAGGTTTATGTATTTTGATTTGCTGATAAAAATTATTTTCATGAACATGACCTTTTTCAAAAACCTCTATTCTTTCTACATTCATCATACTTATCTTCTACTTTAAGCTTTAATCTCTTTTCCAATGGTTTGATGAGGACGAATGATGAGTGGAAAGAGTGTTTTTATTTGTTTTTTTTTTTTTTGAATTTAGATTTCTTTAGGTCCTTCGGTCATTCTTTTGTTTTATCTAGTCCTATTTTTAGTTGTTAAATATTTTGTTATTCCTTCAAATAAGGAAAATATTTTCCATCTTAAGTGTGAAGGAGTGAGTTATGTCTTTATTTGCTTTCTTAGAATTTTTAGTTTGTTTTCTTTTATTTCAGCGTGTCTTTATTTTGTTATTATTTTCTTTGTGCTTTTATTTGTGTTTTCTTTTGCAGGTAGGAATAAAGTCTTTTGGACAAGCTCTTTTCTCTATTTCCAACTTTAATATATATTAGAGCTTATTGCACTTGGGGAGCATTGCTTCACCCTTTCCTTCTTTATAATTTTTGGTCTCTTTGGTGCTACTTTCTTGTGTTAATTTTTTGCCAATGAGGACATTGTCCAGTTTAAATGTGGGGGAGTGGTTTGGTGATATTCTTTATCCAAGTTTTTATCCATCATCTTGGTATTTTGGTGATATGCTTTGTTGTAATTTCCTTGAAAATTTTGAATTGGTAGTTTGGTGATATGCTTTGTTGCAATTTCCTTGAACATTTCAAAAATTTAAAGTCCCCTTTATTTACTGTGGTCCTTTGAGGACAATGTATTTGTGGCCATTGTGGACAATATCTCATTTAGGTGTGGGGGGAAAGTGTAGGTATTCAGGATATTTTCCATATCATTTTTTTGTGTGAAATTTTTCAAAAAAATAAACCAAAAAAAAAAATTGTGGATTTTATTGATTAGCAAGGTTGTAATTCTTTTTCTTGCTTGGATATGAAATTTTGTCATTTATTTGGTGGAATTTTATGACATTAATTGGTTTATTGGATAGGATATTTTCAAGACTTGAAAATTTGGATTAATATTGTTTATGCTTTGGTGTTTGAGTATTATTTGACTCATCTAGTTTGAATATGGATAATATGATAAATGTAGGGAGAGTTTGTTAGCTAACTCTTATATTATGGATTTAAACTTTGCTTAGCTTTGAGTTGTGATAAGGAATGTGAGGAGATAAAAGATCTTTGAGTGGAAAAATTGTGAAAAAATCTTGTGAGTTGAAAATTTGAAGCAAAATGAGTTGATTGTTGTTTACTCTTTGAAGATGAGAAAGTATTGTTTTTTCCTGATTATGGGGGCCAATACGGATAGTGAAGAGAAATTCACTTTTTTGATGTTATGAATTCCCAAAAGTAAAAAAGAGAAAGAATGTTGGAAAAAATGATGAGTGATAACTGAAAGGGGGCCAATACGGTATGTAAAGAGAAATCCATGCACTTGAGGCTATTAATTCCCTAAGTCATTAGAAAAAATAGAGAGAAAAAAGTTTTGAGTATTTTCCTTATATCATGACTTGAGTTGTGCTATTTTTGGATTTATAATACTTAAGTTGATAGATAGCTTGACTTGTATAATTCATGTTATCTATATTTTTACTTGAAAGGTGAAATAATTTTGTTAGACTAAGGTATAAACGTGATTAATTTGACTTCAAGAATTTTGTGATGTCTATCAAATGTTTCAAAGTTTAATTGTTTTCAAAGGGTTTGATGAATAGTAAGAGTTTTATCTAAAGTTGGAAAGGATGTTATAATCCTTGTTATATCTCAAAATTTTTGGAAAAGTAAAGGCTTGTGTTTTCTTCATAATTTTCTTAGCTTAAGTATTTTTGCTTGAAAACAAGCAAAAGTTCAAGTGTGAGGGTATGTGATGGGGGATAAAATCATTACTATTTTTCGAGTTATTTGAGTTTAAATTGACATACTGTTGATATAATAACTAGGCATATTTCTTCCTATTTGACATTTTGCTTGTAGAAAGTGTTTTTGACAATTTTGTGCAAATTTAAGTGAATTTCGAGCAAAAAAGTGGATAAATTCTAGAATGCACCTGACGCTAGGTCCAGCTAAGGCACCAGGCTCCAGGTCCACTCTAGCCAAGCAGAGAAAACATAGCAGCTTCCATGAGAAAAACAAAACACACCTGGCGCCAGGTGGGTTGACTGGACCTGGTGCCAAGTCCGCTCTAGAGAGGTAAAATTCCTATATATGAATTTAGTAATTTTCCAAAGATTTTGGTATTTTCCAAATCCCACTCAGCTAAGACTCCTCAAGCAACGAATTTGGCACCAAAGAAGCCTATAAAACCAACAAAAAACACAAGAGAAAAGGAGTGAATCCAAGAGCAAGAATTCTAATCACTCAAAGAATGAGAGATTCACCATTCAAGGAGAATTGTTCAAGAGAGTCTTCAAATGAGAAGGAGGCGTGTCTATGAGTGCTTTCTTTTACCTTTGTTTTTTTGTTCTTAAACAATGATATATTTAATTTGTTTATTGTAATTTGAAATTATTTTGGGATTCGTTATTTTGTGCTAATTTAGTTATTTGATCAATTTTCTATCATCTTTGGTATTTGATTACTTGTTATCATTGGTTATTAATGTGGGTTCTTCTAATTGACTTGGGAAATGATGTTAGGAGTTTATTGCATTGATTTTGTATTTGTCAAATCTTAATGGACTTGGGAAACAAAGTTAAGATTAAATGACTTAAGTGATAAAAGATTAGTTGATTTCGTCTAGAGCATATGATCATTATCTAATTTCATGTTTATGAGGAATTGTGCTTAATGCAAGTTTTGGTTATATTGGTTTGATTGGAAAATCTACTAATTTAATTAAAAGATAGTGATTCCATAGATTGGGAAAGAAGTGGAGTCTATTTAAGTAAATTCTTGACTTGGAAAATGATTAAAATTTACTTTATATTCCTTCATGATGTCAAGATGATGATTACTTGAGATAATTGCTAAATGATTCATTACATGTGTTTTAGGATAATTGTCTAAATTGCATATTCCTACATCCTTAAGTTGTACATATTTTTTAAATTTTTTAATTATTTTATCACTTTATTCGGGTCGGTCAAATAATGAATGAAAAGTGATTAGTGTGTACTTGTTCATTTGAGGATCAATACTCGTTAATTCCCTATACTATGCTTACGATGAGTATACTTGCTCGTATGTGTATTTTTAGATTAATATTTTAATTAAAACTTGACTAAGGGATGGATTTAAATTTAATGATTTTTATACACCCAAATTTTACGCATCACTTAACAAGTATCCACGTGTTAATTTTGAGTATCACAATACTTACAGATGTGAGAATCACCACTTAATCAAATAAAGAAGTATAACACGTGCTTGTTTTGTAATATTAATGATGTTTTATCTCACTAATACTATGATTAAGGATAATTCAAGAACAAGTAGTACATAGCATTGTAGGAATCTCACATCATAATCTTTATCATGATTTTCTTAATACTATACACTGTGCTAGGGACTTTATCTATTAGTTTTTTATACAAATCTATTGGAATGATTAATTAAACTAAAAGATAAAGAATACCTTTTATTATTAATAAATGTGCCATATATAATAAACAAGTTATTGCCTCTATGGTATAACACTAACAAACTCCCATTTGCATTAGAGTTAATCATTTGTGTATCGAATACTGAATGACTCAACATGTCTATCACGTTTCTTCTGATGTAGCGCCTTAGTAAGCAAGTCTGCTATGTTCTCATCTATGGAAACTCTCTCTATCTTTACATCATTTCTATCTATTATCTCCCAGATCAGGTGATAGCGTCTTAATACGTGTTTAGATCACTGGTGAGACCATGATTCCTTTACTTATACAATGGCTCTATTGTTGTCACAATACAAAAGTATTGGATCAACAATACTAGGGACCATTTCTAGTTCAGTCATGAACTTTTTGATTGAAACTGCTACCTTAGCTGCTTCAGAAGTAGCTATATATGTACTTGTGTGAGTCGACGAGTCGGCAATAGTATCTTTTTTGGAGCATTTCTAACTTATTGCCCCTTTACTTAACATGACTACGTAGCCTAATTGTGATTTGAAGTCATCCTTATCGGACTGAAAAATTGGCATTAGTATACGATTTTATTTTCAAATCACCTTCTCCATATACCAAGAATACATCCTTAGTCCTTCACAAGTACTTAAGGATATTTTTTACAGCCGCCCAATGAACTTCTCCAAGGTCAGATTAGGATCTACTTATTCAGTTAAGAGAACATGATACATCGGGCCTAGTACATATCAGAGCATACCTAATAAATCCAATTGTCGAGGCATATGAAATTTTATTCATGTGATCCCTTTCAACTTGTGCCATGGGAGACATAAATTTAGAAAGGCTTATCCCATGAGACAAGGGTAAGAATCTCTTTTTGAAATGATCCATGCTAAGCTCTTCACCAGATTGTCTATGTATGTAAACTGTGAAATACCAAGTAATCTTTTTGATCTATCTATATAGATCTTTATTCTTAGAATATAGGTTACTTCTCTAAGGTCTTTCATGAAAAACTTTTGGGATAACTAAACTTTTACAGATTGAAGGACATGTACATAATTTTCTCTTAGCAATATGTCATCTACATAAAGTAATAGGAAAACAATTGCACTCCCACTAACCTTCTTGTATACACAGGTTTCATCCATATTTTGAATGAAACTAAATTCTTTAATTATTTCATCAAAACGAATATTCCAACTCCTAGAAGCTTGCTAAAGTTCATAAATGGACCTTTGCAACTTGCATGTTTTTGTGCTATCTTTGGATGTGAAACCCTCAAGTTCTGTCATGTATACTTTTTCAGTTAGGCTTCCATTTAGGAAAACTATTTTCACATCCATTTGATAGACCTCATAATCATAATGGGCGGCAAGTGTTAGGAGTATTCTTATGGATTTTAGAATAGCAACTGGCGAAAAAGTGTCATCATAATCAATATCATGTTGTTAATGATAACCTTTAGTAACCAATCATGCTTTATAGGTAACTATATTACCATCCATGTTGGTTTTCTTTTTGAAAACCTATTTTCTCCCAATAGGTTTGCTTCCTTTGGGTCGATCAACCAATGTCTATACTTGGCTGTCATACATGAAATCTATTTTTGACTTCATAGTCTTAAGCCATTTGTCAGATTCTGAACTATTCAGAACATTTTTGTAAGTAATAGGCTCATCTTTTTCTATAAGCAATATGTTATTACAGTCACTTATAAGAAAATCATATCTCTCAGGTGCCAAACGTATCCTACTCAATCTACGAGATTCTTGTGCAGACGAAAGTTTATCTATTCTCTCAATAGATGTGAGTTCAAACGGTTGATCCATGTTTGTTTGTTCTTCTTGAACTTCACTAAGTTCAATTTTACACCCACTGACCCCTTAATTATATGCTCCTTATTTAAGAAAATGGCATACTTTGAAACAAATACTTTACTTTCAGAATGGAGATAAAAATAATATCCAAATGATTCTTTCGAATATCCAACAAATAAACACTTATCAGACTTAGTTTCATGTTTGTCTGACTGTGGCCTTTTAACAGTGGTAGGGCAACTCCATATTATTATGTGAGATAACTTTAGTCTTTTACCAAAGAATAACTCAAATGAGATAGTATCAATCATTTTTTTACGAAACACTAGTGAGTATATAAATAGCAGTCTTTAATGCATATCTCCAAAATGGTTTTGGTAAGCCTGCAAAAGTCATCATGGTCCGTACCATATCTAGAAATGTTCGATTCCTTCTCTCAGATATACCATTATGCTAAGCTATATATGGTAGAGTTCATTGAGATAATATCCTATTATCTCTTAGATAACTTTGAAACTCTTAACTTAATTATTCACCTTATCGATCAAATTATAAAGTTGTAATACTTTTACAAAGTTGTTTCTCTATTTCATTCCTGAAGATCTTGAACTTGTTAAAGGCTTTAGATTTGTATTTTATTAAATACAAAGACTCATATCATGAACAATCATTAATAAATGTAATGAAATATTGATAACTTTCTCTTACTTGTATTAACATTGTGCCACGTACATCAGTATGTATGAGTTCTAATAACTTTTAGCCCTTTCTTCTTTTCTAGAAAAAGGTATTTTAGCCATTTTTCCAAGTAAACAAGACTCGCATATAGCATATGATTCGTAATCAAATGACCCTAAGTCACCAAGCTTAGAAATGCGATTCTCATTTATATGGCCTAGACAACAATGTCATAAGTAAGATGAGATTGAGTTATCTTTTCTTTGTTTCTTGTTGTATATATTGAGAATATGATCATCTATGTCTAGAATATACAAACCATTTATTAAAGTTGCAATGCCATACTAAACATCATTTAATGAAAAAGAACAACCTTTATTTGTGAAAATTAATTGAAAACCATTCATGCCCAAACAACCAACTATGATAATATTCTTAAGTAAAATAGGCACATAATAATAGTTTGTAAGTTCTAAAATTAATCCAGAAGGTAAGTATAGATGATGAATCCTCACAGTAAGTGCAGAAACATTTGCTTCATTTGTAGCACGTAAGTCCACATCATCCTTTTCAAGCCTTCTACTATCCTTTAGTCCTTGCAAATTATTGCATGAAAAAGATTCATGTTCGGTATCTAATACCCATATATCATTTTTAAAGACAGTATTAATTCCAATCATAAATATAGCAGGAGTGGAAGCAGAAGTGCCCATGAGCTTCTCCTTCTCTTTCCTCTATTTGACGATCCTAGGTAAGCCTTGCAGTTGCGCCTTTAATGGCTTATCTTCCGCAATGATGACATGGGCCTTTGATGGCTGCTTTCTTTTTCTTTATGCTACCTTTGGGCTTAGTGGGAACCTTCTTTTTCTTCTTTTTGGGAACTTTCTTCTTAGAAGAAGAAGAATCTACCAGCATAACTATATTGGCTTTCTTCTTCAAGAAAGTTTTTGCAGTCTTGAGAATGATCACCTCGGGTAGTGCGGTCCCAATCTTGTTCATGTGATAGTTAATCACAATTGTAAAAAAATACTTGGTAAAGATTGTAGAATTGCGTTAATACTTAAGTCATCATCCATTACAAAACCAAGAGATCCAACCTTCTCAATCAAACATAACATTTTCACCGCATGAGTGGCCATAGAAGCACCCACAACCATCTTAAATCGGAACATCTATTTAAAGATCTCGTATCTCTTTGTTCTAGTTTGCTAATCAAACAGTTCCCTAAGATAGAAGATAATAGAGTAAGTATATATATGCTCATGCTGATTTTGTAGCTCAAAGTTCATTGATACCAGTATGATACAAAAATGTTGTGTCACTATTCTTTTGGTGCTTTTTATGGGTAGCATGCTCATTATGAGGAGCATCTTGGGCTGGTGGTGTCAAAATAAGAGCATTTAGCATGTAAAGTAACTTTTCTACCTTGAGAACGATTCTCAAGTTTCTGTACTAGTCAAGAAAATTTGACCCAATAAGCTTATTGATTTCCAAAATATTACGTAAATTCAAGTAGGTCGACATGATGCAAATGATCTAAATGTAAAGATAGAAAAATTAGCAAAAAATATATGCACATGATATGTAAATAATTAGGTCTTTAATTAAGTGCATAATTATTCCACTATTTTATTCAAATTAATGGCCCCCACTATCGATTAGAAAAAACCCTTTGGAAGCTTTCCTAATGGACTAGTATCTAAATTCCTTAAGAATAACATTGGGTCTACCCAACAAGCCATTCTTAAGTTCAATGGTAGGTATTCAATACCAATTATATCGAATGTAATTACCGGATTATTGGATGATTAATATCTTTTAATCTTAAAGCCTTTAAGCTAGCTAAATCTTACCTCTAATTTTCTTTATGCTTGAGTTAGCCCAACCGAGATAAAAAAATTAGTTAAACATAACCCATTAATTATGAATTTAAAAATTCCATAGCTCGAATATACTCGATGTCAAGTAGGTGATGTGTCAGATTTAGGTATATAAAAATTATATAATTTTAAATCTATTCCCAACCAGTACTCCTCAAATCACACATATAAGTAAGTGTACTTATCATTAAGCATAGTATAAGAAATTAACGAGTATCGATCCTTAAGGAACAAGTATACACTAGTCACTTTTTATTCACTGTTTAATCTATCAATTAGAGTGATAAAGAGTAAAAATAAAGATAAAGACTAAAGATAAAATATATATATACAACTCTTGGAGAAAAAATCATGCAATTAAATAGTTATTCTTGAAACCATAACAATGAACTATTAGTAATTATCACAATTAATCACTTTTCCTTGACATCATGAAGGAGTTAATGTAAAATCCACTTTCTCTCAAGTTATGAATTCACTATCTTTTAGTCAATTCTAATGGATATCTCTATCTTACTAAAATAACAAAAAGATGCACAGAACACAAATCATTGATAACTGTCCCAATCCTTAGGTGATAATGACATGAAATTCATTAAGTCTCCTATCTCTAGGTGAAATCCACAACTTTTGATTGTTTAATCTCGACTAACATCTTTCTCGAGCTAGTTAAGGGGGAAAAAATTAAGAATTGAGCAATAAAGATTATCTCCTAACCTCTTTCTCAAGTTAATTAGAAGAATGGTCCAACATCATCAATTCGCCATAAAAAAACAAGTAATCAAATACTAAGAAGAGTAATTAATTGAAAAAAAGACTAAATTAATTTATCATCATAAATCCAAAAATAATATTCAAATACAATTAAAACATTAATCTCATCATTGTTCAAAGAAAAAGAAAATAAATGTTTTAAAAAGCACTCATAGACAAGCCCTCTTCTTCTTCTGTTGAAGACCTCCTCAAAACAAAATAATGCTCATTTAAGTGATGAATTCCTTTTCAATGAGTGACTTCAACTTTGATCCCTTGAATTCATATGTTAGTCTTCACTTTTTCTTGCTTAAATAGGCCTCTTGGTTGCGAAAAATGTTCCCAAGAATTAAACTTTGCTTGTCCTTAAGCAAATAGGCCTCACACTTAAGCTTTGCTTGTCCTTAAGCAAATAAGAATTAAACACTAAGCAAATAGCTTATGAACAAGACAAAAAAGCTCATCAAACTTATCCACAGCAAATTCATCTACAATAAAGTTATAAACTTCTTCCAACCTTAAATATAAACATGCCATTCATTTAATCCTTTTAAAAACCTAGCAAACTCATGTATTAAACCAAATAATCCCAAGTCCATTGAAGTTAAGTTTAACAATTTTATATTCAGTATAAGAAGAATATTATACCCTTTAAGCCAAAAGCATAGATAACACAAATCATACACTCAAGTTATTTAACCAATTTTAGCATCAAGAACTTAAATTTACACAACTTAAGTAGTAAAGTAAGGAAATACTCCACTCTCTTTTTCTTTTTCAATGATTTAGAGAATTGATAGCCTCAAGTAAATAGATTTCTTTTCATGCACCGTATTGACTCCCATATAGTTATCATTTTTTTTCAGCATATTGTTTTTCTTTTCTTTATTACCTTCTTACTTTCTTGCCTTTAGGATAGCCTCAAAAGAATGCACCGAATAATACTTTCTGCTTCTCTCCATATTAATCCTCTTTCAGGAAAAGGTCTTTTCCAAAGATAAAAGCTTTTTTTTTTCTTACTCATGTTTTTTCAACTCACATATCAATGATTTTTCTCATGCATTATTTTTCTATTTCCTCACATTCCTTATTCACAACTCAAAGTCAAGCAAATTATAAATCCATAACATAAGAATTAATCAATAATTTTTCCTATTTTTCATCATATCATCCACATTCAAAATTACAGAATAAAACAAAATTCAAATACCAAATATAACCAATGTTAACTTAAATTCTCAAGACTTAGCATAATTTAACTTAATACACAAGTTTACATTTTTAATAAAAATTCAACCATAATAAATGACAAATCCATATCTATAGTTTAAAAAGAATCACAACTTTATTATAGACAAATTCAAAAAATTTTGCCTAAATCAATTCGAAAAAATTTATCTCAAATCAACCCGAAACATGCTCAAAATTTCAAGAAGAACAAGAAGAAAGAATTGAATTGAATCCCTCCCCCACACTTAAATTAGGCATTGTCCTCAATGGCCTATAATATCACAATAAAGCATATCCAAAGGACTAAGAAAAATAAAAGGGAAAAAAGTCAAGACAAAGAAATACTCTCCATAATTGTCTTTCATTTCAAGGCATAACTTCTATCCATGCGCTTCATATTCGCCCGGAGTTCGCTCCCAGAAATATAGCCATCCCTGCCCCCTCACGTCAATCCCACGAGCCTCTTATCCATTCTCATTGAATTCATCCCAAAAAGCATGTTCTTTTGATAATGATGGAGCATTCTTAAACAAAAAAAAAAAAAAAAAAAAGACACAACAAAAAGTATAAAACTAGAATAAAAGCAAAAGGAAAATAAATGGCTAAAAAAAATAACTAGCATCTAAGAAAAGTCATTAAAATTTAAAGAGAAAAGTAAGCAAAAGAAAATCTAAAAAGAGTAAGAAAAATAGAAGGTTAGTCATGGGGCATCATCCTCAGTATTATTGTCATCCTCATCATCCTTATCAGTATCATCACCTTCTGTAGCTCGACTAGTAGATGCACCTCCCACCGGTCCAGTGAACTGGTACATCCATATAGTCAACTGCTACTCCAGAGCATCCTGCCTCCTATGCATATCAACTAGAAAGTCTCAAAGCTGGAAAAGAATGGTCATCTGAGTCTCCATTCTGAGTCTATGTTGCTCCATCTGAGTGCACATCTCAATCTCGAACCCAATACTAGACTGTGATCTAGAACTACTAGCATATGCTCAAGGCTGTGGGGGCTGTTTTTCCTTCTCATCATAAGGGGGTATCTTCTCCATTCCGAGGTGTTGGATCTCGAAGGATCTCATCTATCTCCTCTCTCTCTCATGGTACCTATATCTACATTGAACTAAAGTATGCTCAGTTACTACATCTCGCTCAATAGTGGTCTCAATCAACTCCCCACCACAGCTTACTTAAAAAGCCTAAAGGATACGCATAATCACCAAAGGAAATTAGACAAAGGCTTTGGAGGAAAGGCGAGAATAGACTACCTTTCTCATATATTGGATGATAAGTGGGGTAAGGAGAATAGGCTCACTTTGAGGCATCTTATAAAGAATATGAATATCAATCCCTCTTGACTCATTGACACCACTAGCCTTAGGGAAGATACTAAAAGCAAAGATGTAGACTAAGGCATGCAATTGAGCTTGAAGGTCATTATTGGAGTAATAGCCCACTTGTCCCACAAGTCCCGTCTTATACATCCTCAATGTAGTACTGGTGTCACTCACACTCTAGGTAGACTCAAATATAATTTTCTAGTTGTGGTGGTCTACAGTTATCCATGGACCATCATTGGGCACACTCAAGATAACAACTAGTCTTGCCCTATCAAACTCAATGAGCACCCTCTTAACCATGGTAGAAATGGTCTCCAGGTTGTTCTTCTTTTTGTCCGCATATTGGCATAGAATTCCTTAACTCTCACCGGACAATAAACCCCCTGGAGTTGAATAATGGCCTCCCATCCCAGTCTCCTAAACATTGTGGATAACTACAGGAAATTGTTTGGAATGGTTTCAAGGTCTTTTCCACTATGATTTTATTGTTCATGAGGCTTTGGTACCAAATTTGACAAGTAAGCTAAATAAATTGGGCAGGAAGTAGCTCAAAAGAAGGAGTGAAAGATGAGGCTCTAGACCTCTTAGCATGTGGACCCATCCCCCTTGGTCTAGATAAGATCAAATCACAAAAAGAAGAGAAAAAAATAATAGAAGGAAAAATAGACCACAATCACAACTCTCAACCAAGCTCACCAATCAATAACAACAACTCTCAACTCAACCTCCACCCTTCATAAACTAGTATTGCTACAACACAATCTCCTCACAATGCTTGTAAAAAGAACACAATTTCTCAATCCAAGCACAATATCAATATAACTTCTCAATGGATCAATGTAGACTATTTTACAATAGAGATCATGATTAAAATAAACTCAAGGTAAATATAATGGTATGATCAATAGAATTCCACAACAAATTTCAAGTAAGCATGAAGAATTTCTTGTAAACAAAAACAATATCATGATAGTTCTGCCCAATTAGCCCCATGAAAATCAAAGCATGAATTTTTATCAATGAAATAACTTCATTAAACATTCACCAATGCTATTCTATTTAAGTAAAATAAATTACTCAAGAAATATCGAGAATTTTTAGCTGAAATAACCCCCAAAATATCAAAAAAATCATACTCAAATTTTAATCGAAGAAAGTTCATAAAAAGCATACCACAATATTCTCCAAGGTATGGGCAAGCATCTAATGCAAAGTGATTGAAGAAATCGTACACTAATTGGATGGATTGTAAAATTGAAACTTTCAAGAAAATTGGGATTTTTTCAATTTCAATCCAAATTTTCAAGAAGAGATCAAGGATTTGATGTTTAGAAAGGTTTTTGGAGAATTTATAGCAATCCGACGGTTGTTGGAGTCAACAAACCAGCGACGGGTTTAGAGAAAAAGCAAGGGAAGTGAAGAGGTTTTCAAAAAATAAGCCAAAATCAGCCTTTTAAGTGGTTTTGTCTGACGTGACTCGGGCACCGGGTCAAAGCACTTGGATTGGTGCCAGGTTGTGTCTATTTTCCGTTCTTGAACTCTTGAGTTGACCTGGTGCCATGTCACAATTTCTGAACCGGCGCCTTGTCAACTCTGTTCGAAAAAAAAAATCTCTTTTTTCTATTTTTTCATAAAAGAAAAGTAAAAAGCATGCCAACTCTGAAAAAAGTATGAATGCATGAATTTCAACACCGAATAACCAAAAATATGAATAACTTAAATAAAAGATTGTTCAAGCAAAAATTAAGAAAGCAATAACTTCATCTTTTTCCACTATCTTGGCCTTGTGGATTATTCTCCGTTGTTAGTCCTTGGGTATTCTTCTGTGTTTTGATTTATGACAAATATTGATGATGACTAACTTGTATGACATATATATATGATAGGACATCTTTGACCTCAATTATTCTGAGACATACAAATGAGATTGCTAAGTAATTCTTGAGCAATAGAATCCAAGAATATGTGACAAAATATAGGACAAACTTAAGAGATTGCATACCAAGAAGCTCTTGAGAAGAATCATAGACTAGGAATCGTTTGTTAAGGTATATTGTGTAAATTCCTATATCTTCTTTACCATATGATTCAATTTATTTCTACCTTGAAGCATACAAACAAAACGATTTCAAAGTATTAAGTCTTCATAATTTTAGATTGAATAGTTTGGATGGCTTTGCATTCAAAAACTTCGTCTAAAACTCCATGAATAGTGTCAAAATATTTTTACCTAGAAAAGTACTATTTTGGACTCACCTTTTCGACACACCCTCATTCGATCCTTGAGTCCAAAACTCTAGAAAATTTGACAACGAGAAACTAGCCGTTTCTAGCCATTGGTGTCTTACTTTTTGCTTCTATAAAAGCATTCAAAACTCAATTTTAAAGTAAATTTTTGTGCTATCTTCCTCAGAAACACTCCTACACTTTAGAAAACAAAAATCTCCCTTTACATTGTTCTTCAAAGTGAAATCAAATTGCTCCAAAGGTAACAAATGTATTTATGCTTAGCTGTTCATGTCTGCTCAATCTATGAGCTATTTCTGTACTCTATCTTTTATCAGCTTGTGTAATAAGGTTGTGGTGTAAAACCCAATTGGAGTGAACCTTTATTGTTGTGATTGAAGAGGTTGGGTGTAAAACCAAGTGGGGTAATCCTTTTGTATAAGATTGGTGTTCCTACCACCATTGATTTGGGAAAAAGGTTTTAGTGGTTGTGTTGAAATAATTAAGTGTGTGCTTAAGGTAGTGGATGTAGATCATTTGAGAATTGAACCACTATACATTAGTGAGTCTTTTCTTCTGCCTTTTATTTGTTCTTTATACTTGTGTTTTTACTGTTCATCTAACTTGAGAGTTTTACACTCTTCTTTGCATTTATTGATTTGATCAAAAACTTGTATGTAGTTGGGTAAAATTGTTATTGTTGCTTCATCTACCTATTTTAACCATAGATCTTCTTTCCATCATTTAGAAGGGTTTTGAAAGTTCTTCAGCAGCACACAAATCTGCATTTTTGAACTCTCACCTTTTTCGGCCTTTATTAAAAAGGCATTAAACATTTTTTTAAATTGTATTTGTTTGCCATAAACCTTATTCACTCTCGATGGTTTTTCAATTGGTATCAGAGTATTGGTCTACATTATTTTTGGTTTAACAACCTTATAGGAAAGATCTAGATGGCAAACACATCTTCCCTTCCTTACATTAAAGGATCCTCAACAAATAGACCAACTTTGTTCAGTGGAAGTAATTACATATTCTGGAAAAATCGCATGATGATCTATGTATGTTCAATTAATTTTTAACTGTGCAATTTGACTGAAAAAGGACCATTTGTTCTTTCTAAAAATGTTGAAGGTCGAATAGTTCCCAAACAGAGTGACGAATATGATGCTGAAGACAATGCCAAAATGACATTGAATTTTCAAGCTGTGAACATTCTATATTGTACCCTTGATGCCACTGAATATAACAGAGTAAGTGGCTATGATTCAGTCCATGACATGTGGAGATTGCTTGAAGTCACTCATGAGGGGACAAATCAATTGAAAGAATCAAAGCTGGGAATGTTAGCCAACAATTATAAGTTATTCACTATGAAATCGTGTAAGAACATCACTGATATGTTCTCTCATTTCTCAAACATCATAAATGGTCTAAAGGCCTACGGAAAGATCTACTCCCTCGGAGAGCAAAATAAAAAATTGCTTAATGCTCTGCTAAAAACTTTTGCTATAGAGGAATCAAAAATTCTGAACAACTTACCTACTAAAGAGCTTATTGGCTCTCTATTAACCCATGAAATAAAACTAAAAAAGTTTCAAGAGCATGATAAAAATGATAGAGGCAAAAAAGGAACTGCCTTAAAAGCTGCAAATGATGAAGGTATTAGTGAACAATCTAATAGTGATTGTGACACTAATTTGGACAATGAAGAATGGGACATGGTTGCTAGAAAATTTAAGAAGATGTTCAAAAAAGACAACTTCAGCAAAGGCAAGAAATTTGTCAAAAAGAAAGAACAAACTTCATTTTTTAAACCTCAGTGCTACGAATGCAAGAATATGGAGCATTTTATCACTAATTGCCCAATGTCTAAAGAAAGAGAAGCCAAGCACAACAAGAAGAAAAGAAAATGACTGATTGGGACTTAGGACCAAGAAGAATCTGAGTCTGAAAAGAGAGTGATGGATCTGACAAGGAGAAAGCAAATATATGCTTCATGGCAATGGAAAATGAGGTAAATCCCACTACCACTAATTCTATATCCAATTAACATAATTCTGATTATGAAAAGTATAATGATCCTAATGAATTTCTATTTGACATGTTTCATGAACTGAAAAAAGTTGTCTAGAAGAAATAAAGAAATGAAGATGAAAATTGACTATTTGTTAGATAAGAATGCAAAGCTGCTAAATAAGAACAAAGTCTCTCTTGAGTCACATATGTGTGCAAATATTGAAAAGGATGTTATCATTACTTCCTTGCATCATGTGTCTCTAGAAAATAAATGCTTATATGATAAAATTCGTTCTCTTGAAATTATTGTTAGAAATTTTGATGATATGAAAAATAGAGTCGATGATCTCACTACATGTAGTGAAAAGTTTACAAATGGCAAATAACAATTTAGAAAAATTGCTTGGTGCACAACATATAGCTAGAAACCAAAATGGCCTAGGCTATAGTCATGAGATCAAAGTTGGAAATTACAAATCTCACTTTGTAAAAGCTGCCTCATCATATATAACATACAATTGTTACACATATTGTGAAAAATCTGGACAAAGCATCTAGATGTCATGTTAAGAAAAAAGTGGAATTCGGTGCAAATACAGTTTGAAAAATTAGATGAACCATTACTAACTCCCATGGACCCAAGAAAATATGGGTACCAAAAGCCATTCTTCCATCTCATGAATAGGTATATCAGCTACAAAGAATTGAGCTCCACAAAGTGATTCTTGGATAGTGGATGCTCAAGACACATGATGGGAAATGCAGCACCAATGGATAACATTCAAGCTGCAAATGATGAATATGCCACATTTGGAGATAAGAAAAAGGAAAATTACTCCGTATAGGTAATGTTGGTAAAGGATCCTCCATCATTATCAAGCAAATATTATTGATTGATGAATTAAAGTGCAACTTGTTTAATATTAGTCTTTTGTGTGAAATATTGCAAGGTTAATTTTGTGAAAGGTTCATGCTCTATTATTGATAATTCTAGTGATGAAATCATTTTTTTTTTTTTTTGCCAACTGCATTGGTAATGTCTATGTATTATATCTTGATGATCCTACTGCTCATGAAGAAAAATGCTTTTTCTTATATGATATTGATGACTACCTTTGGCATAGAAGGTTAGGCCATGTCTCAATTGATTTGTTAAATAGACTATCTTTTAAAAAGGCTTGAGAAAGGACTGCCCAAAATGATATTTGACAAAAACCAATTGTTTAATGCTTGCCATTTTGGAAAACAAACCAAGATATATTTCAAATCCAAGAAAATGATTTTAACCTCAAATCTTCTTGAACTAATACATATGGATTTGTTTTGACAAATAATGACCACTAGGCTATGTGGTAAGAAATATACTTATGTATTAGTAGATGATATTTTTTATTTACTTGGACCTTGTCCCTTGCACGAAAAGATGACAATGATGTAGGTAGCTCAAAGAATAATGGCATTGAACATCATGAAGTTCTGTCAATTGATACCCATGCCGAAGAAGAAGAACTAGAATAACAACAAGCTAAAGATAGCCAGCAAAGACTTATCGAGCACACTAATCAGAATCCGCCAAAAGATTGGAAGTACAAAACTGTCCATCCAAAAGAACAAATCATTAGCGATCCCCGCTGTGAAGTCAAAACAAGACGATATAATCACCAAACTACTGGCTGAAGATTAATTCGATCATCTAAGGAGGACTAACGATTTTGCCAGAGATTAGTTGTTTAATCTTGCAGAATTCCTAAAAATCTTCTAATTTTGGATGGAGATATTAGATGCAGCATTTGGAACATATTTTAAGTCAAAAGTCAGAGTATTTTTTGGCCACATGTGACACACTTTTTGGATAGGGAAATCGGATGGACAATTTATGTCCAAATGTTCAAATTTTTAAGCTCTAAAAGTTCCCGCCTTTTTTTTTTGCCGCAACACTCTCTCTCTTCTTATCAAAATATCATTACTTATTTTCAAAAATCACTTTTCTCAATTGTACAAAATTTTACTTATACTTTTCAATACCTCGTAAACCCCAAAAAGAATTCAAATCTATTTGATTCTTCTTCTTATTTCAAAAATTCAAAAAGCTGTCATTTGCCTTAACACTTTTCTCTTTCCTGCCTTCATTCTTTCACCAAAACTAGAAAAATCAAACCCTTCAATCTGGTTTTCCAGGGGTAAAACTCCAAATCCTAGCTAAGAGGCCGAGCCAATAACTAAGGTGCTCAAGAAATGCAAGACAATGAAAAAGAAATCAGTCGCTATTGGACTGATATCTGCAAAGAAGAAGGAAAAATAAGTTGCCATTGATGAAGTAACAGCTCAAAGTGCAATATCAAAACAACCTTCAGAAGAGGAAAGCACGAACACTCAGGTACCTCAATTTCTTGACTCAAAATGGGTGAATTTGAGTACAATGATTGGGTGTTTAGAAATAAAACTATTTTTGCAGACTATCAAGTTGATTCTAAAGCTTTTCATTGCTAAAGCATTTCTAAACTTTTTTATCATTCTGAATATGTTGAGAATCTTGGATAAGGGGCCTTGTTGTCAAATTGATGAGAATATGTACACCCCCACTGTTTTGAGAATTCTATGCAAATCTGAAAAATAGATGACATGAAGAAATAGTAAACGGGTTTATTGTGCAGTGGTATATATCTAGAGTTGGAGAAGTGATCTTCAAGTTTGACCACCATATATTAAACTGAATTTTTTATGTCAGAGATAATGGAGTACAATCTTTTGAATTAAACAAACTGCTTGAAAAATTATGAATTCTTTTTAAACTGAGTCGATTTGAGATGAAATTTACTAGTGCCAAGAGCTTTAGAAATTTAAGTGATCGAAATGCCAAATGGTTAAATGCAATAGGGAGATCGCTTCATCATAGGGTCTCAACCATGGTGATACCAAGTTTTGGCAATAAGACCTCTGTGAGCATTCTGCAAATGGTGTTTATGTTGGCCCTGAGCACTACAAGGTAAACATTTATAGCAAAAATTCATTTGAGAAAACTGGGTCCATTCCTGCGGAGAATCAATGGATATTATTTAGAAAGGCCACTAAAGAAGAGGAAGAAAAATTGGTGAAGGCCAAGGAAAATCTACTACATCAAGACGAAGAAAAAGAAAAGCTGAGTCTGAAATTTAATGGAAAACATCCAGTAGAGGGAAGCAGAAAATTCAGGAAAGTAGAATAACTTAAAGGATTTTTTATGCTATAAATATACTATCTATCAAGATAAATGGTCTGAGTGCAGAAGTCAAAGATGAACTAAAAAATTTTTTGGGAAAGAAATTGACTGTTGTGGAAGAAAATCATCATGATGATATGAAGAACACGTTTCCCCTCAAGAACAAATGCTTGCAGAGGAAACTGTCACTTCGCAAGTTGAAAAAGATGTTATTGAACACACTAAACAAGAGGTGCAAAAGGAAAGGAAAAGGAGAAAGACACAGAGGAGGCAAGAGAAAGTTAGAAAGAAAGAGGGAAGGAAGCTGAAGTTTTCACAACTGTTGTACCCACTGTTGACAACGAAGTTCCCAAGTAAGATAAACCAGCTGCATTTGGTAGCTCATCTGGCCAAAGGCAGAAGCATGCCATGGTAAAACAGAAGTCCAGCCAAATTGTTGGACAATATTCAAAGAAGGATGCCAGTGCTAAACCTGCGACTATCCTCATTTGTGAGATACAGCACATGACGACTGATGACTGATGAACTCTTTTGCCAACTTTTATTCTAATGGCACAACTTTATTTTGCCAAATTTCATGCTTTCTGCACTATATTTTCATGAATATCTTTATTTTGATCTTTAATTGATATTACTACTAGTTTCCTACTGCTTATTGATTATTGGTTATTTCTAGCCCTGTTCTGGGTATTTTCCTTATATTATTGTCAATCTACTACTGATTGCTTCTCTGCTAATCATTGTTATTATTTTTTTTTATTGATGATAAAGAGGAACAAAAATATATTATTGGAGGATTGTGAATTAATAGCTTGATATGGTTATGGAGATTGTGCTGTGAACTAAATGTGTTGTAGACCAAAAGGAGATTGTGATATGAAGACTAAAAATTTCTTAGACTAGAGATTGTGATATGGAGACGGAAAATTTCTTACGAAGCTTATGATTCTAAGAGAAATACATTTTTTAGATATGGGTTGATCAAACATTGTGTTGTGCAAATTTCTTTTTGCTATCATGATATCTCTTCCACTAGTGTTTGCCCTTATATATATGAATTGTGAATTGTGAAAATATTGTGGTTGAATGTTGGTTTATGAGAGTCGTGACTTGAAACTTATAGATTATGATTGTGACTGCTTATGAGGATTATAAATTCATATGGCTTAAGATGAATTATGATTGATTATAGTTATGGTTTGAAAATGCGGACTGTGAAGAATGGGTATGAGTTCATCGTGTATTCCAACTAATTTTAACTTGGTTTGATGATTTGTTTCTTGAATATGGTTGTGATTTGCATTTTATTAAATATTCGGATGGTGAGGATATTTATACTTATGAAAATTTTCTCCTATTGCATGGAAAATTCCTTATGTTTTAAATACCTTGAGAAAATTGGGTTCGGTTAAAAACCGTTAGTCTATCTTTGTGAAAATTCATTTTTACTCTACACATACACAGGTGGAGTTTTGGACTCACATTTCTTCAATCCAAAAGACCAGTCAAAAAATGAGTTTTTTAAGGCTGGCTTCTGCCTAATTTTACCCTATTTTGGATACATGTTTTGGCAGTTCAAAATTTTGAATCTAGCCTTACTCTCAAAATGCACTTCAGTCCTAATTTTACCCTATTTTGGATACATGTTTTGGAAGTCCAAAATTTTGAATCTAGCCTTACTCTCAAAATGCACTTCATGGCTCTACATCTTATGTTCATATATGCACATATTAAGGGGGAGCATTACATTTTATGATTTATATTTTATACCTTCTTGTGTATATATCTATACATTTTTTTGTGACTACTATTTGTGGCAATTCTCTTGTGGAATAGTCCTTCTATATAAGAAAAGAGGATAAGGAGGTAGGTTGGGCCATAGGCTTATTGAGCAATGTTTATGAGTATATGCCTTAATTTTCTATCTTAATCTCATAAACACTTTTTGAGTCCTATGATGAGAGATTGCATTTCAATGAAAAATATTCTTATTTCTCTCGATCTAACATGTCTGTACTATACATACTATTATCTTTTATATCACAATCCTATCAAGATTGTCATCACTCAAAAAGGGGGAGATTGTTAGTCTTAAGGGTATTCTCCTATGTTTTTTACTTATAACAAACATTGATGAGGACTAACTTGTGTGATCTATATATGATAGGATATGTTCGACCTCAATTCTTTCGAGACATACAAATGAGATTGCTAAGGAACTCTTGAGTAACGGAATCCAAGAATGGGTGACTTAGTATAGGACAAGCTTAAGAGATTGCATCTAAGAAGCTCTTGAGAAGAATCATAGACTAGGAATCGTTTGTTAAGGTATATTGTATAAATTCCTATGTCTTCATTACCTTATGATTCAATTTATTTCTACTTTAAAGCACATAAACAAAAATATTTTAAAGTATTAAGTCTTCAGAATTTTGGATTGAAAAGTTTGGATGGCACTGCATCTAAAAGCTTCGTCCAAAACTCTATAAACAGTGTTAAAATGTTTCTACCAAGAAAAGGGCTATTTTAGACTCACCGTTTGGACGCACCCTCGTCCGATCCTTGAGTCCAAAACTCTGGAAAATCTGGTAGCGAGAAACCAACCGTTCCTTTCCATTGGTGTTTTACTTTTTGCTTCTATAAAATCTTTCAAAACTCGATTTTAAAGTAGATTTTTGTGCTATCTTCCTCAGAAACACTCCTACGCTTTAGAAAATAAAAATATCCCTTTTCATTGTGCTTCAAAGTGCAATCAAATTGCTCCAAAGGTAAAAAAGGTATTTATGCTTAGCTGTTCATATCTGCTCAATCTATGAGCTATTTCTGCACTCTATCATTTATCAACTTGGGTAACAAGATTGTGGTGTAAAACCTAATTGGGATGAGCCTTGATTGTTGTGATTGAAGAGGTTGGGTGTAAAACCAAGTAGGGTGATCCTCTTGTGTAAGATAGGTGTTGCCTAGCACCATTGATTTGGAAAAAAAGGTTTTATTGGTTGTGTTAAAAGCCTTAAGTGTGTGCTTAAGATAGTGGATGTAGATTATTTGAGGATCGAACCACTATACACATTGAGTCTTTTCTTCTGCATTTTATTTGTTCTTTGTACTTGTGTTTTTACTATTTATCCAATTTGAGAGCTTTATACTCTTCCTTGCATTCTTTAATTTGATCAAAAACTTATCTGCAGTTGGGTAAAACTATTATTGTTGCTTCATCTACCCATCTTAACTATAGATTTTCTTTCCATCATTTAGAAAGGTTTTGAAAGTTCTTCAGTAGCATACAAGTCTGCATTTTTGAACTCTCACCTTATTCGGCCTATATAAAAAAGATATCAAGGATTTTTTTTTTTAAAATCGCATTTGTTTTCCATAAATCTTATTCACCGCCCTTCTAAGGTTTATCATCCATGTTCCTAGGTAGAGATCCGGTTTGACGATCACCAAGAAGTTTGGCCAATTGACCAATTTGATTCTCTATGTTGTGCATCGAATCTCCAAATTTATGGTCACTGTATCTACTCCTTGGAAACGTGTTTCTGTAGAACTGACCATTAGGTTAACCAATCCTTCCAATGATTGCTTTGGTGGTGGTGAATTTTAAGGCAAGGAATGTTGAGTCCTTTTATTTCCTTTATAGGTTCGGGGGTTTTGCCTTGGTTGTTTTTTATTGGTCCAAGAGAAATTAGGATGATTTCTCCAACCAGGGTTATAAGTGGTACTGTATGGATTATTACCTTGTCATCCATTCTCCATAAAAGTAGCTTGCTCTAAGGACTATAGAGAAGAACTCATAGTTTAGCACTCATGATTAGGGATGGGAATTAAGGTAGCTAATTGGTTCAATCTCAAGAAGGGGAAATGACCTTGCAAGGACCAATGACAAGATCGAGGACCAAGAGGTTCCAAGGTGATATCCAATTGTTCCAACAACCTTGTTTGAGGATGGAAGAGATCTGGAAGGATGATAAAGGTAGCTAAGAGCTCAATTTAACAGCTATCTAAAAAGAACCCCAACAACAACTCAAGCCTGCCCCAAAAAAGGGAGAAAACACTGAAGCCCAGTGAACCAGGGCCAAGCCGGCACCGGCCATGACCAGCTGAGCAAGCGCCAGCTACATACTACCGACAAGCCGCTGGGCTCCAGCTAGAGTCGACGCCAGCCCTTGTCGAGGCCTAATCCCCGTTTTATCGATTTTTTATGTTTTCTCCGATTTTTCTCTATTTTAAACATCTTATAAAGACCATTTAAGCCCTTAATTTATCTTAGGGCCTTAAGTAATCACTTAGCTAGGGTTATAGTAGTATAAATACATCTTTTTGTGATTTAACAACAAATCTACTTACTTTCTTCAAATTTGAAAGAGAGTCTTGAGAGGTCTTAACCTTCTTGTTCATCTTGTTCAAGACTACGCTTAGGGTTTAGTCCTCCCTTTGAATGAGTCTATAAATCTTATGGATAATCCAATGTGGTTTCTCTTGTTTGGGTCTTAGTTGCTTTGTTCTTCTAAGATTTATCTTGAATTCTATTATTTGGGTGCCTATAGTTCTACTTCTCTTATTCTTGGTTACCTTTGTTGTTTCAAGGATATTTATATGAATATATAGTTAGTCTTGCTACTATTCTTGTGGGTCTTTGTTAATTAGTTCTTCAAGAGTTTGTTAGAGTGTAGATAGATAGTTACTTTCCTTCATTTTGGCCACAAAATTCTACTATTTAGGTTTCACTTCTTGAGTTGAGATTATTGTCCATTGTTCCATTAATTTAACCACTCAATATCATATCAAAGATTTGGTATCAAAGCAAGCTTGTGTTGATTCTAATTAATACAACTTTCTTTGGCTAAAGGTACAATCTCTTCAAGTTTTTGTGAAATTTTTCAGATTTTTGTCATTTTATTAGGTGCTATTTTTGAATGCTTGAAACTCAAAATTATGCCATGAACTATTGGAATATATGCCCATGCCCTCTAGACTAATTTATCTGATGTAATTATCAAATTTATTAATAAAAGAATTTATTCTCAAAATTTGTTTGTGAATTTACATCTTATTTGTGCATGATTTTTGTTTGGAAATGACCCATTGTGTTTAAGTAAGTGATCCATGTGAATGGTGGTCTTTCACAGTAAGGTATAGATCACGGGTTACTTAACACATAAATGTTTGTTCTTAATCGATTGATGAAAATAGGAATCTCATCATGTTTAGGTTATTGTGTTATGAATTTCAAATAGGAAATGGCTTATCTTTAGCTAATGAGTAGTCCTCTCACTTCATAGCATGAGTGTATTTTGAATACATAAAATAGGACCAGTAATCGTGGTTTCTAAAAGTACTATTTAGAAGAAACCCAGACTATAACCGCTACAACGTGGACTAATACTCTACTACTTGAGTATAAGTTGGTAGTTTGATGAAGTTAGAAGCATATACTTTGATATATTGTAGTTGAGATTCTTTCGTCGAGCCGATATACTTATATGTTGGGTATATATGACTACTTAGTTAAGACAAACTTGTACAAGATAGCTTCTATGTTATATCGTCCCTTGTGACTGTTTAAATGATCTAATTATCCAGGGCCCTGGGGAATATAACTTGGATGTTTACTTTAAGGTAGCTCCCTTAGAAAGTGAAAACATTCCAGGAGTCATAGATCATTGGACTAGAGGTCTAGGGATGGTAGATGTCTATTAGAGAGGTGTTTGTATACTCTTCCTCTTTAATTGCACGGCGATGCGTAGAAGGATATTTTAGTTATTACACCTGTAGGTTGAAGACTTTGCTAACACAATATTATCCTTGGGGTCAATATTTCCTTATAGTGATATTAGGAAATATTTAAAATGCAAAATATACCTATTATATATAGTAGGGGTATTTTGGTCATTTTAGTAGCCAATGCGATGTGTGTTTTGGTCCCCGGAATAGCCCTTAAGTTATGAAAGATTTGGGTTAAGGAATTGGTCTTGCTAATTGTGGGTTTTATTTTATTTTATTTAAGTAGTTTAATTCATTATTGGACTAGAATAAAATAAAAAGGCCCGAGAGAGAGTATATATATTTATCTAGTTTAATTGCTTAATTAATTACTCAGGGCCCGAGGCCCAAATTGAATAATTAGAAAATTAATCTAGATATAAAACTAGATAAAAGGCCTGGAATTTTTTATTGATCTATTTGGGCTTATTAATTATTTATTGGGTTATTTAATAAAGTCAAGAAAATAAATAATTAAGATTTATTATTTATGGGTATTTAAGCCCAAGAATAAATAATTTTATCTAGCCTAATGAAAAAGACCAAGAGTAAAATAAAATTAAAAATTAATTAATTAATTAAAATAAAAAATAAAAAACAACACAGGATAGATCCCGTGTTATTTTGCGTGAAGGATAACAGAAAGCATGGATGCTTTCTGTTTTCACGCAATTGGATGCTCTCTCTCTCTCAGAGAATTGTAAAAGGAAATGAAAAAGTCTTAATGCAATCGATGAAGGACGCTTTTCAATTTCAATCACAGAGAAGCACAGGAAACCTAGTACTCTTCATAGTTCATTTTCTTTCACAAAGAACAAACCCATTCATAGAAACCAAAAGCTTATCGAAGCCACTTCTTTAAGCTTTCATTAGATGTGCTGCTGGCACCATTTCAAAAGATCAAAGGCATCGCGTGAATGAGATGCAGTCGACATTTATAAAGACGTGATCTAACAGCTTTAAGCATCTTTTTACAAACATCTACATCAGTGTGAAAAGGGCCATTCAATCATAAAAGTAAAATTTTTGTTTTGCTAGCATGCTTTCGGTTTGACGATTTTTGCCATTTTAATCCTTCAAGTGGTATCAGAGCCATGGTTTGGAAAATGTAGGAAGCATGCTAGGTTTAACTAAAACAAGAAAATATTTGTTTTGAATTTTTTCTATGATCTTTTGTGTTTACTGGTATGGGTAGTTTCATTGTAAACTTCGCGAGTGGAAGCATAGGAACACTGTATTTTGATTGCTTTCATAGATATCATGTAAGCTCAGTATTTTTAAGGATATAGGCGATTGTTTGAATGAGTCTTGATAAAAAAAAATGGAGGAAAAAACTGCATACAGAGCTTTTGAATCGCAGAGAAAATAATCTGGAGAAGAAGGCCCTGTAGCGAGCCGAGCTGCGTGAAGCCGAGCCACCCCTGTGAGAGAAGCCACTGAGCTGCGGCTTGGAGCCACCACAGCCGCAGCTCCTGCGAGGAAAGCTTCCTCACGGAAGCCGCTGCTTCCTCACGTTGTGTGAGGAAACGTAGGAAGTGAAATTGCATTTTGCACTGTGTGGTCAACAATTTTGACCGCAGAGCTGGGGCGGGTGTGGGCGGGTCACGGGCACCCGTCCGGATCCAGCCCATGGGTTTTCCCATGGTCTATGATCCAGTGTGGTGGGTGCACTGGACTGAATAATTAAAAAATAATAATTTTTGGTCCCATACCAAACGAAGTTATTTTATTGCAATAGTTAATATTCTTTGAATATTTTGCATGAAAAATAATAGTAAAGAAAATTTAGGATTAAACAAGATCATTAATTAATTAATGTGTTTAATTCTATTATTTAGACACTTAGATTAAACGAATAGAAAAGCATGAAAACGTATACAATTTTCTAGGATACTTATATCTTTTTGTACCATATGTGTGCGTTTTCTTAAAGAACAAAGTCTTTGGGATTTTTTTCAAAGAAAAATATATTTCTTAAATCAAATGATTAATTTTAATTTGAACAAAAATTAATTCTTGGATATTTTCTCAAAAGATTTTATCCTTGACAGAAAATATTTTGAATTTAGTTATTTTTGTGAATTAAAATAGGAAACCATTTCGATTGAATTTTACTAAGAAAAATTGTTTTTGTCAAATTAAACTTGAGATCAAAATCTCTTAAAAGTTTTATTCGAAATTTTTGAAATTATTAAGTTTTTTAACTTAAATAAAATTAATCCATGGAAAAAATTTCTCAAAGGGTATAAACCTTCACATAGAAATTTTTATGGATTTAAATATTTTATTATGAGTTAAAAGAAAACTTAATTGAAATTTTCAAAAGATATTTTCAAAGAAAAAACCTTATTTTAAAATACTAAGTAGGAGACAGGTTCCAACGGCCCCACGGCTTCCATCACGATCCTCATTAGAGATCGTAGATCCCCTCATGTCACCCTGGGAGTAAACCCGTATAGAATGGGAATACCACAAGGATCTAGAACTAATGGATGTATGTAATTAATAACCCGGGACACGTGTTATGATCGGCCAGCCCACGTTGGAGGTCATAGTGTGAGGAATATCTATAGAAAATAAGAAGAAACGGTCATCCCACAATGCGGTTATCTCCTAGATCATTACCTAGAAGGGAAATTAATTTGTGGTGGTTAATACATTTAGCTTAAGAAACTATTAATCTTCTCAAGAAGCTATGTCAGTTTTTCTAAGAGCCAAACTAATCATATTAAAGATAATAGTGATAGGGTTAACTATTATCAGATTTAACATAAGGATAAAGTCACAAATAATTTTGTTTTTCTCAAACTAAATTTTCTTTTATTTTTGAATTTTCAGAAATGGTTGATGGAGGTTCTTTTAGTCCTTTGTCCGTTATTATCCATGAGAATAAGCTAACGGGTCCAAATTATGTGGACTAGAAAAGGAACATGGGCATAATACTTATTGTTGAGGAGTATAAGTATGTCCTCTTTGAAACCTGCCATGTTATTAGGGAGGGTTCCACCGTTGACGAGTGTGAGGCTGAAAAAGCATGGAAAAAGGCCAACGAAATGGCTCGATACTACATGTTGGCCTTTATGTCTAATGTGCTCCAATCAAAACATGAGCACATAGCCACTGCTTACGACATTGGCCAATCATTAGTCACAATATTCACCGATAAGAGCTGGCCTGCAAGGTAGGAAGCTCTTAGGACGATCATAAACTCTAAGATGGCTGAGGGAACATCATTCAGGGAACATATACTCAAAATGATTGCTACTTTCGAGGAAGCGAAAGTCTTAGGGGCTGTTAGTGACCTCGAGAGCTAAGTGGACATGGTTCTCGAATCTCTGCTGGGCTTTTTTACTCAGTTCAAGTTGAACTACAACATGAACAAGTTAAACATAAGTTTAACTGAGTTAATGAAAGAGCTCCAGGTGGTAGAGAAGGTCATGAAGCCACAGTCCAAGGCTATGATTGCTAGGACTTTTTCTTCCAGAATTGGGCCCAAGCCCAATAAGTTCAAGAAGAAGAAGGGAAATGCACCAGCCCAGCCCAAGAACCAGCCCACCAAGCCCAAAGGAAAATGTTTCAAATGTGGGTAGAAGGGACACTGGAAAAAAGAGTGTCCAGAATTTTAGACCAAGAAAAACCCTATAGGTATTATTTTTTATCTAGATTCTATTTCAATGGTTGGATCAACTTCCACTTGGATTGTTGATTTTAGTGCCACTGATCGTAGCTATAACTCATTTCAAGGGTTTAGGAAGATAAGAAGACTCTAGAAGGGCAAGCACGGACTACGAGTAGGAAATGGAGCACGAGTATAGGCCCTTACAGTGGGAGCTGGATCTTATTTTTTATTATAATAAAGTAGTTGTATTAAAGGATATTTTATTTGTACTCAGTTTTAGACAAAATTTGATTTTAGTTGCAAAGCTAATAAATCATGGATATTCTGTTTCTTTCCATTCTAGTATTACTATTAGTAGAAATGGAGAAGCTTTATGTATGGGGCACATATATAGAAACTTATTCTTTTAAAATCTAACAAACAATCAATTAAATAATGCTTAATTTGAACCTTTAAGTTGGAAGAGAAAGATCAATGTTAATGACTCATATATTTGGCATCTAAGGTTTGGTCATATTAATTCAACCAAGATTCAGAGGTTAATCCATGATGGGCCCTTAGGCTTATTAAGATTGGAAAGTTGGCCTCAGTGTAAATCTTGCCTTATGGAAAAAAATGACTAAAAGGTCGTTCACCCAAAAAGCTGATAGAGCCAAAGAGATATTGGGCCTTATTCATACTAATGTGTGTGGTCCTTTATCTACTCAAGCTAAAGGAGGTTTTGAGTACTTCATCACTTTCATGGATAATTATACAATGTTTGGTTATGTTTACCTAATGAGACGCATGTCTGACTCTTTTGACAAGTTCAAAGAGTTTAAGGTTGAAGTGGAGCATCGGACAAGTAAACTGATCAAAACCTTAAGATTGAATCGTGGTGGAGAATACCTTCTCAATGAGTTGAAGGATTACATAGTATATTATGGAATAGTATCCCAACTCTCTGCACTGGGTACACCCCAGTAGAATGGAATAGTTGAGAGAAGAAACAGGACATTAATGGAAATGGTCCGAAACATGATATCTTATGCTACTCATTCGGTCTTTTTTTTAGGGATATGCCTTGGAAATAGCAACATATATTCTGAATTTAGTGCCTTCCAAATCAATACCTAGGACACCCTATGAGATGTGGATTGGGCATAAGACAAGTCTAAATCATCTTAGGATATGGGGCTGTCCAGCTTATGTACTGATCAAGAGAGATAAGCTAGAACCATGATCAGAATTATGCTACTTTGTTGGATTTCCAAAAGGGACAAAAGGAGGTTAATTTTATCATCTCAAGGAGCAGAAAGTACTGGTAAGTATTAATGCTAGATATTTGAAAGATGATCAAAGTACTTTCACTAAAGGTTCAATAAGGTGGGAACTCGAGGAGAAGTTATCTTCGGAATCAACTTCTTCAGACCTGATTATGGAATAAGAGGAGGCATAATCTTAATAACCTATAAAAATAGAGCTTCATCGTAGTAGGAGGGTATCTAGAGTTCCAGAAAGATAGACATGGGAGGCTTTCGAGCTAGTTTTTTACCATCAGGAATAAGATCCTACTAGATATGAGGAGGCTATTATTGATGCCGATGTGGATCTATGGCATGAAGTAATAAAAGCCGAGATTGAGTTAATGTATTTCAATCAAGTTTGGGATCTTATAGCTTCACATGAAGGGATAAAACCCATTGGGTATAAGTGTCTATACAAGAGGAAGAGGGGAGTGGATAGAAAGGTGATAACCTTCAAAGTTAGGCTTGTGGCAAAAGGGTATACTCAGAAAGAGAGAATCGATTATGATGAAAACTTTTGTCTAGTAGTTATACTTAAGTCCATCTGTATCCTTCTTACCATTGCATGTCATTATGACTATGAGATATGGAAAATGGATGTCAAGACGGCATTTCTTAATGGCCATCTTAATGAAAACATCTATATATCCCAACTGGAAGGTTTTATTGCTAAAGGCCAGGGACATATAGTCTGCAAGCTTAAGAAGTCTATTTATGAACTTAAGTAGGCATCTAGAACATGGAATATTCATTTTAACGAAACTGTAAAGTCTTACAGTTTCATTCAAAATGAGGATGCGTGTACAGGAAATTGAAATGCATAAATGTAGTTTTTTTTGTCCTATATGTGGATGACATTCTACTCATTGAGAATGATGTAGGGACATTATCATCTACTAAGGTTTGGCTGTTTAGTTAATTTAGTATGAAGGACTTTAGAGAAGCCATTTATATTCTCAGGATTAAGCTTCTTAGAAATAGGAAGCAGAAAATGTTAGGATTATCCCAAACGACATACATTGACAAGATGCTAGCCAAGTTTATCATGGACTCATGCAAATGAGCTCTAATTCTTTGCAGACATGGGTTGTCTTTTTATTCTAAGGATTATCCTAAGTCTCAAAATGAAAAAGATAGGATGGGTAGAATTCCCTACGCTTTGGTGTGGGAAGTCTCATGTACGCCATACTGTGCACTAAGCCAGATATCTGCTTTGCCGTAAGTTTAGTTAGTAGATATCAGTCAAACCTTGGAGAGGTTCATTAGTAAGCTGTAAAGCATATTCTTAAGTACCTCAATGGTACGAAAGATTATATGCTAGTTTACAGGGCTGGCTGACAACTTGGTTCATACTGGATACACAGACTCAGATTTTTGGCAGATAAGGATAAGAAAAAATCAACTAGTGGATATGTTTTCACCTTGTCTGGAGGAGTTATTTCATGGAGGTGTATCAAGCAATCTTATATTGCTGACTCAATCATGGAAGCTGAGTATGTGATAGCTTCGGAAGCATCCAAGAAAGTCGTCTTGCTCCGGAAGTTCCTTTCAAAACTTGGAGTTGTGCCACACATGGATAGACTGATTGTGGTGTATTGCGACAACTCTGGAGTAGTCTCACAATCTAAAGAATCCAGGAACCACAAGAAGGGGAAGCACATCTAGAGGAAGTACCACCTGATCTGAGATTTTATTTAAATATGAGAAATCGTGGTGGAAGAGATAGCTTCGAAGAATAACCTAACAAATCCCCTCACCAAGCCTTTGGTTGAATCGTGGTATATTGCTTTCTTTCCCTCCACCTTACTCAATCGATTTCCTAAGTTTTGTAATTCAGTCTTAACTTCTGTGCTAAATCCATTAAATTTTTCAAACAAAATATTTAAAGTATTTAAGACCGCCGTCGAGACTGGACATGGGAGATGACTAACCAAGACTGGACATGGGCTAATTTTGTGGAAGCATTTCGGGCAGAATATATCCCTCAGTGGATAGTTGAGAAACGGGAAGATGAGTTCCAGAATCTAAAGCAGGGAAGCATGACGGTAGCCCAATACGCAGCACGGTTCACGCAACTGTCAAAGTACTGCAAGAGGCTGGTGGATACTGAACAGAACAGAACGAGGCAATTTGTTAAAGGATTAAGGCAAGAGTTAAGAAGGGCGTTAGCACCCTCTCCACTGACAACTTATTCGGGGGCTGTGGACGTAGCCACCTATACTGAGAATGAGGATCGCAATCGATTGGCTCCACGACCGTTCGTATCGACAAGACTGCCGCCGAGGCCTTTTCAAAGGCAGCAACCTAGCAAGCGCCCTGCCAACCAGCAGTGGCAAAATCGGGGAAAGCAAGCCCGAACAACATCGGTTGGTCCTGTGCAGAATCTTCCAGTATGCCGGCACTGTGGAAAAAGGGGCCACATTGAGAAAAATTGTTAGTCCAGAGGAGGCGAGCGGAAATGCTACCACTGCGGAGACCTGAACCATCTGCAGAACACCTACCCTAAGCTTCTCCGGATCGGACAAAGGAACCCAGCTCAGAACCTGGGGCCCAATCGAGCCAATACCTCGGGAGCTTCTGGGAGTGGAACGTAGAAGCTGCAGGTGAAAGCAAAAGTTTTCGCTCTCAACTGGGAGGAGGTTGAAGCTGATGCAACAGTAGTGGAAGGTACGTTTACTATCCAAGGACGTTCCGTTAATGCATTGATAGACCCTGGATCTACCCATTCCTATTTAAATAAGAATTGTGCACATCAATTGGGTTAGGATGGAGTACAACTATGTTTTACCTTGTTAGTAAGTACGCCTTTGGGGAAAATGGTGCAAGCGAATCGGTATGTGCAGAATTGTAAAGTTGAAGTAGGGAGAGAAAGCTTGGAGGGAGATCTAATAGTCTTAGCTATTGATGATTATGATTTGATATTAGGAATGGATTGGCTAGCGAAGCATGGGGCTAGAGTGGACTGTAAGAATAAGTCGGTTCAGTTCATTAGACCAGGATGTGATGTGTTGGAGTTCAATGGCAAGAAAATAAAAGAATTGAAGTTTTTGATAGCTAGGGCTAAATACCAGAAATTGTTGAGGCAATGATGTCAAGGATATTTGGCTTATGTAATAAACAAGCCGAAAGACCAGTGCACTCTGGAGGATACTGAGGTGGTAAAAGATTTTCCTGACGTGTTCCCTGCGGAACTCACTTCTCTACCTCCCACTCGAGAAGTTAAGTTCACCATTGATCTAGTCCTAGGAGTGGAACCGGTGTCTCGAACTCCGTATCGGATGGCACTGGCGGGGCTGAAAGAATTGAAGGAACAACTGGAAGAGTTGGTGAGACAAGGCTATATCAAACCTAGCACGTCACCCTGGGGAGCACCTGTGCTATTTGTAAAGAAAAAGGACGGGACTCTAAGGTTGTGTATTAACTACCGAGGCTTGAACAAACTGACCATCAAGAATAAATATTCTCTGCCGTTAATTGACGATCTGTTCGACCAGTTGCAAGGATCCAGTTGTTACTCCAAACTGGATTTGAGGCAAGGCTACTATCAAGTGAGGATAAAGGAGGAAGATATTCCTAAAACGACCTTTAATACAAGATATGGTCACTATGAGTTTGTGGTGATGCCTTTCGGGATAACCAATGCACCCACGGTATTTATGGACTTGATGCATCGAGTGTTCCAACCCTACTTGGATAAGTTCGTGGTGGTCTTCATTGATGACATACTTATATACTCCAAGAGCCCAGAGGACTATGCAGAACATTTGAAATTGGTACTGGAAAAGCTAAGGGAGCACAAGCTTTACGCCAAGTTTAGCAAGTGCGAGTTTTGGCTAGATAGTGTGGCATTTCTTGGTCACGTGGTGACCAAGGATGGGATCAAAGTAGACCCGGCGAAAGTTGAAGCCGTTTCAGACTGGAAGCAACCAGAGAACATCACAGAGATTCGACGCTTCTTGGGATTGGCTGACTACTACCGGAGGTTTATTAAGGGGTTTTCAACGCTAGCATCTCCTATGACCCGGCTACTAAGAAAGGACGTACCCTTTGATTGGAATGGAAAATGCAAAAAGAGTTTTCAAGAGTTGAAGCAGAGGTTAATGACAGCGCCTGTGCTGAGTCCACCAGAGGCAGATAAACCTTACGCACTATATACGGATGCTTCGAAGGAAGGCTTGGGGGTAGTTTTGATGCAAGATAGGATGGTGATCGCCTATGCTTCTCGAAAATTGAAGCCTCATGAAGTCAATTATCCCACGCATGACCTAGAGTTGGCTGCCATTGTGTTCGCATTAAAGAAATGGCGGCACTATTTGTATGGAGCGGAATATGAAGTGTTCACTGATCACAAAAGCTTGAAGTACATCTTCACCCAGAAAGACTTGAATTTAAGACAGCGAAGATGGATGGAATTTTTGGAAGAGTACCGTTGTCCTATCAACTACCACCCCGGGAAAACCAACGTCGTTGCTGATGCCCTGAGCTAGAAAATCAGAATGGCCAGGCTAAGAGTACAGGAGGTTAAAATGGTTTAGGATGTGTTGGATAGAAGAGTAGAAGTGCAAGAAGAGAGGATCATTATTAGCAACATGAAGTTGATACCAGATCTAAGGCAGGAGATTGTTGAAGCCCAGTAGAGTAATGCGGAATTTCAGCTTTTCAAGGACAAGGAGCTTAAGCGGCAAGGCAGAGAGTTCCGACAGAACGAAGCGGGAGTGTTGTACTTCTGGGATCATTTGTGTGTACCCGAGGAGCTCCAGTTGAGGGACAAAATTTTAGAAGAAGCGCATAAGAGCAAGTACGCCATTCATCCGGGAGAGGTCAAGATGTATCAGGATCTGAAAAAGTCTTATTGGTGGCCTGGGATGAAGCGGAACGTGGTTAAGTATGTCTCAACGTGTCCAACTTGTCAGAAAGTCAAAGCAGAGCACAAGAAGGTGGCAGGATTATTGCAACTGTTGCCAGTACCGGAATGGGAATGGGAAGAGGTGACCATGGACTTCATTACCAGACTCCCTATGGTAAGAAACCAAAAAGACGCCATATGGGTAGTGGTGGATCGATTGACCAAGTCGGCGCATTTCATACCCGTGAATGTAAAGGATTCAATGGAAAAGTTGGCTCAGACCTACGTGTAGGAAATAGTCAGATTACATGGAGTGCCTTCAAGTATTGTGTCCGACCCTGATCCGAGATTTACATCCCGATTTTGGGGCAAGTTTCAAGAATCGATGGGTTCTAGTCTGAAGTTCAGTACGACGGTGTATCCACAGACCGATGGATAGTCAGAAAGGGTTATTCAGATATTAGAGGATATGCTGAGAGCCTGTGTATTGGATTTCGGGGATAAATGGATCGAAAGTGTGCCGTATGCCGAGTTGTCATACAATAACAGTTATCAAGCCTCGATTGGAATGGCTCCGTATGAAGCTCTATATGGACGTAAGTGTCAGGTACCACTATACTGGAGTTGGTCAGAGGATGGACACATAAGTAAATCGGGAGAAGTCTATGTTCAAGAAATGTTGGACAAGGTCAAGTTAATTAGGGAAAGGTTGAAAGCAGCCCAGAGCAGACAAAAGAGTTATGCAGACAATAGGCGGAGGGAGTTAGAATTTCAGGTGGGAGACAGCGTGTTACTAAAGCTGACACCAAATAGGGGGATCCTGAAATATCCAAAAGTGGGAAAGCTGAGTCTGAGGTATTTGGGACCGTTTCCAATAAATGAGAGAATTGGTCCGGTGGCGTATCGATTGGATTTATCAGATGGGTTGACAGGAATTCATGACGTATTCCATGTTTCGCAGTTGAGGAAGTACAATGCCGATCCCAGACATGTTTTGAATGATGAGCCGTTAGTGCTACAACCCGACCTGAGCTATGTGGAGAAACCCATAAAGATATTGGACCGAAGTATCAAGACTCTCCGGAACAAGCAGATTGCGATGGTAAAAGTGCAGTGGGAGCATCATGGCACGCGAGATGCCACATGGGAAACAGAAGAATGGGTAAAGCGGAAGTATCCCAATCTGAGATAAAAGTGCGTCTAAATTTCGGGACGAAATTCTCCTAATGAGGGGAAGATGTGAAACCCCACCTAAAGCTAACCCTAGAGTAAGGGGGTCGGGAAGCATATCATATTATTTTGCATGAATATATATATATATTTTTGAACGATTTTATGTGCTTTAGAATTGCGGATTATATGTTAAAATGCTTAGTTATGCTTATTGAGTAGGAGGGGTAAAATGGTAATTTTGCTTGAGGTTCGAATAGGAAGATAACTTGAAGATTAAATAAGAAAAATATGTAGGTGAGAAAATAAGAACAAGAGTTGTTGTGGTTTAGTGGTTAGAGCTTTGGAATTAATCTCTAAGGTCATGAGTTCAAATCTCATCATTTAAGTTTTATCATGATTATCCTAATTAAGTTTGAATTTTTGGTTCTTGCATTCCTTAGAAATAGGAATGTTGTCCTAGGGGAGACATGAGGAGAATGTTCTAAATCTTATCATTGTGTCCTAAAAAGAATTCTAGAGGAATTCTTGTTCTATTTATTACCTCTAGCTTTGTCCTAGCATTTCCATAATTCATATGAACCAAAACCCATCAAGTCTTTCTTTTAAATTCCAAAAAAAAAAAAAAAATCTGTGATAATTTCTCATCCTTGAATTTTGAAAATCAATCTTGGAGGAGGGAGGTTGGCTGAAAATAGGAGGGGAAATAGGGAGGGTTCCAAGAGAAATCAATCACCATGAGAGAACCTTCAAATTCACTTTCATGTTGTTCATATTTTGGTGAAGGAAAATCTGGAAATTTTCCAGAATTTTTGCAGACCATCTCTTCGGAAAATTCAGCCAGTAAACCCACTCATTTGCTACTAGAAAAATGGTCATTTCATATGGCTTGAAAGCTGGAAAATCTGTACAATTTTCGGACTGCACAAACTGTGCAAAACCAAGAAAAATTCTAGACATTTTGCAGCTTTCAATCAAGAAAATGAAGCTGTTTTAGTCCATCTTCAAGCTAGCAAAATTCCTCTGTATTTCTCCATGAAGAAGGCTGGAAAATCACCTTTGAAAGACCTTCAAACCCCTCAAGAATCAGCTGCAAATCGGGCTGAAGAAGTGCAGAAATTCTGCACAAAAATTCTGCACCAATTTTCGAAACTTTGAACAATTTGAAACCAGAATTTTTCTAGCCTTGCTTCCTTCAAGCCTAGGCCGAAAATCACCCTTCAACTTCTGTAACATTGATCCTTGTTCAGCCATGGACTGAACATCATTGACCTTTACACTTACCTTGAATACATGGACTCCATAACCACACCTCAAAACCCTCCTAAGATCATTCCATTCAAACTTTTTTTTGAACTTCAAACTAATTTCTGAATTTGCTCTACCATTTAAGACTAAATTTCGGCCAGCCTTGGAGCAATATTGACCTCCATTCATTTCATCAAAACCACCTTGTTCAGCCAGCACCATTGAAGAGCTTAGACACCTTCCTTGATTAAACACCATAGCTAACCACCTACCTTAAACAATTCCACAACTTTCTCCATTTAAATTTCAAAAAAAAATCTGATCACACTCTCTCCCACAAGCTGAAATCTGAAACTCCCCTTCATCCTAGACCATTCGGCCAGCACCCTACCAGATTTGGTGTAGCATTTCTCCCACACTCTCTCCATTTTCACCAAGAACACCAAGAACACACGCTAAACTTCTTCAAGCCTAAACCTACTCTAAACATCTCTAATCACTCTCGAATACTCCAGATCACTTCTATTTAATCCCTAGACTTCATTTCTAGTATTTATAACACAAAACCACGCCAACAAGAATTTTCAATCGGATCAAAATCAGCTTTTTCCTTGAAGGTCTCAAGAACATCAACAAGGTAAATCAAGAACAACCTTCTTGTTCATCCTCTTTTATTCAATTCTCTATATAACTTTCTAATGCTCTCTCTCTCTCTCTCTCTCTCTCTTCCAACCGAAATGATTGATCAACCATCAACCATGGCTGTTTTTCCATGGGATCACTCAAGACTCTTCGTCGCGCGTGGACCTTCTTTAGTCGTCACCATAGTACTCGTTAATCAAGTAATTATTCTCAAAACCTTCTTTTTAAATTCTTAAATCATGTCTCTTATGAGGTGATATGGAGATAGAATATGAATGGGGGATTGAGTACATGCATGTGGATTAAGGGGATGAAGTTAAGACATGATGATTGTTGTATATGACTAAGTTGTATGTATTTCCTTTTGAATCAATGTATATTCTTTGTGCTTGATGAATTTTATGGATGTTTGAAGCATGCTAGACATCATGACACCAAAAGTGATTAGGCTCTTATGTTTCTATTTTCCATTGAAGCCATTAATGATGATTATGCCTAGAAGAAAGTTAGCCTTGTGACAGTATGTGATAAGTCAAGCATGTGTTCATGAATGGATTGGTTTATTATTTGATGTTGGAGAATGTGTTTAAGAATCTCTTCTAGCAATAGGAAAATCATGGCGAGAGGTTATTTTCTTGTTGAGTCTAGGTTATTTTTATTAACAAATTTTGTTACTTTAATTAGAATTACTACTATATTTTTCTCTATAAAATTCGAAACTCTAGGAAAATTTGGATTGGATTATTAATTGGAATATTAATATTTTATTTATCAAATAAATAAAATCTTTTATTAAAAATAATATATATATATATAATAGATAAATCTTTTATATAAATAATAATAAATAAAATATTAGAAATAATTAATGACTTTGTAGGCCCTAGTTAAAACTTTTACCTATATTCCTAAATATTATCTATATTAAAATCTATTTGTTATTTATTAAATAAAGATTTAACATAATTAATTTATTATTAGTTTTATTTATTACTAATTATTTATTATCTATTGAAAAAAATTAATTAAAAATTATTTGTAATTTATTATTTATTTACAATAAAGCTATTTTTAAGTTACCATTTATTAATATTAGTTAGGGCTTAGTATTATTCAATATTCAAACCTTAGGTTATTTATTAATAATAACAAACAAGAATTATTAATTGAGTCTACAATTTATTAGCAATTATTCTAGAACCCCAAGTTATTTTAACTTATCAAACTAGACTTATTTTATAAATTTTTTATCATCTGGCCTTAAAGCTTAGGACATTAGGGATGTGATGGTAATAAGTTGAACTAGGATTACTTGTGTAAGTGAATTTAGCTGGAGTGTAACCTTATATTTTGTGTTTACCCCAAGAGGGGTTAGGTCAGCCTTGGAAGACTCTTGAATTTGAGCAAGCAAGGAATTAGGTAAGTTTCTGCGTGGAATTATTTGAAGACCAAAACTTACTGTGGCAAGCCAAATGAGATGTGGATGGACATTCCTTATGTAAAGGCAATTAAGGACTGTTTTTCCTTTTTATTCCAATCAACCAAATCATTTGAAAATCAAACAAGCAGTTTTACACAAAATGTCAAATTCTTTCTAAAACCCAACTTTGATAAGAATTTTAGAAACCCTTAATTGCGATCAATTTTCTCCCAAGTGGGACAATCAACGTTGAGTACTTAATAAGGGCAGACTACCAGGACTAGTCTTCGAAGGGTTAGGGTAAGTCTCTCAGTAGGTGGCCACCTCTGAGGGGTGAGTCCTTCCTGGATAGGATGCCAGTCCGGTAGGTCATGCCAGTCCGAGCTAGCAAGTTTCAGTCATGTGGACTGTGTGGTTTCGGAGTGGACAACCGGTAAGTTTGAGTGTAGAGATGGAGGAGTATCTCACCCGGTAGGCCGTACACCTACCTTTTGTCAGCTTGCACAAAGTATGTCATTCTGACCGTTATTTAGTCATGGGGCCCAACGTGTGGTAACCCATGGCTACCCTTTTGAGTGGCTGTATTTACTGTGCTCATGTGTGGTTTGAAAAACAAAACACCACTCTTAATTTCAATGCTTATTTAATGCTTGTTAGCGCTTATCTTTATGAAATCTTTACAACTTGCATACATGAATTATTTTAGCTGAAACTCTCAAAGCACACACGAGCTTACTGAGATTTTTATCTCCCCACCTTTTATGCCATAATTTCAGGAAGATCCTACTGTGGAGGTCATTAGCTAGATTAATGCCTATGCTTTGAAGACTCGTGTTATTTTCTTTATGTGACGTTTTGAGAGATTGTTGTAAACAATTTATTTTGGAATTGTACCAGTATTTATTTTTTGGGTTGTAATAAGTTTAATTTTAAAGTCTTTATTTTATTTTGTTCTAAGTAACCTAGTTATAAAGACTCCTTGTCCTCTGGATGGGGCGACATCCTCGGCCCTGATGGGCCTAGGTAGTGGGGTGTTACAGCCTGCACTGAGATTCATATTGAAATGCTTAAAAATTGTGGTCAAGAGATTTCCATAAGGCAGGACCTTGTGAGAGGTATTTCTTGATTGAAGCATTAGCTTCACTGCCAAAAACCCAAAACTAATCCATCTTTCCTCTGATAAGGCCAATATCAATATTATTTTCATAATACTCACTGATGTTTTGTGCCCAAAGCTCGGTGCCACCATAGTAGACACCATATGGTGTAGAATTCATCCAAAACCATTCAATATTTTGAGTTTTGATCATTTGAATTTCTGAAACTCCTCCCTCCAGCAAACTTCACCTCAAATTTTCCCAGATCAAACAGGTTTGACTCTTCTGGAAATTTTTTCATTTTAAAGAATTGGATTCCACCGTCTCTGACTCCAAATATTCGATTTAGTATTCTATGGTCAAATTCCATGTTTACACAGCCTACTCTAGAGTTGTACTACTGAACCATAACTCCCCCGCCAGTCTTTTCAAGCCTTCCCTTTCTTAAGTATTCCCAATCCAGTGTGGTGTACAATTTTTCATCTACTAACCGTATAGCCCCCTATTTGAGTGATTCAAACATATTTAGGATATTAGCAAAATTTAAAAAGGCCTCAGCATCAACATGGTATCCAGAGATAACAGTCCTATTCCTTAATAGCCAGTTATTAAACTCAAATTCACATTTTAAGTAAAAAAATTGGGGTACTTATATCACAGAGCTTTCCTGTACAAGAAGCTCTTAGATGAGTTAGACTACAAAGCTGTTTCTTCAACAATGATCTTCTTGCCTTTCTATTTGATGACGAGTTGGGTGTCGACAACAGAGTTTGTTTTTGCCATTTCTTTACCTTTCAGGTTCTTCTTTATCTTTAATTTGCTTCTCTTGTCTAATTTTGGTAGTTTTGCCATGGCAGAAGCGAGAAAAAGATGTGGGTTTTCTATTTCAGTGAGGAAGATGTAGATACGAAGATAGAGATAGGTAGAAAGATCAATGGCAGTTTTGGGTTTCAAGAAGAGAGAAATAACCCTTTTTTTATAAGCCTTTTTTGTGATTTCCTAGGTACTTGAGTAGAAAAGTACAATCAAGTACCCTTAACAGCGATTTCATCAAAGATAGGGTGAGCTTCTTTGAAAAGCACGGTCATTTTAAAAATTTAAAAAAAGTTTTCTAGACTCAGACGCTTTTTCATCCAAATTTTTTTTTTTTAAAAATGTGAGCTTTACACGATTCTAGGCTGCAACTATTTTGGACTTAAACTTAGTCCAAATTTGTTCGTCTAAAACAAATTGAGAAATATTTTATCAAGGGGGTTTGGATTCATGTTTCTAAAATGTTGCATCCAAAATTACCATCCAAAAGTGTGCATCTTCAGAAGTTCTGCAAGAATGAACAAACAAATTCTTGGCAAAATAGTTGGTTACATAATTTTGGTAATTCACAAACCTCTTCACAGATGGTTAAATATATCTTCAACTAAGGTTTAGTAAAAATATCTGCAAGCTATTCATTAGTTGGAATATATTCCACACACACGTCACCCTTAAGTGAATGATCTCTAATAAAACGGTGTTTAATTTCAATATGCTTAGTTCTAGAATGTTGAATAGGATTTTTGGTCAGATTAATAGTACTAGTATTGTCACATAAGATAGTCATGCAATTAAAATTTAAACCAAAGTCAAGCAAAGTGTTTTTCATCCATAAAATTTGCATGTAGCAATTTCCTGCAGCAATGTATTCTGCCTTGATTGTTGAGAGAGAGACACCAGCTTTCTTCTTATTGTACTAAGAGATAAGAAAATGTCCAAGAAACTGATAATGTCCACTAGTGCTTTTTCTCTCAACTTTGCACCCTGCATAGTTGGTATCTGTGTATCTTATAAGATTAAATGAATTAGTTCGTAGAAACTACAAGCCATAATCATGTGCTCCAATTAAGTATATAAGGATACAACACATGCATGAGATTCTTTTGGACATGATTAAAATCTAGCACAAAGGTATACTGAGAACATAATGTCGACTCGGCTAGCAATAAGATAAAGAAGACTACTAATCATACCTCTATATTTCGATTCATCCATCCCTTACCCTTTTCATCCTTATCAAGCTTTAATGATGTGCCCATAAGTGTACTTATTTCTTTTGCTTTATTTATACCGAACCTTTTGAGCATTTTCTTAGCATATTTGTCTCGATTTAGGAAGATCCCGTCTTTAGTTTACTTGATTTGTAATCCAATGAAGAAATTAAGTTCTCCCATCACGTTCATTTCAAACTCTTACTGCATTGTCTTGGAAAATTTTTTGCATAGGGAATCATTAGTAGCTCCAAAAATAATATCATCAATATATATATTTGAACAATTAAATGTCTGCAGAATTTTCAGATTTAATAAATAAGGTGGTATCGATCAATCCTTTTGAAAAGCCTTTTGAAAGTAAACATCTACTAAGTCTTTCATACCAAGTAAGTGGAGCCTATTTTATACCATAAAGAGCTTTGGAAAGTTTAAAGACATGTTTTAGAAAATGTTCATGAATAAAACTAGGAGGTTGCTCGACATATACTTCTTCTTCAATAAAACCATTTAAGAAAGAACTTTTGACATCTATTCGGTAGAGTATAAAACCTTTGAAAAATGCAAAAGCAACATTCTTATTTACTCTAACCGAGCAACAGGAGCAAAAGTTTCATCATAATCAATGCTCTTTTTTTTATTGAATACTTGGGTAACTAATCTGGCTTTATTTCTAATAACAACACCATGCTCATCAAGTTTGTTTCTGAAAAACCATTTTGGTACTAATTACGGGATGATCAAGTGGTCTAGGAACAAGCTTCTAAATTTGATTTCTTTCAAATTGATTTAGCTCTTCTTGCAAGGCTATAATCCAAAATTCATCATGTAAGGCTGCATCAATGCAATTAGGTTCAGTGCCAGAAAGTAGAGCAAAATTATTAACAAAATACCGTCCAGTTTTGACTCCGCAGCTAGGATCACCAATGATTTGTTCTTTTAGATAGATAGTTTTGTACTTCCAATCTTTTGGCAAGTCTTGATTCGTGGGCTCTTTAGTCCTTTGTTTATTTTCTTCAGCTTGTTTGTTTTCTAATTCCTCTTCTTTGGCATGAATATCAAGTGGAGATGCCTTGTGCGGCTCACTACCCTTTTCTTTTGAGATACCTATATCATCATCATCTTTTCTAGAAGAATATATATTTAATTTATCAAACACAATATGTACCAATTCTTTCACAAATAGAGTTCTTTTATTGTACACTTTATATCCCTTCTTGTTGGAAGAGTATCTAAGAAATATAACCTCATCAGATTTGCTATCAAAATTTTCAACATTGTTTCGAGTATTGAGGACAAAATATTTTCATCCAAAAATTTAAAGTAGGAAATAGATGGAAGTTTGTCAAATATGAGTTCAAACGGAGTTTGTTTGAGAAAGGGTCTTAGCATAACATGATTAATAATGTAGCAAGTTGTATTCACAGCTTCAGCCCAAAAGTATTTTGGAATGGAGTTTTCACAAAGCATTGATCTTGCCATTTCTTGCAATGTTCGATTTTTCCTCTCAACCATACCATTTTGTTGAGGAGTTTTTGCTGCTGAAAAATTATGTGAAACACTATTTTTATCACAAATTTTTGTAAAGTCATGATTGCAAAATTCTTTAACATTATCACTTCTAATTGAAATCAATTTGCATATAAGGAAATTTTGAACATGTTTGAGTAATTTTGAAAATTCAAATAAGGCTTCGTCATTTTGAGCAAGAAATAAAGGCCAAAAAAATCTTGAGAAATCATCCACAAGTAAATAGGCATACTTCTTAACACTAAAACTAGTGATCCTCATTGATCCAAACAAATCCATATGTATGAGTTCAACAAGTTTTGACGTTGAAATCATTTTTTTGGGTTTAAAAGAGGTTTTAGTTTGTTTTCCAAATTGGCAAGCATCAAAAACCTAATTTTTATCAAATCTTATTTTAGGCAGTCCTCTAATAAGCTCCTTTGAGGATAATTTGTTTAGAAAATTGATAGATACATGGCCTAGCCTTCAATGCTAAAAACTAACAGTCATTATCATTCACAGTGAAGCATCTAATATCATAAGTTACAAGATTATCAAGATAAAAAAGAGATAATTTAGAAAAATGTTCAAAAGAGGCAGAATCACAACCACTCACTCGGTTTTATTCGTTTGCATCGAGAGCACAAAATAGAATGTTCATTGCCTAATAGTTTAAGGTCATTTTAGCATTATCATCACTGTTATCTTCATCATTTCTTTTAGGCACTGTTTCGCCTTCAACTACTTTGGTTGGGGAAATGGTCACTTTTCAATTACATTTCACAACTTAAAATTTATTGAGCACACATATATCTTCATTCTATTTTTTCAGAATGTGTAGTTCCTTTCATTGAATAGAGGAGATCTATTTACTGATGACCCTTCGATGTAAGACATAGAAGATGTGTTTCCATCTGGATCTTTTCTACAAGACTGTCAAACTGAAGATAATGTAGACCAACTCTCTAATACCAATTGATAAACCTTAGAGGGAATGAATAAGGTTTATGGCAAACAAATGCAAATTAAAATTTTTGATGTCTTTTTAGAAGGGCGAACTGAATGGCAGAGTTGATTCGCAACTTTAAAAGTGCAGACATGGATCTTTTAAATTAGTACAAAATGGTGAGAAGATGGTATGAAATAAATATGGGTAGTTGAGCTATCAAGGACAGGCTTACTATACAATGTAAAAGTCTTAAATGAACCACTGATTTTAAAGAAAAAGATACAATATTTAAGATTTGAGAACTAGCGATAATGCAGTGAAGAAATTTAAGCAAACAACACAAGAAAAGACTCAAGGATTTATAGTAGTTCGATCCTTAAATGATCTATATCCACTACATTAAGTTTTTACTTAAGGATTTCAACACCACTCACTAAAACTTTTTTCCAAATTAATGGTGGTAGGTAACACCAATCTTATACAAGAGGATCAACAACCTTAGTTTTACACCCAACCTCTTTAAACACAACAATCAAGGCTCACCCAACTGGGTTTTACCTCCTTAACCTTAATACAAGCTGATTGAAGATAAAATACAATAATGGCTCACGGATTGAGCAAAAATGAACAACAAGGCACCAATACTTTTTTACCTTTTTTTTTCAATTCAATCTTACTTTGAAGTACAAATAAAAAGAGAGATTTTTGTGATCTGAAGTGTAAGACTGTTTCTGAAAGAGTTAACATAAAAATCTTCTTTAAAATCGAATTTTAGAAGCTTTTATAGGAGCTAAATTCGAAGTCCCAACAGCTTGTAACGACTAGTTACTTCTGTCAGGATTTTCAAGGTTTTGGATTCATAGAATGGAGGGATGTGCATCTAAAAGGGGAGTCCAAAATGGCACTTTTTGCAAAGAGATATATTTTTAAAAAAATGCTATAGATCGTTGGATGATGTTTTAGATTCAGAGATCTATCCAAAACTATTTCAACCAAAAAATCCAGATTTAGAAATATCATTTTCTTTTGAAATCATTTTTAAATGCTTCAAGGTAAAACAAATTGAACATAAGGTAAAAAGACATAGAAATTTACAAATAATATCTTGATAACAATTCCTAGTCTATGACTCTTCTCAAGGGCTTCTCGATATGCAATCTCTTAAATTTGTCTTATACTTGATCACTTGCCCTTGGATTCAATTGCTTAAGAGTTGCTTAGTAGTCTCATTAGCACGCCTTGGAAGAATTGAGGTCAACATGTCCTATCACATATAGATTACACAAGTTAGTCCTCATCAATATTTATCATAAATTAAAACACAAGAGAATGCCCTTTGGACTAACAGAATCTATATAAATTTTCTTGTTTGTTAACTTATTTTTAGTGGGATTTTAATTTCCAATTGCTACCAGAAAAATTTTCTTTGAAGTGATAAATACCTTGGAGAGTAAATTGATGCATCTTAGATCATATTAACTTATCTCTTTGAACTTTTGAATTACTTGTGATTTCATTGCCTTGAGTGAGTTAATTGATCATCAAATTAAATTCTTGAAGTGGTGATGGCAGCGTAAACTTTAAAAATCCTAGCATTTGACTAAACGCCTACGAGTGTTTGATGAAATATTTGAGAGTCTTTACATTGTCTTGTAAGAGTTCTTAGCTTATATTTTTCACGTCCGTTGAACTTGATTGATATACTTCTTATATTTGGTGGATTGAATACCCAGATTGACATCTTTTTGTGATAATTGGGATTGGATTGAACATTGTCAATATTTGAGTCCTATCCCTTAGTATCCTTGTTTATTTAAATCCTTGTGGTGCTTGTCTAGTTGTTGTCACTACACATCTTCTTGAGAAGTCTTTGAGTTTATGTGATAACTTATTCCTCAAAATTCTTATTGATTGAGTCTCTTTTTTGTTATCCATCTAGTGATAGCTCATTTCTTCTTAGAAGCTTCTTCAACCCTTAGAACTTGATTGACTTTAACTAGTGGAACTAAATCTTTTGAATTGGGGAGACTTTGGGAAGAACTTGAGAATAAAATTGAGAGTGTGAAAAAGGTAAAAGGGTGAGCTCATTTTGATAAAAGTAAAAAAAGAGTATACCCGAGAAAAGAGTGTCATTGAAAAAGTGTAAGCACGTGAAAGAGAGAAGTGAGAAATTTTCTTTTACTTCTATCCAAAATTTGTAATTTAAAACTCTTTTGCAATATATACTATGGATAGTTGGAATGAGAGTGGAGAATATTATTGTTATGAAGAACCTTGTTCAACTAAAAGTAGCTATGGTAGAAATGATGAATATGATTAGAGATATGAAGAGAATGGTTATGTAAGTATAAGATATTGGAATGATGGGGGTTGTGTAGGAGGACCACAAAAATATTCAATGAGTGGATTGCAATAGTCAAAGAGTAGTATGCCAAATGAAATGGAGTATGAGTGTTTGTATAAAAGTCCAAAGGTATCTAGACCAAGAGAAATGTGTGTATCACAAAATTCTTCTAAGAGTGGTTTGAGAAGAAAGCCAGATTATTTTTGTTCTACTTGTTGGAATTATGGCTATGACACATGTGACTGTCCAAGAAAGAAAAGTCAAGGAAGTAAGGATGAGTTATAAAGAAGTGAAGTGAGCTCTTGTGAGTATTGTTCTAGCCATGAACACACTTCACCTACTTGTCGTTGGAAGTCCTTTAGTTTGCAATATAGCCAATTGAACAAAAAAATTGAGTTGAGGAAGGAAAAAGGTTTTATTTGAGCCCGACGATTAGGTATGAGTGTACCTTCGCAAGGAGAGATTTCCTACTCAAAGAAGAAGTAAATTAGTCCCAAGATGCGATGGGCCATTCCAAATCATTGCCCAAGTTGGAGATAGTGCCTATAAGATCCATTTACCTGATGAGTATAAAATGAGTACAATGTTTAATGTTAGTGACTTAATTCCTTTTTATGTAGGTGATGATTCGTGGACGAATCAACTTCAAGAAGGTGGACATGATAGGTATCAAGCTAGCCAATTGGTTCAATTTCAAGAAGGGGGAACGACCTTGCAAGAACCAATGACAAAATCGAGGACCAAGAAGTTCTAAGGTAATATCCAATTGTTCCTACAACCTTATTTGAGGATGGAAGAGAATTGGAAGGATGGTGAAGGCATCCAAGGGCTCAATTTGATGACTATCGAAAAAGAACCCCAACAACAATTCAAGCCTACACCAAAGGAGGGAGAAAATGTTGAAGCTAAGCGAACTAGTGCTAAGCCAGCACCAGCGCCGGGTGCACATTACCAGAAAGCCGCTGGGCTCCAACATAGAGCCGGCACTGGTGCTATTGGGGCCTAATCCTTGTTTTGCCGATTGTTGATATTTTCTCTAATTGTTCTCTGTTTTAAACATCTTGTAAAAACCCGTTAAGCCCTTAATTTGTCTTAGGGCTTTAGTAATCACTTAGCTAGGGTTAGGATAGTATCAATACAGATTTTTTATATTTAACAACACAATCTGCTTACTTTATTCAAATTTGAAAGAGAGCCTTGAGAGGTCTTAACCTCCTTGTTCATCTTGTTCAAGACCATACTTAGGACTTAGCCCTCCCTTTAAATGAGTCACTAAATCTTGTAGATAAGCCAATGTGGTTTCTCTTGATTGGGTCTTAGTTGATTTGTTCTTCTAATGTTCATATAGAATTCCATTATTTGGGTATCTATAGTTCTACTTCTCTTGTTCTTGATTACCTTTGTTGTTTCAAGGATATTTGGGTGAATCTATAGTTGGTCTTGCTACGATTCTTGTGGGTCTTTGTTGCTTAATTCTTGAAGGGTTTGTTAGAGTGTAGGTAGATAGTTACTTTCCTTTATTTTGATCACAAAATTCCACTGTTTGGGTTTCACTTCTTGAGTTGAGATTACTGCCCATTGTTCTATCAATTTAACCGCTCAAGATCATATCAATTAGGGTACCCCTCCCCATAAAAATCACACTTAACATTCATTACCTGAGAATGAATCACCATTTGTTCCATCTTTTAAGCTAATGCCTTAATTTTAGCTTCCAGGGCAACTACAACATCAACTTTATGAACTCCTTAACTATGAGCCCTAGACCTCGAATTACCCTATAAGTAATTGTTTCATACAACTCTTCCAAGGTCTTAGAGTATATTATACCACCTGTAGATGCATCAATCAATTATTTTGAGGAAAAATTCAATCCACTAGTAAAAATCTGCATTTGCATGCCTCATTTAAACCCACGATGTGGACATTTTCTCAACATTTCCTTCCACCATTCCCAACATTCATATAGGCTTTCAAACTCTAATTGTTGGAAGGCAAAAATATTAGTCCTAAGCTTGGTTATCCTAGCCGGGGGAAAATATTTGGCTAAGAATTTATTAGCTAACCCATTCAAGTAGTGATTGATCCTACAAGCAAAGATTTCAAGTAAGATTTGGCTCTATTCCTAAGGGAGAAAAAAAAGAGTCTCAATTTAATAGCATCTTCTAACGCACCATTCATTTTGAAAGTACCAAAAATCTCCAAGAAACTAGCAAGGTGGAAATTAGGATCTTCATCTAGTAACCCATCAAATTGGACCATATTTTGGATCATTTAGATAATATTGGATTTGATTTCAAAATTATTAGCTTCTACCCTTAGTCTAGCGATACTCGAATCTGTACCCAAGATTGCTGGCTTAGCAAAATCACCCATAATCCTTCTATTATTTCCATCATTACCACTATTATTATTTTAGTTAACTTCCATCTCTCTCTTGTTGAATTGAATTGGTCAGCCCAACTTTTATATGCTCGTCAAATCCTTGTTATTGCTCTCTCAATCTCTAGGTCAAAGTCCACTATGTCTCCTACGTTTCATTAGGTCATAAACCAAAATGTAGTCCTGCAGGAAAAAAAAAACTGAAAGATTTTGGAATTTATACAAATACAAACAAACAACTAGCATTTTATACAATAGTTACCACACAAATTCATACATCATACAACAAATTATGGCGCCTATTTATACTAAGAATATATTCACATATAAATATATAAACATGGCTAAATCAATAAACTCCAAGCTTTTATGATATTGTTCCCCGGCAACAGCGCCAAAAATTTGATGCGTCAGATATGGGTAATTATATAGTTATTCTTGAAAACATAACAATGAAATATTAGCAATTATCATAATTAATCACTTTTCCTTGGCTTCATGAAGGAATTAATGTAGAATTCACTCTCTCTTGAATTATGGCTTTACTATCTCTTAGTCAATTCTAATGGACATCTCTGTCTCACAAAAATAACAAAAAGATGCATAGAACACAAATTCTTGATAATCATCCCTATCTCTAGGTGACAATGATATGAAATTCATTAATTCCCCTATCTCTAGGTGAAATCAACAACTTTGATTACTTAATCTCGACTTAACCTCTTTCTTAAGTTAGTTAAGAAAATAAATTAAGAATTGAGCAATGAAAACTATCTGCTAACCTCTTTCTCATGTTAATTAGAAGAATGGTCCAATCTCATCAATTCACCATTAAAAACATGTAATCAAATACCAAGAAGAGTAATTAATTGAACAAAAGATTAAATTAATTTATCATCATAAATCCAAAAATAATATTCAAATATAATTCAAACATTAATCTCATCATTATTCAAAGAAAAAGAAAAAGAAAATGTTTTAGAAAGAACTATAGACAAGGCCTCTTCTTCCTTCCTAGAAGACCTCCTTGAAACAATGCTCATTTAAGTGATGAATTCCTCTTCAATGAGTGACTATAGCTTTGATCCCTTGAATTCATATATTATTCTTCACTTTTTCTTGCTTAAATAGGCCTTTTGGTTGCCAAAAAATGTTCCCTAGATGTCATGGGCTGAGTAAAGGTTGGAAACAAATAAACCTCCTATGAAATTCCTAATTCCATTTGAAAAAGAACTCTGAACTGCCACAAACAGAGTTAGGTTGGCATCGAATCTCTTTGTCTGGACCGTCGCAGGTCCAATATTGGAACTTCATTGGTTTGCTCTGTTTTTGCTTTGTTTTTTCAGATTTCAGCTAGGGTTGGATCAACAATGTTGAGCAAGCACCGAGTCTATACTGGAATTTCACACTTTCGCTTCAAATCCTCCAATTCCTATGCAAAAGTACCAAAAATAGTTTTCACAAGAAAAATATCAAATATGATGGAAAATGACTAGTTATTAAGTCAAAAGTATCACAAAACAACATCAAATAATTAGAAAAATATAGACAAAATTATGCAGGCTTAGGTTCGCCCAACAACCTAATCTCGAAAAAGAACTCTCATTCTTACTATATTAATGGAGGCATTAGATTTAATATTAATTGAGAGATTTGTTATATTAGTGGTCTCATACATTTGGCATGCATAAATATCAATACATTGACAATATTTTAATAGGCTACATTATATGGCATGGTTGTGGACTATTCTAGATTAATTTCCTCGGGCCATGTAGGAAATTAATTTTGGTCAAATTTATGTATTCATGCATGTTTTGAGAAGAAAGTATTACCATCTTTCTACTTCATCTTGATCGCCATATCCATAAACTCGTAAAATAATTTCTATTCCTATTTAATTGATGTAATCTAATTACATAAATTCCTAATAAAGAAGCGTCAAGTAACATTCAAGGGGAATTAGATGAGAATTGAAATTACAAGAAAATTATAAAAAAGACAAAACTCACATGCCCTATTTATTCAAAACAAAACAATAAAAATGCATGAAACAATACTAATTAATCAAAATTAATTGGTCTAAATCCATAACCAAGCCAACATGCCAAGAACATACTTAAAACATATTAAGCAAAATAAATATACATGAAATTTAAATTCCAAAATCATTATTTTTGGGAAAAAAATAATAAAGCTAGTCCCAAAATCACATTTTGGGAAAAACTTGGGGTCATTTTAAAGTTTAGAAAATTATTTTTGTGGGTTAAAAGAAAAAACAGATATATATATATATATATATATATATATATATATATATATATATATATTTTATGGGTATAATATTGTAGCTTCGGAAATTTGCATGCCATGGGTGGTCTCGGCTGGAACATGGCAATTATTCAAGTCCGTGCGAAGCTTGTACAAAGACTGTGGAAACAATTTAGGATTGGTATGGAATTCGTATCCACCAATTGGAAACGATTTCCAATTGTTTAATTGTTTCCAATTTGAAAACATGTTGTTTCCTTTTCAAATTATATATAGAAATTGGACATGTTGCCAATCAATTGGAAAAAAAAAAAAAATACAATTTGCATGCACTCACAATTGGAACAAAGACCACCAAATTCCTTTTTAGCTTTTCTTTCGCACCAAAGCCTTGCAATGTCCCCAATTGGAGACAATTTCCAATTCAATCAAGAGGAAACAATTTTGCACAGCAATAGGAAACAATTTCTTATAATTTTTCTGGCTACTTCTTTTCTAATTCAGAAACAATTTCCACCACATTGCGGAACAATTTCCACAGCTTTCATTTTTTTTCAGCTTTTCCTTCGCAAATTACAGAAACCTTTTCTATTTAATGAAACTGTTAATGTATCATCTGTCACGCCCAAAGTCTGGGAATGATTCGGTAGCACCTTCCAAATTAAAATACCAAACCCTTAACACCTCAAACTGAACCACAACATTTTTACTGCACTACTCTTAACCCCATATCATCAATTGAACCCTAAACCTACCAAACATAATTAAGGAACACTCAAATAGAAAAGACCCAAAAAGGGAGAAAAGTCCGAGTCTCACATTATCAATTGCAAAATTTCACTAATTTTGCAAACCATACTCCATACAATATATATATATATATATATATATATATATATAGTGTATATATATAATGAACTTTTGACGAAACAATTTCAGTCAATTGTACAAAAGTTTTTCAAACCATTTTATTGAAACAATTTCAATAATTAACATGCTAAGAAAAATATGGCCCACATAAAACGATTTTTTAAAAATCAAAATTTGTGAAAACAACTTCCACCTACCCAAAATTATTTATGAAATAATGTTAAAATAATAATATTTATAAAATAATTTGATAACACAATTAAAACCTATAAAATACATACAAGATGACTCTGATACTATAATTAGATTTCGATCATGTAATAATAATTAATGCGCAATAGAAATTCAAACAAAATCCACTCAAATGAATCACTTGTATATAATTAAACGGGTCAAGAGAGGGAAGAAAAATTCATTACCTCGAAAATATAGTTTTTAAAAATTTCCTCCACGCGCACAGAACCCTTCCGTAAATTGTCCAAGTTGTGAACACTAAATTCTAAGCATAGAAAATTCTCCAATAAAAATCCACACAAAAAACTGATACTCAAAATATGCACCAAAACCCTATGATAGTAAGATTAACTCTTAGTGGCTATATGGAATTAATTTGCAAAAGGAAATTAAAGGGAAAAAAAAAATTGCTGCTGTGTCTTGAATGAATGGCTTTGTTTTTTGGTTTTTTAGAAGAATTCTAAGACTTCACATGAATACCACAGTGCTATATCATATCGTATATGTAACGCAATTGAGACAAGAAATTCGCAGCCATCCTTTTGTTTCCTAAAAGTTTTTGGGATACAAATACAATAATAATCCCATTTTCCTTAATTTTGGTTTTTGAGTCTATATAATTGCAATTTTACCTTTTAATTATAACAAGTTTATAATTCAACTACAAGTTTTTTAAATAATTATAATTTTACCTAACTAATTATAACATTTTATAATTAGTCCATAATTATTATTTCTTCTCAAAAATTAATCCCAAATATTATTATATAATATCGTGAGTACCAATTCCTCAATTATGTGTGGCTTGTTAGGTTTTTCGATCTATTAGTAGCAAAATATGAATTAATTCTAATCACTATAGAATTAATAATTTTTAATAATTAGAATTAACTTATTAATTTTAATTAGAATTAATTTATTAATTATCTAATTAATAAATTCATATTTAGCAAAGTCTGAGCGGCATCTGGCAATATATCATGACTATCCAAAAGTTCAAAAACTCAAGTGGCTTGACATGAACGTTTTAATAGCGAAATATTAATGCAATAAACTCCTTTCATCATTCTATTTCTCATTCAGTTTTAGAGTATGGTATTAGTGACAACTTTTACTAGAACATAATTAATTCTAGTCCGAACATATTAGTACTTATTTTCAAAATCCATTACTCAATGTGTGCATCAATTGAAACTATTTCCAATACATAGTTACCTTAGCCAATGACTTCTCGAATAATGATTACATATAAGTGGTCATGAAATATGCGTATCCACTATTAAGAGTGATGGATCCTTTATTAACCCTCTCAACTACTTTTGTTTACTTCGTATTGTATCTAATATCCATCCCATAGGAAGTCTTGTAAGGACTCCCAAGATTGGAATCAAGGCACAACGCTCAACAAACAAAGTATTTTAGAGATCTTAAGTCTAAGGATACTTTCACATTTGTTATAATGAGATTCTATCACTGGCACTAAATAGTTATCTATGTGATTATCTCATAACTAGGTTATCCAATGTACTCATTCACTTAGCAAGCATCCACGTGTTAATTTTGAGTATCACAGTACTCATGGATATGAGAACTACCGCTTGATCAAATCAAGAAGTATAACACGTGCTAGTTTTGTGTATTAATGATGTCCTATCTCAATAATATTATAACTAGGGATAATTTAAGCACAAGTGCTATATGCTGTAGTAGGAATCTCTATCATAATTTTGTTAATACTATAATATGTGCTTGGGACTTTATCTAACAATTATATACATATATACACGGAATGATTAATTAAACTGAAAGATAAAGAATTTCTTTTATTAATAAATGTGACATATATAATATACAAGCGATTGCCTCTAGGGCATAACACTAACAAACTCCCACTTGCACTAGAGCTAATTATTCATGCATCAATTTTTAAATGACTCAACATGTCTATCATATTTCTTCTGGGGCAACGCTTTAGTGAGCAAGTCTACTAGGTTCTCATCCATGGGAACTCTCTCTATCTTTTACATCTTTCTTATCAATGATTTCATAAATCAAGTGATAATGCTCAAGTTGAATACATAGCCTGATTATGACTCCTACTCACCTTCTTGTATATAGAAGGTTTATCCATATTTTGAATAAAACTAAACTCTTTAATTGTTTTATCAAAATGGATATTTCAACTCTTAGAAGCTTACTTAAGTCCATAAATGGACCTTTGCAACTTGCATACTATTGTGCTATCTTTGGATGTGAAACTCTTGTTAGAAATATGCCCTTGAAGTAATCATTTATACAAATGCATTTTGCATTTTAAATCAATAAGAGGCATTCTTTAACTTACAGTTCGCTTTGTTTATACTTTCATGTGCATGTAATGCCTAGATGAAGTTCCAAATATAATACTGTGTTAAGAAAATCATAATAAAGATTATGATGTGAGGTTCTTACTACATTGGATTGTGTTTGTACTTAAAGTATATCTAGTCATAGTATTAATAAGATGGGGTAATCTTAATGTGCTAAGACTAGCATGTTTTATACTTCTTAATTTGATCAAGTGATGGTTCTCATATCTGTGAGTATTGTGATACTCAAAGTTAACACGTGGATGCTTGTTACTTAAACAAGTACATTAGATGACCTAACTATGAGATAATCACATGAATAACTATTTAGTGCTAGTGATAGAATCTCATTGTAGAAAATGTGCAAGTATTCTTAGACTTAATATCTCCAAGGTACAAAGCTTGCTAAGTGTTGTACTTTGATTACAATCTCTGGAGTCCCTTTAAGACTGCCTATGGGATGTATATTGGACATAATGTGAAGTAAACAAAAGTAGATAAGAGGGTCAATAAAGGATTCATTACTCTTAATAGTAGAGGCGTATATCTCATGGCTACTTGTTTGGAATTATTACTCGAGAAGTTCTTGGCCAAGGCGACTATGTGTTGGAAATAGTTCCAATTAATACATATATTGAGTAATGTATTCTGGATCAACTACTAATAAATTTGGGTTAGAAATAATTATATTCAAGAAGGAGTTGGAACTAATTTCATACTCCAAACTGAATGAGATATTGAATGATGAAAGAAGTTTATTGCACTGATATTTTGCTATTGAAAGGTTCATGTCAAGCCAGTTAACTTTCTAGACTTTTTGGTGGTCATGATGTATTGTTAGATGCTACTCTTGATTTACTAAATGTGGATTAATTAATTAGAGAATTAATAAATTAATACTAATTAGAATTAATATAGTAATTCTAATTATAAAAGGGTTTTACTTCTATTATGATAGAATTAATTCACATCAACTACTAATGGACGAGAAAACCTAATGGGACACACATAATAAAGGAATTGGTGCCCAAAATATTATATGATAATATTATAGAGTTATTTTATGAACATAAATAACAATTATGGGCTAACTATAACGTGTTATACTTAGTTGGATTAGATTGTAATTATATAAAAGTTCTGTGGTCAAAATTATAACATTGTTATAATTTCGTGAGCTACATTGCGATTTATAAAACTAAAGCCCATAATTGAAAACACATGAAATTGGATTATGTTATTCATTTCCTAATACAATTAGGAAACAAACACAGAGAACACATACATACATACATACATACATACATACATACATACATACATACATACATACATACATACATACATACATACATACATACATACATACATACATACATACATACATACATACATACATACATACATACATACATACATACATACATATTTTTATGTATGTTCATGTTGTATATGTAGATGTGATTTTTCAGAGAATCCATATAAGCTTTTCTTTGTTATCTTCTTCCTCACAAAAGTCTCCGTATCTTGTCTAAATTGCTAGCACAATTTGATCTATGTTTTGAGCAGCAACCTTCGTGTGGATTTCTATTAGAGAAATCTCTATTCTTGAGATTTGGTGGTTTCGGACAGAATGTGTAATCTCCGAGCTGCATCCAGAATTGAAAAACCAGAAGGCGGAAATTTTTTGAAATCCTCTGTAGCTCTTTCTTGAGGTAAACCTCTTCACCCTATTCTATTTTATGAACTTCAAATCACATTCGAGCGATCCATAGTGTAGAATTCCTATTTAAATTCCTGCATAGAATTATTTTGCATGAAGGAATTCTATCAGTGGTACAGAGCCAAATCATTTGTGTTTAAAGGGGTTATGCCGTGAAACTGTTTCATTAATATGCTTGGATCTATGAAATCATTTCATGGATTTTGGGTTTCGAGAAAATGATTGTCAATAGGTTTTTTTTTTCTGTGTGCAAAATTGTTGTAATCGGTTACAATGATCATCTGTGAAACCTTTATGTTGATGTTATTGGTTTTCCTAAAATCTTGGTTTATCAGAAGCTCTTGAATGAACCAAAAAAGAATTTAAGTTTTCAATGTTTTTGTTTTGCACATTTTCTTGAATTGGATTTAGTAAGATTTTGAAATCTTTGATAAATCGGGATTGCTTGATTTGGTTTGTTTGAAGAAATTATTCTCCAATACATACCAATGTTGAGTACTCCGTAATCAGTAGTTTCAAGTTTCTGAAATCTACTAAAGAAGATGAATAGAAAATCTTTTGGTTTTACTTTTTTTTTTTAAAAAGAGGGTTTTATAGCAAATATCTGGCTTGAAATTGCTAAAGCTGGAATAATTCTGAGGGAGCCAGGCTTGGCTATGTACAAGCCACGGCAAGCTTGTATATAGCTGGCTATGGCTATGGCATAACCGCAGGCCGGTTCGTTTTTTTAATAATTTTTTTTTCTGATTTTAATTTTAATGCATTTTGAGCGCCGGTCTTCCTAGTAATTCCTATAAGACCCACTAAAATATTTTTCTTCCAAAAAGGCCCCAAGATTCTTCCAAAAATTTGAGTTTGGGGCTAATTACTTTAATTTCTAAAATAATGATTTTGGAATTTAATATTTTATGTATATTTATATTGGTTAATGTGTTTTAAGCATGATTTTAGCATTTTTGCTTGGTTGTAGACTTAGAACAAATTAATTTGATCAATTTAAATTGTGTTATGTATTTTATCGCTTTGTTTTGAATGAATAAGGCATGCGTGTCCTTCCTTTCTCTACAATTCTCTTGTAATTTTTCTTCCCATCTAAATCCCCTCTAATGTAACTCGAGATTTCTTTAGTAGAAATTTATGTAATTAAATTACATAGGTTAGATAAGATTAGAAAATATTTTTTTACACAATTATGGAGATGGTGATCAAGCATAAAGCAAGAAGATGGTAAAACTTTCTTCTCAAAACATGCATATACATATAGGTTTAACCATAATTAATTTCCTTTTTTGCTCAAGAAAATTAATCTAGTGAAGTCCACAACCAAGTCATGTAATTGAGTCTATTACAATTGCATTAAAGTGTTAATATTTTGCATGCCAAATAATGAGACTGCTAATTAAATAATTAAATCCCTCAAACAATATTAAATCTAAAACCTTTCGCTAATATAGCAAGAATGAGAGTTCTTTTTCGAAATTAGGTTGTTGGGCATACCTAAACTTATTCAACATTGAGCATGTTTAAGCTATGGAATATGATTTTGGATTAATGAATTGGATTTAATTAATATTTTTTATCCCGGTTAGGCATACCCAAGCATAAAGAATATTATAGGCTAAGTTCTTTAAAATTAAAAGATGTTAATCACCTAATTTTTTTATTGTTACATTTGATGTACTGATACTGGATACCTACTATTGAACTTAAGATTGGTTTGTTGGGCATACCCAAGATCTTTCTTAAAGAATTTGGATACCAGTCCATTAGGAAAGCTTCTAATGGGCTTTCTCGAGTCAATAGTAGGGGGCTATTGATTTGAGCACAATAGTGGGATAAATATGCATTTGATTAAAGACCTAACTAAATTCACTTCATGTGAATATATATAGTCTAATGCCTTTTATCTTTTGTCTGGGTTATTTGTATCATGACAACGAATTTGAACTTACGTAGCATTTCGGAAACAAACAAGCTCAGCGAATCAAACTTCTTAAACTGGTATAGAAAATTAAGAATCATTCTCAAATTGAAAAAGTTGCTCTACGTATTAGATTCTTCAATTCCACCACCACCAACTGATGATGCTCTTACTGAAGAGCATGAGGTCCAAAGAAGTATCAAGAGGACAGTGACATAACATCTTACATCATGCTGGCGTCAAAGACCATAAGCTTCAAAAGTAGCATGAGCATATGGATACTCATATTATTATCTTCTATCTAACAGAGCTTTTTGATTAGCGAACAAAGACGGAGAGATATGAGATCGCTAAGCAGTTATTCTGTTCTAAGGTGGTAGAAGGCACTTCAGTGGCCACTCATGGACTTAAAATGGTGGGATTAATTGAGAAACTTAGATCACTTTGGTTTATTATGGATCACGAATTAAGTATAAACTTAATTCTTCAATCTTTGCTAGCTAGTTTTTCAAAATTTGTGATGAACTACTAGATGAATAAGATTGAGACCACTATACCTGAGTTAATCAATTCTCTTAAGACTATGGAGTCTTCTATGAAGAAAGAAACAACGTAATCTTTATTGGAATGTATGCCCAAAGTGGCATATATATTTTTGTATTTTAGAAATTAATAAAAGTTTTATTCATTAATTGTTGTTTGTTTATATATTTTGCACATTAAGTTCTAAGTGTATTAGTAAGTAATCTATATGTTTGAGTCGTGCTTTCATAGTAAGGTATAGATTATAAGCTACTAACACATAAGTAAAAAATTATTCTTGATCGATTGATAGAACCAGACACTTCATCAAGGTTTAGATCATTGCACTATAATTTCTAAATGGGGAATAGTTTACCTTTAACCAATAAGTAGTCCATTCACACCAATAGTGTAAATGTATTTGGAATACGTAGAACTGGACCACGCAATAATAATCTTTATAAATGTACTAAATTAAATGAAGATTGGTTTTATCGCAGCTACTGCATGGACGAGTACCCTAAGACTTGAGTATAGATTGGTGGTCTGGGGAAGCTGGACTTGTACACTTTGATGAATGTTGGGTGAGGTCTTATCATAAGGCCAATAACCTTGTACGTTAGTTGTATGACTCTAGTTAATTAAGACAAACTTATATAGTAGAGTTTCTATACTTTATTTTGTGAAGAAATCACTCTCATGTGATTGTTTAGGATAATCTAATAATCCAGAGCCTTGAAAACTGTGACTAATACACTTGGGTAGCTCCCTATGATAAGTGGAAACATACTGAAAGTTATGAATTATCGGACCAGCTATCAAAGGATGGTAGATTATATTGAGAAAGATGTTAGTGCATTTTTCCTATCTCAATGACAGGTTTACGTAGATGAGTATTTTCGTCATTACACCTGTAGGTCAAAGAAAGTGTACTTGCAATATTATTCTTGGGGTCAATATTTTTATGTGGTGATAAATAAAATATTTGAAATGATTAAAATACTGTCTTTTGGTCCCCAGAGTAGCTCAAATAACCTTAGTAAATTTATTTACTATATGGGCTTATTGGGTGAATTTATTATTGGACGAATTGTTCTAGAAGTCCACTTAATTATTTATTTGGACTATAATAATTAAATAATTTATTAATTAATTATCTTGGATAATTTTATATTAGGCACTAAATAGTTTAATTAATTAATAAGAGAACTAATTTAATTAATTGGTTTATAATTAATTATCTTGGATAATTTTATACTGTGCCCAAGTGGATTAATTAATTAATAAGAAAACTATTTAATTAGTCATTGGACTAATTAAATTACATGGTCAGCCGCATACACCTCAGCATAATGGTGAATCTGAAAGAAGGAATCAAACTCTATTAGATATGGTTTGATCGATGATGGCTTTTGTTGATCTACCAAAATCGTTTTGGGGATATGCACTAGAAATTGTTGTTTATATTCTAAACAGAGTTCTCTCAAAAAATAGTTGACACTACCCCATTTGAGCTATTTTATGATAAAAGACCAAAGCTAACTCATATAAGAATTTGGGGATGTCCTGATTATATGAAGAGGATAAAGTTAGACAAATTAGAGAATAAGTATGACAAGTGTTTGTTTGTTGAATATCCAAAAGAATCTCATAGATATTATTTCTATATCTTTATTGAAAACAAGGTGTTTGTTTCAAGGTATGCTGTTTTCCTAAAGAAGGAATTCGCGCTTAAGAGAGATAGTGTGAGCAAAATTGAACTTAGTGAAGTTCAAGAACCACAAACAAATAACGATCAACCAATTGATCCTGAATCTATTAATAAAATAGATGAACCTTCTAATATATAAAAACCTCGTAGGTCAAGTAGGATACGTATGGTATTTGAGAGATATGGATTTCCTATCACTGACCACAATGATGTATCACTCATAGAAGAACATGAGCCTACCACTTACGAAGAAGTTTTGAATATTTTAGAATCTGACAAATGGCTTAAAGAAATGAAGCCAAAAATGGATTCTATGTATGACAACTAATTTTGGATTTTGGATGATCCACATGGAGGGATAAAACCCATAGGATGCAAATGGGTTTTCAAGAAGAAAACCGACATGGTATGTAAAGTGATTACCTATAAGGCGTGACTGGTTGTAAAAAGTTACTGTTAAAAACAAAGTAATGACTATGACAAAACTTTCTCTCCAGTAGCAATGCTGAAATCCATTAAGATACTCCTAGCACTTGCTACTCATTGTGATTATGAGATATGGCAAATGCATGTGAAAATAGCTTTCCTTAATGGAAATCTAACTGAAAAAGTGTACATGACACAACTTGAGCGTTTCACATTCAAGGATCACACGAAAGTGTGTAGGCAGCAAATGTCCATTTATGAACTAAACAAGCTTCTAGGAGTTAGAACATCTATTTTGATGAAACAATTAAAGAATTCGGGTTCAAACAAAACATGGATGAACCTTGTGTATACAAGAAGGTTAGTGAGAGTGCAATTGTTTTCTTATTACTATATGTAGATGACATATTGCTAATAGGAAATGATATTTCTATTCTACAATCAGTTAAGATTTGGTTATCAGAAAAGTTCATCATGAAAGACCTTGAAGATACAACCTATATTTTTGGAATAAGGATCTATAGAGATAGATCAAAAGGTTTTCTTGGTCTTTCACAGTCTATACACATAGACAAAAATGCTAAATATGTTTAGCTTAGATCAATCTAAGAAGAGATTCTTACCCATGACCCATAAGCCTTTCAAAATCTATGTGTCCTAAGATATAAGATGAAAGGGATCGCATGAGTAAGATACCATATGCTTTGGCAATTAGTTCTATCCTGTATGATATGTTATGTATTAGACCCGATGTATATTGTGCTCTCAGTTTGACGAGCAGATACCAATCTGACCTTGGAGAAGGTTATTGGGTAGTTGTCAAGAATATCTTCAATTACTCAAGAAAAACTAAATATGTATTCTTAGTATATAGAGATGGTAACTTACAGGTTAAAGGGTATACTGATACCAGTTTCTAATATGATAAGGATTATTACAAATCCCAGTTAGGATATGTGTTCACTTTTAGAGGTAGGATAATTAGTTGGAAAAGTTCCAAACAAGATACAACTGCTGACTCAACCACTGAAACTGAGTACATAGCAGCTTCTGAAGTAGCCAAAGAAGCGGTCTGGATTAGGAAGTTCATTACAGAACTAGGAGTGATACCTAACATTGTTGATTTTATACTCTTGTATTATGATAACAATGAAACCATTGCACAAGCAAAGGAACCATGGTCTTATCAGTGATCCAAGAATATACTTAGACGCTATCACTTGATTAAGGAAATTATTGATAGAAAATATGTAAATATAGAGAGAGTCTACACTGATTGAAACATAGCTGATCCACTAACAAAGGCATTATCTTAGAAGAAACATGATAGTCATATTTGACCATTTAGTATTTGATATATAAATAATTGGGACTAGTGCAAGTAGGAGAATGTTAGGATTATGCCCTAGAAGCAATCATTTATACAATGTATTTTATAACATTAAATCAATAAAAGGCATTCTTTATCTTACAATTTGTTTTGTTTATACCTTCATGTATATGTAACTACTAGATAAAGTTTCAAATATAACATTGTGTTAAAGAAATCATGGTAGAGATTATGATGTGAGGTTCCTACTATATTGAATTGTGTTTGTACTCAAAGTATCTCTAGTCATAGTATTAATGAGATGTGACATTATTAATATGCTATGACTAGCATGTGTTATACTTCTTGATTTGATCAAGTGGTAGTTCTTACATCTGTAAGTATTGTCATATTCAAAGTTAACATGTGGATGCTTGCTACTTGAACAAGTACATTGGATGACCTAAGTACGAGTTAATCACATGGACAATTATTTAGTGCCAGTAATAGAATCTCATTCTAGTAAATCTGCAAGTGTCCTTAGATTTGAGATCTCAAAGGTACTTTGCTTGCTAAACATAGTACTTTGCTTCCAATCTCTGTAGTCCCTCCAAGATCGTCTATGTGATAGATATTGGGCATAATTTGAAGCAAACAAAAGTAGTTGAGGGGGTCAATAAAGGATTCATCACTCTTAATAATATGGACATATATCTTATGGCTACTTGTATGGAATCATTACTTGAGAAGTCCATGACCAAAGCAACTATGTGTTAGAAATAGCTCCAATTAATACACTTGTTAAGTAATCGATTCTGGATCAAGTATTAATAAATTCAGACTAGAATTAATTATATTTAAGAGAGAGTTGGCACTAATTTCATACTCCATACTGAATGAGATATAGTATGATGAAAAAAGTTCATTGCACTGATATTTTGCTTTTGAAAAGTTTATGCCAAGCCACTTGACTTTCTAAACTTTTGGGTAGTCATGATAAATTGTTAGATGTCGCTCTTGATCTACTAAATGTGGATTTAATAATTGGAGAATTAATAAATTAATTCTAATTAGAATTAATAAGTTCATTCTAATTATAAAAAGGTTGGAATTAATTCATATAAGCTACTAATGGACTAGAAAATCAAATAAGTTACACACAATTGAGGAATTGGTACTCAAGATATTATATGATAATATTATAGAGTTATATTGTGAGAAGAAATAACTATTATGGGCTAATTATAATGTTATAATTAGTTGGATTAGATTTCATGTATGTATGTATGTATGTATGTATGTATGTATGTATGTATGTATGTATGTATGTATGTATGTATGTATGTATGTATGTATGTATGTATGTATGTATGTATGTATGTATGTATGTATGTATGTATGTATGTATGTATGTATGTATGTATGTATGTATGTATGTATGTATGTATGTATGTATGTATGTATGTGTGTGTGTGTGTGTGTGTGTGTGTGTGTGTGTGTGTGTGTGTGTGTGTGTGTGTAGAAGTGATCCATATAAACTTTTCTTTGTTATCTTCTTCCTTACGAAATTCTCCCGATCTTGTCTAAATTACTAGCACAATTTGATCTATATTTTGAACAACAATCCTCTTGTGGATTTCTATTAAAGAAATCTCTATTCTTAAGATTTGGTGGTTTTGGATGGAATGTGTAATCTCTGGTCTGCATCGAGGACTAAAAAACTAGAAGAGGGAAATTTTTTGAAATCCTCTGCAGTTCTTCCTTGAGGTAAACCTTTTCACCTTCTTCTGTTTTATGGACTTTAAATGACATTCGAATGATCCATGGCATAGAATTCCTATTTAAATTCCATTGTGTAGAACTATCTTGCATGAGGGAATTCTATTAACCCTTTAGTTGTGTCATGTACACTTCCTTAGTTAGGTTTCCATTTAGGAAAGTTGTTTTCATTTCCATTTGCCATACCTCATAATCATAATGGGCGGTAAGTGTTAGGAGTATCTTTATGAATTTCAGCTTTGCAACTGATGAGAAGGTTTCGTAATAGTCAATGCCATGTTATCATGGTTTTTTGGACCGGTCTAGTCCATCCCTTTGAGCCGAAATTTTCAAAAATTGGCCTCTTTTGTTCAAACTGGTTTAGATCGGCCGGTCCAATCGGTGAACTGGCCGGTCCAACCAATTAAACTGGTCTTTCTTTTTTTTTCTCCCTAAATAAGATAATATATTCATAAAAAAAAAAGATACACAAATAGAATAAATAGTCTATAATATTAGAGAAAATATCATATTTTCTTCTAATTTCATTATTTATGCATTTATTGACTTGAATTACACTATATTATTGATCAATTTTATTCTTTAGAATATTATATTTTTAATTTTTAAATAATAATATTACCAATTCAATTACAGTTCAATTGCAGTTGGACCATTAAACCGTGAACCAGTAAATTTTTCGGTTCAATGCCTGGTCCGGTTCTGAAAACATTGCATGTTATTGATGATAACCTTTAGCAACCAGTCATGATTTATAAGTAACTACTTTACCATCTATATTAGTTTTTTTTTTTTTTTGAAAACCCATCTGCACCCAATAGGTTTGATTCCCTCGCATGGATCAACCAAAGTCCTTACTTGGTTGTCATACATGGAATCTATATTTGACTTCATGGCGTCAAGCCATTTGTTAAATTCTAAATTATTCAAAACATCCTTGTAAGTAGTAAGTTCATCTTCATTTATGAGCAATACATCGTTATGGTCACTTATGAGAAATCCATATCTCTTAGGTGTCACGCATATCCTACTCAACCTATGAGGTTCTTGTGTAGACGAAGGGTCATCCATTCTCTCAATAGATGTGGGTTCAGACAGTTGATCTATGTTTATTTGTTCTTCTTGAATTTCACTAAATTCATGTTTACTTCCATTATCCCCTTTGAGCATGTGCTCCTTTTCAAAGAAGATGGCATACTTCAAAACAAACACTTTGTTTTCAGAAATGAGATAGAAGTAATACCAGAAAGATTCTTTTGGATATCCCATGAACAAATACTTGTCAAACTTACTCTCAAGTTTGTCTGACTATGGCCTTTTGACAAAGGCAGAACAATCCTATATTCTCAAGTAAGATAACTTTGGTCTCTTACTAAAGAATAGCTCAAATGGGGTAGTGTCAACTATTTTTTATGGTACACTATTTAAACTATAAACAGCAATCTCTAGTACGTACCCCAAAATGATTTTGGAAAGTCCACAACAGCTATCATGGTATGTACCATGTCTAGAAAAGCTCGATTCCTTCTCTTAGATACACCTATTATGTTGAGGCGTATATGGTAGAGTCTATTGAGATAATATCCCATTATCTCTTAGATAACTTTGAAACTCTTGGCTTTAGTATTCACCTCGTTGATAAGATCTTAGACTTTTAATAGCTTTACCAAGTTTTTTCTCTGCTTCATTTCTAAAGTCTTTGAACTTATCAAAGGCTTTTGATTCATATTTCATTAAATATAAATACCCACATCATAAACAATCATTAATAAAGGTAATAAAATATTGATTACCTTCTCTAGCTTATATCTGTTGGAATGTATGCCCTCTTAGACTTGGTTTCTGATGTAATTTTGATTAATATTAATAAAATATTTATTCTCAAAGTTTGTTTGTTAATTTACATTATTATTTGTGCACAAATACATTGGAAAAGACCCATTGTGGTTAAGTAAGTGGTCCATGTGAATGGTGGTCTTTCACAATAAGGTATGGATCACAGGTTACTTAATACATAAATGATAGTTCTTTACCCAAATGATGCAAATGGGAATCTCGTCATGGTAAGGTTATTGGGTTATTAATTCCAAATGGTGAATGGCTTACCTTAAGCCAGTGAGTAGTCCTCTTAATTCATAACATAGGCGTATTTTGAATATGTAGAACTAGACCTGTAATAATGATTTTTAAAAGTATTATATGGTAGAAACCCAGGCTACTACTTCTACAGTATGGACTTATACTCTACGACTTGAATATAAGTTGGTGGTCTGACGAAGCTAGAAGCATATACTTTGATATACTATAGTTGAGATTTTATTGTAGGACCAAGATACTTGTATGTTGGGTATATATGACTAGTTAGTTAAGACAGACTTGTACAAGATACCTTCTATGTTATATCGCCCATTGTGATTGTTTGAACGATCAAATAATTCAGGGCCTGGGGGAATATGATTGGGATGTCACTACAAAAAAAAAAAAAAAAAAAAAGTGGATTTTGGCAACGCTTTTATTTGTAACATAGCAAAATTTGTGGTGAAACCTTGGTTTTAACCATAGTTTTGAATTCCGTAGCATATAAATATTTTTTGTAACATTTTATTTTGTCACGACTACGTTTCTGTAGGTAAAAATTCTTTTTTACCATAGATTTAAAAATTGTGTGAGTAAAAATAATTTTTTGCCCCAAAGATTTGAAATTGTGGGTAAAGAAATTTTATTACCAATAGTTTTACTAAACTGTGGAAAAAGTATATTTTTTCTTATTTTATCAAATATTAAAAAATGTCAACATAACATGGAAGCCTTCATTAGATACCATAGTCGAGGTAATTATCTATATTCAAGTAGTTGTGTGTTCAAATATTGATATTACTATTTTATTAATTTTTATATAATTTTTTTTGGACCAACTACCTAGTTTTTTTGGATATTTTTCTAAATATTATGCTAGATTATGTGTCAAAATATATCCGATTACCTTTAAATTTTTTCATAACACTTTTCTTAGTAACTTAAACAAATATAATGGTAGGGTCGCTAATTTGATATGTCTATCTTTATAAATGCCTTAGGTTTTGGATATTTTTCTAGATATTATACTAGATAATGTGCTAAAATATATCTGATTATATTCAAAATTTTGTCATAATACTTTTCTTAATAATTTTAACAAATCTAATGATTGAATCGTTAATTTGATACACCTATCTTTGTAAATGAGTTAGGTTTTTGATATTTTTCTAGATATTATACTAGATAATGTGCCAAAATATATCCAATTACCTTCAAATATTATCATAATGCTTTTCTTAGTAATTTTAAAAAATCTAACAGTTGGATCGTTATTTTGATACATCTATATTTGTAAATGCGTTAGGTTTTGGATACATTTTTAGATATTATGCAAGATTATGTATCAAAATATATCTGATTACCTTAAAATTTTGCTAGATTATCTAACAATTGGATCGTTAAGTTGATACTTCTATCTTTGTAAATGCTTTAGGTTTTGCATTTTTTTTAGATATCATGATAGATTATATACTAAAATATACCCGATTACTTTCAAATTTTGTCACAACGCTTTTCTTAGTAATTTTGACAAATTTAACGGTTAGATCGTTAATTTGATACGTTTATCTTTGTAAATGCATTAGGTTTTGGATATTTTTTTTGATATTATACTAGATTATGTACCAAAATATATCCATATACTTTCAAATTTTGTCATAACACTTTTCTTAGTAATTTTAACAAATCTAACGGTTAGATCGTTAATTTGATACGCCTATATTTGTAAATGCATTAGGTTTTAGATTTTTTTTAGATATTATAATAGATTATATGACGAAAAATATATCCAATTACCTTTAAATTTTGTCATAACACTTTTCTTTGTAATTTTAACGAATCTAACAATTGGATCATTAATTTGATACACCGATCTTTGTAAATGCGTTAGGTTGTGGATATTTTTCTAGATATTATGCTAGATTATGTGCCAAAATATATCTGATTACCTTCAAATTTTGTTACAACACTTTTCTTACTACTTTTAACAAATCTAACAGTTGGATTGTTAATTTCATATGCCTATCTTTGTAAATACATTAGGTTTGGATATTTTTCTAAATATTATACTAGATTATATGCCAAATATATCCGATTACCTTCAAAATTTGTCATCACATGTTTCTTAGCAATTTTAACAAATCTAACAGTTGGATCATTAATTTGGTATGCCTATCTTTGTAAATGCGTTAGGTTTTGGATATTTTTTAAAATATTATGCTAGATTATGTGCCAAAATATATCCGGTTACCTTCAAATCTTGTCATAATGCTTTTCTTAGAAATTTTAACAAATCCAACACCTATCTTTGTAAATACTTTGGGTTTTGGATATTTTTTTTAGACATTATGCTAGACTATGTACCAAAATATATCCAATTACCTTTAAATTTTGTCAAAACATGTTCTTTAGCGATTTTAACAAATCAAATAGTTTGATCATTAATTTGATGAGCCTATCTTTGTAAATACTTTAGGTTTTAGATATTTTTCTAGATATTATGCTAGATTATGTGTCAAAATATATCCAATTACCATTAAATTTTGTCATAATATTTTTCTTAGTAATTTTAACAAATTTAATGGTTAGATCATTAATTTGTTATGCTTATCTTTATAAATGCGTTAGGTTTTAGATTTTTTTTTTGGATATTATACTAGATTATGTATCAAAATATATTCGATTACCTTCAAATTTTGTCATAACACTTTTTTAGGAGTTTTAACAAATCTAACGCTTAGATAATTAATTTGATGCGCCTATCTTTGTAAATATTTTTTGGATATTTTTCTAGATATTATGCTAGATTATGTGCCAAAATATATCCGATTACCATTAAATTTTTTCATAACACTTTTCTTAGCAGTTTTAATAAATCTAATGGTTGGATCATTAATTTGTTATGCCTATCTTTGTAAATATATTAGGTTTTAGATATTTTTCTAGACATTATACTAGATTACGTGTCAAAATTTATCCGATTACCTTTAAATTTTGTTATAACACTTTTCTTAATAGTTTTAAAAATCTAACGGTTTGATTATTAATTTGATTCACATATGTTTGTAAGTAGTTTAGGTTTTGGATATTTTTCTAGATATTATACTAGATTATATGTCAAAATATATCCGATTGCCTTCAAATTTTATCATAACATTTTTCTTAGCAATTTTAACAAATCTAATAGTTGGATCGTTAATTTGGTATGCCTATTTTTGTAAATACATTAGGTTTTGTATTTTTTTTTAGATATTATGCTAGAATATGTATCAAAATATATCCGATTACCTTTATATTTTGTCATAACACTTTTCTTATCAATTTTAACAAATCTAACATTTGGATCGTTAATTTGTTACGCCTGGCTTTGTAAATGCATTAGGCTTTGGATATTATTTTAGATATTATGCTAGATTATATGCCAAAATATATCTGATTACCGTCAAATTAAGTCATAACACTTTTCCTAGCAATTTTAACAAATCTAATGGTTAGATCATTAATTTGATGTACCTATCTTTGTAAATGCATTCGGTTTTGGATAATTTTCTAAATATTATACTAGATAATGTGCCAAAATATATCTGCTTACCTTCAAATTTTATTATAACACTTTTCTTAATAATTTTAACAAATCTAACAGTTAGATCATTAATATAATACACCTATCTTTGTAAATGCGTTAGGTTTTAGATATTTTTCTTGATATTATTCTAAATTATGTGCCAAAATATTTTCGATTACCTTCAAATTTTGTCATAATATTTTTCTTAGCAATTTTAAAAAATCTAACGGTTGGATTATTAATTTGATATACCTACCTTTGTAAAAGTAGTTGACGTATCTCTAAACTTTACTTTTTAATAAATAAATAAAATATAAAAGAGGTATCATTTTGAATTTAAAAAATTGAAAGAGGTACATCTTCCATTCAACTTGTAAAAAGAATGTCTGATCATAGTTCATTGGTATTTTCCTACTAATTACCAACTAAATTTAAAATAAAAAGAATTTTAATGTTTTCTAACTATTTACCAATTGTGTATATTCAGTTGGTAACATATAAATTTTAGTATAAATTCATATTCAGTTTGTGAATAATTTGCAGATATGTTAGTATAAATTTATGACTTCTTTTTTATGAATATACTATGAGTATGAAATATGAATTGCATTTAATATTTTGGTAAATAAAAATTTTAAATTAATCATAAGTTAAAATTTTAAAAATTAAAAATAAAAATATTATTAACCGACTATATATTAAAAAAAGCAAGAATGTTAAAGTGTGGAAGAATCAAGTAAAGGAATCTTGGAAGAGAGCGAATTTGTAATGATTGAAGGAGTGGAAGGAGAGCGGGGGAGTGAGGGGCCCACCATGACGCAAGCTTTTGTGGTGTAATGTGGTGGTACGAGGACTCTCGTTTTCATGACGCATCCTACATTACTCACTCCCTCTTCCAACCCGCGATTTTTTTTTTTTGTTTTATACTCTATTATTTATTGTTATTATTATTATTATTCATTTAAAAAAAAACTCATCTTTACTCAATCTATTTTATACTATATATATATATATATATATTTAATTTTCTCAAGAAAAATGAATACAAATATATAAATGAAAATTTTGTTTTGTTGGTTACATAATCAAATGCATAATTCAAAAAGAAAAAGAAAATAAAAAGACAAGAAATTTCGTTAAGCTATTTTTCCGAATTTATTATTAATAAAATTTTCCTTTATCATTCTTTTTGACATATCTTTGCTCATATTTTATATCTATCTTTATAGTTACATTCCTTTTTATTATTTTTGAAGTTTTGATCAAGAATTTTGGTACTATAATAAATGTGATACTTTAAATAGTTATTAATAAATAAAATTATTTTTTATTATATAAATTTCAGATTCAAAGAAAAAAAAGAGAAAAAAGAAATGGGGGAGAGAAGGGAGAGAATTTGGTGGGCAAGAGAATACTCATTTCTCAGGACCATTGAGTCCAAACAAAACAAGAAGAGGCAGGGCCAAAGTTCTCTCTCTCTCTTCACTTCTCTTTCCCTACTAATTAATCAGGTCTGCTTCTTCTCTCTCTTCCCCCCCCCTTATTCCTTTGGGAACAAAATCTACTTTTATATCATTCTGCTTTGTTTTCGCAAGTTTTGCATTTTCAATTTTCTCTTGTTCTCTCTGTTGTTGTATTATTGGTTGGGAGGTTCTGTTCATTGTATTTTTGCCATTTGTAGGGTCACTCTGCCATTGGAATTTAATCTTCATTGGGATCAATCGCATGAAAGTGAAGGGTTTTTAGGGTTTTGCCTAGGGGTAAGGATAATGATGTTGCTTCTCATGGTGTTCTTTCGAATCTGAACCTCTAATCTCATTTCTCAAGGCCAGCTCAAGTTCTGAAAGCCAATAGGTTTTTGCTCCTATGAATTTCATTTCCAACCCTCTGATTCCTTTTCTTTTTCTCGTATTAAGAAGGATTCAATCGATCAATTGGTTTTCTGCTAGGGGATTTTGGTTTTGAGTGGAACAACTAAAATTTGGCTTCTTTGTTATTTTCTGTCATCTTTACAAGATTATAAATTAAGTCGATTTTATGCATGAAAGAAGAGTCCTGGATTGTCTCTTTTCCAACTTGCCATAAAGGATATGGGGTTTTCTAGGTAGATCTAAATCGTCTTATTCTTTGTGGTTGGAATCTTTTTTTTTTCTCTCTCTCTCTCCTTTTTGGGTATGGAATTGTTGGTGGTGGTAGCCAAAAATGGGGGATGAGAAGGCTTTTATGGTTGATACCCAGGGATTTAATGTGATAAATCCGAATAATATTGCAGAAAAACAGCCTCAGTGTTCGGAAATGGAAGCCGAATCAAATGAGGCTGAAATTCTAAGTCTTAACAATGAGATTGTTGTTCTAAGCCCAAATAAGGATGAGAGAAGCAATGGCATTGTGGTGTTTTCAAGGGAAGCTCCTCTTGTGAGTACGGACTCGAGGAAATCTGATGGAGGAGGAGGATTTTGTAGTTGTGGTGCTAAGAAACTAAAATCTAGATTGGCTACATCTAATTTTGAGCTTGGCAAGAATGAGAAATCTGGGCAAGAGAAGAAGCTCAGTAGGTAGGACAGGTTAGAGTTAGGCCGATTAATTCAAGGTGCCGTGAGTACCTATGATTGGGAGCTTGCTGAGAATCTCATCTTGTTGGCTGATCCCTAGACGATTAATGATGCCTTGTGCATGGATCTGGACTCTATCTGGTTTTTGAGTACACAACAAGAGTTGTATGGCATCACAGGGTTAATTAAGAAAGTCATTGCTAGTGGTGCTTATGACTTCACAGAAGCTGCTTTTAGGACTGCATTTCTTGCTTCCTATGATTCAGCTTATCAAAGTCAAACAATGAGCCTTGCAGATACCGTGATAGTAATGGCACAAAGGTGAAAATTTCACTCTTCCTATACAATTGTGTTGATTCTATCATTTTGCTAGCCTCATGTGGCTTCGAGTAGTTTAGTTTGAGGGTTGATGATCTCAGAATGCAATACTGTTTATTTTTTTACATTCTTCTAGATAATGATTACAATAGCTTGTTTGTTTTTCAACATATATATTAGCACATCTACCCTAAAATAATTTTGATTCCAATATCAAATTTTCATGCCATCATCCTATAAGTTTCTATTTACTTGAATGCTATTTAGGGCACCTATTACTTGCTAACATGATGGATAGTTTTATTATGGAAGTTGATTTTGATTGAATATTGCAGACTGCTAAAGCCAATCTTCTACTACTCCCTATGAAGGAAAATTATAATATGCAGAAGAAGGTGTACAAATTCCTAGAATAAGGATTTTGAGGAACTAAAAAAGAGAAAGGATGACGTTTGCCAACTACTTTTGGGTCTTGCATATTTGTTCGGTTAGATAGAACTATTTTTCAAATGGACATGTAGATATTTGCTAAGGGTATGCTTACTTACATATGAAGAGTTTCTGGAGGCTTTATATCTATGCATGAGATTTCCAATAGGTAAAACAAAGAAAGAGATAACTATAATTCTGAATGTATAGTCATAAAACTTTGAAATGTAATGGGCATGAGATGAGTTTTCACTCAAGTTTAGCTTTTCAAGCATGTGGCTTAACTAATTGTCTAACGTCGGTGAGGACATTGTATTCCAAACCATTGCATATAGAAACCAATGCTTTTCTTATTATTTTATGGGATCATTTTTAGCTAAATTTCTTCTTAGGGCGGGTCCTCTTCCAACTGTTAGATGAATTTTGTGCTTTTAAACTTTTTTCTTTTAATGCCAAGGAAGCTTACTTCCAGTGCTTTCTTCATTATTTCCTTGTGTTGTGTCCAGCTTTTTAATTCAGCTTGACTGGTGGAGATCAAGAGTTGTAAACTATTTATGTCATAAGTAACATGAATTGTTTGTGTTGTTCAAAAGATCTACATACTTGATCTATCTAAAGGGGATATGCAGTTATAGCATAACTTATTTCCTGTAGTATAAATATTTTCATATTATCACTTTTAAAATTTGTAACAGTTCCCACAAAAAGTTTATAGCTACTACTTGGTATGATTCATGAATGCAGAGTTTTCACGAGACCATGTGTTGCTGTATGTATAGATCTTGCCCTGTAATTCTAGTTTGGCACAGTTATTATGATGGAGATGTGAAATTACCATTTATTCTATCTAGATTTTTCATTTTTTTTTGGGTCTAATTACAAATATGAATTTGCTTTTCCAACCACAGAAGCCAACGATGGCAACAATTAGTATCCAGGAAGCTTGCTGGAAAAGATGTTTTAATACTCTTGAATATGGAGCTTACGATTCATTACCAGTTTTGAGTAATCACAGTGTATTAGCAGCAAATTCACTACATCTTTCTGTAGCATTTAGCCAAAATTTTCCTCTTTTCTTCGTAATGACTACTGTTCATTCTATAGGTTGTTTGTTACCCCTTTCTCCTTTCATCTCGCATGTAAATGCAATGAACATATTCCATTACATAACTTATTACTTCTTTTCATTTCAGGATTTCTTGCCACAAAATCCTTAACTTTTATAGCATATCCATTTATTTGTATTTTGATTCATATTGATAAGCTTTAGAGGATGCCAAACTACTTATGTGATTGAGGTGCCAAAGTTAAGGGAACTAGTTAGTGAGGAGAAATTGTGCTATGTGGCTATATGAAGATCCTTCCTTGTTTTGATATGTAATGCTTGATCTAGTGCTTGTGAGTCTATTGAAAATTTTGTCTCTTGTTTATGCAAATTAAATAGTGTACAAGCCTTTGTTCCTATTTACCATCATAGGTAGGGAAGTTAGAAGAAAGATGAAATGATCTATTAACATAAGTTTGTGACCAATATATGTTTAGCCTTCCATGTTTAAAGTTTTAGTTAGTAGCCTTTAAACTTGCAAAATAGTCAAATTTATTTTTCTATATTTTTTAATTCAGTTCATTTGGAATTAGCTGTGGTTTTGCAGAATAGTACTTTATGATGGTTTGCTCTTTTCTTGAAAAGGTAAAAAGTGTCACTCACTTCAATCTCATATGGTTACAAAAGGAGGTCTAAAAAGAGTCACCCACTTTAGTCTCTTATGGTTAGTAAAGGTGTACATAGCGTAGAACTTTTTTGTCTTTTCCTGAATAAGAACAATATTTTCAGTTGAGCTAATATATTGAATATGATTAACTGTGCAAATGCTGAGTAGTGATGCTAAAAATGCTTAGTAAGATTTTCATCTTTGGAACTTTGAGATGTTGAAAATGCGAAATACTAAATGCTGAGTAGTGATGTGCTGGGGTGCTTTTATTAGAATTAGTCAGTCTCTAAATTTTATGGTGCTGTGAAAAGGATGCAGATAGTGTTTGGCACTAAATGTTGTATCCATTAGATGTTCCGGGAGCACACTTGTCTATATTAGATAAAATTGACCGTGGTTTAGATGTTGATACACTTGTGTAATTTTATGCTAAGACATGGTCTGATTCTGCAGTTTTGTATTAAACTTTTGTCTTCTACCATTATTTTGCCCTCTACAGTTTAGATGTTAATGCATGTTTGGCTATATTACAATTATTGTTGTTCCCTATTCATTTTGATTAATTTCTGGATTTTTTTTATGAACTTAAAATCTCTCTTCCTTTTACAAATGTGATAATAATTTTATTATTATAGAGATAAAAACTTGATAAACTTCTACTGCACCTTAACTTAATAGAGCTTATTGCTTATAGCTACACTGTACTTTTTCACTTATTTTGGGCGTTTAAAAGAAAATGACCTTCTGGGTGGTTTAGATGTATTCTTACCTCACTTGAAAGTTGGATTTTATGTACTTAATCTGGTTTCATAAGAAACAATTTCTTGTGGATTATGTAGCCAACAACACTTACTTGGATATGTCTGTTGAAATATGATGGCATGTCTATGTTAGATTGTATGCCCTCTTAGACTAGATTTCTGATGTAAAATCGAATATTTTAATAAAAGAATTTATTTTCAGAATTTGTTTGTGAATTTACTTTTTGTTTGTGCACAATTTTCGTTTGGAACAGACCCATTATGTTTAAATAAGTGATCCATGTGAATGGTGGTCTTTCACAGTAAGGTATGGATCACGGGTTATTTAACACTTAAACATTTGTTCTTAACCTATTGATGAGACTGGGAACCTCATCATGTTTAGGTTATTATGTTATGAATTCCAAATGGGGAATGGCTTACCTTTAGCCAGTGAGTAGTCCACTCACTTCATGACATAAGCGTATTTCGAATACGTAGGACGGGACCTGTAGTAGTGGTTTCTAAAAGTACTATATGATAGAAACCTAGACTACTACCGCTACAACGTGGACTAGTACTCTACGACTTGAGTATGAGTTAGTGGTCTGGCAAAGCTGGAAGCATATACTTTGATTTGCTATAGTTGAGGTTCTATCGTAGGGCCAATATACTTGCATGTTGGGTATGTGTGACTAGTTAGTTAAGATAGACTTATACAAGATAGTTTATGTACTATATCGCCCATTGTGGTTGTCCGAATGGTCTAAAATGTCCAGGGCCCTGGGAAACATGACTTGGATGTTTGCTTTAGGGTAGCTCCCTTGGAAAGCGGAAACACTCCAGGAAGTCGTGGATCATTGGACTAGAAGCCTAAGGATGGTAGATGTCATTTAGAGGGGTGTTAGTATACTTCTTCTTCTCTAAGTGTACGGCGATGTGTAGAGGGGTATTTTAGTCATTTCACCTGTAGGTCGGAGACTTTGCGAATGCTGCATTGTCCTTGGGGTCAATATTTCCTTATGGTGATATTAGGAAATATTTAAAATCCAAAATACAGCTATTTATATAGCAGGGGTGTTTTGGTCATTTTAGCAGCCAAGGCGATGTGTCTTTTTGGTCCTCGGAATAGCCCGTAAGTCCTAACTAATTTGGGGTTGAGAAATTGGTCTCAATTCAAGAGGATTTTATTTTATTTGATTTTATTTAATTTTATTTAGGAAGTCTATTTTATTATTGGACTGGAATAAAATAAATAAATAAATTAAAATAGGAGCTGAGAGAAATTAATTATCTAGTTTGATTGGTTAATTAATTATTCAAGGCCTAGGTCCAGTATGAATAATTAAGAAATTAACCTGGGTTTAAACTAGGGGAAATAATTAATGTTTAATTATTTATTGGGTTATTTATATAGGCCTAAGAAATAAATAATTAAAGATTAATTATTTTGATTCATTTGAGCTCATTAATTATTTATTAGGTTATATATGTAAGGCCAGGAAATAAATAATTAATGTTTATTATTTTGGGCTTTTTGGGTCCAAGGAAAATAATAAATATTTTTCTGGCCCAATAGCTTGGACCTTAGGGTTTTTTCCAGATACGGTTAAGAGGAGTTTAGGGTCAGGCCAAACTGATTCTCAGGATAACATCCGGGTGTTTTGAAATCCCAGGGATATGTTTATTAGATATTGAGAAACCTAGTTTTGGCTAACCAATAAACTAGTCTCTGGTAGAGGAAAACCCTAATTCCCAACACAACACACAGAGAACTCACGTCTCTCTCTTAGCTCTCTCATGTTGCTTTCCTCTTGTTCTTTCTCCTTGGACTTTGCTAATCAATAGTGAGTGAACCAAGGAGATTTGAGATTGTTCCTCTTCACCATTGTATTCACCGACTAGAGGTTAGGCAGAGGAATATTCTGAGAGCTGGAAAGCTTGGCGTTCATGCAAACAAGGCGAAGTAGAAGGCTAGCGGGTGTTCAACCGGAAGCTTTTTCAAGTGTGCAAAACGAGGCGATTCCAGTCGTTCAATCCGCTTCTACGCAACCTAGAAGGGTTAAGGAGCGCAAATGTATGATCTTCACGCTTCCGTATGGCCATTAAGGCTTGGTTTTATTTTTCTCTGCTTTTTTCTATAACCAGTGCATGCTCCCCTGTTTCGTCTCCCTCAATGTGGTATTAGAGCCACTGGTTTTTGATCAATATAGGGAGCATGATAGTTAATAAAAATGGAGAAGATGATTATACCTATGATCCTTCGTTGTTTTGGTATGGGATAGGCTTGATGTAAGCTTCACCGTTGAAGCATAGGAGCCCTTTGTAAAATTTTTTGGCTTTGAAGTTTAATCGTGTAAACCCAATTTAAATGGGTATAGGCGATTGTGTTTTTATTTTGGATGTTTTTGGTAAGTAAATATGTCCAAAGAAACCAAAGAAGGCTGGAAAAATAAAAAAGAAGTTTCTGAACTTTCGCGTGTGGACAGAAGAAAAATGAAGAAGAAAGGTACTATTCCTAAACCGCGACTGAGCCGAGCCGTTTGAGCCGAGCTGACTCTGTGCGTGTGTCTGGAGCCGCGTTTGTGGAGCCGCAAAGCTGAGACGTACTGTAGCAATCCAAGCCAAATTCAATTGAAAGTTGCAATTCAATTGCAATAGCTTCGCGGGTCATGGAGCGAAAAACGGATCAACACGTGGGTCATGCAGCAGAGAGGCGGCGGGTCGCGGGCACTCGGGCGGGCGGGTCGCGGCTTGGCGGGCTGAGGCAGCGTCTGATCTGGTGCGGCTGGTGCACCGGTGGGCGCGGTGGACCGAAGAGCAGAAGGCGCCGATCTAGTGCGGCTGGTGCAGTGGACCGCCAGCAATTTTTACAATTTTTTTAATTTTTTTCCCTTTTCGTTTTGGGTCCCATACCAGGCGAAGTTAATATTTTTGCAATATTTATATTCTTTGAATATATTTGCATGAAAAATATTAGTAAGGGATTTTAGGATTAAACAAGATAATTAATTAATTAATTAATGTGTTTAATTATATTATTTGGGCACTTAGGTTTAAAAAATAGAAAAGCATGAAAACGTTTACTGTTTTCGAGCATGCTATTTTTTTTATGTACCTATGTGTGCTTTTCTCAAAGACCAAAGTCTTTGGGAACATTTTTTATAAGAAAAATATTTTTCTTCAAAAATTAAATGGTTATTTTAATTGGTACAAAAATTAATCCTTGAATATTTTCTCAAAGGATTTAATCCTTGACATAGAAAATATATTGGATTTAGATATTTATGTAAATTAAAATGGAGAGCCATTTTGTTTTGTTTTGGACTAGAAAAATGATTTTGTCAAATAAACTTGAGACCAAAGTCTCTAGAAAGTTTTAATTGGAAATTTTTTGAAATCATTAAGTTTTAACTTAAATAAAATTAGTCCATAGAGAAAATCTCTCAAATGATATAAGCCTTGACATAGAGACTTTATTGGACTTAGATATTTTTATTTTTGAATTAAGGAAAAACTTAATGGAAATTTCAAAAGGATATTTTTCCAGAAAACCTTTATTTTAAAAAGACTAAGTGGGAGAGGGGTTCCAACGGCCCCACGGCTTCCATCACGGTCCTCATTAGAGATCGTGGATCCCCTCGCGCCACCCTGGGAGTGAACCCGTATAGGATGAGGATACCACAAGGATTTAGATCTAATGCAAGGATGCAATTAATAACTCGAGGCACGTACTATGATCGGTCAGCCCACGTTGGAGGTTATAGTGCAAGGTATGTCCATAGGAAATGAGAGGAAATGGGCATCCCACGATGGAGTTATTCTCTAGACCATTACATAGAAGGGAAATTAATTTGTGGGGGTTAATACACGTAGCTTAGGGAACTGTTAATCTTCCCAAGAAGCTATGTCAGTTTTCCTAAGAGCCAAATTATTTTCAGTGCACAAATTTTATTTTGTTTTCACAAACTAAATTCTTTCTTTTATTTTCGATTTTCGGAAATGGTGGGAGGTTCTTTTAGTCCATTGGCCGTTATTCTCAGGGAGAATAAGTTAACGGGTCCAAACTATGTGGATTGGAAAAGGAACCTGGACATAATACTCACAGCTGAGGAGTATAAGTATGTCCTTTACGAGACCTGCCCTATTATCGGGGAAGGTTCCATCTCGCTGAAGAGCGAGAGGCTGAGAAAGCATAGAAGAAAGCTGACGAAATGGCACGTTGCTATATGTTAGCTTCCATGTCTAATGTGCTCCAGTCAAAACACGAGCACGTGGCTTCTACATATGACATAAGTCAATCATTGGCAACTATGTTCGCAGACAAGAGCCGGCCCGCAAGGCAGGAGGCTCTTCGAACTATTGTGAACACTAAGATGGCTGAGGGAGCATCAGTCTGAGAGTATATGCTCAAGATGATTGCTACTTTTGAGGAGGTAGAAATCTTAGGGGCTGTCATTGACTCTGAGAGCCAAGTAGATATGGTTCTCGAATCTCTACCGGGCTCTTTTACTCAGTTAAGTAAAACTAAAACATGAATAAGTTGAACATGAGTTTAACTGAACTGATGAAGGAGCTCCAGATGGTGGAGAAGGTCATGAAGCCACAGTCAAAGGCCATGATTGCTAAGGCCTCTTCTTCAAGAAATGGGCCTAAACCCAGAAAGTTCAAGAGGAAGAAGGGGAATGCAGCAGCCCAGCCCAAGAACCAACCCAAGGACAAACCGAAGGGCAAGTGCTTCAAGTGTGGGAAGAAGGGACACTGGAAAAAAGAGTGTCCAGATCTTCAAGCCAAGAAAAACCCCACAGGTAATGTTTACTATCTAGAGTCCATATTAATGGTAGGATCAACTTCCACTTGGATTGCTGATTCAGGAGCCACTGATCATATCTGTAACTCCTTGCAGGGGTTTAAGAAGATAAGAAGACTCAAGAAGGGCGAACATGGGCTTCGAGTGGGTAATGGAGCACAAGTCTGGGCCCTTGCAGTGGGAGAGCTGGATCTTATTTTTTATTGTAATAAGATAGTGGTTTTAAAGGATATTTTATATGTACCTGGTTTTCGTAAGAATTTGATTTCAGTTGCAAAACTTATTAATCAACGATATTCTGTATCTTTCCATTCTGGTATTACTATCAGTAGAGATGGAGAAATTTTATGTACTGGGCACATGTATGGAAATCTATTCTTTTTAAACCCTATTAGCAACCAATCAAATAACGCTCAGTCTGAACCTTTAACTAAGAAGAGAAAGACCAATATCAACGATTCATACATTTGGCATCTAAGGTTGGGTCATATTAACTCAACCAGGATTTAGAGGCTAATCCATGGTGGGCCTTTGGGCTCATTGAGATTAGAAAGTTGGCATCAGTGTGAATCCTGCCTGATGGAAAAGATGACCAAGAGGTCATTTACACCAAAGGCGGATAGAGCGAAGGAGGTGTTGAGTCTTGTTCACACTTATGTGTGTGGTCCATTATCTACACCAGCTAGGGGAGGTTTTGAGTACTTCATCACGTTCACGGATGATTGTACGAGATATGGTTACATTTACCTGATGAGACGCAAGTCTGAGTTTTTTGACAAGTTCAAGGAGTTTAAGGCTGAAATGGAGCGTCGGACAGGTAAATTAATCAAAACCTTACGATCGGATCGTGGTGGAGAGTACCTCCTAGATGAATTCAAGGATAGTATCCCAGCTCTCTACGCCGGGAACACCCCAGCAGAACGGAGTAGCTGAGAGAATGAATAGGACATTGATGGAAATGGTCCGAAGTATGATGTCTCATGCTACTCTTCCAGTGTCCTTTTTGGGATATGCCCTGGAAACAGCGGCATATATTCTGAACTTGGTGCCTTCCAAGTCAGTACCTAGGACTCCCTATGAGATGTGGATTGGGCATAAGCCAAGTCTGAATCATCTCAGGATTTTGGGATGTCCAGCTTATGTACTGATCAAGGGAGATAAGTTGGAACCAAGATCAGAATTATGCTATTTTGTTGGGTATCCAAAAGGGACAAAAGGAGGTTACTTTTATCATCCTAAGGAGCAAAAGGTACTAGTCAGTACCAATACTAGATACTTAGAAGATGATTAAAGTACTTCCACTAAAGGTTCAACGAGGTTGGAACTTGAGGAGAAGTTATCTACGGAATCAACTTCTTCTGACCCGATTGTGGAACAAGAAGAGACACAGCCTCAAGAGCCTGTGTAAATGGAGCCTCGCGTAGTGGGAGAGTGTCTAGGGTTCCGGATAGATGGACTGGAGAAGCCTTTGAGCTGGTCTCCGACCATCAGGAACAAGACCCCACTAAATACGAGGAGGCTATTGCTGATGCCGATGCAAATCTGTGGCATGAAGCAATGAAAGCCAAGATTGAGTCTATGTGCCTTAATCAGGTTTGGGATCTTGTAGCTTCACCTGAAGGGATAAAACCCATTGGGTGTAAGTGGGTATACAAGAGAAAGAGGGGAGCGGATGGGAAGGTGAAAACCTTCAAAGCTAGGCTTGTGGCGAAAGGGTATACTCAGAAAGAAGGAATCGACTATAAGGAAACCTTTTCCCCGATAGTCATGCTTAAATCCATTCGCATCCTCCTTGCCATCGCATGTCACTATGACTACGAGATATGGCAAATGGATGTCAAGACGACATTCTTAAATGGCCATCTTAGCGAAGACATCTATATGTCCCAACCGGAAGGCTTCATTGCTAAAGGCCAGGAACACATGGTTTGCAAGCTTAAGAAGTCCATTTATGGACTTAAGCAGGCATCGAGAGTATGGAACATTCGTTTTGATGAGACTGTAAAGTCTTATGGTTTTATTTAAAACGAAGATGAACCACGCGTGTACAGAAAACTTGAAGGCATTAATGTGGTTTTTCTTGTCCTGTATGTGGATGACATTCTACTCGTTGGAAATGATGTAGGGACATTGTCATCTACAAAGGTTTGACTGTCTAGTCAATTCAGTATGAAGGACTTGGGAGAAGCCAGCTATATTCTCAGGATTAGGCTTCTTAGAAATAGGAAGCAGAGAATGTTAGGGTTATCCCAAGAGACATACATTGATAAGATGCTGGCCAAGTACTGCATGGACTCATGCAAGGGAGCTCTAATCCCTTGCAGACATGGGTTGTCATTTTCTTCGAAGGACTATCCTAAGTCTCAAGAAGAAAAGGACAGAATGAGTAGGATTCCCTACGCTTCGGCTGTGGGAAGTCTCATGTACGCCATACTGTGTACTAGGCCAGATATCTGCTTTACCGTAGGCTTAGTTAGCAGATATCAGTCAAACCCAGGGGAGGTTCATTAGCAAGCTGTAAAGCATATTCTTAAGTACCTCAAGGGAACGAGAGATTATATGCTGGTTTACAAGGCTGATGATTTGGTTCCTACAGGATATACAGACTCAGACTTTCAAGCGAATAAGGATGAGAGAAAATCCACTAGTGGATATGTCTTCACCTTGTCTGGAGGAGCAATTTCATGCAGGAGTATTAAGCAGTCTTGTATTGCTGACTCAACCATGAAAGCTGAGTATGTGGCTGCTTCGGAAGAGTCCAAGCAAGTAGTTTGGCTCCAAAAGTTTCTTTCGGAACTTGGAGTCGTTCCACATATGGACAGGCCGATTGTGATATATTGCGACAACACTGGAGCAGTATCGCAATCTAAGGAACCTCGGAACTACAAGAAGGGGAAACACATCGAGAGGAAGTACCACCTGATCCGGGATTTCATCCAGAGACGGGAAGTCGTGGTGGAGCATATTGCCTCAGAAAACAATCTAGCAGACCCATTCACCAAGCCTTTGGCTGAGAGAGTCTTCAAGAGACACTTAGATGCCATAGGGGTGGGCACCTATGGACTTACCAAGTCTTAGAGTGCAAGTGGGAGATTGTTGGATTGTATGCCCTCTTAGACTAGGTTTCTGATGTAAAATCGAATATTTTAATAAAAGAATTTATTTTCAGAATTTGTTTGTGAATTTACTTTTTGTTTGTGCACAATTTTCGTTTGGAACAGACCCATTGTGTTTAAATAAGTGATCCATGTAAATGGTGGTCTTTCACAGTAAGGTATAGATCACGGATTATTTAACACATAAACATTTGTTCTTAACCTATTGATGAGACTGGGAACCTCATCATGTTTAGGTTATTATGTTATGAATTCCAAATGCGGAATGGCTTATCTTTAGCCATTGAGTAGTCCACTCACTTCATAACATAAGCGTATTTCGAATACGTAGGACGGGACCTGTAGTAGTAGTTTCTAAAAGTACTATATAATAGAAACCTAGACTACTACCGCTACAGCGTGGACTAGTACTCTACGACTTGAGTATGAGTTACTGGTCTGGCAAAGCTGGAAGCATATAATTTGATTTGCTATAGTTGAGGTTCTATCGTAGGGCCAATATACTTACATGTTGGGTATGTGTGACTAGTTAGTTAAGATAGACTTATACAAGATAGTTTCTGTACTATATCGCCCCTTGTGGTTGTCCGAATGGTCTAAAATGTCCAGGGCCCTGGGAAACATGACTTGGATATTTGCTTTAGGGTAGCTCCCTGGGAAAGCGGAAACACTCCAGGAAGTCGTGGATCATTGGACTAGAAGCCTAAGGATGGTAGATGTCATTTAGAGGGGTGTTAGTACACTTCTTCATCTCTAAATGTACGGCGATGTGTAGTGGAGTATTTTAGTCATTTCATCTGTAGGTCGAAGACTTTGCGAATGCTGCATTGTCCCTGGGGTCAATATTTCTTTATGGTGATATTAGGAAATATTTAAAATGGAAAATACAACTATTTATATAGTAGGGGTATTTTGATCATTTTAGCAGCCAAGGCGATGTGTCTTTTTGGTCCTCGGAATAGCTCGTAAGTCCTAACTAATTTTGGATTAAGGAATTGGTCTCAATTCAAAAGGATTTTATTTTATTTGATTTTATTTAATTTTATTCAGGAAGTCTAATTTATTATTGGACTGGAATAAAATAAATAAATAAATTAAAATAGGAGCTGAGAGAAATTAATTATCTAGTTTGATTGGTTAATTAATTATTCAAGGCCTAGGTCCAGTATGAATAATTAAGAAATTAACCTGGGTTTAAACTAGAGGAAATAATTAATGTTTAATTATTTATTGGGTTATTTATATAGGCCTAAGAAATAAATAATTAAAGATTAATTATTTTGGTTCATTTGGGCTCATTAATTATTTATTGGGTTATTTATGTAAGCCCATGAAATAAATAATTAATGTTTATTATTTTGGGCTTTTTGGGTCCAAGGAAAATAATAAATATTTTTCTTGCCCAATAGCTTGGATCTTAGGGTTTTTTCCAGATACGGTTAAGAGGAGTTTAGGGTTAGGCCAAACTGATTCTCAGGATAACATCCGGGTGTTTTGAAATCCTGGGGATATGTTTATCAGATATTGAGAAACCTAGTTTTGGCTAACCAATAAACTAATCTCTAGTAGAGGAAAACCCTAATTGCCAACACAACACACAGAGAACTCACGTCTCTCTCTCAGCTCTCTCACATTGCTTTCCTCTTGTTCTTTCTTCTTGGACTTTGCTAATCAATAGCGAGTGAACCAAGGAGATTTGAGATTGTTCCTCTTCACCATTGTATTCACCGACTAGAGGTTAGGCAGAGGAATATTCCGAGAGCTGGAAAGCTTGGCGTTCATGCAAATAAGGCGAAGTAGAAGGCTAGCGGGTGTTCAACCGGAAGCTTCTTCAAGTGTGCAAAGCGGAGCGATTCCAGTCGTTCAATCCGCTCCTACGCAACCTAGAAGGGTTAAGAAGCGCAAAGGTATGATCTTCAAGCTTCCGTATGGCCTTTAAGGCTTGGTTTTATTTTTCTGTATTTTTTTTCTGTAACTAATGCATGCTCCCCTGTTTCGTCTCCCTCAGTCTATGCATCTTTTGTCTTCCACTCATAATCAATAAGATTTATATATTTTGCATGATAAAATGAGATTAGTGGAGTAGGTATAAAAATTTTTGTTGCATTTGATTACTGTTTGGTCTTTAATTGCAATTGAAGTTGGAATTTTGGGTTCTCATTCTTCCATGTTCTAATCTCACTTCAGGCTATCTTGCTTCTCTTTGTATATACTTGCTTAAAAACAACTGATCATAATCTACAGTTTCTTTTGAATGGTTTAGTAGTGAGTTTAACTTATACTGAATGAAAAATAGATTTTTATGAGATTTATTAAGAAGTAATCTTGTCCTTTTTTTTTTCTTAATGTCAGGAGGAATGAATATCAAGGTGATTGAAGGTTCATTTCACTATGGCATTGTTTTTTGTCCTCAATGAATTTTTATGACTTTTGATGGATGTTATGGTTAGAATTGTGGTTTTGTTTTGAACTATTTTGAATCAATATGAAGGATTAGATTCATATTACTTATCAAACTTCATTTAGTTTTTTTTTTTTTGTATATTAAGTTATTTTTAATGGAAGATGACATTTTGAATGTTTAATCAATGAATGATAGTTTATTGTTAATATTGGAGGTTTTCTTGGTTCTATATGTATAGTAGATGATGATATTGTTAAAGTAGAGGGAAAATAGTTTAATATTTTCACTACAGTTTTTCATTTTATGATGGATAATTTCGAATAAGGTTATTAGGATAAATGTGATATCACTACGTAATTGCATTTGTAGTGAAAAAGATTAATATATAACAATGTATAAAATTTGTCAAAAAATTATGACAAATGATTTTTTCTGATATTAAGAATTCCATGGAAAAAAGTTTTAATTACAACAACAAGAAAATAATTGTAAATGGGCATTGCTTACGGTTATGTCAATTTGGAAAAGAATCGTGACAAAAAGTATTATTTCCAATGAAAAATTAATTGTAACAAATAATATTCACCACAGTTGTGAAAATGTTGGAAAATCCATGACAAAAAATTAAAATATTTGCCCACAATTAATAATCGTTGGGAAAATTTGTGACAAAAAGTTCATGAACAAATACCACACTTTATTTATAATGGTTCTAAAACTGTGGTAAATCTGTGGCAAAAAGTATTCTCCATGGTTATACAATAGTGGAAAACTTTTTGCAACGACCGTAACCCCCATACCTTGAAAACTGTGGCATTTTTGTGGCAAAAACGTATTTGCCACAGTTTTGACCAATTTTGCCACACTTTCTCTGGCGTTGCGAAAATCCATTTTTTTTTGTAGTGTGTTTGTTTTAGGGTAGCTCTCCAGTAAAGTGGAAATATTTTAGAGAGTCGTGAATCATTGGACTAGAGGTCTAAGAATGGTAGCTGTTATTTAGAGAAGTGTTAGTATACTACTTCCTCTCTAAATGTACGGCGATGTGCAGGGGAATATTTTAGTCATTACACATGTAAGTCAGAGACATTGCTAAGGCAATATTGTCCTTGAGGTCAATATTTTCTTATGATAATATTAGGAAATATTTAAAATATAAAATATAATTATTTCTATAGCATGGGTAATTTGGTCATTTTAGTAGCCAAGGCGATGTGCCTTTTGGTCCTCAGAATAGCCCATAAGTCCTGATGATTTTGGATTGAGGAATTGGTCTTGTTTATACATGCCTTCTAGACTAGTTTTTTAATGTAATTATCGAATTTATTAATAAAAGAATTTATTCTCAAAATTTGTTTGTGAATTTACATTTATTTGTTCACAATTTACATTTGGAAAGGATTCATTGTGTTTAAGTAAGTGATCCATGTGAATGGTGGTCTTTCATAGTAAGGTATGGATCATGGGTTACTTAACACATAAATGTTTGTTTTTAACCGATTGTTGAGAATGAGAATCTCATCATGTTTAGGTTATTGTGTTATGAATTTCAAATGGGGAATGACTTACCTTTAGTCAGTGAGTAGTCCACTCACTTCATAGCATGAGCGTATTTTGAATACGTAGAACATGACCTGTAATAATGGTTTCTAAAAGTACTATTTAGAAGAAACCCAGACTATTACTTCTATAGCATGGACTAATACTCTACCACTTGAGTATGAGTTGGTAGTCTGACGAAGTTGGAAATATGTACTTTGATATGTTATAGTTGAGGTTCTTTCGTAGAGCCGATATACTTGAATGTTGAGTATATGTGACTAGTTCGTTAAGCCAGACTTGTACAAGATAGCTTTTGCGCTATATCGCCCATTGTGACTATTCAAATGATCTAAATATCTTGGGTCCTGTGGAACATGACTTGGATGTTTACTTTAGGGTAGCTCCTTAGAAATTTAAAACAATCCAGGAGTCATGGATCATTAGACTAGAGAACTAAGGATGGTAGATGTCTACTAGAGATGTGTTAATACACTCCTCCTTTCTAAATGCATAGAGATGTGTAGAGGGGTATTTTAGTCATTACACTTGTAGGTCAAGACTTTGCTAACGTAGCATTATCCTTGGAGTCAATATTTCTTTATGATGATACTAAGAAATATTTAAAATGTAAAATATAACTATTTATATAGTAGGGGTATTTTGGTTATTTTAGTTGCCAAGACGATGTGTCTTTTAGTTCCCGGAATAGCCTTTAAGTTTTAACAGATTTGGATTAAGGAATCGGTCTTGAAAATTAAGGGTTTTATTTTATTTTATTTAAGTAGCCTAATTTATTATTGGACTAGAATAAAATAAATAGCCCGATAGAGAGTATATATTTTATCTGATTTAATTAGTTAATTAATTATTCAGGGCCTAAGGTCTAGATTGAATAATTAGAAAATTAATATAAGTATAAACTAGATAAAGGGTATGATATTTTATATTAGTCTATTTGAGCTTGTTAATTATTTATTGGGCTGTTTTATTATGCCCAGAAAATAAGTAATTGAGACTTATTATTTATGGGTGTTCAAGCCCAAGAGTAAATAATTTTATCTGGTCCAATGAATAAGACCAAGGGTAAAATAAAAATTAAAAAATATATATAATATATAAAAAAAAAACAACACATGATAGATTCCGTATTGTTTGGCATGAGAAGATAATAGAAAGCATGGTGTTTTTTGTTTCATGTTGTTGGTCTCTCTCTCTCTCTCTACGAATTGATGAAAAGAAAAGAAATGCAATCAAGACTAAGGGAAAAAAGATAGCCAAGTCTGTGAGGTAATCACATAGGCTAAAGAGAAGCAAACCCAACATTTTGTAAGCCTTCACCAATAGAGAAACGGGCATCATTTCGGAATCTCAAAAGTTTCGCGTGAATGAGACGAAGTTAACATTTATAAGGATGTGATCTAGTAGCTTTAAGCATCCAGGTACAGACATCTTTTTCAGTGCTAATAAGGTCATTCAAATACAGAGGTAAAATTTTTCATTATGTAAGCATGCTTTCGTTTTCATCATTTTTGCCATTTTTGTCCTTTAAGTGGTATCAGAGCCATGGTTTAACAAACGTAGAAAGCATGCTAGACTTAACTAAAACAAGAAAATATTTGTTTTGGATGTTTTCTATGAACCATCGCGTTTCTGGTATGGGATAGTCTCTGTGTAAACTTCATGAGTGGAAGTATAGGAATATTGTAATTTGTTGCTTTCTTAAATAAAACATGTAAGCCCACTATTTTTAAGAGCATAGGAGCTTGTTAAATGGCTTTATATACTGTCTGGACGAAAGAACCAGAAGAAGAAATGCAAAATCGCAGGAAAAGTTGGAGAAGATGAGCTAAGCCGAGCTGAGCCGAGCCGCGTTTATGTGAGGAGCCAAGCGGGCCATGGCTTGTAGCCGTAGCCACGCTGAGTGGCGTGGTCAGCTTCCTCGTGGAAGCATAGCTTCGGCGAGGAAGCAAATTGGCAATTTGCAATTGCAAATTGCCAATTGCGACGGTCATTAATTTTGACCGCGGTACTGGGGCAGGTCGCGGTCACCCACCCGGATCGCGGGCCATGGATTTTCCCATAGGCTATGATCCAGTGTGGTGGGTGCACTGGACCATCAATAAAAAAATTATTTTTTTTATTTTTGGTCCCATACCAAGCAAAATTATTTTTATTACAATAGTTAATATTCATTGAATATTTTGCATGAAAAATAATAGTAAAGGAAATTTTTGGATTAAATAAGACCATTAATTAATTAATGTGTTTAATTCTATTATTTTGACATTTAGGTTAAAAGAATCGAAAAGCATGAAAACGTTTACAATTTTCTAGCATGCTTATTTCTTTTTGTACCCTATTTGAGTGTTTTCTCAAAGACCAGAGTCGTTGGGAATTTTTGACAAAGAAAAATATTTTTCTTAAATCAAATGATTAATTTTAATTCGAATAAAAATTAATTCTTAGTTGTTTGTCAAAGGATTTTACCCTTGAAATAGAAAATATTTTGGATTTAGATATTTTTGTGAATTAAAATAGGAAACCATTTTGATTTAATTTTACCATGAAAAATTACTTTTGTCAAATTAAACTTGAGATCAAAACCTCTTGAAAGTTTTATTGAAAAATTTTGAAATTATTAAGTTTATTAACTTAAAAAAAATTAATCCATAAAAAAATTTCTCAAAGGGTATAAACCTTGACATAAATTTTTTTTATGGGTTTAGATATTTTATTTTTGAGTTAAAAGAAAACTTAATTGAAATTTTTGAAAGATATTTTCCAAGAAAGCCCTTATTTTAAAATACTAAGTGGGTGAAGGGTTCCAGCGGCCCTACAACTTCTATCACGATCATCATTAGAGATCGTGGGTCCCCTCGCGTCACCCTAGGAGTGAACCCGTATAGAATGGGGATACTGTAAAGATCTAGAACTAATGGATGGATGTAATTAATAATCCGAGATACGTGCTATGATCGGTAAGCGCACGTTGGAGGTTATAGTTCGAGGAATGTCCATAGGAAATTAGAAGAAACTGTCATTCCACGATGGAGTTATCTTCTAGATCATTACCTAGAAGGAAAATTAATTTATGGTGGTTAATACACTTAACTTAGGAGACTGTTAATCTTCCCAAGACGTTATGCCATTTTTTCTAAGAGCCAAATTAATCATATTAAAGATAATAGTGATAGGATTAACTATTATCAAATTTAATATGAGGATAAACTCACAAATTATTTTGTTTATCATAAACTAAGTTTTCTTTTATTTTTAATTTTTCAGAAATGATTGGTGGAGGTTCTTTTAGTCATTTGGCCGTTATTCTCCATGAAAATAAGCTAACGGTTCCAAATTATTTAGATTGGAAAAGGAACTTGGACATAATACTCACTGCTGAGGAGTATAAGTGTGTCCTCTTTGACAGCTGCTCTGTTATTGGGGAAGGTTCACCGTTGAGGAGCGAGAGGCTGAGAAAGCATTGAAGAAGGCCAACGAGATGGCTTGATACTGTATGTTGGCCTGCATGTCTAATGTGCTCCAATCTAAACACGAGCACATGTCCACTGCATACGATATTAGCCAATCATTAGATATGATATTCGCAGATAAGAGCTGGCCTGCAAGGCAAGAGGCTCTTAGGAGGATCATCAACACTAAGATGGCTGAGAAAGTATCAGTCAGAAAGCATATAATCAAGATGATTGCTGCTTTCGAGGAAGCAAAAGTCTTAGGGGCCGTAATTGATCTTGAGAGCCAAGTGGATATGATTTTTGAATCTCTTTTGGATTTTTTTACTTAGTTCAAGTTAAATTATAACATGAACAAGTTAAATATGAGTTTAACCGAATTAATGAAAGAGCTCTAGGTAACAGAGAAGGTCATGAGACTATAGTTCAAGGCAATGATTGCTAGGACTTTTTCTTCCAGAACCAGGCCTAAACCCAAGAAGTTCAAGAAGAAGAAGGGAAAAGCACCAACCCAGCCTAAGAACAAGCCCAACAAGCCTAAAAACAAGTATTTCAAGTGCGGGCAGAAGGGACACTTGAAAAAGGAGTGTCCAGAACTTCAGACTAAAAAAAACCCTACAAGTAATGTTCTCAATCTAGAGTTAATTTCAATGGTTGGATCAACTTCCACTTGGATTATTGATTCTGGTGCCACTGATCATGTCTGTAACTCCTTGTAGGGGTTTAGGACGATAAGAAGACTCCAGAAGGGTAAGTATAGACCATGAGTAGGAAATGGAGCACAAGTATGGGCCCTTGCAGTGGGAGAGTTGAATTTTATTTTTTATTGTAATAAAGTAGTTATATTGAAAGATATTTTATATATATCAAATTTTAGATAGAATTTGATTTGAGTTGCAAATCTAATAAATCATGGATATTTTATTTCTTTCAATTCTGGTATTACTGTAAGTAGAAATGAAGAAGTTTTACGTATAAGGCACATGTATGGAAACTTATTCTTTTTAAATCTTACAAACAATCAAATAAATAATGCTCAATCTGAAACTTTAAGTAAGAAGAGAAAGACCAATGTCAATTACTCATATATTTATCATCTAAGGTTAGGTCATATTAATTCAACCAGGATGCAGAGGTTAATCCATAATGGGCCCTTGAGCTCATTAAGATTGGAAAGTTGGTCTCAATTTGAATCCCGTCTTATGAAAAAAATGACCAAAAAGTCGTTCACCCAAAATGCTCATAGTGCCAAGGAGATATTGGGCCTTGTTCATACTGATGTGTGTGGTCATTTGTCTACACAAGCTAGAGGGGTTTTGAGTACTTTATCACTTTCACGGATGATTGTACATGGTTTGGTTATGTCTACCTGATGAGGCGTAAGTCTGACTCTTTTAACAAGTTCAAAGAGTTTATAGCTGAAGTGGAGTGTCGGACAGGTAAACTAATCAAAACTTATGATCGGATCGTGGTGGAGAGTACCTCCTCGGTGAGTTCAAGGATTACATAGTATATCATGGGATTGTATCCCAACTCTCTACACCGGGTACACCCCAATAGAATGGAGTAGATGAAAGAAGGAACAAGATATAAATGGAAATGGTCCGAAGCATGATGTCTTATGCTACTCTTTCAGTCTCTTTTTGGAGATATGTCTTGGAAACAACGGCATATATTCTGAACTTGGTGCCTTCTAAGTCAGTACCTAGAACGTCTTATGAGATGTGAACTAGGCATAAGCCAAGTTTAAATCATCTTAGGATATAGGGTTGTCTAGCTTATGTACTGCTCAAGGGAGACAAGCCAGAACCAAGATCAGAATTATACTACTTTGTTGGGTTTCCAAAAGGGACAAAAGGAGGTTACTTTTATCATCCCAAGGAGTAAAATGTACTTGTAAGTACTAATGCTAGATACTTGGACGATGATCAAAGTACTTCCAGTAAAGGTTCAACAAGGTTGAAACTCGAGGAGAAGTTTCTTTTGAATCAACTTTCTCAAACCTGATTATGGAACAAGAAGAGGCACTACCTCAAGAACCTGTACAAATGGAGCTTCATCATAGTGAGAGAGTATCTAAAATTCCAGAAAGATGGACAGTGAAGGTTTTCGAGCTGGTCTCTGACTATTAGGAACAATATCCCACTAGATACGAGAAAGCTATTGCTGATGCCGATGTAAATCTATGGCATGAAGCAATGAAAGCTGATATTGAGTTAATGTACTTCAATTAGGTTTGGGATCTTACAACTTCACCTGAAGGGACAAAACCCATTGGGTGTAAGTGGCTATATAGGAGGAAGAGTGGAGTAGATGGGAAGGTGGAAACCTTTAAAGTTAGGTTTACGGCGAAAGGGTATACTCAAAAGGAGGGAATCAATTATGAGGAAACCTTTTCCCCAGTAGCATTCTTAAGTCCATTCGTATCCTTCTTGCTATTGCATGTCATTTTGACTATAAGATATGACAAATGGATGTCAAGACGGTATTTCTTAATGGTCATCTTAACGAAGACATTTATATGTCCCAACCAAAAGGTTTTATTGCTAAAGGCCAGGAACATTTGGTTTGTAAGCTTAAGAAGTTCATTTATGGACTTAAGCAGGCATCTAGAACATGGAACATTCGTTTTGATAAGACTATAAAGTTTTACAGTTTCAATCAAAATGAGGATGAACCATGCATGTACAGGAAATTCGAAGGCATAAATGTGGTGTTTCTTGTCATGTATGTGGATGACATTCTAGTCATTGAAAATGATGTAGGAACATTATCATCTATTAAGGTTTGACTGTCTAGTCAATTTAGTATGAAAGACTTGGGAGAAGTCAGTTACATTCTTAGGATTAAGCTTCTTAGAAATAAGAAGCATGGAATGTTAGGATTATCCCAAACACAATACATTGACAAAATGCTGGCCAAGCTTAGCATGGACTCAAGAAAGAGAGCTCTAATCCCTTACAGACATGTGTTGTCTTTTTATTCTAAGGATTGTTCTATGTTTTGAGAAGAAAAAGATAGGATGAGTAGGATTCCCTACGCTTCGGCTGTAGAAAGTCTCATGTACGCCATGCTATGCACTAGGCCAGATATCTGCTTTGCTGTAAGCTTAGTTAGTAGATATCAATCAAACCCTGAGGAGGTTCATTGGTAAGCTGTAATGCATATTCTTAAGTACTTTAATGGTACGAAAGATTATATGCTGGTTTACAGGGTTGATGACTTGGTTCCTACTGGATACATAAATTCAGATTTTCAGGCAGATAAGGATGAGAAAAAATCCACTAGTGGATATCTTTGCACCTTGTCTGGAGGAGCTGTTTCATGGAGGAGTATCAAGCAATCTTATATTGCTGACTCAACCATGGAAGCTGAGTATGTGGCAGCTTCGGAAGTATCCAAGGAAGCAGTTCGGCTCTAGAAGTTCCTTTCAGAACTTAGAGTTGTGCCACATATGAACAGACTAATTATGGTATATTGTGACAACTCTGGAGCAGTCTTGCAATCTAAAGAACCCAGGAACCATAAGAAGGGGAAGCACATCTAGAGAAAGTACCACCTGATCTGGGATTTCATTTAGAGACGCGAAATCATAGTGGAACAGATAGCCTCGGAGAACAACCTACCAAATCCCATCACAAAGCCTTTGGCTGAGAGAGTCTTCAAGAGACATTTAGACGCCATCGGGGTGGGAACCTATGGGCTTTTTTATTCTTAGAGTGCAAGTGGGAGATTGTTGGAATATATGCCCTCTAAACTACTTTTTTTTATGTAATTATTAAATGTATTAATCAAAGAATTTATTCTCAAAATTTGTTTGTGAATTCACATTTTATTTATACACGATTTACGTTTGGAAAGGACCCATTGTATTTAAGTAAATGATTCATGTTTATAGTGGTCTTTCAAAGTAAGGTATGGATCACGGGTTATTTAACACATAAATGTTTTTTCTTAACTGATTGATGAGAATGAGAATTTCATCATGTTTAGGTTTTTATGTTATGAATTCCAAATAGGGAATGGCTTATATTTAGCCAGTAAGTAGTCCACCTACTTCATAGCATGAGTGTATTTCGAATACGTAGAACATGACATGTAATAGCAGTTTCTAAAAGTACTATTTAGAAGAAACCCAAACTATTACTGTTACAGCGTGGACTAATACTCTACTACTTGAGTACAAGTTGGTGGTCTGACGAAGCTGGAAGCATGTACTTTGATATACTGTAGTTAAGGTTCTTCCGTAGAGCTAATATAATTGTATATTGGGTATATGTGACTAGTTAGTTAAGACAGACTTGTACAAGATAACTTCTACGCTATATCGCCCCTTGTGACTATTTAAATAATCTAAATATCTAGGGCCTTGGGGAATATAACTTGGATGTTTATTCTAGGGTAGCACCCTTAGAAAGTGACAACATTCCAAGAGTCATGGATCATTAGACTAGAGGTCTAAGGATGGTAGATGTGTTAGAATTCGTGGACTCCTAAACGCAGAAAACATCCACGAATCCCTCCCGATGATCCAAGTAAACGATTAAGAAGATCTAAGGTTTAAGAATTACCTCTGGTTGCTGTAATCGAAATCCTTCGATTCTGGTTGCGCTGTTGTACGTTCAACCCGAACAATCACCAGATGCTGTAGTATGCGAACGTCCTCTATCGGATACATACCGCGAACTCACTCGATACCCGGGGAGTGCTAGCGCCTAAGGTTTGAGAAGTTTTCTTTTCTTTTCTGGTAGAGAATGGCACGAATGTTCTCAACCGAAAAATTGGACTATTGAAAAGACGGCTAGGATTTTCTTAAAAACCTCCGAACCTCTTAGAGTCCAACCCTAATAATATCTTATCATATTCTAATTTAAATTCAAATTAAATTAAAACTGATATGATAAGATTCTGCCATTATCTCGGTAATTTAACTAATTAATTTACCGAGTCAGATTCTTATAATATGGACATCATCCAGATACATTGAACCTGGTCACCAGAAAAATAACCTAACAAATTCACTTATTGTGTGACTCTATAGGTTTATTTAACACTGGCAGTGTGCCTAAATCATATTTAAATGGCCTATAAGTTATAAGCGGTTTCTAGCAAAACATTATGACTATCCAGGTTAAATGAAGATTAGTGATCTCTTTGAACCAAACCATAATTTTATACTTAGTCCTTTTGTCACACGATATCCAGATTAAGCATAAGGCACGGAGCATGTCATCCTTATTAAGCTTAATCAATTATTTCTTGATTTCATAGTAGACTGTTCAAACAAATGATATCAATATCTTAGATTGATATATTTGAGCACGGCTATGCATTTTTAACAGTCTAACTTATCAAGGGGCCTATGGATATCTCTCTCATGACTGAGAGGGACAAATTCCTTCACAATCAATCATATTCCTCTCCTTGATTTATTCTATATCCAACAGTAGTCTAATTTATTATCTGGTTAAATACAACTTTAGATAATGTCAAAATATAGAATTTATCAAGTAGGAAACTATGATGAATTTAGGTCGAAGGACTTTCAATATTATTATGGCTAGAAAGTACTTATGACATATTCCATGAAGTACTCTCACAGTGGGTCATGTCCAATATAATGTTCTCTAACATTTATTTATGTCTTAACTTGATATCACAAATACCCATGGCCAGTAAAACATAGCCATCAAGTCACAAACATACTAATCTTAATTTATTATTATTCCAATAATAATAATCGATCAGGAACAGTTTTAGAATAGTCATTGTATTCATTGTAGGGTTTTACTATCAAGTCACGTACTTGATGACCAAAAAAACAAAACTCACTATTCATGGAAAGGAAAGCCTCATATTATTATATAAAACATAATGACAATAGTATAAGTACAAATTGACTCTAGGGCATATCCCCAACAAGATGTCTATTAGAGAGGTGTTAGTACACTCCTCCTCTCTAAATGCACAGTGATGCGTAAAGGGATATTTTAGTTGTTACACCTGTAGGTTGAAGACTTTACTAATGTAGTATTATCCTTGAAGTCAATATTTCCTTATGGTGATATTAGAAAATATTTAAAATGTAAAATATACCTATTTATATAGTAGGGGTATTTTGGTCATTTTAGTAGCCAAGGCAGTGTGTTTTTTAGTCACAGGAATAGGCCTTAAGTCCTAACAGATTTGGTTAAGGAATTGGTCTTAAAAATTATGGATTTTATTTTATTTAAGTAGTCTAATTTATTATTCGATTAGAATAAAATAAAAGACCTGAGAGAAAGAGAGAGTATTTATTTTATCTAATTTAATTGGTTAATTAATTATTTAAGACCCAAGGTCTAGATTGAATAATTAGAAAATTAATCTATGTATAAATTAGATAAAATACCTAATATTTTACATTGGTCTATTTGACTTGTTAATTATTTATTGAGCTGTTTTGTGAAGTTCAAAAAATAAATAATTGAGACTTATAATTTAAGTGTGTTCAAGCCCAAGAGTAAATAATTTTATCTGGCCTATTGAACAAGGCCAAGTGTAAAATAAAATAATAATAAATAATATAATAAATTGAAATATAATTAAAAAAACACAATATGGGATGGATCCCGTATTATTTGGTGTGAGAAGATAATAGAAAGCATGGTATTTTTTGTTTCATGCTATTGGTCTCTCTCTCTTTGTGAATTAATGAAAAGAAAAGAAATGCAATCAAGACTAAAGGAAAATAGATGTCCAAGTCTGTGAGGTAATCACAGAGGCTAAAGAGAAGCAAACACAACATTCTGTGAGCATTCACCAGTAGAGGAAAGGGCATCATTTTGAAAACTTAAAAGTTTCGCGTGAATGAGATGAAGTCGACGATTACAAGGACATGATCCAGTAGCTTCAAGCATCCTACTACAAACATCTTCTTTGGTACCAATAAGGTTATTCAAATACAGAGGTAAATTTTTTCGTTATGTAAGCAAGCTTTCGGTTTCATCATTTTTTCCATTTTCGTCCTTCAGGGCAAAACATGAAGATGGTAAGAATTTCTTCTCAAAATATGCATGTACACATAGGTTTTGATGAAAATTAATTTCATTCTTAGCTTAAGGAAATTTATCTAGAAAAATCCATAACCGAGCTATGTAATTAAGTCTATTACAATTATGTCAAAGTGTTGATATTTTGCATGCCAAACGATAGACTACTAAATAAATAATTAAAATTCCTCAAGCAATATTAAATCTAAAACCTTCCATTAATATAGCAAGAATGAGAGTTCTTTTTTTAGATTAGGTTGCTGCGCATACCCAAGCTTACTTGACATTGATCATGTTCAAACTATGGAATATGATTCCTGATTAATGGGTTGGATTTAACTAATATCTTTATCCCAATTGGGTATACCCAACCATAAAGAATATTAGAGGCTAAATTAGGGTAGCACTAAATGCTTTAAGATTAAAAGATGTTAATCATCTAATGATTCGGTAGTTATATTTGATATAATTAGTATTGGATACCTACTATTAAACTTAAGAGTGGTTTATTGGGTATACCTAAAGGCCTAGAAAGGGAAAAACATAGAGCACGCAATGGAAGCTAAAATTGAAAAATTAGAAAAACTGAAGAACAGGGGAACTCTCAAACAGAGCCGGTGCCGGCTCCGGCAGTCCTAGTCGGTGCTGGTTGCGCTCTATCCTGATTCTGAGGGGAAATTTTTTTAACCTTTTCTCTTTTTTCTCAAAGTTGGCTGGACCAGAATGTGTGGAATCGAGGTAGGTGTGCTGGTGGAAACCTCTGGTGTGATTCCTGCAAGCCTCCTACTCCGTCTTTGCATGTAGGTGAATGCCAAATTCTCGATCTTCTAGTATATGGCCTGCCTAATCTCATTTGGTGAACAACTTACAGGGCTAAGGAACTTTCTTGGAGAGAGAGTGAGAAAGGCGTCTCTTTTTCCACAGAGAAGAAGCAGAAAAAACAACGTTGTTTTCTTAACTCCTAGAAGAGTAAAAAAGCACGTCCTCTTTATCCTCCTCTTTAACCTAAACAAAACCCTAGGTTAAACTGAACTGGCCCATTGGACTCTTAGTTTAACCTTTTGGACTAAATTAATTATTCTGATTAGAACCAAATAAATGGCCCAACAAATAATTAATTTCCTAGCCCAAATAAACTAGTCCAATTAACAAGCTTATATTAATTTAGTCCCAGGTTAATCTTTAATTATTTAAACTAGGCCAAAGCCCTAAATAATTAATTAACCCACCAAACTAATTTAATTAATTCTCTCTCTCCATGGACCTTTATTTTATTCTAACTCAACAATTAAATCAGGCTACTTAAATAAAATAAATTTCATTTAATTTAATTTAAGACCAATTCCTTAGCCAGTATTTAATTAGAACTCACGGTCTATACTGGGGACCAAAAGACATACCGCCTTAGCTACTAAAATGACCAAAATACCCTTGCTATATAAATAGTTGTATTTTGCATTTTAAATATTTCCTAATATCACTATAAGAAAATATTGACCCCAAGGACAATACTGCATTAGCAAAGTCTCCGACCTACAGTTGTAATGACTAAAATACCCTTCTATACGTCGTCGTACATTTAGAGAGGAAGAAGTGTACTAACACCTCTCTAAATAATATCTACCATCCTTAGGCTTCTAGTCCAAGGATCCACGACTTCTTGGATTGTTTTCGCTTTCCAAGAGAGCTACCCTAAAGCAAACATCCAAGTCATGTTTCCCAGGGCCCTAGATATTTAGATCATTCAGACAACCACAAGGGGTGATATTGTATAGAAACTATCTTGTACAAGTCTGTTTTAACTAACTAGTCACACATACCTAATATGCAAGTATATTAGCCCTACGATAGAACCTCAACTATAATATATCGAAGTACATGCTTCCAGCTTCGTCAGACTACCAACTTATACTCAAGTTGTAGAGTAGTAGTCCACGCTATAGCAGTAGTAGTCTAGGTTTCTACCATATAGTACTTTTAAAAAACCACTACTACAGGTCTTGTTCTACATATTCAAAATACGATTATGTCATGAAGTGAGTGGACTACTCATTGGCTAAAGGTAAGCCATTCCTCATTTGGAATTCGTAACATAATAACGTAAACATGACGAGATTCTCATTCTCATCAATCGGTTAAGAATGAACGTTTATATGTTAAGTAACCCATGATCCATACCTTACTGTGAAAGACCTCCATTCACATGGACCATTTACTTAAACACAATGGGTCTTTTTAAAAAATAATTGTGCATAAATAAGATGTAAATTCATAAATAATTTCTGAAAATAAATTCTTTTATTAAAACATTCGATATATACACCAGAAACCTAGTCTAAGAGGGCATATTTTCCAACAATCTCCCACTTGCACTCTAAGACAAAGTAAATCTGTAGGTGCCTACCCCTATAGCGTCTAAGTGTCTCTTAAAAACCCTCTTAGCCAAAAGCTTGGTAAATGGATCAGCTAGATTGTTCTTGGAGGCAATCTATTCCACCACGACTTCCCGTCTCTGGAAAAAATTCCGAATCAGGTGGTACTTCCTCTCGATGTGCTTCCCCTTCTTGTGGTTCCTGGATTCTTTAGATCGTGATACTACTCCAGTGTTGCTGTAATACATCACAATTGGACTGTCGATGTGTGGCATGACTCTAAGTTCTAAAAGTAACTTCTAGAGCCAGTCTGCTTCCTTGGATGCCTCAGAAGCTGCCACATACTCAATTTCCATGGTTGAGTTAGCAATGCAAGATTGTTTGATATTCCTCCATGAAATAGCTCTTCCAAATAAGGTGAAGACATATCCACTAGTGGATTTTCTCTCATCCTTATCCGCCTGGAAGTCTGAGTTTATGTATCCTGTAGGAACCAAGTTTCTTAATATGACATTTAGATGCTTTGTGTCCAAATTTTTCACAATATGTGCAATATTTGTGTATCATATGTGATGAAGTAGCTTTTACAAAGTGAGATATGTGATTCTTGGCTTTGATCTCATGCCTATAACCTAGGCCATTTTGGTTTCTAGTTATGTGTTAAGCACCAAGAAATTTTTCTAAGTTGTTTTTGCCATTTGTAAACGTTTCAATGAAAGTAGTGAGATTATTGACTCTATTTTTTATATCATCAAAATTGCTAATCATAATTTCAAGAGAATGAATTTTATCACAAAAATATTTATTTTCTAGTGACATATGATGTAGGGCAATGATGATAATATCCTTTTCCATAATTGCACACATATGTGACTCAAGAGAGACTTTGTTCTCATTCAACAACATTGTATTTTCATCTAACAAACAATCCGTTTTCATTTTTATTTCGTTATTTCTTCTAGATAGTTTTTTTAGGTCATGGATCATGTCAATTAGCAATTCATTTAGATCATCATACTTTTCATGATCAAAATTTTGTAAATCAAATATGGAGTTAGTAGTAGTGGAGTTTACCTCATTTTCCATCGCCATGAAGCATATGTTGGCAGTTTCATTTTCAAAATCTTCATCTACCTCAGACTCGGACTTATTTTGGTCCCAAGTTCCCATTAGTCACTTGCCCTTCTTTGCTTTCAAGTCCTTCTTCTTCTTTTTAAGCATTCTGCCTTCTTTTTCTTTAGTAAATGGGTAGTCAGCAATAAAATGTTCTGTGCTCTTGCATTCATATCATTGAGGCTTAAATGATGAGGTCTGTCTCTTTCTTTTCACGAACTTCTTTCCTCTCTTAAAATTTCCTTTGATGAATATTCTTCTGAACTTCTTTGCAATCATGGCCAGTTCCTCATTGTCTACTTCAGTTTTATCACCACTGTTTGATTAACTGCTTTTAGCTTCATCATTTGTAGCTTTTAGTGCTATTCCCCTTTTTCCTTTTTCATGATCATTAGATTCTTGAAATCTCTTTAGTTTCATTTCATGCATTAGAAGGGAGCCAATCAGCTCTTCAGTTGGTAAGGATTTCAGGTCCTTAGATTCTTCCACAGCTAGAGTTTTCGATTTCCAGCTCTTAAGCAATGCATCCAGAATTTTTTTGTTTTGTACACCAAGGGAGTAGACTTTCCCATAGGCTTTAAGCCCATTTGTAATATTTGTAAATCTGGTACACATATTCGTTATACTTTCGTTTAGCTTCATTGCGAACAATTTATAATAATGAATTAAAAGCCCCAACTTAGACTTCTTTACTTGATTTGACCCTTCATGGGTGACGTCAAGAAATCTCCATATATCATGCGCTAAGTCAGAGCCACTAACTCGGTTATATTCTCTGGCATTAAGGGCACAACACAAAATATTCATAGGTTGAAAATTCAATGTCATTTTGGCATTGTCTTCACCATCAAATTTGTCACTCTATTTTGGCACTTTTCTGCATCAACAAATTTTAACGGAATAAATGGACCATTCCCAATCAGGTTCCATAGCTCAAAGTTGATTGAACAAACATAAATCTTCATTCTATTTTACCGGAATGTATAATTTATTCCATTGAACAAGAGAGGTTGATTTGTTGAGGATCCTTCAACATTGGAATTCTACACGGTTGTTAGAACGAAACTATAGTAGACCAAAGCTCTAATACCAAATGAAAAATCTTACAGGGGGTGAATAAGGTTTTTAGAAAATTTAAAATGATTAAAAAATTCTACTTTGAGGAAAGAGCTCCTTCAAATTTCTAACTAAAGGAACTTACGATAGTGAGAGCTTCTCAAAATGCCTTAAAAATTTCCTACACTCTGAATAAAGCAAGATTCTTGATGTAATTAATGTTGGAGTAAAAATGAGTTTGTGAAAGCAATAAAGATTTCTTTTGAGGAGCAAAAAAAGGGGGGGCGTAGACGATTGTTGCTGATTTAAAATGTATGTAGAGAAAGATAACACAAGATTTATAGTGATTCGATCTACCAAGATCTACATCCACTACCTTAAGTTCACACTTAAGGATTTTCAATCAAATTTCATTCACCCAATTCAATGGTATCAATCTACACCAAATACAAGAGAGGATCACCACACTTGATCTTACTAAAACCTCTCAATCAACCAACAAATCAAGCTTTACCCCAAATGGTTTTTACACCACAACCTTAATACACTAAGATGATTAAAGAAATGAAAATGAGAATGGCTCACTCTTTTGAGCAGATATACAAGACAAATGAGCTTAAACAATCTTTACCTTTTTTGACATAATTTGATTTCACTTTGAAGTACTTTGAAGAAGGAGATTTTTGTTTTCTATAGAGCAAGAGTGTTTCTTAGAAGGATACGAAAAAAAAAATCTACTTTCAAATCAAGTTTTGAAAACTTTTGTAGAGGCATAAAGTAGAGTTCCAACGGATAGTTTTCACTGTTAGATTTGCCAGAGTTTTGGACTCAAATTTTGGACAATGGTACATCCAAAATGTAAGTCCAAAATGATAATTTTTTTTAGGCAGAATCGATTTGGTACTATTCACAAGATTTTGGATGCAGAGTTTTCCAAACTACTCAATCTAAAATTCTGAAGATTTAAAACTTTGAAATCTTTTTGTTCTAGTACTTTAAGGTAGAAAAAAAAAACTGAATCATGAGGTAAGGAAGACATAGGACTTTACACAGAAAATACCTTAACAAAGATTCCTAGTCTAAGGTTCTTCCACAATGAATTCTTTGTATGCAATCTCTTAAGCTTGATCTTTTACTTGATCTCCCATTCTTGGATTCTATTGCTTCAAAAGTTGCTTAGCAATCCTATTTGCACGCCTTGGAAGAATTGAGGTCAAACATGTGCTATAACGTGTAAATCATACAAGTTAGTCCTTATTAATGTTTGTCATAAGTCAAAACACGGGGGAATACCCTTAGGGCTAACAAAACTTATGGCTTTATTATAAAGGAGCTTGAGAAGAAAGAAATTGTTTTGAGTGCTTTGTATAAGTATTTACTTGAGGATAAGTAAAGGTTCAGGTGTGGAGGTATATGATAGGGGCTAAAATCATGATTATATTCCTAGTTATTTGAGGCTAATTTGAGATACTTTTAATACAATAACTAATCGTATTCCTTCCTATTTGATATTTAACTTATAAAAATACTTTTCTATAATTTTATACAAAAATAGTTGAAATTTGGAGCTAATTGAGTAATTTTCCAATACAGACCTAGCACCAGGCCAAGAAGATGGACCTGGTGCCGGTCCTTTACTAGAAGAATAGAGGAAAGTAGAAAAAAAAAAATGACGAAATAGAGGAGCAATTGGAAATTGGGTAAAAGAATTGAAAATGAAACAATGGCTCAAAGGATAAAGTCTCACGGCTTGTTCAGTCGGCTTCACCAAAGACAAAAGCAATAAATAAATAAATGCAATCGGTGGGCCAAGGCAAGAAAAATAAAAAAATAAAGCAAAGGGCAAGAGCACATCATGGCCAAGATGTAAGACATCAGGGGAAGGATGTGTAAATCTAAGACATGGCTCAGCGAGAAGGCAACCAAAAGAAGAAGAAAAAAAGATGGCTTCGATCTTCAAATTCGATGGCTCGGGAACTTCAGTGGCTCGGCTCAGCGAAAAGACAACATAAGGAGAAGCTCGTTAGCACAGTTGTTCACAACTCGATACGAAAGGAAGCAGCTCAGTCAATGGAATTGAAGGAAAAATGGCTTGGGACTTGGTAATTGGCTCGGGTGAAGCCAATTTCAAGAAAAGGAATGTTAAGTTCTTCAATGCAAAACGACAACTAAGTTTCCAATTCTTTCACAACTGCCTTCTTTATTTTTTTTTTTATTTAGAATTTGATTGGAAATTACTTCTTTTCTCTTTTGAATTTTTAGGAAATTTGTAAGCCTATAAATAAAGGCTAGTTATGTAGGAAAAATGTGTACACAATGTAGAGACTTAGACATAATTTTTTAGAGTGCACCACCAATATTTTCTTTAGAGAAATTACTCAAGAAGCATTGTTTTGGAAGGAGTTTTTATCGGAAATTGAAAGGCTTGTCTATAAGTATTTAACTCTTTCATTTGTTTTCTTTTTCTTGAACAATGATGAGATTAATTCTTTAATTATATTTAGCTATTATTCTTAGATTTATGATTTTGAGTTAATTAATTCTTTGGTCAATTGATTATTTTTCTTTGGTTTTTGATTACTTGTTATCATTGGTTATTGATGCGAGTTCTTCTAATTCACTCGACAAAACGATGTTAGGAGTTTCTTTGCATTGATTTCGTTTTTTGTTAAATCTTAATGGACTTGAACGACGAAGTTAAGATTATAGAACTAAATAATAAAAGATTAGTTGATTTCACCTTGACTAAAGGGTTATTGTCTAATTTCAAGTTTATAAGGAATTGAGCTTAATGCATGTTTTGGTTATGTTAGTTTGATTGACAAATCTGTTAATATGAATCAAAATATTGTGATTCCATATATTGACAAACGAAGTGGAATTTATCTGAGTAGATTCATGACTTGGGATACGATTGAATTTTACTGTATATTCTTTCATGATGCCATGATGATAATTAGTTGAGAGAATTGCTAGTTTGTTCATTATCATGTTTTCTAGGATAATTGTCTAAATTGAATATTCCTACATCCTTGAGTTGTATATATTTCTTTATTTTTCTTTTTCCTATTTTCTCACTTTATTGGGTCGATTAAACAATGAATGAAAAGTTATTAGTGTGTACTTATTTCTTTGAGGATCGATACTTGTTAATTCCCTATGCTATGCTTGCAATGAGTATACCTGTTCGTATGTGTATTTTGGGATTAATATTTTAAGTAAAACTTGACTAAGAGATGGATTTAAATTTGATGATTTTTAGAAACCCAAAATTTACACATCAGGCATAACACTAGCAGGATATTTATTGGACATTCATGCTACAATTTAAAACATAAAATCTGATTTAGAAGAATTAACATATTGGGTTTATAATAACTAAAAGATAATAGGGAATTATTAATGAACATTATCATAAAAAGGAAAATTTTGGTTTTATCAAAATTTCAAACTCCTATATCTTAGGAATAGAATCCAAGAGTGGTGGCCAAGGCTGGGATTTCGGTCCAAAGAAATAAAGAGGAAAAAGTGATCAATTTGATAGAATGAAGATTCAAACATGAGTCACCAGTAGATAATTCTCAAGCCTTAACTTCTAAACAACAATAACACTTGTGCTCATAATTTCTCAAACAAATTTTCTTCAACTAAAACCCAAGCTTCTTATGTGTCACAATAAATACTATGCTCACATCAAATTTATCTATCACACCTACAATATTCCTACTCATTTTCTAACTCATTAATTACACATAAAATTCAAGTGCTAACATATATACATATATAAATGCACATAGTCAACAAACATATAAACATAAATATATAAATTCATATGCTATGCAAGATGCCATCAAATGCCTATATCCCTTTCATAACTAAGGTAGGGTTATGTGAGGTATTATAGCATATGTATGATAGTTTGTTCTTCATAAATCCTATTAACAATCAAGTAGATAACACTCAAAGTGAATTTCTAACAAATAAGAAGAGAAAGACAATGTTAATAACTCATACTTATGGCATCTAAGGTTGGGTCATATTAACTCAATCAGGATTTAGATGTTAAGTTATGATGAGCCTTTGGGCTCATTGAGATTGAAAATTTGTCCTCAATATGAATCATGTCTTATGGGAAAGATGACCAAAAGGTCATTTATTAAAAAGCCAAGTAGAGCCCAAGAGATATTAAGTTTAGTTTATACTAATGTGCGTAGTGCTTTGTCCACACCAATAAGAAGAAATTTTGAATACTTTATCACATTCACGGATGATCATATATGGTATGGTTACATTTACTTGATGAGGAGCAAGTCTAACACTTTTGACAAGTTTAAAGAGTTTAAGATTGAAGTGGAGTGTCAAATAGGAAAACCAATCAAAACCCTTTGATTAGATCGTGGTGGATAATATTTCTTGGGTGAGGTTGTTAGTGTTATGCCCTAGAAGCAATCACTTATATATTGTATATGGCACATTTATTAATAAAAGACATTCTTTATCTTTCTATTTAATTAATCATTCATCATGTATGTGTATAAAACTGTTAGAAAGTCTCAAGCACATAGCACTACAAGAAAAATGATAATTAACGATAGCTTTTAGGCCATCACTAATTTGATACGGAACAGTGACGAGAATAAAAATTTTTAAAATAAATTTATTTTTTTAAATTCCATCACTATTACTAATGGATTAGTGATATACATTTAGCCGTCGCTAATTAGAGACAAATTTGTGGTGACTCTATTTTTAATTATTCATTAGCACTAATTAAATTGAAAACTGTCAAAAATCCATCACTAATTAGCGATGGCTTTGCAATGGCTTTTTTAAATATTTAATTAACACCAAAAAATTAAAGTGCCATCACAAATACGTTGCGATTTGTGATGGCCTTTCAAATTTTGAAAAAAAAAAAATATTTTTAAAAAATTAAAAAATGAGCCGATTCGCAAATCCATTGCTAATTAGTAAGGGATTTGCGATGGCTCATTTTTTTCAAATTTTAAAAAAATATATTTATTTTCAAAATTTGAAAGTCCATCACAAATCCCTCGCTCATCCAAACTATAAAAATAAAATTATTTTTTAAGCTATTGAAAAATAAGTCGTCGAAAATCCATTACTAATTAGCAAGGGATTTGCGACGGCTATTTTTTAAAATTTTAAAAATAAATTTATTTTCAAAATTTGGAAGGCTGTCACAAATCCGTTGCTAATTAGTGAAGGATTTGAGATAGCCATCCAAAATATAAAAATATATGTAAAAAATTTAAAAAAGAAGCAGTCGCAAATCCGTTGCTAACTAGCGAGCGATTTGCAACGACTATCCAAAATATAAAAATAAATTTATTTTTTTCAATTTGAAAAAATATACCGTCACAAATCCATTGTTAATTAGTGAGGGATTTGCGACAGCTCATTTTTTAAAAATTTTTAAAAATAAATTTATTTTTAAAATTTGGAAGGCCATCGCAAATCCGTCGCTAATTAGCAATAGATTTGCGATGGCTTATTTTTTTCAAATTTAAAAAATAAATTTATTTTTATATGTTGGATGGCCATCGCAAATCCCTCGCTAATTAGCGACGTATTTGCGATAGTTTCTTTTTAGCTTAAACAAATTATTTTTATATTTTAGATAGCCATCACAAATCTCTCACTAATTAGCAATGGATTTGTGATGGCCTTCCAAATTTTTGAAAATAAATTTATTTTTAAAAATTTTTAAAAATTAGCCAATGCAAATCCCTCGCTAATTAGTAATGGATTTGTTACGGCTTATTTTTTTTCAAATTTTTTAAAAATGTTATTTTAAAATTTTGGATGACTGTTGCAAAGCCCTCGGTAATTAGCAATGGATTTGTGACTGCCTTTTAAAATTTGAAAATAAATTTATTTTTTAAAATTAAAAAAATAAGTTGTAGAAAATCCCTCGCTAATTAGCTATGGATTTGTGGTAGTCGCTAATCCGTTGCTAATTAGCAACGGATTTACGACGACTTATTTTTAATTTTAAAAAAATAAATTTATTTTTAAATTTTGGAGGGTCATCGCAAAGATGTCACTAATTAGCAACTGACGACCTTCCAAAATTTGAAAATAAATTTATTTTTAAATTTTGAAAAATGAGCCATCACAAATGACTCGCTAATTGGCTACGGATTTGTAACGGAAAATTGGTTAGTCATAGGTTCGTAGAAAATCCCTTGCAAATCCATCTCTATTTCACAAAAAAATATACTATATAATTAATATATAGCATAATAAATTAAAAGAATATCAATAGCTTAGTGGTGGAATATGTGTTCCCCCATAACAAGGATGCAAGTTCGAGCCTCATGTCTCACATAATCTCATAATATTCTGGGCGGGTCTAGTCGAACGGATGGGACGGCTGGGCGGGTCGAGCAAGTGGGGTTGGGGAGCTAATTAATTATTTTTTAAAATAAAAACTTATTGCCATCGCTAATCCATCACTAAATTAATTAATTTTTTGTAAATAAAAAAATTTTGACCATCGCAAATCTGCTGCTAAATTAATTATATTTTTAAAAAATAAAATTTTTTTGTCATTGCAAATCTATTGCTAAATTAATTGTTTTTTTAAAAAAATAAAAAAAATGCCGTCGATAATCCGTTACTAAATTAATTAATTTTTTAAATAAAAATTTTTTGTCATTGCAAATCCATTGTTGCATTAATTCTAAACTTAATTATATTGTCATCAATTAAATGGTCACAAGTCCGTCGCAAATTGCAACACTTGTTTTAGGTACGGTCGTAATTCGTCACTAAACCTGATTAGCGACGGATTACAAACGTCACTAATTTACTTTTGTCCTATAGTGCAGTATAGTGTTAAGGAAATTATGATAGAGATTATAATGTGAGATTCCTACTATACTATATAGTACTTGTGCTTAAATTACCCCTAGTCATAATATCAGTGAGTGATAGGGGCTAAATTCATCAATAATTTCTTAGTTATTTGAAGATGTTTTGTGATACATTTAGTGCAATAACTAGTCATATTCCTTCATATTTGATATTTTACCGTTGAAAAGGTATTTTGGTGTTTTATTGCAGAAAAATGGGGAAAACGATGAAAAAAAACTCGTCGTCAAGTAGAGCCCAGCCGGTGCTGGCCGTAGGGCGCACAGTTGACACAGGCCCAATGTTGGAATAGGGGAATTTGTGGAAAAAAAATAGAGCACGTCGGGCAACAGTGCACGGCCTGCTCTCCTCTGCTCCAAGGCAGCGATTTCTCCTATTTTGCGTGGATTTAGGAATGTCCTAAGAGTTTTGATATTTTCCGACATCTACTTGGCCTAGAACTCTTAAGGAACGAATTTTGGCATCTTAGGAGCCTATTTAAGCAAGGAAAACATATGAATCCAAGGATCAAAGTTGCCAATCAATCACAAAAAGAGGAGATTCATCAATCAAGGGGCATTATTCAAGGAGGTTTTTAAGGAGAAGAAGGAGGGCTTGTTTATGAGTTCTTTCTTTTACCTTTGTTTTCTCTTTCTAAAATAATAATGTAATTAATGTTTTTACCTTGAACAATAGACTCCAATAATATACCTCAAAACACTCCTATCTTCACTCTATCCAAACTTATTCGAACTTGAAAGTAAAATTCCAGATTTTGTTCCACTAAAACACTCATTTAGCTAGTTGATAAAACCAAAAAATTATCTACCATTCCATAGCCAATTTCGTCCAGCCTAAGCCTGAAGCAACTCTCCATTCTTTAGTTAAAACATAACTAATTCAACCATACACTATTGAAGGACAAGAAACCTTCCAAGGGCAAACATGATTACCCAATCCTATACGTCAAACATCTCCACTTTTTCACTCAATTCGAATTTTGAAAAAGCTGAAACTTTCTCTCTCATTCTTGGATAACCAAAAGCTCCCCCTAGGCTAAGCCATTCGGTCATCACTCACACAAGCACACACGAAATTCCTTTCCTCTCAAACTCTCTCAAAAACACCAAGAACATACACTTTACATCTTCAAGCCTAAATCACTTTTAAACATCTCCAATCACTCCCAAACTCTCTAAAACATTAGTATTCAACCTATATTCTTCATTGGTGCATTTTATAACACCAAAACACATAAAGTTGAATCTTTAATCGGATCAAACCACCCTTTTTTGTTGAAGATTAGAAGAATACAAAAAAAAGGTAAAATAAGAACAACCATCTTGTTCTTCTTCTTCTTTTATTTAACTTCTATTCTTCTCTTCTACACTCATTCATTCCTCTCTCACTCTCTCCCTCTCTCTTGGTCGAAATGTTGAAGAACAACTATGGACTATTTTCAGATCACTAAAAAGCCATCAAGCACTCAAGGACCTCCACTAAGCAAGGCGAAACCTTCATCAAACGTTTAGCAAATCAAGTATTTATTTCTTGATCTCCTCTTTAAATTCTCGAAATCAAGACTCTTAGATGAAGATAGGTTGAATGAATAAAGTAGGGGCTGAGGATATGTATGTGGGTGCATGGAGTGGATTTAAGACATGAGAATTGGACTGAATATTTGATTAAGCATTAGAATCTCTATATGTTCATTATGATTAAGAGCTTTATGAATATTTTGAGGCTTGTTAGACATTATGCTACCATTGTTGATTGGGCCTTCATGATATTATTTTTCAATAAAGCCATAGATAATATTATGCCCAGTAGAATATCATCCTTGTTGTAGTTTATGTTAATTCAAGTCTATATTCTTGGATAGATTAACATATTATTTGTTGAATCCTTAGGTGTATGATTACGTACATGGATTTTCTCTAGCAATAAAAAATTAGTGTAAAAACTACTTTTATTATTTTTAGAATTATTCTTACTATCATTATTAATATAATTTATATTATTATTTTATTTAATTTACAAAATTCAAAAAACATTAAGTAGGTTCAAAATAGAAGATTATTTAAAATATTATTATTTTATTAGTTAAATAAATAAAATATTTTCATTAAATATAAATAATAAAATATTCAAAACTTAATATCAAATGACTTTTAAAATCATATTATTATTAGTTAAACTTACTAAAATTTTTTATCTACCCTCATAAATATTATTTATATTATAATAATTTATTTGTTATTTATTATTTATTAATTAAAATTAAGTATAATTTATTATTATTATTTATAATAATACTATTTAAATACTATTTATTACCAATATTATTTAGGTTTTATTATTACCTATTATTTATTACTAATTTTATTTATTATCAATATTACTCATTATTTATTATTGGTAATAAATAGTTAAAATTATAACTTATTATTTATTTATTATTTATAATACCTATTTATTTTAACTTTTCAAACTAATTTCATTTTATAAAATACCTTATCAACTAGTATTAAAGCTTAAGGCCTTGCTATCATGGTTAAATATTGTTGTGGCTAGTTGACATAAAAGTTATTTATTTAAGGCAAGTATTGTTTGCATGTTTGTCCTATACCTTGTATTTACCCCAGGCGGGGTTTGGTTAACCTGAATTACCTTGAAAGACTTTTGTACCTAAGAAGAGCAAAGTATCAAGCAAGTTCCTGCATAAAGCTCTTTGAAGACCAAAGTTATCTTGGCAAGTCAAACTTAACGTATATGAGTATTCGTACTGTAAATGCAATTATGGATGATTTTCCTTTCCTTTTCAGTTAAGCAAACCATTTAAAGTTAAACAAGTAATTTTATACAAAATGTTAAACTTTTCTAAAAACCAGCTTTGACAAGAATTTTGGAAATTATAATTGCTATTTCAAAGAGAATCAATGTTTGATCTTTCTTTTCCCAAGTGGGATGAACAACATTAAGTACTTAATAAGAGTAGACTGCGATGACTAGTCTTTGAAGGGTTAGGGTAAGTCTCTCAGTAGATGGCCACATCGGAAGGATGAGTCCTTCCTGGATAGGATGCTAGTCCTGTAGGTCATACCAGTCCGAGCTAGCAAGTTTAGTCAAGTTGACTGTGTATTTTTGAAATGGACAACCAATAAGCTTGGGTGTAGAGATGGAAGAGTATCTCACTCGGTAGGCCGTACACCTACCTTGTGTCAATATGCACAAAGTATGGCATCCTGAACGTTATATTGTCATGGTGCACAAAATGTGGTGCCATGGCTATCTCTTTTGAGTAGTTGTATTTATTGTATACATGTATGATTTGAAAGGAAAACACCACTCTTCATTTGTGAAATTTATTTGTGGCTTGCAGCACTTTCTGTTATGAAAATTTCTCAACTTGCATACATGAACTGTTTTACCTAGAATACTCAAAGCACACACGGGTTTACTGAGATTTTTGTCTCACCACCTTTTATACCATGTTTTAGGTCGGTCCTGCTGTGAAGGTTATTAGTTAAAGATTGCCTTGTTTTGAAGACTTTTTTCTTTCCTATGTATTTTGTATGAGAGATTTTAACAATAATTTATTTATTTTTCGAAACTTTTTCAAGCATTGCTTGGGTTGTAATAAATTTAATTTTGAATTATCTCTTTCATTTCTTTTGCGAGTCCTAGTTATAAAGATCCATTGTCCTGTAGACGAGGCGACATCCCTAGCCCTAATAGGGGCATAGGTAGTGGGGTGTTACACTTTGTTTGCTGAGTGTTGTGCTTTGATTCCAATCTCTAGAGTCCCTACAAGACCACCTATGGGATGGATAGTGGGTACAATGTGAAGTAAATGAAAGTAGTTAAGAGGGTTAATAAATGATTCACCACTCCTAATAGTAGGATCGAATATCTTAAGGCCACTTGTAGGAATCATTCTTCAAGAAGTCCTTGGCTAAGATGACTCTATATTGGAAATAGTTTCAATTGATACATATGCTGAGTAATGGATTCTAAGAACAAGTACTAAAATATTTGATTCAGAATTAATTAATATTCTAGAGGGAGTTGACACTAATTCCATACTCTAAACTGAAGAAGATATTGTATGGTAAAATGAGTTTATTACAATCACGTTTTGCTATTGAAAGGTTCACATTAAGCCACTTGACTTTTTGGACTTTTGAGTTGTCATGATGTATTGCTAGATACCGCTCATGATCTACTAAATATGGATTTATAATTAGAGAATTAATAAATTTAATCCTAATTAGAATTAATAAATTAATTCTAATTATTAAAAGGATTATTAATTCTATTATGATAGAATAGATTCATATTAGCTACCAATAGACTAGAAAACCTAATAGGTCATACACAATAGATAAATTGGTACCCAAAATTATTATATGATAATATTACGGGGTTAGTTTGTGAGAAGAAATAATAATTAAGGCTAATTATAAAGTGTTATAATTAAAGGGGTGAGATTGTAATTGTTGAATCTTTATAGGCTCAATAACAATTAAAAGAACCCAATTCCATAATTGAAAGAAAATAGTTTCTATATGTAAGGCCATGAAATTGGTTTCCTAAAGGGTTTAGGGAATATTGGGAAAAGGCTTCTCCATGTGGTTGGCTTATAAAAGCCGGATAATTGGTTCTCTGTATTGATTTAACAAAATTTTCCGCCTTCAGGAGAACAGATTAGAAAGCCTTTTCTTGTATTATTTTCTTCTCTAAAATTATTAACTCCTAATACCGCTGCAAAATTATATCCACTAGCATCGGTTTCTTTGCATTGTTTTTTAATACAATTCCTTATGTGGATCAATATTAGAGAAATTTCTATTCTTAGAATTTAGTAGTTCAAGGCTTGGATCAATTTTCGGAGGAGTTCTATGATGAAGGAAAATTTTAAAAGCTACATTTTCGAGGTAATTAATTTTTCCTTCCCTCTTTATATCCGTTTAATTACATACAAGTAATCCTTTGAGTGGATTTCGTTTTAATTTTTTATTGCGTGTAAACTAGTTTACACGATCAAAATCCAATGGAGGTCAAAGACTATAAGGTACATCATAGGATAGTATATCAACTAAGTGCTCGTACGACACCTCAGCAGAATAGAGTAGCTAAGAGAAGGAACATGATATTAATAGAAATGCTTCGAAGCATGATGTCTAATGTGACTCTTCCTATTTTTTTTTTTTTTTTTGGGAATATTTTTTAGAAACAGCGACATATATTCTAAAATTGGTACCTTCCAAGTCAATACCTAGGATAAATGAGATGTAGACTAGACAGAAGCCTAATCTAAATCATTTAAGGATATGGGGATGTCAGCCTTATGTATTGATCAAGGGAGATAAGTTAGAGTCAAGATAAGAATTATGCTACTTAGTTGGGTACCTAAAAGGAACAAAATGTTGTTACATTTATCATCTAAAAGAGCAAAAAGTACTAGCAAGTGTTAATACTAGATATTTGGAGGATGAACAAATTATATCTATCAAAGCTTTAAATAGAATGGAACTAATAAGGAAGTTATCTTCTGAGTCAATTTCGAGTGACCCAATTGTGGAACAAGAAAAGGCACAGCTAAGGATCTTGTGCAAAAGGAGCTTCATCGTAGTAGAAAGGTATCTGTGGTTCCAAAAAAGTGGGAGAGGTTTTTGAACTATTCTTTGACCATCAAGAACAATATCTTATTAGGTACGAGAAGACCATTGCTAATGCTAACGTAGACATGTGGCATAAAGTAATTAAAGTCAAGATTAAGTCCATGTATTTCAATCTGCTTTGGGATATTATTACTTCACCTGAAAGGATAAAACCAATTGGATATAAGTGGGTATATATGAGGAAGAGATGTGTGGATGGGAAGATGAAAACTGTCAAATCTAGGCTTATGGCAAAGGGTTATACTTAGAAAGAATGAATCAATTATAAGGAAAACTTTTCCCTAGTAGCCATATTAAAATTTGTTCGCATTCTCCTTACCATCATATGTCATTATAACTATATGATATAGTAAATGAATATCAAGATAGCCTTTCTAAATGGTCATCTTAGTGAAGACATCTATATGTCCCAATGATAAGTGCTCATCATGCACTTATTGTCTATGTAAATGGTACTACATTTATTGTAAAATAATGTTTCAATAATTACGCATTCTCACAATTTTATATTATTTTGTGTATGATTAAATAAATGAGGATTGAAATAAGAAAATGATGAAAAAAGAATGAAATTAAAAGAAAATGGAAAGAGAAGAAGAAGACAACAAAAAAAAGCCATGGCCAGCTAGCTTTAAAAGAAAAAGATGTTGAGAGCACACAGCGTCGTGCAGCTCATGTCAGACGGCGTCTTGCAAGTGTAAAGTGAACGCCGCCATGCTAGCACTGTGCAAGTTCACAGAACAAAAATGATGAGCTATTTTTAAGTGACTTTTATGGCTTTCCAAGCACTAAAAATAGAAATTTACAAGACAATAAGTGATGGCCAACCAAGAGAAAAAACATGTACCCACTTGAGAAAATAGATTGGAGAGATTGGATTATTGATTCAAAGGAAGATGGAAGACTGAAGAAGAAGGAAGCATGTCTATAATCATTCTTTATCTCTTTCCTTTGTTTTTCTCTTATTAATTTGTGTTTATTGTTTTAATTGTTCTTGAATGAATGAACCTAATTTATTCTTGTGATAAATTTACTCTTAGTTTGTTGATTTCTGATGTGTAAATTTTGGGTATATAAAATCATCAATTTTAAATCCATCCCTTAATCAAGTTTTAATTAAAACATTAATCCCAAAATACACATATGAGCAAGTATACTCATCGTAAGTATAGTATAGAGAATTAACGAGTATCGATCCTCAAATGAATAAGTACACACTAATCACTCTTCATTCATTATTTAACCGACCAAAATAAAGTGAGAAAATAATAAAAATAATAAAGAAATATATACAACTCAAGGATGTAAGTTTTTGCAATTTAGACAATTATCCTAGAAAACATGCCAATGAACCAATTATCAATTCTTTTAATTAATTACCATCTTGGCATCATGAAGAAACACACAGTAAAATTCAATCATTTGTCAAGTCATGAATTTACTTAGGTAAATTCCACTTCGTTTGTCAATCTATGGAATCCTATATTTTTATTTATATTAACAGATTTATCAATCAAGCTAACATAACCAAAACATGCATTAAGCTCATCATTCATATCTTGATTCAATTAGCAGATTTGTCAATCAAGCCATCCTAACAAAAACATGCATGAATCTCAATTTCTTAAAAACATGAAATTAGCTAATAACCCTATGTCAAGGCGAAATTAACTTAACCTTTCATCACTTAGTTCTAAAATCCTAACTTCATTGTTCAAATCCATCAAGATTTAACAAATACGAAATCAATGCAATGAAACTCCTAACTTCGTTGTGCTGAAGTCAATTAGAAGAACTCGTATCAATAACTAATGAAATCAAGTAATCAAATACCAAAGATGACAAAGAATTGATCAAATAACTAAATTAACGCAAAATCATGAATCTCAAAATAATGTTAAATTACGATAAAAGAATTGAATACATCATTGCTAAAGGAAAAGAAGACAAAGAGAAAAGAAAACACTCATAGACAAATCTCTTTTTTCTTCCTTAAAGACTCCCTTGAACTATCCTCCTTAATTTGGGTGAACTCCTCCTTCAATGAGATAATCAGAATTTCTGCCCCTTTAATTCACCTTTCTATCTTGTATATCGCAAACCCTTGTGTTCTCTTATATTTTTATAGGCTTATTGGATGCCAATTTCATGGTTAAGGAAGTCTTCGTCGAGTATGAGTAGGAAAATACCAAAATCATTAGATAATCCCTAATTTCGTGTATAGAATTTTTGCCTCCAGAGCATATCTGCTGCCGGGTACCTTTGACCCACCTAGCACCAGGTGCACTCTGTTCTTCCCTTATTTTTACTCTATTTTTGACCATTTATCCTTGGCAGACAGAATGGATCCATTGATAGGTGCACTTGCCAGACCTAGCTCCAGGTCTTTTTGGAAATCCCCTTAAGCTTTCTCAATTTTTGCTGTTGGAGCAGAATGGACCTGGCACCTGGTCCACTAGCTGGGCCTGGTGCCAGGTACATTCTAGTTCTGTGCACTTTCTTCTCAATTTTAATTTAAATCTGCACATATTTGTCAAAAACACATTTTATAAGTAAATTGTCAAATAGCAAGGAATTTGCCTAGTTATTACAACAAATGTATCTTAAAACACTCTCAAATAACTAGAAAAAGATTGGTGATTTTAACCCCCTATCAATTTCCAATCTCTATTGAATGATTATTTAATTTTATTGTGTTGTATTCATTATTTGGGTTCCTCTCTTCTAATAAGTTCAAGAATTAGGGTTAAGAGTTGGGTTCTAATCAATTATATTCAATTGTTGTTTTTTTCTTGATGAACATGAGAAAGTATTTGGGGAATTAAAACTTAGTAATCATTAGAAATTTGATATCACCTAGAGATAAGGGTATTGGATTTTTCTAGAGTTTTAGGGGTTTTTCACTTAATGCTTCTTAAGTTCAACTGGAGAAGTAGAGATACTTTTTAATTAGCAAAAGAATAAAAAAATTATAACTCAAGAGAGAGTGGGTTTTGCATTCGTGACCTCTCTAGGGTTAGAATTGGAAATTTAGCTATCTTGATTTTAGTTTAGTTTAGTTCTTAGTTAATTTTAGGAGATTCTTGACAAGTTCATATCATATACTTTATTTCTTATCTTTGAGTTTCTCATGGCTAATCTTGTGTAAGGTGATATTGATTCTCTAGTTTTTTTTTTCCATTATAGATAGTTTATTCCTTTAATTTGATTAGGCTAAACAATAGAAAAAGAGTTAGTAGTGGTGCATTTATTCCTTCCCCAAAGATCTTCGATACTTGCCATTAAACTCTATACTACGTGATAGGTATACTTACCTAATTGTGTGTTTTAAATGTTTTGGCATTTTAATTAAATTTTGATCTTGTTGGTAATATTTTCCACACTTAAAATCGCACAACACCCATCCGGAAGATTTTGTTACCAAAGGCTAAAAACACATAGTAATAAGCTTAAGAAGTCCATTTATGAACTTAAACAAGTTTCAAGAACATGGAACATTTACTTTGATATGACTATGAAGTCGTATAATTTCATTCAAAATGAGGATGAACCATGCGTGTACAGGAAACTAGAAGGCGTGAATATTATCTTTTTTATATTACATTTGGATGGCATTCTACTCATTAGCAATAATATAGGGACATTGTCATCTACGAATATTTAGCTTTCTAATCAATTTAGTATGAATGACTTGGAAGAAACCAACAATATTCTTGGAATAAAACTTCTTAGAAATAGGAAGTAAAAAATATTAGGATTATCCCAAGCCACATACATTAACAAAATGTTGGCCAGGGTTAGCATTAACTCATGTAAAGGGATTCAAATTCCTTGTAGATATGGGTTGTCTCTTTCCTCAAAATAGTATTCTAAGACACAATAGAAAAAAAAGACAAGAAGACTAGGATTCCTTATGCTTTAGCTGTGGGAAGTCTCATGTATGCTATGCTATATACTAGGCCAGATAGTTGCTTTATTGTAAGCTTAGTCAGCAAATATTAGTCAAACCTACGTAAGGTCTATTGGCAAGTTGTAAAGCATATTGTCATGCCCCGAGTCTAGGGATGACCTGGTAGCACCCTAAAAATAGAGTATCGAACCCATAACAGAACATAATGGATAACCCTAGAATTCCTTAATCCATCCAAATTATAATTGAACTTCAAAATACAAATTCAATCACGACATAATCTGTGAAAAGCTCTCTAACTTTAATATTAACAAAATCCATCATCATTCTAACTGTCTAAAAGCTGTAAATAAAGTCGAAGGTTTAGAAACCTTCAAATAATTATTACACCAAGTCCTCCTCAAACCATTTGTCTAACTCTTCTACTTCTAACTGATGTCTATCAAAAATGGTAATAAAAAAGGGAGAGCTCACTAGCTCAGTAAGGAAAATATGGCCTTTCTAAGGTTGAGTATGTTACTAATAACTATTCTTTACAAATCATTAATCAAATTCATCAACCATGCAAAGAAACTCTTTATGGTGTGTAGGTTTGCACTCCAAGGACCAAGAGGGAGTATTGAACATCGCAAAGGGAGCTCTCATAAATCAAACAAAGCACTTTTAAGCTTCCAACAGAGATAATGGGTTCAAAAGCAATGAAATCGCGGAGTATAGGGTGTAGCCGGCACCGGTCTAAAGAGAAGAGATGGCGTCAGCTTGAAGCTAGGCAAGCCGGTGAACTCTAGAGCGCAGTCGGCGCCAGGTGCAGGTGTTCGAGCCGACGCCGGCTCCAGGCGAAATAATTCCAAAATGCAGAGAAAAATAGGGTACAATTTGACCAATTTTTTCGTTTTAAAGGTTCATAACACCCTAAACGGAAAATAGGAAAGAAGAACACAACTAACCACTGATTTTTTTTAACAAAAACATAACTAAACCCACACACTCAAAATGTACTGAATCATAACATATTACAGAATTTAAGACATGCTTGAGTGCAAAGTTTTTGCTTACTGATATCAGCTCCTAACTATTATATCTTGTTAGGAGAAAGGACTGAACTAAAACTAAGTATTGTATCCCCCTAGTAAGGGTCTTATAACTAAAAACTAGATATTGTATCCTCCTAGCCAAGGGCCTTATAATAGAGATTAGGAATTTCCCCAAAGCCAACTCAAGCATCAATCAATTCCATAACATAATACTGACTTAAAACAGAACTCTTTTTGTACAATTTCATCCATACAACCACAATACTTAAAGCATTAAACAAATATCATGCTCAATCCGATTTAGTAATATGAAAATAGCATTCATTGGCAAAAGGTTCATAATTTGATATTCAAAAACCAGAAAGTCAGAAAATGTAGGAAAACCATAAATCCCTTACCAGACAATTTAGAGACCAACCTAATCCACAATCCACAATTAATGTATCTAAGTGCCTACAAGAACCCAAAAAACACAATCAATTTCCAAACTTCTAACTAATCCCAAAATCAAACCCTTATGCCCGCCCAATTTAATAATAATCAATCCCTAGGCGAAAATTAACTCGATCTAAAACATAAATTGAAACACCCCGCTACCTACGTACCTCAAAAGGGGTGGGGATGTCGTCCTGTCCTTAGGACAAGGGGACTTTATAACTAAGTAATAAAAAACATAGAAGGAAATAACTTAATACTGGACTTATTACAATCCCAAAATAATACTTTTACAAGTTTTGAAACAAATAGATGGTAACCAAAATCTCTCCAAAATAAATACATCAGGATAAATCTTCTAAGCTCATGGCAGCATAAGTAAATCGACCTTCCAAGTAGGATCGACCTAAAGACATGATATAAAAGGTGTGAGAAATATTTCCCAATAAGTCCTGTGTGTGCTCATGGTATTTCAAGAAAAATAGATCATGTATGCAAGTTTTGAACAAGTCATAATAAAAAGTCTGAAGCCCAGAAATTTATCTCTGCACAATGAGTGGTGTTTTATCAGCATTTGTAAAAAAAAAAAGAAAATGCTCAACTTGAAAAGAAATAACTACTCTAGTAAAGTTGACTATGAAGCCATACATCATGAATGGACTTGGCACCACACTTTGTGCACCACGTCAAGAGAACGGTCAGGATGCCACACTTTAGGTATCATAATGAGAGAATGATCAGGATGCCACACTTTGTGCATGCTGATACAAGGTGGGTGTATGACTCACGCGGTGAGATACTTCCCCTTCTCTACACCCAAATATACCGGGTGTCCACTTCAGAAATAAACAGTCTCCTTGAACTGTACTGCTAGCTCAGACTAGCCTGACCAACAAGAACTGTCGTATTATCTACGCAGGATTTACCCCTCAGAGGTGGCCTCCTACTGAGAGACTTACCCAATCCTTCAAAAACTAGTCCTAGTTGTCTACCCTTATTAAGTACTCAACCTTATGTTTATTCCACTTGGAAAATGTAAAATCAATGAAGAGCTTTCTTTGAAGTAGCAATTATGGTTTTCAAACAACTTTAGGTAAAATAATGTTTAAGAAAAATTTATTGTTTTACTCGGAAAATTTTTTACTTGACAAAATTTATTTTATTTTAGAAGAAGGAATATATTATCCATAATTACATCTCAAGGTACATCTTTCATGACAATTAGTGCATTTAACTTCCAAAAAAGTATTTGTTCACAAACATCTTTTATGCAAGGACTTACCTAATCTCTTGCTTTTTCTTGATGCAATAGACTTTCAAGATAGTTCAAGGCAACTTAACCCCGCTTGGGATAAATACAGGGTATAAGTCCCAACATCCATGCAATACTTGCTTTAAATAAATAATTCCTAGCCTAACATGCTTAAGCTCAACTAGATATAACAACATTTAGTTCTGACAACAATGCCTTAAACTTTAACACTAATTGATAAGGTATTTTATAGAATAAGATTAATTTGATAAGTTTAAAAAAATAGGTGTTATAAATAATAAATAAATAATAAATTATAATTTTAGCTATTTATTAACAAATAATAAATAATAAGTATTATTAATAAATAAAATTAGTAATAAATAATGAGTACTATTAATAATAAATCTTAAATAATATTGGTAATAAATAATAAGTAATATTATTACAAATAATAAGTAATATTAATAATAGATTGTAAATAATTTTAATAATAAATAATAAATAACAAATAAAATTAATAGTAAATAAATTATTCTCATATGAATAATATTTAAGAGTGTAAATAAAATTTTTAGTAAGGCTAACTAATAATAATATGAATATAAAAGACATTTGATCTTAATTCCAATATATTCTTATTCATATATAATAATGTTTAATAAAAATATTATATTTGTTTGGCTAATAGAATACCAACATTTTAAATAATTATTAGTTTCGAAAATATTTGTGTTCACCGAAATTAGTCAATAAAATAAAATAATAATATTAATTATATTAATGATAGTAAGAATAATAATTAAAATAATTTAAGTAGTTCTTATAATAATTTTTAATGACTATAGTGAAATACTAGAGAAAATTTATATACATATTCATACACACATGGATCCAACAAATAACATATTGATTTATCCAAAAATAGGCTTGTATTAACACACATCACAACAAGAGTGATCTTCTACTAGCCATAATATTATTTATGGATTTATTGAAAAGTATAACATCATGAAAGCATAATAAAAAATGATGTTTTAATGTCTATCATACATTAAATATCCATAAAACTCTTAATCATAATGAACATATAATGATCTTAAAGCATTCCGTACTTCTTGAGTCACAACATTCATTTAATGCTTCATGTCTTAAATCTATTCCCTTCACCTACATACATATCTCCAACCCTACATTATTCTATCAACCTATCAAGTCCCTCATCTAAGAGTCTTGATTTTGAAAATTTAAAGAGAAGATCGAGAAAGAAATACTTGATTTGATGAATGTTTGATGAAGGTTGCACCTTGCTTAGTGGAGATCTTTGAGTGCATGATGGCTTTTAGTGAGCCGGAAATAGTCCATGGTTGTTCATCAACATTTTAGCCAAGAGAGAGGAAGAGAGTGAGAGGGAAATGAATGAGAGTAGAAGAGGAGAATAGAAGTTGAATAAAAGAAGAAGAACAAGAAGATTGTTCTTATTTTACCTGTTTGGTGTTCTTCGAATTTTCAACAAAAAAGGATAGTTTGATCCGTTCGAAAGTTTAACTTTATGTGTTTTGGTGTTTTAAAGTGTAGCAATAAAGAATATGGGTTGAATATTGATGATCTAGAGAGTTTGGGAGTGATTGGAGGTGTTTAGGAGTGGTTTAGGCTTGAAGATGTGAAGTGTGTGTTCTTGGTGTTCTTGAGAGAGTTTGAGAGGAAATGAATTTCGTGTGTGTTTGTGAGTGTCATGGCCGAATGGCTTAGACTAGGAGGAGCTTTTGGTTATCCAAGAATGAGAGGAGAGTTTCAATTTCTTTTTTTTAAATTAAAATTAAGAGAAAAGTGGAGTTGTTTGAGGTATAGGATTAGTTAATGGTGTTTGCTCTTGGAAGGTTTCTTGTTCTTCAATGGTGTATGGTTGAATTAGCTATGTTTCAACCAAAGGATGGAGAGTTGTTTTAGAGTTAAGGCTGGCAAAAAATAACTATGAAATGGAAGAGGATTTTCTGGTTTTATCAATTATCTAATGGAGTGTTTTAATGGAACAAAATCTGGAATTTTAATTTGAAGTTTGAACAAGTTTGGATAGAGTGAAGATAGAGCTTTTTAAGGTATGATAATGGAGTTCTATTACTCAAGGTTGGTGGGGAAGCCAAGAGGTTCAGTTCATGGCTATACAAGGGACGAAATTCAGTGTGGTTTGTTGAAGAATTTCGGCCTTAGCATTGAAGAGAGAAAGCTGGAAAATTTTCTAGAATTGAAGCTAAAAAACACTTGGAATTGTAATGGTTTTGGTGCAGAATTTTTGGTCCACTTGGTACAATTTTGCAGCTGGATTTTAAGGGTATTTGAAGGTCTTTTAATGGTGGTTTTCCAGCCTTCATCTTAAAGAAGAATAGAGGATGTTCCAGCTGTTCATATGTTCTAACGGGTGACTTCAAGTTCATGTTCAATGTTGCTAGTTTGTTGGAAAAAATTTTTAGTTTGGCATTATTTGTAAAGCTTCAAAAATTCAAGGAATTTCCAGCCTTCATCCTCACATAAAATGATTGGTTTTCTTGCAAGAATTGGATAGGAAAGCTTGCTGCAATTTTTGAAAACAGCTTTAAAGGAAATCTGGAAAATTTGCTAGATTTTTAACTAAAACATGAACAAATGAACAAAGTGAATATGGAGTTTTGAAGGATTTGCTATGGTTTTTTTTTTTTTTTGGGAACCTCTACCTATTTTTCCTCCTTACTTTCATCCATCTCTATCCCCCAAGAGCTGGGACTTTCAAAATTCTAAGTTAGGGAATTATCTCAGAATTTTTATGATTAAAAATGGATTAAAGAATCAAGAGTAGTTTAAATTTCAACGATGTTAGGACAAGGCTAGCAAAATTAATGGGGACAAGAATTCTTTTTAGGATAAGATCACATGGTCAAGACATTACTATTATGTCTTCCTTAAGACAACATTCCTATCTTTAAGGAATGTAAGGAAAATGAAAATTCAAACATGGCTAAGATAAATAAAAATAAAGCTTAAGTGATGGAATTTGAACTCATGACCTTAGAGATTAATTCACAAAGCTCTAACCACTTAATCACACTAACTCTTGTTTTTATTTTCTCAACCAAATATTATTCTTATCTAAATCTCGAGCCATCTTCCTATTCTGACCCCAAGCAAAATTACCATATTACCTTTTCTACTCAACAAGCATAAATAAATCCTATCTCCTATAAACCACAACACTAAGGCACACAAAAATCATTCAAGTGATTTATTTTATGCATAATGACATCATATGAATCCCATCCCTCTTACTCTAGGGTAGGCTTTAGGTGGGTTTCACATCATCCCCTCCTTAGAAGAATTTCGTCTCAAAATTCAGGCATACCTTTCTCTCAAATTAGGATATTTTTGTTTCATCCATTCTTCCGCTTCCCACGTGGCATCTTATGCGCCGGCACGCTGAACTTCTAATCAAAACCCATTGTTATTGGAACTTTGCCCCAGGTTGTGATGTAGACCTCAAGTCTCGACCAGAGGTGATACTTGAGGGTACTTCATGTAACTTTACTATTTTCCGCACATATGTCTGAGCTAACATTTTTATAATGTCCTTTACACTTACGGGGATAAAATGCACTGCCTTTGTTAGTCGATAAACCACTACCCAAATAGCATCCTTTTGGGTCTTTGACATGGCCAAGTCGGTGGCAAAATCCATCGCTACCTCCTCCCATTTCCATTTTGGTATTAGCTATGGTTGTAATAATCCAGTTGGCTTCTTATATATCGTGATGCTCCATAACACTTTCACATTTGGTACCTTCTTATTTTGAAAAGTCTTGATGCTTCAATTTAGAATCTTAATTAGCTTCTCTATCTAACTCAAATCAGGTTACAATAGTAAAGGGTAATCATTAAAACATATTTCGGATCAGGATCACACATCTTTAGCTGAGATTTATGACACACGTCTCGTAATCCCCATAAAATGCTTGTTAAGTCCAATCTATAAATGACAGTTCCATCATTCTCTTCCTATCATTCATATAGCTCTTCTGCCGACTCCAAGTCATCTTTAGTCTTTCTCTTGTTACTTTTACCTTGTCCGCCTTTTCTTGAACACGAACTTCACTGGATTTGATAATCTACCTATCTTCCATTTATCCCTACTCTAATGGTACTTAACTTGCCTGGCTTTGCATCGCTTCTTATAGGGCCATCCCAATAGAAGATCGGTAATTGCTGTTGCAGGCCTACTTTCATATGGCACGCGTTCCATCCATTTATCAACAAAGCCTAGCATACATGCCCTAAACATGTCCTTCAGTATCTAAATAATTCTCTCCAACTGGCTATCAATTTTGAGGATATGCTACAGTACATAACTTGTAAGTTAATCCCATTATCTCTAGGAACTTAGTCTAAAATCTTGTAGCGAACCTCGGATCCCACTTAGATACAATACTCGATGACATCCCATGCAGCCTCTACTTGGGCTAGGGCTATCTTAAAACCACCCCTGATTACCGCTCATTCCAAAAATAGAACTATGCTCAACTAAACTTTCACTTACCAAACTTAACGAAAATTTATACCATTTGCACTTTCTAACACCAATTTCGATTGTATCATGTCCTTAAGGCATTTCAAATACGTCAGGTGTTATCTGAAAAGGCACCATAAAATTATCAAAGCAGCATTGAAATCCTATGCATCTATTCCATAAGCATTGGAGCCTTTGTCAATCAGTATGACATCACCACCCGTCCTTGGTTCCTATTCCCAATGTTAGTCGCAATATTATGTATATCTTCTTCTCAAATTCACACTTAATAATATCCTTATCTCATGTCTAACTTAGGAGTAACCATATATATCTTCAATGACCAAACTATCCAATATTCTCTGGTCTATTCATAGCTTTAAAATTTCAACATTTTCTTATACCATTACTACTGGGTCTCATAAGCTACAACACCAGGCTAGATATCTTTAGCATTCCTTCAATAACGGTTTATAAACCTTCGCTCTTAGTATTAAGCTCTACACTTCCATCACCTTACCTCTTCTAAAATTTAATCATACCCATATGATCCCCAAAAAATGCATTATTTTATCTCTATAACCAACTTAACTCCTTGCTTCGACAATCAATCCTTGTCTAATATGCTACCATAATCCTCAAAAGAAAACAAGTTAAATTCCTGATAAATTTTACTTCTCCCGCTAAAATTTCATCTCGCAAATCAAACATATAGTTCCTTACTTCCTTGCATGTGAGGAATGCTTAAACAATTAAAAAGAAAATTTATAACTATTCATAGCTGACAGATTCAACTCTTATGGTCTAGCTTAACACTATTCCAATGAATAGCACAGTATACAATATATATATATATTTATAGGCTATGTAGAATAAAGACCGAATAGCATATTCTTTCAGGAGAAATAAAGAATTAACCTAGCACCATGGCTGCATCCGATCTCATGTCCTCTTTGCTCAACCAACTTGGTCATCACCAATAGCCTTAACTTATTTCCTCCAATAGCTACATTTCCTCAGCTGGCTGAATTCAGTGGTTAGGTCCTAATCGGGCTTGTCCAACTATCACCTTAGAAGATCCCTCAAGTTATGTGTTTTGCTCTTCTTCGTGCTGTTTTCTCACATTTGGCTATGAGTGCTCAGCTGGCTCGTCTTTGGGTGTTGAAGGTTTCCTGATATGACCAGTTCTACCTATTGCTACAATTTTACATCTAGGTGCCATCGTTGATCATCATCGCCACAATTATAGGTCGACAAATGCATACGTAAGAATGCAAACATATAATGCAAATATAACATATATAACTTTTGCTCACTTATTGAACATATGAGAGTACTACATTTTTTTTTCTCTTTTTGAAAGAAGTGGAATACTCAAAATCTTTATTAAAAATAAATCATACTTTAACATAAAGAAACTGGATATCATAGCTGATACCTCTATAGGAATCAGATACTCATAGACAAGAGAGTAAATAAGGCCATGAATTCAATAAATAGATTCCCTAATCAACAAATTGCATCACAAATCTACTAAGTCTTCTCACTACTCTAGTCGTCACTCGAGCAGTCAGAAATAGATTCTTCGAACCATTCTTCTCTTCTCTTCTTGTAGTTTATTCCCAATCCAAACCTAAGTGTACAACCAATAGTTCTACTCTTTCTAGGACTCTCCTACACCTTCCTTTTTACTTGGTCCATCGCCCCTAAGATTGATTCCTAACGTGCTTCATACCCAGGTGAGTCTATCCTTCTTACTGGGTCCCTCACCACCAGACTCCTCAAAGTTAAAACCAAAAAGGGTAATGTCAAACTCTTCTATTCATGGAGTCTGAGGAGGCACAACTGCTTTATTTTTCTCCTCATCAAACTCATCCATCCCCCTTCTATTTTACTATTAGAATTATCCATCTCTTATCCTCCCTCATCGTTAGCATCACTCAGCTCTTCACCTCCCTCACCATCTAAGTGAAGATTAGGAGCTTCTTCCTTAGCCTCACTATCTGAGACTAAATCAATCATTGGTATGGGAGGGTCCACCACCCGCACATCCTCAACACCTCCCTCCTATTTGGGTAACTCTAGTGTGTTGGAAAATATGCCCTCTTAGACTAGGTTTCTGATGTAAATATCGAATGTTTTAATAAAAGAATTTATTTTCAAAAATTATTTGTGAATTTACATTTTATTTGTACACAGTTACGTTTGAAAAAGACCCATTGTGTTTAAGTAAGTGGTCCATGTGAATGGAGGTCTTTAACAGTAAGGTATGAATCATAGGTTACTTAACACATAAACGTTCGTTCTTAGCCGATTGATGAGAATGAAAATCTCATCATGTTTAGGTTATTATGTTGTGAATTTTAAATAGGGAATGGCTTACCTTTAGCCAGTGAGTAGTCCACTCACTTCATGACATAAGTTCGAATACGTAGAACAGGACCTATAGTAGTGGTTTCATAAAAGTACTATATAGTAGAAACCTAGACTACTACTGTTACATCGTGGACTAGTACTCTATGACTTGAGTATGAGTTGGTGGTCTAATGAATCTAGAAGCATGTACTTTGATATGCTATTGTTGAGGTTCTACCGTAGGGTCAATATACTTGCATGTTAGGTATGTGTGACTAGTTAGTTAAAACAGACTTGTACAAGATAGTTTCTATACTATGTCACCCCTTGGGGTTATCAGAATGATCTAAATATCCAAGGCCCTAGGAAACATGACTTGGATGTTTGCTTCAGGGTAGCTCCCTTGGAAAGCGAAAACAATCTAGGAAGTCGTGGATCATTGGACTAGAAGCCTAAGAATGGTAGATGCCATTTAGAGAGGTGTTAGTACATTTCTTTCTCTCTAAATGTATGGCGATGTATAGAGGGGTATTTTAGTCATTATACCTATAGGTCGGAGATTTTGCTAATGCAGCATTGTCTTTGGGGTCAATATTTCCTTATGGTCATATTAGAAAATATTTAAAATGTAAAGTACAGCTATTTATATGGGAAGGGTATTTTAGTTATTTTAATAGCCAATGCGGTGTGTCTTTTGGTCCCCAGTATAGACTGTGAGTCCTAATTAAATACAGGCTAAGGAATTGGTATTAAATTCAATTAAATGGAATTTATTTTATTTAAATAGCCTGATTTAATTATTGGGCTAGAATAAAATAAAAGTCCATGGAGAGAGAGAGAATTAATTAATTATTTAGGGCTTTGGCCCAGTTTGAATAATTCAAGATTAACCTGGGACTAAACTAATAGAGGCTTGTTAATTGGACTAGTTTATTTGGGCGGGGAAATTAATTATTTGTTGGACTATTTATTTGGTTCTAATTAGAATAATTAATTTAGTTCAAAAGGCTAAACTAAGAGTCCAATGGGCCAGTCCAATTTAACCTAGAGTTTTATTTAGGTTAAATAGAAGGATAAAGATGACGTGGTTTTTTACGCTTCTAGGAGTTAAGAAAACAATGTTGTTTTCACTGCTTCTTCTCTGTGAAAAAAGAGACACCTCTCTCACTCTCTCTCCAAGAAAGTTCCTTAGCCCTGTAAGTTGTTCACCAACTGGGATTAGGCAGGCCATATACTGGAAGATCGAGAATTTGGTGTTCACCTACATACAAATATGGAGTACGAGGCTTGCAGGAATCGCACCAGATGTTTCCACTAGCACACCTACCCCTGTTCCACACATTCCAGTCCAGCTAGCTTTGAGAACAAGGAGAAAAGGTTAGAAAATTTTCCCCTCGGAATCTGGATAGAGTGCAACCGGCGCCAACTAGGGCTGTTGGAGCCGGCGTCGGCTCTGTTCAGGAGTTTCCCGGTTCTTCAGTTTTTCCTATTTTTTAGTTTTCGTTTCCACTGCATGCTCTGTGTTTTCCCCTTTCAAGGCCTTCAATTGGTATCAGAGCATGAAGGTTTTGTGAAAATATAGAAAGCATGCACCTAGTTGACTAAAACTGGACGCATATGTGTGATTAAACTGTTATCCTTTGTTGTTTTTGGTATGGATAGATTCTCTGTTAAACCTCTTTGATAGAGGTATAGGAGATTTGTAATTTACTATTTTTCTTAGCAAATCATGTAAGCCCAATATTAAAGGGTATAGGCGATCGTTGGTTTTGGTTGATTTCATTGTATTTGGGTTGAAATCGGAGAGCCAATGGAGGAAGAAAGTGGCAGGAAACTAGAAAGAAAGCTACATAACAATCAAAAGAAAATCGCAGAAGAATGACCTGGCAGACCGCAACCGGCGCCGGCTTGGGGTGCAGAACTGGCTTCGGCTCGGGTCTAGGATTCGGTCCGTGCGCTGGTTGCCCATGGGTCGTGGTTCTGTGCGGTGGGTGCAATGGACCACAGTGCAGATGGGTGATGATCCAGTGCGGCGGGTGTAGTGGACCAAGGAGAAATTTTTTATTTTTCCTTGTAATTTTTCTTGTAATTTCTTTTGGTTTTGGGGTCCATACCTGACGAAGTTAATATTTTTGCAATAGTTAATATTCAAGAAATATTTTTGCATGAAAAATATTAGTAAGGGATTTTAGGATTAAACATGTTAATTAATTAATTAATGTGTTTAATTCTATTATCTGGGCACTTAGGTTTAAAAATATTAAAGCATGAAAACATCTACTGTTTTCTAGCATACTATTTATTTTTATGTACCTATGTGCACGTTTTCTCAAAGACCAAAGTTTTTGGGAATATTTTTTACAAGAAAATATTTTTCTACAAATTAAATGGTTATTTTAACTTGAACAAAAATTAATCATTGGATTTTTTCTCAAAGGATTTAATCCTTAACATAGAAAATATATTGGATTTAGATATTTTTGTAAGTTAAAATAGAAAGCCATTTTGTTTTATTTTTGGCACAAGAAAAATTATTTTGTCAAATAAACTTGAGACCAAAGTCTCTAGACAGTTTTAATTGGAAAAGTTTTAAAATCATTAAGTTTTTTTTAACTTAAATAAAATTAGTCCATGGAAAAATCTCTCAAATGATATAAACCTAGACATAGAGATTTTAATAGGTTTAGATATTTTATTTTTGAGTTAAAGGGAAAACTTAATGAAAATTTCAAAAGGATATTTTTCAGAAAATCCTTGTTTTAAAAGACTAAGTGGGAGAGGAGTTCCAATGGCTCTACGACTTCCATCATAATCCTCATTAGAGATCACGGGTCCCCTCGCATTACCCTGGGAGTGAACTTGTATAGGATAGGGATACCACAAGGATCTAGATCTAATGAAGGAATATAATTAATTATTGGAGTTATCTTCTAAATTATTACCTAGAAGGGAAATTAATTTGTAGTGGTTAATACACTTAGCTTAGGGAACTGTTAATCTTCCCAAGAAGTTATGTCAATTTTCTTAAGAGCCAAATAACTTATTATCAGTTTTGATAATAAGGATAAAGTGCACAATTTTGTTTTCACAGACTAAATCTTTTTCTTTTATTTTCGATTTTTCAGAAATGGTGGGAGGTTCTTTTAGTCTATTGGTCATTATTCTCCGAGAGAATAAGCTAACGGGACCAAACTATGGGACTGAAAGAGGAACCTGGATATAATACTCACAACAGAAGAGTATAAGTATGTCCTTTACAAAACCTGTCCTGTTATCAGGGAGGGTTATACCGCTGAGGAGCGTGAGGCTGAGAAGGCATGGAAGAAGGCCGACGAGATGGCTCGTTGTTACATGTTGATCTCTATGTCTAATGTACTCCAGTCCAAACATGAGCACATGGTCACTGCGTATGATATAACTCAATCATTAGCCACGATATTCACGGATAAGAGCTGGCCCGCAAGGCAGGAGGCTCTTCGAATTATCATTAACACTAAGATGGCTGAGGAAGCATTAGCCAAAGAGTATATGCTCAAGATGATTGCTGCTTTCAAGGAGACAGAAATCTTAGGGGCTGTTATTGACCCCGAGAGCCAAGTGGACATGGTTCTCGAATCTCTACTAGGTTCCTTTACTCAGTTCAAGTTAAATTACAATATGAACAAGTTAAACATAAATTTAACTAAGTTGATGAAAGAGCTCCAGAAGGTAGAGAAGGTTATGAAGCCACAATCTAAGGTAACGATTGCTAAGGCTTCATCTTCTTGAACTGGACCCAAGCCAAGAAAGTTCAAGAAGAAGAAAGGGAACGCAGTGGCCCAGCCCAAAGACAAACCTAAGAGCAAGTGCATCAAATGCGGACTGAAGGGACACTGGAAAAAGGAGTGTCTGGATCTTCAAGCCAAGAAAAACCTCACAGGCAATATTTTCTATCAAGAGTCTATATCAATGATTCGATCAACTTCCATTTGGATTGTTGATTCAGGAGCTACTGATCACATCTGTAACTCCTTGCAGGGGTTTAGAAAGATTAGAAGACTCCAGAAGGGCGAACATAGACTATGTGTGGGAAATGGAGCACAAGTTTGGGCCTTTGCAGTGGGAGAGCTGGATCTTGTTTTTTTTATTGTAATAGAATAGTGGTTTTGAAAGATATTTTATATGTACCTGAATTTTGACAGAATTTGATTTCGGTTGCTAAACTAATAAATCAAGGATATTCTGTATCTTTTTATTATGGTATTTCTATCAATTGAGATGAAGAAATTTTATGTTTTGGGCACATGTATGGGAATCTATTTTTCTTAAACATATTAACAATCAATTAAATAACGTTCAATCTGAACCTTTAACAAGGAAAAGAAAGACCAATATCAATTACTCTTATCTTTGGCATCTAAGGTTGGGTCATATCAACTCAACCAGGATTCAAAGGTTAATCCATGATGGGCCCTTGGGCTCATTGAGATTGAAAAATTGGCCTCAGTGTGAATCCTGCCTAATAGGAAAGATGACCAAACGGTCATTTACCCCTAAGGTAGATAGAGTTAATGAGATATTGAGTCTTGTTCACACTGATGTGTATGGTCCCATGCCTGCACTAGATAGAGGGGGTTTTGAGTACTTTATCACTCTCACGGATGATTGTACAAATTTGGTTATATTTACCTGATAAGACGTAAGTTTGACTCTTTTGACAAGTTCAAAGAGTTTAAGGCTGAAGTAGAGCGTCGGACAGATAAATTGATTAAGACCTTACAATCGGATCGTGGTGGAGAGTACCTCCTGGGTGAATTCAAGAACTACATGGTACATTATGAAATAGTATCCCAACTCTTTGCGTCAGGGACAGCCCAGCAGAATAGAGTAGCTGAGAGAAGGAACAGGACATTGATGGAAATGGTCCGAAGTATAATGTCTCATGCTACTCTTCCAGTGTCTTTTTGGGGAAATGCATTGGAAACAGTGGCATATATTCTGAACTTGGTGCCTTCCAAGTCAGTACCTAGGACTCTCTATAAGATGTGGACTGGGCGTAAGCCAAGTCTAAATCATCTCAAGATATGGGATTGTCCAGCTTATGTACTAGTCAAGGGAGACAAGTTGGAACCAAGATCAGAATTATACTATTTTGTTGGGTATCCAAAATGGACAAAGGGTGGTTACTTTTATCATCCTAAGGAGCAGAAAGTATTGGTACTGGGTGGTTACTTTTATCATCCTAAGGAGCAGAAAGTATTGGTTAGTACCAATACTAGATACTTAGAGGATGATTAGAGTACTTCCATGAAAGGTTTAACTAGGTTGGAACTTGAGGAGATGTTATCTTCAGAATCAACTTCTCTTGACCCAATTGTGAAACAAGAAGAGGAACAACCTCAAGAGCCTGTACAAATGGAGCCTCGTCGTAGTGGGAGAGTGTCTAAGGTTCCGGAGAGATGGATTGGAGAAGCTTTCGAGCTAGTTTCTGACCATCAGGAACAAGACCCCACTATTTACGAGGAGACTGTTGCTGATGCCGATTCAAATCTATAGCATGAAGCAATAAAAGTCGAGATTGAGTCTATGTACTTCAATTAGATTTGGGATCTTGTAGCTTCACCTGAAGGGATAAAATCCATTGGGTGTAAGTGGGTATACAAGAGAAAGAGGGGAATAGATAGGAAGGTGGAAACCTTTAAAGCTAGGCTTGTGGCGAAAGGGTATACTCAGAAAGAAGGTATCGATTATGAAGAAACCTTTTCCCCGGTAGCCATGTTTAAGTCCATCCGTATCCTCCTTGACATCGCATATCATTATGACTACGAGATATGGCAAATGGATGTCAAAATGGCATTTTTAAATAGCTATCTTAGCGAAGACATCTATATGTCCCAACCGAAAGGCTTTATTGCTAAAGGCCAAGAACATATAATTTGCAAGCTTAAGAAGTCTATATATGGACTTAAGTAAGCATCAAGAGTATAGAACATTTGTTTTAACGAGACTATAAAGTCTTACGGTTTCACTCAAAACAATGATGAACCATGCGTGTACAGGAAACTTGAAGGCATAAATGTGGTTTTTCTTGTCCTCTATGTGGATGATATTCTACTCATTGGAAATGATGTAGGGTCATTATCATTTACAAAGGTTTGGTTGTTTAGTCAATTCAGTATGAAGAACTTGGGAGAAACCAGCTATATTCTCGAGATTAGACTTATTAGAAATTGGAAGCAGAGAATGTTAGGATTATCTCAAGCGGCTTACATTATTAACATGCTGGCCAGGTACAGCATGGACTCATGCAAGGGAGCTCTAATTCCTTGTAAACATGGTTTGTCATTTTCTTCAAGGGACTGTCCTAAGTTTAAATAAGAAAAGGACAGAATAAGCAGGATTCCCTACGCTTCGGCTGTGGGAAGTCTCATGTATCCCATGCAATGTACTAGGCCAGATATTTGCTTTGTCGTAGGCTTGGTTAGCAGATATCAATGAAACCCTGGGGAGGTTCATTGGTAAGTTGTAAAGCATATTCTCAAGTACTTCAAGGGAACGAGAGATTATATACTGGTTTATAGGGCTGATGACTTGATTCCTACAGGATACATAGACTCAGACTTCCAGGCAGATAAGGATGAGAGAAAATCTATTAGTAGATATGTCTTCACCTTTGGAAGAGCCATTTTATGGAGGAGTATCAAGCAATCTTGCATTGCTAACTTAACCATGGAAGCTTAGTATATGGCAGCTTCGGAGGCATCTAAGGAAGTAGTCTAGCTCCGAAAATTCCTTTTAGAACTTAAAGTCGTGCCACAAATGGACAGACTGATTTGATGTATTGCGACAACACTAGAGCAGTATCACAATCCAAAGAACCCAGGAACCACAAGAAGGGGAAGCATATCGAGAGGACGTACCACTTGATCCGCGATTTCATTCAAAGATAGGAAGTCATGGTGGAACAGATTGCCTCCAAGAACAATCTAGCTAATCCATTCACTAAGCCTTTGGCTAAGAGAGTATTCAAAAGACATTTAGACACCATAGGGGTGGGAACCTACGGACTTACTTAGTCTGAGAGTTCAAGTGGGAGATTATTGGAAAATATGCCCTCTTAGACTAGGTTTCTGATGTAAATATCGAATGTTTTAATAAAAATATTTATTTTTAGAAATTGTTTGTGAATTTACTTCTTATTTATGTAGAATTACGTTTGGAAAAGACCCTTTGTGTTTAAGTAAGTGGTTCATGTAAATGGAGGTCTTTCACAGTAAGGTATGGATCATGGGTTACTTAACACATAAACATTCGTTCTTAACCGATTGATGAGAATGGAATCTCATCAAGTCTAGATTATTATGTTATGATTTCCAAATGGGGAATGATTTACCTTTAACCAATGAGTAGTCCACTCACTTCATGACATAAGTGTATTTCGAATACGTAGAACAAGACCTGTACTAGTGGATTCTTAAAAGTACTTTATGGTAGAAATTTAGACTACTACTGCTACATCATGGTCTAGTACTCTATAACTTGAGTATGAGTTGGTGGTCTGACGAAACTGGAAGCTTGTACTTTGATATGTTATAGTTGAGGTTCTATCGTAGGGTCAATATACTTGCATGTTGGGTATGTATGACTAGTTAGTTAAGATAGACTTGTACAGGATAGTTTCTATACTATATCGCCCATTGTAATTGTCCAAATGATCTAAATATCCAGGGCCCTGGGAAACATAACTTGGATGTTTACTTTAGAATAGCTCCCTTGTAAAGCAGAAACAATTCAGGAAGTCGTAGACCATTGGACTAGAAGCCTAAGGATGGTAGATATCATTTAGAGAGGTGTTAGTAAACTTCTTTCTCTCTAAATATATGACGATGTATAGAGGAGTATTTTAGTCTTTACACCTATAGGTTGGAGACTTTACTAATGTAGCATTGTCCTTAGGGGCAATATTTCCTTATGACGATATTAGGAAATATTTAAAATGCAAAGTGCAGCTATTTATATGGCAATGGCAATTTGATCATTTTAGTAGCCAAGGCGGTGTGTCTTTTGGTCCCCAGTATAAACCGTAAGTCCTAATTAAATACAGGCTAAGGAATTGGTCTTAAATTCAATTAAATGGAATTTATTTTATTTAAGTAGCTTGATTTAATTATTGGACTAGAATAAAATAAAAGTCCATGGAGAGATAGAGAGAATTAATTAAATTAGTTTGGTGGGTTAATTAATTATTCAGGGCTTTGGCCCAGTTTGAATAATTAAAGTTTAACCTGGGACTAAACTAATATAGGGTTGTTAATTGGACTAGTTTATTTGGGTTGGAAAATTAATTATTTGTTGGGCCATTTATTTGGTTCTAATTAGAATAATTAATTTAGTCCAAAAGGCTAAACTAAGAGTCTAATGGGCCACTCCAGTTTAACCTAGGGTTTTATTTAGGTTAAACAGGAAGATAAAGAGGACGTGATTTTTTACTCTTCTAGGAGTTAAGAAAACAATGTTGTTTTCATTGCATCTTCTTTGTGAAAAAAGTGACGCCTCTCTCACTCTCTCTCCAAGAAAGTTCCTTAGCCCTGCAAGTTGTTCACCAAACGGGATTAGGCAGACCATATACTGAAAGATCGAGAGTTTGGCGTTCACCTACATGCAACGACAGAGTAGGAGGCTTGTATGAATCGCACCAGAGGTTTGCACCAGCACGCCTACCCCAGTTCCACACATTCCGGTCCAGCCAACTTTGAGAGTAAGGAGAAAAGGTTAGAAAATTTTCCCCTCGGAATCTGGACAGAGCGCAACCGGTGCCTACTAGGGCTACCAGAGCCTGCGCCAGCTTTGTTCGGGAGTTCCCCTGTTCTTTAGTTTATCCTATTTTTTAGTTTTCGCTTCCACTGCGTGCTCTGTGTTTTCCCCTTTCAAGGCCTTCATAGTGCAGCAACCTCAACCTCTATATTCTCTTCCTTACCATCATTAGGCATAACAAGGTTGGAAACCTCAATCTCAATCTCACTGTCACTACTCTCTAATTCAAATCAATCAGACCGAAGTTTGGGTTCTGTGCCCAAATAGGATAGGTCCACTACAGGAACTACGGCAGGTGTTCTACCATACATAAAAGGCCAATCTCAGGTAACAAGTGCGAATCGCCTAACCATCTTACAAACAAGACACATAGACTAGCACTAGAGATTATAAAGCTTAATCTAATAAATCCAAATATTACCAATAGTTGCCTAAAGCTAGTCTCTAATACCACTTATAACACCCCGCGACCTACGTACCCCAAAAGAGGTGGGAATGTCGCCCCATCCTTAGGACAAGGGTCTTTATAACTAGGTAATAGGAAACATAGAAGGAAATAACTTTATAATGGACTTATTACAATCCCAAAATAATACTTTTACAAGTCTTGAAATAAATAGATGGTAACCAAAATCTCTAACAAATAAATACATCAGGATAAATCTTCTAAGCTCATGGCAGCATAAGTAAATTTTCTTTCCAAGCAATGATCAACCTGAAGACATGATATAAAAGGTGTGAGAAATATTTCCTAGTAAGTCCTGTGTGTGCTGATGATATTTCAGGAAAAACAGTTCATGCATGCAACTTTTAAACAAGTCATAATAAATGGCCTGCAAGCCCAGATAGTGTTTTATCAGCATTTGTAAAAAAAATGCTTAACTTGAAAAGAAATAACCACTCTAGTAAAGTTGACTTTGAAGTCATGCATCATGAATGGACATGGCACCACACTTAGTGCACCACGTCAAGAGAACGGTCAGGATGCCATACTTTGTGCATCATGACGAGAGAATGATCAGAATGCCACACTTTGTGTATGCCGATACAAGGTGGGTGTACGGCCCACCGGGTAAGATACTCCTCCATCTCTACACCCAAACATACAAGGTGTCCACTCCGAAAATAAACAGTCCACCTGTGTTGTATTGCTAGCTCGGACTGGCCTAACCAACAAGAGCTGTCGTCATGTCTAGGTAGGGTTCACCCCTCAGAGGTGGCCTTTTACTAAGAGACTTACCCAAACCTTCAAAGACTAGTCCTAGTAGTCTACCTTTATTGAGTATTCAACGTTATGTTTATTCCACTTGAAAAATGTAAAATTAATGAAGACCTTTCTTTGAAGTAGCAATTACGATTTTCAAACAACTTTAGGTAAAATATTGTTTAAGAAAAATTTATTGTTTTGCTCGAAAAATTGTTTGCTTGACAAAAATTATTTTATTTTAGAAGAAGGAATATATTATCCATAATTGCATCTCAAGGTACATCGTCCACGACAATCAATGCATTTGACTTGCAGAAAAGCATTTTGTTCATAAATATTTTTTATGTAAGGACTTACCTGATCTCTTGCTATTTCTTGATGCAATAGCTTTCCAAGATAGTTCAAGGTAACCTAACCTTGTTAGGGGTAAATACAGGGTATAAGTCTCAGCATCCAGGCAATACTTGCTTTAAATAAATAATTCCTAGCCTAACATGCTTAAGCTCAACTAGATACAACAATATCTAGTTATGACAACAACGTTTTAAGCTTTAACACTAGTTGATAAGGTATTATATAGAATAAGATTAATTTGATAAGTTAAAATAAATATGTGTTATAAATAATAAATCATAATTTTAACTATTTATTAACAAATAATAAATAATGAGTAATATTAACAAATAAAATTAGTAATAAATAATGAGTACTATTAATAATATATCTTAAATAATATTGGTAATAAATAATAAATAATATTATTACAAATAATAAGTAATATTAATAATAGATTGTAAATAATTTTAATAATAAATAATAAATTACAAATAAAATTAATAGTAAATAAATTATTCTCATATAAATAATATTTAAGAGTGTAAATAAAATTTTTAGTAAGGCTAACTAATAATAATATGAATATAAAAGACATTTGATGTTAATTCCAATATATTATTATTATTATTATTATTATTATTATTATTATTATTATTATTATTATTATTATTATATAATGTTTAATAAAAATATTATATTTGTTTATCTAATAAAATACCAATATTTTAAATAATTATTAGTTTCAAAAATATTTGTGTTCACCGAAAATAGTCAATTAAATAAAATAATAATATTAATTATATTAATGATGGTAAGAATAATACTTAAAATAATTTAAGTAGTTCTTATAATAATTTTTAATGACTATAGTGAAATACTAGAGAAAATTTATATACATATTCATACACACATGGATCCAGCAAATAACATTTCGATTTATCCAAAAATAGGCTTGTATTAACATACATCACAACAAAGGTGATCTTCTACTAGCCATAATATTATTTATGGATTTATTGAAAAATATAACATCATGAAAGCATAATAAAAAATGATGGTTTAATGTCTATCATACATCAAACATCCATAAAACTCTTAATTATAATGAACATACAATGATCTTAAAGCATTCCATACTTCTTGAGTCACAATATTCATTTAATGCTTCATGTCTTAAATCTATTCCCTTCACCCACATACATATCTCCAACCCCACATTATTCTATCAACCTATCAAATTCCTCATCTATGAGTCTTGATTTTTGAAAATTTAAAGAGAAGATCGAGAAAGAAATACTTGATTTGATAAACATTAGATGAAGGTTGCACCTTGCTTAATGGAGATCCTTCAGCACTTGATGGCTTTTAGTGATCCGGAAATAGTCCATGGTTGTTCATCACCATTTCGGCCAAGAGAGAGGGAGAGAGTGAGAGGGAAACGAATGAGAGTAGAAGAGGAGAATAGAAGTTGAATAAAAGAAGAAGAATAAGAAGATTGTTCTTTTTTTACCTTTTGGGTGTTCATCAAATCTTCAACAAAAAAATGATAGTTTGATCCATTCAAAAGTTCAACTTTGTGTGTTTTGGTGTTATAAAATGCAGCAATAAAGAATATGGGTTGAATATTGATGATCTAGAGAGTTTGGGAGTGATTGGAGGTGTTTAGGAGTGGTTTAGGCTTGAAGATGTGAAGTGTGTGTTCTTGTTGTTCTTGAGAGAGTTTGAGAGGAAATGAATTTCGTGTGTGTTTGTGAGTGTCATGGCCGAATGGCTTAGACTAGGAGGAGCTTTTGGTTATCCAAGAATGAGAGAATGTGGGTTTCAGATTTTTTTAAAAATTCAAATTGAGAGAAAAGTGGAGTTGTTTGAGGTATAGGATTGGTTAACAGTGTTTGCTCTTGGAAGGTTTCTTGTTCTTCAATGATGTATGGCTGAATTAGCTATGTTTCAACCAAAGGATAGAGAGTTATTTTAGATTTATGGCTGGCAAAAAATAGCTATGAAATGGCAGAGGATTTTCTGATTTTATCAATTAGCTAAAGGAGTGTTTTAATGGAACAAAATCTGGAATTTTAATTTGAAGTTTGAACAAGTTTGGATATAGTGAAGATAGGAGCTTTTTGAGGTATGATAATGGATTCCTATTACTCAAGGTTGGTAGGAAGCCAAGATGTTCAGTTCATGGCTGTACAAGTGCCGAAATTCAGTGAGGTTTGCTGAAGAATTTCGGCCTTAGCATTGAAGAGAGAAAGATGGAAAAATTTCTGGAATTGAAGCTCAAGAACACTTGGAATTGTAATGGTTTTGGTGCAGAATTTTTGGTCCACTTGCCACGATTTTGCAGCTGGATTTTAAAGGTGTTTGAAGGTTTTTTAATGGTGGTTTTCCAGCATTCATCTTGAAGAAGAACAGAGGAAGTTCAAGCTGTTCATATATTCTAATGGGTGGTTTCAAGTTCATGTTCACTATTTCTAGTTTACTGGAAAAAATTTCTGGTTTGGCATTGTTTGTAAAGCTCCGAAAATTCAAGGAATTTCCTGCCTTCATCCTCACATAAAATGATTGGTTTTCTTGCAAGAATTGGGTAGGAAAGCTTGTTACAATTTTTGAAAACAGCCTTGAAGGAAATCTAGAAAATTTTCCAGATTAACTAAAACATGAACAAAGTGAAGATGGAGTTTTGTAGGAATAGCTATGTTGTTTTTTTTGGAACCTCTACATATTTTTCTTTCTTACTTTTGGCCATCTCTATCCCACAGGAGCTGGGATTTTCGAAATTCTAAGCTAGGGAATTATCTCATAATTTTTATGATTAAAAATGGATTAAAGAATCAAGAGTAGTTCAAATTTCAAAGATGTTAGGACAAGGTTAGCAAAATTAATGGGGACAAGTATTCTTCTAGAATTCTTTTTAGGACAAGATCACATGGCCAAGATATTACCATTATGTCTTCCTTAAGATAACATTCCTATCTTTAAGAAATGTAAGGAAAACAAAAATTCAAACATAGTTATGATAAAATCTGAATAAAACTTAAGTGATGGGATTTGAACTCATGACTTTAGAGATTAATTCACAAAGCTTTAACCACTTAACAACACTAACTCTTGTTTTCATTTTCTCACCCAAATATTCTTCTTCTCCAAACCTTAAGCCATTTTCCTATTCCGATTCCAAGCAAAATTACCATATTACCTTTTCTACTCAACAAGCACAAATAAATCATATCTCCGATAAACCACAATTCTAAGGCACACAAAAATCATTCAAGTGATTTATTTTATGCATGATGACATGATATGCAATCTCATCACTCTTCCTCTAGGGTAGGCTTTAGGTGGGGTTTTACACGAATACCGAAAACTTACGAGATTTGAAATCTCTGGCGCAATCTCTTCATCAGATTCTTCTCTCTCACTAATTTTTCTTTTCTCCAAAGCTGTCTCTACAAGAGTGTTCTTGTCTGCCAGAAATAACGCATGTTAAACCCCAGAATGTAACTGATTTTTCTTATTAGACTAATGACCCTCTGATAAATCTAATTGTAAAATAACCCCAAAATTATCCCCTTTACTAAAACAATCCCCTAGACACATGGGCTAAGCCCACTAACACATTCACAAAAAGAAAGGCCCATTGATGGGTTGGGTCGGGCCTCACACATATCCTTAAGCATCTTAACGAAACAAGAGATTATATATTGGTTTACAAAGCAATGACTTGGTTCTAACGAATATACAGACTCAAACATCCAGATGGATAAGGCTGAAAAAAAATTCACAAGTGGATATGTTTTTACCTTGTTTGGAGGAGATGCTTCATGGAGGAACATCAAGTAATCTTCTATTGCTAATTCAACCATGGAAACAGAGTATGTGGCAACTTTGGATGCATCCAAGGAAGTAGTATGACTCCAAAAGTTCCTTTCAAAACTTAGAGTTATGCCACAAATAGACAAGCCAATCGTACTGTATTGTAACAACTCAAACGTTGTCCATAGTCTAAAGAACCAAAAAGCCATAAGAAGATGAAACACATCGAGAGGAATTATAATCTGATCTGAGAATTTATTCAGAGACGAGAAATCATTGAGGAACAAATTGCCTTAGAGAACAATCTAGCTGATCAATTCACTAAGCTTTTGGCAGAAAGAGTCTTTAGTAGAAACTTAGATGCTACAGGGTTGGACACCTATGGGCTTAAATAGTCTCAAAGTGTAAGTAGGAGATTGTTGGAATGTATGCCCTCCAGTCTATCTATCTAATGTAAAATTCAATATAATGAATAAAAGTTTTATTCCCAAAGCGTTTGTGTTCTTTACTTTAATTTGACATGCACGATATTTGTTGGAAAAGACCCATCATGTCTAAGTAAGTGATCATATGAATTGAAGACTTTGACAGTAAAGTATGGATCATAGGCTACTTAACACATAAATAGTAGTTCTTAACTAGTTAATGAGAATAGAAATCTCATCAGGATAAAAGTTATTATACTATGAATTCTAAATAGGGAATAGCTTACCCATAGTCAGTAAATGGCCCTCTCATTTCATGGTATAAACATATTTAGAATACATAGAACTGGACTTATAGTAATGGTTTTTAAAAGTACTAAAATAGGAGAAACCTAAACTATTACTGCTACAGCGTAGAGTAATACCCTATGGCTTGAGTGTGAGTTGGTGATCTGGTGAAGCTGGAAGCATATACTCTGATATACTATAGGTGAGGTCCTATCCTAAAACCAATATACTTGTATGTTGGGTATGTTTGATTAGCTAGTTAAGGCAGACTCGTACATGATAGATTCTATGCTTCTAGTTAGAGAAATCACCTCTTTATAATTATCTAGTATAATCTAAATAATCCAAAGCTTTGGGAACTTGACTTAGTATTGTATACTTTTGGATAATTGTCAAAAATAAGCAGGTACATACAAATAGTCATGGATTATCATACTAGATATTTAAAGATGGTAGATGTCATTGAGAGACGTGTTAATACATTTCTCCTATCTCAATGATAGGTGCTATGTAGTGAGTATTTTAGTCATAACACTTATAGGCCGGAGAAAATGCTAAGTGTAGCATTTTCCTTAGGGTCAATTTTTTTTATAGTAATATTAGAAAATATTTAAAATGTAAACACAACTATTTATATTGTAGGGGTATTTTGATCATTGTAGTAGCTAAAGATGATTTGTCTTTGGGTTCTTGGGATAGCCTAGTTATTTTTGGGTTAAGGATTTGGTCTTAAATAAATAGATCTTATTTTATTTAGTAAACCTAATTTCTTATTAGGTTGAAACAAAATAAAAGGCCTAAAGAGAAAATTAAATAAAATATTGATTTACGGATTAATTAAATATTCAGATCTCAAGCCCAAATTGGATAATTAAAGTTAGCCTAAGCCTAAACTACAAAAAGGCTTAGGATAAAGGCTTGGAATATTTGGGTATTTAATTATTTATTTTAGGTTTGTTCTACTCTAGGATTAAATAGATAATTAAAAGCTAACCCAGAAAGTTTTTTATAGCTTGAAATATGGATGTTTGAATTTGAAATGCCTTTCTTTGAAAAAAAAAATGTCTTACTAAATCTCCTATAAATTCTCCATTAGTTAAACACACATGCTTTCCTTTTCATTCTCTCGATTTTCTCTTCTTACTTTTAAGAGAACCTCCCTTTTCCATTCTCTTGTCTATTACTCGGTCCATCATACTCACACTCAATCGAAGCCAAAGTTGTCAAAGGTCCTTTAGAAGCCAACATGTTCATTTAAATATTATACCTCCTAAAAGCTTCCTTATTGTGACTCCTAGGATCATTACTCTAGCTAAATCTTTCTATTCTTTAGGTAAAAGCTAACCTACATTATTTTCCCTTCAAAGCCATCAAAGAACCTAAAGCTACATTTTGCAAATACTTTTGGCCTCTATTCTCTCAAAGGGATAAAGAAATGCACACTATCGGGGATATGCCCTAAACAATTTGTACTTATACTATTGTCATTATAGATTTTGTAATAATATAAGGCATTTCTTTTCATGAATAGTATATTTCATTTTATAGTCATCAAGTACATGATTTGATAGTAAAACCCTATAACAAATAGAATGGCAATTCTTAAATTATTTCTAATCAATTACTATTGGTGGAATAATAATAAATTAAGATTAGTATATCTGTGACTTGATGTCTATGTTTTACTAGTCATGGATATATGGGATATCAAGTCAAAACATAAATAAATATTAGAGAACATTGTATTGGACATAACCCACTATAAGATTACTTTATGGGACATGTCATAAGTATTTTCTAAATATAATGATATTAGAAGTCTTTCGACCTGAATTCATCATAGCTTCCTACTTGGTAAATTCTATATGTTGATGTTGTCTAAAGTTGTCTTTTACAAGATAATAAATTTAGAATACTGTTGGTATAGAATAAATCTGGGAGAGAAATGTGATTGATAGAGAAGGAATTTGTCCTTATCAATTTTGGGAGAGATGTACAAGGGCCCCTTAATAAGTTAAACTATTAAAATATATGGTCATGCTTAAATATAGTAAATTGAGATATTTATATCATTTATTTGAACAGTCTAATATGATATTAAGAAATAGTTGAGTAAGTTTAATAAGGATGATGTACTCCATACCTTATGCTTAATCGAGATATTGTGTGACAAAATGACTAAATATTAAATTATGGTTTGGTTCAAAGAGATAATTGATCTTCATTTAACCTAGATAGTTATAATGTTTTGCTAGAAATATCTTATAACTTGTAGACCATGTAAATGTGATTTGGGTACACTGTCAGTGTTAAATGAATCTACAGGGTCACATATTAAGCGAACAAGCTAGGTTATTTTTCTGGTGACTAGGTTTGATATATTTGGAAATGTGTCCATGTTCATCGAATCTACTAAAGACGTCTAAATTTAATATATCTAGAAATGTGTCCAGGTTCATTGTATCTGAGAAGACGTCCACATTCATTGTTGATAGAGGCTAAAATCACCATTATTTTTCTAATTATTTTAGGTTGTTTTAAGATACAGTTATTGTAATAACTAGGCATATTTCTTCCTATTTGACATTTTACTTGTAAAAAGTATTTTTGGCTAATATGTGAATATTTGAGTTAAAATCAAGAAGAAAATGCACAATTCCAGAATGTACTTAGTGCCAGGCCCATCCAAGGGACCAAGCACCGGGTCCATTCTGATCTAAGAGAGGAATTTGAGTCAAGCTTCAGGAGAAATTCTAGAACAGACCTGGCGCCAGGTCTGGCAAGTGTACCTGGCACCAAGTCCATTCTGTCTGTTGACCAAAAATAGAGCAAAACTCCAGAAGAAGAATAGAGTGCACCTGGTGCCAGGTAGGTCGAAGGTACCCAGCACTAGGTACGCTTTGGAGAGCGAATATTCTATGCACAAATTTAGGAATTTGCCAATGATTTTGGTATTTTCCGAATCCAACTCAGCTAAGACTTCCTAAGCCACGAATTCAACATCCAAGAGGCCTATAAAAGCACAATAAAACACAAGAGAAGGAGGAATATACCTAGATATACATAGAGGGATGTGGATTTAGAAGCAAAAATTCCCAATCAGTCATTAAAGGAGGAATTCACCCAATCAAGGATGATTGTTCAAGAGAATCTTCAAGGAAGAAGAAAGAGACTTGTCAATGAGTGCTTTCTTTTCTCTTTGTCTTCTTATCCTTAAACAATGATGTATTTAATGTTTTTATTGTAATATAAAATTATTTTAGAATTCATGATTTTGTATTAATTTAGTTATTTGAACAATTCTTTATCATCTTTAGTGTTTGATTACTTGATTTTATTGGTTATTGATGCGAGTTCTTCTAATTGACTTAGACAAAACGATGTTATGAGTTTCATTGCATTAATTCTTTGTTTGTTAAATTTTAATAGATTTGAACGATGAAGTTAGGATTTTAGAACTAAGTGATCAAATGTTAAGTTGATTTCGCCATAACATAGGGTCAATAGCTAATTTCATGTTTTTGAGGAATTGAGATTCATGTATATTTCAGTTAGGATGGCTTGATTGACAAATCTGCTAATTGAATCAAAATATACAATGATGAGCTTAATGCATGTTTTGGTTATGTTTGCATGATTGACAAATCTGTTAATATGAATCAAAATATTTCCATTGATTGTCAAACGAAGTGGAATTTATCTAGGTAAATTCATGACTTGACAAACAATTGAATTTTACTTTACATTCCTTCATGATGACAAGATGATAATTAGTTGAGAGAATTGCTAGTTGTTTCATTATCATATTTTCTAAGATAATTGTCTAAATTACATAAAACCTACATCCTTGAGTTGTATAATTTCTTTATTTTTCTTTTTATTCTTTTCTCACTTTAATGCAGTTAGTTAAACAATGAATGAAAAGTGATTAGTGTAAACTTGTTCCTTGGAAGATCAATACTCGTTAATTTCCTATGCTATGCTTCCGATGAGTATACTTGCTCATATGTTTTTTTTTATGCATAAGTTTTTGGCACTGTTGCCAGAGAACAATATCATGAATACTTGGATTTTTTTTAATTTAACCATATTTATATGTTTATATGTCTATACGTAAATATGTAAATATGTATATCTGTTCTTTGTATGAATAGGTGCCATATTGTGTTTTCTTGTGTACGTGTACTTTAATGTCTCTATGCATTGTAAGTCCTTGTAACTTAATTTGTAAACATATCCTAACTGTCTAACTTGTAAATTACATAATGTCACTATTTTCTATCTTGTGTAGGCCTTACTCTTAGTTTATGACCCGACGATCCAAAGCCGATATGGTAGACCATGATTCGAAAATTGAGAGAACTCTTACTAAGGTCCAAAAGGTTATAAGCTGTTGGGAAATATGCCCTCTTAGATTAGGTTTTTAATGTAAACATCGAATGTTTTAATAAAAGAATTTATTTTCAGAAATTATTTGTGAATTTATATTTTATTTATGCACAATTTCATTTAAAAAAGACCTATTGTGTTTAAGTAAGTGGTCCATGTGAATGGTGGTCTTTCACAGTAAGGTATGGATCACGGGTTACTTAACACATATACGTTCATTCTTAACCGATTGATGAGAATGAGAATCTCATTATGTCTAGGTTATTATGTTATGAATTCTAAATGGGGAATGGCTTACCTTTAGCCAGTGCGTAGTAAACTCACTTCATAACATAAGCGTATTTCGAATACATAGAACAGGACCTGTAGTAGTGGTTTCTTAAAATACTATATGGTAGAAACCTAGACTACTACTGCTATAGTGTGGACTAGTACTTTACGACTTGAGTATGGGTTGGTGGTCTGGCAAAGCTGGAAGCATGTACTTTGATATGCTATAGTTGAGGTTCTATCGTAGGGCCAATATACTTGCATGTTGGGTATATGTGACTAGTTAGTTAAGATAAACTTGTACAAGATAGTTTCTATACCATATCGCCCCTTGTGGTTGTCTGAATGATCTAAAAATCCAGGGCCCTGGAAAACGTGACTTGTATGTTTGCTTTAAGGTTGCTCCCTTGGAAAGCGAAAATAATCCAGGAAGTCATGCACCATTGGACTAGAAGCCTAAGGATGGTAGATGTCATTTAGAGAGGTGTTAGTACATTTCGTCCTCTCTAATGTACGGTAATGTATAGAGGGGTATTTTAGTCATTACACATGTAGGTCGGAGACTTTGCTAACGCAACATTGTCCTTGGGGTCAATATTTTCTTATAGTGCTATTAGAAAATATTTAAAAATCAAAATACAGCTATTTATATGGCAAGAGTATTTTGGTCATTTTAATAGCCAATGCGGTGTGTCTTTTGGTTCCTATTATAGACTGTGAGTCCTACTTAAATATAGGCTAAGGAATTGGTCTTAAATTAAATTAGATAGAATTTATTTTCTTTAAGTAGCCTAATTTAATTATTGGGCTAGAATAAAATAAAGCTCTATGGAGAGAGAAAGAATTAATTAAATTGGTTTGGTAGGTTAATTAATTGTTCATGGCTTTGACCCAGTTTGAATAATTAAAGATTGACTTGGGACTAAACTAATATAGGCTTGTTAATTGGACTACTTTATTTGGGCTGAAAAATTAATAATTTATTAGACCATTTTTTTTTGTTCTAATTAGAACAATTAATTTAGTCCAAAAGGCTAAACAAAGAGTCCAATTTAACCTAGGGTTTTATTTAGGTTAAACAAGAGAACAAAGCAGGACATTTTTTACTCTTCTTGGGGTTAAGAAAACAACGTTGTTTTTTTCTTCTTCTTCTTCTGGCATGAGGAAATACGTGCAGCTCCCTTTCTCTCTCGAAAATATTCCTTAGCCCTGTGAGTTGTTCACCAAGCGGGATTAGGCCGATCATATACTGGAAGATCGGGAGGTTGTCATTCATATACATGCACAGACAGAGTAGGAGGCTTGCAAGAATCGCACTAGAGGTTTCCACCAGCGCACCTACCCCAGTTCCACACATTCCAATCTAGCCAATTCTGAGAACGAGAAAAAGAGGTAAAAAATTTTTCCCTCGACGTCCCGCCAGGCCGTGATCGGTGCCGGCTCCAGTCTGCGATTTTCTTGTTCTTCAGTTTTTCAGTTTTTTTTTTTTTTTACTTCCACTGCGTGCTTTGCTTCCCCCTTTAAACCTTCAATTGGTATTAGAGCATGAAGCTTTTGTGCAAATATAGGAACCATGCATCTAGTTGAATAAAACTGGACACATATGTGTGGTTAAAATGTGATCCTTTGCTATTTTTGGTATGGATAGATTCACATCTTAAACCTCTTGGATGAAGGTATAGGTGAGATGTAATATGTTTTTCCCTTAACAAATTGTGTAAGCCCAATGTTAATGGGTATAGGCGATTGTTGGTTTTTGGTGTTGTTAATTTTGGGTTGAAATCGGAGAGCCAAGAACTAGAAGGAAGTTGCAGAAAGAACAATGAAGAAATCTGCAAAAGAAGACGTAAGAAAAAATTCAAAGGAGAGCCTGACAAACTAGGACCGGCTCCGGCTGAGGCAACCGGAACCAGCGCCGGCTCGGGTCTAGGATTCGGTTTGCACACTGGTCGCCCGCGAGGTGCTGGTCCAGTATGGCGGGTGTTGTGAACTGCAGTGTAGTTGGGTGCTCAATCCAGTATGGTGGGTGTAGTGGACCAAGGGGAAATTTTTTATTTTTCCTAGTAATTTTCTTGCATTTTCTTTTTTTTTTTTAGGTCCATACCAAGCGAAGTTAATATTTTTGCAATAGTTAATATTCATGAGCTATTTTTGCATGAAAAATATTAGTAAGGGATTTTAGAATTAAACAAGATAATTAATTAATTAATTAATGTGTATAATTCTATTATCTAGGTACTTAGATTTAAAAAATAGAAAAGCATGAAAATGTCTACTGTTTTCTAGAATGTTGTTTATTTTTAAGTACCTATATGCATATTTTCTCAAAGACCCAAAGTCTTTGGGAATATTTTGGACAAGAAAAACAGTTTTTTCTACAAATTAAATGGTTATTTTAACTTGAACAAAAATAAATCCTTAGATATTTTCTCAGAGGATTTAATTCTTGACATAGAAAATATATTGGATTTAGATATTTTTGTAAGTTAAAATAGAAAGCCATTTTGTTTTATTTCACACAAGAAAAATTGTTTTGTCAAGTAAACTTGAGACCAAAGTCTCTAGAAAGTTTTAATTGGAATTTTTTTTTGAAATCATTAAGTTTTTAACTTAAATAAAATTAGTCCATGGAAAAATCTCTCAAAGGATATAAACCTTGACATAGAGATTTTAATGGATTTAGATATTTTATTTTTTAGTTAAGGGAAAACTTAATGGAAATTTTCAAAAGGATATTTTTCAGAAAAATCCTTATTTTAAAAGACTAAGTGGGATAGGGGTTCCAACGGCCCCACGACTTCCATCATGATCCTCATTAGAGATCGTGGGTCCCCTAGCGTCACCCTGGGAGTGAACCCGTATAGGATGAGGATACCACAAGGATCTAGATCTAATGGAGGGATGTAATTAATAACTCGGGACACGTACTAAAATTGGCCAGCTCCTCATTGGAGGTTATCCATAGGAAATGAGAGGAAACAGCCATCCCCTCGATGGAGTTATCCTCTATATTATTACCTAGAAGGGAAATTAATTTGTGGTGGTCAACACACTTAGCTTAGGGAACTGTTAATCTTCCCAAGAAGCTATGTCAGTTCTCCAAAGAGCCAAATTAATTATATTATTAATTTTAATATAAGGATAAAGTGCACAAATTTATTTTGTTTTCACAAACTAAATATTTTCTTTTTATTTTCGATTTTTTCAGAAATGGTGGGAGGTTTTTTTTAATCCATTGGCTGTTATTCTTAGAGAGAATACGCTAACAGGACCAAACTATGTGGACTGGAAGAAGAACTTGGACATAATACTCACAGCGAAAAAGTATAAGTATGTCCTTTACGAGACATGCCATGTTATCGAGGAGGGTTACACCACTGAAGATTGAGTGGCTAAGAAGGCATGGAAGAAAGCTTGGAAGAAGGCTTACAAAATGGCACGTTGCTATATGTTAGCCTCCATGTCTAATGTGCTTTAATCCAAACACGAGCACATGGCCACTGCGTATGACATAAGTCAATTATTAGCCACGATGTTTGCGGATAAAAGCTGGCCCGCAAGACAGGAGGCTCATCGAACTATCATAAACACTAAGATGGCTGAGGGAGCATTAGTCAGAGAGTATATGCTCAAGATGATTGCTGCTTTCAAGGAGGCAGAAATCTTAGGGGCTATTATTGAGCTCGAGAGCTAAGTGGTCATGGTTCTCGAATCTCTATCGGGTTCCTTTACTCAGTTCAAGTTGAATTACAATATGAACAACATGAGTTTAACTGAGTTGATGAATGAACTCCAGATGGCGGAGAAGGTCATGAAGCCACAATCTAAGGCTATGATTGTTAAGGCTTCATCTACTAGAACTGGGCCCAAGCCAAGAAAGATCAAGAAGTAGAAGGGCAACGCAGCGGCCCAGCCCAAAAACAAACCCAAGGGTAAGTGTTTCAAATGTGGAATGAAGGGACACTAGAAAAAAGAGTGTCCAGATCTTCAAGCCAAGAAAAACCCCACAGGTAATGTCTTCAATCTAGAGTTTATATCAATGGTTGGATCAACTTCCACTTGGATTGTTGATTCAGGAGCCACTGATCACATTTGTAACTCCTTGCAGGGGTTTAGAGAGATTAGAAGACTCATGAAGGGTGAACATGGCTACACGTGGGAATGGAGCACAAGTCTGGGCGTGGGAGAGTTGGATATTATTTTTTATTGTAATAGAATAGTGGTTTTAAAGGATATTTTACATGTTCCTGAATTTCGACAGAATTTGATTTTTGTTGCGAAACTAATAAATCAAGGATATTCTGTATCTTTCCATTCTAGTATTTCTAAAGGTAGAGATGGAGAAATTTTATGTACTGAGCACATGTATGGAAATTTATTCTTCTTAAACTCTATTAACAATTAATTAAATAACGCTCAATCTGAACCTTTAACAAAGAAGAGAAAAACCAATGTCAATGACTCGTATCTTTGGCATCTAAGGTTGGGTCATCTAAACTCAACCAGAATTTAGAGGTTAATCCATGATGGGCCTTTGGGCTCATTGAGATAGGAAAATTAGCCTCAGCGTGAATCTTGCCTAATAGGAAAGATGACCAAAAGGTCATTTACCCCAAAGGCGAATAGAGCCAAGGAGGTATTGAGTCTTGTTCACACTAATGTGTGTGGTCCCTTGTTTACACCAGCTAGAGGGGGTTTTGAGTACTTCATCACTTTCACGGATGATTGTACAAGGTTTGGTTACATTTACCTAATAAGACGTAAGTCTGACTCTTTTGACAAGTTCAAAGAGTTTAAGGCTGAAGTAGAGCGTCGGACAGATAAATTGATTAAGACCTTACGATCGGATCGTGATGGAAAGTACCTCCTGGGTGAATTCAAGGACTACATGGTACATCATGGGAAAGTATCCCAACTCTCTGCGCCAGGGACACCCCAGCAGAACGGAGTGGCTGAGAGAAGAAATAGAACATTGATGGAAATGGTCCGAAGCATGATGTCTCATGCTACTCTTCCAGTATCTTTTTAGGGATATGCCCTGGAAACAGCGGCATACATTCTGAACTTGGTGCCTTCCAAGTCAGTTACTAGGACTCCCTATAAGATGTGGACTGGACATAAGCCAAGTCTGAATCATCTCAGGATATGGGGTTGTCTAGCTTATGTACTAGTCAGGGGAGACAAGTTGGAACCAAGGTCAGAATTATACTATTTTGTTGGGTATCCAAAATGGATAAAGGATGGTTACTTTTATCATCCTAAGGAGTAGAAAGTACTGGTAAGTACCAATGCTAGATACTTTAAGGATGATTAGAGTACTTCCACGAAAGGTTCAACTAGGTTGGAACTTGAGGAAAAGTTATCATCGGAATCAACTTCTTTTGACCCGATTGTGTTATAGGAAGAGGCACAGCCTCAAGAGCCTGTATAATTGGAGCCTCGTCGTAGTGGGAGAGTGTCTAGGTTTCCAGATAGATAGATTGGAGAAGCTTTCGAGCTAGTCTCCAACCATCAAGAACAAGACCCCACAAGACGCGAGAAGGCTATTGCTGATGCCAATGCAAATCTATGGAATGAAGCAATGAAAGCTGAGATTGAGTCTATGTACTTCAATCAAGTTTGGGATTTGGTATCTTCACCTGAAGGGATAAAACCCGTTAAGTGTAAGTGGGTATACAAGAGAAAGTGGGGAGCGGATGGGAAGGTGGAAACCTTCAAAGCTAGGTTTGTGGCGAAATGGTATACTCAGAAAGAGGGAATTGATTATGAGGAAACCTTTTCCCCGGTAGCCATGCTTACGTCCATCCGTATCCTCCTTGACATCGCATGTCATTATGACAATGAGATATGGCAAATGGATGTTAAGAGGGTATTTTTAAATGGCCATCTTAGCAAAGACATCTATATGTCCCAACCGGAAGGCTTTGTTGATTAAGGCCAAGAACATTTAGTTTGCAAGCTTAAAAAGTCCATTTATGGACTTAAGCAGGATCAAGAGCATGGAACATTCGTTTTGACGAGACTGTAAAGTCTTACGGTTTTATTCAAAATGAGGATGAACTATGTGTGTACAGGAAACTTGAAAGCATTAATGTGATTTTTCTTGTCTTATATGTGGATGACATTCTACTCATTGGAAATAATGTAGGGTCATTGCCATCTACAAAGGTGTAGCTGTCTAGTCAATTCAGTATGAAGGACTTGGGAGAAGCGAGTTACATTCTCGGGATTAGGTTTCTTAGAAATAGGAAGTAGAGAATATTAGGATTATCTCAAGCGGCATACATTGATAAGATACTGGCCAAGTATAGCATGGACTCATGCAACAGAGCTCTAATTCCTTGCAGGCATGGGTTGTCCTTTTCTTCAAGGGACTATCCTCAGTTTCAAGAAGAAAAAGGTAAAATGAGTATGATTCCCTACGCTTCGGTTGTGAAAAGTCTCATGTTTGCCATGCTATGTACTAGGATAGATATATGCTTTGTCATAAGCTTGGTTAGCAAATATCAGTATGAAGGACTTGGGAAAAGACCCATTGTGTTTAAGTAAGTGGTCCATGTGAATGGTGGTCTTTCACAGTAAGGTATGGATCACGGGTTACTTAACACAAAAACGTTCGTTCTTAACCAATTGATGAGAATGAGAATCTTATCATGTCTAGGTTATTATGTTATGAATTTCAAATGGGGAATGGCTTACCTTTAGCCAGTAAGTAGTCCACTCATTTCATGACATAAGCGTATTTCGAATACGTAAAATAGGACCTGTAGTAGTGGTTTCTTAAAATACTATATGGTAGAAACCTAGACTACTACTGCTACAGCGTGGACTAGTACTCTACGACTTGAGTATGAATTGGTGGTCTGACGAAGCTGGAAGCATGTACATTGATATGCTATAGTTGAGGTTTTATCGTAGGACCAATATATTTGCATGTTAGGTTTGTGTGGCTAGTTAGTTAAGACAGACTTGTACAAGATAGTTTCAATACCATATCGCCCCTTGTGGTTGTCTGAATAATCTAAAAATCTAGGGCCCTGGGAAACGTGACTTGGATGTTTGCGTTAGGGTAACTCCCTTGGAAAGCAGAAATAATCTAGGAAGTTGTGCATCGTTGGACTAGAAGCCTAAGGATGGTAGATGTCATTTAGAGAGGTGTTAGTACATTTCTTCCTCTCTAATGTACGGTAATGTATAGAAGGGTATTTTAGTCATTACACCGGTAGGTCGGTGACTTTGGTAACACAGCATTGTTCTTAGGGTTAATATTTTCTTATGGTGATATTAGGAAATATTTAAAATATAAAATACAGCTATTTATATGGTAAGAGTATTTTGGTCATTTTAGTAGCCAAGGCGGTGTGTCTTTTAGTCCTTAATATAGACTGTGAGTCCTAATTAAATACAGGCTAATGAATTGGTCTTAAATTAAATTAGATAGAATTTATTTTATTTAAGTAGTCTGATTTAATTATTGAGCTAGAATAAAATAAAGCTCTATGGAGAGAGAAAGAATTAATTAAATTGGTTTGGTGGATTAATTAATTGTTCAGGGCTTTGGCCCAGTTTGAATAATTAAAGATTAACTTGAGACTAAACTAATATAGGCTTGTTAATTGGATTATTTTATTTGGGCTGAAAAATTAATTATTTATTAAGACATTTATTTGGTTCTAATTAAAAAAATTAATTTAGTCTAAAAGGCTAAACTAAGAGTTCAATGGGCCAGTTCAGTTTAACCTAGGGGTTTATTTAGGTTAAACAGGAGAATAAAGCAAGACGTGGTTTTTTACTCTTCTTGGGGTTAAGAAAACAATGTTGTTTTTTTCTTCTTCTTCTGGCATGAAGAAATATGTACAGCCCCCTTTCTCTCTCGAAAATATTCCTTAGCCCTGTGAATTGTTCAGCAAACGGGATTAGGCCGGCCATATACTGGAAGATCGAGAGGTTGTCATTCATATACATGCACAGACAGAGTAGGAGGCTTGCAAGAATCGCACTAGAGGTTTCCACCAGCGCACCTACCCCAGTTCCACACATTCCAATCCAGCCAATTCTGAGAACGATAAAAAGAGGTAAAAAAATTTTCCCTCGACGTCCCGCCAGGCCGTGATCGGTGCCGGCTCCAGTCTGCGATTTTCTTGTTCTTCAATTTTTCAATTTTTTTTTTTTTTTTTACTTCCGCTGCTTGCTTTGCTTCCTCCTTTAAACCTTCAATAAGCAAAAGCGTAAGGAAAGAGTTGGAGGTAAATCAGCCCAACAACGTTGGTAACGATGTAGTTAACATGTAGATTATGAATTGTCAACCATAAGAGTATTCTCCTTTATTTTGACTTATGACAAATATTGATGAGGACTAACTTATGTGATCTACATGTTATCGGACATGTTTGACCTTAGTTCTTCCAAGGCATGCAAATAGGATTGCTAAGTAACTTTTGAAGCAATAGAATCTGAGAATGGGAGATCAAGTAGAAGTTCAAGCTTAAGAAATTACACACCAAGAATTCATTGTGGAAGAGCCTTAGACTAGGAATCTTTGTTAAGGTATTCTCTATATAAATTCCTATGCTTCTTTACTTTATGATTCAGTTTAATTCTAACTTGAAGCACATAAACAAAAAGATTTCAAAGTTTTATATCTCAAAATTTTAGATTGAATAGTTTGGACGACTCTACATCCAAAAGATTCGTCTAAAATCTTGTGAACAGTGTCAAATCTATTCTGTCTGAAAAAGTACCATTTTGGACTTACCTTTTGGATGCACCATTGTCCAAAACTTGAGTTCAAAACTCTGAAAAATCTGACAGCATGAAACTATTGGAGCTTATCTGTTCATATCTGCTTAAACTTGTGAGCTATTTCTGTAAGTTTTCCTTCATTCTATCTGGTATCAAGGTTGTGGTGTAAAACCTAGTTAGGGTGAGCCTTTTTTGGTGAATGTATCAAGGTTATGGTGTAAAATCTGATTGGGGGGATCCTTAATTGTTGTGTTTGTAGATGTTGGGTGTAAAACTAAGTTGGTGATTCTCTTATGTAAGATTGGTGTAGCCTACCACCATTGATTGGGAAAAAAGGTTTTAGTGATTGTGTTGAAATCCTTAAGTGGGTACTTAAGGTAGTGGATGTAGATTGGTTGAGGGTCGAACCACTATAAATCCTTGTGTCTTCTTTTTTGCATTTCATTCGCATTTCACTACTACATTTTTAGTGGTTCTTAGATCAAAGAATTTTATCTCAATCTTTGCATTTGTTAACCAGTTTTAAAGATTTTTATATTCTACAAAAAGTCTGTATTTAATGCTTCAACTTTTGTTTGCACTCCATTAGCTGCAAAGCAATCTATATTTGTGGACAAAAGCATTACACTCCTCTTTGCATTCATTATTTTAATCAAAGATTTTTATGCAGTTAGGTAAAACTTTTATTGTTGCTTCATCTACCCATATTACCAATAAATCTTATTTCCAGCATTTAGTAGAGTTTTGAAAGTTCTTCAGCAGCACACAAGTCTACATTTTTAAAATCTCACCTTGTTTGGCCTTTATCAAAAAGACATCAAAGAATTATTTTTAAAATTGCATTTGCTTGTCATAAACTTTATTCACCCCCCCCCCCCACCTTCTATGCTTTATCAATTGCTATCATAGCATTGCTCTGCATTATTAGTAGTTTAACAGTAGGAAAAGATCCGAATGGCAAACACCTAGTCCTTACCATACATTGAAGGATCTTCAACAAATTGACCACCTTTATTCAGTGGTAGCAACTACTCATTTTGGAAAAATCATATAAAGATTTATGTATACTCAATTAATTTTAAGCTATGGAATTTGATTGAAAGAGGACCATATATTCCATCGAAAATTGTTGAAGACAGAACTGTGCCTAAACAGAGCAATGTGTATGATGCTGATGACAATGCCAAAATGACATTGAGTTTTCAAGCTATGAACAATCTATGTTATGCTCTTGATGCTACTGAATATAACCGAGTGAGTGGCTGTGATTCAGCTCACGAAATGTGGAGACTACTTTAGGTCATCCATGAAGGGACTAATTAAGTAAAAGAATCAAAGTTAGGACTCCTTGTCCAAGATTGTGAATTATTCTCCATGAAGCCTTGTCAGAACATAACAAATATGTTTACTCGGTTCACAAATATTATGAATGGTCAAAAAGTGTATGGGAAAACTTATTCCCTTGGAGAACAAAATAGAAAATTGCTTGATATTTTGCCAAAGAGTTGGCAGCCAAAAACCTTGGCTTTAGAGGAATCAAAAAATCTGAACAACTTACCCACTGAAGAGCTAATTGGCTCCCTATTAAGTCACGAAATGAAACTGAAAAAGTTTCAAGAGTATGATGAAGATGATGGAGGCAAAAGAGGAACCACCTTGAAAGCAATTAATGAAAATCCTAACAGTGATCAAACTGATTATGATGGTGGTACTAATTTAGACAATGAAGAAATGGCCATGGTTGCTAGAAAATTCAAGATGATGTTCAGAAATGGCAATCTTAGCAAAGGCAAAAATTTCATTAGAAAGAAAGCACAAACTTTGTCCTTCAAACCTCAATGCTATAAATACAAGAGTATGGAACATTTTATTTCTGATTGCCCAATAGCAAAAGAAAGAGAAGCCAAGCATAACAAGGAGATAAGAAAAGGATTGACTGGAGCTTGGGATCAAGCTGAATCCGAGATAGAAGAAAGCAGTGATTCTAAAAATGAAAAAGCAAACATTTGCTTCATAGCTATGGAAGATAAGGTAAATCATACTTCTTCTAATTCCATATCTGAATTACAAGATTCTGATTGTGAAAAGCTTGATGAACCTAATAAGCTACTTTTTGACATGTTTCATGAACTCAAAAAGCATCTAGAAGAAACAAGGAGATGAAAATGAAAATTAATTCTTTGGTAGATGACAATGCTAAGCTATTAAATGAGAATAAAGCCTTACTTGATTCCATCATGTGCTCAAGTGTTTAAAATGATGTTATCCTAACTTCCTTGCATTGTATAACTCTTGAGAACAAATGCTTGTGTGACAACGTTCATTCTCTTGAAATTATGGCCAGCAACTTTTATAACATGAAAAATAGAGTTGATAATCTCACTACATGCATTGAAAAGTTTACAAATGGCAAAAATAATTTGGAAAAATTACTTGGTGCACAACACATAGCTAGAAACCGAAATGGTCTAGGCTATAGGCATGAGAACAAAGCCGGTAATTACAAATCTTACTTTGTAAAAATTGTTTCATCATATATGACACATATTTGTTGCACATATTGTGAAAAATTTGGACACAAAGCATCTAAGTGTTGTGTTAAGAAGAAAGTCGAATCCGGTGCCAAAACAGTTTGAAAAATTAGAGGAACTATTACTAACTCCCGTGGACCTAAGAAAATGTGGGCACCAAAAGCCATTCCTCCATCTCATGAATAGGTACACCAGCTGCAAAAATTGAGCTACACAAAATGGTTTTTGGATGGTGGATGCTCAAGATACATGATGAGAAATACTGCATTAATGGATGACCTCCAAGTTGCAAATGATGGATTTGTCATATTTGGAGACAAGAAAAAGGGAAATACTCGGTATAGGTAACGTTGGTAAGGGATTCTCCATTATTATCATGCAAGTATTATCAATTAATGAATTAAATCACAACTTGCTTAATATTAGTCTTTTCTGTGAAAATTGTTGCAAGGTTGTTTTTGAAAAAGATTCATGCACTATCATTCACAATTCTTGTGATAAAATCATTTTTTGTCAACCGCATTGGTAATGCCTATGTATTATATCTTGATGATCCTATTGCTTATGATATAAAGTGCCTTTCCATAAATGATGTTGATGGCTACCTTTAGCATTAAGGGTTAGGCTATATTTCTATTGATTTGTTAGATAAATTGTCCTTAAAAAAGCTTAAGAAAGAACTGCCCAAAATTATATTTGACCAAAAAAATAGGAAACCAATTGTGTGATGCTTGCCAAATTGGAAAACAAACCAAGACATATTTCAAACCCAAGAAAACGATTTCAATCTCAAAATCTAGTAAGCTAATTCATAAGGATTTGTTTGGATCAATGAGGACTACTAGCCTAAGTGGTAAGAGGTATGCTCATGTATTAGTAGATAATTTTTTGATTTACTTGGACCATATCTTTTGCACAAAAAAAAAAAAAAAGGTGATGAGTATGTAAGTAGCCCAAAGAAAAATGGCATTGAACATCATGAAGCTCTATCATTTGACAACCATTTCAAAGAAGAGGAACTAGAAGATCAACAAGTTGAAGAAAATGAGCAAAGAAGTGTCGAGTATACTGAGCAGAATCTGCCAAAAGATTGGAAGTCCAAAACTGTCCATCCAAAAGAACATATCATTGGCGATCCTAGCTGCGGAGTTAAAACTAGATGGTATTTTGTTAATAATTTTTGTTCTACTTTCTAGCACTGAATGTAATTGTATTGATGCGGCGGCCTTACATGTTGAATTTTGAATTATAGGCATGCAAGAAGATCTAAACTATTCTGAAAGAAATCAAGTTTGGAAGCTTGCTCCTAGACCACTTGATCATCCTATAATTGGTACCAAGTGGGTATTTTCAAAAACAAATTTAATGAGCATATCATTGTTATTAAAGCCACATTAGTTGCCCAAGTATTCAATCAAGAAGAGAGCATTGACTATGATGAAACTTTTGCTCCCATTGCTCAAATTAGAATCCATTAGAATGTTACTTGCTTTTGCATTTTTCAAAGGATTTATATTCTAGCAAATGGATGTTAAAAGTGTCTTCTTAAATGGTTTTATTGAAGAAGAAGTTTATATGAAGTAACCCCCAGGTTTGATTCATGAACATTTTTAAACCATGTGTTCAATGATTTTCTTCTTTCAAAAGGTTCTTTGAGAGGCTTAATGGATACCATATTATTTATCAAATCTGAAAATTCTAACGATATTTTAATTGTGCAAATATATGTTACTGATATTATTTTTGGAGCTACTAATGATTCCTCGTGCAAGAAATCTGCCAAAACAATGCAGCAAGAGTTTGAAATTAGCTTGATGAGAGAACCTAACTTCTTCCTCGGTCTTCAAAGAAAGCAAACCATAGATGATATCTTCCTAAATCAAGACAAGTGTGCCAAGGAATTGCTCAAAAGATATATTCACTGAACCACTGGCTGAAAAAAGATTCAATCATCTGAGGAGAGGTTTGGAAATTACCAAATTATGTAACTAGTGATTTTTGTCAGAGATTGGTTGTTTATTATTGCAGAATTCCTAAAGAACTTCTAATTTTGGATGGAGATATTTGATGTAGTATTTCGACTGTATTGTAAGTCCAAAAGTCACAGTATCTTTTGACCATATGTGACACATCTTTTGGACAGGGAAATCGGATGGACAATCTGTATCCAAATGTTCAAATCTTTTAATTCAACATGTTCTTGCCTTTTTATTCCAACTGCAACACTCTTTCTCTTCTTATCAAAATATCTTTACATATTTTCATATATCACCTTTCTCAAATATACTAAATTGTACTTGTACTCTTCAATACCTCGTAAACCCTAAAAACTTAGCTCCATTTAAATCTTCTTCTCCTTTCAAAAATTTTTATAAAAAAAAAAAGTTGTCTTTTGCCTTAGAACTTTTCTCCTTCCTCTAGCCTTCATTCTTTCACAAAAACTAGAAAAATCAAACCCTTTAATCATGTTCACCATGGATAAAACTCCAAATCCCAGCTAAGAGGCCGAGCCAATAACTAAGGAGCTCAAGAAATGCAAGACAATGAAAAAGAAATCAGTCACAACCGGACTAATATCTACGAAGAAGAAGGAAAAATGTGTTGCCATTGATGAACTAACTCCTCAAAGTGTATTATCAAAATAACCTCCAGAAGAGGAAAACACGAACACTTAGTGTTAGGTATATGCCTTAGAGTCAATTTGTACTTATACTATTGTCATTATGTATTATGTAATAATACGAGGCATTTATTTCTATGAATAATGCATTTAGTTTTGTGGTCATCAAGTATGTGATTTGATAGTAAAACCCTACAATCAATACAATGACTATTCTTAAACTATCCCTGATCGATTATTTTTAGTGAAATAATAATAAATTAAGATTATTATATTTGTGACTTGATAGCTATGTTTTACTGGTCATTGATATATGTGATATAAAGTCAAAACATAAATAAATGTTAGAGAACATTGTATTGGACATGACCTACTGTGAGAGTACTTCATGGAACATGTCATAAGTACTTTCTAGCCATAATGATATTAACAGTCCTTCGACCTGAATTCATCATAGTTTCCTACTTGATAAATTCTATATTTTGACGTTGTCTAAAGTTGTCTTTAACCAAATAATAAATTAGACCACTGTTAGATATAGAATAAATCAAGGAGAAGAATATGATTGATAGTGAAGGAATTTGTCCCTCTCAATTATGAGAGAAATATCCATGGGCCTCTTGATAAATTAGACTGTTAAAATGCATTGTCGGGCTTAAATATGTCAGTCTAAGATATTGATATCATTTATTTGAACAGTCTACTATAAGATAACAAATAATTAATTAAGCTTAATAAGGATGACATGATCTATGCCTTATGCTTAATCTGGATATTGTGTGACAAAAAGACTAAATATAAAATTATGGTTTGGTTTAAAGAGATCACTGATATTCATTTAACCTGAATAGTTATAATATTTTGCTAGAAACCGCTTATAACTTGTGGACTATTTAAATATGATTTGAGCACACTGCCAGTGTTAAATGAACCTATAGGGTCACACAATAAGTGAACTTGTTAGGTTATTTTTCTGGTAACCAGATTCAATGAATCTAAAAATATGTCTCAGTTAATCGAACCTAGAAAATTTACCAGATACAATGAATCTAGAAATATGTCCACATTCGATGTATCTGGATGATGTCCAGATTTTAAGAATTTGACTCGGTAAATTAATTAGTTAAATTACCGAGATAATGGCAGAATCTTATCATATTAATTTTAATTTAATTTGAATTTAAAATAAAATATGATAAGATATTATCAGAGTTGGACTCCAAGAGGTTCGGATGGGTTTTAATAAAACCCTAGCCGTCTTCTCAAGGGATCTGTTCTGTTAAAAAAAATATTCGTGTCTCTATTCACCAAAAAAAAAAAAAAAAATCAAGCCTGTTAAACCCTAGGAACTAGCACTCAGGGGTAACGAGTTAGTTCACTATGTGTATCCGATAGAAGTTGTTCGCACACTGCAATGTCTAGTGATCGTTCAGGTTGCACATACGACAGTAAAATCAGAATCGAAGGATCTTAATTACACTGAACATAGGTAATTCTATAATCTTTAGATCTTCTTAATCGTTTACTTGGGTCCTTGAAAGGGATTTGTGGATGTTTTTCGTGTTTATGAATCCACAAATCCTAACACTTAGGTACCTCAATGTCACAACTCAAAATAAGTGAATTTGAGTACAATGATTGGGTGTTTAGAAATGGAACTATTATTGCGGGCTATCTGGTTGATTCTAAGGTCTTTCATTGCTGAAGTATTTCTGAACTTTTCTGTCATTCTGAATATGTCGAGAATGTTGGATAAAGGGCTTTGTTGTCAAATTGATGAGAATCTGTACACCGCACTGGTTTGAGAATTCTATGCGAATCTAAGAAAGGGATGAGATAAGGATATAGTAAATGGGCTTATTGTGCAGTAGTATATGTCTAGAATTGGATAAGTGAACCTCAAGTTTGACCATCGCATGTTAAACAAGTTTTATTTATATATCAAAGACAGTGGAGTAGAATTTTTTGAAATGAACTGCCTGAAAATTTCTGAAATTTTGTTTGAACTGAGTTGATTTGAGATAAAATTTACTGGTGCCAAGAGCTTTAGAAATTCAAGTGATTGAAATGCCAAATGGTTAAATGGAATGGAGAGATTACTACATCTCAACCATGGTGATACTAAGTCTTGGCCACAAGACATCTGTATGTTTTCTACAAATAGTGCTAATACTGGCTCTGTCAGAAGGAAAATAAATTATCTTTGGGTTTCTGGTTGTGAAATTGATCCCTGAACACATCAAACTAAGCATTACCCTTTTGAAACCTTCTCACCTAGCTATTTAAGTACTTCAATGCTAATGTGAGTACGGTTGTCCCTGAGCACTGCAAAGTAATCATCTACAGTACAAATTCATTTGAGAAAATGGGAACCATTCGAACGAATAATCAAGGGATATTACTTAGAGAGGCTACTGAAAAATAGATAGAAATGCAGAGTATTTCAAGAGGAATCATCAGCACGCACAAAAATAAAAGATGAGACTGAAATTCAAAGGGAAACATCCAGTTGAGGGAAGTAGAAAAATCAAGAAAGAATAACTTAGAACATTTTGATTGCTATAAATTTGCTATCCACCAAGCTGGATAGTCTAAGTACAGAAGTTAAAGGTGAACAAAAAATTTGGGAAACAAACTGACAAATATAGAAGGAAAGATATATGAAGCTACAAAAAATTCAACTGAACAAGTTCCTCCACCCATGCCAGAGCTTAAACATATCATTACTTCAACACGGAAAGAAACTGATATTCAACCAAAGAAGGAGAGTGAGAAAGGGAATGAGAAAAAGACTGATATTGCTAATGTCTCATCTCTGCACACCAAAGAACCTACATCTACTACATCTACTAGTTCCCTAGACAAACCAACTGCATTTGGTAGCTTATCTGGCCGAATGAAGAAGCATGTCATAGTAAACTGAAGTTCTACAGAATTGTTGGATAACATTCAAAAGTGTTAAACTTGCAACTATCCTTATCCCTTGAGAAATTGCACATAACCACCGCTGAATGTTAATCTCTACAGCCAATTTTTTCTAATGACACAATTTTATTTGTGCAAAACTTCCTACTCTCTACACTATATTTTCATGCATATTTTTATCTTAGTCTAGGATTGATATTATTGCTTGTTTACTATTTTTTTTTTTCATATTAACTGATATGGCTTACTGCTTCTTTCTATCCCTGTTTTGGGCATTCTCTGGATATTACTGCTTATTGTTATTTTTTTTTTTTACTAATGACAAAGTGGGAGAAAATATATTATTGGGAGATTGTGAATTTGATGATTTAATGTGGTTATGGAGATTATGTTGTGGACTAAGTGGAGATTGTGATATGTGATGTGGAGACTGAAAATCTCTTAAGAAGCTTGCGATTCAGTGAGATACATTTTTGGGATTGATCAAACATTCAAACATTGTTCTATGTAATTTTTTTTTTTTTTTTTGCTATCATGATATCTCTTTCACTAATCATTGGCCTTATAAATATGGATTGTGAATTGTGAATATATATTATGGTTGTATGTTGGTTTTTGAGAGTCAGGATTTGATGGAGTATGAATGTGACTGCTTATCAGGATTATAAATTCGTATGATTTAAGATGAATTATGACTGTTTATGGTGATTTGATTGAGACTATGTTGAATTGTTATTGCTGTTATGGACTAAAAAGATTAAAGTGTATGTATGAATTCATTGTGCATTCTAACTGATTTTGAATAAGCTGAACAATTTGTTTTTAGCTATGGATGTGATATGCACTTTGTCTAAATATTTGGATAATAAGGATATTTATACTTATGAAAACTTCTCTTTGGTTGCACAGAAAATTTCTTTTTTTGAAATACCTTAAGAAAACTAGGTTGGATTGAAAACCTTTGATCTATCTTTATGAAAATTATCTTTTTACTCTGCACATACACAGGGGGAGTTTTGGACCCATATCTCTTCAATCTAAAATAGCAATCCAAAAATGAGTTTGTAAAAGATTAGTTTCTGCCTCATTTTACCCCATTTTGGATGCATCTTTTAGAAGTCCAAAATTTTGAAATCTAGTCTAATTCTCAAACACACTTCATGGCTCTATATCTTGTGATTCATATATGCACATACTAAGGGGGAGTATTACATCTTATGATTTATCTTATATACCTCCTCATGTATATATCTATACATTTTTGTGACTACTAATTGCGGCTATTCTCTTGTGGAATAGTCCTTTGATGGAAGGAAGGAGGATATAGAGGTAGGTTGGGCCATAGGCTCATTGAGCCATGTTTAAGAGTATATACTTTATTTTTTTTTTATCTTTATCTCATAAGCACTCTATGAGTCCTATAATAAGATATTATATTCAATAAAAAATATTCTTATTTCTCTTGATCTAACATGTCTATACTATACAGATTATCATTCTTTGTATCACGATTTCATTAAGTTTGTCATCACTTAAAAAGGGAAAGGTTGTTAGCCCTAAGAGTATTCTCTTGTGTTTTGACTTATGACAAATAGTGATGATGACTAACTTATATGATCTACATGTTATAGGACATGTTTGACCTTAATTCTTACATGGCATGCAAATTAAGATTGCTAAGCAATTCTTGAAGTAATAGAATCTGAGAATGGGAGATCAAGTAAAAGATCAAGCTTAAGAGATTGCATACCAATAATTCATTGTTGAAGAACCTTAGACAGGGAATCTTTGTTAAGATATTCTCTGTGTAAATTCCTATGTCTTTTTTACTTTATGATTCAGTTTAATTCTACCTTGAAGCACACAAACAAAAATATTTCAAATTTTTATATCTCAGAATTTTGGATTGTGTAGTTTGGATGACTCTGCATCCAAAAGATTCGTCCAAAATCTTGTGAATAGTATCAAATCGATTCTTCCTGAAAAAGTGTCATTTTGGACTTACCTTTATGATGTGTATGGATTTAAGTATAAAAATCATATAAAAATAAACACATTCTCAATCAAGTTTAAATTAAAACGTTAACCCCAAATTACACATATGAGTAAGTGTATTCATCATTAACATAGCATAGGGTTCAAATGAGTGTCAATCCTCAAGGAAAAAGTATGCATTAGTCACTTTTCTTTCATTATTTAATTGACTCCATAAAGTAAAAAAGAAATAAAAATAAAAATAAAAATAAAAATAAAATAATATATATGTCAAGAATGGAGAATTATGTAACTTAAACCATTATTTTGACAAATACGATCTTAAAGTACTCAATCATTATCATAACTAATTATTCTTTTGGTATAATGAATGATTAAGATAGATTCACTTCTTTTCCAATCCATGAAATAACTATCTTCTAGACAAATTAGCATCACATATCCTGTCTCAACTAATTCATCCAAAAGATGCATTAAACACAATCCTTGATTAAATCCCCATATCCTGGCAAATTTAAAATATGAAATTAACCAATGAATCCATTCCTAGCAGACACCAACTAACTTTTAATTACCTAGTTCTTAGCAATTATCCCCTTTTCCAAGTAAGTTAAGACACAACAAATCTGAAACTAATAAATTAAAACCACCATCTACACCTTTTCCAAGCAAGTCAATGGAAAGGAACAACCAACCAATCTCATAATAAGCACAAGTAATTAAATACCAAGAATAATAATTAATTAATCAAAAGATCAAAGTAACTCTAAAAATCATGAATACCGAAAACAATGTCAAATTACAATAAAACAATTAATACATCATTGTTCAAAAAAAAGGAAACAAAGTAAAAGAAAGCACTCATAGACAAGCCTCATTCTTCTTCCTTTGTAGATCCTCGTGTACAATCCTCCTTGATTTGGCAGAATTCCTCCTTGATTTGAGTGATTTGAACTTTAGATCCGTGAATTCCCCCATTTCCTTGTGTTTTCCCTCTATTTATATGCTTAGGAAGTACCTAAATTCATTGGTGTAAGGTTTTTGGCCGATTAGAAGTAGGAAAATACTAAAACTCTACAAATTGCCAAAAAACGCGTGTGAAAATAGAGGCACCACCTCCACATCAAGTCACAGTCGGCACCGCCTGTCCTGGCTAGGACTGGTGCCGATTGTGATCTGTTTCTCCTGTCGTTCACTGATTTTTCTTGATTTTCGTGCAACCCTTCGAGAATGCAGTCGGTGCCGGTTCTAGCCTTCCAGCCGCCGCCAATTGTTGGGTATCTCATACTCGTATCGTATATGGCACAGCGAAAAATAAACGAGATACCATTCTAGGAACCACCTATGTGTGGAAAATAAGATATAAAGATAATAAAGGTAGCAACTTTTTACCTTTGTTTGATCGTCCGAAGAACAAAATTTGTTCTTTGAGTTGAGGCGCGATCTAGCAATCCTCTTGATCCAACTTCACGAGAGTGGAACATCTAACCACTATAATCAGTGTGTGATTATCTCTAACAGTAATCCACACAGAGGAATACTCAAGCACCAAAATTTCTTGTGCTAGCAGAAAAAAAATGGTGGCTAGGGCTGTTTCACGTTTTCAGCAAAACGAGAAAGAGAGAAAAGAAGAAGAGAAGGTTTAGGTGGCAGTAAGTTTTCATGTGAATCCCTCTATAGGGTTTTCGGTTATATCATCATAAAACCAAAAAATTCACTGAAAATCTAGAATTCTAAAACAATTAGAGTTCCCTAATTGTAATTGGAACATCAAGTTTTTATAATTACAATTTGGACCACAATTATAACTAATTATAATTTGTCCATAACAACTTCTCTTTCTCGCAATTAACTCCACTATGTTATCAAATAACATCTTGAGTATATAATCCTCTATTATGTGTGACCTATTAGGTTTCCCAGTCAATTGGTAGCGAACATGAATTAATCTAAATGTCTGTAAGATTAATAATCCATAATTAATTAGAATTAATCCTAGTAATTCTAATCAGGATTGGTTTATTAATTCATCAATTAATAAACACATATTCCCATATCATAAGCGGTATCTAGCAACACATCATGACCACCCAAGAGTCCAGGAACTCAAGTGGCTTGACATGAACCCTTCAATAACAAACTACAGTGCAATTAACTCCTTTCCTCATACAATATCTCATTCGGTTTGAAGTACGAAATTAGTGCCAACTCCCTCCAGAATTAGTTCTAGCCCAAATACAATAGTACTTGTACCAGGAATCCATCGTCTGATCAAATCAGGAAGTCTAACACATGCTAGTCTTAATGCATTAATGATGTCTTTTCTCATTAATACTATGACTATGGATTATTTAAGTACTAACACTATACAATGTAGTAGGAATCTCATATCATGATCTCTATCATGATTTCCTTAACACAGTGTTATACTAGGGACTTTATCGAACAGTTATATTACTTAAAAGTAAACAAAGAAATTGTAAGATAAATAATGCCTTTTATTAAAATAAAATGTGTCATATATAATGTGCAAGTGATTGCCTCTAGGGCACAACACTAATATCGGTTTGGTTCTATTATGCTCTGTTTCACTTGTTTATTCATCACCTCAAAGTACATGCCAGCAGCATGTGGCCAGCACTGGTTCCCCTGTCCTGGCCGACGCCGCCTCTGTTCTATTTTTGCAACGTTGTTGTCTTATTTTACTCCTAAAATCTAAAATAATGCACAAAATACCTTTCCAATGGTAAAATCTCAAATATGAAGGAATATGACTAATTATTGAACAAAATATATCACAAAATAGCCTCAAATAACTAGGAAAAATATGACTAATTTAGGCCCTATCATATTCTCCCATACTTAGCTCTTTGCTTGTCCTCAAGTAAAGTATCAAAGATAAATAGGAAAAACACAAGGTTTCACAAAATCACTTAATCAATTTCAAACTAGTATTTCAATGCTTTCTTTATTCAAGACAACAAAACACATGCTACTACATCTTTCATAAGAAATGCAAGACTTGTGTAAGTGAATAGTGACTAGTAAAACCATCTCAATGCTTAACATCATTCTCAAACCAATGGAAAGAATTTAATTAAAAAAGAATATGCATTCCATAAGCTTACTTTTCATACACTCTCTCCATTAATCTGAGACATATCATGATTCTACTTAGGTTAAGTAGGACTTTCAGACTTGTAATATAAGGCTAAAGGACTTGTAATGTGGCTTGCCAAACGAAGGATATAAGACATCAAATATCAAAGAAGATGAGAGTTCGCAAGAAAATGATAAACACAATGTATCAAGAAATTCCAAACTTTTCTTGCTCTCCTATTCCAAAACCAAATCAAAACCCATAACCTTGTTTAGCAATTACAGTTCAATTCAAGCAAATCTTGCATTTTCACTACTCATTCTCAACTCATCAATAATTTTTTCACAAGATCGTTCAAAATTTCAGCAATGGTGCCAAGAACTTAATGTGAACTCAAGTTTTTCAGAAATATCTACAGCTCAACCACCATTCTTTTTGTGATCTTTCTTTTCTTTCTCTCTTAATTTTTCTTTCTTTTTCTCTTCTTTTTTCACATGCTACTGTTTTTTGTTTGTTAATTTGTCTCTTTCAATACTTTCTAGCAGCTTTTGTTTTCTCAATCTTTCTTTTCTTTTTCTTTCTTTTCTTTTCTCCTTTCCCAACTCAACCCAACTATTGATGCATGACTGAAGGTAATAAGTCATGATCTTTACACAAGTATTTTCCCTGAACATTCTCCTACATGTACTTTTATCCATCCAGAGCAATCAAAGATTTGGAAGATAAATCAAACTCTCAGAAAAAAGTCATGGACAAAGTATGATAATGGGTTTTAAGAAAGAAATTAACAATTTAGACTCAAAATAGGCACTAAGGATAATATAAAATAGGTAGGCTTGAAAAGGTCAAACTATCCAAAGAAGTCCTATTACCGTCATCCCTAAGTTAAATCATGAATGTCTTTATTATTTCCCCTCGAGAGGTATTCAAGTAAATTCTAGAATGCTCAATAAATTTTAGCAGAAAAATAAGTTTAAGAACAATGTAAAGCATTTGATCAAAAACTACTTAGTCCAAGTGCGTGCAAAAAGTCATGCATAAGCTACAAATGATATAGAACATATGCTCTATGATCTAGAACAAAGACATGCATTAAAAATACATCTTGAAAACTCAAAAATATCAGAAAATTTTTTGAAAATTTTTCTTAAAAGGTTCAAAGAATTTCAAGAAGAATGAAGCATAGAAGCATAGAAGAATTTTCATTCTAACCACTCCCCCATACTTAAACTAGACATTATCCTCAATGGCCAAACAAATAGAGTGAGAAAATATTGCCATGGGACCAAAAATAAAGGGAAAAAGAGAAGAAAGAAAAATACTTCTATCCATTGTACATTCTCCTACAAAATAGTCGAATTCCGGCAGAAAAGAGTATTGTCGAAGTACCCAAAAAGAAAAATAACACAAAAGAAACACACCAAAGCATAAAAACTAAAAAAGAAACAATAATCAAAAAGTAAAGAAAATAGTATGAAAAAGAAAAGTACAAGAAAAATAATAACAAAATAAAGCCACACAAAAAATAAAAGAAAACAAACTAAACATCCTAAGAAAGCAAATACAGATGCGACTCACTCCCCCACACTTAAGATGAAAAATGTTTTCCTTATTTGAGGGAAAAACAAAAAAAAAACTTAACAAAACCAAACACAAAACAAGGATACAAACTCTTTCCACTCATCATGCTTCCTCATCAAACTTTTGGAAAAGAGATTAAAGCTCCAAGGAGAAGATAGGCATAATGAATGTAGAAATAACGGAGGATTTTGAAAAATGGAGGATTCATGAAAACAATTTATCTCAGCAAAGCAAAACACATAAACCTCATTCTCTAACATTCCTTTAGACACATAAGTATCTTTTTCAACATATGAGTGCACATGGTATCTAACAGATGCATCAACTCTGAAATCACCACTTAACCCTTCAAAAGAACTTTTACAATTAAAATTTCCCTTTAAACTTAGTATTTGAGTTCTTAAAAATGGGATTGGGAAATTCTTACTTTTCAATACTTCTACAAATACCAAGTTACCTCCCTGAAATTGGGGTGAAGGGTAGTATTCGTCAACATCCTTAAAAGGTTTCCTAGAATGAATGATAAATCCAACTTCTTGAGGCATGTTAAACTCCATATATCATCATTGGGACCATTGTTTTCCAAGAAGTGAGAAGAACCTAAGAAATCATGTGACAAAGAAATATTAGAATTATGAGCACATAGGGTAGAATCAAATACCTCTCTTGCCACATCATGCAATTGTCCCTCATAGCCTCTCTTTTTTTCTTATGGTCAATTGTACGGGCTAGCATGAACTCATGAGTCTCCTTAATAATCTTAACTAATTGTCTCATTTGATCACATAATTGTTGGGAAGCTTCTTCATGCCCCTGGATAGATGAATTTGTATTGGTAACAAAAGATTTCACTAATGCTTCTAATGAGGTCTCCCTAAAAACATCATTGTGAGCTTGTAATTTTACCAATACACTAATGCTCTTTTTTTTTTTCCCAAAAAACTATCCTAATTGAATGCAGGACCATAAATTCATAAATTAAATATTAAACTAAGATTAAAATTTATAAATAAAGAAACAAATAATAAAATAAAATAACTTCAATCCATCTAAAATATCGTATTAGCAAAAGTCCAAACCTGAAAATAAAAAGAGTTAGTATTGATTCAAAATTATAGACGTAAAAATTATCCAATTCAAAATACAAAGATTACAAATATTCCACATTAACATTAGGTTAGTAAAATTAAATAACTAAATACACAATATATACAAACTTACAAAGACAAGTTAGTTATTATGAACATGTATCTATTTACATATTTACAACATATAGTGAAATTAAAATACAATTATACAACAACAAAATATGGCACCTTTTTGCAAAAAGAACAATTGTACATATTTACATATTTACATATTTACATGGTTAAGTCAACAAAATCCAAGCTTTCATGATATTGTCCCTGACAATGGCGCCAAAAACTTGATGTGTATAAATTTGGGTCTAAAAATCATACAAAAATAAACACATTCCCAATCAAGTTTAAATTAAAATATTAATCCCAAATTACACATATGATCAATCGTACTCATCATTAACATAACATAGGGTTCAAATGAGTATCGATCCTTAAGGAACATGTGAAACCCCAGTCAAAACCAACTTTAGAGTAAGGGGGGTTGGGATGCATAGCATATTTATTTTCATGTTTAAATATATTTTTGTATGATTTTATGTGCTTTGGATTTGTGTTTTATAGTCTAGAGGGCTTGATTATGATTATTGAGTGAGAAGGGCAAAATGGTAATTTTTACTTGAGGTGAAAATATGGAGATAGCTTGGGAATTAGATAGGAAAAGCATTTTAGAGAGGAAATAAGAACAAGAGTTGTTGTGGTGTAGTGGTTAGAGCTTTGGAAATTAATTCTTGAGGTCTTGGGTTCAAATTCCATTATTGGAGCTTTAGCTTGGTTAAATTTTATTTGTGCTTAGGAAGTATCATTTTCAGCCTTAGTGGTGGTTGGAGTAGGGTAGAGATGTTGTCCTATGAGAGACATGATAGGAGTCTTCAAATCCTACTCTTTTGCTCTACACAAAATTCCTAAGGGGAATTCATTTCCTCTTGATCCTTAATTTTTCCTATTTATCAATTCATTAGTTTGTTCATTTTGTTCAAGCCAATTTTATTCTAGAAAAATTCTAGCAATGTGTGGTGGCTTTGAAGGTTCGAAATGTCTTAGTAAAAGACATCATATGGACCGAAACAATGGAAGAGGGGAAAAGATTTCAAGTGAATTAAATTCCTTAGTGAACTTTCTAAAAATTCACTCTAGCTAGTTCATCTTCCTTCTTGGAATAAGCTGAAATTTTCCAACTTATTGTGCCTTCAAAGTGTCGAGTTTCTTAGCTAATATTCCCTCCCAAATGCTGCCAGAAAAATGGTCTTTAGGATCAATTTGCAATCTGAATTTCTTGGCCATTTTCAGACTGCTTAAAGCTGGAGCAAAAATAGGAAAAATTCCTGTACAAATCGCTACTTTGAGAATCCAAAACCGAGCTATTTTCTTCCAAATTTTGTTCAGCACCTTAGCCATATTTTTCCTCCATGAAGAAGGCTGGAAACCAGCCTTGAAAGCCCCTGAAATTTCCCTTCAAACTCTCTGCAAGATGGCTGGAAATGGCAGCCGAAAATCTGTCCAGAAAATTCTGCCCAGCGAAAATTCTGTGCAGGAAAATTTTCCAGCTTTGTTCCTTATTTCTCTTCTAGCCGAAACACCAACCTTATTCTGCATAAACCTTCCTTAAACCTTCAGTAATAGAGCTCCATTGTTCCCCTTAAGCTTCTGCATGAAACTCAGCCATGGCTGTCCGAAAATCTCTCCAACAAATCCCTACAATTATGCTTGATTGATGACCAAAATTCCAGCCACCATAGTTTAGCAACTTTCCATAAAATATATCTCAAACAACCAGACCTTCTCTTCACCATTATACTCCATGATTTTGGCCACCCTAAGCCTCCTTCAACCAGCTCTCATTCAGCTAAAACACTGCCAGAAATTCGTCTATGGCAGACTTCCAAAAGCTCTTCCATAATCAAAGAGATTCTTGTGATATCTAGTTTCCAAATTTGCTTCCCAAAAATATTCTTCAAGGATTGTAACAACTAGCCTTTCCTTTTCCCTTCCAAATCAGAGAATCAACCTCCTAAACCCTACAAAAATTTGGCCAGCCCTAGTTCTCATAGAATTTCGGCAGCTGCTAATCAAATTCTCTCAAATTCCTTCAACCTTCAAGAACACACACACTACACCAAGAACACTTACTTCTTCCTTTCACCTAATACCCCTCCAAACCACTTCAAACCTTCTATAAAATCTCCAGATTTGACCTACTCACCACCATGAGTCCATCAACACCATTCTTAACATCAAACTCCATAAATCAACTTGCTACTTCGGATCAAAACCAGAAAATTCTGTGAAGGTTCAAGAACACCTTCGAGGTAAAGTTTGTTCTAACAACTTCATCTTCTCCAATCTTGATCTCTAGTGAGAACATACGTGAATAAACATGATAATGGTCTCTCTCTCTCTCTCTCTCTCTCTTCCTCTCATGGTCGAACCTCCCTTCTCTTGGCTAGATGGCTTCTCCTCTCATGATCATGTTTTCGCCATCTCCTTTGGACAAAGTTAGACATCTAGGAGTTGAGATCCATTCTAAACTCCTTCAAGGCATTCATCAACCAAGTAAGTGCCTTCCATCTTTCTTTTAAATCCTAGATTCATGTCTTTAGGGTGATGTTGTTAGAAGGTGGATGGAGATAGGATTTGTGTATGTATTGTTGGGGTTGAAGCATGAATATATGTATGATTGTGAATGAGATGGGATGTATGCATGGAAGGATTGTCTTGGTTGATAGTATGATGATTTGAGGCCTGATGCATGTCATAGGCAGTGTTTGTGATATGCTAGAGATTATGCCACCTTTGGTGAATATGATTTATATAAGTGTTGGATTATTGAAGCCATGATCATATTTATGCTAGAAAAGGTTAGATCATGTCTTGATATCGTTAGATCTATGCTTATATGCATGATTTGGATGATTTGATGAATTGAAGGATTCTATATGTTCATGATTGTGGTTAGCTATAGAAATATGATCATGATCTAGTTGTCCCTAAGCTAATTTTTATTTCATGAATAAAATATTTAATAATATGATTTTGCTAAGTAAGTTCAAAAAAACCCTAAGAAGGGTAGATTTGGAATATTATATATATAATAAGGATATTTTAGTCAAATAGATAATAGCTTTTTCTAGAAGAATAAAATATATAGATATTATATATAAAATGATAATATCAAATAAAGCCTTTTATGAAAATAATTATAATAAGTAAAATATTTACTATTAAAATTTAATTATTATCTTTTAACCAAAACCTACTAAAATTTATTTAGTATATTTTAATCAAGACTCATTAAAATTTATTTTCAACTAATTTTAATTATCAATTATTCTCTAACAACTAAATTATTAATAAATCATTATTTTACCTAATTCCACCTAGAACTTTTCATCAAATAAACTCTAAATTATTTTAGCAAGATTTAAACATTTAACTTATTAGTACCTATTTCCCAAACTCTAATTATTTTAATATCAAACTAGATTTAATTTATAAATCTTTTTATTTATTATCGAGCCTTAAAGCTTGAGACACTAGGAACATGATTGTAGTAAGTTGAGTTAGTTTTATTTGTGAAAGTGAATCTTTGGCTTGCATTTGATTGTGGTTTGTATTTACCCCATGCAGGGTTAGGTCAGCTGTTGGAGACCTTTGTTGCAAGCAAGGATTAAGTAAGCTCCTGCATAAAACCTGTTTGATGAAAAATGATTTTTCTTTTATGGCAAGCCAAATGTAGAGTGCATGGTCACTCATTTCTGTAAAGGCAATTGAGGATTATTTCCATTCTCATTCTAGACAAATAATTTTTTTGCAAATCAAGGGGTGGTTTTACTCAAAACCTAAAATTCTTTCTAAAACCAGTTTTGCCCCAAACTTTGGAAAACCTTAATTGCCATTTTCAAGTAGAACTATGTTTTGTTCATTTTTCCCAAGTGGGATACGTTACATTGAGTACTCAACAGGGGTAGACTGGTAGTACTAGTTTTGAAGAGCAAGAGTGAGTCTTCTGGCAGGAGGCCACCTAAAGAAGATAAGCTCAACTTAGAGAAACGTCAGTACAACTTAGTCATGCCAGTCCGAGCTAGCAGTGTTCTTTTCAGTCAAGTGACTGTGTTATGCCGGAATGGACACCCGGTTGTTGTTTGGGTATAGAGAAGGAGGAGTATCTTGCCCAGTAAGCCGATCACCTACCTTTTGTCAGTCTGCACAAAGTGTGGCATTCTGATCGGCAGTATGCACAAAGTGTGGCATAGTGACCATGGGGACATGGGGCCCAACGTGTGGTAACCCATTACCACCCTTTTTGAGTGGTTGATTTTATTGTACCTGTATGGTTTGAAAGCCAAAACTCCACTCTTGTTTTTGAACATCATTCATTACTTGCCAGTATTTCTTTTGTTAGTCTGCACAAAGTGTGGCATTTTGACCGTTGTATGGTTATGGGGCCCAACGTGTGGTAACCCATGACCACCTTTATGAGTGGTTGATTTTATTGTGCACTTGTATGGTTTCAAAAAGAGGAAAACACCACTCTTGCTTTTGACTAATGTTTATTGCTTGTCAATATTTCTCTTATAAAGATTTCACACTTTGCATCCACGAACTGTTTTCACTGAACACCCAAAGCACACACGAACTTACCGAGATTTCTGTCTTATCACCTTTTTACCATGATTTCAGGTCGATCTTGCTGTGGGGAAGAGTAGCTAGTGTTATCTACCTTAGAAGAGAATGATGTCTTTTATTTTTATGTATTGCTTTGGGGAGTTGAGAGTGGGTGATTTTATTTATGGATTTTTTTTTCTTTTGGGAATTCTTGGATTCATTCTGGGTTTTAATAAATTTTAAGTTAGAGTATTATTTTTATTCTGCTATTTTATTTGTGTGACCTAGTTATAAAGACCCCTTGTCCTTTGGACGGGGCGACATCCCCGGCCCTAGTGGGCCTAGGTAGCGGGGTGTTACAGAACAAGTATGCATTAGTCACTTTTGTTTCATTATTTAACCAACTCCATAAAGTGAAAAAGAAATAAAAATAAAAATATAATAAAATATAAATGTCAAGGATGGAGAATTATGTAACTTAAACTATTATTTTGACAAACACGATATTAACCAATGAATCCATTTCTGGCAAATAACAATTAACCTTTAACTACCTGGTTCTTAGCAATTAACCCCTTTTCCAAGCAAGTTAGGACACAAGAAATCTGAAACTAATAAATTGAAACCACCATCAGCCCCATTTCCAAGCAAGTCAATGGAAAGGAACAACCAACCAATATCATAATAAGCACAAGTAATTAAATACCAAGAATAATAATAATCAATTAATCAAAAGATCAAAGTAACTCTAAAAATCATGAATACTAAAAACAATGTCAAATTACAATAAAACAATTAATACATCATTGTTCAAGAAAAAGAAAAGAAAGTAAAAGATAGCACTCATAGATAAGCCTCATTCTTCTTCTTTTGAAGACTCTCTTGCACAATCCTCCTTGATTTGGTAGAATTCCTCCTTGATTTGAGTGATTTGAAGTTTAGATCCGAGAATTTCCCCTTTTTTCTTGTGTTTTTCCTCTATTTATGAACTTAGGAAGTGCCTAAATTCATTGGTGTAGGGTTTTTAGCTGATTAGAAGTAGGAAAATACTAAAACTCTACAATTTGCCAAAAAAAAAAAAAAAAAAAACGCATGCGAAAATGGAGGCACCGCCTCCACATCAGGTCACAACCGGCACCACTTGTCTTGGATAGGGCCGACGCCGGTTGTGATCTGTTTCTCCTATCGTTCGCTAATTTTTCTTAATTTTCGTGCAACTCTTCCAGAATGCAACCAGTGCCGGTTCTAGCCTCCTAGTTGGCGTCGATTTGGTTCTGTTCCACTCCATTTCACTTGCATTTTTGTTGCCTCGAAGTGCATGCCAGCAGCACGTGGCCGACGCCGGTTCCCTTGTCCTGACCGGCACCGCCTCTATTCTGTTTTATGATGTTTTTATCTTATTTTACCCATAAAATCTGAAATAATGCACAAAATACATTTTCAAGGGTAAAATCTCAAATATGAAGGAATATGACTAATTATTGAACAAAATATATCATAAAATAGCCTCAAATAACTAGGAAAAATATGACTAATTTAGGCCCTATCACTTTTTGATGCACCATCTTCCAAAACATGAGTCTAAAACTCTGGAAAATCTGACAGCACAAAACTAGTTGTTGCTGTCCTACTTTTCACTTCTATAAAAGCCATTTAAACCCGATTTTCTACAAAATTTTTGTTCTATCTTTTTCAGAAACACTCTTATACTTTAGAAAACAAAAATATTCCTTTCCAATGTGCTTCAATGATGAAATTGAATTGTTCAAAAGGTAAAAGGCTATTGGAGCTTATCTGATCATATCTGCTCAAACTTGTGAGCTATTTCTATAAGTCTTCCTTCATTGTATCTGGTTCAAGATTGTGGTGTATAACCCAGTTGGAGTAAGCCTTTTTTGGTGAATGTATCAAGGTTGTGGTGAAATTCGGTTTAGGTGATCCTTGATTGTTGTGTTTGTAAAGGTTGGGTGTAAAACCAAGTTGGTGATCCTCTTATGTAAGGTTGGTGTAGCTTATTACCATTGACTTGGAAAAAATAGTTTTAGTGATTGTGCTGAAATCCTTAAGTGGGTACTTAAGGTAGTGGATGTAGATCAATTGAGGATCGAACCACTATAAATCCTTGTGTCTTCTCTTTTGCAATTTCATTCGCATTTCACTGCTACATTTTTTCTGGTTTTTAGATCAAAGAATTTTATCTCAATCTCTACATTTGTTAATCAGTTTTAAAGACCTTGATATTCTATAGAAAGGCTATATTTAATGCCTCAACTTTCCATCTTTAAAACAACCATCTTCTTGCCATTTAATGGTGGTTTAAAAGATTCTTGTTTGCACTCTATCAGCTGCGAAGCATTTTGTCTTTGTGGACAAAAGCATTACACTCCTCTTTGTATTCATTTTTTTAATCAAAGACTTTTATGCAGTTGGGTAAAACTGTTATTGTTGTTTCATCTACCCATCTTACCTATAAATCTTATTTCCAGCATTTCGTAGAGTTTTGAAAGTTCTTCAGCAGAACACAAGTCTGCATTTTTGAACTCTCACCTTGTTCGGCCTTTAAATTTAATTTGTTTGCCATAAACCTTATTCATCCCCCCCCCCCCTCTCTAAGGTTTATCATGAATGATTTTGTAAAACCCACAATCTCAGGTATGGGCTCTAGTATCACGAGGCCTAGGATAGAAGCCAACAATTTTGAGATAAAACCCAACATAATCTAAATGATCCAGAATATGGTCCAATTTGATGGGTTACATGAGGAAATCCCAATGCCCATCTTGCAAGCTTTTTAGAAATTTGTAGCACATTTAAGATGAATGGTGTTTCTAAGGATGCCATTAAGCTAAGACTTTTTCCCTTTTCCTTGAGAGATCGAGTAATAATCATGGTTAAAATCTTTACTCATCGGATCCATTACTACTTGGAATGTGTTAGCTGAAAAATTCTTAGCCAAATATTTCCCACTAGATAGAACATTCAAACTTATTTTTACCTTCCAACAATTAGAGGCTAAAAACCTTTATGAGTGTTGGGAGAGGTTTAAGGAAATACTAAGAAAATGTCCTCACCATGGATTTGAGTTGGGCATGCAAATGCAAATCTTTCATAGCAGGTTGAGCTTTGCTACGAGTCAATTAGTTGATGCATTTGTAGGAGGCTCCATCAATTTCCAAAACCCCGAAAGAGTTATTTGACTTGATTGAAAATCTGGCTACGAATAACTATGTCTGGGGTAGTTCATGGTCTAGAACTCATATACATGGAGTACACAAGGTGGATGCAATAGCTGCATTAGAGGCAAAGATGGAAGCACTCACCCAGAAAATGGATCAATTGGTAATACTTCCTTCACAAGGACAGGTAATGAGTGCGAATTGTTATTTTTGTAGGGAAGGATATCCAAACTATAAGTGCCAAAATATGGGGTCTTCACAAGAAGCATTGGAATAGGAAGCGTTTGTAGGTAACGATCGTAAAGTAATAATCCTTATAGTAATACTTACAACCTAGGTTGGAGGAATCATCCTAACTTTTCATCAAATAATCAAAACCAACCTCGGTAAGCTTCTTCGAATTTTGGAATGCAAAGGACTTAACCACCTCTGCCGTATAATGCCCCACCAACTAAACCATCCTTGGAGGAGCTGGTCACCCAACTAGTAAGTGGAACGGAAACACGATTCTAGGGAATCGATGCAACCACGAAAAACTTGGAGGCATCTATGTGCAATCTTGAAGGTCAAATTAGACAGCTAGTCAAACTCCTTGGTGATCGTCAACTGGGATCACTTCTAGGCAACACGGAAACCAACCTACGAGACTAAGACTGTGGGAAACGCTGAATATGAACTGCTTTAGTTTTTTGCTGAATAATCTTTTTAATTATCATTTATTTTTCATTTATTTGGCTATGAGACTATATGCTCCTTATGATTTTGTGTTCCTTTTTCTTTGCTTCCATTAAATTCCAATAAAAAAAAGAATTTGGCTAGAGTTGACCTGGCACTGGGCCCAACCTTTGGCTTGGGCGCCGGGCCAGCACGACTCGACAGTAACACGCGGGCAGAACAAGCCTAGTCAATGGGTTGATGCCAAGCCCGTTTGGTCGCCACACTAAAATCGACCTTCTTGGCCATTTTGTTCAAAATTTTTTTTATCCCTCTCAAATTTTCTCTCAACCTATTGCCGAGTTCATCTTCAAAACACTGTTGGATCACTTTCCATATGTCCAAAACACTTCCCAAACAAAAAAATCTCACTTTGTTCTTCAAAGTTTGGATCAAAACCAAGAAAAATTCAATCTTTTTACCCAAAACCCATTTTTCAATCCTTCCATCGAGGGCACAATTTCTTCAAACTTTTTGCATAAAATCATTGTCCATGCATTGGAGATCATTGTGGTATGAATTTTCTACACTTTCTACGATTAAATATTTTCTTATGAATTTTAGGTAGTTTTCTATGCAATTTTGGGCGAAAATTCTTGAATACCTTCTGGTGAAGGATTTCATTGTAAAGATTGCTTTCTTGAACTTTCATTGGCATGAGAATATCATTGCCTCTACTTTATGATTAATACCATTGATATGTTACATCTTTTTGGAAGTGATTGAACATGCATTCTTTGTGAATAATTTTTAGGATGAAGGATACTTATTGATGTTTAACTTAGACTTGTTCTTATACATTTTACATTATGATATAAATGGTATGGTGTAACACCCCACTACCTAGGCCCAACAGAGCCGAGGATGTCGCCTCGTCCATAGGACAAGGGGTCTTTATAACTAGGTCACACAAAAGAAAATAAAATCAATACTTTAAAATTGAACTTATTACAACCCAAAGATTACATGAATAAATCCAAAATAAATTGATTACTACCATCTCTTAAAATAACACATAAGAAAAATAACATAAAGTCTTCAAAGTATAGATAACAAATCTAGCTATTCATCTTCACAGGAGGATCGACCTAAAACATAGCATAAAAGGTGATGAGATAAAAATCTCAGTAAGCTTGTGTGTGGTTTGAGTGTTTCAAGCAAAATAGTTTGTGTATGCAAGTTGGAAAATTTTTATAAGAGAAAGTGCTGGCAAGCATTAAATAACTGTTGAAAATAAAAAGTGGTGTTTTGCTTTCCAAACCATACATGTGCACAATAAATACAACTACTCAAATGGGTAGCCATGGGTTACCACACGTTGGGCCCCATGACGATATAACGATCAGAATACCACACTTTGTGCAGACTAAGAAAAGGTAGTTGTACGGCCTACCGAGTGAGATACTTTTCCTTCTCTACACCCAAACTTATCGGTTATCTACTCTAAAAACACGCAGTCCACGTGACTGAAACTTGCTAGCTTAGACCGGCATGACCTACTGGACTGACATCCTATCCGGGAAGGACTCACCCCTCAGAGGTGGCCACCTACTGAGAGACTTACCCTAACCCTTTAAAGACTAGTCCTAGTAGTCTACCCTTATTAAGTACTCAACGTTGATTGTCCCACTTGGGAGAAAGCTGATAGAGCATTGATCTACTTGGAAATAGCAATTAAGGGTTTTTAAAATTCTTATCAAAGTTGGGTTTTAGAAAGAGTTTAGTATTTGTGCAAAAGTGCTTGTTTAAATTTTCAAATCATTTGCTTGACTGAAATAAAAAGGAAAACAGTCCTTAATTACCTTTACAAAATAAGTGTCCATACACATCGCATTTGGCTTGCCATAGTAATCTTTTGTCTTCAAATAAGTTCATACAGGAGCTTACCTGATCCTTTACTTGCTTAAATTCAAAAATCTTCCAAGGCTGACCTTACCCCGCCTAGGATAAACACAAGACATAAGGTTACACTCAAACTATATTCGCTTACATAAATAATCCTAGTTCAACTTATTACAATCATGACCTTAATGTCCTAAGCTTTAAGGCTAGATGATAAAGGATTTTATAAAATAAGTCTAGCATGATAAGTTAAAATAACTAGGGATTGTAAAATAATTACTAATAAGTTATAGGTTCAAATAATAAATCTTGAGTACTATTGCTAATAAATAAAATAGGGCTTAATTGTTAAATATTAGCAAATGGTAATTTAAAAAAATAGTTTTATTATAAATAATTAATAAATTACAATTAATTTTTAATAGATAAAAAATAATTAGTAATAAATAAAATTAATAATAAATTAATTATATTAAAATTTTGTTTTATCAATAACAAACAAATTCTAATATGAATAATATTTATGAATATAGGCCAACAAGGTTATTAATATTTTATTTATTATTATTATTTATATAAAAAGATCTTATTTATTATTATACATATACATATTTTATTTTTAATGAAAATTATTATTTATTCGACTAGTAAAATATCAATATTTCATTTAATACCCTATTTCCAAAACTTCCCAGGAATTTCGAGATCTTAAGAGGAAAAATATAATAATAATAATTTTAATTATGGTAATAGAATTTACTAATTAAAATAGCCTAGGATCAACAAGATCATGATCATAACTTTCCTATTGCTAACAAGATTCATGAACATATTCTCCAACATCAATCAGCAAACTATTCTATTCATGAACATATGCTTAAATCCATACCTACTATTACATGGCCAAATTTCTACTAAGCATAATCATACTCATGGCTTCAATGAAAATAAGAACATGATAATCCTATTCACCAAATGTGTCATAACATCTAGCATGCTTAAACATTCATAATTTCTTAAGACATGATGAACATACATCGATTCTTAAGGAATTCCACATAGCTTAATCATGATCATCCATTCTCATGTTCTAATCTCAACCCCTTCATACATATGCATATACTCAAACCCCCATTCATATTCTATCCTTCCTATCAACATCTAAGAGACATGAATTCTAAATTAAAAAGAAAGGTTAGGGAGAAATACTTGGTTGATGATTATTTCGATGAAGATTTAAGAAGGTCCACGCACTTGAGAGTCTTGAATTGTCCAAGAGAGGAGGAGAAAAACAGCTATAGTTGTAATAACCATTTTGGCCAAGAGAGAGAGAGGAGAGCATTAGCGTGATATGTTAAAGGTTGAAGGGAAGAAGATGAACAAAAGAGTTATTCTTGGTTACCTTGATCATGTTCTTGAGACTTCAAGGGGAAAAACTGGTTTTGATCCAAATGCTAATTTTTGTTTTCAAGATTTGATGTTATAAATTCCAAAAATGAACTCTAGGGAGTATGTAGGAGTATTCTGTTGTTTTTTAGAGGGATTGGAGGTGTTTAGAGTGGCCTTTGGCTTGAAGAACGTTAGTGTGTGTTCTTGGTGTTCTTGGTGAAAATGGAGAAAATTAGAGGGAAAATGCTAGACGAATTTCTGGAGAATGCTGGCCGAATGATTGAGGGAGTTTAGGGATTTTGTTTTTTAGTTTAGGGGGAAAGAGAAAATCTGGTTGTTCGAAATTCAAATGGAGAAATTTGAGGAGTGTTTTGAGGTAGAAAATATGTTAATGGTGTTTGATTGATGGAGGTTTCTTGGAGCTATAATGGAACCGACTAGACTGCTGTGTTTTGCTGAAATGAATGAGGGTTGATGGAGCTTTAAGGCTGGCTGAATTTCTGAGTTCAATGGCAGAAGAATTTCTGGTTATGAAGCCTAACAAAGGGTGTTTTCATAGAGCAAATGATGGAAATTTTGAAATTCAAATAGAAGTTTGATTGGAGTGATTGTAGGAGAAATTTGAGGTGTGGTTATGGAGTCCAGTTGTGCAAGGTCAGTGGAGGGAGTAATGGTGTTCAGTTCATGGCTGAACAAGGGTTAACATACAGAGGTTTGAGGGTGGTTTTCGGCCAAGGCTTGAAGGGAAAAAGGTTGGAATTTTTCTGGTTATGATTCGAATGATTTACTGAAATTTTCTATACAGTTTTCTACAATTTTCTAGCCAGACTTGTAGGGGTTCTTGAGAGGTGTTTGGCGGTCCTTTAAGGTTGGTTTCTAGCCTTCTTTATGGAGGAAAAGAAGAGGTATTTTACTGGTTTGAATGTAGAAGAAATAGCTTCGATTTTAGGCTGCTATGCAACGAAACTGCCCAGATTTTTTTTCTAGTTTGTGCAATTTTGAGCAGTCCGATTTTTGCACAAGAATTTCAATATTTAAGCTGAATAGATTGGCCATTTTTCTAGCATCAATTGAGTAAGAAAGAGGGCCAAGATTTTCGAAGGGTAGGCTACTCAAGAATCTGAAAAATTTCTAAATTTCTTTCATGAAGAATATAAACACTATGGAGTGGAGTTTGAAGGTTCAACCATGGAAATTAATTTCTCTCGGGAACCTTCCTTAACTCCTCTCCTATTTTCAGTCAATTCTCCAACTTCTAAGATTCATTTTCAAAATTCAAAGAACAAGAATCCTTGCTGAATTTTTTGAAATAAAAAACATGCATTTGGATAAATTTTTGAACAAATTTAATTGGTGAAGAGGTTAGGACAAGCTAGAGGTAATAAAAGGACAAGAATTCTTCTAGAATTCTTTTTAGGACATAAGGATAGGATTAGAACATTCCCTTCATGTCTCCCCTGGGACAATACTCCTATTTTTATGGAATGCAAGAAAAAAAAAATTCAAACTTAATTAAGATAATCATGATAAAAACTTAAATGATGGGATTTGAACTCATGACTTTAGAGATTAATTCACGAAGCTCTAACCACTCAACCATAACAACTCTTGTTCTTATTCTCTCACCCAAATATTCTTCTTATTTAATCCTTAAGCTATCTTCCTATTTTGACCTCAAGCAAAATTACCATTTTACCCTTCTTACTCAATAGGCATAACTAAGCCTTTTAACCTATGAATCATAATTCTAAAGCACATAAAATCATTTAAAAATATATATATTCATGAAAAATAATATGATATGCATCCCGCCCCCTTACTCTAGGGTTGGCTTTAGGTAGGGTTTCACATATGGCTATTTGAGCATTGTGATTCTGAGCTGAATATTAATTCATTAAGCACTATTAAACATTGTGGATTTGATCAAGCCTGTTGATATTATGTTTGGATTGATATATGTCTATCTTTCTTGCAGGTTTGTTGGAGGAGGTTGAGGAGTGTTTTATTGATTATCTTGTGGTGTTTGGTGTTGAATTGGTGGTGGTGCTAAATGGTGTTGTAATTGCGGGAAGGTTAAGAGTTGAGCATTGGTTATAAAGATTGAGTTGAGAGAATCATATTTTTCAGTTCTACCATTATTCTTCATCATTCCATCATGTCTAGACGACCCAGAGGGTTAGCCCCAGGGGCTAAGAAAGCTTGAGGTGCATCTTCCTCCACACATTCCTTCAAGCCTTTACCTACCCAACTTACCCAATTTTCTGATCCTATGTGTTAAATCTAGTATAATAGGCATCAACACAATAAGATTATAGTAGAAAAGTGTTACAAGCCTTTTTTGGCAAATTCCCTAAAGCTTTCTACTATATTTAGGCGCCTGAGGTGGGAGCCTATTATTAGAATGTAAGGTCCTTATTGTTCTGTGTACATGGGAGAGTTTTATGCCAACATGCAAGATAAAAAAAAATCAACTCCAAGTAATCTCCACCATGGTCAAAGGGATTCCCATTAAGCTTGAAAGGACTAGACTAGTAAGAATTTTGAGAGTCCCTGATGAGGGGTTGTAGATTGTTGTGGACCATAATAATCAAAATGTCCATTCTAAGCCTACTTGGGATGTGATAGTTGTAAAGGATAGTTTTCGTATGATGAGGAAGGGGCAAATAGGTCAAATCGATTATTACTCAAACAATGACCATAAGGCTCAGTGGCATGCCTTAGTCTATTTCTTTGCTTTCAACATTTATCCTAAGGCTAGTGGCTTCAATGAGTCTAGGATCCTTGATCTTTATATTCTGGATAAAATGAGGAACCGTGTGCCTATTCCCCTTGCGCTAATTATCATTCACTCTATGCAAGAGGTTATTTCCTTTAACATTGCAGCCAAAGCCCTCAAATTTCCTTTGGTCATTATGCATATTCTGAGAGACTTTGGAGTATGGTTGGATAGAGAGTTGAGTGAGCCTATGACTGACCGCGACCTAGTGACGGAGCATTGGTTCAATGTGGGTATCGCTATGATGAAAGGGCCAAGAGGTGGAATAGGCAATATGAGGTGCAATACCCTGGAAATGAGGAGCTTCTCCTGATGAGGAGGAAGAGGTGCCATCTACTAAACCTACCCCTCGTGCCACTAACTCTCATTCACGTACTGATTATGAGGCACGAATGGAGGTCAGATGAAAAGCCAAAGGACTATTCTCCTCCAGCTTTTCAATTCCATTACAAACATGAGTCACTACCAGGATGTTCAAGATCAACAGTTGGCCACTTTGATCCACCAAGTTACTAGTGTATCTTCCAGTCGCATAGCTAACGATGATGGCAATGATGATGAGGAGGATGACTCTTAACTTACTCTTTTGTATTTTATGTTAGTCCTTTTTTTTTTTTTTAATGACCTTTGCTAGCTTTTAGGTATCTTTTCTTTTCTTTTATTTTTGCTTTCTTTTTCCAACTTTATGTTTTTTTTTTTGTTTCTTTTTAAGTACTCTTATAATGAACCTTCCTTGTGATGGATTCAAACATGGTGGCACACGATGCAACAGAAGTATCTTCTTTACTTTATCCTTATTCTTTATTCACTTTAGTCTTCTTGGCTGTACGTTTATTGTTCTATCTTTGGCCATTGAGGACAATGTCCAGTTTAAGTGCAGGGGGGAGAATGAGGTTGAAGAAATACTTTTCCATATATCATTTTTGTGAAAATTTTTCAAAAATTTCAATGGTTAAAAACAATTACAGCCTTGCTTAACAATGAAAACCATTGAAATTTTTCATTGTTAAGCAAGGCTGTAATTGTTTTTAACCATTGAAATTTTTGAAAATTTCAATGGTTTTCATTGTTAAGCAAGGCTGTAATTGTTTTTTTGTACTTGGATATGAGTTTTGTCATTCATTAGGTGGATTTTGATGAAATTGGTTTGTTGGATAAGATATTTGTCAAGGCTTGAGAATTAATCTTGTTTATCCATTGGTGTTTGAATGTTATTTGACTCATCTAGTTTGAATATGGATGATATGATGAATATGGGAAGAGTTTACTAGCTAACTCGTGCATTATAAGTTTAACTTTTGCTAGCTTTGAGTTATTATGAACAATGTGAGTTGATAAAAGATCTTTGAGAGGAAAGATTGTGGAGAATTATGGGAAAAAAATTGAGTTGAAAAAACAATGACTGGAAACAACACTATTGTTGTGTGAATTGAAAAAAAATGCTTATTGATTATCGTTGAAGACATTTGGCTGAAAATGGGGTCAATATAGGGAGAAGTAGCAACTGAATTCGGTGCACTCTCTTGAGGCTATCCCGAAGGCAAGAAAGAGCAAAGAAAGAAAGAAAGAATTTGTGGGAAAAAATTGATGAGTGATGACTATAAAGGGGGCCAATATGGTGTGTGAAGAGAAAACCATGCATTTGAGGCTATCAATTTCCTAAGTTATTGAAAAAGTTTTTGAGAGAAAAAAAATTTTGAATGCTTTCCTTACATCATGACTTGAGTTGTGCAATTTTTAGATTTATAATGCTTCAGTTAGTAGATGGCTTGACTTTTGTGATTCATATTATCTATTTTTTAACTAGAATGGTGAAATAATCTTCTTAGACTAGGGTATATACTAGATTAATTTAACTTCAAGAGTTTTGTGATGTCTTATCAAAAGTTTCAAGGTTTCTAATTTTTTCAAATGGTATGAATGACAAGAGTTGTGTCTAAAGTTTGAAGGAAAGACATGATCTTTGCTATGGTGAAACAATTTTTCAATAAGAAAAGACTTGTATTTTCTTGATAATTTTTCTTGGACTAAAGTGTTTTGCTTGAGAACAAACAAATATTCAAGTGCGGGGGTATGTGATAGGGGCTAAAATCACCATTATTTTCCTAATTATTTTAGGTTGTTTTAAGATACAGTTGTTGTAATAACTAGGTATATTTCTTCCTATTTGACATTTTGCTTGTAAAAAGTATTTTTGGCAAATATGTGCAAATTTGAGTTAACATCGAGTAGAAAGTGCACAATTTCAGAATGTACTTGGTGCTAGGCCCAGCCAAGGGACCAAGCACCCGGTCCATTCTGGTCCAAGAGAGGAATTCGAGCTAAGCTTCAGGGGAAATTCCAGAGCAGACCTGGCGCCAGGTCTGACAAGTGTACCTGGCACCGAGTCCATTCTGTCTGCTGACCAAAAACAAAGCAAAACTCTAGAGGAAGAACAAAGTGCACCTGGTGCCAAGTGGGTTAAAGGTACCCGGTGCCAGGTATGCTCTGGAGGGCGAATATTTTGTGTACAAAATTAAGAATTTGCAAATGATTTTTGTATTTTTTTTTTCGAATCCTACTTGGTCAAAACTTCATAAACCACGAATTCAGCATCCAAAAGGCTTATAAAAGAATAAGAAAACACAAGAGAATAGGCGATATACCTAGATATTTATAAAGAGAGGTGGATTCAGAAGCAAAAATTCCCAATCACTCATTGAAAGAGAAATTCACCTAATCAAGGAGGATTGTTCAAGAGATTCTTCAAGGAAGAAGAAAGAGGCTTATCTATGAGTGCTTTCTTTTCACTTTGTCTTCTTTTCCTTAAACAATGATGTATTGAATGTTTTTATTGTAATTTAACATTCTTTTGGGATTCATGATTTTATATTAATTTAGTTATTTGATCAATTCTTTATCTTATTTGGCGTTTGATTACTTGATTTCATTGGTTATTGATGCGAGTTCTTCTAATTGATTTAGACAAAATAATGTTAGGAGTTTCATTGTATTGATTTCGTATTTGTTAAATCTTAATGGATTTGAACGATAGAGTTATGATTTTAGAATTAAGTGATCAAAGGTTAAATTAATTTCACCTTGACATAAGGTCATTAGCTAATTTCATATTTTTAAGGAATTAAGATTCATGTATATTTTGGTTAGGATAGCTTGATTGACAAACCTACTAATTGAAACAAAATATATAATGAAGAGCTTAATGCATGTTTTGGTTATGTTAGGTTGATTGACAAATCTGTTAAAATGAATCAAAATGTAGTAATTCCATGGATTAACAAACGAAATGAAATTTTTCTAGGTAGATTCATGACTTGACAAATGATTGAATTTTACTTTACATTCCTTCATGATACACTACAAAAAAAGGGCAAATACAACAAAGACAAAAACGACGATTAAAAAACCGTCGTAATAGGTTACTTTATACGACGGTTCTGAAACTATCACAATAGATAGACCTAATACGATGGTCCAATGCCAACTACCGTATTTGGTAACCAAATAGGATGCTTTACACAAACCGTCGTAATAGGTAAATCAAATATGACGGTTTATTGTAACCGTTGCAATAAAATAGGTCAAATACGACGGTTTATTTTAACCATCATAATAGAGTAGACCAAATACGACGGTTTATTGTAACCATCGCAATAGAGTAGGCCAAATCGACGGTTTATTGTAACCGTCGCAATAGAGTAGACCAAATACGACAATTTATTGTAACTGTTGCAATAGAGTAGGCCAAATACGATGGTTTATTTTAACTATCGTTTTTTGTCTAATTATAACAAAGCCCCTCAAAATTATTTTAAATTTTATCTGATTATTTTCAAATTTATTCACAATACTATTGGTAATTATTACAATAAAATTTACGACTGAATTGTTAATTTGGTGTGTTTATATTTGTAAATACTAAAATATCTTTCTATTTTATAGATATTACTGCACAAATGTAATAAAATAAAACAAATGACCTGCAATTTTGGTCACTAAACTTGTTTAAACTTTATAAATACATGTAATGTTTAGATCATTGATTTTTCAAATACACTTTTTACATCTTAAGTTTTCATATATTAGTATTAAAGAGCTTGGATTTCATTTTAATTATTAGTTATTCTAATATATATATATATATATATATATTATTTATATATAATATAATATATTCTTATTAGTTAGTGAGTCTTAGATTAATATGTTATATAACATAAATAATTTTTTAATTACGAACATACATATATGTGCGTACATATGTATCTACATACATACCTAGGTAGAGTATACTCTCTCTTGATTATTATATTTAATTATATATAGGCATTCTACCTATAATTTTTACTGTAAAAGTAAACTTTATATAATTTTATTTGTCACATTAGTAATGTGTGTGTGTGTGTGTGTGTATAAATAAAAAATAAATAAAAATCATTTTAAAATAATTAAGATTGTAACTTATTACGACAGCTAATCATTAGGCCGTTGTATTAAACATGTCTAATATGATGGCTTCATTTAATACGACAATTATTTTGAAGCCATCGTATCTGGTAATTTATCAGAATTTCACCCCCATTTTCCTCGATTTCAGCCGCAGCATTCATCTATCTCAGCCGAAACATTTTAATATTGAATATTTATTGCGTTTACATAGTAATGTATATTTTTACTTATATTTTGTTGTGAGTATAAATATTTTTCTTTACCACCGTGCACGGGATAATCTTATGAGTATTGTGATTTTATCCACAATTCCACCATTTCTCTTGAGTGCCATGGATAAGTAGTTATAGAATATTATATTATGGTACATGGTAAGTTAAGTATGAAATATTTTATGGTGGTTTTTGCATGATAAGTTAAGCTATCTATTATTTTATGGTCATGATAGAATATTACATGATCTTAGATATGGAAAAGACTAGACACATATGAATTGTCAGTGCAAGTTCATCTAAAGTCAAATGTAAGTATAGAAGCAAGAAGGCAAAAGTTAAGATGGTGATAAACATTAAAAAAATTAAAAAAAAAAAGAAAAACAACTAGATTGTTGTATAGATTAGGAATCAAAATAATAATTATGATTAGTATAATACTATTGTGAATTTGTGGTTTGTAATGTTGTCTTTTATGATTATTATAATAATTATTGTAATACATCCTGTTGCTGCACAACAGATTTATTTGTTAGATTGGATCACATGGACAAACTTAACTTGTGGATATGTAGAGATCACTTATATGCTATAATATTGATAAGGCCCTTCACCAAGCATTTTTTTTTTTATTTAAGTGTTCTTTTCTTCTTAAAATATTTGTGGTCTTTAATTATTTTTATTTTAAATTATCTATTATCCTAAGAAATCAAATATATGTTCATTGTTTTTTTAATTGACTTTTATCATTTATTATTTTATTAAATTATAACATTCTTAATTTTTAAATTAATTTTATACTTTCTAATTAAAGTAATTTAATCTTTTTCTTTAAAAATTTCATACATGTTAAATTTTTTTCATTACCATTTATGTTACTTTTAAATAATTATAACACAATAAATAAAGTAAAATTTAGAATTTTTTTTTACATAATAACGTAATACAATAGAGTAATAACATTATACATAAATAATTTATAACATAATAATGTAATTTTTTACGTCACTTGGTTCATATAATAACTTGTTGGTTTAAAAATATTCCTTCAATTTACGTCACTTGCATTACTTATTTTCATATGTTTATAATTTTCTAATGGTGATTGGAAAAAAGTTATAAAGAAAATAGTAGAAAATAGTAGAAATTTATTACTTTTGTTCTAATGGTGTTTGTTTCCCACCGATTGCGTTTCTTTTTCCTTTGTTGCTTTTGTTTGTTAGCTTAGTCTTGGCCTACCTATTTTGTGCTTCTTTTTCCTTTGTTGCTTTGGTTCCCAGTAAAAGTTGTTTCCCACTGATTGTTTTTGTTTTCTTTATTTTTGATTGAGCCGCTTCTTGTTTCCCACTGCCCCATTCCTCCCTCCACCCTCAGCTCTATCGTATTCATATTTGACAGATCCCTCATCCTACTCTCTCAGCACTCATATTTTTCTTCTTTAATTTTTATTCTTCTTGGTTCTTTTGGTAAGAATCATTTCCATCAATTAATCGGCTCTCAGATTCACACTCACACTTTCCAGTGTGCATTTTTCAATGGCAAAGAACAGCCCTTTGCAGTCATCATCTTGATTTTAGTGGGCGTCTTAATGACTGCAAAGAATAGCCATTAATATTAAAGATCATATATTAAAAGTCATTTAAGAAGCAGTTCCTAGTTATTAGGACACTCAGCAAATGTTAAATATTATATCTCTCTACCACATTTGACCAAGTTTGTAAGAAAATGTTGTAACCCTGAGTAAGTTAATTGTAGGTTATTGGCATGTAAACAGATTTAATTCAAGAGGGAGAGGATATGAAATATTTTCACTACATATTTGGAACTCATTTCAGATCGCAAACATAGATATATTTGTTAATTTTTTGAATATTATATCAAACTTATATCTAAAACTTTGTTGTGCAGGTAAGGAGATGTTCTAAAGCCCAACCCACTGAACTTGAGTTACTTGTAGATAAAAACTAATATTAAAATATATCAGTGGCTAATGTTGATATTTCATCATCCCCATGAGTTTCCTCTTGTTATAGTTGGCCTTGAAGCATGCTTGTCTTATTCTCTTTGTTTGGTCCTCCAACTGCTTATCAGGGATTTCTTCTATCAACTTCTTCTCATGTTCCAATATCTCAGTAACTTTTCTCAACTTCTTCTCAGCTATATGTCCTCCTTCTTCTTCATTTCACATCTCCTGCAAATCCAAAAGCATATCCTGAACTTTCTTGATTAGGGTCTTCAAGCTCCTCAATTTCCTGTAAGGCCATCGACGAATTCTCAACTCCCTACATCTTTTCTTGAGAAGGGTTAGGCCAACATTGGCCAACATTTAATTCTTTAGCTGCCCGAGTGAGTGGCATATAAAAGTACTTCGAAATGGTTGCTCTTGATAATATCTTGGAGCTACTGTTCTTCTCTTCTCTATGTCTTCTGATCATGTTCTTCTGTACAGGAACTTCGTCTGAAGTGATACCTTCAAGATGCATTTCATGATTGCTCACTCTGAATTCATTGCCAAGACCACTCCATATTTCTCCTGGAAAAAGAAAAATAACCCCAGTAAAGGTAATTCACATCAATGGAAGTCTTTGTAATTTTCTAGAATCACGAGTTCTAATGTATGATAACCTTGAATCATATTGTGGCTTTGTTCAAAATCCATTAGGGAGGAAAAAGGATCATGCACAAGCATATTCTCCATTAAAGGAACAACATCAAAAGCAATCTCTTGAATGGGCAGATCAAATTGAAAATTCAAAGCAGCATGTCCAGAACTTCCACTGATTCACATCTCAACAAACCCAAAGAGAGTTTAGTTTCATTATCAAGCACATTTCTAGATGAAGAAGACGGGTGAAAAGCCAAAAAAAAAAAAAAAAAAGGTCCTCAAAAGTATCTTACATGAAATCAAGAGGAAGTGGTTGGCTTGGCAAGGAAAAAACATCAAAATCTTCTGTGCGAGGAAGAGGAGACTCCATGAATATATTTGGTCCCTGAGGAGAAGAAGAGACAAAGAGGAAAGTATATATGTAGAAGAGGAAGAGGATAGGAAGAGACAAGGAGATAGGAGGAATGTATTTAATATTATCTCATTTTACATGTAATACTGTTTCTCTTGTGGAGTTTATGGATTATATGTAATGTTACTTATCTTGTGGAGTTTATAGATTATTTATGATTTCAATGTTCAATAGATTAATTTTGATTTATTTGGCATTAAGCAAATTGTGTTTTATTGTGATTGGTTGAATGAGTTGAACAGATTGTATTTAGTTTGAAATTGCAGGTAGCTAGACCTAAATACCAAGCAACTATTTTTTAAAAAAAAATTAATCAAATACAATGGTCACAAAACCGTCGCATTTTCTTATCAAATATGACGGTTACAAATGTGAAGGTCACAAAACCGTCATTTTTTGTTATGGCTTAACAGAACAAATACGATGGTCAGAGCCATCATTTTTACAAATGGTCACAATTGCTGAGTATTTATGATGGTTACGACCGTTGTAGTTAACCGTTGCAAATACTAATTAATTGCGATGGTAGTAATTATGACGGCTAGCAACCATTACAATTGCTAAGCATTTGCGACAGTTACGGCCGTTGTAATTACTACCGTTGCAAGATTTATTGCCACGGTTGTAATTACGATGGCGGATACCATCACAAATACTCAACAATTGCGACAGTTAGGGCCGTCACAAATAACCATGGCAATTAACAAGTATTTGCGACGGTTTAAAACCATTATATTTACAAAAAAATTACGACAGTTTTTTCACCAAATATGACGGTTCGCAGAATCTCAGCCCAAGTGAGTAATTGCGATACTTTCCCCTGACCGTCGTATTTACACCATCACATTAGATAAATACGAAGATTTTTTAGCCTTTTTAAATAAAAACGATGGCATTATATACGATGATGGCCAAGAAACTATCATTTGACCGTCGTTTATAGCAAAAACGATGGTATTTTCTCAAATACAACGGTTTTCTAGCTGTCGTATTTGCCTGAATTTTTAGTAGTGATGCCAAGATGATAATTAGTTGAGAGAATTGCTAGTTGATTCATTATCATGTTTTCTAGGATAATTTTCTAAATTACATAAACCTACTTCCTTGAGCTGTATATATTTCTTTGTTTTTTTTTTCTTTTCTCACTTTAATGCGGTCGGTTAAATAATGAACAAAAAGTGATTAGTGTGTATTTGTTCCTTTGAGGATCAATACTCGTTAATTCCCTATGCTATGCTTGCAGTGAGTATACTTACTCGTATGTGTATTTTGGAATTAATATTTTAATTAAAACTTGACTAAGGAATGGATTTAAATTTAATGATTTTTATGCACCCAAAATTTATGCATCGGTTGCAACTGAGAAGGTGTTCAGATTCGATGTATCTGGAAGATGTCTAGAGTTATAGAATCTGGCCTAGTAATTTACCAAGATAACTTGAGAATCTTATCAAATCTTTTTCGAATTTTATTTGATATCAAAATGAGATATGATAAGATCTCATGACATGTTGACTAGAAAAGGAGCATGTAGTTATAAGATTAAAACCCTAGTCATCCAGTACAGAATACACAACTTCATCTTTTTAAGAAAAAAAAAAAAAAAACACCCCAGAAGCATAAACCTCATGGAAAACCTAGGCGCTAGCATTCTAGTTCCTTGGAGTCATTCATTGTGTGAAATAGTAGAGGATGTTCGCGTATTGTAGCATCTGGTGATCATCCATTGTGCACATACGCCTAGATAATCTAAAGGTAGAGGTCGTACTTCCAGCAACATGGAAGTAATTCTAAAAACTCCTAGTCGACCTAATCGTATAGCTTGGGTACTTGGAAGGGATTTGTAGATGTTTTTCTCATTTAAGAGTCTATGAATCCCAGCAGTGGTATTAGAGCAACTTGGTAAACAATTAGGTTGATTAATCTGTGTTTATCATTGTGCATATATATATATATATATATATATATATATATCTGTGCGTGCGTGTGTGTGTATGATTAAATGAATTTCGTTTAATCTGAACTGTATATATTAGCATATTCACATGATTATAATTTTATATGTATTCTGTATAACTGTTATTTTAAAATACTTAGCATGTGAACAACCTGAAATTATTTTATTATGTGCACCTTATATGTTCGATCAGACTAAATTATACGCAAATTGCCTATAAAGTGGTCTGTTTTAATATGATATGGTATTGTTAGCATGTTATCTATTGTTTTATGTTGCAAATTGTTTGTATTAATATACCATGATAATTTATTATTTGTATTAATATGATTGAAAGTGAATGCAGACTGTCTGTAATATGGTCACTCACGACAACTACCATTATGGGGTCTGCTTTGAAATGCCACCTAAAGCCAACCTTAAAGTAAGAGGGTCAGGATGTATATCATATTTTCTTGCATGAATATATATATTTTAGAATGATTTGATGTGCTTTAGAATTATGATTTATAGTTTATAAGGCTTAGTTATGATTATTGGGTAGGAATGGTAAAATGGTAATTTTTACTTAAGGTCAAAAGGGGAAGATAGCTTGAGGATTAAATAGGAAGAATATTTGGGAGAGAAAATAAGAACAAGAGTTGTTGTGGTTCCCATCATTTGAGTTTTTGTCATAATTATTTTAATTTAAGGGTGGATTTTCATCCCTTGCATTCCATAAGTAACAATAGGAGAGTTGTCCTAGGAGAGACATGAAGGGAATGCCCTAATCCTATTCTTATGCCCTAAAAGAATTCTTCAGGGATTCATGTCCTTTTATTCCCTAGCTTACCTTAAATTCTTTACCAATTAAGCTTATTCAATTTATCCAAATCCATATTTTAATTCCAGAAAATTTAGCAAGGCTTATGGGCCTTGGAATTTCGAAAGTGGCTCTTAGAGGTTAGAGTTTTAGCTGAAAATAGGGAAGGAGTTAAGGAAGGTTCCCAATAGAATTAATCTCCATAGTTGAACCTTCAAACTCCACTCCATAGTATTCATCTTCTTCATGAAAGAAATCTGAAATTTTTCCAAGTTCTTGGACAGCCTAGTCTTCGAAAATTTCAACCATCTTTCTTACTCAAATGCTGCCAGAAAAATGGCCAACTTATTCAACTTGAAGATTGAAATTCTTTGCCAAAAACAGGATTGCACAATGCTATGCAAACCAGAAAAAAATTCTTGACAGCTTCGATGCATAGCAATCCAAAATCAAAGCTGTTTCTTCTACCCTTCAAACCAGTAAATTACCTCTGCTTTTCCTCCATAAAGAAGGCTGAAAACCAGCCTTAAAGGACCCTCAAATACCTCTCCAAACTCTCTGTAAATCGGCTGAAACATTGTAGAAAAACTGCACAACAAATTCTAGCAAACAATTCGAATCTCAAACTAGAAAAATTCGAGCCTTGCTCTCTCTTTAAGCCTTGTCCAAAAATCACCTCAAACTTCTGTGAGTTAACCTTTGTTCAGCTATAGACTGAACTCCATTACCCCCTCCACTGACCTTACACGATTAGGCTCCATAGCCAGTCCTCAAATTCCTCCTTCAATTAGTCCAATCAAGCTTTCAATTGAAGTTCAAAAATTCCAGCAATTGCTCCATGAAAACACCCTTGGATTAAGCTTCAAAAACCAGAAATTCTCCCACCATTGAACTCAGTATTTCAGCCAACCTTATAGCTCCTTCAACCCTCATTCATTTCAGCAAACCAGCCAGCTCCATTGTAGCTCCAAAGAACCTCCATCAATCAAACATCATTACCATATCTTTTACCTTAAAACACTCCATAAATTCCTCCATTTGAATTTCAAAACAACCAGATTTTCCTCTTCTCCCTAATCTGAAAATCAAATCATAGAAATCCTTCAATCATTCGGCCAACCCCTTCAGCAATTTGTCCAGCACTTTCTCTCCAATTCTCTCCATTTTCACCAAGAACACCAAGAGCACACACTACATTTCTTCAAGCCTAAGACCACTCTAAACACCCCCAATCCCTCCAAAAAATTCCAGAACATGCCTACATACTCCCTAGTGTCCATTTCTGGATTTTATAAAATCAAATCTCGAAAACAAGAATTTGCAATCGGATCAAAAACTAGAATTTTCCTTGAAGTCTCAAGAACATCATCAAGGTAACCAAGAACAACTTTTGTTCACCTTCTTCCCTTCAATCTTTAACATGTCATACTAATATTCTCTCTCTCTCTCTCTCTCTCTCTCTCTCTCTCTCTCTCTCTCTCTCTCTCTCTCTCTCTCTCTCTCTCTCTCTCTCTCGGCCGAAATGGTTGCTACAACCATGGCTGTTTTCTTTCTCCTCTCTTAGACGATTCAAGCCTTCCAAGCGTGTGAATCTCCTTAAATCTTCATCGAGATAGTCATCAACTAAGTATTTCTCTTTAACCTTGTCTTTAATTCTAAAGTCATGTCTCTTAGATGTTGATAGAAAGGGATAGAATATGATTGGGGATTGGATATATGCATATATATGAAGGAGCAGAGATTGAAGCATGAAAATGATTGATCTTGATTAAGCCTTATGAAATTCCTTGTGGATTGATGCATGTTCTTCATGTCTTAAGTGAGTATGAATGTTTAAGCATGCTAAATATTATGTCACCTCGGTGAATAGGATATTATGTTCTTATTTTTATTGAAGCCATGAGTATGATTATACTTAGTAGAAATTAGCCATGTGATGGTAGGTATGGAAAAAAGCCTTTATTCATGAATAGAATATATTGTTGTTTGATGATGAAGAATATATTCATGATTCTTGTTAGCAATAAGAAAATTATGATCATGACCTTGTTGATCCTAAGTTATTTTATTTAGCCAATTTTATTACGTTAATTAAAATTAATACTATGTTTTCCTTTAAAGATTTTGAAAACACTAGGAAGTGTTGGAATTGAAGTATTAAATGAAATAGTAATATTTTAGCCAAATAAATGATATCTTTTATTAAAAATAATATATAAATATTTATATATGAAAATAATAATAAATAAAACCTTTTATATAAATAATTATAATAATAATAATAATAATAATAATAATAATAATAATAATAATAGGTAAAATATTAATGATCTTGTAGGCCATATATTCATAAATATTATATTTATTTGTTATCTATTAATCAAGATTTAATAAATTTTATTTATTATTAATTTTATTTATTATTAATTTTATTTATTATTAATTATTTTCTATCTATTATTTATTAATTAAGAGATTAGCAATAATTTAATATTTACTTTAAAAATATTATTTAAGAATGACCATTTAATAATATCATCTAGGACTTAGGATTCTTCATCAATTAAACCCTAGTTTATTTTTGCTTAACAACACTCAAGATTTGAACCTGTAACTTATTAGTAATTACTTTACAAACCCTAGTTATTTTAACTTATCACTAGTTATTTTAACTTGTCAAGCTAAACTTATTTTATAAAATGGTCATGATTGTAATAAGTTGAACTAGGATTATTTATAAAAGCGAAAATAACTTGAGTATAGCCATATGGTTTGTATTTACCCCAGGTGGGGTTAGATTAGCTTTGGAAGATTTTGAATTTGCTTAAGCAAAGGATCAGGTAAGTTCCTGCATAAACTCATTTGATGACAAAAAGTTACTATAGCAAACCAAACGCAAAGTGTATGGATACTCATTTTATAAAGGCAATTAAGGATTGTTTCCTTTATTGTTCAGTCAAACAAATCATTTGAAAATCAAACAAACAGTTTTGCACAAACACTAAACTCTTTCTAAAAACCAACTTTGACACGAATTTTAGAAACCCTTAATTGCCATTTCCAAATAAAGTAATGTTTTATCAGTTTTCTCTCAAGTGGGACAATCAATGTTGAGTACTCAATAAGGGTAGACTACTAGGACTAGTCTTTAAAGTGTTAGGGTAAGTCTCTCAGTAGGTGGCCACCTTTGAGGGGTGAATCCTTCCCGGATAGGATGCCAGTCCAGTACGTCATGCCGGTCCGAGCTAGCAAGTTTCAGTCATGTGGACTGTGTGTTTTCAGAGTGGACAACTGGTAAGTTTGGGTGTTGAGATGGAAGAGTATCTCACCCAATAGACCATACACCTACCTTTTGTTAGTCTGCACAAAGTGTGGCAATCTGACCGTTATATGATCATAGGGCCCAACGTGTGGTAACCCATGGCTACCCATTTGAGTGGTTGTACTTATTGTGCACATGTATGGTTTGAAAAGCAAAACGCTACTCTTTATTTTTAACCTTATTTATTACTTGCCAGCACTTTCTCTTATGCAATTTTTACAACCTGCATTCATGAATTGTTTTACCTGAAACACTCAAAGCACACACGGGCTTACTGAGATTTTTATCTCATCGCCTTTTATGCTATGTTTTCAGGTTGATCCTGCTGTGGAGATGAGTAGCTAGATTAGTTGCCTGCTTGAAGACTTTATTTTATTTATTTTATGTGTTGTTTTGAGAGACAATTGTATTTAATTTATTTTGGATTTGTTCCTGAATTTTTGGGTTGTAATAAGTTCAATTTTAAAGTATTGGTTTTATTTTTGTTTGTGTGACCTAGTTATAAAGACCCCTTGTCATTTGGACGGGGCGACATCCCTGGCCCTGTTAGGCCTAGGTAGCGGGGTGTTACATCTGCCGCCACGGGCACTGCCCTTTGGAACCCCGTCTAACTATTCATTGTGTATTATTCATATTTGTGGATTGTTTTGAACATTGCAAAGCATGGCCCTTTTATCCAATGTGATTGGCAGGTTTCATTTTGGTTGTTTTTTAGTTGTAATAGTTTTAAATACAACATGTGTTATTATTACAACCAAGAAGGAGTATGCTCGAGGCCTTGGAGAATGCTCAAGAGTTTATTTACCTAGATTGGCCATTTTGATCTTCACTTTTGCTCGTGAAGATCAATATAGGTTATGGGTCATGCTATGTCACTTTTGTTTATGTCGCTTTTATTTATGTTTATATGCATATGTGATAGGTTTATATTCATATTTAGTACAATCAAAAGTTTTTCAAACTAAAATATTAAGTTTTAAAATGTCTTCTAAAATCAAACACTTGTCATTATTTGGATTGTCATATTGTCATTCCTGCCAAAGAGCATATGCTCCTCGAATTGAGTCAAGAAGCATATGCTTTAAATAATTACTGCTTTCAAGGAAGCGGAAGTATTGGGGTCTGTGATACTACTCTATATTCTTAATGAAGGTGGATTTCAACCCTAAGAGCATACAGAAACAATGAAAAATTGTAGAAAGTAATAGCATAAGCTTTAAAAATTATACCTCTGTGATTTCATTTGTCTAGCTGCTTAGGCTGTATCGAGATTAGTTGAACAAGTGCTGGCTCACTTGTGGATGTCTCGGGTTGCTATCCAACAAGTCTCTGGCTTCTTCTTAGTGATGCAATGACTTTCAATCTTTCGGAATATGATCGATGCTTGAAGCTCGGTGAAAAGCTAATTGAGAGAAGGAATTAGCCATAGAAATTCTCTTGGCAATTTGCTAAAGGGCAGTACCAAGAGGAGTAATTCTCTGATTATGTGTCTACTGGAAGAACCGACACACGGAGAAAAGAGACGTAAGAAAAGGCTCAACACTCAGTTGTGTTAATTATTTAATCTCATTAACTATATCAGAACCCAGATAGCCTTAAAGTATTCAAGATAGTATCAAACTCGATCATCTGATATCCTATCTAGCTATCATCCAGAAGTTCAAACAATTGAATCAGACTCATATATCTCAACCAATGACCAAACTAGTTTGCCCTAAGGTAAACAGGTTCAAGCCTAGCCTATTGGACCCTGGTCTAAGCAATTGGGCCAAATAAATTATTTAAACTAGGACCAATCAAATAGCCTAATAAATAATTAATTATACAACCTAAATAAACTAGTCCAATACTGTAATCTATTATAGTTTAGGCTCAGGTTAATTCTAATTATTCATTCCAGGCTCAAGCCCTGAACAATTAATTAATCCACTAAATAAATTAATTAATTCTCTCTTTGGACTTCTTATTTTATTCTAACCCAAAAAATAAACTAGGCAACTTGAATGAATTAAAATCTATTTTATTTCAAGACCAATTCCTTATCCCAAACCTAATCAGGACTTATGGCTATTGCGAGAACCAAAAGACACATCGCCCTGGCTATATAATGACCAAAATATCCTTTCTATATAAATAGCTATATTTTACATTTTAAATATTTTCTAATACCACCATAAGGATATATTAATCCCAAGGACAATGTTACGGTTGTAAAATCTTTGACCTATAGGTGTTATAACAAATATACCCCTCTACATAACATCATACATTTAGAGAGGAAAACTATATTAACACCTCTCTAAATAATATCTACTATCCTTAGACCTCTAATCTAATAATCCATGACTTCCTAGAATATTTTCCCTTTCAAAGGGAGCTATCCTAGAGTAAACATCTAAGTCATGTGCCCCAAAGCCTTGGATTATTAGATTATTCAAATAATCACAAGGGAAGATATAGCATAGAAGCTATCTTGTACGAGTTCGTCTTAACTAACTATTTACATATACCCAACATATAAGTATATCAGTCATACGATAGAACTTTAACTATAGTATATCAAAGTATACGCTTCCAACTTCGCCAGACCACCAAACTATACTTAAGCCTTAGGGTATAAGTCCACGCTATAGCAGTAGTAGTCTTGATTTTTACTATTATAGTACTTTCAGAAACCATTACTATAGGTCTCATTCTATGTATTTGAAATATACTTATGTTATGAAGCGAAATGACTACTCACTAGCTAAAAGTAAGCCATTCACCACCTGAAATTCACAACGTAATAACATTATCATAATGAGATTCTCATTCTCATCATCTGGTTAAGAAGAACAGTTTATTTGTTAAGTAACCCAGGATATATACCTTACTGTAAAAGACCACCATTCACATGAATCACTTACTTAAATACAATGGGTCTTTTCTAGTGAAATCATGCATAAATTAAAAAGAGAAAACACAAAAAAATTCTGAAAATAAAATTTTTATTAATTTTATCAAAATTACAACAGAAATAGAGTCTTAGTAGTCATACATTTCAACAATCTCCCACTTACACTATAAGACTATGTAAACCTATAGGTGGCCACCCCTATGGCGTCTAAGTGCCTTCTAAAAACTTTCTCAGCCTAAAAGTTAGTGAATGGATCAGCTAGATTATCTTCGAGGTTATTTGTTCTACCACGATTTTTCATCTCTGAATAAATTCCTGAATCAAGTGGTACTTCCTCTCTATATACTTTCCCTTTTTGTGATTCCTTGATTCTTTAGATTTCAAGACTGCGCCTATGTTGTGCAATACAACACAATTAACTTATCCATCTGTGCCACGACTTCAAGTTCTATAAGGAACTTTTGGAGCTAAACTACTTCCTTGGATGCCATCAAAGCTGTCACATACTCAACTTCCATGGTTGAGTCAGCATACAAGATTGCTTAATACTTCTCTATAAATAGCTCCTCCAAACAAAGTGAAGACATATCCATTAGTAATTTTTCTCTCATCCTTATCCACCTGGAAGTCTATGTCTGTGTATCCTATAAGAACAAAGTTATTAACCCTATAAAGCAAATATAATCTCTCATTCCCTTAAGAATATGCTTTGCAGCTTGCCAATCAACTTTCTTGGGGTTTGACTGATATCTGTTGACTAAGCCTACAACAAAGTAGATATCTGGCCTAATATACAACATGGAGTACATAAGACTTCCCACAGCCGAAACATAGGGAATCTTACTCATCCTATTTTTTCTTCTTGAAACTTAGGACAGTCCTTTGAAGAAAAAGATAACTAATGTCTACAGGGGATAACTTAGGATAGTGCTTGAACTTGACCAATATCTTGTTAATATATGTAGCTTGAGATAAACCTAACATTCTCTACTTCCTATTTTTAAGAAGTTTAATGCCGAGAATATAACTGAGTTCTTCCAAGTCCTTCATATGGAATTGACTAAACATCCAGACCTTAGTAGATGACAATGTCCCTATATCATTCCTAATGAATAAAATGTCATCCACATATAATACAAGAAAAACTACATTCATGCCTTTCAATTTCCTGTACACGCATGGTTCATTTATTATTTTTTTTTTGAGTAAAACTATAAGATTTTACAGTCTCATCAAAATAAATGCTCCATGCTCTCGATGCTTGCTTAAGTCCATAAATAGATTTCTTAAGTTAACAAACTATATGTTCCTGGTCTTTAGTAATAAAGCTCTCTGGTTGGGACATATAGATGTCTTCGCTAAGATGGCCATTAAGGAAAGACATCTTGACATCTATTTACCATATCTCATAGTCATAATGACATGTGATAGCAAGAAGGATACATATGGATTTAAGCATGGCTAGTAAGGAAAAGGTTTCCTCATAGTCAATACCCTTTTTCTGAGTATACCCTTTCGCCATAAACCTAACATTGAAGGTTTCTACCTTCCCATCCGTACCTCTCTTCCTCCTATATACCCACTTACACCTAATGAGTTTTATCCCTTCAGGTGAAGCAATAAGATCTCAAACCTGATTGAAGTATGTAGACTTAATCTCAACTTTCATTACTTCATGCCAGAGGTTAGCATCGGCATCATCAATAGCTTCCTCGTATCTAATAGGATCTTGTTCCTGATAGTTGGAGACTAGGTAAAAAATCTCTCCAGTCCATCTTTTTGGAACCCTAGATGTCCTCCCACTACAAAGAAGCTCCCTTTGTACAGGTTCCTGGGTGCCTCTTCTTGTTCCACAATTGGGTCAGAAGAAGTTGATTCGAAAGATAACTTCTTCTCAAGTTCCTTCGTAGTTGAACCTTTCATTAATGTACTTTGATCATCTTTCAAGTATCTAATATTAGTTCGTACCAATAATTTCTACTCCTTTGGATGATAAAAGTAACCATCCTTTGTTTCTTTTAGATACTCAACAAGTATCATAATTCTAACCTTGGTCGTAGCTTATCTCTTTTTATCAGCACATAAGTTGGACGGTCTCATATCTTAAGATGATTCAGACTTGGCTTTTGCTTAGTCCACATCTCATAGGGTATCTTAGGTAGTGACTTGAAAGGCACCAAGTTCAAAATATATGTCTCTATTTCCAGGACATATCCCAAAAAAAAAAAAAACTAGAATAGTAGCATGAGATATCATGCATTGGACCATTTACATCAATGTCCTAATCCTTCTCCCAACTACTATGTTCTGCTAAGGTGTGCCTGGTGTAAAGAGCTATGATACTATCCCATAATTTACTATGTAATCCTTGAATTCACTAAGAAGGTACTCTCTACCATGATCCAATCATAAGGTTTTGATCAGTATACCTATTCGACGCTCCACTTCACTCTTAAACTCTTTGAACTTGCTATATGAGTCAAACTTATGTCTCATCGGGTAAATATATATCTACCTTCTACAATTATCTGTGAAAGTGATGAAGCACTCAAACCCTCCTCTTGCTGGTGTAGCCAATGGACCACACACATCAAAGTGAATAAGGCTTATTATCTACCTTTTGGGTAAAAGACCTTTTTGTCATCTTCTCTATAAGGCAGGATTCATACTGATGACAACTTTCTAATCTCAATGAGCCCAAAGGCCCATCATGGATTATCCTTTGATTCTTAGTTGAGTTAATGTAATCCAACCTTAGATGCCAAAGATATGAGTCATTGATATTGGTCTTTCTCTTCCTACTTAACGGTTCACTTTGAACGTTATTCAATTGATTGTTAATAAGATTTATGAAGAATAAGTTTTCTTACATATGCCCAATACACAATACTTCTCCATTTATATTAATAGTAATATCAGAATAGAAAGAAACAAAATAACTATGATTTATCAGTCTTACAACTAATATCAAATTCTGTCTGAAACCAGGTACATACAATATATCCTTCAAAATAACTATTCTATTACAATCAAAATTAAGTTCCAACTCTCTCACTGCTTAGGCCCATACTTGTGCTCCAATTCCTACACAGAGTCCATGTTCATACTTCTAGAGTCTTTTTATCTTCCTAAACCCCTGCAAGGAATTACAAATATGATCAGTAGTTCCAAAATCAACAATCCAAGTAGAAGTTGATCCAACCATTGATATAGACTCTAGAGAGTAAACATTACTTGTATGGTTTTTCTTAGCCTGAAGATCTGGACACTTCTTTTTCCAGTGTCCCTTTTTACCATATTTAAAGCATTTGCCCTTAGGTTTGTTGGGCTAGGACTTGGGATGGACCACTGCATTTCTCTTCTTTTCTTTGAACTTCCTAGCTTAGGCCTAGTTCTAGAAGAAGATGCCTTAGCAATTAAGGCCTTGGATTGTGGCTTCATAACCTTCTCTGCCACTCAGAGATCCTTCATTAACTCTGTTAAACTTATGTTTAACTTGTTCGTGTTGTAATTCAACTTGAACTGAGTAAAAGAGCCCAGCAAAGATTCATGAACCATATCTACTTATTTCTCGGGGTTAATCACAACCCCCAAGACTTCTGCTTTCTCAAAAGCAGCAATCATTTTTAGCATATACTTTCTAACTGATGCTTCATCAACTATCTTGGTGTTTATGATCGTTCTAAGAGCCTCCTGCCATGCGGGCCGGCTCTTATCAGTGGACATAATGGCCAGTGATGTGATAATATCGTAAGCAGTGGCCATGTACTCGTGTTTAGACTGGAGCACATTAGACATTGAGGCTAACATGTAACAACGAGCTATCTCATCAGCTTCTTCCATGCCTTTTCAGCCTCACACTCCTCCTTGGTGGAACCCTCCCTGATAACCTGAAAGGTTTCGTATAGGAAATACTTATACTCTTCCACAGTAAGTATTATGCCTAAGTTCTTTTGCCAGTTTATATAATTTGAATCCGGTAGCTTATTTTCTCAAAGAATAATGACCAAAGGACTAAAAAAACCTCCACTGACCATTTCTAAAAATTAAAAAATAAAAGAAAATTCTCTATTTGTGAAAAATAAATAATTTGTACACTTTATCCTCATATTAAAAACTGATAATAGCTAACTCCATCACTATTATCCTTAATATGATCAACTTTGGCACTTAGGAGAACTGATAAAGCTTCTTGGGAAGATTAACACTTTCCTATGTTAAGTATGTTGACCACAACAAATCGACTACCCTTCTAGGTAATGATCTAGAAGATAACTCCATCGAGGGGATGGCTATTTCTTCTCATTTTCTATGGACAATACTTGCATTATGACTTCCAAAGTAGGTTGGCCGATCATAGTGCATGTCCCGAGAATTAATTATGTCTATCCATTAAATCTAGATCCTTGTAGAATCCCATTCTATATAAGTTCACTCCTAAGGTGACACAAGGGGAACTACGATCTTTAATGAGAACCGTGATGGAAGCTATGGGACCGTTGGAACCGCTCTCCCACTTAGTCTTTTAAAACAAGGGGGTTTTTTTTCCAGAAAAATCCTTTTGAAAATATCCCATTAAGTATCCCTCAATTCTTGTAAAATGTCTAAATCCATAAATCTCTACGTTAAGGTAAAATCCATTAAGAGATTTTCTATGGATTAACTTTACCTTGTTAAGAACTTAATGATTTCAAAAATTTCCTTTTAAAACTTCCTAGAGATTTTGTTCTCAACTTTTATTTGACAAAAATAATTTTTTTAAAAAAATAAATTAAAATAGTTTATCTTTTCAACTTACAAAAATACCTAAATCCAAAATATTCTCTATGTTAAGGATAAAATCCTTTGATAGAATAACAAAGGATAAATTGTTGCTTCAAGCAAAAAATAAACATTTAATTAATTAGAGAAAATGTTTTTCTTTGTCAAAAATTCCCAAGACTTTAGTCTTGAGAAAATGTGCACATAGGTTCACGTAATAGAAACCAGCATGCTTGAAAACTATAAACTATTTTCATGCTTTTCTATTTATTAACCTAAATGTCCACATAATAGAATTAAACACTTTAATTATTTAATAATCTTGTTTAAACCTAAATCCCTTACTATTATTTTTCATGCAAAATATTCCAAGAATATTAACTATGCAAAAATAATAACTTTGCCTGGTATAGGACCTAAAACAAAAAAGAAAATTGCAAAAAAATTACAGGGAAAATAATTAAAATTTTCCATGGTCTTCATATATTCGCCGCACTAGATTACAGCTCCTCAACTAGGTTGACTCGTTCGTGCCTAACCAGCACTTGAACCGACCTGGCCTGTTGTAAGCTGCATCCAGCTTTAGAGCAAACCGTGTCTGGCTTCACCTAAGCCCGCTGCGGTTTAGGGTATTTTCTACTCTAAAGCCGCAACCAACATTGTTGAATCTCGGCCCAGCTTTTCTCCATTTTTCCTACAGTTTCCTCCGATCTTCTTCATTTTTCCTTTCCCGATGATTCCCCAAGCACCGTTATATTTCCAAAAACATAACATAAGGAAAAATAAACTATAAAACCCAATCACCTATGCCCAAAATTACGAGCATACATGAATCATCTATGAAAACAATTAACTTACAGTGTTCCTATGTCTCGACGGTGAGACTTACAAAGAACTCTATCCCATACTAGAAACACGAAGGATTACAGAAAGCATTCAAAATCAATTCTTTCTGGTTTTAATTCACCTAGGCATGCTCCTAAGCCATTAAAACGCTGGCTCTGATACCACTTGAAGGTGGATCTCGGCACTGAGAGCATACAGAAACAACGAAAAATTGCAAAAAGTAACAATAGAAGCTTTCAAAATTATACTTCTATGATTTCATTTGTCTGGTTACTTAGGTTGTGTCAAGCCTGGTTGTATAGGTATGGGCTCACTTGTGGATGTCTCGGGTTCTTGTCCAGCAAGTCTCCAGCTTCTTCTTATTCACACAATACCTTTCAGCCTTTCAGAATATGAACGACGCCTGAAGCCCGGTGAAAAGCTAATTGAGAGAAATAATTAGCCTTTGCAATTCTCTTGGCAATCTGTTAAAAAGCAGTACCAAGAGGTTTAATTCTCTAGTTCTGTGTCTCCTAGAAGAACCGACACACAGAGAAAAGTTTAAAGATAATGATAGATGTAAGAAGAGGCTCGACACTCAGTTCTATTAACTTTTCAATCTTATCAACCATATCAGAACCCCGATAGGCTTAAAGTATTCAAGATAGTATCAAACTCTATCATCTAATATCCTATCTAGCTATCATCTAGGAGTTCAAACAATTGAACTAGACTCGTATATCTCAACCAATTGCCAAACCAGTTAGCCCTAAGCTAAACAGGTTCGAGCCTAGCCTGTTGGACCCTAGTCTAAGCTATTAGGACAAATTAATTATTTAAACTAGGATCAATCAAATAGCCCAATAAATAATTGATTATACAACCCAAATAAACTAGTCCAATACTATAGTCTATTATAGTTTAGGCCCAGATTAATTTTAATTATTCATTCTTATCTCAAGCCCTAAACAATTAATTAACCCACTAAATTAATTAATTAATTTTATCTTTGGACCTTTTATTTTATACTAACCCAAAAAACAAACTAAGCTACTTGAATAAAATAAATTCTATTTTATTTCAAGACCAATTCCTTATCCCAAACCTAATAAGGACTTATGGGCTATTGCGAGAACCAAAAGACACAGTACCCTGGCTAATAAAATGATCAAAACATCCCTACTATATAAATAGATGTATTTTGTATTTTAAATATTTTTTAATATTACTATAAGGAAATATTGACCATAAGGACATTGCCACGTTAGCAAAGTCTTTGACCTACAGGTGTTATGACAAATATCCCTCTACATAATGCCATACATTTAAAGAGGAAAAATATAGTAACATCTCTCTAAATAATATCTACCATCCTTAAACTTCTAATTCAATGATCCATGACTTCCTATAATGATTATATTTTCCAAAAGAGCTACCCTAAAGTAAACATTCAAGTCATGTTCCCTAGAGCCCTACATTATTAGATCATTCGAATAGTCACAAAAGGCGATATATTGTGGAAGCTATCTAGTACGAGTCTATCTTAACTAACTAGTTATATAAACCCAATATACAAGTATATCGGTCCTACAATAGAACCTTAACTATAGTATATCAAAGTATACGCTTCCAGCTTAGCCAGACCACCAATCTATACTCAAATGGTAGACTATAAGTCCATATTGTAGTAGTAGTAGTCTGGATTTCTACCATTATAGTACTTTTAGAAACCACTACTACAGGTCCAGTTCTACACATTCAAAATATGCTTATGTTATAAAGCGAAAGGACTACTCACTAGCTAAAAGTAAGCCATTCCCCGCCTGAAATTCACAACATAATAACCTTATCATAATGAGATTCTTATTCTCATTATCCGGTTAAGAATAACAGTTTATTTGTTAAGTAACCCGTGATACATACCTTACTGTGAAAGACCACCATTCATATGGATTACTTAAACATAATGGGTCTTGTCCAATAAAATTGTGCACAAATTAAAAGAGAAAATACAAATAATTTGTGAGAATAAAACTTTTATTAATTTTATCTAAATTACATTGAAAATACAGTCTTAGTGGGCATACATTCCAACTCTTAACCTTCATGGATCTTCTAACAAATCTATCTATAACAATAATACTAAGAGATTAAAATCTAACGATTTAAAGCAACTATTTTTGGCATTATCGTTTGGGCCATATAAATGAGAAACGCATAACAAAGATTTATAATGATGGGCTTCTTGATTTGTTTGATTTAGAATCATACAAAAGGTGTGATGCTTGTATGTTGGGTAAAATAACTAAGGCACCTTTTATGGCACAAAATAAAAGTTCCACTGATTTATTATGTGTAATACATATTAATGTATATGGACCAATGGATACAAATGCTAGAGGAGGATTTCAGTACTTTATTACATTTACAAATGATTTCAGCACATATGGATACCTATATCTGACGAAATATAAATCTGAATCGTTCTAAAAATTTAAAGAATTTCAAAATGAAGTACAAAATTTTCTTGGCCAAAGTATCAAAACACTTTGATCAGATTGAGATGGTGAATACTTGGGTCAAGAGTTTAACAAGCGTCTTAAGAATTGTGGAATAATCTCCCGATTAACTCCACCAAGAACATTTTCAATGAAATTGTGTATCTGAACGAAGAAATCAGACTTTATTAGATATGGTTCGATTCATGATGAGTCAAATAGATCTTCCAATCTCTTTTTAGGGTTATGCCCTAGAGACTGCCGCGTTTATACTAAATCGGGTTCTATCTAAAGTGGTTTAAAAGACGCCATATGAGATATAGACTGGGAGACGACCTAGTTTGTCATTTCTTAAGATTTAGGGTTGCGAAACTTATGTAAAGCGTTCATTATTTGATAAACTAACACCCAAATCCTTTAAATGCATTTTTTTTTTTTTAGTATCCTAAGGAAACTAAAGGATGCCAATTTTATCTCTCAAAAGAAAATAGAGTAATTGTTGCTCAAAATGAATTTTTTCGAGAAAAGGAGTTTATTTTCTAAAGAATCAGTGAGAGCAAAATGCATCTTGATGAGATTCGAGAACAACAATTAGTATTTGAATCGAAAAATGAACCTCAATTAGATAGCTCACAAGTCTAAGGTGAGCTTACTTCTACAGAATAATGACCTTAAAGATCTGATTGGGTTCATCAACCATCTGAGAGATATGGATTTCTCATAACTAACGATCACAATGTGGAGCTTATGGTTAATGATGAGCCCACTTCTTGTCAAGAATCCATTAAGAGTTCTAACTTTGAAAAATGGCTAGAAGCCATGAAGTCTGATATGCAATCCATGTATGATAACCAAGGCTACACTTTGGTTAATCCACTTGAAGGTTCAAAAACCATTGGGTGTAAATAGTTTTTTCAAAAAGAAAATAGACATAGAAGGAAATGTGCATACTTACAAAGCATAACTAGTTGCAAAAGGTTATAGACAAATCCATGGTATAGATTATGATAAAACTTTTTCACTAGTTGTAATGCTTAAATCTATTAAAATTCTTTCTGCCATAGAAATATATTATGATTATGAGATTTAACAAATGAATGTCAAAACTGTGTTCCTTAATGGAAATTTACTTGAGGATGTGTACATGACACAACCTGAAGGTTTTGTTGATTCTTTGAATTCTAATAAAATGTGCAAGTTTCAACGATCCATTTATGGATTAAAGCAAGCATCTCGAACCTGTAATCTTTATTTTGATAAAGCAATTAAAGAATTTGACTTTTTCAAAAATGAAGATGAGACTTGTATTTATAAGAAACCTAGTGGGAATGCAATAGTTTTTTTTTATATTGTATGTTGATGACATCTTCCTCATTAGAAATGATATCCTAACTTTACGAAGTGTAAATACATGGCTGGGAAATTGTTTCTTAATGGAATACTTAAGCAAAACTTAATATATTTTAGATGTAAGGATCTATAAAGATAGATCTAGAAAGCTAATTGGCCTAAGTCAAAGTGCATACGTTGACAAAGTACTAAAAATTTTCAATATACAAGACTCTAAGAAAGGATTATTGCTAATGTCATATAGCATTAAGCTCAGCAAAACTTAGAGTCCTTTCACAAAGGATGAAGAAAAGCACATGAATAAGATACCGTACGCTTCTACTGTAGGATCTATCATGTAATGCCACGTTATGTACTCGACCTGATGTCTCATATACATTAAGCATGACGAGCAGGTTCCAATCAAATCTTGAATAGCCGTATTGGATTGCTGTTAAAAACAGACTAAAGTAATTAAGAAGAACTAAATATATGTTCATAGTTTATGGAAGACAAGAAGGCGAGTTAGTTGTAAATAGTTACATTGGTGCTAGTTCTCAGTCTGACATAGATGATTACAGATTACAATTAAGTTTTCTAGGTGTTGTAAACTAAAAAAGTTCAAAGCATGACACTGTTGCTGATTCTACTATAGAAGTTGAGTACGTAACACCCCAACCACTACTAAAAAAGCAGTTTGGATCAAAAAGTTCATTACAGAACTAGATGTAGTTCCTAATATTATGAACCTAGTGGATCTTTATTGCGACAATAATAGAGCCATTGTACAAGCTAACGAAGCAAGATCACATTAGCGATCCAAACACATATTTAGATATTTTTACCTCATTTGAGAAATTGTTGATAGAGAAGATATAAAAGTATGTAAGGTATCAACTGATGACAATGTTGCAGATTCAAAGATAAAGCCTCTCCCATCATCTAAGCATGGTAGTCATACTAGATCAATAGGATTACGGTTTATTTCAAATTGGTCTTGGTGCAAGTGGGAGATTGTTGGGGATACACCCTAAACAATTTGTAATTATACTATTGTCATTATGTATTTTGTAATAATATGAGGCATTTCTTTCCATAAATAGTGCATTTCGATTTATAGTCATCAAATACGTGACTTGATAGTAAAACCCTGTAACAAATAGAATAGCTATTCTTAAATTTTTTTCCTAATCGATTATTATTGGTAAAACAGTAATAAATTAAGATTAGTATGTTTATGACTTGATGGCTATCTTTTACTAGTCATGGATATATGAGATATCAAGTTAAAACATAAATAGATGTTAAAAAACATTGTATTTAACATAACTCACTGTGAAAGTACTTCAGGGGACATGTCATAAGTACTTTCTAGCAATAATGATATTAGAAGTCCTTTGACCAAAATTCATCATAGCTTCATACTTGATAAATTTTATATATTGACGTTATCTAAAATTGTCTTTAACCAAATAATAAAATTAAACTACTATTGGTATAGAATAAAACAAGGTGAGGAATGTGATTAATAATGAAGGAATTTATCCCTCTCATTCTTGGGAGAGATGTTCATAGGCCCCTTGATGAGTTAAACTGTTAAAATACATAGTCGTGCTCAAATATATCAATTTGAAATATTAATATCATTTGTTTGAACAATCTAATATGAGATTAAGAAATAGTTGATTAAGCTTAATAAGGATGATGTGCTTCATACCTTATGGTTAATTAGGATATCGTGTGACAAAATGACTAAATATTAAATTATGGTTTGCTTAAAAAAATTATTGATCTTCATTTAACCTAGGTAGTTATAATGTTCTACTAGAAACTTTTTATAACTTGTGGGCCATGTAACTGTGATTTAGGCACACTGCCAGTTTTGAATAAACATATAGGGTCACACATTAAGCGAACGAATTAGGTTATTTTTCTAGTGACTAGGTATGATGTATTTGAAAATGTGTCTAGGTTTGTCGAATCTAAAAAATATGTCCAAATTTAATATATCTGCAAAGATGTCTAGGTTTGTTGCATCTAGGAAGACGTCCACATTCATTGTATCTGAAAAGGTGTTCAAATTCAATGTATCTGGAGGATGTCCAGATTCATAGAATCTGGCTTGGTAAATTGATTAGTAATTTATCAAGATAACTTGAGAAACTTATCTTATCATTTTCAAATTTTATTTGATATTGGAATAAGATATGATAAGATCTCCTGACATGTTGACTCACAAAAGATCGTGTGGTTTTATAAGATTGAAACCCTAGTCCTCCAGTAGAGAATATACAACTTTGTCTTTTTCAGAAAAAAAATACCCTAGAAATAAAAACCTCGTAGAAACCCTAGGCGTTAGCACTCCTAGTTCCATGGAGTCGTTCGCTGTGTGAACTAGTAGAGGACGTTTGCGCATTGTAGCATTGGTGATTGCCCATTGTGCACATACACCTGGATAATCTGAAGGCAAAAGTCGTACTTCTAGCAACATAGAAGTAATTCTGAAACACCCCTAGTCGATCTAATCGTTTAGTCTAGGTCCTAGGAAGGGATTCGTGGATGTTTTTTGCATTTAGGAGTCCACGAATCCCAGCACTCACACACACCATGCTTTACCTTTTTTCTCATTCTCCTTAGTTTCTCTTGTGCACGACTAAGGTACCTCCTAATCCAAAGATTAAATGACTTCTTTAGTTTGAATTCAAATCCCCAAGAAGTTTTCCTAAATTAGCTCCCAAAAACTCTCTCATAGTTAACACCCTTATCCGCTACATCAAACACCAACTTTTCTTCCCTGTTCACCAGGAATCCAAGTACACATATTTCTATCTTCTCAGTTGCCATTGTTATCTTATTCTTCTCATAGAAATTGAGCAAAGCCACACTAGCTCACACCATTCTTCACTCCTTAAATTCAGCCCCATTCATCTCTACTCAAATTCTTTTAAATTTAAAAGCATAAGACTACCCTTAGAACTATCTTCTTTTTCTGGCTCTTTCTGATCATCCTGACTTCTCTTCTATGCAATTGAGACCCCATTTCTCTTCTTCTTCCTTTCTTTCTTCTTCTCATGTTCTCCTTCACCAACACATACCACTTCCATCCAATATTACAGCCTCTTTTCCTCTGACCAAACTCTTTTGAATTTGAAATTCAAAGAGCCTAAACAAACTCCTAAAGTCTCTCCAAACCCCATCCTATATAGAACACAGGATATACACCCTCTTCTAATCCTCTCATTCACTCAAAGTCTCACCAACACAATCAAAACACTCTCAGTCACTCTATCATCTTCTTCTCTTCATCAACTCTGGAGGACCAAAGCATCTTATTACTCTCTGACTTTCTATCTTCTTTCAAGAAATAAAGCATATGCATATACAATTGTTTTCCCTATTTGAACTATCTTTTCTAGAACACAAGAACATATACACACTTTAACATCAACACATGGTAAATGAAACTTCTTTATTCTCTACTTCATCTATTCATCACTCTCTTAACAAGAGAGATTAATTCCTCTATATTTCTCTTCAACCTTCTTTTCTTCTTTTCTTCTAACCAAGACTAATATCTTATCTCACCTTTTTTCCCATGGGCATGAATCACCATCAAGAAATCCAAAGCTATAATCTTTCTATAGCACATCAAACTCTGGGTAGCAAATAAGTTTGTCCAAAATTTTAAATCTACTTTGTTGTTAATTTTAAGAACTCACGGTTGAGTAGAACAATATGTATAGTTATTAGTGGTGTATATGTGGTATTGGAATGATCTATAAAAGTATTATTAGAGTTGTGCTCTAAAGCCAATCATTTGTACAATGTATTTTGAATATTCAATAATAAAAAGTGTTCTTTATCTTTCAGTTTAATTAATCATTTCATGTATATGTGTATAAAAATGTTAGATAAAGTCTCAAGCACATAATATAGTATTAAGAAAATTATGATAGAGATCATAATGTGAGATTTTAACTACACTATGTATTACTTGTTCTTAAATTATCCCTAGTCATAGTATTAATGAGAAAAATATTATAAGCACAAAGACTAGTATGTATTGTTCTTCTTGGCTTGATCAAGCGGTGGTACTCATAACTATGAGTATTGTAATTCTCAAAGTTAATACATGGATGCTTGTTAATTGAACAAATTAATTGGATGACTTAGCTATGAGATAATCATATGGATAACTATTTAGTGCCAATGATAAAATCTCATTATAATAGATGTGTAAGTATCCTTAGACTTGAAATCTCTAAGGTACTTTATTTACTAAGCCTTGTACTTTAAGTCTAACAATTGGAGTCTCATCTAGGGCTGCCTATAGGATAGATATTGGATACAACGTAAAGTAAACGAAAGTAGTTGAGAGGGTCAATCAAGGATTTATTACTCTTAATAGTATTGGTATATATCTCACGGCCACTTGTATGGAATCATTACTTGAGAAGTCCTTAGCTAAGATGACTATGTGTTAGAAATACTTCTAAATTGATACACATGTTAAGTAATGGATTCTACATCAAGTACTAATAAATTCAAACTATAATTAATTATATTCTAGTAGGAGTTGGCACTACTTTTATACTTTAAACCAAATGAGATATGGTAAATGAAATGAGTTTATTATACTAAAAATTTGCTATTGAAAGTTTTATATTAAGCTACATGACTTTCTGGACTTTTGTGTGGTCATAATGCATTACTAGATGCCACTCTTAATCTGCTAAATATGGATTTATTAATTAATAAATTAATTCTAATTGTAAAAGAATTATTAATTCTATTATGATAGAATTAATTCATATTAGCTACCAATTGACAAGAAAACCTAATAGGTCATGCACAATAAAGAAATTATTACTTAATATATTATATAATAATATTATGGGGTTAATTTGTGAGAAGAAATAATTATTCAGGAGAATTATAAAGTAGTTATAATTCTTGTGGTTGAACTGTAATTAGTAAACCTTATGGGTTTGATTACAATTAAAGAATCCCAAGCCCATGAATAATAAGTCTTCTTTTAGTTCCTAAAACGTTTAGGAAATAATAGAAAAGGAGGCTTTGTTATTTTGTTTCCAAAAGGGCTTAGGAAACAGCTAAAAACATGTTTTAGTGATTGATGTTTCCAAAAGGTGGTTCACATATATGTTTATATATATGAACACAGCTGAAGCTGGAAAGGGGTTACAACATGCCAAGAATAAAGGCTTCATTTCTCTTTTGTTCTTCTCTGCAAAATTAATCCCATAGCCGCCAAAATAAAAACCAATTAGCATACGTTTTTGGTGCCTAGCTTGAGTACCATTCTTCATGTGGACCAATATTAGAGAAATTCCTACTCTTAAAATTTGGTGGTTCGTATTTGAGGAAATTAACGGAAGGGTTTCTCGTTCATGAAGGAAGAAAATTTTAAAAGCTACGTTTTCAAAGTGATAATATTTCCTTCCCTCTCCTAACCCATTAAATTATATGCAAGTGATCCTGTTGCATGGATTTTGTTTTAATTTTCACTGCGCACTAATTGCTATTGCATGATCAAAATCCAACAATGTTATTAGAGCCATCTTGTATGTATTTTTTGAGTTTATTATCGGTTTTAAAATTGTTTCATAAATATTCTGAATTTCAAAATTATTTTAAAATTAAATTTGGGTTCGCGAAATTGTAGCACGAGTGTTTTGATTTCTAGAAAATAGATCTGAGTGGGTTTTGGTTGAACAAATTGTTTGTTCAACAAAGAAAATTGTTTTTTTCCCTTTTCATAATCTAAAGGCGCAAGGAAATTGTTTCCTAAAGAACAATAAAATTGCTGCGCTTTTGTTTTAAACAAAATTGTTGGATTTTGTTTTAGGAAATTGTTGCCTAAAATTCTAAAGAAAAGAAAAGGAAATTGTGGTTTTTGTTCCTAGAAATTGTTTCAAGGAAATTGTAAAAAAATTAAAAGAAACTGCCAGAAAATTGTTTCTGGCAGAGAGAAAAAAAATGAATAGAGGTTTCCATTTTGAAATCTAAAAATTGTTTCTAGAAATCAAGTTTATGGAGATGGACACCAAGTGGTATGAGCTTAGATGCACCAAATTTTGGAAGCTAGACTCAAGAACAAAGACCCAAGAATTGGTTACCCAATTCTGTGCCAAAATGCCTATAAAATAAGAACTCTAGGTGAATAAATAACTAGAACCCAAATTCTAATAGGATTTAGCCGACTATTTTAATACTTAAACACCCTTAAATCTACAAAGAATTCAAGAACAAATGGGACGGAGAAAAGTAGGCACCCTTCTAGGTTTCCCAACAAGAACACTAGTTAAGAATAAATCCACCTAATACCCAAGATAAAGAAACAAATTGGATTAACCGAAGAATTCTAGAGACTCTAAATAAAAGTGGGTCTAATTCTTTTACTTGGTCTTAAAATGAAGAACTAAGGAGAAACTCTCCTCTCAAGAGTTCAATATTCTATTCAATCTTTGAAATCTGAATTCTGAATTCTAAAAAACTATTACAAAAGAGGCTACAATGGGGTATTTATAGGCCCCAAGTTGCCCTAACTAATTAGTAGACAAAGCATAAAAATTAAATAGCCTTAATATAAGTTTTTAGGCCCTATTACATGTCCTAAAATAAGTAAAAACATAATAAAAGACATGGGATCAAAATAAAAATGTAAAAAGCTGAAACAAGACAAAATAAAAAAATTTCAGAGGCCGGCACCGGGTTAGGGTACAGGCACCCAGCGCCGGGCCGGTTCTACCCAAAACAGAATTGGGCCGACTTTTAGCTACCGTCGGGTCCAAAATTCTCACTCGGCGTCAGGTAGGCTCTGTTCACCCTCCATTGTTTTGTTGCACTCCAAAACTTGCTCCTTGGACCTGCATTCTATTTCTTTGTATTTTCTTGATCCTCCAAATGAAATGTTATCTTGTGCTCTTATTGATACTTATTTGGTGTTCAATCCATGTTTAGAGATTGGCTTGATCCTCCACATGGATTGTTGCTTGTGTTGTGCATCCTTTGGTCCTTCCTTTACTCTCCATTTCTTCACAATCTTCTTAGACTTGGGTTTTCTAAATTTGTTGCCTTGAAAATTCTCTTAAATCCTCTTGAATATTGTTCTTACCCATAGAATCATGAAATGTGATTTTGTCCTTCTTTTCCCTTCTTAAAAATGGTCTTGATGCCTAATTTGATTCCTATCATTTTTCCTTTCCTGATGTTGATTCGTCTTCGAATCCAAACCTACATTACAATTTAAACAAGACATTTTGTGTGAAGGTAAAACATTTGGCTTTAAGTCCTCAACAACACCCTTGTTTTCTCCCTTCTCAACCTAAGCCCTCAACCTCATTTTTTCTCCACTTATTTTCTTTTTCTCAACCTCTTGTTTGGCTCTCGTTTACTTTGTGTTTGCCTCTCTCCACATTACTTTGTGTTTGCCTCTCTCCATGCTCTTTTACTCTCCTCTCTTCCCCTGTTACCTCAAACTTTTCCATCTCATCCCCCTTCTCATTTAGCTCTCTCTCTTTTCTTCCCTCTTCTTTTCTTACACTCTTCTTTTCTTCCTTTTTCTCTTTCATTTTTTTTTCCTTCTCCGTTATAAGGTTTTGATCTTTTGTAACCTCTCTAGGGGACATTAGGAGAAAGGTAAACTTCTTTCCTTCTTTGCTCAATGCATAAGTGTTTCTTCTACCATTATGCATTACATCTCCATCAAACATCCAAGGCCGTCCCAACAACTCTCCAACATGCATGGGCTTCACATCACAAAGTACCTCATCTTCATAATTCCCCATGCCAAATGTAACCTTGGCTTGTTTGTTTACCTTCACCTCACCACAATCATTGACCCATTGAAGCTTATATGGCTTAGGATGCTTCATGGTCTCTATATCTATCTCATCCACCAATGTAGTACTTATCACATTTGCACAACTTTTACAATCTATTATTATACTACATGGCCTTTGGTTAATTTTACATCTTAAGTAAAAAATATTTTCCTTATGGTAATCATTCATATACTCAACAACATAAGTACCCAAGACTCTACTGGCAACACCAATTAATGAATTTCTTTGCTCAGCTATATTTTTCCTTTCACCATCTACTCCCTCTTTTAGATTTATGGCCTCTTTAGAAAATGGTGTTGGTGTTTCACTTTTCACAACCTTACATTGTCCCTCTTTCTTTTATTGATATGAGCTCTCTCCCAATTCATAGTTACTTGAAGCATTTTTAGAACCTTCATCTTTAGTAGATATTTGCTCCTCATCAACCTCATGATTATAATGCTCAACTCTTTCTTTGTCATCTCCATGTTGGCTCTCCATCTCTTGTGTTAAGTGACTTACCTCTTTTTCCTCATGCTCCTTCCTCAACTCAATCTTTTTATCCAATTGGCTACATTGCAAACTAAAGGACTTCCATCAACAAGTAGGTGAAGTGTGTTCATAGCTGGAATAATACTCACAAGAGCTCACTTCACTTCTTTGCAACTTATCCCTACTCCTTTGACTTTTCCTTCTTGGACAACCACATATGTCATAGCTGTAATCCCAACAAGTAGAACAAGCATAATCTTGCTTTCTTCTCAAACCATTCTTGGAATAATCTTGTGATGCACTCATTTTCCTTGGCTTGGATCTTTTTGGACATTCATAGGAAGTGTGTGTATAGCTCGGACAAGTATAGAACCTATACTTCCTTTCTTTTTGCATACCACTCTATGTCCTTTGCAACCAACTCCTTGAATATTTTTGTGGTCCTTTATCATATTCTTCCAAATACCCCATACTCTCATAGTCATCATCTTCATATCTCCAATCATACTCATCATTCCTACCATAATTACTTCTAGATGAACAAGGCTTTTCATAACAATCATATTCTCCACTTTCGTTCCAACTAGCTATAGTGAACTTTGCTTTCAAGAGAAGTATCCACAAAATTTAAGTAGAAAACACAAAAGGAATTTCTCACTTCACTCCCTTATGTGTTTATACTCTTCTCTCGTGTATACTCTCTTTTGAATTTTATCCAAAATGAGCTCATCCTCTTGCCTTTTCCACACTCTCAATTCCACACTCAAGTTCTTCTCGAAGTCTCCCTAATCCAAAGGATTTAGTTCCACTAGTTGAAGCCAACTAAATTCCAAGGGTTCAAGAAAAATGAAGTTCCTAAGAAGAAATAGGCTATCACTAGATGGATAACAAGAATGAGACCCAATCAATCAAGAATTTCAAGTAATGAGTTGTCACACAAACTCCAGAATTTCTCATGAAGATGTGTAGTAACAATACTAGTTAAGTACCACATGGATTCAAATAAATGAGGATACTAAGGAATAGGACTCAAGATTGGCAATATTCAATGCAATCCTAAGTATCTCAAGAAGATGTCAATCTAAATATTTAACCCAGTAAAAAAAAAAGTATATCAATTAAGTTCAATGGAAGTGATAAATGTACGCTAAGAACCCTTACAAGACTTCGTAAAGATACTTAAGCATTTCATCAAACACTTGGTAGGCAACTAGTTCAAATGAGGATTTTCAAATGTTAGGATGCTATCACAAATCTCAAGAGTTCAATTTGATGATCAATCAACTCACTCAAAACAATTATCACACAAGGAGTTCAATAGCCTAAAAAGTTGAATTGAAATAAACTAAGATGCGCCAATTTGATTTTCCAAGCTAATAGACAATTGACAAGAAAATTTGCTACCAGCAATTAGTTTAATTCCACAAAAATCAAGTTAACAAGCAAGAAAATCTATAGGAATTCAACAAACAAAGCTTTGGTTGTCATAGAAGCACATTCCTAAATCATAAGACCGCACATCAAGCACTTGATGTACAATCTCGTAACTAAAGGTATTTTAAAATTTTCAAGCATATAACCATTCCAATACTCAAAATTCACAAGAAAATTTTATTTCCATTGATAGATATAACATCAAAGAGCAATTTTACAACAAATAGAAGCCCAAAATCAGAATTTAATAGCTCACAAAATTAGCTTAAGGTTGAGTTACGGGATTCCTTCTATACTCAGCAATTTGCATCAAATCAATCCAAATAACTACAAGTTCTCAGCAATTTAAGACCTCAAATAGCTACCCAATCATTAACCAAACATGTAGGCTGAATTTCACAATATACCCATGGCACAATTTGAAGTTCTTGACATTCAAAAATAATAAGAAAAATAGTTACGGGATTAAGAAATTGCAGAAAAAATTTTCCACTTGTTTGATCTCAAAATCCACAAATATTCATGCCAAATGATTCCTCAAACATCATGCTAACATATAAGATCAATTTAACATCAAGTTCAAGGCATAATTTTAAGTTTTAAGAATTCAAAAATAACACCCAAAGAAGTGATAAAAATCTGAAAATTTTCACAAATACTTGAAGAGATTATACCTTTACCTAAACAAAGTTCTGTTAATAAGAATCAATATAACCTTGCTCTAATACCAATTTCATACGAGCTTAGAAGCACCAAATTTTGGAAGCTAGACTCAAGAACAAAGACCCAAGAATTGGTCACCCAATTCTATACCAAAATGCATATAAAGTAAGAACCCTAGGTGAATGAATAACTAGAATCCAAATTCTAATAGGATTTCGCCACCTACTTTAATACACAAACACCTTTGAATCTATAAAGAATTCAAGAACAAATGGGATAGGAAAAAGTAGGTACCCTTCTTGGTTTCCCAACAAGAACACTAGGTAAGAATAAATCTACCCAATACCCAAGATGAAGAAATAAGTTGGATTAACCCAAGAATTTTAGAGACTCTAAATAAAGGTAGGTCTAATTCCTTTGCTTGGTCTTGAAAAGAAGAATTAAGGAGGAATTCTCCTCTCCAAGAGTTCAACACTCTATTCAATCTATAAAATCTGAAATATGAATTCTGAAAAACTATTACAAAAGAGGCTATAATGGGCTATTTATAGGTCCCAAGTTGCCATAACTAATTAGTAGACAAAGCATAGAAATTAGATGGCATTAATACACGTTTTTAGGTCCTATTACATGTCTTAAAAAAAGTAAAAATATAATAAAAGTCGTGGGGATCAAAATAAAAATATAAAAAGCTAAAACAAGGAAAAATAAGAAAGTTTCGGGATGGACTCGATTTGGACCGGCGCTAGGTCCAGGTACACGCACCCGACGCCGGGCCGGCTTTGTCCAAAACAGAATTGGGCCGACTTTTGGCTCGTACGGGGTCCAAAATTCTTTCCCGGAGCTGGGTAGGCTCTGTTCATCCTCTATTGTTTTGTTACACTCCAAAACATTCTCCTTGGACCTTCATTCCATTTCTCTGTATTTCCTTGATCCTCTAAATAAATTTTGGTCATCTTGAGCTCTTATTGATATTTCTTTGGCCTTCAATCCTTGTTCAAAGATTGGCTTGATCCTCCACATAGATTGTTGCTTGTGTTGTGTGTCCTTTGGCCCTTCCTTGACTATCCATTTCTTCACAATCTTCTTAGACTTGGGTTTGCTAAATTTGTTACCTTGAAAATTCTCTTGAATCTTCTTAAATATTATTCTTACCCATGGAATCATGAAGTGTGATTTTGTCCTTCTTCCCCCTTCTTGAACATGGCCTTCATGCTTAATTTGATTCCTATCACCAAGACAAAGCCAGAAGATGCTAATACATTCTTCTTAAAACATGCTTGAACACATATGTTTGACCAAAATTAATTTCCTGCTTGGCTAAAAAAAAATTAATCTAGAAAAGTTCATAATCAAGCCATGTAATTGAGTCTATTATGATATTATCAATGTGTTGATGATTATGCATGCCAAATGATGAGAGCACTAATTAAATAATTAAAATCTATCAAATAATATTAAATCTAAAGCCTTCTATTAATATAGTAAGAATGAGAGTTCTTTTTCAAGATTAGATTGTTGGGCATACCCAAGCTTACTAGACATTGAGCATGTTCAAGTTATGAAAAATTATTTTAGATAAATAGGTTGGATTTAACTAATAAATTTATCCCAGTTAGGCATCCCCAAGCATAAAGAGTATTAGAGGCTAAGTTGGAGTAGCACTAAATGCTTTAAGATTAAAATATGCTAATTACCCAATGTATCGGTAGTTGCATTTGATGCAATTGGCATTGGATATCTACCATTGAACATAAAGCGATTTGTTGGGCATCCCCAATGTCTTCCTTAAGCGATTTGGATACTAGTCCACTAGGAAGGCTTCCAACAAACTTCTCGAATCAATAGTAGGGGCTGTTAATTTGAATAAAATAATGAAAATTAATATACATTTAATTAAAGACCTAATTAAGTGCATCACATATACATATACAAAGTCTAATAACTTGTATCTTTCATCTTGACGATTTGTATCATGATAACAAATTTGAACTTGCATAGCATATTAGAAATAAAAAAGCTTACCGAGACTAATTTCTTGGATTGGTATAAAAAGCTGAGAATCGTTCTCAAGTTCGAAAAATTGCTCTGTGTGTTAGATGTTCCTATTCCACCATCTCTAGCCATAGATGCTCCTATTGATAAGCATGAGGTTCATAAGAAACATAAGGAGGACAGTGGCATAGCATCTTGTATCATGCTAGCGTTAATGAACTCTGAGCTGCAAAAGTAGTATGAGCATATAGATGCTTATTTTATCATCTTCCATTTAAGAGAGTTGTTTGACCAACAAGTAAAAACGAAGAGATATGAGATCTCTAAACAGATATTCTGTTTTGAAATGTTAGCAGGTGCTTTGGTTGCAATACATGGGCTGAAAATATTAGGCTTAATTGAGAAACTTGGATCACTTAGTTTCGTGAAGAATCATGAATTAAGTATTGACTTAATTCAACAATCTTTACCAAGTAATTTTTTACAATTTGTGATTAACTACTAGATGAAGAAGATTGAAACCATATTATCTAAATTGATCAACCTTCTCAAAACTGTTGAATCTTCTATAAAGAAAGAAAACAATACAATTATGTTGGTGAATTCTTCTACTTCAAAAAAGAAAGTTCTTAAGAAAAAGAAGAATAATCTAACTAAGCCCAAAGATGGTGTGAAGAAGAAGGAAACAACTACCAAAGGTCCATGTCATAATTGTTACAAAATGGGCCATTGGAGGCGCAACTGTAAAAGCTACCTATAGACCATTAAGGAAAAGAAGGCGAATGAGAAGCTTGTAAGAACTTCCACTTCTACTCCTAGTATGTTAATGATTAAGAATAATATTGCCTTTAATAATAAGCTATGGGTATCAGATATCTGATGTGGATCTTATTTTTGTAATAATTTGCAAAGAACTAAAGAGCAGTAGGAAGCTACAGAAAAGTGATATGAACCAATATGCTACAAATAGGGCAAAAGTTTTGCACTTGCTATAGGGACTAATCATCTATACTTGTGATAGGGGCTAAATTCACCTATATTTTTCTAGTTATTTGAGGTTCTTTTGTGATACTTTTGATGTAATAACTAGTCATATTATTATATTTTACATTTGTAAAGGTATTTTGATGATTTTATACAAAATTAGACGAAAAACGAAGCATAACCATCAAAGCACAACTAGCGCTGGCCCTTCACTAGGAAAACGATGCTACACGGAGGCATGGTTGGCTCCGACTCTGAGGCACGGCCAACACTGGCCATGTGCTGACCTAAGACGGTGGGTTTCCTTTTCTAAGCAGATTTTGGTAATTTCAGTTGGATTCTTTTGGGAACTCTTTCAAGCATAAAAAAGGACTATTGTAGGCACTTTTTGACAATTAGAACTCCTATAAATATAAGAGAATAATATTGTACAAATTAGTTTTCATAGTTTTCAAATTTTCAATGTAATATATTTAGAAAACTCTTAGAGAAATATTAATATTTAGGAGGATCAAAGGAGAATTCTTGAAGAAAAAGAGGAGGTTGTTCAAGAAGGTTTCAAAGAAGAAAAAGAAGGCTAACTTGTCTATGGGTGATTTCTTTTCCTCTTCTTTGTAATTTATTAAAATTTAAGATTAATGTTTTAATTGTCTTTAGATGATATTATTTTGGATTTATGATTTTGTATTAATTTTAGTTCTTTGATCAATTTATTGTTGTTCTTGGTATTTGATTACTTGAGTATAATATCTTGTTGGATTGATTAGTTGTCTTCTAATTAACTTGCAAAACGATGTAAGGAGAGAATGACCAACTAATTAATTAAATACTAGTTATTCTTAACTTGCTTGCAAAAGAGGTTAAGGGTAAAGATTAAGTAATCAAAGATTGGTTGATGATTGCTAGAATATAGATTTATTAGTTGATCTTATGCTTAAATCACCTAAAATATAGAAATTTGTGTGAGGATTGATTTTGATGCATCTTTGGGATAAATTAATTGAGATAGACTATATTCGCTAATTTAACTAGAAGAAAGTGATTCCATGGATTGCAAACGAAGTGGATCTACTTTAATCCTTTATGGTGACAAGATAATAATAAATTGAAAGAATAACTAGTCAATCATTATTTTGTATTCAAGGATTTTTATCTATTTACATGTCTTTTCTCCTTGTTCCTACTCCTTGATTATCCTTGTGACTTTTCTTGTGTGACATGACTATTTCTCTAGTATATTAGGTTACTGTTTTATTTATCTCTTCTTATTTTATTGACTAAACAATAAATATTTGGGTAAAGTAAGATGGGAGCCTAAATTCTCGTATATTCAATACTTGCTATTTCCTATACTATATTATGGGTGCACTTGTCCATATGTGTGGTTTTAGTAATTAGAATTTTAATTAAAGCTTGATTGATTGTGGACTTTATTGATAATATTTTCTACACTAAAAAACACGCATCAACTTGCCTTCCATATTGATTCTAGAATTGAAAAAGTTGTTATTATGTACCAGTTTTACTTTAAAATATTATCTCAATTACTTGTTTAGATTTACTTGGATTTTATTTAATTTTTAATAATAAAAGTTATTCTTTTTCATTAAATGATATCCATTATGGTACTACAACTTTGATGAATAGTTTGTATGTTCTAGACAAAGATAATCAAGTTCTCAACATAAACAATAAGAAACTAAAGAAAGATAACACGAACCCATCTTACTCATGGCATTGCCGTTTAGGCCATGTAAATAAGAATTGCATCTCTAAGTTATACAAATTTGGTGACTTAGGGTAATTTTATTATGAATCATATAATACATACGAATCATGTTTACTTGGCAAAATAACTAAGACCTCTTTTTATAAAAGGGGAAAGGGCCAAACAATTATCAGAACTAATACATAGCGATGCATATGCACCAATAACATTGCAAGCAAGAGGGAGCTACTAATATTTTATAACCTATATTGATGATTATTCTCGATATAGGTACATGCATTTAATAAAATACAAATCTGAAACATTTGACAGGTTCAAAGAATTCAGAAATGAAGTAGAGAAACAACTTAGTAAAAGTATTAAAGCTCTAAGATTTGATCGAGGAGGTGAATACTTAAGCTAAGAACTTCAAAGTTATCTTAGAGATAATGGGATATTATCTCAATAGACTTCACAGTCTATACCTTAACATAACAGTGTATCCGAAAGAAAAAATCGAACTCTATTAGATATAATTCGAACCATGATGGCATTTGTAGACTTACCAAAATCGTTTAGGGATATGTACTGAAAATAGCTGCTTACATCTTAAATAGAGTTCCATAAAAAATGGTTGATACTACCCTATATGAGTTGTTTTTTGATAAAAAAAAAATTAAATTAACTTACTTGAGGATTTGGGGATATCTTGCTTATGTGAAGAGGACATAATCAGAAAAACTTGAGGATAAGTCTGATAAATATTTGTTTGTTAGATATCCAAAAGAATCACATGTATATTCCTTCTATCTCTCTTCTGACAACAAAATGTTTATTTCAAAGCATACTATTTTCTTAGAGAAGAAATTTGTACTTAAAGGAGATAGTGGGAGCAAAACTGAACTTACTAAAGTTCAAGAAGTACAAATAAACAATGATCAACTTCTTGATCCAAAGTCTATTAAAAAAATAAACAAATATTCTAATACATAAAAATCTTGAAGGTCAAGTATGATACATATAACACTTGAGAGATATTAATTTCTCATAACTGATCACAATGACGTATTACTTGTGGAAGAAATTAAGCCCACCACTTACAATGAAGTTTTGAAAAGTTCAGAATCTAACAAGTGGCATAAAGCCATAAGGCCAGAAATAGATTTCATATATGACAACCAAGTTTAAACTTTGGTTGTTCTACTTGAAGGGATAAAACCCATAAGGTGCTAATGGGTTTTCAAAAAAAAAAAAATCGACATGGATGGTAAAGTAATTACTTATAAAGCGTGATTGGTTGCAAAAGATTATCGTCAATAAAAAGGTATTAACTATGACAAGACTTTTCCACCAGTAGCAATACTAAAATCCATAAGAATACTTCTAGCTCTTACCACGCATTATGATTATGAGATTTGGCAAATAGATGTGAAACACAGTATTCCTTAATGGAAACTTGACTGAGAAAATGCACATAACATAATCTGAAAATTTCACTGTTAGAATGTATGCCCACTAAGAATGTATTTCTGATGTAATTTCAATTAAATTAATAAAAGTTTTATTCTTATTAATTTTTTATGTTTTCGCATCTTATTTTATGCATGATTTTGTTGGAAATAACCCATTGTATTTAAGTAAGTGACTCATGTGAATGGAGGTCTTTCACAGTAAGGTATGAATCATGAGTTACTTAACATATAAACTATTGTTCTTAACCAGAAGATGAGAATAGGAATCTCATCATGATAAGGTTACTGTATTATGAATTCCAAATGGAGATTGGCTTACCTTTAGTCAGTCCTCTCACTTTATAGCACATGCATATTTCAAATACGTAGAACCAGACATGTAGTTGTAGTTTCTAAAAGTAATATACGGTAGAAACTCAGACTACTACTACTACAGTGTGGACTTATACCTTATAGCTTAAGTATGGTTTGGTGGTCTGGCGAAGTTAGAAGTGTATACTTTGATATACTACAGCTGAGGGTTTATCGTAGGACCAATATAATTTTATATTGGGTATATGTAACTAGTTTGCTAAGACAGACTTGTACAAAATAGCTTCTATGCTATATTACCCCTTGTAACTGTTCAAATGATGTAATAATCCAAGGCCCTAGAGAATATGTCTTGGATGTTTGCTTTAGGGTAACTCCTTTAGAAAGTAGAAACATTTCAGGATCATTGGATAAAAGGACTAAGGATGGTAGATGTCATTTAGAGAGGTGCTAATATACTATTCCTCTTTGAATGTACGGCGTTATGTAGAGGGTATATTTGTTATAACACTTGTAGGTCAGAGACATTGCTTACACAGTATTATCATTGGGTCAATATTTTCTTATGGTGATATTAAGAAATATTTAAAATGTAAAATATAGCTATTTATATTGTAGGGGTATTTTGGTTATTTTAGTAGCCAATGCGATGTGTCTTTTGGTCCCCAAAATATTTTGTAAGTCCTAATTAAATTTGGGCTAAGGAAATGGTCTTAAACAAGTTTGAGTTTTATTCTATTCAAGAAGTCTGAATTTAATTATTGAACTGGAATAAAATAAAAGGCTCAAAGAGAGAATAAAATTATTTATTTAGTTTAGTTGGTTAATTAATTAATTATTCAGGGCTTAAGCCCAAATTAAATAATAAGAATTAACGTAGACCTAAACTAAAGAATAAGGCTTAAGCATTTCCCTCGGTCTATTTAGGTAGTTAATTATTTATTTATGGGCTTGTATTGGTCTAAGATTAAATAAATATTCTTTAGATAAGCCCAATATCCTAGACCAAGGGTCCACAAAGATTAACATGAGCCTAACCCAGCTATGTCTTCTGGTTTGAATAGGGTATGACTTCCAGAGATATACTTGTGTATATGGATATCCGGAGGTTGATTATTCAACTATAGTGAGATAAGTTAATCTCATGGATTTGTGGAGAGCTATCTTGTTTTTCAAAAAAAAAAAAAATAATCGTTCTCTCTCAGAGGTTCTATTCTTCTAGTTTTCTATACTCCTAGAAACAAGAACAGAAGTAGAGGTTTTTCTTTCTTGATAATGCTCCATAGCATATTGTCAAGAAGAAAATAGAGACCAATCCTTAGCCCTATAAGCTTTCACCGGCTGGACTTAGGCAGAATCATATTCCGAAAGACTGAAAGCAGTAGCATTGATGCCCCAAAGAAGTCAGAGATTAGCAAGCCATTCACTAGAAATCACAGCTAATCTGATTTTAGGGGTTCATCTAGAGGCTTCCATGAGTGGTTCAGTGCCAATTCAATCATATTCCACAGAGCCTAAGTAATTGTTTTTTAAAAAATGCAAAGGTATTAACTTCTTCAACTATTGCGTTATTACTGCTTTTGCATGTATGTTTGCTATATTCAACCATCAATTTAATATCAGAGCATGTTAGTTTTGTCACAAATGTAGGAAGCATGTTAGTTAAGTAAACTGGCCAGATTTGGTTGAGAAGCAATATGAGATCCTTCGTGTTTCTGGTATGAGTAGAGTTCTCTGTAAGTCTCACCATCGAGACATAGGACATAAGCTTGTTGGATTTCGATCATGCAAACCAATTTTCATGCAACAAAAAAATAAAATGAAATACACGCAAATGATCACTCGTACGTAATTAAACAGATCATGAGAAGGGAATAAAAATTACTTACCTAAAAAACCCAACTTTTAAAACTTTTTCTTCTGCATGAATCTTCTTCAAAAGTCAATCCAATCAAGCCACCAAATTCCAAAGATAGGAATTTCTCTAATATTAATCCACACGAAGAACATACTCAAAACCACCAAAATATATGCTAGTAGAATAATGATTGGTAGCTTTATAATTAATTTAATTGGGAAGAAATTGTTTTCTTTTTCCTTCGCAAAGAAAAGGAAGAAAAACTCTCTATTGTGTGTTCTATATTTCTTCCTTACGGCGGCCAATTTTCTTTTATCCACAGAGAATAATTCTCTATTTATGAATAGGAAACTAATTTCCTTTTTTGCAAAAATCGCTGCCATTAGAAGACAAAAAATATACACGTACAGATTTCTTAATTCCTTTTAGGAAACAAATATTTTTGTTCCTTTTTTTCAATTATGGGCTTAGGAATTTCAATAATTGTAATTAGGCCCTATGAATTATAACAAGTTTATAATTCACCTATAGAGATTTAATAATCGCAATTCAACCCCAAATAATATAACACTTTATAATTAGCCCATAATAAATATTTCTTCTCATAAATTAACTCTATAATATTATTAAATAATATTTTGAATACAATTCCAATGATAGCACAAAAGTGTGCAAGCTGCAAAGGTCCATTTATGGACTTAAGTAAGCTTCTAGGAGTTGGAACATCCGTTTTAAAGAAACAGTCAAAGAATTTAGTTTTATTCAAAATATGAATGAACCTTGTATCTATAAGAAAGTTAGTAGGAGTGCAGTAGTTTTCTTATTACTTTATGTAGATAACATATTATTAATAGGAAATGATATACATATCCTTCAGTTAGTAAAAGGTTGGTTGTCCAAGAAATTCTCCATGAAAGCTTTGAAGAAGTAACCTATATTCTTAGAATTAGTATCTATAGAGATAGATCAAAAAGGTTACTATGTCTTTCACAGTCTACAAATATAGACAAAGTGCTAAAGAGGTTTAACATTGATCAATCCAAAAGAGGATTCTTACCCATGTCCCATGGGATAAGCCTTTCAAAGTCAATATCTCCAATGATACAAGTTGAAAGGGATCACATGAGTAGGATTTTATATGCTTCTGCAATTGGATCCATCATGTATACTATGATATGTACTAGGCCAAATGTATCCTATACTCTCAGTTTGACAAGAAAATATCAGTCAGACCCTTGTAAGGATCATTGGGCAACTGTGAAAAATAACCTTAAGTACTTGCGAAGGACTAAGGATGTATTCATGGTGTATGGAGAAGATAATTTGAAAATAAATAGGTATACTGATGCCAATTTTCAATCTGATAAAGATGATATCAAATCACAGTCTGGCTACGTTCTTACGTTGTGTAGAGAGGCAATAAGTTGGAAAAGTTCCATACAAGATACTATTGCCGACTCAACGACTAAAGCTGAGTACACAGCCACTTCTAAACTAGCTAAGGAAGCTATTTGAATCAAGCAGTTCGTGATGGAGCTTGGAGTGATTCCCGGTGTTGCTAAACCAGTAACTCTATATTGTAACAACAATGGAGCTATTGCATAAGGAAAATAGCCAAGGTCTCTCTAACCAACGATCCATGCATGTACTTAAACGTTTTCATTTTATTAGAGAAATCATAGATAGACAAGATGTAAATGTTGGAAAGTATGCCCTCAAAGACTATATATTCTATGTAAACATATTACAATAAAATGTTTATTCATTCAATTTGGTTTGTTACTTATATTATTGCACATTTAAAGGTCCAAGCATGATAAGTAATGGTCTATGTGTTTGGCCCTTTTTCACAGTAAGGTATAGACTATGGGTACTTGTCATACAAGTAAAATTGAGTTCTTAGTCATTTAATAGAATTGCACATTTTATCATAGTAAAACTATTATGCCACGATTTCTAATGTGGATTGGTTTATCTTGAATTAATGAGTAGTTCACTCACCACATTGGCATAAACGTATTTCAAATACGTAGAATTGGACCTGTAGTAGTGATCTCTCCTAAAGTACTATAATTATAGAGACCAGACTATTACTGCTACAGCATGGACGGATACCTTCATACTTGAGTGTGAGTTAGTGGTCTAGTTAAGTTAAGGTTTTATACTTTAATGTATGTTGGGTAAGATTTTTTTTTTGTAAGATCAATATTCTTGTATGTTAGGTATATTACTCTAGTTAGTCAAAACGGATTCATGCAACAGAGTTTCTATGCTTCACTTAGTGAGGTTATATCACCCCCTTATGATTATCCAAGATAATCTAAATGATCTAGGGCCCTGGGAATATGACTCTAGAATGTGTGCTTTTGGGTAGCTTTCAATGATAAGCAAGTACATTCAAGTGAGATGTGGATTATCGGACAAGAGATCTAAGGATGGTTGATGTCTTTGAGATGGATGTTAGTACATTTATCCTATCTCATTGATGGGTGTTACATAGAGGGATATTTCTACCATTTCACTTGTAGATCAGGGACATTACTTTAGTAATATTATTCTTGGGGTTAATATTTTCATATGATGATAAATGAAAATATTTAAAATGATAAAATGTGGCTATTTAATAGTAAAAGTATTTTGGTCATTTTAGTAGCCATGAATAATATGTTTTTTGGTCCCCAGAGTAGCTCAAGTTGCCTTAGTATTGTTTATACACAATCTGGGCTTAATGAATAATTATTTGGAAAAGAAATAAATTTATTCTAAGAGTCCAATTAGAATTAATTAATTAGTTTTGAGTTTTAATAAGGCCCCAAAAAGATAATTAATTGATTAAGAGAATTGAACTGGAATAAATTAATTAATTAGACTGATATATGTTGACATATATTAAGAGTCCAATTAAAATTAATTAATTAGTCTTGGGTATTTAATGAGGCCCAGAAAAGATAATTAATTAATTAAGAGGATTGGGTTAGTCTTGCACTATTGTTTTTTTTAGCACAACACCTAGCCAAATTGGGCTTGGTGATTTCAACTATTAAGGCTTTGGAAGCCCTAAGTCTAGTCGAAACATATATGAAAAAAAAAGGAAGCATTGTGCATTTGAATTTATCAAAGTGTGTTGCCTCCTCTTTCTTCTCTTTCATATTCTTTCTCTTCCTTCTCTCTAGGAGAGTGTTTTTTATCCAAAGAAAGAGCTCTCACCAAGCTAACGCTAAGAGCAAGGTAAAGTCATACTCCGGAAGAAGAAAAGAAGAAGCTTGGAGATGTTTGATGCGTAGAAGTAGAAGATTGGCCGGAATTCCTATTAAGCAGTAGGTGCCTCCTTCTTCTCTTCCAACGCAAGAAGTTCTAGTGCAACTCGTCCCTACGTTGATTAATCTACGACCAATAAGGAAAAGTAAGTACTCTCTCTTAGATGTGGCTCGAAAAAATTGAAAATTTTTCCACTGCATTTTTCTTTGATGTTTTTTCGTGATCCTTCAAGTGATATCAGAGCTATATTTTTCATCTGTAAAACTGAAAAATGTGGTTCCTTTACTATTTAAAAATGAATCTTGTGTGATTTTATGTGATCCCTTATACATTGGTTTGTAGAGTTCATGTACACCTCGCAATTAAGGTATAGGATCATGTATTCTAATGGTTTTCCCATTATTTTTCTGGTTTTAAGTAGATTTGATGTATGCCTCGTGGTTAGAGACATAGGCGCTTGTAAATGCATGTTTTTTATACCTAGTTTTACGTTTCTTTGTATTCTTTTAACCTGTAAATTTTGTGGACGGAAAAATGTGATTGCTGAAATTTTTGAGGGGCGAAGAGTGGCTGAAAAGCTAGATTTTTTCCAAAAATCGACGAACTCCACAGCTGACCCGGCGCCAAGTGGGTCGAACGGACCCAGTGCCAAGTCTACTCTACCCAAAAGCGGTTGTGCGCAATTTTGTCCAAGAAATAAGAAAGCCTGCTGAAGTTTTGTTCCTCAGTTTTCCTTGATGTAATCATGTTTTTGAAACCATTGTATGAGGTTAATTTTCTACAATAGTTTTATTTATTTGTGGATGAATAATTTGCATGAAAATGAATGTAGAACCATCTTATGATTAAACAAGATCATTATTCTTTTAATTTATGATATTTAATCCATTGTTTGGTCACTTAGGAATGAATTAATAGTTTGAGAATGAAAAAGTTTAGTTTCGGTATCATGCTTACTTTGTTTTTGTGATCAAATGTACGAGTTCTTGTGAGACCAAAGTCTCACTAGATAGGATGAGTTTTGATAAAATATTTTAATCTAAGAAACTTTAAAATAAAAGAGTTAATGGTTTATTCTCTTAGAGAATATAATCCTTGACTTAAAGAATAATGTTAAACTTAAGGTTATTTAATAAAGTTTTACTTGGTTATTAACTTAGAATAATAAAATAAATTCATAGTTTATTCTCTCAAATGATTTAATCCTTCACATAGAGAATAATATTAAAATTTAGATTTTTACTAAAGTTAATGAAACCATAAGATTATAGAAAATGTTTTTGGGTTAAAAACTCTATTTTTAATAAAAAATTAAGTAGGAGAGGGGTTCCAATGACCCCATGGCTTCCATCACAACTCTCATTAGAGATAGTGAATTTTCTCGTGTCATTCTGAATATGACCCCCTATAGGATGGATTTTCACAAGTATTTAAAACTAATAGAAGAATAAAATTAAAAGCCTAGGGTATTTGCTAGGATCAACCAACCTACGTTGGAGGCTTTTAGCATTAGATTGCCCGTAGGTGGTGTGAATTAGTGGCCATCCTATCGGTGGAACTTTTTCTAAATCATTATCTATTTTAGAAAGTTTTGATTCATGATGATTATACACTTAAATTAAAATGATATTAATCTTCCTACGAAGCTCTGTTAGCTTTTCTAAGAGCCAAACTATTGATATTATTGATAATGGTTTTAAGAATTATCTATTACCAAAGAAATACTATAAAAAATATGCAATTTTTATTTCTTGCAAACTAAATGAATTTTTTTTATAATATTTTAAAAATGTCTGGTTTCACTCCATTGTCAATCATTCTCAAGGAGAATAAGTTGGCAGGCCCAAATTATGTGGACTAGAAGAGGAACCTGAACATAGTACTCACTGTGGATAAGTACAAGTATGTTCTTACAGATCCTTGTCCTGAGATAGGGGAAGAATCCACTTATCAAGATCGAGAGGCTGAGAAGGCATAGAAGAAAACCAATGAGATGGCTAAATGCTACATGTTAGCTTTCATATCTAGTGTGCTTCAATCTAAGTATGAGCATATGGTGTAACACCCCACTACCTATGCCCCATTAGGGCAGGGGATGTCGCCCCATCCACAGTATAAGGGGTCTTTATAACTAGGACATACAAAATAAAATAAAATAAATACTTCAAAATTAAACTTATTACAACCCAACAATACATGAACAAATTCAAAAATAAATGTCTGCTACTGTCGCTCAAAAGAAATACATAGGAAAAATAACAACGAGTCTTCAAAACATAGGCAATTCTCTATAACCTTCATAGCAGGATCGACCTAAAAACATAGCATAAAATGTGGTGAGATAAAAATCTCAGTAAGCTCGTGTGTGCTTTGAGTGTTTCAGGTAAAACAGTTCATGTATGCAAGTTGTAAAAGTTTCATAAAAGAAAATGTTGGCAAGCCTCAAATAAATTTCATAAATGAAGAGTGGTGTTTTGCTTTCCAAAACATACGTATGCATAATAAATACAACCACTCAAAAGAGGTAGCCATGGCACCACACTTTGTGCACCATGACAATATAACGATCAGAATACCACACTTTGTGCATACTAATACAAAGTAGGTGTGCGGCCTACCGGGTGAGCTACTCCTCCATCTCTACACCCAAACTTACCGGTTGTCCACTCCGAAAATACACAGTCCACTTGACTAAACTTACTAGCTCAGACTAGTATGACCTACAAGACTGGTATCTCACTCCTCAGAGGTGGCTACCTACTGAGAGACTTACCCTAACCCTTCAAAGACTAGTCCTAGTAGTCTACCCTTATTGAGTACTCAACGTTGTTTGTCCCACTTGGGAGGAAAAAGCCCATACAATGATTCACTTGAAAATAGCAATTATGGTTTCCAAAATTCTTGCCAAAATTCGGTTTTTAGGAAAAGTTTAGCATTTGGTGTGAAATGGCTTGTTTAATTTTAAATGGTTTGCTTGACTGAACGAAAAAGGAAAATTGTCCATAATTACCTTTACAATACAAATACTCGTATACAATGAGTTTGACTTGCCACAATAACTTTGGCCTTCAAATACTTCCATGCAAGAACTTACCTGATCGTTTGCTCTTTTTGAAATCAAAAGTCTTCTAAGGTCAACCTAACCCCGCTTGAGGTAAACACAAGGTATAAGACAATATCCAGACCATATCTGTCTTAAAGAAATAATTCATAATTCAACTAGTCACAACCACCCTAACACTGACCATAATGTCTTAGGCTTTAATACTAGTTGATAAAATATTTCATAAAATAAACTAGCTTGATGAGTTAAATTAAATGGGTGTTATAAATTAAATAATAATAAGTTATAGTTTTAAATAATAAAGAATGCATAATATTGCTAATAAATAAATTTAAAGAATGAATAATAATAAATCCTAAATAATATTGGTAATTAGTAATATTTAAATAATAATATTATTATAAATAATAAATTACGACTAATTTTTAATTAATAATTAATAGATAATAAATAACCAATAAAATTAATAATAAATGAATTATCTTTAATTTTTAATTAATAAATTTTAATATAAATAATATTTATGGATATAGATAAAAGTTTTAGTAAGAATAATTAATATGGTCTACAAGGTCATTTGATTTAATTAATTCTAATATTTTATTATTTAAATAAAATATTTTATTTATTTAACTAATAAAATAATTATATTTTAAAATAATATTCTTCTAATTTTATTATTTAATTAATGATGTTTTTCGGATTTTGTAGCTTAAATCGAGTAATTATTCTAATTAAATTAATAACAAAATGTTAATAAAAATAATTCTAGAATTAATAAATAAAATAGTTTTTCCAATAATTTTCTATTGTTAGAGAAGATCTATGAACATATACTCACATAACATAGTAATCTATCCATGAACAAACACTTGAATCAACATATACTAACACATGGCTAATCTCCTACTATGTATAATCATTATCTATGACTTTATTGAAAAATAAGAACATAAAGGCCTAATCACCAATGGTGTCATATTATCTAACATACATCAAAACACCCATAAATCCCTTTAATCATGATGAGTATATATTGATTCAAAAGAAAATTCCATAAGGCCTAACCATACATTCCAACTCTCATGTCCTAACTCCATCCCCTTCACCCACATACAAATACTCAACCCCTACTTTATTTAATCATCCTATCAACATCTAGGAGTCTTAATTCTAAAAATTAAAAAGGAAGATTTAAGGAAAAATACTTGATGGATGATCGCTTGATGAAGGATTTTCCTTGGTCAGTGAAGATCCTCACGAGCTTGATGGCCTTTAGTGGTCCGGAAGTAGCCATGGTTGATCATCACCATTTCGGCCAAGAGAGAGTGTGTGTGTGTGTGAGAAAGAGATGAATAAGAGTAGAGAGGAATATTAGAAGTTGAATAGAAAAGGAAGAACAAGGAGGTTGTTCTTATTTTACCTTTTGGTATTCTTGGAACCTTCAACAAAAAATGTTGGTTTTGATCCGTTTGGAAATTCTACTTTGCATGATTTGGTGTTATAAAGGCCAAAAATGAAAATTATAGGTTGAATATAGATGATCTAGATTGTTTGGGAGTTATTGGAGGTGTTTAGGATTGGTTTATACTTGAAGATATGAAGTGTGTGTTCTTAGTGTTCTTAATGTTCTTGATGTTTTTTGAGAGAGTTTGAGAGAAAATGGATTTTGAGTGTGGCTGGAATTATGATGGCCGAATGGCCTAGTGCAGAAGGGAGTTTCGGCTATCAAGAATGAGAGAGAAGGTTTTCAGATTTTTTTTTTTAAAATTCAAATGGAGAAAAAGGTGGAGTTGTTTGAGGTATAAGATTAGTTAATGGAATTTGTTCATGGAAGCTCTCTTGTTCTTCAATGGTGTAAGGCTGAATTAGCTAGGTTTTAATCAAAGAATGGAGGGTTGTTCAGTACCTAAGGCTAGCCGAAAATGGTCTTATAATGGCAGATGATTTTCTGGTTTAATCACTTAGCTATAGGTATGTTTTAATGGAACAAAATCTGAAATTTAGTTTGAAATTTGAATAAGATTTGGATAGAGTAATCTTAGGAGTTTTTTGAGGTATGATCATGGAGTCCTAGCATTTAAGGTTGGTATGGAGGCCAGAATGTTCAGTCCATGGCTGTACAAGGTCCAAATTTCAGTGGCCTTTGATGAAGAATTTCGGCCTTAGCCTTGAAAAGACAAGCTAGAAAATTTCTAGAATTTAAGCTTTAAGAACACTTAGAGTTGAAATGATTTTGGTGCAGAATTTTCTGATCTCTTTGGCACGGTTTTACAGCTTGATTCTAAGGGTTTTTGAAGGTCTTTTAATGGTGGTTTTCCAACCTTCATCTTGAAGAAAAATAGAGGAAGTTCCAGCTATGCATATGCTCTAATGGTGGCTTCAAATTCCATGTTTAATGTAGCTAGTTTGCTGAAACGAAATTCTGGTTTTGGGATGTTTGCACAATCCGAAAATTCACTGAATTTTCAGCCTTCAACCTTACATAAAATGTCTATTTTTCTTGCAGAAATTGGGTAGGAAAGCTAAATAAAACTTTTGAAAATAGCCTTGAAGGAAATCTAGAAATTTTTCCAGATTTTTCTTTACCAAAACATGAACAAGATGAAGATGGAGTTTGAAGGAGTAGCTATGGTGTTTTCTTTTCCTTGGAATCCCTACCTTATTCTCCTCCTCACTTTCAGCCTCATCTATCCCACAAAAGCTTATTTTTGAATTCTAAGCTACGGATTTATCACAGAATTTTTATGATTAAAAAATGGATTAATGAATTAAGGATAGTTTAAATTTCAAAAATGTTAGGACAAGGACAAGACCACATGGTCAAGATATTACCATCATGTCTCCCTTAAGACAACATTCCTATCTTTAAGGAATGTAAGAAAATAAAAAATTCAAACATGGTTATGATAATTATGAATAAAACTTAAGTGATGATATTTGAACTCAAAACCTTAGAGATTAAATCACAAAGCTCTAACTACTTGATCACACTAACTCTTATTCTTATTTTCTCACCCAAATATTCTTCTTATCTAAACCTCAAGCTATCTTCCTATTTTGACCTCAAGCAAAATTACCTTTTTACCCTTTCTACCCAACAAGCATAAATAAGCCATTTAACCTATAAACCACAATTTTAAGGCACATAAAATCATTCAAAAAGGTATACTTTATGCATGAAGACACGATATGCATCACATCCCCCTTACTCTAGGATTGGCTTTAGGTGAGGTTTCACACATGGCCACTACGTATGACATAAATTTGTTATTGCGTACCATATTTGCTGACATAAGCCGGCCCGCAAGGCAGGAAGCTCTTAGGGCAATCATGAACACTAGAATGGCTAAAGGGGCATCGATTCGAGAGCATTTACTCAAGATGATTGCTTACTTTAAGGAGGCCGAGGTTCTAGGTGCGATGATAGATCCCAAAAGCCAAATTGACATAGTTCTTGAAATTCTGCCTGACTCATATTCACAGTTCAAGTTGAACTACAACATGAACAAGTTAGATATGAATCTCACAGAGATTATAAAAGAACTCCAGGCGGTAGAGAAGATCATGAAACTCATGTCAAAGGCTTTAGTCCCTCATTCTGCTTCTTCTTTTGGAATTAAGGCGAAGCCTAAGAAATTCAAGAAGAGGAAGGTCCAAAACAACACAAGGGCCCACCCCAGAGCATTTGGTCAGACCAAGACCAACGGGAAACCCAAAGGCAAATGTTTCAAATATGGTAAAAAGGGGAATTGGACAAAAGATTGTCCAAACTTCTTAGCCAAGTCTACCTCATGTATTGCTTTATACTTAGAGTTTATTTTGATAGTTGGATCAACATCCTCTTAGATAGTTGATTCTGGAGCCACTGACATGTCATAACTCTTTGCAGGGGTTCAGAAGGACAATGAGACTCAGTAAGGGTGCTACTTCAGGTATTGCTCTATACCTAGAGTCTATTTTAATAGTTGGATCAACATCCTCCTAGATAGTTGATTCTGGAGCCACTGACATGTCTGTAACTCTTTGTAGGGATTCAGAAGGACAATAAGACTTAGTAAGGGTGAGCATGGACTTCAAATGGGCAATGGAGCAAGAATATGGGCTGAGGTAGTAGGAGATCTTGAGCTTATTTTTTTTGTAATAGGATGTTAGTTTTAAAAGATATTTTATATGTTTCTTGCTTTAAACAGAATTTGATTTGAGTTTCCAAATTGATGAATCAAGGATATTATATTTCTTTTCATTCTGATGTTTCCATCAGTAGAGGTGGTAATTTAATTTGTACAGGAAACATGTATGGGAATCTTTTTTATGTACATCCAATTTGAAATCAAGTAAATAATATTCAAACTAAACTTGATAATAAAAAGAGAAATGCCATATCAAACGACTCGTTGATAAGGGCTAAATTAGTCATATTTTTTCTAGTTGTTTGAGGTTCTTTTGTGATACATTTTATTCAATAACTAGTTATATTCCTTTATATGTGAGATTTTACCCTTGGAAAGGTATTTTATTCATTATTTCATATTTTTTGGGTAAAACGAAACAAAAACTTTGCAAAACAGAGGAGAGGCAGCGCCGGCTAGGGCCCTAGAACCGGCGCTGGCCATGCACTGGATTACACGAACTTCAAAGTGATAAAAAATTGTCAAAATAGAGCGAAACAGAGTGGAATCGGTGCCGGCTCCAAGAGTCAAGGCGGCACCGGCTGCATTTTGGTCTTCATTATGCAAAATTCAGAAAAAAAATAGGCGAACGAGTAAAGAAGCAGAACATAACCGGTGTTGGCTCCATGAGCCCAGGCGGTGCTGGCTGTGCCCTGAAACTAAGGTGGTGCTTGATTTTTTCTACGCGATTTTTGGTAATCTGTGGATTTTTAGTATCTTCCAACTCCTACTCGGCCAAGAACACTATATCTATGAGTTTAGGCACTTCCTAAGCCTATAAATAGATGAAAAATATAAGGGAAAAAGAGGGAGAATTCATTGATCATCATAGAAAATTACTCAATCAACGGAGGAATTCTTCAATTAAAGGAGGGTTATGCAAAAAGGTCTTCAAATGAAGAAGAATGAGGCTTGTCTATAAGTGTTTTCTTTTACTTTGTTTTCTTTTTCTTGACCAATGATATTTTAATTATTTTATTGTAATTTGACATTGTTTAAAATATTCATGGTATTTAGAGTTATTTGATCTTTTGATTAATTGATTGTTATCCTTGGTATTTAATTACTTGTGCTTATTATGAGATTGGTTGATTGTTACTTTCTATTGACTTGCTTGAAAAAGGGGTTGATGGTGGTTTCAATTCAATAGTTTCATATTTGTTGTCTTTTAACTTGCTTGAAAAAGGGTTTAATTGATAAAAACTGAAAATTAAAGGTTAATTGATGTCTTCCAGAATATGGATTCATTGGTTAGTTTCATGTTTTAAGTTTTCCAGAATATGGAAATTTAATCAAGGATTATGTTTAATGTATCGTTTGGGTAAGACTGATTGAGACAGAATATGTGATACTAAGTTACCTAATAGATAGGAATTCATGGATTGAAAAATAAGTGAGTCTATCTTAATCCTTCATGATGCCAAGGGAATAATTAGTTATGATAATGGTTGAGTTCTTTAAGATCATGTTTGTCTGAACAATAGCTTAAGTTGCATAATTCTACATCCTTGACATGTATATATTTTTATTTTATTTTATTTTATTTTCACTTTATCGAGTTGGTTAAACAATAAAAGAAAGGTAATTAATGTCTACTTGTTCCTGGAGGATCGACACTCGTTTGAACCCTATGCTCGGTTAATGATGAGTACGCTTGCTCATATGTGTGATTTGGATTGAACGTTTTAATTTAAACTTGATTGAGAATGTGCTTAGTTTTTGTATGATTTTTATACCTAAGTCCGGACACATCACTTGTATTTGTGACATCTAAGATTGGGACATTTAAATCCCAATTAGATTCAGAGGCTAATCCAAGATGGGCCTTTAGGTTCATTGAGACTGGAAGAATGGTCTCAGTCTGAATCTTACCTTAAAGGTAAAATGACTAAAAGGTCCTTTACCAAAAAGAGGATAGAGCCATGGAAATACTAGTATTAGTTCATGCGGATATTTGTGGTCTGATGACTACACCAGCTAGATGAGGCTACGAATACTTCACTATCACAAATGATCACACTCATTTTGGTTATATTTATCTGATAAGGTGTAATTCTGACTCTTTTGATAAGTTCAAGGAGTTTAAGGCTGAAGTGGAGCATCAAAAAGGTAAATTAATTAAAACTTTGAGATCAGATTTTGGTGGAGAGTACCTTCTCAATGAGTTTAAGGATTACTTAGTACATCATGGCATAGTATCACGCCTAGGACTCCCCAGCAGAATAGAGTAGTTGAGAAAAGAATTATAACTTTGCTGAAAAATGTCAGAAGCATGATGAGTCATGCATCTCTTCCTATTTCTTTTTGGGGGTATACCTTAGAAACAACGGCATATATTTTGAACTTGGTACCTTCCAAATCAGTACCTAGGACACCCTATAAGATGTGGACTGAATGAAAGCCCAGTTTAAACTACCCAAGATATGGGGTTGTCCAACTTATGTACTAACAAAAGGAAGTAAGCTAGAACCAAGAACAGAGTTATGCTACTTCATTAGGTATCCAAAAGGAACAAGATGTGGATATTTCTATCATCCTCAAGAGCATAAAGTACTTATTAGTACTAATGGTAGATACTTAGAGAATGAATAAGTTACTTCCACCACAGGTTCAAGCAGAATATAGTTAGAAGAGAAGTTGGTCACTATTCAACTTCATGTACTTCTTACACCCTGATCAAGGAACTAAGATAAACAGAACCGGATGTTCCTATAAAAATTGAGCCTCATCATAGTGGGAGGATTACAAGAGCTCTAGAAAGGTGAACTGGAGAGATCTATGATCTAGTCTCTGATCATCAGGAATAAGATCTCACTAGATACGAGGAGGCCATTGTTAATGCTGGTGCAGACAAATGGCAGCTAACTATAAATGCTGAGATTGAGTCCATGTACCTCAATCAGGTCTGGGATCTTATCAATGCACCTAATAGGATAAAACACATTGGGTGTAAATAGGTATACAAGAGGAAAAGGGGTGCGGATGGAAATGTTGAAATCTATAAAGCAAGGTTGGTTGCTAAAGGTTATACTAAGAAAGGAATGATCGATTATGAGGAAACCTTTTCACCAGTAGCCATACTTAAGTCTATCAGAATTCTCTTAGCCATCGCATGTTATTATGACTATGAGATATAGCAAATAAATGTCAAGATGGCCTTCTTAAATGGCTATCTTAGCGAAGACATCTATATGTCCCAGCCAAAAGGTTTTATTGTTAGAGGTCAAGAACAAATGGTCTGTAAGCTTAAGAAGTCCATCTATGGACCTAAGCAAGCATCACGAATATGGAACATACGTTTTGATGAAATCATGAAAGTTTATAATTTCATTCAAAATGTAGATGAACCATGTGTGTATAGGAAATTATATAGTAGCAAAGTGATTTTCTTGATACTTTATGTGGATGGCATTCTACTCATTGGAAATGATGTAAGGATATTGTCAATCATTAAGGTTTGGCTATCTATTCAATTTAGCATGAAATACATGAGAGAAGCTAGCTACATTCTAGGTATTAAGCTTCTTAGAGATAGGAAGCAAAAAATGTCAGGCTTATTCCAATTTGCTTAAAATTGACAAGATATTGGTCAAGTACAGCATGGATCAATGTAAAGGGGCTATTATACCCTTTAGACATGGATTATCCTTATTTTCCAAACAATGTCCTCAGACACGAAAAGATAAGCAGAAAATGAGCAGGATTCCTTATGCTTTGGTTGTGGGAAGTCTCATGTATGCTATGCTTTGTACTATGCCAGATATCTACTTTGTAGTACGTATAATTAGTAGATATCAGTCAAAGCCAGGGGAAGCCCACTGGTAAGACGTAAAGCATACACTTAAATATCTCCAAAAAATGAGAGTTATATGCTTGTATATCGTGCTGACGATTTGTTTCCTACTGGTTACACTAACTCAGACTTCTATGTAGATAAAGATAAAAGAAAATATACTAGTGGATATATCTTCATGTTGTCTGAAGGAGTTATTTCATGGAGAAATATCAAGCAATCTTGCATTACTAATTCTACCATAGAAGCTGAGTACGTTGCTGCTTCAGAAGTTTCTAAAGAAACTGTGTCGCTCCAGAAGTTCCTCATAGAACTTGGAGTAGTATCACACATGGATAAGCCTGTTATCATTTATTGTGACAACTCTGGAGTGGTGTCACAATGTAAGGATTCACGAAATCATTGGAAGGGCAAGCACATAGAGAGGAAGTATCACCTCACCCGGGAGTTCATCAAGAAATGAGAGATTGTGGTCTATCAGTTTTTCTCTGTCAACAATCTAGCGGATTCCTTTAGCAAGCCTTTGACAAAAAAGGTGTTTTGTAGGCACTTAGATGTCATAGGAGTAGGTACTTATAGACTTTCTTAGTCTTTGTAGTGCATGTGGGAGATTGTTGGAAAGTATACCCTCAAAGACTATGTATTCTGTGTAAATATATTGCAATAAAATGTTATTCATTCAATTTGATTTGTTACTTATATTATTGCACATTTAAAGGTCCAAGTATGATAAGTAATGGATTATATGCTGGGCCGTTCATCACAGTAAGGTATAGACCATGGGTGCTTGTCAAACTAGTAAAATTGAGTTCTTAGTCATTTGATGGAATTGAACATTTCATCAAGGCAAGACTATTATGCCATGAGTTGTTCACTCACATGCTAATAAGAAAAGGTTTACCTTGAATGAGTGAGTAGCTCACTAACATCATAGGCATAAGCGTATTTCAAATACGTAGAACTGGACCTGTAATAATGGTCTCTCTTAAAGTACTATAATTCTAGAGACCAGACTATTACTGCTACAGCGTGGACGGATACCCTCATACTTGAATGTGAGTTGGTGGTCTGGCGAAGCTAGGGTTTTATACTTTGATATATGTTAGGTGAGATTTCCTTTGTGAGATCAATATCTTTATATGTTGGATGTATTACTCTAGTTAGTTAAGACGAACTCATGCAAACAGAGTTTCTATGCTTCACTTAGTGAGGTTAAATCATCTCCTTGTGATTGTCTGGGATAATCTAAATGATCCAGGGCCTTAGGAATGTGACTCTAGAATGTGTGCTTTTGGGTAGCTTCCAATGATAAGCAAGTACATTCAAGTGAGTCATGGATTATCGGACTAAAGATCTAAGGATGGTAGATGTTTTTGAGATGGGTGTTAGTAAATTTATCCTATCTCATTAATGGGTGTTACATAGAGGGGTATTTTCGTTATTTTACCTGTAGGCCAAAAATATTGCTTTAGCAATATTATTCTTATGGTCAATATTTTCATATGATGATAATTAGAAGTATATAAAATAATAAAATATGGCTATTTAATAGTAAGGGTATTTTCATCCTTTTAGTAGCCATGAATAATATTTCTCTTAGTCCCCGGAGTAGCTCAAGTTACCTTGATTTTAGTTAGACACAACTTGGGCTTAATGGATAAATATTTGGAAGAGAAATAAAATTTATTCTAAGAATCCAATTAGAATTAATTAATTGGTCTTGGGTTTTAATAAGGCCTAAAAAGATAATTAATTGATTAAGAGAATTGGGCTAGAATAAATTAATTAATTGGGATGATATATGTTGACATCTATTAAGAGTCCAATTAGAAGTAATTAATTAGTCTTGAATATTTAATGAGGCCCAGAAAAGATAATTAATTAATTAAGAGGATTGAGCTAGTCTTGTACTATTTTTTTTTTTTTTAGCACAACACCTAGCCCAATTGGGCTTGGTGATTTCGGCCATTAGAGCTTTGGAAGCCCTAAGGCTGGCTGAAATATATATGAAAAAAAAATAAGTGTTGTGCAATTGAATTGATCAAATTGTGCTGCCTCATCTTTCTTCTCTTTCATGTTCTTTCTCTTCCTTCTCTCTGGGAGAGTGTTTTTTATCCAAGAAAGGAGCTCTCACCAAGCTAACGCCAAGAATAAGGTAAAGTCATACTCCAAAAAATGAAGAGAAGAAGTTTAGAGAAGTTTGATGCGTCGGAGTAGAAAATTGGCGGGAATCCTATTGAGCAGCAGGTGCTTCCTTCTGCCCTTTCAACGCAAGAAGTTCCAGTGCAACACGTCCCTATGTTGGTTAATCTGCAACCAATAAGGAAAAGTAAGTACTTTCTCCTAGATGTGGATCGAAAAATTTGAAAAATTTTTCGCTGCATTTTTCTTTGATGTTTTTTTGTGATCCTTTAGTAAAGATAGAGAGCATTCCCACGGATGAGAACATAGCTAACCCACTTATAAAAGCACTATCCCAAAAGAAACATGATAGACATGTTGAGTCATTTGGTATTTGATACACGAATGATTGGATCAAGTGTAAGTGGAAGTTTTTTATTATTATGCCCTAGAGGCAATCACATGTATTCTATATATTGTACATTATTAAATAAAATAAGGCATTCTTTATTTTCCAATTTGTTTTTTCTATACTTTCGTATAAAATAACTGTTAGATAAAGTCCCAAGTGCAACATTGTGTTAAGGAAATTATGATAGAGATCATGATATGAGGTTCCTACTATACTAGATAGTGTTTGTACTTAAATTATCCCTAGTCATAGTATTAATGAGATAGGACATCTTTAATGCATTAAAACTAGCACATGCTATACTTTCTGATTTGATCATGCGGTGATTCTCATGTCCGTGAGTATTGTGATACTCAAAGTTAATACGTGGATACTTTTTACTTGAACAAGTACATTGGATGACCGACTATGAGATAATCATATGGGTAACTATTTAGTGCCAGTGATAGAATCTTATCATAGCAAATATGCAAGTATCCTTAGACTTGAGATCTCCAAGGTACTTTATATGCTAAGTGTTGGATTTTGATTCCAATCTCTAGAGTCCTCACAAGACCGCCTATGGGATGAATATTTGGTACAACATAAAGCAAATAAAAATAGTTGAGAGGATCAATAAAGGATTCACCACTCCTAATGGTAGGAACAAATATCTCACGACCACTTGTAGGAATCACTACTCGAGAAGTCCTTGGCCAAGGCGATTGTATATTGGAAATGATTCCGATTGATACATATGTTAAGTAGTGGATTCCGGGAACAAGTACTAAAATATTTGGGCCATAATTAATTTATTATTCTGGAAGGCATGGGCACTAATTCTGTACTCTAAACCGAATGAGATATTGTATGGTAAAAGGAGTTTATTACACTGATGTTTGCTATTGAAAGGTTCATGTCAAGCCACTTGACTCTCTGAACTTTTGGATAGTCATGCTGTGTTACTAGATACCACTCATAAACTACTAAATATGGATTTATTAATTAGATAATTAATAAATCAATCCTTATTAGAATTAATAAGTTAATTCTAGAATTATTAAGAATTATTAATCTTGAATATGTTTGGATTAATTCGTATTTTACTACCAATAGATCAAGAAACCTAATAGGTCACACATAATAGAGAATTGAGTACTCAAGATATTATTCGATAACATTACAAGGTTGATTGTGAAAAGAGGAAGTAATTGTTGTCAAAGTATAATTAGTTATAATTTGTGGGCTGTATTGTAATTAACTATAATCATAATATTTATTAGTAATTAAGAATCCTTATATGTAATGGATTCTAATTAACAAATAAATGTGGGATTATGATTATATATAATTACATACACGAGAAGAGTTTTTTTTTTTTAAGAAAATTAAAAAATCGAGAACTCCTGTATCGTGATTATTCTTCTTCTGGAAAATAAAAGCCCTAGCCACCATAGTAATTTTGCTAGCACAAAATTCTGGTTTTTTCCTTAAGCAAAATTCTCGTGTGGATTTTATTAAAGGATTCTCTGCATTTGCTAGATCGCGCCTCAGTGAATACTAATTGATCAGAGAAAGTTTTATTTCACAGAGGCTTCATGAAAGGTAATTTTCTTCACCTATTTTGATCCCTTTTGACCCAAATGTGTGATCCACGGTGTGGAATTCTTTTTTTTTTTTCCCGATGCACAACAATGATTTTGCATGAAGAATTCCTAATAAATGCTAGGTACCACACCTAATTCTGTAATAAAATTCTTGATCTAGGCCGCCTCCTTAGCTGCTTCTGAAGCTAGTATGTACTCAGCTTCAGTGATATTAAGTCGACAGTTGTATCTTATTTGGAACTTTTTCAACTAACTAATCCACCTACAAAAGTGAACACGTATCCTGAGTGGGATTTGTAATCATCCTTATCAGATTGGAAACGGGCATTAGTATACCCTCTAACTTGGAAGTCATCATCTCCATATACCAAGAATACATCCTTAGTTCTTCTCAAGTACTTAAGGATATTCTTGACAGCCACCCAATAACCTTCTCTAGGGTCTGATTGGTATCTGCTCGTCAAACTAAAAGCACAAGATACATCAGGCCTAATACATATCATAGTATACATGAAAGAACTAATTGCCGAAGTATATGGTATTTTATTCATGTGATTCCTTTCATCTTGTGTCTTAGGACACATAGATTTTAAAAGACTTATCCCATAGGTCATGGGTAAGAAATTCCTCTTGGATTGATCCATGCTAAACCTCTTTAGCACTTTGTCTATGTATGTAGACTATGAAAACCAAGCAACCTTTTTTATCTATCTCTATATATCTTTATTCCCAGAATATAGGTTGCATCTCCAAGGTCTTTCATGAAGAACTTCCTGGATAACCAAATCTTGATTGATTGTAGAATAGAGACATTATTTTCTATTAGTAATATGTTATCTACATATAGTAATAGAAAAATAATTGCACTCTCACTAACCTTCTTGTATACACAAGGTTCATCTATGTTTTACTTGAAACCGAATTCTTTAATTGTTTTATCAAAACTGATGTTCCAACTCCTAGAAGCTTACTTTAGTCCATAAATGTGCATTTGCAGCTTTCACACTTTAGTGTGATCCTTTGATATGAAATCCTCAAATTGTGTCGTGTACACTTCCTCAGTCAAATTTTCATTAAGGAAAGCTTTTTTTACATCTATTTGTCGAAACTCATAATCATAATGAACGACAGGTCTTAGGAGTATCCTAATGAATTTCAGCATTGCTACTGGTGAAAAAGTTTCGTCATAGTTAATATCTTATTTCTAACGGTAACATTTTGCAAACAATCGCACCTTATAGGTAATCGCTTTACCATCCATGTCAGTTTTCCTTCTTGAAAACCATTTACACCCTATAGGTTTTATCCCTTTAGATGGATCAACTAAAGTCCAAACTTAATTTTCATACATGGAATCTATTTCTAACTTCATAACTTTAAGCCATTTGTTAGATTCTGAACTATTCAGAACTTCTTCATAAGTAGTAGGCTCATGTAACACCCCATATTTCCATAACGTAGTGGGCTATAACTTTGTGGGATGTCACTCCATTTGATTGCTCAAACAAGGGGTCTTTATAACAAACTTCACTTAATAGGTAGCAAAAAGTTTTCCAAAATAGAAAAGTACAAGAGTTTGGCTTCTGATACATACACTCAAGAGTATAACATGTTCAAAATGTAGCATGAGCCTCTGAAAGTCCACCGCCCTTTCGCTGCGCCTCTGATCCTACATTTTTCAAAACAGATAACATACATGTAAGCGTAAAGCTCAGTAAGTCCCATGTGTGCTAGTGTTTTCAACTGAAAACATCTCATGAAGAATAATATTAACATAAGCTACTTCAGAAATTCTCGCATGAAAATATTCTGAAATGAAGTATTCAAGGATTTCGAGTGAAAACATGTTGATTCAAGTATTTAGGAATTCTAGTATAAGATATTCTAATTCAAGTATTCAAGTATAGTCAGTGCTTATACCAAGTATATAAGTTAGTGCTTACGCCAAGTAATCAAGTTAGTGCATACTCCAAGTATTCAAGTTAATGCTTAGCCAAGTAGTTAAGTTAGTGCCTATACCAAGTATTCAAGTTAGTGCATACTCCAAGTATTTAGGTTAGTGCATACCCCAAGTATTCAGGTTAGTGCTTACGCCAAGTAGTCAAGTTAGTGCATACACCAAGTACTCAAGTTAGTGCATACGCCAAATATTCAAGTTAGTACATATGCCAAGTATTCAAGTTAGTGCAAACACCAAGTAGTCAAGTTAGTAATTACGCCAAGTATTCAAGGTAGTCATACATTGGATTCAAGGATTGATAGGTTCAAGAAATTAAGAATTCAAGATTCATATTGCTTATCATGTTTCCAAATCCATATAGAAGGCTCGCACTTGAGCACATCAGGAAACCATTTTCCATATCAAGAAAATACTTTACCAAAATCGGGATTTAGAAATTGAAAAGATCATACAAGATATTTCATATCCAGGATATTCAAGAAATCGAGTGCTTGATAATGCTTTTAAATTCAAGTGTAACATTCATCTCATAATATATCAGGAAAGCATTAATTATATCAGGAAAACACATGATCGTTTGAGGAAAACACTTAGCTAAAACAAGATTTAAAAGGCAGTGGGACTCACCTCGTGTCCTAGCTCAATGTGATGACGTATATAATACTTTAGTCCTTTATAAAGCTTTGAAGATAAATGACCTATATCAAGAATCATTCCAGACCTCACTTATTATTCTAAGGTATGACTAACACAAAACTATTATGTGAATAGAAAACATTTTATTTTCTTCTTTCTCACTTCTTCCAACCAAAATGAGATAAATAGTTGGAATGATCAAAGGCTCATTAATTCATTTTCCATATCTTTGTTCAAACAAATATCCAAGGTTTCCATATGTTCTTGTGATCTCTCTTTCATCCATTAACACCAATAGAACAATAGTTGAGTTTATTTCTTGCTAAACAAAATTCTGCATTTCTTCGTTCTTGTCACATTTGTTTGTTTATATCATAACTTTTGATTCATAAGTCCAATTGATGTCAAACTTGTTCCAAAATATTTTCAAGACATTCCTTTATGATTTACAATTCATAAATAACTGATATCCCTTCTCATTTCACTCAGTTTTTCTTACAACATCTCAACTTCTCAATCTCGTTACTGTTTTGGCAGCTTGTGATATTTTCAGCATAACGTTTTCCTCACAACTCCAAATCATGTAAAGTTGGTCCCAAAATGATCCTAAGACATTTAGCTACAAGTTTCAGGTCATGAGGTTCCAAATTAACAAGCCAATTTTTACAGTTTATTTGTTCTTCAAGGCTGCATCGGATTTCTTCAAAACAGATTTTCTGTTTTTCTTTCTTTTCTTCACTCAATCTATTCTACTTTAATCCTAACAATTATATAACACTTAAAACATCTTAAATTACATTATAATAGCCTTCAATTCTCTGATTTTCAGAGATACTTAGTCCAGAAAAATCATATTTTCCAACATCAAGTTCAACAAGTGCAATCAACAACATTAACAATTCATTTTCTTCAACAATTAATTACATCTTTCCTTTCCATTTCTTACACCTTCTTGTGCAGTCATGAACTATCAGTTAAACCACCATTAAAACACTTCATCTATCATATAAAACATAGTATATAGATTTTCTAATCAGCCGGTATACAACACACACAAAACAGCCCCAAAACATAGCAATTGTCCAAGTAATTCTCATAGTTCTCATGAATCTCCCAATAAAATTAATACCAAAATAATCCTCACAATTTAATCTACAACTTTAATTCAAGGAGTATGATGTTTTACCTCGTGTATAAGATTCTCCAAGCCTGAATTGCTCCAAGTTCTCTTTCTTTTTCTTCAAGAATTCTTTCTCTCACCTTTTTTCCTTTTTCTCCCTATTTTCTCTAGCTTTTCTTTCCTTTTTCTTTCTTTTTCTTTTCCTTCTCTATTTGTTCTTGTGGCTGCTGATTGTAAGCTGTAAATACAGCATTTTCACCGCCATTTCTTGGTCCAAATTGTGACCAAGATTGGTCACAAAGTCAACTATTATAGGCTATCTAATATCTAACCATTTTCCTATTGGTTGATTTAATTAATTTCCTTAATTATAAATATTATTCAATAAGTTTTTAAAATAAAATAATCCCACAAATATTTCACTCCTTCAATGGTATTTTGACACTTGTTTTCATCCTCCAATCATGTTACGCCGCTTGTCTCAATGTTGACCGCACATTAGAATTTTCCTCAGACAATAACTGTAATTTCGGTCCGTGTCGAAAAAATATTTTATTACACCAATGAAATCTATAATTTGTACTAAATTCAATAGTGGGAATTAAAATTCTCAATTCCTTTTCAGTTCTTTCCAAATTGCAGTCAAAATCCCAACCACGGTCAAAATTACAAAAATGCCCTTGATACCTATGTTAGCTCAATTTATACTAAAATACTCGTCTCATCACACTGATCAATTTTTGTTCTCAATGTATCCTTAAATTCCCATTCTACTAAAAGTAGTCACAATCTGAAGATTTATTATGCGGGTAGAACAAATTCAAAAATTTCATTGAAGTCCCCATAATTTCAAAATTCCAATAATGCCCTTCAATATGTTTATCATACCAAAATGTTCATCTCATTATATTAATCATTTCTTGTTCTGGTCACTTATACAAATTCTTATTCTATACATAGTAATAACCAATTAAAGTACAAAAGTGAGGGTTATTACAGCTTATCTTTTTCTATAAGCGATACGTCATTGTGGTCAGTAATCAGAAATCTATTTCTCTCAGGTGCTACTCATATCTTACTTGACCTACGAGGTTCTTGTGTAGTAGAAGATTTATCTATTTGATCAGTAGGCACTACAAGAAAAATAGGCTATAGTGACACAAGATTCCGTCACCAAATGGTGGATTTCTTGATGTTTTTGGCCTGCTGACGCTTTGCCATGGAGTCGTCCAAAGTTGCGTCATAATAGGTGCTCTGATGCGCAAAAGCATCACGCAAAACGTCACTAAAGAATGTCTAATATGACGCGTTATAGCATCATAATAGGTCTTCTATGGTGACGCTTTTTTGCGTCACTAAAAGTGTCATTAACTCTATGCTAATATAACACATTAGGTGGTCTCAATAGGTATTATATTGTGACACTAATTGTCGTCAGGCAAATACCACTACTATGGCATAGCAATTTGTCATGAAATCATGGCTAATATAACAATAGTTTCTGTCACAAAAGGTGTTGTACTATGACACTTTCAAGTGTTACAATAGATACTATATTGTGTCGGCTAAAGTGTCATGAAAGTACATCTAATATGACACACAAAGCATCAGTATATGGCCTCTTGCATGACACAAAAAAGTGTCATGTAATGTGTCGGCTCTAATATGTCGGAAAAAAGCATTACCATAGGTTATGTAATGCCAATAAGCATCAGTGCTTGTTAGGCCTCAGTTTTTTTTTTACCTGCCTTAAACATATACATATACCTGTTTCCCCCATAAATAAAATATAATTTTTAAATGCATTATACGAAAGATCAAAAAAATCAAAAGCCACACCAAAGAGAAAGTAAATCCAAATGTAAATTTTATAATATCTAAATTTAACATTCCTATTCATCGAACAAAAATAGTACAAAAGTGAGTACCAGTATATTTGAATACATTAGTTCTTGAAACCAAGCTAATCTAAAACTAAAAATTTATTCTTTCAAACCAAGCATCATTTATCCTGTCCTAATCCCAAACTACTTTGATACTGAGATGCATATTCAATCTTCTTCGCGAATCCTTACCTACATTTATTATTTGGAATGAATTTAGTAACAACAACATTATAAGGCATGATGAAAAACAACAAATATTAAACTAATTAATAAGGTAAGTGTTTAGATAGTTACCAAATGGTGTGGCCAAGCAATAGATAATCAAATGAAGTCTGCAACTATTTGAATAAGATCTAATGGCCTTATTAATTGCTCATCACGATGGAAAGGAGCTAAAATCACAAATTCACACCATCCTTCACCTAGCCTTAGTCCCCCAACTTGTTAGGATGGATCCAAATTTTGAATGCGGCTTGTTGCAACTACTTTAGTTAAATCCAACATGCTAAAAATTGAAACATATCCACCAACCTACAATGAATATTTTATTCAGACTATATTTAATGGAATTAGTCAAACAAGCTAAACAACTCATGGTCATGAAAAAGGAATTGACTATGCAAAGTAAGCATTAATATTTATCAACAAAGTTACCTTTTACTATGATCTATCTCAATAAAATAGCTGCAATTTATGCAACCTTTCAACTTTATAAGAAACATCTATTCATACCAACAGCATAAGTAATTAAGGTCAATAATGGATGCTTATTCAAGAATGCATAAGTGCAAATTTTACTCTCTCTAAAACTTTCAAAGCCCAAACCCATCAATTTTGCTACTTGAGTATCCTTCAGTTTCTCTTCAAAGTCTTCTATTCTAGAAATCTAAGGTAGGTGAAATTAGACTTCAAAAATAACTGCTTCAACTTCCTAGAAACTTGAATTAACAGCTTATTAAACTTTGCAAGTAATATCAAGAATCCTCTAGTCTCTATTTTCCTTTGAAGGAGAGATAAGCAATGTGACATTTTTAAGTAATAGAAGAATCCCAAATAAGTTCAAGAAACTTCAATCAACATTTCAAGAAATGCTGCTAGAAATAAAATGAAAGATGGAACCACACCATATACCAAGAATAATTTCCCTTGTCCAATAAATAGAACTCATCAAAAGGAATGGTCATTAGCAGTATTTCTCCTCTATTCAACACAAGCTAAAAACAATTAGAGATGTATAACTTCTTTCTGCAGAACTATCTTGGTCTCTTTATTCATCCACATATGATTTAATTTAAATCTAATAAAACTTATCACAGACATAGTCAAACATTTGACCCAAATGGTATTGAAAATGCACTGATAATGCTACTGAAAATGCAATGAAATGCTACTATTTATGTTCATGGTTTTATTCTCCTACCATGCATCTTCATATCTTAAATATAGAAAAAATAATGAAGCTTTTAAGTAAACAAACTGAGTGAATTATGCATGTAATCGACACCAGCCAACACCAACACTAGTCAACACCAACTAAAACTAATACCAACCAACACCAACACCAGCCATCTCAATTGACTTGAACTCCAGATCCAAACACCAAAAAAAAAAAATATGGATAATGAACTATTTATACGCATGCTTTGCTACATTAACGAACAAGTAAGGCAAGAACTATGCTAAAATATGGTCTATACCCTTAATGTAGTGGTGCTACTGTTGGAACACATTGATAGAATTCTTGAATTAGGTAGGGATGAACTATTTCTCTGGGGCATTAACAATGCACGTATCTCTGCAAGTTCTTTTGCTTGTTCACTTAACTGGTAGTTCATACTTGTAATTGCTAGTGTTATGCCCTAGAGGCAATCACTTATATGTTGTATATGACACATTTTATTTTAATAAAGGGTATTATTTATCTTACAGTTTCTTTTGTTTACTTATATGTAATATAACTATTAGATAAAGTCCCTAGTACAATACTGTGTTAAAGAAATCATGATATGAGATTCCTACTACACTGTATAGTGTTAGTACTTAAATAGTCCCTAGTCATAGTATTAATAAAACAGGACATCATTAATGCGTTAAGACTAGCATGTGTTAGACTTCCTAATTTAATCAGGCGGTGGTTCTCATATCCATGAGTATTGAGATACTCAAAGTTAACACATGGATGCTTGTTAATGGAACAAGTATATTGGATGACCTAGCTATGAAATAATCACATGGATAACTATTTAGTGCCAGTGATATAATCTTAATATAGCAAACGTGAAAGTTTCCTTAGACTTGAGATCTCCAATGTACTTTATTTGCTGAGCATTGTGCTTTGATTCCAATCTCTAGAGCCAGATCGAGGGCCGCCTATGGGATGGATATTGGATACATTATGAGGTAAACGAAAGTAGTTGAGAGGGTCAATAAAGGATTTACCACCCCTAATAGTAGGGGTGAATATCTCACGGCCACTTGTAGGAATTGCTACTCGAGAAGTCCTTGGCCAAGGCGATTGTGTATTGAAAACAGTTCCAATTGATACATATCTAGAGTAGTGGGTTCCTGGTACAAGTACTATTATATTCGAGTCAGAATTAATATATATTCTAGAGGGAGTTGGCACTAATTCTGTACTCCAGACCGAATGAGATATTGTATGGTGAAAGGAGTTAATTGCACTATAGGTTGTTATTGAAGGGTTCATGTCAAGCCACTCAACTTCCTGGACTCTTAGGTGGTCATGATGTATTGCCAGAAACTGCTCATGATCTGGGAATATAGGTTTATTAATTGATGAATTGATAAACCAATCCTGATTAGAATTAATAGGATTAATTCTAATTAATTATGAATTATTAATTTCAAAGACGTTTAAATTAATTCATGTTCACTACCAATTGACTGGAAAACCTAATAGGTCACACACAATATAGGATTATATACTCAAGATGTTATTTGATAACATAGTGGGGTTAATTGCAAGAAAGAGAAGTTGTTGCGGTCAAATTATAATTAGGTATAATTTATTGTCCAAATTATAATTGTGAGAACTTGATGTTTCCAATTACAATTAAGGAATTCTAATTGTTTTAGAATTCTCAATTTTTGATAGGGGTTTTTCGTGTTATATGATAATATACATGAAACCCTAGTGGAGTGGGATTGATGCCAAAAACCAACAACTCAAAAACTTTCTCTTCTCTCTCTCTTGTTTTTCTTTAGAAAAAGGAAATGAGAAACCCTAACCCTAGTTGTCACTTTGGTTTATGCTAGCATATAAATATCTTGGTACTTGAGTATGATCCTCCGTGTAGATTTCTGTTAGAGGTAATCACACACTGTGATTATAGTGGTTGGACGTTCAGCTCTCGTGGTGTTTGATCAAGAGGATTGCTGGATCGTGCCTCAACTTGAAGAAGGGAAAATTTTATTTTTCAGACGCTCAAAGAAAGGTAAAGTTGTTACCTTTGTTCTCTTTATGTCTTATTTTCCACGCGTATGTGAGTCCTGAGACGGTATCTCGTTCTTATATTTTTGTTGTGCCATATATGATATGCATGAGATACCCAACAATAATTTCATCTCTGTAACACCCCGCTACTTAGGCCCGCTAGGGCCGGGGATGTCGCCCCGTCCAAAGGACAAGGGGTCTTTATAACTAGGTCACACAACTAAAATAGCGGAATAAAATAATACTTTAACTTAAAAATTTAGTACATCCCAAAATACTCCAAGAATAAATCCATGAATTCCCAAAATAAAACCATAAATAAAATTATCCACTCTCGACTCCCCAAAGCAATACATAGAAATAAACGATAACAATCTCTTCCCAGGCAGATTACACTAGTTACTCATCCTCACAGTAGGATCGACCTGAAATCATGGTAAAAAGGTGATGAGACATAAATCTCAATAAGTCCGTGTGTGCTTTGGGTGTTTAGTGAAAGCAGTTCATGGATGCAAAGTACGAAATCTTTATAAGAGAAATATTGGCAAGCAATAAACATTAGTCAAAAGAAAGAGTGGCGTTTTAGCTTTACCAGCCATACATGATCAACAAAATCAACCACTCACAAGAAAGAATTATGGGTTACCATACGTTGGGCCCCACAACCGGATGGTCAGTATGCCACACTTTGTGCATACCGCTGGTCAGAATGCCACACTTTGTGCAGACTAACAAAAGTAGGTTATCGGCTTACTGGGCAAGATACTCCTCCTTCTCTATACCCAAACAACAACCGGGTGTCCATTCCGGCAAAACACAGTCACTTGACTGAAGAGAACACTGCTAGCTCGGATCGGCACGATCCACTAGACTGACGTCCTATCCGGGAAGAACTCACCCCTCAGAGGTGGCCACCTACTGAGAGACTTACCCTAACCCCTCAAAGACTAGCCCTAGTAGTCCACCCTTATTGAGTACTCAACGACGTTTCCCACTTGGGATAATGAACAAAACATTGTTCCACATGAAAATGGCATTTTGAGGGTTTCCAAAGTCCTTGTAAAAATCAACTTTAGAAAGAGTTTGAGTTTGGCAAATCTGCTCTTGGATTTTTAAATAATTCAAATGTTTGAAATAAGAGAGAGTTCAACCCTCAATTGCCTTTACATAAATGAGTGTCCATACACTCTACATTTGGCTTGCCATAAGGAAAATATTTCACATGAATCAGGTTTTATGCAGGAGCTTACCTGACTCTTGCTCACAAATAAAAGGTCTCCAACAGCTGACCTAACCCCACATGGGCAAATACAAAACACAATCAATTTCAAGCCACAATCCACTTCCTCAATTTTAAAACAACTCAACTTACTACTATCATGATCCTAGTGTCCCAAGCTTTAAGGCCACTCAATAAATAAATAGGTTTATAGGCTAAGGATAATTTGATATTTAAAATAATTAATGTTTTGGGAAATAGGTACTAATGAGTTAAAGGTTTAAAACTTGCTAAGAAAAATTTAGAGTTTATTTGTTAATGATTTATTAATAATTTAGTTGTTAGAAAATAATTGATAACTAAAGTTAGTTGAAAATGAATTTTAATGAATCTTGCTTGAAAAATAATAAATAAGTTTTAATAGGGTTTGATTAAAAGACGATAATTAAATTTATAGAAATAAGTATTTTACTAATCATGATTATTTCCATAAAAAGCTTTAGTTGATCTTATTATTTTATAAAATATCTATATATTTTATTTTTCTATTAAAACTATTATTTATTTGACTAAATTTTCCTTTATATAAATATAATATTCCAAATCCACCCTTCCTAGGGTTTTTCAAAATCACTATCAAAATTATATTACTAAATATTTTATTCATGAAATAAAAATTTGCTTAGGGACAACTAGATCATGATCATAATTCCAAGGTTACTCACAATCATGAACATATACAACCATTCAACTCATCAATTCATCCAAATCATGCATACAAGCATAGATCTCAATTTATCAAGACATGATCTAACCTCTACTAGCATAGATATGGCCATGGCTTCAATAATCCAACATGAATATAAGTCCTAATCACCAATGGTGACATAATCTCTAGCATACTTTATCACAAATACTACCTATGACATGGAAACATGCATCAAACCCCAAATCATCATTCAATCAAACAATATAATCCTTCATGCATAAATCACATCTCCTTCACAATCATACATATATTTATGCTTCAATCTCTACAATGCATACTCAAATCCTATCACAATCCACATACTATCAATATCATCCTAGAGACATGAATCTAGAATTTAAAAGAAAGATTGAAGGGACTTACTTGGTTGAGGGATGCCTTGAAGGAGTTTAGAATGGATCTCAACTCCTAGATACCTAAAATCGTCCAAGGAAGGTGGAGGGAGCATGGCCATGGAGGAAGAAGCCATCCGGCCAAGAGAGGGAGTTTCGGCCATGAGAGAGAGAGAGAGACCAGTAGCATGTCTATTCACATATATTCTCACTAGAGATCAAGATTGGAGAAGATGAAGTTGTTAGAACAAACCTACCTTGAAAGGGTTCTTGAACCTTCACAGAATTTTCTGGTTTTGATCCGAAGTAGTGAGTTGATTTGTGGAGTTTGATGTTAAAAATGGTGTTGATGGACTCATAGTAGTGAGTAGGTCAAATCTGGAGATTTTAGAGAAGGTTTTAAGTGGTTTGGAGGGGTATTAGGTGAAAGGAAGAAGTAGGTATTCTTGGTGTAGTGTGTGTGTTCTTGAAGGTTGAAGGAATTTGTGAGATTGTAGTTTGTAGCTACCGAAATTCTGTGAGAACTAGGGCTGCCCAAATTTCTGTAGGGTTTAGGAAGATGATTCTCTGATTTGGAAGGGAAAAAGAAAGGTTAGTTGTTAAAATCCTTGAAGAATATTTTTAGAAAGTAAATTTGGAAACTAAATATCCTAGAATATCTTGATTGTTGGAGAGCTTTGGAAGTCTGCCATGGCTGACTGCTTTGAGCAGAATTTCAGTGGGATTAATGCTGGCTTAAGGAAGCTTATGGTGGCCAAAAATAGGGAGCAAAATGGTGAAGAAGAAGTCTGGTTATTTGAGGGATACATTATGAAAAGTTGCTAAACTATGGTGGCTAGAAATTTGGTAATCAATCAAGCATAATTGTAGGGATTTGTTGGAGAGATTTTCGGGCAGCCATGTCTGAATTTTGTGCAGAAGCTTAAGGGGAAATATGGAGTTCAATTGCTGGAGGTTTAAGGAAGGTTTATGCAGAACAATGATGGTGTTTCGGCTAGAGGAAGATTAGGAAACAAAGCTGGACAATTTGGACTGCACAGAATTTCGCTAGGCTGGAATTTCTACACAGCTTTTTCAGCTGCCATTTTCCAGCCATCTTGCAGCGAGTTTGAAGGGGAATTTTAGGGGTGTTCAAGGCTGGTTTCTAGCCTTCTTCATGGAGGAAAAACTTGGCTAAAGTGCTCAACAAAATCTGGAAGAAAACAGCTTGGTTTTGGACTCTCAAAGTTGTGATTTGTACAGGAAAATTTCCTGGTTTTGCTCCAGCTTTGAGCAGTTCGAAAATGGCTAAAGAATTCAGATTGCATGCTGATCCAAAAGACCATTTTTCTGGCAGCATTTGGGAGGGAATGTTAGCTAAGAAACTCGACACCTTAAGGGTACAATAAGCTGAAAAATTTCAGTCCATTCCAAGAAGGAAGATGAACTAGCTAGAGTGAATTTTCAACAAGCTCACTAAAGGAATTTTCCTCTTGAAATCTCCCACAACTCTTTCACATTTTCGGACCATAAGAAGTTCTTCACTAAAATATTTTGATCTTACAAAGACACAGCACTTTACTGAAATTTCTGGAAAGAAAATGGCTAGAACAATTTGCTCAACCTCATGAGTTGAGAACTAAGGAAAAATCAAAGATCAAGGAAAAATGAATTCCTCTTAGGAAATTCGAATAGAACAAATGAGTAGGATTTGAAAACTCCTATCATGCCTCCCATAGGACAACATCTCTACCCTACTCCAAACACCACTAAGGTCGAAATTATTACTTCCCAAGCAAAAATAAAATTTAACCAAGCTAAAGCTCCTATGATGGAATTTGAATCCAAGACCTCAATAATTAATCTCCCAAGCTCTAACCACTACACCACAACAACTCTTGTTGTTATTTTCACTGGCAATTTTCCTATTCAATCCTCAAGCTATCTCCCTATTTTCACCTCAGGCAAAAATTACCATTTTGCCCTTTTCACTCAATATTCTCCAACAAGCCTCCAAGACATTAGAACTCGAATCCAAGGTACATAAAATCAAATAAAAATATATTTAATCATGCAGTAAAGTATGTTATGCATCCCAACCCCCTTACTCTAAGGTTGGTTTTGACTGGGGTTTCACAATCTCTTTGCTCTTCAATTATACGAAAGGATGTGCTGCGACTTAGTATCTCACCCCATACATCCGAAGGGTGAATACCACTGCCAGACATGTGGATTCTGCCATATCTATCTGGGCCAACAACTTGAGAGAATATATCATTTGGCCCAAGTCTATCTTCAGAGCCAGGGGTGAGCTATGTAGTTCTTTCATCCATTTCATTCAGTTGAAAGAAGAACATTGAACAAAATCATGAGGAAACTTACAACACTTGCTCCAAAACACACTAGACAACACAGAAACAAAATTTCCAACCACCAAATAAAAAAAAGCCAGAAAAAAGGTTGTAATTCTAGCATTTCCTTTAAAACACTGTAATTCACAAAACTATAAAGACTTCAGCATTTCCATAGTAGGTTTAGTATTTTAGTTTTTCTTCCAGCATACAATATTGAATTATCATATTTCCTTCTTATCATGGTGAAACTGTAATTTTTATAGTCTAATCATTGCTTAGTGCTTTTGTTGGAAATATGCCCTCTTAGATTAGTTTTCTGATGAAAATATCGAATATGTTAATAAAATAATTTATTTTTAAAAATTATTTGTGAAATAATTTTCTTCATTTTTGTACAATTTTCGTTTGGAACAGACCCATTGTGTTTGAATAAGTGATCCATGTGAATGGAGGTCTTTCACAGTAAGGTATGGATCATGGGTTATTTAAACACATAAACAGTTGTTCTTAACCGATTGATGAGAATGAGAATCTTATCATGTTTAGGTTATTATGTTATGAATTCCAAATGGGGAATGGCTTACCTTTAGCCAGTGAGTAGGCCACTCACTTCATGACATAAGCGTATTTCGAATACGTAGAACAGGACCTGTAGTGGAGGTTTCCTAAAAGTACTATATGGTAGAAACCTAGACTACTACCACTACAGCGTGGACTAGTACTCTATGACTTGAGTATGAGTTGGTGGTCTGGCGAAGCTGGAAGCATATACTTTGATATATTATAGTTGAGGTTCTATCGGATGGCCAATATAATTGTTTGTTGGATATGTGTGACTAGTTAGTTAAGACAGACTTGTATAAGATAGTTTCTACACTATATCGCCCCTTGTGGTTGTCCGGATGATCTAAATATCCAGGGTCCTGGGAAACGTGACTTGGATGTTTGCTTTAGGGTCGCTCCCTTGGAAAGCGAAAACACTCCAGGAAGTCGTCGATCATTGGACTAGAGGCCTAAGAATAGTAGATGTCTTTTAGAGAGGTGTTAGTACACTTCTTCCTCTCTAAATGAACGGCGATGTGTAGAAGGGTATTTTAGTCATTTCACTTGTAGGTTGAAGACTCTACTAATGCAGCATTGTCCTTGGGGTCAATATTTCCTTATGGTGATATTAGGAAATATTTAAAATGCAAAATACATCTATTTATATAGTAGGGGTATTTTGGTTATTTTAGTAGCTAAGGCGATGTGTCTTTTTTATCCTCGGAATAGCCCGTAAGTCCTAATTAATTTTTGGGTTGAGAAAATGATCTCAGTTGAGAGAGTTTTATTTTATTCGAGAAGTCTAATTTATTATTAGACTGGAATAAAATAAATGGAGAGAAATTTGTTATCTAGTTTAATGGGTTAATAATTATTCAGGACCTGGGTCCAGTTTGAATAATTAGAAAATTAACCTGGACTTAAACTAGAGGAAAATAATTATTACTTAATTATTTATTGGGTTATTTATTTAATTAAATCCCAAGAAATAAATAATTAAAGTTTAATTATTTTTTAGTTCATTTGGGTTCATTAATTATTTATTGGGTTATTTATTTAATCTCAAGAAAAATAATTAATGTTTATTATTTTAGATTTTTCGGGTAAAAAAAAATAATAAATATTATATTGACCCAATAGCCTGGACCATAAGATTTTTCGGACACAGTTTAGTAGAGTTTAAGGTGAAGCCAAAATTTATTTTGTAAATAATATTCGGGTATTAAATCCCGGGAATATTATTTTTATCAAAATAATTATTTTTGGTTTCATGACTCTTGGCTTTCTGTGTGGAAAAATAAAATAAAATAATAAATAAATAAAAATTTCTCTCGCCCTCTCATGTGACGTTTGGTTATCTGGCTTTTGGCTTTTGATTTTTGATATCATAAGAAGCCAAGCCAGAAGAGTTAACCGTGAAAGGCTGTTTGCTTTCCTGGCTTTTGGTTTTCTGGCTTCTGGGTTTGATTCATGAAGCCACTGCTATAAATAGCCAACCAAGAGAAGGAAATGCAAGACATCTGAGTGATCATTTTTCTTCATCCAAATTGAGTGCTCACCAACTGGATTTAGGCAGTGGTCATATTCCGTGAATTGGAAAGCTTGGCATTTCATCGGAGTGTTCGATTTCACCGGAGGAAGAAAAATTGGACAGTGGAAGCTTCGCTGGAAATGCACTGGACGTTGGAGAGGAAGAAGCTGTTTCTGGCTTCAAGCCATTCAACCAACCATGTTCTTCATGTTTTTAAGGCTCCAAGAGGTATGTTTCATGCCCACCATGATACTCTCATACTCTGATATTGTGTTCTTATTCTCCATTTTCGTTTACTGCACATGCTCTTGGATATCTGGCTTTTGGTTTGGCATTTAAATCAAAGAAAGCCAACCGAAAGGGTGCATGAGCCTCTTGATTTTCTGGCTTCTGGATTTGGTCAGATCAAGTGAATTCAAGGGCCATCGGTTCACTGGGTTTGCTTCTTCTGGGTTGTCTATAAGAAGAAAGTGAAAGATGGAGAAAAACTAGTGGAAAAAAAACTGAGAGTGATCATTTTTCTTCATCCAAATTGAGTGCTCACCAACAAATTTAGGAAGTGATCATATTCCATGAATTGAAAAGCTTGGCATTCATTTTTCCACCGAAAGAAAGGAAGACAATGGACGAAAGCTTCACTGGTGTTCATGGATGAGTGCACTAGACATTGAAAGAAGAAGTTGTTTTTGAGCTTCAATTGATTCAACCTCATTCTTCAAGTTTTAAAGGCTCGAAGAGGTATGTTTCAAACCTACCTTGGTGCTACCATACTCTGGTTTATGTTCTTGTTCTTCCATTTTCGTCCACTGATGCATGCTCTGTAAATAAAAGAATATGTTAATGGGTTTGTTAGATATATGCCCTCTTAGACTAGTTTTCTAATGATAATATCGAATATGTTAATAAAAGAATTTATTTGTCGAAAATTGTTTGAGAAATAATTTTCTTTATTTGTGTACAATTTCGTATGGAACAGACCCATTATGTGTAAATAAGTGATTCATGTAAATAGAGGTCTTTCACAGTAAGGTATGGATCATGGGTTATTTAAACACATAAACGGTTGTTCTTAACCGATTGATGAGAATGAGAATCTCATCATGTTTAGGTTATTATGTTATGAATTCTAGGTGGAGAATGGCTTACCTTTAGCCAGTGAGTAGTCCACTCGCTTCATGACATAAGCGTATTTCGAATACGTAGAACAGGACCTATAGTAGTGGTTTCTAAAAAGTACTATATGGTAAAAACCTAGTCTACTACCGCTACAACGTAGACTAGTACTCTATGACTTGAGTATGAGTTGGTGGTCTGGCGAAGCTGGAAGCATATACTTTGATATACTATAGTTGAGGTTCTATCGGAGGGTCAATACACTTGTATGTTGGGTATGTGTGACTAGTTAGTTAAGACAGACTTGTACAAGATAATTTCTATACTATATTACCCCTTGTGGTAGTCCGGATGATCTAAATATCCAAGATCCTAGGAAACATGACTTGGATGTTTGCTTAAGGGTAGCTCCCTTGGAAAGCGGAAACACTCCAGGAAGTCGTGGATTATTGGACTAGAGGCCTAAGGATAGTAGATGTCTTTTAGAGAGGTGTTAGTACATTTCTTCCTCTCTAAATGAACGGCGATGTGTAGAGGGGTATTTTAGTCATTTTACTTATAGGTCGAAAACTCTGCTAATGCAGCATTATCCTTGGGGTCAATATTTCCTTATAGTGATATTAGAAAATATTTAAAATATAAAATACATCTATTTATATAGTAGGGGTATTCTGGTCATTTTAGTAGCCAAGGCGATGTGTCTTTTTTGTCCTTCGAATAGCCAGTAAGTCCTAATTAATTTATGGGTTGAGAAAATGATCTCAGATGAGAGAGTTTTATTTTATTCGGGAAGTCTAATTTATTATTAGACTGGAATAAAATAAATGGAGAGAAATTTATTATATGGTTTAATTGGTTAATTAATTATTCAGGACCTGGGTCCAGTTTGAATAATTAGAAAAATTAACCGGGACTTAAACTAGAGGAAAATAATTATTACTTAATTATTTATTGGCTTATTTATTTAATTAAATCCCAAGAAATAAATAATTAATGTTTAATTATTTTTTGGTTCATTTGGGTCCATTAATTATTTATTGAGTTATTTATTTAATTCCAAGGAAAATAATTAATATTTATTATTTTGGACTTTTCGGGTCCAAGATTTTGACATGCACATATTACAACCTTAGTTCTTTTGGTGATTCAAGGCTGTTCAAAGCAATTGGATCCTAAGAATGCCCATACTAGTATTTAGCATTTTCTTATATTTAACCAGCACTACAATCTTGTTCCTAAAATAGCACTCTAGTTATAGAACTTTAGAAAGATAAGAACAACATCAATGAGGAAATCATGAGAAAACTTATAGCACTTCCTCCAAAACACACTAGACAACACAAAAACAAAAATTCCAACCACCAAAAAAAAAAAAAAAAAGCTAGAAATAAGGCTCCCAGAAAGACAAAACCCGCAATATGTAATATCACTAATTGTCATTTTACATGCACATATTACAGCCTTAGTTCTTACTGATCTGAACAACATCAATGGAGGAAACTGACTGATCTGAATCATTTTTTACAACAACCACTCAAAGGAGTAAGAGAAAATCATGAGGAAACTTACAACACTTGCTCCAAAACACACAAGAACACAAAAACAAAATTTCCAACCAACAAAAAAAAAAAACTAGAAATAAGGCTCCCTAATTTCTCTCCTCTTGGAAGAAAAAAAAAAAAAACCAGAAACCAAAACTACAATCTTGTAACATTAGCACTACAACTAGAAACTAGCTTACCATCGCATTGGCAATATGAGAGTCGGAAGAACTTTCATTAGCATCCATGTAACATTTCTTGAACATTTGTGCAAGAGTTGGGGAATGGCCTTGCTCCTCTGTTTGAATCATTCAATATAGTTTATTATTTAATAACAAGCATTGAAATTAACACTTGAAATTGGAGCAAAGTTTAAATTTACTATATTTGCACGAATTTGACAATGCGACTTCTTTCTTATCCTATGATTCATGTTCTTCATGTTCTTATTCCTTTTGATCTTTTCCGACAATGCCTGGTTTTTTTTTTTTTTTCTTTTAACACCAACAAATTTACATGACATTAGTCCACATAAAAATACAAAATTTCCAAAAATAAAGCCTAAATTTTCTAGCTAACAAAAATAGGCTTGCCCATGCTTTGAATTGCATTCAAAGCCAATGTGATAAAAAGCATAAAGTAAAAACCCAATAAAAAACTGAAAGTAGGAAGAGAGTCGAAAAAATGCTACTTTTCCTATAGTCGAAGGAAGTAGTCATACCTTCCCTTCTGATGAAACCCATCATTGTATGAGATTAGTGCGTTGAGTTTGTATCACACATTTATCAATACATGGAGTTTGGTTTTGAATGTCTTTTTCTGGATTATACTAGTCATGCTTTAATGACGATTTCCAATTCCTCCATTTTATTCCAATTGACTGTAGAATAGCAGGCTTAAGACTAGGTTGTACATTAAATTTCTCCTGCATATGGACAGAAAAATGCAAAACTAAAATAGATATTACAATATAACACTAGATGCTATAAATAGGTAGCATAGAACAATGTAAATACCTTCACAACATTAAACATCTCATCCTTATTTTCTTTTGGAATCTGACACCATGTCTTGATATCAATTGGAGCATACCTTCCATTCCTTGCTATTGTTCCCAAATATTCAGGTAATTTACAATAGTTCATTCCAACCGGCTGTCCAAACTTGTTGAATTCAATATCCAATAGCTTAGCAGTTTGAGGGCGGCCCTAAAGTGATTTCATATAAGTTAGACCCCTCTTGCGAATGGGCATACTGCTTCCATTACTTGCTTCTCCTATAAAAAAACATACATTCAATATATTACGTAGTAACAAAATTTACAAACCATATGAGAAAAAACTACAATATGATATACCTTGATCTTCACTTTAGTGCATGTTACATGGATCATTGGTAGTTAAATGTTCAACTTGGTGATCTTCATTACAGGGGACATTACATTGTTCATTTGCAGTATTCAGTTCAACCTCTTGTACTATAGGCTCATTGGTTTGGCCATCAGCTTTATAGTTTGGTAGATTGGTGCTTCTTCTTCTTCCCCTATTTCTTGCCATCGACTGAACAATATAGAAACAAAAAATCTTCATTAGGAATAGTCAAACTAGCATAGTCTACACTATACAAGTGATATAAAGTTCTCAAATTTTAAATTTCTTACAAATACAGATTTCAACTTAGAAGCATTGGCAAATGGCCCATACAACATGGCCCTATTTGAATTGCATTAATAAATTACCTGAAAAAGTTGTAAGGATTGTTCAGCCATTCGTACAGAATATGTAACTACCAAAATTTTATTACATTTTCTAAAATATAAATAAATATCCAAAATGTTAAAGTATTGAGCTTCCAAATTACAAATATTTAGAACAAAAAACAAAGAAAGAACTAAGCCAACTATGCAAATAAGGATCTTATTAAGTAGACATCAGATCAACTTCAACTCCATCAACCCTTTCATGAACCCAGCTAACTTTCTCACCACAAAAATCCACTTGAATATTGCAAGTTTCACTTTGCAAATGCATCTCAACATCGACTAGAGACCCCATGTTATACATAGGTCTAGGGGTTGTGCCTATAATGATTTGCCAATTATTTTCAGTCGAGTCGTCAACGTAAAACACTTGTGTTGCTTCAGAAGCTAGAATGAAAGGCTCGGAATGGGGCCTCACATTAGTGGAATTGGCCAGTGTAAAGCCCTTAGCATCTTGTTTCAACCTTTTTCCCATTGTTACCCAATCACATTTGAACAACACAACTCCATGACCATCTGTATAATCTAACTCAATCGCATTTGTTAAAATCCCATAATATGACACATCACCAGATATTGGATTTTGGTCCCTAACGCTTGAAAAACTAGTTGATGTTGCATTAACAGAAATGCCACTATTTTGAGTTTTCCTTTTACATTCAACTTCTCTCGTATGAAATCGAAAACCATTCACTATGAACCTATCATATTGAAGCCCAATTTGATTTGGTCCTCTAGCTAGATGCTTCAAATCCTTCGAAACTATATCATCATCATTCAATTGTATTGCCTCCACCTGGGAAATTGACAAGAGTTATGAAAGCTTAAGCATCGATAAAGTATAAATAGAACATGCCAATTCAGATGAACTTACATAATTGCAAAACCAGTTCGCAAAGACTTCACTATGGATATGCTCAATTTCATGCAAACTTGCATGAGGATGACTTTGCTCCACTAGTTAATGATGTTAGCTACAAACACGTACTATGCATTAATTTGGATTGGCTTCATAGGTACTAATGTAATGAAGAATATAAGTCATTTATCTTCTACTTACTCTATGTAAGGTTTTACAGAGTTAGAATTAAACAACACATATTGGTGGGCTTTCTTCAATATTTCGTCATCAAATTTTGTAGGTACTCCTTTTCAAAGTAGACGTCCAATGGTTGAAAAAATCTCTAACCCAGCGTAAGAATTAGTTTCGTGATCCTTATTCCTACTTGCTCGATTGAACTTTGTCTCGACATAATCAGCGAGATATAATGAGAAAAACCTCAAACATTCCTCAGCCAAGTACCCTTCAACAATTGAACCTTTTGGACGGCTCCTATTACGAACATAGGACTTTAACGTGCTCAAATACCTATTTAACTTGAACTTTCACAAATTAGTTCAAAAGCCATTGATGTACGTTTTTAAAATTGCAATCCAGAATAGTCTAAATGTCATAAGAAATGACAAAAACATATACCTTTCTATAGGATACATCCAACGATAATGAACCGGCCCAGCTATCCTAACTTCAGTAGCTAAATCGACCGTTAGATGCATCATGATGCTGAACGATGATGAGGGAAGACCTGCTCTAACTCACAAAGAATAACTGTAATGTCTTTCTCTAATTGAAACACATCATTTGGATGAATCTCATTAGAGCACAACTTTCTAAAGTATCTACTGAGCTTTATCAAAGGATAGCAAACAGACTTAGGTAAAACTCTTCTTAGAGCTATTGGTAACAATTGTTGCATTAAGATATGATGGTCATGGCTTTTTAGTCCAGAAAGCTTAGGTGGATTAAGTTGAACACACCTAGACAAGTTCGCAACATATCCGTCGAGCACTTTAACACCTTTTAAAATCTTACAAAATGTCACTTTCTCCTTCTTACTTAGAACAAATGAAGCTGGTGGTAAATAAACTTTACCATTATCCCTCTCAATAGGATAAAGATCTGATCGAATACCCATATCTTTTAAGTTAAGATGTGACTTAAGGTCCCTTTTCTTATCCATCCCTAATAATATAGCATATATAGATTCAAAAACATTCTTCTCAATATGCATTACATCAAGATTATGGAGCATCAAATTGTCTTTCCAATACGGTAGCTCGAAGAAGATACTTTATTTTTTCCAATTATAGGGCAATTGTTCTTTATCATTAACTGTCCTCCCAAATTTGATCTGTTTTTCCCCCAACTCATTCAATATCATATCCCCATTCAATTTAGGTGGTGGCCTTCCATGTTCTTGTTGACCATCAAATGATTGTGCATCCTTTCGAAAACGATAATTGGTAAGACAAAAACCTACGATGCCCCATATAGCAATGTTTGCCACCATTCTTCAACCATTGTGATTTTGTTTCCTTATGACAAATAGGACAAGCTAGCTACCCTTTAGTGCTCCACCCAGACAAATTTGCATAACCAAGAAAATCACTAATTGTCCACAATAATGCCGCATGTAGTTGAAAATTCTAGTTAGAAGATACATCAAATGTTGGCATGCCTATGTCCCATAACTCTTTCAATTCCGCAATTGGAGGTTGTAAATAAACATCAACATTGTTACCAGGTGCAGATGGATCAGATATCAACAATGACAATATGAAATATAGTTGCTTCATACACATCCAATGGGGTAAGTTGTAAGGCATAAGTATCACATGCTAAGTGCTATGAGCAACATTCATATTTTTAAATGGATTAAAACCATCAGATGCTAATCCCAACCTCACATTATGGGTATCTTTTGTGAAATTTGAATGCAAACTGTCAAATGCTTTCCAAGTAGATGAATCTGTAGGATGCCTCATACAACCATCATCTGTGCGACCTTCTGCATGTCATCTCATAAAAGCTGAAATCTTGTTTAACATGAATAGACATTGCAATCGAGGCTTCAAGAGAAAGTGCCATAAAGCTTTCTTTGAAATCTTCCTTTTCTCACCCGTTGGATCATTTTCAGAATTGACCCACCTAGACTCTTTACATGTTTCACACTCCTTCCACCCTTCTTTGTCCCCCCAGTACAATGTACAATCATTAGGACAAGCATCTATTTTTTTCATAGCCTAAGCCCAGTTGTTTCATTAATTTTTCAGCTTCATAAAAAGATTTAGGAAGTTCTACACCCTCAAGAAAGGCTTCTCTCAACAAATCAAGTAGCATATCAAAATGTTTGTTTGACCACTTCCCTGCGCACTTCAGATGAAGTAATCAAATGATGAAAGCAAGTTTGGAGAATTTCTTACAACCTGGATATAATTCCTGTTAAGAGTCGTTAATAAATTTGTGAAATTTTTCAACATCTGGGGATGGCATATTACTTTCTTCATCTATATTTCCACTAGGTGGGACTCCAAAAACATCATGCAACATTGCTCCCATGTCTTCAAGCATATTAACTACATTATCCATAGTGTGAGTTGAATGCGATGTAGATAAACTAGAACTAAAGAGTTCTCCATGTGCTATCCAATGTGTATACCCCTTATTAAACCCCGTAACAATCAAATGCTCCCTTGCCTCATCTTTTTTTCTCATAACTCCATTTTCACATCTCAAACATGGACACAATATCATTCCATTTAAACTTGCATTGTTCATTGCAAAGTTTAAAAACTTTTCAACTCTGTTTTGATATTCAATGGTATTCCTTGGAAGTTTCATCCAACTCTTATCCATACCTATGAAACTAAAAATCCAAATCAAATGGCAGAAGATCAATTTGAGCAATCCTAATTAGTCTACTGAAAAGAAATACAAAAAAAATAAAAATAAAATAATACAACATTTCTAAAATGGTAGACCTCCTAAAAGTATCTGACATGCAATTCAAAATACTATAGTACGCAATTCTTGAAAGTAAGTGAATTTTGATTTGATTCTAATGATCTACTGTTAGTAGGGGCTCAGCTTACAATGACTGATGCCAACTTACACAATTTATCCCTATCTTAACTATGAAGGTGCATGGGTTATCTTGTTTGGTTTAAAACAAATATGCCTTGTACAGTCAATTTAGAATTTTTATATTGTGAATATTTTAGAGCTTCAACTGTGGGCTGGACATTTATGCCCTTTGGCTCCTTGGTGAAACTAGAAAAAGAGTGAATAAAAGAGGGTCCTCCATGCCATACACCACAAATAGCCAAAATATATCCTCATTCCTAGCTATTCTTTTTGGGATCAAGAATCAAATAATATTCTTGGTGATTCATCTATATAAATTAACAAAATTCATAAGAAAATTGCTAATCAAGTAGCTTGTTGCTTGTATAAGGCACTAACTGAGAAAAAAAAATAAATTTATTAACAGCTTTTTTCAGCATGACATAATGAAGATAAAAAATGGTATGCTTCTAATCTATGTAGAAACAAGCTTCAACCCCAATATTTCATTGGTCAAAACAATATAAACAATCACACTTTCATCCCAATTTATGAAGAGTACATGATAAAGCTATAGTTATCATTATACATTAAGTGTCTCAATGAACCATTAAATAATGATTCTATTCTTGCACTAGAAATTGAACAATTAACATAATTTTTTTTCCCACAAATAACTAGTTCCTAATATCATTTACTACTGGGAAAAATTAACATGAAAATAATAAAGAAAGCAATGCAACACACATATATACACAAACCTGAATTTATCTTTCTATCTGCCCTCTAGAAATCAATCAACAGCAGCCCCTTAAATTTATCTGCAAAAAGGAATTTAATCAAGCTACATTAATTCCAGCTCGTCAAAAGTTTTCACCCACAAAAAATTGCAGCAAAAAATCTCTAAATCAGCAAAATTTAACAAGAACAAAAAAACACTTGGCTTAGTGGATGAAAGCCAAAATTGCATTGACATTTTACCTAACTAATAAGGTTATAGACAACTTTTATTACAAATCTAGATGTACATTGAACTTAACGAAACATTGGTCCACCTGGAAAAAGTATAACGCTCAAAATGAATTCATAAATACAAGAACAAAAAAAAAGTTCCAATTTCAATAAACAACCAACAGGATCATTTTGTTAAGCACTAGCATTAGAACAAACATTCTGAATTATGCTAGGTTCTGCCTTTAAAAAAAAGCATATTAAGCCTGATCTAAAAATCCAAGGAAATCTCCCCAATCATTTGCCTTCAACGAATTGTGCAATCATGGATAGAAAATAATCAATTCACAAAACACCCTGAAGATAAATCTATATAGATTTATGCACTCATACCAAACATATTACTAACCATTTTATTCATAGAAATCCACCAATACTTATTTTACAGTAAACCAAAATTCAAATTATGCAAAAAAAAAAAAGACAATTTTGAAACATATTAGCAACAATTTTGAAAAATTTTCAACTTGCCAATTATCTTTGTCATTTTCTTCCAATTCTGTTGGTCAATCTATCAGCATATGGGTTTAATCAGGTGGTCAATGCCAGTCGATTTAATGGCAAATGACATTAACCTCCTACTCACAACTGGGTGTTCAATCGGTTAGTCAATCTATCAGCAAATGGAATTAACCACCTACTCACAGTTGGGTGTTCAATCGGATGGTCAATGCCAGTCGATTTAATGGCAAACAGCCAAAGCTCTTCACACAGCAGCAGTGGCCTCCACCCAAGTTGAAGAAGAAATAGACCTGGAGGTGAGGAAGAAAAACGGCAATGGAGGGGGCTTAATCAAGTGTTCAATTGGGATAGTATAATGGTCATGGTTTAATGACAAACAGCTGTCTCTTCACACAATAGAAGCAGCCCGGTTGAAGAAGAAACAGAGACCGACTTGGAGGTGAAGGAGAAACATAGTGATTGAGAGGGGTTTTGATGTGAAAAAAAATAAAGAAAAACTCGCGCTTTTTTTAGGAAAAATCCTAAAAGGCACACCTTTTTCTTATTTACACAAACAAAGTGTCAGGAAAGATATAGTATCTTTCATAACACAGCAATTTGTCATAATAGAATATCAGTATAAACCAATTTATTAAAACTATGTCGTTTTGCGTTTATTATAATTACATGAATAAATCTAATGTCATTATAAGTATTATATTATGACATTTTTTTAAAAATCGTAATAAAAAAGGTGTCACGAAAGCCTATTTTTCTTGTAGTGACTCGAGATCAACCGGATGATCATTATTTGTTTGGGCTTCTTGAACTTCACTAAGTTCAATCTTGCTCCCACTATCTTTCCTAAGAACGAATTCCTTCTCTAGAAAAATAGTATGCCTTGAAACAAACACTTTGTTTTCAATAGGAAGATAGAAATATTATCTATGAGATTCTTTTGGATATCTAACAAACAAACACTTGTCACATTTATTTTTTAATTTGTCTGACTTTGTCCTCTTCACATAAGCAGGATATCCCCAAATTCTCATGTGATTTAGCGTTGGTCGTTTACTATAAAATAGCTCAAATAGGGTTGTGTCAATCATTTTTTATGAAACTCTGTTTAAAATATAAATAGAAGTTTCCAATGTATATCCCTAAAACAATTTTGGTATATCAGCAAAAACTATCATGGATTGAACCACATCTAATAAAGTTCAATTCTTTCTCTCAACACACTATTATGCTGAGGTGTATGTGGTGAAGTCCATTAAGATAATATCCCATTATCTCTAAGATAACTTAGAAACTCTTGGCTTAAGTATTCACCTCCTCGATCGGATCTTAAAGCTTTAATACACTTACCAAGTTGTTTCTCTACTTCATTTCTGAATTCTTTGAACTTGTTGTTAGTGTTGTACCCTAGAAGCAATCACTTGTACATTGTATATGAAAATTTTATTTAAATAAAAGGCATTATTTATCTTACAATTTCTTTTGTTTACTTTTAAGTAATATAACCATTCGATAAAGTCTCTAGTACAACACTGTGTTAGGGAAATCATGATAGAGATCATGATATGATATTCCTACTACATTGTATAGTGTTAGTACTTCAACAGTTCTTAGTCGTAGTATTAATGAGACAGGACATCATTAATGCGTTAAGACTAATATGTGTTAGACTTTCTGATTTGATCAAGCGGTGATTCTCATATACGTGAGCATTGAGATACTCAAAGTTAACACATGGATGCTTGTCAATGAAACAAGTTCATTGTATGACCTAACTTAGAGATAATCATATGGATAACTATTTAGTGCCGGTGATATAATCTTAATATAGCAAACATGCAAGTATCCTTAGACTTGAGATCTCCAAGGTACTTTGTTTGCTAAGCATTGTACTTTGATTTCAATCTCCGGAGCTCAATCGAGGGCTGCCTATGGGATGGATATTAGGTACATTGTGAGGTAAACGAAAATAGTTGAAAGGGTCAATAAAGGTTTCACCACTCCTAATAGTAGGGGCGAATATCTCACGGCCACTTGTAGGAATTACTACTCGGAAAGTCTTTGGCCAAGACGATTGTGTATTGGAAACTGTTCCAATTGATACAAATCTAGAGTAGTGGGTTCCTGGTACAAGTATTATTGTATTTGAGCCAGAATTAATTCTCGAGGGAGTTGGCACTAATTCCGTACTCCAAACTGAATAAGATATTGTATGGTGAAAGGAGTTAACTGCATTGAAGTTTGTTATTGAAGGGTTCATGTCAAGCCACTTAACTTCCTGGACTCTTGGGTGGTCATGATGTGTTTCTAGATACCGCTCATAATCTGGGAATATGGGTTTATTAATTGATGAATTAATAAACCAATCCTGATTAGAATTAATATGATTAATTCTAATTAATTATGGATTATTAATCTCAAAGACATTTGGATTAATTCATGTTCGCTACCAATTGACTGGGAACCTAATAGGTCACACACAATAGAGGATTATATACTCAAGATGTTATTTGATAACATAGTGAGTTAATTGCGAGAAAGAGAAGCTGTTGTGGACAAATTATAATTAGTTATAATTTGTGGTCCAAGTTGTAATTGTGGGAACTTGATGTTTCCAATTACAATTAGAAAATTCTAATTGTTTTAGAATTTCAGATTTTCAGTGGATTTTGGAACATATATTGGATATGCTTGAAATCCTAATCCTAAGGGTGCTTCACACGAGAATAGAAGCCACAAAACAAACGTCTTCTTCTTCTTCTCTCTCTCTCTCTCTCGTTTTGCTGAAAACGAAAACAGCCCTAGCCGCCATATTTTTCTGCTAGCACAGGAAATTTTGGTACTTGAGTATTCCTCTATGTGGATTACTATAAGAGATAATCACACACTGTGATTATAGTGGTTAGACGTTCAACACACGTGGAGTTTGCATAAGAAGATTGTTGGATCACACCTCGACTTGAAGTAGAAATTTTGTTCTTCGGATGATCAAACAAAGGTAAAAAGCTATTATCTTTATTATCTTTATGTCTTGTTTTCCACACATAGGCGGGTCCTGGGATGGTATCTCGTTTATTTTTTACTGCGCCGTATAGGCTATAAGCCTAAGATACCCAATAATAGTATCAAAGATATGCTATTTGTGGTCTACGGACATTGTTTTGGCATGAAAAACTGTTTTCATGTATTCGTGCTTGTCTTTATTCACTGTGAAAATCATTTTCACTCGAGTCGAAATTGTTTTCAGCTTTGTGGTTTGGGTATATAGAACAATATGATTGTGTAAAAGTTATAGCATAGTTCAAAAGGTGCTTTCTTTATATGCTGAAAATTTTCTGCAGAAAAACGTTTCCTTAAACATAGTAGTTGCCCTCCGTTTCATCTTGTGAATTTGATTTTCTATTTTGTTTTGTCTAAACTAACAAATTGGTTGTTGTTTTGAGCTTCAAAACAGAAAACTCTGTTGAGAATTGTTCTTACTAAAATTCTGCAGAAGATTAGGGCACCAGAAATTGTTTCTGGAAAATTTTTCTGAAAGTCGCCACCACTTCCCGACTACAACCGGCGCCGGCTTTGGCCTCCAAACCGGCACCGGTTCCGTTCTATTCATAATGTCCAGAAACCGTTTTTGGAAGAGAAAAATTTTTGGAAACCAAAACAGAGCCGATGTCGGCTCTGGCTTCCAAACCGGCTCCGGTTATGCTCTGTTTTGCACAATCCAGCTGTTTAAAAAAAAAATCTAGAATAGAATTTTGAAAAGAGAAAAATCTCATTTGATGGGAGGCGGCAAAATAAAAATTTTTCCATGGGGGCACTGCCCCCTAACCCCCGCCTGCTGACCGGCCAGCTGGACCGCCGTAATCGTTGTGAGACGGGGTCCAAAAGCATTTTCTCAAAATTAGTTTTGAGATAAACAATTTTATTTTTTAAAATAGTGATTTTGAAAATTTAAAATTAATGGATTTTTCTAAACTATTGATTTTAGATTTTGTTTTATTTTTCCAAAATAATGATTTTGGAATAATAAAAGTATATGTTTATTTTGTTTAAGCATAGTCAATGGCATGGTAGATGGTTATGGACTAAAACCAATTATATCTGTTCATGCATTTTACAGTTTTGGTTTTTATGAAATCAGGCCTGCGTGTCCTGCCTTCTCTAGAATTCTTGTGTAATTCTCTTCTCATCTAACTTCCCTCGAATGTAACACGAGAATTTTCTCTCTTTAGGAAATTATGTAATTAGTCTACATATATTAGATAGGAGTAAAATTATTTTATTTTGGAGATGGCAACCAAAACAAGGCGAGAAGGTAAGACTTTCTACTTAAATCATGCATGAACACATAGGGTTAACTATATTAATTTCTTTTGTTGCTCAAAGAAATTAATTTAGGAAAAGTCCATAACCATACCACGTAATCGCTTTATTACCATGATTATCAATTATGTGATATATTGATTTTTATGCATGTCATTCAAACAAATCACTAAAAGGAACAAATTCCTCAATTAATATTAAACCTAATTCCTTCCGTTAATATAGCAAGAACGAGAGTCCTTTTTTGAGACCAGGTTGTTGGGCAAACCCAAGCCTACTTGACATCAGGCATGTTCAAGCTATGGAATTAAATTCCTAATTAATGGGTCGGGTTTAACTAAATTCTTTATCCCGATTGGGTAAACTTAAGCATAAAGAAATTTAAAGAAAAAGTTGGGGTAGCCCAAAAGGCTTTAAGATTAAAAGCTGTTAATCACCCAACGATCCGGTAGTTACATACGATGTAATTGGTATTGGATACCTACCAATGAACTTAAGGGTGGCTTGTTGGGCAAACCCAAGGTTATTCTTGAGGAATTTGGATACCGATCCACTAGGAAAGCTTCAAACGGGCTTTCCTGAATCAGTAGTGGGGGCTATTAGTTTGAGTAAAATAGTGGAGTAAATGCGTTTAATTAAAGTCCTAGTTATTTGCATATCATGTGCATATACAAATAGCTAATGCTCTCTATCTTTACATCTAGGTCACTTGCATCATGTCAACAAACTTGAACTTATGTAGCATCTTGGAAACTAACAAGTTAACCGAATCAAACTATCTCGACTGGTATAGAAATTTGAGAATCATTCTCAAATAGAAAAAAGTTGCTCTACATGCTAGATGCCCATATTCCACCACCACCAGCTCAAGATGTTCATGCTGTCCACAAAAGGCACAAGGAGGATAGTGATACGGCATCATGAATTATGCTGGCATCCATGACTCCCGAGTTGCAAAAACAGCACGACCATATGGATGCTCAATCGATTATACTACATCTTCGAAAGTTGTTTAATGCCCAAGCCAGAACTGAGAGATATGAGATCTCGAAGCAACTAGTTCGTTGTAAAATGGCAGAGGGTTCTTTTGTGGCCACTCATGGGTTGAAGATGCTGGGCTTAATAGAGAAGCTTGGATCTCTCGAGTTTGCAATGGATCATGACTTAAGTGTTGACTTAATTTTACAATCTTTACCTAATAGTTTCTCACAATTTGTGATTAACTATCAGATGAATAAGATTGAGTCCACCATTCCTAAGTTAATCAATCTCCTCAAAACTATGGAGGCCTCCATGAAGAAGAATTCCAAAGCAGTTTTAATGGTAGAATCTTCCTCTTCTAAGAAAAAAGATCAAAAGAAGAAGAATAAGGCACCTATGAAACCCAAAGGTGGTGTAAATAAGAAGGACGCAGCTACCAAGGGCCCACGTCATCATTATGGTAAGATGGGCCATTGGAGGCGCAACTACAAAGCCTACTTGGAGACCATTAAGGACAAGAAGTAAAAGGAGAAGCTTACAAGCACTTCTACTTCTACTCCGGGTATATTTATGATTAAGATAAATACTGCCTTTAAAAATGAGATATGGGTATTATATACTGGATGTAGATCTCATTTGTGCTATAATTTGCAGGAACTAAAGAGCAATAGAAGGCTAGAGAAAGGCGATATGGACCTACGTACTGCAAATGGGGCAAAGGTTACTGCACTTGTTGTGGGGACAAACGAGCTGAACTTGCCTTCGGGATTAATTCTAGAACCACAAAACTATTATTATGTACCAATTTTAATGAAAAACATTATCTCAGTTGCATGTTTAGACTTATATAGATTTCATTTAATATTTAAGAATAAATGTTGTTCTTTTTCATTAAATGATATTCATTATAGTTCAGCAACTCTGGTTAATGGTTTATATGTTCTAGACTTGGATAATCCAATTCTCAATATAAACAATAAGAAAACTAAAATGGATAACTCTAACACCTCTTACTTATGGCAGTGTCGTTTGGGCCATGTAAACAAAAATCGTGTTTCTAAGTTACACAAGCTTGGTGACTTAGGGTCATTTGATTATTAATCATATGGCACATGCCAGTCTTGTTTACTAGGTAAAATGACTAAAGCTCATTTTCCAAGAAAAGGAAAACGGGCCAAGGAGTTATTAGAACTCATACATTCTGATGTATGTGGCCCAATGTCAATACAAGTAAGAAGAGGTTATAATTATTTCATAACATTTATCGATGATTTCTCACGATACGGATATTTGTATTTAATGAAATACAAATCTAAGGCTTTTGAAAGGTTCAAAGACTTCAAGAATAAAATAGAGAAACAACTTGGCAAAAGTATTAAGACTCTAAAATCCGATCGACGAGGAGAATACTTGAGCTAAAAGTTTCTGAGTTATCTTAGAGATAATGGAATATTATCCCAATGGACTCCACCACATACACCTCAACATAACGGTGTATTTGAGAGAAGGAATCGAACCCTTCTAGACATGGTATGGACCATGATGGCTTCTGCAGACCTACTAAAATCGTTTTGGGGGCATGCACTAGAAACTTCTGTTTATATATTAAACAGAGGTCCGACAAAATCAGTTGATACTACCCTATTTGAGATGTTCTTTGGTAAGAGACCAAAGTTATCTCACTTGCGAGTATGGGATTGTCCTGCCTTTGTCAAAAGGCCATAGTCAGACAAACTTGATAGTAAGTCTGACAAGTATTTGTTTGTTGGATATCCGAAAGAATCTTTCGGATATTACTTCTACCTACCCTCCGAAAATAAATTATTTGTTTCAAAGCATGCCGTCTTCTTAGAGAAGAAGCACATGCTCAAAGGGGACAATGGGAGTAAAATTGAACTTAGTGAAGTTCATGAAGATCAAATAAACGAGGATCAACCATCTAACTCCACATCTATTGAGAGAATAGATGAACCTTCTAATACACAAGAACCTCATAGATCTAGTAGGATACATGTGGCACATGAGAGATATGGATTTCTCATTAGTGACCACAATGACATATTTCTTATAGATGAAGATGCCTACTACCTACAAGGATGTTCTGAATAGTTCAAATCTGGCAAATAGCTTGAGGCCATGAAGTTAAAGATGGATTCCATGTATGACAACCAAGTATGGACTTTGGTTGATCCACCCAAAGGAATTAAACCTATTGGGTGCAAGTGGGTTTTCAAGAAGAAAACGAACATGGATGGTAACTTAGTTATCTATAAAGCACAACTAGTGGCGAAGGGTTATTGTCAACAACATGGTATTGACTATGATGAAACCTTCTCGCCAGTAGCCATGTTGAAATCCATCAGGATACTCCTAGCCATTGCTGCTCATTATGATTATGAGATTTGGCAAATGGATGTGAAAATAACTTTCCTAAATGGAAATCTGATTAAAGAAGTGTATATGACACAACCTGAGGGTTTCACATCTAGTGATGACACAAAGGTGTGTAAGCTGCAAAGGTCTATTTATGGACTTAAGCAAACTTCTAGGAGTTGGAATATCTGTTTTAATGAAACAATCAAAGAGTTTGGTTTCAATCAAACTATAGATAAGCCTTGTGTATACATAAAGGTTAGTGGGAGTGCGATCGTTTTCTTATTACTTTATATTGATGACATATTGCTAATAGGAAACGATATACCTGTCTTGCAAACGGTTAAAGTTTGGTTGTCTAAACAATTCTCCATGAAAGACCTTGGAGAAGCAACCTATATTTTCGGAATAAGGATCTATAGAGATAGATCCAAAAGATTGCTAGGTCTTTCGCAGTCTACATATATAAAGTGTTAAAGTGGTTTAGCATGGATCAATCCAAAAAAGGATTCTTACCCATGTCACATGGTGTAAGCCTTTCAAAGTCGATGTCTCCCAAGACACAAATTGAAAGGGATTGCATGAGTAAGATTTCATATGCCTCGGCAGTTGAATCTCTCATGTACGCTATGATATGTACTAGGCCCGATGTATCTTGTGCTCTCAGTTTGACAAGCAGATACTAATCTGACCCTGGTGAGGGTCATTGGACGGCTATAAAGAACATTCTAAGTACTTACGAAGGACTAAGGATATATTCTTAGTATATGGAGAAGGTGATTTGAAAATAAATAGGTATACTGATGCCAGTTTTCAATCTGACAAAGATGATTTCTAATCACAATCTGGCTACATGTTTACATTGTGCGGAGGGGCAATAAGTTGGAAAAGTTCCAAACAAGAGACTATTGCGACTCTACGACAGAAGTTGAATACATAGCTACTTCTGAAGCAGCTAAGGAGGCTATTTGGATCAAGAAGTTTGTGACAGAACTGGGTATGGTTCCTAGTGCTGTTAGTCTAATAACTTTGTATTGTGACAACAACGAAGCCATTGCACAAGCAAATGAGCCACGATCTCAACAACGATCCAAACACGTACTGCAACGCTATCATCTGATACGGGAGATCATAGATAGGAATGATGTAAAGATAGAGAGAGTTCCTACGAATGAGAACATAGCTGACCCGCTTACAAAAGCACTATCCCAAAAGAAACATAATTGTCATGTTGAGTTATTCGGTATTAGATACATGAATGATTGGCTCTAGTGCAAGTGGGAGTTTGTTAGCGTTGTGCCCTAGAGGCAATCACTTGTACATTGTATATGGCACATTTTATTTTAATAAAAAGCATTATTTATCTTACAATTTCTTTTGTTTACTTTTAAGTAATATAATTGTTCGATAAAGTCCCTAGTACAACATTGTGTTAAGGAAATCATGATAGAGATCATGATATGAGATTTCTACTACACTGTATAGTGTTAGTACTTAAATAGTCCCTAGTCGTAGTATTAATGAGACAGGACATCATTAATGCGTTAAGACTAATATGTGTTAGACTTTCTGATTTGATCAGGCGGTGATTCTCATATACGTGAGCATTGAGATCCTCAAAGTTAACACATGGATGCTTGTTAATGAAACAAGTTCATTGTATGACCTAGCTTAGAGATAATCATATGGATAACTATTTAGTGCCGGTGATATAATCTTAATATAGCAAACATGCAAGTATCCTTAGACTTGAGATCTCCAAGGTACTTTGTTTGCTGAGCATTGTACTTTGATTCCAATCTTCGGAACTCGATCGAGGGCCGCCTATGGGATAAATATTAGGTACATTGTGAGGAAAACGAAAGTAGTTGAGAGGGTCAATAAAGGATTCACCATTCCTAATAGTAGGGGCAAATATCTCACGGCCACTTGTAGGAATTACTACTCAAAAAGTCCTTGGCTAAGATGATTGTGTATTGGAAACTGTTCCAATTGATACACATCTAGAGTAGTGGGTTCCTGGTATAAGTACTATTATATTCGGGCCAGAATTAATTTTGGAGGGAGTTGGCACTAATTCCGTACTCCAAATCGAATAAGATATTGTATGGTGAAAAAAGTTAATTGCACTGGAGTTTGTTATTGAAGGGTTCATGTCAAGCCACTTAACTTCCTGGACTCTTGGGTGGTCATGATATTGCTAGATACTGCTCATGATCTGGGAATATGGGTTTATTAATTGATGAATTAATAAACCAATCCTAATTAAAATTAATAGGATTAATTCTAATTAATTTTGGATTATTAATCTCAAAGACGTTTGGATTAATTCATGTTCGCTACCAATTGACTGAGAAACCTAATAGGTCACACACAATAGAGGATTATATACTCAAGATGTTATTTGATAACATAGTGGGGTTAATTGCGAGAAAGAGAAGCTGTTGTGGACAAATTATATTTAGTTATAATTTGTGGTCCAAGTTGTAATTGTGGGAACTTGATGTTTCCAATAATTAGGAAATTCTAATTGTTTTAGAATCTTAGATTTTTAGTGAATTTTGGAACATATATTGGATATGCTCGAAACCCTAATCCTAAGGGTGATTCACACGAAAATAGGAGCCACAAAACAAACGTCTTCGTCTATCTCCCTCTCTTGTTTTGCTGAAAACGAAAACAGCCCTAGCCGCCATCTTTTTCTGCTTGGTGCTTAAGTATTTCTCTATGTGAATTACTGTTAGAGATAATTACACACTATGATTATAGTGGTTACACATTCAACCCACGTGGAGTTTGCACAAGAGGATTGCTGGATCGCGTCTCGGCTTGAAGAAGAAATTTTATTCTTCGGACGATCAAACAAAGATAAAAATTTGTTACCTTTATTATCTTTATGTCTTGTTTTTCACACATAGACGGGTCCTAGAATAGTATCTCATTTATTTTTCGCTGTGCCGTATAGGGTACGAGCCTGATATGCCCAACACTTGTCAAAGGCTTCAGATTTGTATTTCATTAAATACAAGCACCCAAATCGAGAATAATCACCAATGAAGGTAATGAAGTATTGATAACCCCCTCATACTTGCAATGTCCTTAGTCTATATACATCAATATGTATTAGTTCCAATAATTGCTTAGCTCTTTCCCCTTTCTTGGAAAAAGAGGTTTTAGTCATTTTTCCTAGTATTTTTCCTAGTATGCAAGATTCACAAGTCTCATATGATTCAAAATCAAATGATCCTAAGTTACCACACTTATGTAACTTAGAAATGCGACTCTTATTTACATGGCATAAACAACAATGTCATAAGTAAGACTGGTTTGCGTTATCTTTTTTTGGCATTTTATTATTTATATTGAGAACTTGATTTTCCATTTCTAGAAAATATAAGACATTCATCAAAGTTGTAGTGCCATAATGGATATCATTTAATGAAAAAGAACAACTTTTATTCTTAAAATTTAAATAAAATCCAAGTAAGTCTAACCAAGTAACTAAGATAATGTTTTTAAGTAGAACTGGTACATAATAGATATCATTTAATGAAAAAGAAAAACTTTTATTTCTTAAAATTTAAATAAAATCCAAGTAAATCTAAACAAGTAACTAAGATAATGTTTTTAAATAGAACTGGTACATAAAAATAGTTTTGTAATTCTAGAATTAATCTAGAAGGCAGGTGTAGATAATAAGTCCCCACGACAAGTGCAACAACTTTTCCATTTTCTATACAAAGGTCCACATTACCTTTCTCCAGCTTCCTACTTCTCTTTAGTATAACATCCCACATTTTTACTTTCAATTGGCTACCATTGGTAATAGGATGAGAATTTGTACCCATGTCCAGAACAAGAGATGATCGGTGTAATGAGATGAATATTTTGGTAGAATAAAATTTTGTCGGAACCTGGATGTAATTATTAGATTTGTTCTACCCGTACCCTAAATTTTTGGAAGGCTATTAATATTAAAAAAATAAGAATTGTAGGGTACTCTGAAAAGAGAAATTTATCAGTGCGATGAAATGCATGTTTTGGTGTGAATTATGTACCTGGGGTATGGAGGGTATTTTTGTCATTTTGACCACGCCTGCGACTTTGGCTGCAAAGTTGAACAAGTAGAGAAGAAATTAAAGAATTTAAGTATTACCAATGGATTCAGTGAAATTTTTAGAGTTGAATGGTGAAGAAAAATATTTTTCCATTCCGGACCCGATTTTGGCCATTTCTGAGAAAAATTAGAAATGCGGGTAAAACTTGGACGTGTAGCGCTATGTGACTAGTGGATAGGGATATGTATCACATTATGAGAGGGTGTACGAGATTTCATACAAGATAAAGCTTATCAAATAAGTTTTACAAAATAAATAAATAAATTATTGGACAAATGAAATTGCGACACATGGCGGATAGCCCACAATTTGTGACCAAATGGTCACCAATTTGGACCAAGAATGGCGGTTAAGGAGCTAAAAGCAGCCAGGTTTTGTGCATAAGAAGTAGGGAAAGAAGAGGGAAAGAAAAGGAAAGAAAAGCTAGAGCAAAATAGGGAGAGAAAAGAAAAAAAAAGAGAGAGAAAGAAAGATGTGTGTGTGTGTGTGTGTGTGTGTGTTCTTGGTGTTTTCTTGGTGTTCTTGGAGAAAAATCAAGACAAGAGATCCCACATACAAGGTAAAATACTATACTTCAAGAATTAAAGTCTTAGATCTCATTACAGTGATTATATTGATAAGAATTTTAACATGAAAACATGACTTTCATATATTGATTTTGGATCAAAGCTAGATTTTGTGAACTTTTGTATATGAACTTTATATATGCTTGTATATGTGTCGGCTGCCTAAGGGCCTTTGAATGATGTTTTGTGTGAGGAAGAACTGAATAATTATGGTAGCTTGAAGGCTTATTTTCAGTTGAAGAGGTGATAATCAAAGTAGAGTAAAAATGGAATTTACTTGGTTGGAAAAATGGTTCAAACTAGCTTTTGATTAGAAGAGATGAATTTGTGTTAAATAAGTGTGACTTTTGTGAGCTACTGGAAATCTAGAAATTCAGAATTAAAGATGATTTGAAGGAAGATTGAATGAATTAATGGTTCCAAGTTGATAAAGGCTAAAGGAAAACAAAGGAAAGCATGAATAGTGAAATTGAGACAAAACTATTGGGGCTGTTTTTGCCCAGTAAAATGTCACAAGAACTAGGACTCTAAAAATGGCCAATACATAATTAAATTTAAGAGTCTTATGTTCATTTTGGTATATCATAGAGACAAATCGGAGCTATGGATTGAAAGTTATGTGCAAAACAAAATCATGTGTCAATCTGCCAAATTCTAGAAAAATGAGTCCGAAAATGAATGAACTTAACGATGATTAATTGTGTGATTTTTGATGAAATAAATGGGAAATATGAAGTGAATCCCTTGCATATAAAGGGATAAAGGATGTGGGAAAAGGAAAATGAAAGAATTGATCAAATGATGAAAAAACGACGTGAACGAAAGTTGAACGTTTTCCTTAACCGTCGGCTAACCGTCAACCCCGTCAGCTAAACGTCAGTTGAACGTCGACTAACCGTCGGGCACGTCGAGTAGACGCCGCTACCCGTCGGGCACGTCAGCTAACCATCGGCTATTTTTCGGCCGAACACGATTTGACCCGAAAACGATGTTTGGTGTAGGTTTGTCGGTAAACGGCCAACAAAATGTTGAAAATGGTGGAAACGATGGTTGAACAGTCGTAAACAAAAAAAGTTTAGTTAGTACATGAGGTGAATCCCTTTGATTTCTAAAACCTTTTGAAAGCTAATGTGCTTCATTTTTCCATGAAATTCTATGTTTTATACTGTTTTAAAAATCCCTGAATATGTTTAAGGTTTATCTGAGCAAGAATTATTTTATGCCATTTTGGGCTCGATTGAACATCATAATTAGCTTGGAAACCTTACTTGATGATTAAAGTATGAATTTTGTGAATTTATTCCTTTTTGGATTAAATATTTGGGATTTTTAGAAAATGGTAAACTTTGGAATCGGGTATTCATAAATTAACCGGAATGCCCTTATTGGAACATTTTATGGAAATATGTTTGGAAACTTTAAATTTAATCCTCTTTTAGGATTAGAATTATGGATTTCTTAAAATGAGTTCCTTTTGGAATCGGGTATTTAGAAAATGATCCAAATGTCCTTATTAAAATATTTTATGAAAACCTTTGAAATCGGGTATTCGGTAAATGACCGAAATATCGGGTAAGGGTAAACTGACCTGAATACCCTCGAAAAGTCTTTTAGAATCGGGCATAGGTAAAATTACCCGAATGCCCTTAGAAAATGACTTTTGTGATCGAGTATAGGGAAACCAACCCGAATACTCTTAGAAACATGTTTTGATGTGTGGACCGAACTCTTTATCCTGTTTCAACATTATTTTAGAAAAATGATCTCTTGTGATGAGATTGACTTTTGAAAAATGATGTTTTGATCCCTGAAGTTGTTTTATTGGCCTAATGTGCCATGAAACGAATTGATTAGCTTTGCACAACCTATGTGAATAATGATCTGACTTGCGAGTTAGTGGGATCAAATTATGGAAAATGTTGATTTACCCTAAAACTATTTTGATTTGAAAATCTTGCGGAATCAGATAACCCTCTGGCCTGATCAGTCAGACGGGATTGGTATTGTTAACGTTGAGTACTCAGCAAGGACTTTAATCTTTGTACTAACTCATGTTAGAGATAGACGACCCCAAGTAACCCAATCAATTCTGGGGATTGTCTTACTCCAAATAGGACGACAGGATATTGAGATAAGTCATCCTAGCTAGCCATTTAGCACCTGGCAATTGTCACGTCTGCGAGCGCTTCTTAATTTTGAATCATTCGCTAGAGGCCAGGCGGGGACACTCGGCGCGTTTGACTGCTTGCTACCTCGATAGTGATTGACATCAAGATTGGGACCCCTGGCTTATGGTAGCAAGTAAAAGATTTTTTAGCAATGCACATATCGAGTACTGTAGGCTACAGTCTCAGTACGATGACACGGTGCAAGTTAGTGTGCTTATCCGGCGATGCACGGATCGAGTACTAGAGGCTGCGGTCTCAGTACGATGATACGATGCAAGTCAGTGTACTTATCTGGCAATGCACAATTGAGTGCTGTAAGGTGGAGACATTGGCACAATAAGATCATGATGCCGAAGTAAAGCCTTGTGAGCTTTGCATACAAGCCGACCTTCTGTTGGAGAAGTGCCTGTGATCTAAAAATTAGGGTAATGTTTTGAAATTGAAATACAATTTTTAAAAAATGATTGAGTTCTGAATAAACTCTTCATTAAAGAATTTTAGAATCATTTCCAGTGAACAAATGATATACTATTCTACAAAAGTTTTATGTACTTTATCTCTTTGATAAAGCACTAGCACACACGAGACTCACTGGGTGATTTTTTCACTCACACGTGTCTTTCATCCTACCTTTTTGTAAGATCCGGAGTTGAGCGGACCAACGGATAGAGGACGATACTAAAGTGATAGCAGAATAGGTTCGGACATTTCCTTTTTGGATAATGTACCTTATTACTGATATTGAATGAAAATTTTTATGTATAAGATTCTTTGCTATATATATGCACGTAACCATCAGTATGGGTTGTTGTATGGATCTGGACCTTACATACTTTGTTGATTTTTTGTTATAAAGACCCCTTATCTAGGTAACTAGATAGGGCGACACCCGGTATTGATATGCTTCCACTGTTACCTTTAGTAGGGGTGTTACATTTAGTCCCTACAAATTATTGCACAAATAAGATCCACATCCGGTATCCAATACCCATATCTCATTGTTAAAAGCAGTATTAATCTTAATCATAAACATACCAAGAGTGGAAATAAAAGTGCTTGCAAGCTTCTCCTTCTGCTTCTTTTCTTTAACAGTCTCCAAGTAGCCTTTGCAGTTGCGCCTCCAATGGCCCATTTTCCAACAATGGTGACATAGGCTTTTGGTAGCTATCTTTTTCTTCTTTACACCACCTTTAGGTTTAATTGAATTCTTCTTCTTTCTTTTAGAAACATTCTTCCTTTTAGAAGAAGAATCAACCAATAAGATTTATTATTTTCTTTCTTCATAGAAGACTCTGCAGTCTTAAAAAGGTTGATCAACTCAGGTATTGTGGTCTCAATCTTATTCATCTGGTAGATCATCACAAATTGTAAAAAACTAACTAGCAAAGATTAAAGAATTAAGTCTATAATTAATTCGTGATCCATAGTAAAGTCAACTGATCAAAGCTTCTCAATTAACCCTAGAATCTTAAGTCCATGAGTGGCTATCAAAGTACCTTCTACAATCTTAGAACGGAATAGCTGCTTAGATATCTCATATCTCTCCGTCCTTGCTTGCTTATCAAAAAGCTCTCTTAGATGGAAGATAATAGTATGAGAATCCATATGCTCATGCTATTTTTGAAGCTTAATGGTCATTGATGCCAGCATGATACAAGATGTTGTGTCACTGTCCTCTTTATGCTTCTTATCGACTTCATACTCTTCAGCAAGAGCATCATTTGCTGGTGGTAGTGGAATTGGAACATCTAACACGTAGAGCAACCTTTCTAATTTGAGAACGATTCTCAAATTTCTATACCAATCCAAGAAGTTAAATTAGGTGAGCTTGATTGTTTCCAAAATACTACATTAGTTCAAATTTGTTATCGTTATGCAAATGACCTAGATGAAAGATAAGAGATATTAGACTATGTATATACACATCAAATGCATTTAATTAGGTTTTTAATTAAAAAATATAATTAACCCACTATTTTCTTCAAATGAATAGCCCTCACTATTGACTCAGGAAAGCCTGTTGGAAGCTTTTCTAGTGGTCCAGTATCCAAATTCTTTAAGAATGACCTTGGGTATGGCTAACAAGCCACTCTTAAATTTAATGGTAAGTATCCAATACCAATTACATCAAATGTAACTACCAAATCGTTAGATGATTAACATATTTTGATTTTAAAGCACTTTGTGCCACCCCAACTTAGCCTCTAATATTCTCTATGTCTGGGTATGCCCAACCAGAATAAAGATATTAATTAAATCCAACCCATTAATTAGGAATCATATTCTATAGCTTGAACATGTTCGATGTCGAGTAAGCTTGGATATGCCCAACAACCTAATATTGAAAAAAAAACTCTCGTTCTTGCTATATTAATAGAAGGCTTTAGATTTAATATTGTTTGAGCGATTTTAATTATTTAATTAATAGTCTCATCATTTTGCATACAAAATATCAACACTTTGACATAATTGTAATATACTCAATTACATAGCTTGGTTATGAACTTTTTCTAGATTAATTTTCTTGAGCCAAGAAGGAAATTAATTTTTGGTCAAAACCTATGTGTTCATGCATGTTTTAAGAAGAAAGTCTTACCATCTTCTTGTTTCGCCTAGGTCATCATCTCTATAGATTCATAAAATAATTTCTAGTCTTATTTAATCTATATAATCTAATTATATAAATTCCCAATGAAGAAACCTCGAGTTATATTCTATGGGAATTAGATGAGAAGAAAATTACAAGAGAATTATAGAGAAAGACAGAACATGCAGGTCTTATTTATTCAAAACAAGGCGATAAAATACATGATACAAATTTAAATTAATTAAATTAATTTAGTCTAAGTCCATAACCAAGCCAATATGCCAATATCATGCTTAAAACATATTAAGTAAAACTAAATAAATAAATATGCATCAAATATTAAATTCTAAAATCATTACTTTAGAAATTTAATTAATTAATCCTAAAATCAAATTTTGGGAAAATTTTTGGGGTCCTTTTGAAATAAAATATTTTAGTGAGCCCTTAAAATACTTTAGTGAGCCCTTAAACACGTAAAGATTGAAAAAAATAATCTTTTTTTGTATATTGATTCAATGATTGGAACCAATTTCCAATCAAGAATCTATAGATTTCACACATAGCCTTGCGCGGCTTTGCCATAGCCGCACATGGCTTCAACCAAAAAAATTATTATTATTATTATTTTGGTTGAAGCTTGGCCACGGCTTACTAGAGCCGGTGACCAGCTGGTCCGAAAAAAATATCATGGGTGGTCTTCGCTGAAGCAATTCCAGCCGAGCCATGGTGAATTTCCCAAGCCGTGCGAAAAGTACTTAATGTTTGATAATTGGAGATAGTTTCCAATTCAATCAATTGGAGCTAATTTGAATTGCAATCAATTCAAGATTCTGGTCAACACAGGGAAATTCTTAGGTGAACCCGGTGCATATCCCCACCTGTGCATCAGGTGGGCCCAACTACCCTCAGAGCTCGACACATGGCAGATTTAAATATTTAATTCAAAAAACATTTTTTTGTTTTGTTTTCAATTTCTTCCTTTTCTTTCCCCAACCACGGTTAACCATGGTTGGGGAAAATTTCGAACCTCCCGCCCTCACGTAGCAGATTCTCTATTGAAGCTACACCGAGAGAGAGAAATGGAAGTTGGGCTCAGTGCCCGGTGGTGGTCCGGAGGAGGGGTGGGGTGGTCGCGTGCGTGTGTGGTGAAGTAATCAGAGGGGTGGGTCGCGGTCGGTGGCCAGTGGTGGTCCAGAGGAGGGATGGGGTGGTGGCGTGCTTGCTAAAGTTGAAGAAAGAGAGAGACATCGGGCTAAAGAGAGAGACTGACCGAGACCCGATTTGAATTTTGCAGAGAATAGAGACATCTGCTAAGAGAGGGCGGGATGGTGGAAAATTTTCCCCAACCATGGTTAATCGTGGTTAGGGAAAGAAAAGGAAGAAATTGAAAACAAAACAAAAAAAATGTTTTTTGAATTAAATATTTAAATCTGCCATGTCTCGAGCTCTGAGGGCAGTTGGGCCTACCCGGTGCACAGGTGGGGCTGTGCACCGAGTTCACCTAAGAATTTCCCGTCAACACATTGCATAAAAAAATGGAATTTTTTTTGAAATATAATAATGGGCACAAGCCTCCCACGGTTGTAAGTCATCCTCCCAAGGATGCAACCAAAAAATACGAGAATTTTTTTTCTTCTTTTCGACTTCAGTTTCCTTAACGAATTTAAGGAAACAAAACTTCATTTTCTTTTTTTTTCTTTTTCATAGAAACAATTTCTATGAATTAAAAGGAAACAATTCCTATAATTTACTAAATTCAATTTTAGTTATTAATATGTGTGCATATATATAAAACCTACTAAAACAAATTTTTTCCAAAAATAAAATTTTGTGTGAAACATTTTTTATGGACTCGAATATAATTTTGAAATTATTTTAAATTTTAAAATATTTATGAAAAAATTTCATAATGTTAAATTTATTTTGAAATAATTTCAAAATAATAATAAATTTTGAAACGTGTACAAGATAGCTCTGAAACTATTGTTGGATTTCAATCATGCAAACCAATTTACATGCAGCGAAAAAATAAAACGAAATTAACGCATCACTTGTATGTAATTAAACAGATCATGAGAACGGAAGAAAATTTCATTACCTCAAAAACGCAACTTTTAAAAATTTTTCTTCCACACGAATCCCTTTCAAAAGTTGATCCAATCGAGCCACCAAATTCCAATAATAGGAATTTCTCTAATATTAATCTACACGAAGAACACACTCAAAACCACCAAAATTTATGCTAGTGAAATAATGCTTAGTAGCTTTATCATTAATTTAATTGGGAAGAAATTGTTTTCTTTTTCCTTCGAAAAGAAAAAGAAGAAAAACTCTTTGTTGTGGGTTCTATATTTCTTCCTTATGAGGGCCAATTTTCTTATATCCACAGCTATTTATGAATAGGAAACTAATTTCCTTTTTTCCAAAAACAACCGCCGCAAGAAGACAAAATAAATAAATAAATAAAATACACGTACAGATTTCTTAATTTCTTTTAGGAAACAAATATTTTTGTTCCTCTTTTTTAATTATGGGCTTAGGAATTTCAAGAATTGCAATTAGGCTTATGAATTATAACAAGTTTATAATTCACATGTAGGGATTTAATAATCGCAATTCAACTCCAAATAATTATAACACTTTATAATTACCCCATAATAATTATTTTTTCTAACAAATTAACCCTATAATATTATCAAATAATATTTTGAGTACCAATTCTTCTATTGTGTGTGACCTATTAGGTTTTTTAGTCATTTGGTATCTAATATGAATTATTTCTATCATAATAGAATTAATAATCCTTTTAATAATTAGTATTGATTTATTAATTCTAATTAGGATTAAATTTATTAATTATCTAATTAATATATCCATATTTTTCATATCATGAGTGGTATCTAGTAATACATCATAACCACCTAAAAATTTAGAAAGTCAAGTAGCTTGACATAAACCTTTCAATAGAAAAATGTCAGTGCAATAAACTCCTTTCTCTATACAATATCTCATTTGCTTTAGAGCATAGAATGAGAGCCAAATCCCTCCAGAATATTAATTAATTCTAGCCCGAATATTTTAGTACTTGTTCTCGAAATTCATTACTCATCATGTGTATCAATTGGAACTATTTCCAACCCACCAAGGATTTCTTGAGTAATGATTCCTACAAGTGGCTTTGAGATATTCTCTTCTCCTAATAGGAGTGATGAATCCTTTATTGACCCTCTCAACTACTTTCATTTACTTCACGTGGTACCCAATATCCATCCCATAGGCGGTCTTGTAAAGCCTCTAGAAATTGGAATCAAAGTACAACGTTTAGCAAACAAAGTACCTTAGAGTTCTCAAGTCTAAAGATACCTGCACATTTGCTATAACGAGATTCTATCACTGATACTAAATAGTTATCCATGTAATTATCTCATAGCTAGGTTATCCAATGTACTTGCTTAAGTAACAAACATCTATGTATTAACTTTAAGTATCACAATACTAACGGATGTGAGAACCACCGCTTGATCAAATCAATAAGTATAACACGTGCTAATCTTAACGTATTAATGATATCCTATCTCATTAATACTATTACTAGGGATAATTTAAAAATAAACACATTTCAGTGTAGTAAGAACCTCACATTACAATCTCTACTATGATTTCCTTAACACAATATTGTACTTAAAACTTTATCTAACAGTTTTATATACATAAATATACGAAATAAAGAAAATGAAAGATAAAGAATACTTTTTATTGATTTAATATGTAAAATATATTGTATAAATGATTGCTTCTAGGGCACAATCCTAACAAGGCGCTTGTTGTATTTTTGTTTTAGTTGATTTTTTTATTGAAAAAGCATCTGTAAATGTCGTTGGGAAAAACCAGAAGAAAACTAGAAGAAGATTGCAGAAGCAGAACGAAGGAAAATAGAAAACAGGCGAAGAAGATGAAGATGAAGATGAAGATCTTCAGAGAAAAGCCAGGGCGGGATTCAATACAGCAGGCCGCAATTCTAGAGTAAAAAATGCTCAAAGTCAAGGAGTGTCGGGCCGCTAGTGCTGAGGCTCAAGGCACAAAGCATCGAACCACAGCTCAATTTGCGGTCATATAGTGCCACGGCTCAAGGCACTTAAAAGTGCCTTGAGCCGTGGCTGGTTGATTAGGTCCTAGTTTGCAGGTTACGGTTCGGCTCAGGGTCGATCTAGTGTGGCCGGTGCATGAAGACCACAGGAAAATTTATTATTTTTTCTTGTAATTTTTTTTGCATTTTTCTTTCCGTTTTAGGTCCCATAGTAGGCTAAGTTATTATTTTTTGCAGGGTTAATATTCTTGGAATATTTGCATGAAAAATCATAGTAAGGGATTTAGGATTAAACAAGATCATTAATTAATTAGTTAATATGTTTAATTCTATTTTTGGATACTTAGGTTAAAAGAATAGAAAAGCGTGAAAACGTTTATAATTTTCTAACATGTTATTTTCTTTTATGGACATATGTATGCATTTTCTCAAAGACCAAAGTATTTGGGAAATTTTTTACACAGAAAAATATCTTTCTTTAATTAAATATTATTTTAACTTAAAGGCAAATATTAATCCTTAGTTATTCTTTCAAAGGTTTTTATCTTTGATATGGAGAATATTTTGGATTTAGATATTTTTGTGAGTTAAAAGGAACAACCATTTTAATTTATTTCACAAGAAAATTATTTTTGTCAAATAAAACTTGAGACCAAAGTCTCTTAAAAGTTTTTAAGGGAAATTTTTGAAATCATTAAGTTTTTAACTAGGTAAAATTAATCCGTAGAAAATCTCTTAAAGGATTTTACCTTGATATAAAGATCTATGGATTTAGATATTTTACATTAATTAAGGGATACTTAATAGGGCATTTTCAAAAGGACATTTCCTTGAAAACCCTTATTTTAAAAGACTAAGTGAGAGAAGGGTTCCAACGGCCCCACGGCTTCTATCATAGTCCTCATTAAAGATCGTAGATTTTCTCGCATCACCCTGGGAGTAAACCTATATAAGATAAGGATTCTGCAAGAATCTAGACCTAATGGATGGACATAATTGATGCTCGGGACACATACTATAGTCGGTCATCCCACGTTAGAGGTCATAGTGCGAGGATTGTCCATAAGAAATGAGAAAAAATAGCCATCCCCTTGATGGAGTTATCTTCTGGATCATTACATAGTGCTTATGATATTAGCACATCATTGGCCATAATGTTCACTGATAAGAGTCGGCCTACAAGGTAAGAGGCTCTTAGAACGATCAATAACACCAAGATGGCTAAGAAAGCATCAGTTAGGGAGTATATGCTTAAAATGATTGTAACTTTCGAGAAAGAGGAAGTTTTAGGGGCTGTGATTGACCCTGAGAGCCAAGTGAATATGGTTCTTGAATCTTTGTCGAACTTTTTTACTCAATTCAAGTTGAATTACAACATGAACAAGTTAAACATGGGTTTAACAGAGTTGATGAAGGAGCTCCAGGTGGCAAAGAAAGTCATGAAGCCACTGTCTATGGCAATGATTGCTAAGGCTTTTTCTTTAAGAACTGGACCCAAGTCTAGAAAGTTCAACAAGAAGAAAAGAAATGCAGTGGCCAAGCCCAAGTCCTAGCCTAACAAACCTAAAGGCAAGTACTTCAAATGTGGGAGGAAGGAACGATGGAAAAATCAGTGTCTAGATCTTCAGGCCAAGAAAAACCCCACAGGTATTATCTACTATCTAAAGTCTATATCAATAGTTAGATCAACTTCTACTTGGATTGTTGATTCTAGAACCACTGATCATATCTGTAACTCTTTACAAGGGTTTAGGAAGATAAAAAGACTCTAGAAAGCTGAATATGGACTACGCATAGGATATGGAACACAAGTGTGGGTCGAAGTAGTAGGAGAGCTGGAACTTCTTTTTTATTGTAATAAGATAGTTTTTTTGAATGATATTTTATATATACCTGGGTTTAGACAGAATTTGATCTCAGTTGCAAAACTAATAAATCATGGTTATTTTGTTTCTTTCTAGTTTGGTATAACTATAGTAGAAATAGAGAAGTTTTATATACTGGACATATATATGGAAACCTATTCTTCATAAATCCTAGTAATAATCAATTAAATAACGCTCAAAGTGAACTTTTAAGTAAGAAGAGAAAGACCAATATCAATGATTCATATCTTTGGCATCTAAAGTTGGGTCACATTAACTCAACTAGGATTCAGAGGTTAATCTATGATGAGCCTTTGGGCTCATTGAGTTTAGAAAGTTAACCTTAGTATGAATCCTACTTAATGGAAAAGATGATCAAAAGGTCTTTTACCTAAAAGACAGATAGTGCAAAGAAGATATTGAGTCTCGTTCACACTAATGTATATGGTCCATTGTCTACACTAGTAAGAGGAGGGTTTGAGTATTTCATCACATTCACGGATGATTGTACAAAGTATGGTTATATTTACCTCAAAGGCACAAGTCTGACTCATTTAACAAGTTCAAAAAGTTTAAGGCTGAAGTGGAGTGTCGAACAGGTAAACTGATCAAGACCTTACGATCAGATCGTGGAGAAGAGTACCTTCTCGGTGAATTCAAGGATTACATGGTACATCATAGAATAGTATCCGAACTTTCTGCGTCGGGGACACCCTAGTAGAATAGAGTAGCTGAGAGAAGGAACATGCCATTTTCTTTTAGGGATATACCCTAGAAACAACAGCTGATAGGGCCTAATTTTATCTATATTTTTCTAGTTATTTGAGGTTATTTTGTGATACTTTTGGTTCAATAGCTAGTCATTTCCCTTCCTATTTAATATTTTGCTTGTGGAAAGTGTTCTTAGTAATTTTGTATAGAAATTAGACGATTTGAAGCAAAATTGTATAATTCCAGAACTGACCTGGCACATGCTAAAGTAGTTGAATCGGTCGTGGTTCTATTCTAGAAAACAAAATAAAATAGAGCAAAATTGGGAGATTCCAAAGCTGGACTGGTGCTGGTCCAGACAAAATAACCCGGTGCTGGCCCTACTCTATTATGACAGTTTAGAGTTTTTTTTCAAATCAAATTGGGAATTACCTAAAAGGTTCACCTATTTCCAACCTATACTCAGCCCAAGACTTCTGAAGAATAATTTTTAGCAACCAAAGGGCTTATTTAACCAAGAACAAGTAAAGATTGATTTATGAATTCAAGGAGTAAAAGCTAGAACCACTCATTGAAGAGGAATTCATCACTCAAATAAGTATTATTTCAAGGAGGTTACCAAAGAAGGAAGAAGAGGGTTTATCTATAAGCTCTTTCTAAGATCTTTGTTTTCTTTTTCTTTGAATAATGATGAGGTTAATGTTTTAATTGTAATTACATGTTATTTTTTGGATTCATGATATTGTAATTTACTCAATCTTTGATCAATTAATTGTTGTTCCTGGTATTTAATTATTTATTTTTCTTTGGTGGATTAATGAAGTTGAATTTCCTTCTAATGGACTTGGGAAATAAAGTTAGAATTAAGTTCAATCTAATTAATTCGATATAATTATTATATTAACTGGATTGGGAAAGAAGGTTAAGAATTATTGAACTTAAGTAATCAAAGGTTAGTTAATTTTGCCTAAAGTATAGGATCATTGGCTAATTTCATATTCATATTGCCTAAAGTATAGGGATATTAATGAGGAATAAGTCTAATGATTTTCTTTGGTTATATTAGTTTGATTGAAAAATCTGCTAATTTGATCAAAAAATAGTGATTCTATGGATTAGGAAAGAAGTGGATTATATTTTTATTCCTTCATGATGCCAAGACGATGATTGATTGCAATAAGTGTTGAATAGTTCATAGCATGTTCTCAAGAATAACTATTTAACTCCATATTTTTCTCTCCAAGAGTTGTGATATATATTTTATTTTTATTTTTATTTTTATTTTTACTTTTTATCAATCTAATTGGTAAGTTAAACATTGAATGAAAAGTAATTAGTGTGTACTTATTCCTTGAAAATCGATATCATTAATTCCCTATACTATATTCAACGATGAGTGTACTCGCTCATATGTGTAATTTGGGATTAATATTTGAATTAAACTTGATTGGCAATGGATTCAAAATTGCATGATTTTTATATACCCAAATTTAACCATCAAGTTTTTTGCACCGTTACCAAGGAACAATATCAGGAAAGCTTGTAATTCATTGATTTAGCCATGTTTATATATTTATATGTAAATATGAATATATATTCTTTGTTTAAATAGGTGCCATAACTTGTTATTGTATGATGAAAGAAATTTATAAGATGTACTCACTATTTTCTTTGTAAAAAAATGTACACTCTAGATCTTACTTTCAAAACTCCATCATGAATCTAATTAGAATATCATATGTAGATACCATGGCTAACTAGAGTTTGAACTAAACTAGTAATGGGCACAACCCACAAATGATTGCCACTTTAGAGAATGCACAGGAAAATTTTGAAAAAACTGTCACCGCACGATTCCAAGAGATAGATAAAACTTTTCGAGTTTTTGCAGCCATGATTCAAAATATGAAAAGACAAATTTGGTATTTAACTAACTTGGTGATAGACCCACAAGGAGAATCCCTTTTGGTCCTTACAGGGGCTGATACACAAGTAGAATTAGCAGCCATTATGCTGAGAAGTGGAAAAGAATTGGCAGACATAGCAGAGGGGAATCAGCACCAGCCTGAAGAGACCAGGCGTCAGCTTTCACCAGGATGGGCAACAAGAGAAGACAAAGACGAACTGGCATAAGTCCATGATGCCAACCAGGTGCTGGCTCAACTCTGTATATAGGAAAAATCTCAAATTTTTAAACCACTAGTCTCTTACCCTGCTAAGACACACAAAGCTAGAAAAGATGAGTAATTTGGTAAATTCTTAGAAATCTTCAAACAATTGCACATCAACATTTCACTCGGTGAGGCTTTGATACACATGCCTAAACACGCAAAATTTCTCAAAAGTATGCTTGTAAACAAATAGAGATTTGAAGAACTATCCACCGTGGTGTTAAATGAAGAATGTTGCCTCAAAAAGAAAACGATTCAGGGAGTTTCTCTATTCCTTACCTTATTAGTGGTCTTATATTTGGCAATGCATTAGCTGACTTAGGTGTTAGCATCAATTTTTTGCCATATAAAACTTTCAAAAAGTTAAGCCAAGGTGAACCTCAACCCACTAGGATGAGCATCCAATTAGCTGATAGATCCATTAAATATCCTAAAGGAATAGTGGAAGATGTACTTATTAAGATGGATAGGTTTATATTTCTAATTGATTTCGTGATTCTTGACATGGATGAAGACTCTAAAGTCCCTTTAATTCTAAGAAAACCCTTCCTAGCTATGGCCAAAGCTTTGATTGACGTTCATGGCGAAGATTAAAGAGCAAACGAAACGCACCAAAACCAACAAAAGAACAAGAAAGAAAACACAGCAGCACAGTAGCTCTGCGTGAAGGAGAAGAAAAAAAATATTTACCTCTTCTTGTTCTCAAAATTGGCTAGACTGGAATATGTAGAACTAAGGTAGGTGCACTGGTAGAAACCTCTAGTGCGATTCCTGCAAGTCTCCTACTACGTCTATGCATGTATGTAAAATGCCAACTTTCCCCTTGATCTTCCAATATATGGCCTACCTAACTCACGTTTGGTGAAGACTCACATGACTAAGGAATTTTTTCCAAAGAGAAAAGAGAGTTTTTTTTTTTTTTTCCTCAGAGAGGAGAATGCCATTCCTCTCTATTTTTCTATTTAACCTAAATAAAACCTCAGGTAAAACTGGACTTTTAACTTAGCCCATTAGACTTTTAGTTTAGCCTTTTGAACCAAATTAATTATTCTAATTAGAACCAAATAAATGGCCCAATAAATAATTAATTTTTTAGTCCAATTAACAAGCCTATATTAGTTTAGTCACAAGTCAATCTTTAATTATTCAAATTGGGCCAAAGCCCTGAATAATTAATTAACCCACCAAACTAATTTAATTAATTTTCTCTTTCTGTGGACCTTTATTTTATTTTAGTCCAATAATTAAATCAGGATATTTAAATAAAATAAATTCTATTTAATTTAATTTAAGACCAATTCCTTAACTTGTATATAATTAGGACTTACAGTCTATACTGGGAACCAAAAGACACACCACCTTGGCTACTAAAATGACCAAAATACCCTTGTCATATAAATAACTATATTTTGCATTTTAAATATTTCCTAATCTCACCATAAGGAAATATTGACCCCAAGGACAATGCCGCATTAGCAAAGTCTCTGACCTACAGGTGAAATGACTAAAATACCCATCTATACATCGCCATGCATTAAAGAGGAAGAAATATACTAAAACCTCTCTAAATGACATCTACCATCCTTAGGCTTCTAGTCTAATGATTCACGATTTCCTGGATAGTTTTCGCTTTCCAAGAGAGCTACCCTAAAGCAAACATCCAAGTCATATTTCCCAGGGCCTTGGATATTTAGATCATTGAGACAACCACAAGGGGCGATATAGTATAGAAATTATCTTGTACAAGTCTGTCTTAACTAACTAGTCACATATACCCAACATGCAAGTGTATTGGTCCTACGATAGAACCTCAACTAAAACATATCAAAGTACATGCTTCCAGCTTCATCAGACCACCAACTCATACTCAAGTCGTAGAGTACTAGTCCACGCTGTAGCAGTAGTAGTCCAGGTTTCTACCATATAATACTTTAAGAAACTACTACTACAAGTTATATTCTACGTATTCAAAATACACTTATATCATGAAGTGAGTGGACTACTCACTGGCTAAAGGTAAGCCATTCTCCATTTGGAATTCATAACACAATAACCTAGACATGATGAGATTCTCATTCTCATCAATTGGTTAAGAACAAACATTTATGTGTTAAGTAACCCGTGATCCATACCTTACTGTGAAAGACCATCATTCACATGAACCACTTACTTAAACACAATGGGTCTACAAATAAAATGTAAATTCACAAACAATTTCTTAGAATAAATTCTTTTATTAAAATATTCGATGTTTATATGAGAAACCTAATCTAAGATGGCATATTTCCCAACACATGGGGGAAGGTTAACATTTAGAATTGAGGATAAGGAGATTATTATTCAAATTAATCAATGCATTAAACATCCTATGTTTTTCTATGATTCTTGTTTTATAGTGGATATTCTTGATGACCTAATTTTGGATTTTGTGCAGGAATCATGGGACAATACCCTTCTAGAGTTGATGTACACACAATTATCCATGGATATAGCAAATGGGCCTGAGTTATGTAGTTTTGAAGTAATTGAGAGACCAAGTTTGGGTAGATTAAAAGTCTTCTATTGCTGACCTACCAAAGCTGGAACTCAAGGACTTGCCCAGCTATTTGGAATATGCATTCTTAGCCAATAAAGGAAAATTACCAGTCATCATAGTCAAATATCATACCAGTGATCAAAATGGCAAATTGGTAGACTTATTGGGAAAATATAAGAGGTAATTGCATGGAAGATCATCGATATCAAGGGAATTAGCCCTTCCTTTTGTACTCATAAAATATTGCTAGAAGAATGAGCAAAACCCCTAGTGCACCCCCAACGAATGATGAACTCTAATATGAGGGATGTGGTAAAGATGAGGTAATTAAGCTCTTAGATTCAGACATCATTTATCCCATCTTACGTAGCATGTGGGTAAGTCCAACACAAGTAGTGCCAAAAAAAGGAGGAATGACGGTAGCCACTAATGATAAAAATGAGTTGATCCCCCACAAGATTGGTAATTAGTTGGAGGGTATATATTGATTATAAATAATTGAATGAAGTAACTAGGAAGGAATATTTCCCTCTCCCTTTCATTAACCAAATGTTGGAAAGGTTCGCTGGACATGAGTTCTATTATTTCTTAGATGGCTTTTACGGTTATTTCTAAATTCCCATAGCATTGGAGGATCAAGAGAAAATAACTTTTACATATCTTTTTGGTACTTTTTCATATTGTCACATACCTTTTTGTCACATACCTTTTGGTCTTTGCAATGCTCCAAGAACTTTTCAAATGTTCATGACGACTATTTTTAAAAGGCTTGTGGGGGATATCATGGAGGTCTTTATGGATAATTTTTCTATTTTTGGTGATTCCTTTGATCTATGTTTGAAAAATTTAAGAAAAGTGTTGCAAAGATGTAAGGAGACCAACCTTATGCTTAACTGGGAAAAATGCCACTTTATGGTCCAAGAAGATATTGTATTGGGACACAAAATCTCAAAAAAATGTATTGATGTTGATAGGGTAAAAATTGAAGCAATAGAGAAACTCCCTCCTCCTACTTCGGTAAATGCTATTCGGAGCTTCCTTGGTCATACAGGTTTCTATAGGAGGTTTATCTTGGATTTCTCAAGAATTTCTAAACCTCTAGCATCCTTGCTTGAAAAAGATGTTATTTTCAATTTTGATGAAAAATGTTTCAATGCTTTTAATGTGCTCAAAGAAAAATTGATAAATTCTTCCATTTTAATTGTACCAGATTGGTCACTTCCTTTTGAACTAATGTGTGATGCAAGTGATTATGCAGTAAGTACAGTACTTGAACAAAAGAGGAACAAGCATTTTCAGCCCATCTACTATACAAGCAAAACTCTCACGGCTGCACAAGTAAACTACACCACAACGAAAAAAGAATTGTTCGCCAGAGTGTTTACTTTTGATAAATTCCATGCTTATCTTGTTTTGTCTAAATTCATTATGTACACTGACCATTTCATCCTTAAATACCTTCTTACCAAGCAAGATTCCAAACTAAGATTGATCAGATGGATTTTATTATTGCAAGAATTTGACTTAGAGATTAGGGACAAAAAGGAAAATGAGAATTTGTTGCAAGTCACTTATTTAGGTTGGAAAATCCTGCTCTAGAACCTTTGAGGGAAGAAGACATCAATGACATATTTCCAGATGAACAACTTATGCTCATTAAAGGTAATACTTCTCAAACTCCATGGTTTGCAGATTTTGCTAACTACTTAACTGCAGGTATAATCCCTAAGGAGTTCATCTCACAATAAAAGAAGAAATTCTTATTCAAAGCAAAACATTATCTTTGGGATGATCCATACTTGTTTAGGTGATGTGCTGATCAAGTTATTCGAAGATGTGTGGATTTCACGGAGAGCCAACATATTTTTCAACAATGCCATGAAGGCCCTGCTGGTGGACATTACCAAGCCAATAATACTCCACACAAGATGCTTGAACCTAGATTATATTGGCCAACCCTTTTCAAGGATTCTTATAGGTTTGTCAAAAGTTGTGATAGGTGTCAACGCACAGGTAATATCTCTAAATCTAGTGAGATACCATTACAAAGTTTCCAAGCTTGTGAGGTTTTCGATTGTTAGGGAATAGATTTTATAGGACCTTTTTCTAATTCTTCGGGTAATAAGTACATCTTAGTTGCGGTTAACTATGTATCTAAGTGTGTAAAGGCACAAGCTTTGTTTAACACCCCACCTTTTTACTTTCGGTTGGTTACTACCTGTAATAGGATGAGAATTTATATCAACAGCTAGAACAAAAGTTGATCGGTGTATTGAGACGAACACTCTGGAGAAATAAAATTTTGTCGGGACCTAGATGTAATTATTGGATTTATTTTACCCGAACCCTAAATTTTTGGAAGGCTATTAAGATTAAAAGAATAAGAATTTTAGGGTACTTTAGAAAGAGAAATTGATCAGTGCAATGAGGAGCACGTTTTGGTGCGAATTATGCTACCCGGGGTATCGGGGGCATTTTCGTCATTTTGACCGCGCTCGCGACTTTGACCGCAAATTTGACCAAGTAAAGAGGGAATTGAAGAATTTAAGTATTACCAATGGATTCATTGGAATTTTTGGAGTTGGGTAGTGAAATAAAATATTTTTCATTACGGACCCGATTTTTGTCATTTCTGAAGAAAATGAAAAATTACGGTTGAAAATGCGACGTGTGGCTTCTTATAATTAGTGGATGAAAATAAGTGTCGTTTAGTGATTGGTTAATGAGGCCAAGTGTTTCTATTTGATTGGTTGTGATAAAAAAAAAAAGAAGAAGAAATAAAGAAGAATGGCCCACAAGAAATAAATAAGAATAGTTCACAAGAAATACATAAGGATGGCCCACAAGCATGAAAAGTTTGACCAAGTTGGACCACCTTTTGACTTCATTTGACCAAGCTTAATTAAGCTAATCTTGATTTGAGTAAGTTAATCAAGTTGATTATGCATGGCCATGCAAGATCAGAAAATATCTATAATGTTCTAAGAGTTTCTACTTTTTTCTATAAATTTCTTTAAGGTTCTAGAGCACTCTAAAGTTTTCCATAATTTTCTACAAGTGATGAGTCATCACCTAAAGCTTTCTAGAAATTGTGGTTAATCATTCCATGTGTACCAATTACATTTCAAAGCTTCCTACTCAAGAGTCCTATATAAGCCATGACAAAAGCATGTGATGTAAGGCATTACATAAGCAAAGCTTCCTATACAAGCCTTCTAACATCTATAAATAGGCCATGAAGGCCAACTAAAATGGCTTTAGGTAGCTAGAATTTCGGAGCAAACAAGAGAGAAAAGGGAGAAGAGAAAAGAAAAGGAAATAGAGAAGAAAGAGAGGGAGAAACCGGAAATAGAGAGGAGAGAAAGAGAGAGAGAAAAGCAAGAAGATGCTTGGACTGTCCAGCCTCCAAACGCAGCAAAGAAAAGGTAAAGATCTACCTTACTTGAAGTAAAGTTATTATATAAAGCATGGAGATCATTTTGGTATATATATATTGTGAGAAGTTTGTGTGTGATAGTTAGGTGAAGTTGTATGAAAGCTGTCCATGTGTGCAGAAAATTATGGGAGGTTTTATGTTCAGTAAATATGTAATGTTTCTTGATTTTAACGAATCAGGCATATATCTTTGTAGCTAAGGATCATAGAGATATTTTAGAACAAGTTTGACGTTAATTGGATTAACGGATCAAAAGTTATGGTGAAAATAGTAAAAGGTGCCAAATCAGTGACGGGATTTTTACTACTAGAACTTTGTGTGCAAAACTGAACAGAATGGACAATAGAATTGGTACTCCATGAATTGGAACTAGTAAAGGAATGTCTTAAGGATATTTTACAATTGGTTTGACATCATTTGTATTTGTGGATTAAAAGTTATGGGCAAAACAGTTAGGGTGTCAAACTGGAAAATTGCAGAATGTTAAGGAAAGAATGAATAGTGAAACTAAGTCAAAACTACTGAGGCTGTTTTTGCCCAGTTCCGTGATGCTGGAACCAGAAACCTAAATACGGCCTATACTGAATTAAAGTTAAGAGTCTCACGGTCATTTTGGTATATCATGGAGCCAAATCGGAGCTGTAAATTAAAAGTTATGTGCAAAACAAAATGGTGTGTCAAACCAGTGAAATTCCAGAAAACTAGTCCGAAAATGAATGGACTTAAGAGTGATTAATTATGTGATTTTGGACAAAAAAATTAGGGAAACATGAAATGAATCCCTTGTTTATGAAGTGAGGAAGGATGTGGAAAAAGGAAAATGAAAGAATTGATCAAACGATGGAAAAACGATGCGAACGAAAGTTGAACATTTTTCTTAAACATCGGCTAACCGTCGGCCCCAACGGCTAAACGACGGTTGAATGTCGGCTAACCGTCTGGCACGTTGGCTACCCGACAGCTATTTTTTGGCCAAACACCAATTGACCCGAAAATAATGTTTGGTGTAGGTTTAGCGACAAACAGCTAACGAAATGTTAAAAATGGTAGGAACGGAGGTTAAACGGTCATGAACGGAATGAGAGGCTTAAAACACGAGGTGAGTCCCATTGATTTCTAAACCTTTTTAAAGGCTAGTGTGCTTTGATTTTCTATGAAATGCTATATTTTATGCCATTTTGGAAATCCTCGAATATGTTTAAGGTTTACATGAGCAACATTTGCTTTTATGCTATTTCGGACTCGAATAAATTTCATATTTTGCTTGGAAACCTTCTTGGATGTTTAAAACATGAATTTTGTGAATTTAGTCCTTTTCAGATTAAATATTTTGGATTTCTAAAAAATAGTAAATTTTGGAATTGGGTATTTGGAGAATAATCCAAGTATCCTTATTGGACTATTTTATGAAAACTCTTGGAACTCGGGTATTCGGTAAATGACCGAAATATCCTTATTGGAACTTTTGTGAATATTTTTCAAATTGGGTAAGGGTAAAATGACCCAAAAACCCTCAAAAAGTCTTTTGGAATCTGTCATGGGTGAAATGACCCGAATATCCTTGGAAAAAATGACTTTTGTGATCAAGTACGACCCTAGAAAATAAGAAATGTTTTGATTTGGAAATCCTGCAGGATCAGATGACCCTCTGGCCTGATCAGTCAAATGGGGTTGGTATTGTTGCGTTGAGTACTCAACAGGGACTTTGATCTTTGTACTAGCCCATGTTAAAGATAGACAATCCCAAGTAACCTGATCAGTTTTGGGGATTGTCTTACTCCAAACAGGGCGACAGGACATTGTGACAAGTCGTCCATGACTAGCCGTTGTGAGCCCAGCAATTACCTGCTGATTATGATTGGTGGGTTGTTCACAAGAGACCGAGCGGGGACACTCGGTGTGTTCAACCCCTTGCCACCTCGATGGTGATTGACGTCAGGATTGAGACCCCTGGCTTATGGTGGCAAGTAAAAGATCCCTAAGTGCACGGTGAGGTACATTGGTACGCTGCCCACCCTTCCGGCATAACACGGGTGATGTACTGTAAGGCGCAATCCCTGGCACAAAAGACCATGTAGCTGAAGGCGATGTTCTTTAAACTTTGCACGAGGGTCGCACTTCTAGATGGGGAAAAACCCGCATTTATTGAATTGGGGACCGTGTGTTTGAAAATTACTATTTTTCAAACATATATGATAAAATGACCTAATTTTATCAATTATTGCTATTTTCCCTGTTATATAATTTACTTCAGCAAAGATTTTGAAAATCGACTCTCTTTTAAGGGAAACACTGGCACACACACGGGACTCACTGGGTGATTTTTCACTCACACGTGTCTTTTATCTTACTTTTTTTGTAGGATCCGGAATTGGAAGAACTTATGGATAGAGGACGATACCACAGTGACTGCAGAATAGGTCCGGATGTCTCCTCTTTGGACCTTATATACTTTGTTGATTATTTGTTATAAAGACCCCTTGTCTAGGTATCTGGACGGAGCAACACCCAATATTGGTATGCTTCCATTGTTACCTTTAGTAGGGGTGTTACACTTTGCCCACTAATAATGCCCGAATTACAGTCAAATTCCTGAAAAAACTTTTTACCCGATTTGGTGTATCCCTGGTACTTATTAGTGATAAGGGTACTCACTTTTGTAATCAACAATTGATGAATGTTCTCAAACATTTAGGGGTAACTCAAAAGTTTGCTATCATATATCACCCCTGATGCGTGTTTCTTAGTATCGAAAAAATTGCCAACAAATTTCATAATAATCAAGCTTTAATTAATATGCCAACCACTAAAAACACACATATAAACAAGTATACGCATTGTATAGTATAAGGAATAGCAAGTATCGAACCCACAAAAACTTAGGTTCCCACATTACTTTACCCAAATCTTTATTATTTAGCCAATAAAATAAAAAGAGACAAATAAAACACTAACCCAACATGCTAAAGAAAATACCAAGTTCACACAAGACAAGTGACACGAATTATCAATAAGTAAGAATAAAGCAAAAAGACATGTAAATAGATAGAAATCCTTAAAGACATAACAATGATTTATGAACACTTATCACAATTAATTATCATCTTAGCACCATGAACGAACTTAAGTAAGATTCAATCGTTTTCCAAGTCATGAACTTACTGATGTAGACTCCACATTTTTTCCAATCCATGCAATCACTATCTCTTGACTAATTTAGCAAATTTTTGAATCGTATTAAAATAGCCAAAAGATGCATTAAACTCATACCTAATAAATATGGAATTAGCTAATGACTTTTTGCTCAAGGTGAGATCAACTAATCTTTGATCACTTAGATTCTTTAATCTTAACTTCGTTTCCCAAGTCCATTAAGATTTAACAAATATGAAATCAATGCAATAAACTTCTAACATCGTTTCCCAAGTCAATTAGAAAAAAACGCATCAATAAGTAATGATAACAAATAATCAAATACCAAATACATTAATCAATTGATCAAAGAACTAAAATTAATACAAAGTCATGAATCTAAAAACATCCTCTAAATATAAATTAAATTATTAAAACTCAAATTGTCAATAAATTACAAAGAAGAGAAAAAGAAACTACTCATAGACAAGTAAGCCTTCTTCTTCCTCCCTGAAACCTTCTTAAGAAACCTCCTCTTCTTCTCTAAGCATTCTACTTTGATCCTTCTAAATCTTGGTGTTTCTCTAGGAGTTTTCTATGGGTTTGCAAACCCCAAAGGTAAAAACTGATTTAGAGATGTTATTCTCTTGTATTTATATGCCTTCCTGATACCAAAATTCGTGGTTTGAAAAGTCTAATCCAAGTAGAATATCAAAATCTTTTGGAAAATACCAAATTCATACATAAGATTTTGCCTTTCTAGAGTAGACCTGGTGCTGGTCCAGTCAACCCACCTGGCACCAGGTGTGTTCTGCTTTTCCTCCTAATTCTGCTCTATTCTTACTATTTTGCTAGAATAGACCTAGTCCATTTGCCAGACCTAGCATTAAGTGTAAGCTAGAATTTTATAATTTTTGCTCAAAATCTACTCAAATCTGTACAAATTTGTCAAAAATACTTTTTGCAAAAAAAATGTCAAATATGAAAGAATATGCCTAGTTATTACATCAAAAGTATCACAATTTAACCTTAAATAACTAAGAAAATAGTGATGATTTTAGCCCCTATCAACCCTTAAACCAGTGGCCAAATTGAGATAGTTAATAGAGAAATCAAGAGAATTTTGGAAAATGTGGTCACTCACACTAGGAAAGACTGGAGTCTTAAATTAGATGATGTTCTTTGGGCTTATAGGACCGCCTATAAAACCCCAATAAGCACAATCCCTTGTAAATTGGTTTATGAGAAGTCTTTCCATTTACTTGTGAAAATAGAGCACAAGGCTTATTTGGCTATTAAACTTGTTAATTTAGATCTTAAGCTTGCAGGACCAAGGCGTTTATTTCAATTGAATGAATTGGCTAAATGGTGCAGTGGTGCCTATGAAAACTCCAAGTTTTACAAGGAAAAGATGAAGCAATAGCATGATAAGCATATTCACCATCCTCATACTCTCACAAAAGGAGATAAGGTGCTATTGTTCAATTCTAGACTCCAGCTTTTCCCAGGTAAACTAAAATTCAGGTGGTTAGGACCATACGTGGTACATAAGGTATTCCCATTTGGAGTTATAGAAATCTCACATCCAACTAAGGGCCTTTTTTAGGTGAATGGTAATCGAATTAAGCCCTACCTTGGAGAAGTTGAGAGTGAGGTAGCCCAATCGGATATGATACTCCGTGATGTTTATGATTAACTTTATGACCTTCTATTTTTATTTCTATTTCTAGTTTTTCTTTTGGTTATTTTTCTCCTTAAATTTTAATGACTTTTCTTAGGTGTTAGTTATCTTTTAGCTATTTATTTACTTTTGCTTTTATTCTAGTTTTATGTTTCTTGTGTAGGAACTCCATCATTGTTAAAGGAAACATGCTCTTAGAAAGAATTCAACTTTGTTCTCACAATTCTTGAGCATGAAAATTATCTATTTGCCTTGATTTCTTCTCTCTCTATCTTTCATAGTCCCTTTGGATATGCCTTATTGTGCTATTTTAGGCTATTGAGGACAATGTCCAATTTAAGTATAGGAGAGGGATTCAATCCAATATTTTCTATTTCATGCTTTTATTTTGATCTCTTTTTAAATGATATTTGGGATAAATTTTTTCAATCATTTGATTAATTTGAGCTTACAATTGAGTAATTTATCTAGGATGAAGTTATGATTTTCTTTTTAACTTTAGGTATGGATTTGTCATTCATTATGGTCATATTTTTATTAAAAAGTAAACTTGTGTATTAAGTTGGATTTTGCTAAGTCATGAGAATTTAAGTTAACCTTGGTTATATTTAGTATTTAAGTTTTTTTTTATTCTTTGAGTTTAAATACAGATAATATGATGAAATATTGGAAAAGTTGTTGATCAATTTTTATGTTGTTGATTTATAATTTGTTTGACTTTGAGTTGAAAATAAGGAACATAAGGGGAAAAAAATAGAAAAGCAATTAGTGGAAAAATCATTGTTATGTGAACTGAAAAACTTGAGTTGAGAAAAAATGCTCTTATTTTGAATTTTTGAAGACCTTTTGCTGAAAAGAGAGTTAATATGGAGAGAAGTAGCAAGTATTATTCGGTACACTCTCTTGAAAATATCTTGAAGGCAAGAAGGCAAGAAAAAAGAAAGAAAAAAAGAAAAAAATGCTGAAAAAATAATGACTATAAGGGGACTAATACGGTGTGTGAAGAGAAATCCATTCATTTGAGGCTGTTAATTCCCTAAGTCATTGAAGAAAGAGTGGAGTGTTTCCTTATTCTACTACTTAAGTTGTGCAAATCTGAGTTCATGATGTTTAAATTGGTTAAATAGCTGGACTTGTATGATTTATGTTGTCTATGTTTTTGCTTAAAGAGTAGAATAATTTTCTTGCACTAAATATGAGCTTGTTTAACTTAACTTTGATGGCCTTAGGATTATTTAGTTTAATACATGAGTTTGCAAGGTTTTGAAAGGGTTGAATGAATGACAAGTTTATGTTTAAGGTGGAAGAAGTTATGCTTTATTGTTGATGAATTTACTATGGATAAGCTTAATGAATTGTTTTGTTTTGTTCATAAGCTATTTGCTTAGTGCTTAATTCTTATTTACTTGAGGACAAGCAAAGCTTAAATGCGGGGGAATGTGATAGGGCCTAATTTTGTCTATATTTTTCTAGTTATTTGAGGTTGTTTTGTGATAATTTTGGTTCAATAACTAGTCATTTCCCTTCCTATTTGATATTTCACTTGTGGAAAGTGTTCTTGCTAATTTTGTATAGAAATTGGATAATTTGGAGCAAAATTGTAGAATTCCAGAACTGACCCGGTGCCTACCCAAAGTAGTTGAACTGGCCATGGTTCTATTCTAGAAAACAGAGAAAAACAGAGCAAAATCAGGATATTCCAAAGTTGGACCGGCGCTAGTCCAGACAAAATGACCCTGTGCCAACCCTACTCTGTTATGATGGTTTAGAGTTCCTTTTCAAATCAAATTGGGAATTACCTAAGAGGTTCACTTGTTTCAAACTTGTACTCGACCCAAGACTTCTGGAGAATGATTTTTAGCAACCAATGGGCTTATTTAACCAAGAACAAGCGAAGATTAATGTATGGATTCAAAGAGTAAAAGTTAGAACCACTCATTGAAGAGGAATTCATCACTCAAATGAGTATTATTTCAAGGAAGTTATCAAAGGAGGAAGAAGAGGGCATGTCTATGAGTTCTTTCTAATATCTTTGTTTTCTTTTTCTTTGAAGAATGATGGATTAATGTTTTCATTGTAATTGAATGTTGTTTTTCATATTTATGATACTGTAATTTACTCAATCTTTAATCAATTAATTGTTGTTCTTGGTATTTGATTACTTATTTTTCTTTGGTGGATTGATGAAGTTGAATTTCCTTCTAATGGACTTAGGAAACAAAGTTAGAATTGAGTTCAATCTAATTAATTCGATATAATTGTTATCTTAATTGGATTGGGAAAGAATGTTAAGAATTGAACTAAGTAATCAAATTTTAGTTAATTTCTCCTAGAGTATAGGGTCATTGGCTAATTTCATATTCATATTGCCTAAAGTATAGGAATATTCATGAGGAATGAGTCTAATGTATTTCTTTGGTTATGTTAGTTTGATTGGAAAATTTGCTAATTTGATCAATAAATAGTGGTTCCATGGATTGGGAAAGAAGTAAATTCTAATTTTATTCCTTCATGTTACCAAGACAATAATTAATTGTGATAAGTATTGGATAGGTCATATCATGTTCTCAAGAATAACTATTTAATTTGACATTTTTCTCTCCAAAAGTTGTGTATATATTTTATCTTTATCTTTATTTTTATTTTTACTCTTTATCAATCTAATTGGTAGGTTAAATATTGAATGAAAAGTAGTTAGTATGTACTTATTTCTTGAGGACGATACTCGTTAATTCCCTATACTATGCTCAATAAGGAGTGCACTTACTCAAATGTGTAATTTGAGATTAATATTTTAATTAAACTTGATTGGAAATGGATTCAAAATTATATTATTTTTATATACCCAAATTTAATGTATCAGTGGCATATATTTTGAACTTAGTACCTTCTAAGTCAGTACCTAGGATGCCTTATGAAATGTAAACTGAGTGTAAGCCAAGTTTGAACCATCTCAGAATATGGAGTTTCCCAACTTATGTACTGATTGAGGAAGACAAGTTAGAACTAAGATCAGAATTATGCTATTTTGTTGGATATCCAAAAGGAACAAATGGTGATTACTTTTATCATCCCAAAGAGTAAAAAGTACTGATAAGTACCAATGCTAGATACTTGAAGGATGGTCAAAGTTTATCCATGATAGGAGCTAAAATTACCATTATTTTCCTAGCTATTTGAGATTGTTTTGAGATACATTTGTTGCAATAACTAGACATATTCCTTCCTATTTGATGTTTTGTTTGTAGAAAGTGGTTTTAATGAATTTATGTAGATTTGAGTTGATTCCAAACAAAATAAGAAATTTTGCAGAGCACACTTGGCGCCAAGTCTGGCAAGTAGACCAGGTGCCAGGTCCATTCTGGACGGCCAGAGGAAAACAAAGCAAAATTCAAAGGAGGAGCAGATTGCACCTGGCACCAGGTGGGTTGATTGGACCCGGCGCCAGGCCCAATCTAGGAAGCCAAAATTCTGTGACGAATTTAAGAATTTTTCAATAATTTTGGTATTTTTCGAATCGTACTCGGCCAAGACTTTTCAAACTACGAATTTAGCATCTAAACACCTATAAAAGCAAGAGAAATACAAGGAATTAGGGGGGGACCTAAGAGTTAAAAATTCCAAACACTCATTGAAGGAGGAATTCAGCAATTCAATGAGGTTTGTTCAAGAGATTCTTCAAGGGAGAAGAAAGAAGCTTGTCTATGAGTGCTTTCTTTTATCTTTGTTTTCTTGTTCTTAAAGAATGATGTATTCAATACTTTTATTGTAAGTTAACATTATTTTAGATTCATGATTTTGTATTAATTTAGTTATTTGATCAATTCTTTATTATTTTTTGTGTTTGATTACTTGTTATTATTGGTTATTTATGTGAGTTCTTCTAATTGACTTGGGACAGCGATGTTAGGAGTTTATTGCATTAATTTCGTATTTGTTAAATTTTAATGGACTTGGGCGATGAAGTTAAGATTATAAGACTAAAGTAATCGAAGATTAGTTGATTTCACCTCAAGCAAAGGGGTCATTAGCAAATTTCATGTCTATGAGGAAATGAGCTTAATGCATATTTTGGTTATGTTAGCTTGATTGGAAAATCTGTTAATTTAATCAAAAGATAGTTATAACATAAATTGAGAAATGAATTAGAATTTATCTAAATAGATTCATGACTTGGAAAATGATTGAATTTTACTTTATATTCCTTCATGATACCAAGATAATAATTAATTATGAGAATTGCTAATTGGTTCATTATCATATTTTCTAAGATAATTGTTTTAATTGCTTATTCTTACATCATTGAGTTGTATATATTTCTTTATTTTTTTTTCTTATTTTCTCACTTTATTTGGGTCGGTTACATAGTGAATGAAAAGTGATTAGTATGTACTTATTCTTTTGAGGATTAATACTCATTAATTCTCTATACTATACTTACGATGAGTATACTTACTCGTATGTATATTTTGGGATTAATATTTTAATTAAAACTTGATTAAGGAATGGATTTAAATTTGATAATTTTTATACACTCAAAATTTACGCATTACAAAAGATTCAACTAGGTTAGAATACGAGGAGAAGTTATTTTCTGAATCAACTTCTTCAAACCCGATTGTGAAACAAGAAAAAGCACAGCCTTAGGAACATATACAAAGGGAGCTTCGTCGTAGTGGGAGGGAATCTAGGGTTCTAGAAAGATGGATTGGAGAGGTTTTTGATCTAGTCTCCGACCATCAAGATTAGGATCCCACTAGATACGAGAAGGCTATTACTGATGTCGATGCAGACCTATGACATAAATCAATAAAAGCCAAGATTGAGTCTATGTACTTTAATCAGGTTTTGGATTTGTAATTTCAACTAAAAGGATAAAACCTATTGGGTGTAAGTGGGTATACAAGAAGAAAAGCAGTGCAGATGAGAAGGCAAAATGAAGGTACGGAAAGCGGGAAAACACAGAGCACGCAGCAGAAGCGAACATAAAAAAATTGGAAAAACAAGAATAGGGATTCCAGGGTAGGGCCGGTGCTGGCTCCGGCAGCCTAGCCGGTGCCGGTTGCAACCTGTCCCAATCCCGAGGTTTTAAAAATTTTATCTCTTTTCTTGTTCTAAGTGTTGGCTATACCGGAACATGTGCAACCAGTGTAGGTATGCTAGTAGAAGCCTCTGGTGCGATTCCTGCAATCCTTCTACTCCGCCTTTGCATGTATGTCAATGCCGAACTCTCGGTCTTTCAGTATATGGCCTGCCTAACTACCGTTTGGGGAACAACTAACGAGCTAGGGAATTTTTTGGAGAGAGAGAGAGAGAGAGACGTTTGGCTCTACAGAGAAGAAGCCCTCACTCTTGTGTGGTAAAACAACAATGATTATTTTCGACCCTAATCCCCTTGTTTAACCTAAAAAAAAAATCTAGGTTAAACTGGACTGGGCCATTGGACACTTAGTTTAACCTATTAAGCTTAATTAATTATTCTAGTTAGAACCAACTTAATGGCCCAATAAATAATTAATTTTTAGCCCAAATAAACTAGTCCAATTAAATAAGCCTAAATCAATTTAGTCCCAGGTTAATCCCTAATTATTCAGATTGGACCAAAGCCTTGAATAATTAATTAACCCACCAAACCAATTTAATTAATTCTCTCTCCATGGACCTTTATTTTATTCTAGCCCAATAATTAAATTACACTACTTAAATAAAATAATTCCATTTAATTTAAGATCAATTCCTTAACCCATATTTAATTAGGACTCGCGATCTATACTGGGGACCAAAAGATACACCGCCTTAGCTACTAAAATGACTAAAATACCCTTGCCATATAAATAGTTGTATTTTACATTTTTAAATATTTTCTAATATTACCATAAGGAAATATTGACCCCAAGGACAATGTTGCGGAATAAAATACATGTGTAATGACTAAAATACCCCTCTATACATCGCCGTATATTTAGAGAGGAATAAGTGTACTAACACCTCTCTAATTGACATCTACCATCCTTAGGCCTCTAGTCCAATGATCCACGACCTCCTGAATTGTTTCCGCTTTCTAAGGGAACTACCCTAAAGCAAACATCCAAGTCATGTTCCCAGGGCCCTGGATATTCAGATCATTCAGACAACTACAAGGGGCGATATAGTATAGAAACTATCTTGTACAAGTCTGTCTTAACTAACTAGTCACACATACCCAACATGCAAGTATATTGGCCCTACGATAAAACCTCAACTATAGCATATCAAAGTATATGCTTCCAGTTTCGTCAGACCACCAACTCATACTCAAGTCGTAGAGTACTAATCCATGCTATAGTGGTAGTAGTCTAGGTTACTACCATATAGTACTTTTAAGAAACCACTACTACAGGTTCTGTTCTACGTATTCTAAATATGCTTATGTCATGAAGTGAGTGGACTACTCATTGGCTAAAGGTAAGCCATTTCCCATTTAGAATTCGCAACATAATAACCTAAACATGATGAAATTCACATTCTCATTAATCGGTTAAGAACAAAAGTTTATGTACTAAGTAACCCGTGATCCATACCTTACTGTGAAAAATCTCTATTCACATGGATCACTTATTTAAACACAATGGGTCTTTTCCAAACGTAATTGTGCACAAATAAAATTGTAAATTCACAAATAATTTCTAAAAATAAATTCTTTTATTAAAACATTCGATTTTTTTTACATCAAAAACCTAATCTAAGAGGGCATACATCCCAACAATCTTCCACTTGCACTCTAAGACTAAGTAAGTTCGTAGGTTCCCACCCCTATGACGTCTAAGTGTCTCTTGAAGACTCTCTCAGCCAAAGGCTTGGTGAATGGATCTGTTAGATTGTTCTTGGAGGTAATATGTTCCACCACGACTTCTCATCTCTGGATGAAATCCCCGATCAGGTGGTACTTTCTCTCGATGTGCTTCCCCTTCTTGTGATTCCTGGGTTCTTTTGGTTGTGATACTGCTCCAGTGTTATCGCAATACATCACAATCGGCCTGTCCATGTGTAGCACTACTCTAAGTTCTGAGAGAAACTTCCAGAGCCAGACTGCTTCCTTGGATGCCTCAGAAGCTGCCACATACTTAGCTTCTATGGTTGAGTCAGTAATGCAAGATTGCTTGATACTCCTCCATGAAATAGCTCCTCCAGATATGGTGAAGACATATCCACTAGTGAATTTTCTCTTATCCTTATCCGCTTGGAATTCTGAGTTTGTGTATCCTGTAATAACCAAGTTATCAGCCCTGTAAACCAGCATATAATCTCTCGTTCCCTTGAGGTACTTGAGTATATGCTTTACAGCTTGCCAATGAACCTCCCCAAGGTTTAACAGATATCTGCAAACCAAGCCTACGGCAAAGCAGATGAACCTCCCCATGCTTTGTCGTAAGCTTGGTTAGCAGATATCTGACCTAGTACATAGCATGGCGTACATGAGACTTCCCACAACCGAAGCATAGGGAATCCTACTCATTCTGTCCTTTTCTTCTTGAGACTTATGACAGTCCCTTGAAGAAAATGACAACCCATATCTACAAGGAATTAGAGCTCCCTTGCATGAGTCCATGCTATACTTGGCCAGCATCTTGTCAATGTATGCCACTTGGGATAATCCTAACATTCTCTGCTTCCTATTTCTAAGAAGTCTAATCCCGAGAATGTAGCTGGCTTCTCCCAAGTCTTTCGTACTGAATTGACTAGACAGCCAAACATTTGTAGATGATAATGACCCTACATCATTTCCAATGAGTAAAATATCATCCACATACAAGACAAGAAAAACCACATTAATGCCTTCAAGCTTCTTGTACACACATGGTTCATCCTCGTTTTGAACAAAACCATAAGACTTTACAGTCTCATCAAAATGAATGTTACATGCCCTTGATGCCTGCTTAAATCCATAGATAGACTTCATAAGCTTGCAAACCATATGCTCTTGGCCCTCAGCAATAAAATCTTCCGGTTGGGACATATAGATGTCTTCACTACGATGGCCATTTAAAAATGCCGTCTTGACATCCATTTGCCATATCTCGTAATCATAATGACATGCGATGGCAAGGAGAATACGGATGGACTTAAGCATGGCTACCGAGGAAATGGTTTCCTCATAATCGATTCCCTCTTTCTGAGTATACCCTTTTGCCACAAGCCTAGTTTTGAAGGTTTCCACCTTCCCATCTATTCCCCTCTTTCTCTTATATACCCACTTACACCCTATGGGTTTTATCCCTTCAGGTGAAACTACAAGATCCCAAACCTGATTGAGATTCATAGACTCAATCTCAGCTTTCATTGCTTCAAGCCACAGATTTGCATCGGCATCCCTCAAAAGCCTCCTCGTATCTAGTGGGGTCTTGTTCTTGGTGGTTGGAGACCAGCTCGAAAGCTTCTCCTGTCCATTTCTCCAGAACCCTAGACACTCTCCCACTACGACGAAGCTCCATATGTATAGGCTCTTGAGGCTGTGCCTCTTCTTGTTTCACAATCGGGTCAGAAGAAGTTACTTTCGAAGATAACTTCTTCTCTAGTTCCAATCTAGTTGAACCTTTTGTGGAAGTACTTTGATCATCCTCCAAGTATCTAGCATTAGTACTAACTAGTACTTTTTGCCCCCTAGGATGATAAAAGTAATCACCATTTGTCCCTTTTGGATACCAATAAAATAGCATAATTCTGATCTTGATTCTAACTTGTCTTCCTTGACCAATACATAAGTTAGACAACCCCATATCCTGAGATGATTCAGACTTGGCTTACGCCCAATCCACATTTCATAGGGAGTTCTAGGTACTGACTTAAAAGGCACCAAGTTCAGAATAGATGCCGCTGTGTCCAGGGCATATCCCCAAAAGGACACCGGAAGAGTAGCATGAGACATCATGCTTCGGACCATTTCTATCAATGTCCTGTTCCTTCTCTCAACTACTCCATTCTGCTGGGGCGTCTCTGGTGCAGAGAGTTGGGATATTATCCCATGATGTACCATGTAGTCCTTGAATTCACCAAGGAGGTACTCTCCACCATGATCTAATCGTAAGGTCTTGATCAATTTACCTGTCCGACGCTCCACTTCAGCCTTAAATTCTATGAACTTGTCAAAAGAGTCAAACTTGCATCTCATCAGATAAACGTAACCAAATCTTGTACAATCATCCGTAAAAGTGATGAAGTACTCAAAACCTCCTCTAGTTGGTGTAGACAAAGGACCACACACATCAGTGTGAACAAGACTCAATACCTCCTTGGCTCTATCCGCCTTAGGGGCAAATGACCTCTTGATCATCTTTCCCATTAGGCAGGACTCACACTGAGGCCAATTTTCCAATCTTAATGAGCCCAAAGGCCCATCATGGATCAACCTCTGAATCCTAGTTGAGTTAATATGACCTAACCTTAGATGCCAAAGAAAAGAGTCATTGACATTGGTCTTTCTCTTCCTTGTTAAAGGTTCAGATTAAGCGTTATTTAATTGATTGTTAATAGGGTTTAAAAAAAATAAATTTCCATACATGTGCCCCATACATAGAATTTCTCCATCTCTACTGATAGAAATACCAGAATAGAAAGATATAAAATATCTTTGATTTATTAGTTTTGCAACTGAAATCAAATTCTGTCTAAATCCAGGCACATATAAAATATCTTTCAAAACCACTATTCTATTACAATAAAAAACAAGATCCAACTCTCCTACTGCAAGGGACTAAACTTGTGCTCTATTTCCCACATGTAGTCCATATTCGCCCTTCTGGAGTCTTCTTATCTTTCTAAACCCCTACAAGGAGTTACAGATGTGATCAGTGGCTCTCGAATCAATAATCCAAGTGGAAGTTGATCCAACCATTGATATAGATTCTAGATAGAAAACATTACCTATGAAATTTTTCTTAGCTTGAAGATCCGGACACTCCTTTTCCAGTGTCCCTTCAGTCTACATTTGAAGCACTTGCCCTTGGATTTATCTTTGGGTTGGGTCTTAGGCTAGCCCGCTGCGTTCCCCTTCTTCTTCTTAAACTTTTTGGGCTTGGGCCCAATTCTAGAAGATGAAGCCTTAGCAATCATTTCTTTTGACTGTGGCTTTATGACTTTCTCTGCCATTTGGAGCTCCTTCATCAACTCAGTTAAACTCATGTTCAACTTGTTCATATTATAGTTCAACTTGAACTGAGTGAAGGAACCCAGTAGAGATTCGAGAACCATGTCCACTTGGCTCTCGGGGTCAATGACAGCCCCTAAGATTTCTGCCTCTTCGAAAGCAGCAATCATTTTGAGCATATGCTCTCTGACTGATGCTCTCTCAGCCATCTTAGTGTTTATAATGGTTTGAAGAGCCTCCTACCTTGCGGGCCGACTCTTATCTGCGAATATCGTAGCTAATGATTGGGTTATGTCGTACGCAGTAGTCATGTGCTCATGTTTAGATTGGAGCACATTACACATGGAGGCCAACATGTAATAACAAGCCATCTCGTCGGCTTTCTTCCAGGCCTTCTCAGTCTCACGCTCCTCGGTGGTGAAATCCTCCCTCATTACAGGGCAGGTTTCGTACAGGACATACTTATACTCCTCGGCTGTGAGTATTATGTCCAGGTTCCTCTTTCAGTCCACATAGTTTGGTCCCGTTAGCTTATTTTTCCGGAGAATAACGGCCAATGGACTAAAAGAACCTCCCACCATTTCTGAAAAATCAAAAAATAAAAGAAAATTTCAGTTTGTGAAAGCAAAACAAATATGTGCACTTTATCCTTATTATCAAAACTGATAATAATCAATTTAGCTCTTAGGAAAACTGACATAGCTTCTTAGGAAAATTAACAATTTCCTAAGCTAAGTGTGTTAACCACCACAAATTAATTTCCCTTCTAGGCAATGATCTAGAAGATAACTCCATCGATGGGATAGTCATTTCCTCTCATTTCCTATGAACATACCTCGCACTATGACCTCCAACGAGGGGCTGGCCGATCATAGTACGTGCTCCGGGTTATTAATTATATCTCTCCATTAGATCTAGATCCTTGTGGTATCCCCATCCTATATGGGTTCACTCCCAGGGTGACATGAGGGGACCCACGTCTCTAATGAGGATCGTGATGGAAGCCGTGGGGCCGTTGGAGCCCCTCCCCCACTTAGTCTTTTAAAACAAAGATTTTCTACAAAATGTCCTTTTGAAAATTTCCATTAAGTTTTCCCTTAACTCAAAAATAAAATGTCTAAGTCCATAAAAATTTCCATGTCAAGGCTTATATCCTTTGAGAGCTTTTCTCATGGACTAATTTTATTTGAGTTAAAACCTAATGATTTCAAAAATTTCCAATTAAAACTTTCTAGAGACTTTGGTCTCAAGTTTATTTGACAAAATATTTTTCTTGTGCCAAAATTAAAACAAAACGGCTTTCTATTTTAACTTACAAAAATATCTAAATCCAATATATTTCTATGTCAATGATTAAATCCTTTGAAAAAATATCTAAGGATTATTTTTTGTTTAAGCTAAAATAACCATTTAATTTGTAAAAAAAATATTTTCCTCGTCAAAACATTCCCAAAGACTTTGGTCTTTGAGAAAATGTGTATATAGGTACCAAAAATAAATAGCATGTTAGAAAACTGTAGACGTTTTCATGCTCTTCTATTTTTTTTAAATCTAAGTGTCCAAATAATAGAATTAAACACATTAATTAATATAATTAATGGTCTTATTTAATCCAAAAATCCCTTACTAATATTTTTCATGCAAAAATATTCCATGAATATTAGCTATTGTAAAATATTAACTTCGCCTGGTATGGACCCCTAAACTAAAAGAAATTGCAAGAAAAATTACAAGGAAAAAATTAAAAAATTTCTCCTTAGTCCACTGCACCCGCCACACTGGATCATGCACAACATATGCACCGTGGTCCATTGCACTCGCCGCACAGAACCCGGACCCATGAAAATAAAACCAATGCGCGGCGGCCTTCCAGAGACGAGCCGATGCCAGCTCCGTCGGCCTAGCCGGCGCCGGTTAGGCTCTGTTCGCCTCTTCCTGCAGTTTTTTTCTGCGAATTTCTCCTGTTTTTCTGTACAGCTTCTAGTATCCATGGCTCTCCGATTCCAATCAAAATACAATGAAATCAACCTAACAACCACCTATGCCCATAAATATTGGGCTTACACAATTTACTAAGAAAAATAGTAAATTACAGATTCATATACCTCCACCCGCGAGGTTTAATAGAGAATCTATCCATACCATAAACAGCGAAGGATCACAATTTTTAATCACACATGTGTCCAATTTTATTCATCTAGATGCATGCTCCCTATATTTTCACAAAAACCTTCATGTTCTGATACCAATTGAAGGTACGGAAAGCTGGAAAACACAGAGCACGCAGCAGAAGCGAACATAAAAAAAAACTGAAAAAACAAGAACAAGGATTCCAAGGCAGGGCCGGCACTGGCTCCGACAGCCTAACCGACGCCGGTTGCGCCCTGTCTCAATCTCGAGGTTTTAAAAATTTTACCTTTTTTTCTCGTTCTAAGTGTTGGCTGTACCAGAATGTGTGCAACCGGTGTAGGTGTGCTAGTAGAAGCATCTATTGCGATTCTTGCAAGGCTCCTACTCTACCTTTGCATGTATGTCAACGCCGAACTCGGTCTTCCAGTATATGGCCTACCTAACTACTGTTTGGTGAACAACTAACGAGTTAAGGAATTTTCTGGAGAGAGAGAGAGAGACGTCTGGCTTTACAGAGAAGAAGCCCTCACTCTTGTGTGGTAAAACAACAATGATTATTTTCGACCCTAATCCCCTTGTTTAACCTAAAATAAAAAATCCTAGGTTAAACTGGACTGGGCCATTGAACTCTTAGTTTAACCTATTGGGCTTAATTAATTATTCTAGTTAGAACCAACTTAATGGCCTATCAAATAATTAATTTTCCAGCCCAAATAAACCAGTCTAATTAAATAAGCCTAAATCAGTTTAATCCCAAGTTAATCCCTAATTATTTAGACTAGGCCAAAGCCCTGAATAATTAATTAACCCACCAAACCAATTTAATTAATTCTCTCTCCATGGACCTTTATTTTATTCTAGCCCAATAATTAAATTACACTACTTAAATAAAATAATTCCATTTAATTTAAGATCAATTCCTTAGCCCGTATTTAATTAGGACTCACGGTCTATACTGAGGACCAAAAGATACACCGCATTAACTACTAAAATGATCAAAATACCCTTGCTATATAAATAGTAGTATTTTGCATTTTAAATATTTCATAATATCACCATAAGGAAATATGGACCCCAAGGACAATGTTGCGTTAGCAAAGTCTCCGACCTACAGGTGTAATGACAAAATACCCCTCTATACATCGCCGTACATTTAGAGAGGAAAAAGTGTACTAACACCTCTCTAAATGACATCTACCATCATTAGGCCTCTAGTCCAATGATCCACGACCTCCTGAATTGTTTCCGCTTTCCAAGGGAGCTGCCCTAAATCAAACATCCAAGTCATGTTTCCCAGGACCCTGGATATTCAGATCATTTAGACAACCACAAGGGGCGATATAATATAGAAACTATCTTGTACAAGTCTGTCTTAACTAACTAGCCACACATATCCAACATGCAAGTATATTGGCCCTACGATAGAACCTCAACGATAGCATATCAAAGTATATGCTTCCAACTTCGTCAGAACACCAACTCATACTCAAGTCGTAGAGTACTAGTCCACGCTGTAGCTGTAGCAGTCTAAGTTTCTACCATGTAGTACTTGTAAGAAACCACTTCTACAAATCCTATTTTACGTATTCTAAATACGCTTATGTCATGAAGTGAGTGGACTACTCACTGGCTAAAGGTAAGCCATTCCCCATTTAGAATTCACAACATAATAACCTAAACATGATGGGATTTCCATTCTCATTAATCGGTTAAGAACAAAAGTTTATGTGCTAAGTAACCCGTGATCCATACCTTACTATGAAAACCCTCCATTCACATGGACCACTTACTTAAACACAATGGGTATTTTCCAAACGTAATTGTGCACAAATAAAATTGTAAATTCACAAATAATTTCTGAAAATAAATTCTTTTATTAAAACATTCAATTTTTTTTACATCAAAAACTTAGTCTAAGAGGGCATACATCCCAACAACCTTCAAAACTAGGCTTGTTGTGAAAAGGTATACTCAGAAAGAAGGAATTGACTGTGAGGAAACCTTCTCCCTAGTAGCCATGTTTAAATTCATCTGTATCCTTCTTGCCACCGTATATCATTATAACTATGAGATATAGTGAATAGATGTCAAGACGGCCTTTCCTAATGACCATCTTAGCGAAGACATCTATATATCCCAACCGAAAGGGCTTTATTACTAAAGGCTAGGAAGATATGGTTTGTAAGTTTAAAGAGTCCATTTATAAACTTAAGTAGGCATGTAAAGTCTTATCGTTTTACTCAAAACGAGAATAAACTATATGTGTACAGGAAACTAGAAGACATTAATGTGATTTTTTTTGTGCTATATGTGAATAACATTCTACTCATTAAGAAAGATATAGGGACATTGTCATCTACTAAAGTTTGGTTGTCTAATCAATTCAGTATGAAAGATTTGGGAGAAGCCAGTTACATTCTTAGGATTAAGCTTCTTAGAAATAGGAATTAGAGAATGTTAGAATTATCCCAAACCACATATATTGACAAAATGTTGGCCAAGTTCAACATGGTCTCATGCAAGGGAGCACTAATCCCTTGCAAACATGGATTGTCTCTTTCTTCAAAAGACTTATCTAAGTCTCAAGAAGAAAAAGACAAGATGAGTAGGATACCCTATACTTCGGCTGTGAGAAATCTCATGTATGCTATGTTGTGTACTATGCTAGATATCTGCTTTGCTTAGACTTAGTCAGCAGATATCGGTCAAACTCTGGGAAGATTCATTGGCAAACTGTAAAGCATATTCTCAAGTACCTCAAGGGAATGAGAAATTATATGCTAGTTTATAGGGTTGATGACTTAGTTTTTGTAGGATACACAGACTCAGACTTTCAGGTGGATAAGGATGAGAAAAAATCTACTAGTGGATATGTCTTCACCTTGTCTTGAGGAGCTATTTCATGAAAGAGTATTAAGTAATCATGCATTACTGACTCAACCACGGAAGCTAAGCATGCAGCAGCTTCAGAGGCATCCAAGGAAGCAGTCTGGCTTCGAAAGTTCCTTACAGAACTAAGAGTTATGCCACAAATGGACAAACCTGTTGCATTATATTACGACAACACAGGCATCGTCTCGCAATCTAAAGAACCAAGGAACCATAAAAAGAGGAAGTACTACCTGATCTGGGAATTTATTTAGAGATAAAAAGTCATAGTAGAATAAATAGCCTCAAAGAATAATTTAGCTAATCCATTCAGTAAGCTTATAACTGAAAGAGTCTTCACTAAGCACCTATGGACTTACATAGCCTTAAAGTGCAAGTGGAAGATTGTTGGAATGTTACCTACTAAAAATGTATTTCTGATGTAATTTAGATTAAATTAAAAAAATATTCTCATTAATTGTTTGTGTTTTCGCATTTTATTTTATGCACGATTTCTCTAGAAAAGATCTATTGTGTTTAAGTAAATGATCTATATGAATAAAGGTCTTTCACATTAAGGTATGGATTACGAGTTACTTAACACACAAATTGTTATTCTTAACTGGATGATGAGAATGGGAATCTCATCATGATTAGGTTATTATGTTATAAATTATAAATAGAGAATGGATTACCTTTAGTTAGTGAGTAGTCATCTTACTTCATAACATAAGCGTATTTTGAATACGTAAAACTCGACCTACAGTAGTAGTTTCTAAAAGTCCTCCTCTATGGTAGAAACTCAAACTATTACTACTATAGTATGGACTTATACCCTACAACTTAAGTATGGATTGGTGGTCTGGCAAAGTTAGAAGTGTATACTTTGATATAATATAGTTGAGATTCTATTGTAGGACCAATATACTTGTATATTGAGTATATGTGACTAGTTAGTTAAGATAGACTTGTACAAGATAACTTATATGATATATTGCCCCTTTTGACTGTTCAAATAACCTAATAATCCAGGGTCTTAGGGAACATAGCTTGGATGTTTGCTTTAGGGTAGCTCCATTGGAAAGCAGAAATATTCCAGGAAGTCATAGATCATTAGACTAGAGGTCTAAGAATGGTAGATGTCATTTAGAGAGGTGTTAGTACATTATTCCTCTCTAAAGATACGGTGTTACGTAGAGGGGTATATTTGTCATAACACCTATATGTCGGAGATATTTCTTATGCAGCATTGTTCTTGGGGTCAATATTTTCTTATGGTGATATTAGAAAATATTTAAAATATAAAATACGGCTATTTATATAGTATAGGTATTTTGGTTATTTTAGTAGCCAAGTCAATGTGTTTTTTTGTCTCCAGAATAATCTGTAAGTCCTAATTAACTTTGGGTTGAGGAAATGGTCTTAAACAAGTATGAGTTTTATTTTATTCAGTAAATCTAAATTTAATTATTGGATTGGAATAAAATAAAATGTTCAAAGAGAGAATAAAATTATTTATTTAGTTTAGTTGGTTAATTAATTAATTATTCAAAGCTTGAATCCAGATTAGATAATAAGAATTAACCTAGACCTAAACTAAAGAATAAGGCTTAAGTATTTTCCTTGGTCTATTTGGGCAATTAATTATTTATTTATAAGCTTTTATTAGTCTAAAATTAAATAAATAATTTTTAGCTAAGCCCAACAGCCTGGACCAAGGGTCCACGAAGATTAACATGAACCCAACTCAATTATGTCTTTTGGTTTGAATAAGGTACGACTTCCAAAGATATACTTGTGTATATAGATATCTGGACATTGATTATTCAACTATAGTGAGATAAGTCAATCTCACATATTCGTGGAGAGCTATCCTATATTTCAAAAGAAAAAAAAAACTTTCATTCTCTCTAGGTTCTCTTTTTTTGGTTTTCTATACTCCTTGAAACAAGAACAGAAGTAGAGGTTTTTCTTTCTTGATGTTACTGATCTATAACATACTGTTAAGAAGAAAACAGAGACTAATCCTTAGCCTATTAAGCTTTCACTGGCTGGACTTAGGCAAAGTCATATTCCAGAAGACTAAAAGCAGTAGCATTGATGCCAATGAGAAGTTGGAGATTAGCAGGCCATTCACTAGAGATCACAGCTAATCCGATTTTGGTGGTTCATCCAAAGGCTTCCACGAGTAGTTTAGTGTCAGTTCAATCATATTCCACAGAGCTTAAGCGATTGTTTTTTAGAAAACGCAAAGGTATTAACTTCTTTCACTACTGTATTTTTACTGCTTTAGTTGTATTCAACTTTCATTCACACCCAAAAATCACACTAAAGTATGCAAGTTACAAATGTATGTTTATGGACTTAAGCAAACTTCTAAGAGTTGAAATATCCATTTTGATGAAAAAGTCAAAAAGTTTGGTTTCATACAAAATATGGATGAACCTTGTGTATACAAGAAGATTAGTATGAGTACAATTGTTTTCCTATTGCTATATGTAGATGACATATTGCTAATAAAGAATGACATCTCTATTCTACAAACAGTCAAATTTTGGTTATCTAAGAAGGTCTCCATGAAAGACCTTAGAGAAGCAACTTATATGCTACGAATAAGGATCTATAGAGAGATTAAAAAGGTTGCTTCGTCTTTTACAGTCTACTTATATAAATAAAGTACTAAAGAGGTTTAGCATAAATCAATCCAAAAAGGATTCTTACCCATAACACATGGGATAAGCTTTTCAAAGTTTATGTGTCCTAAGACACAAGATAAAAGGGATCATATAAATAAGATACCATATATTTCAGCAATTAGTTCTATCATGTATACTTTAATATGTACTAGGCCCAATGTATCTTATACTCTTAGTTTGACAAGAAGATACCAATTTGACCCTGGAAAAGTTCATTAGGTGGTTGTCAAGAATATCCTTAAGTACTTAAGAAGAACTAAGGATATATTTATGGTATATGGAGAAGAAGGTAACTTACAAGTCAAAAGGTATATTGATGCAACTTCCAATCTAATAAGAATGATTATAAATCCCAATCTGACTACATGTTCACTTTTGGCAGCGAGATAGTTAGTTAGAAAAGTTCCAAATAAGACGTAACTACCAACTAAACCACTAAAACTGAATATATAGCGGCTTCCAAAGCAGCTAAAGAAATGGTCTGGATCAAGAAGTTTATTATGGAATTAGGAGTGGTACCTAGCATTATTCATCCAATACCCTTGTATTGTGATAATAATAGAGCTATTATATAAGCAAAGGAACCATAGTCTCATCAATAATCCTAGCATGTACTTAGGCACTATTATTTGATTAGATAAATCATTGATAGAAAAGATGTAAGCATAGAGAGAGTTCTCACTGATCAAAATATAGCTAATCCATTTACTAAGGCATTACTCCAAAAGAAACATAATAATCATGTTTACTCATTCGGTATTAGATACATGAATAATTGGATTTAGTACAAGTAGGAGATTGTTAGAGTTGTACTCTAGAGCCAATCATTTGTATAATATATTTTGCACATTCATTAATAAAATGCATTCTTTATCTTTCAGTTTAACGATTTCGTGTATATGTGTATAAACCAATTAGATAAAATCTAAAGCACATAGTATAGTGTTAAGAAAATTATGATATAGATCAAAATATGAGATTCCTACTACACTTTGTAGTACTTGTGCTTAAATTATCCCTAGTCATAATATTAATAAGATAGGATATCATTAATGTGTAAAGACTAGCTTGTGTTATACTTCTTGGTTTGATCAAGCAGCAGTTCTCGTATCCTGAGTATTATGAAACTCAAAGTTAACACGTGGATGATTGTTAATCGAACGAGTTCATTGGATGACGTAACTATGAGATAATCACATAGGTAACTATTTAGTTTCAGTAATAGAATCTTATTATAGTAGATATGCAAGTATTCTTAGACTTGAGATCTCCAAGATACTTTATTTACTAAGTGTTGTACTTTGATTTTAATCTTTGTAGTCTCGTCTGGGGCCACCTATAAAATAGATATTGGGTATAACGTAAAACAAACGAAAGTAGTTGAGATGATCAATAAATGATACATTACTCCTAATAGTATGAGCGTACATCTCACGGCCACTTGTATGAAATCATTACTCAAGAAGTCCTTAACCGAGGCAACTATATGTTGGAAATAGTTCCAAATTGATACACATATTAAGTAATAGATTCTACATCAAGTACTAATAAATTAGAATTAAAATTAATTATATTCTAGTAGGAGTTGGCCCTAATTTCATACTCTAAACTGAATGAGATATAGTATGATGAAAGAAGTTTATAACACTGAAATTTTGTTATTGAAAGGTTCATGTTAAGCCACTTAATTTTTTGAACGTTCAGGTGGTCATGATGCATTGTTAAATGCCGCTCTTGATTTACTAAATATGTATTTATTAATTATAGAATTAATAAATTAATTCTAATTATAAAAAGATTATTAATTCTATTATGGTAGAATTAATTCATATTAGCCACCAATTGACTAGAAAACCTAATAGGTCACACACAATAGGAATTGTTACTCAATATATTATATAATAATATTATGGAGCTAATTTGTGAGAAAAAATAATTATATGGGAGAATTATAAAGTTGTTATAATTCTTAGGGTTGAATTGTAATTAGTAAAATCTTAAAGGTTTGAGTACAATTCAAGAATCCCAAGCCCATGAATAATAGGTCTTCTATTAGTTCCTAAAATGTTTAGGAAATAATGAAAAAAAAAAGGATTTGTTATTTTATTTCCAAAAGGGCTTAGGAAATAGGCAAAAGCATGTTTTGGTTATTGATGTTGCCAAAAGGTGGTTCATGAATATGTTTATATATGAACACAACTGAAGCCGGAAAAGGGTTACAAGATACAGAGAATAAAAGCTTCCTTTCTCTTTTATTTTTCTCTACAAAATTAATCCAATAGCTACAAAAATAAAAACCAACTAGCATAGGTTTTTGGTGCTTGGATTGAGTATCATTCTTTGTGTGGATTAACATTAGAGAAATTCCTACTCTTGAAATTTGGTTGTACATACTTCAACAAATTTACAGAAAGGTTCCGTTCCCAAAGGAAGAAAATTTAAAAAGCTACGTTTTCATGGGTAACAAATTTTTCTTCTCTCTTCTAACCCATTAAATTATATACGAGTGATCCTATCGCATGAATTTTGTTTTAATTTCCGTTGTGCATTAATTGTTATTGCATGATCGAAACCTAACAAGTATCACTTTGCTCTTTTAGATTTAATGAATTTTGATGATGGTAAATTGTAGTTATGATGGCATACTTTCAAAATATCATTCAGATAGTATCTTGTTGGGACTTGTGGTATCTAGTGATGCAGTTGACTGTGATGATTTGATATGCTATAGCATGCTAGAGTGTTAATAATACAATGATATTTGTGGATATAATAAAGTTGGAAATCTGCTTATTTGGTGAATGTTCATTTCATGTAGAACCTTTGATATGGAACTGTAGTTCTCTGGATGTCATATGATTTGTTAGAGATAGAGGATGTAATTTTTTACCTTATGATACTGTTGGGATGGTCATGTGAAACATTAATTTGGATAATTGAGGAGATATAGAAGTTATATTAAAGTATAATGCATGAACTGGGGTGATGATATATGAGATTACATTTGATACATTTTTTGATGAGTCATTAGAATAGCTTGTGATTGGGAATTGTTGTACCTTTTGATAAACGGTGTTGGAACATATGTCAAGATGCAGACTAGTTAATTTGATTTCTGTGTGAATTAGATCAAGTAAGTCCTCTACATACATTCTTTGAAAAATGTTGCTTGAATATGCAAGTCAAGAATTATTTGGAATACCTTGTCAAAGAAAAATGTACACTCGGTATGCAAGCATAGTTAATCCTTTTCTTTTATACTAAATGATATTTTGATCAAACAAAGGCATTTAAAAAAAATATTATTAATTTTACTTAATTAAGTTTTCAAATAAAACCTATACTAGGCTATGATTGCATATTCAAGATGACACAAAAATATTTTTTGAGAACATCCTTAAGTAGGATAAATAAACATTGAGTACTCAATAAAGGTAGACTACCAATACTAGTTTTTAAAAGTTAGGGCAAGTCTTCCAATAGGAGGTCACCCCTGGAAAATGAACTCTTTCTAGATAAGGCGCCACTACTAGTAAGTTAGGCTAGTTTAAGCTAGCGACTTAGTCCAAGTGGGTTGTTATCTGGAGATAGACAATTGGTAAGTTTGAGTGGCAAATAGAGGAGTATCTCACCCAATGGGCTAATCACCTACTGCACTATAATGCAAGGTTTTAAAGTACCTTGTTATGATGCAGGGTTTCCTAACATTAAACAATGATGCAACGTTTCATAGTCCGTCTATTTTATTAAATTAATGAATGTTTTATTTTCTTACGAACAAATCTTCTGGGCTTTTGTAATGGACATTGGTTTATCTTGACAATTAAAAGCATGCAAACAACCACTCCATGACTTTAAAATTATGATGCAATGGCTTACAAACATTTTCTTTTAAGCTATTCAATCTTACATCATGAAAGAGATTTAAAATTTTCAAGAATTCACACAGGACTTACTGGAAAGTAATTCTCACATTCTATGTCATGGTTTTCAAGAAGCTCCATCTTTGGCAAGGTTGAGAAAGTTTAAAAAATTGAAGATATAGTTCATGCTTTATGTTTTTCTTGATTGGGATTGTTTATTTATTTATTTCTTCTTGAGAATTTGTAAAAGTATTGAGACCTCTTGTAATAAGTTTTAATTATTGTATTGGGATTTTATCTTTACCTAGTTATAAAAAACCCTAGTATTCCGGATGGGGCGATATTCTCACCCTTTTTAGGGTACTAGGTAGTCAGAGTATTACAAGTAGTGTCAGAGCCTAGGTTTAGGTATTTGTTTTAATTATTTAGATTTAGCATTTTAGGTACTTTGATTTAATATTAACTTAAGTGTGTATAGGATGGTTGGAATTTATAGAACCACTTGCAAAACCATAGCCTCTTGAATTTGCCAGCCTTCTGCGCCAATTCATTCCCTACTGACTCATCCTTAATAGAGTCTTCAAAAGTGAACTTGCATGAATAAGACAGTAGTGATGATGAAAACCCTGAGGTTAAATCAGTAACACTAGTCAGCCCTGACCATAGCAAGATAGATTACGAGGAACCCAAAGTTGAAGCTGAGGATGAAAAGGATAATGAGATGCTTAATAGAAGAACTAGAATACTAGGCCTCCCTAATGATAGCAAATAAGATGAGGAACCTCCTAGGTATGAGAACCTTAGCATGAACAATGGGAAAGTGGTTATATAGGCATAATTCTAACTACCATAGTGATTACAAAGTTTTTATACGGTGGAGAGTTGAGTGTTAAGAACTTTAAGTTGATTATAGAGGTTTTACTATGAAAGTTTTAATAATTCTAACACTTATGCCTGCTTACTTGAAACTTCTTATTTCATTAAAAAAAATTATACTTTTATGAAATGAGGATACTTGATATAATGTTTATTTTTATTTATAAGTTACGTGTTCATGTATGGAATAAATTTTACTTTATAAAATTATTATTTGAGAAAATCTGTACTTGCCATTTATACTTGTATGTAAGAGTTGTATGTTGTATCTATTTGTGTCTTTACTATATAGAGTGCATATATTATCATGCGGACTATGCAAATGTATTAACTTAGTAACATTTTAATTTATATATATTTGTGATGGAATTGTGGTATTTATGGTATAAAGATGCCGCCTCACTGTCAACTTCGTAATCACAACTATGTTGTTCTTGGTGAAGTACTAATAGATGCTATTATGGCTTGAGTAATCAACAAAACGACAGAAATACTCCAAGAACAGACAGAACTAAGGAAGACTTTGGTATCTTTCCTTTAACCACAAATACTACTATTGTGGATGCTTCTATAAGGCCTAAGAACAAGGACAAGAATAGGTTCATTATTAAGACTTCACTCACAACTAAATGAATCCCTACTAAGAGATTAGTTGGACAGTAGTAAAAGAATAAGAGAAAGCATGAATAGCACCAACAAGCACTACTCCGAAAATAGTAACATGTTACTATTGTGGGAAGAAAGGACATATAGGAAGGGATTATTGGTTCAAAAAGTCAAATAAAAGATGTTTTAATTGTGTGGATGCTATGCATCTAAAAGGGAATTATCCGAAGATACCTCAACCTAATCAGGGAATCACAACCCTATCGTCATAATTGGCCCACCAAGGAGATACAGCTAATGGAGGAAATAAAGTAATGCCGCAAATGAAGACCAAAGTATTTCCTTTAAGTAGAAAAAACTAGGGATCAAATGCAGCTATGGCGTTGGGTAAACTCTTTATTTTAACTCTTGATAGGAATACGCCATTTGATCTTAGTCCTTTATGTCCTGCATATTATGTAGTGTACTACTCACTTGAATTGGGATAGTTGTAAGTTGGCCTATAAGTTGTTTGAGCATTCTCCAAAGTCAAGAAAGAGTGAAATTATATGTTTTATCTGAGTTGTGAAATTTTTGGGGGAGAAATAAATTTACCTAGGAATCCTACTCTTTATTCTTTGAGGATTATGATAGCATATTAGATATAGATTGATTATCGAAGTAAGAGACTTCTCAAGAAATGTTCTATCTAGCATGGTACTTTTAACATACAGAGTCCTAGTATTATTTATGTAGAAAATGTAGATTGAAAAAAAAAACAGAGGAAGACATGCTCTGTAGAAACAAAAAAAAAAAAAAACAGAGGCAAAAAAAACGAAGCACAATATCATGAAAGCATTTATTCAATAGCTCTGTGCGCCTTAAGCCACTTTGGCTATGAAGAAGTCGGCTGAACCACAGGAATAACTCCTTCTTGCCTGCTTGATGAAGCCTCCAGTTGAAATCCCTCTATCCTTCTACTTTGCCTTGTTTGCATGAACGCCAAAGCTTTCAGAGTCTCAGAATATTCCACTGCCTCAATCCTTATTGGTGAAACAAAAGGTGAGGAGGAACAGTCTCAACGTTCTTAATTCTTTTGCTATTGATTAGCAATATCAAGAACAAAGGAAAAAAGAAGTCACGAGAGAGAGGAGGAAAAAACAAAAGGCTTGCAGTTTTTTTTTCTTCACAAAGACGTGAACCACTCTTGCAAAAACTACGGTATATGATATCTGATAACAATATCCCCAGGATTTGATATTTCAAACACCCGAATGTTATCAATAGAGTAAGTTTGGTTTAGCCTCAAACTCTTCTGAACCGTATCTGGAAAAATCCTATGGTCCAAACTATTGAGCCAAAATAATTTTTTTTTTTTTTACCCAAAGAGCCCAAAATAATAAATATTAATTATTTATTTTCTGAGCTTATAGAAATAACCCAATAAATAATTAAACAAGCCTTTTTTCATCTAATTTAAACTCAGGTTAATTTTATAATTATTCAAACTGGACCTAGGCCCTGAATAATTAATTAACCAATTAAACCAGATAATAAATTTCTCTCAACTTCTTTTTATTTATTTTTATTCCAATCCAATAATAAATTAAACTTCCTGAATAAAATAAAATCCTTTTTAACTGAGACCAATTCCTCAACCCAAAATTAATTAGGACTTACGGGCTATTTCAAGGACCAAAAAGACAAATCGCCTTGGCTACTAAAATGACCAAAATACCCCTGCTATATAAATAGCTGTATTTTGTAATTTAATTATTTTCTAATATTACCATAAAGAAATATTGACCCCCAAGGACAATGCTGCATTAGCAAAGTCTCTGACCTACAGGTGAAATGACTAAAATACCTCTCTACACATCGTCGTGCATTTAGAGAGGAAGAAGTGTACTAACACATCTCTAAATGACATCTACCATCCTTAGGCTTCTAGTCCAATGATCCACAACTTCTTGGAGTATTTCTACTTTCCAAGGGAGCTACCCTAAAACAAACATCCAAGTCATGTTTTCTAGGGCCCTAGACATTTAGATCATTTAGACAACCACAAGGGGTGATATTGTATAGCAACTATCTTGTACAAGTCTGTCTTAACTAACTAGTTACATATACCCAATATACAAATATATTGGTTCTACGATAGAACCTCAACTAAAACATATCAAAGTACATGCTTCCAATTTCGTCAAACTACTAACTCATACTCAAGCTGTAGAGTATTAGTCTACGCTGTAACAGTAGTAGTCTAGGTTTCTACCAAATAGTACTTTAAGAAACCACTACTACAGGTCATATTCTATTTATTCGAAATACGCTTATGTTATGAAGTGAGTGAACTACTCACTGGCTAAAAGTAAGCCATCACCCAATTGAAATTCATAACATAATAACCTAAACATGATGAGATTCCCATCCTCATTAATCGGTTAAGAACAACTGTTTATGTGTTAAATAACCCGTGATCCATACCTTACTGTAAAAGACCACCATTCACATAGATCACTTATTTAAATACAATGAGTCTTTTTCAAATGAAATTGTGCACAAATAAAAATAAATTCACAAATAATTTCTGAAAATAAATTTTTTATTAAAACATTCGACATTTACATCAGAAACCTAGTCTAAGATGGCATATTTCCCAACAGAAAAGTGATGGAATTTTAAAACTACATGTAGACTACTGAGGAATGAATAGTTTGATCATTAAGCATAAATATTGCTATTCCCAAACTAGATTTGAGGTAGGGATATTGTTAAGCACCGATTCGAGAGGATGATATGCCTAAGATTATGTTCAACCCTAAGTATAGGCACTATGAATTTATAATGATGCCATTTGGATTGACAAGTGCCTTACAACATTTATAGATTAGATGCATAGGATATCTGATCATATTTTGATAAGTTTGTGGCATCATTATGTAGAACAATGGACGTTGGTTTTAAAAAAGTGGAGGGGACATAAACATCTCATAAGATTAGCAAGTGTGAATTCTAGTTGAACACAGTTATATTTCTGGGATTAAGGTGGATACATCTTATTGGATGCCTTTTGATGGCAATCTGAGAATGTCATGGAGATCAAAAGTTTCTTGGGATTAGTAGGATATTGCTGCCATTACATTAAGGGATTCCCAACTCTTACACCGTCTTTAACTCGACTACTATGGAAAGAGGCATCGTATTTGTAGAGTGTAAAGTGTGACAAGAGCTGCCAAGAGTCCAAAAGATGATAATGCCTACACCTATATTTACCCTGTCAGAAGAAGAATTTTATGCATCATATACGGATGCATCAAAGAAAGAAAAGGGAGTTGTGGTGATGATTTTCTTAAATGATAGCTCACTCTTTTTTATCTCGCCTCTTTCCCCATTCTTCATACCAACTCTTTTCTTCCATCTTTGTTATTGTGAATTTACTCCCAAGATTTAGTAGTTTAAAGGCAACTTTTTTGCCACTTCATTTACTGCTTACAATTGTTCCTCATCAAACTCATTAACATTGAGCTCAATTTTTCTACGTCCTCTTCATGTTGGTTTTCTATTTATTGTTTTATAAAACTTATTCCATTTACTTCATGCTCTTCTTTAATCTCTTGATTTAGCATATCTTAGCATGTGCCCTTCTTTTCAAGCTTCTTCACTTTCTTAGATTCTAATATCACCATTTGCTCGACCTTTTCACTCTTTTTATTCTTGTAGTTTTTTTTTTTTTTTTTTTTGCTCAAAACTTTCTTTACTTCATCAAATGATATTGATTTCATGTGCACATATTTTAGTCGGTATTTCATGTTATTTCCTATAAACACACCTCCCCTACTAAGGCTCGAGTCTTCAAGTATTTTTCCTTGTATTCAACGAAAGTGTACAGTTCCCATCAATCATAGTAAATTTATTTATCGATAAGTTGTTACAATCTTTCCACCTACTTCCTCTACAATGTTTATTTGATCATCAATCTTCTTTTGTTGTTGAATCTTTCCCATTCTTTGTCTCTTTTTGTGTGCAAGAAAATAGGATTATAGCACATACCTCATGAAAGCTTTTGTCGTGCAAAATCAGCTACCTATTCTGAATTTCAATGTAGCAGCGATCATATTTATCTTGAAGAAATGCAGACACTATCTCTACAAAGCAAATTATGAGATAGTTATAGAGTTAACAAAATAGTTATAATAAAAAGGGAATTAGGATTCTAGGATAGAAAACAAGTATTCTTGAGGTTGACTCCGAGTCAAGGAACTTTGAGGCACCCAAAAAGAGAGAAACTCAATCCGAGATATCTAGGACCTTTTCAAGTGATTGAGAGGATTGGACTAGTAGCGTATTGATTAGACTTGTTAGATGGCCTGATTGGAATACATGATGCACTTCATGTCTTATAGCTCAAGAAGTGTCTACTTGATCCGAAGCACGTACTCAAAGATAAGCCACTTTAGTTCAGTTACATTCCGATCTATGTGGAAAAGCGAGTTAAGATCCTAGATCGAACTATTAAGATACTCCAGAATAAGCAGATACCAATGTTAAAGATATTGTAGGAGCATCTTGGGAAGTAGGTTGCTACACAAGAGACAGAAGAATGGATGAAGTGAAAATATCCATATTTACTCTAAAGGTACGATACTGTGAATTTCGGGATAAAATTCTTTTGAGAAGGGGATGATGTAATACCATACCTAAAACCAGCATTAGCTATAGAAGGGGACATGCATTGCATAATATATTATCATGTGCATATATAATTTTTTATATATATTATATATATATATATATATATTGCTTAGAATGTTTGTGGTTTTTTTTTAAGTAGTCAAGTTAATCAGGTATTTATTTTCATTACGTGCATAAACCTTTATTAATGATGATGTGAGTTGAGGGCATGTGTTAGAAGTGAGATAGAATGAAATTATTTTTTTTGAAATGGAAGTGAACACAAGATCTCCAAAGGTCTAGTAATTAGAGCTTTGAGTGTATTGTCCAACAACCTGAGTTCAAATTTCCGCTTACATAAAATTATTTTGACTTCCTTTTTCTTTTTCTCTCTTAGCCAGATTACACTCCTCCCAACCACTACTTGATAAATCTTCTTACACTCCTAAGATATGGGAGGTGTATCTTAAGGAGGTTTAAATAAATTTGAATTCCTATTTTCCCAACTCCTTTTCTTTAACCTTTCTCCCCAAAGGAATTCTTTCAGTTTGTTTTTACCTTGGTTGGCTGAATACTAGGAAGAAAACCACTCCTTTGAAAATTTTGGATTTTAAATGGACGAAGTTTAGGAGTTCAAATTTGAACTTCCTAAAATCCCTCCTAGAAAACTCCTTGGGCTATCTTTTGAAATGAACAAAACTCAACTAATTCTTTGCTAAAGCTCACAAGGATTGATTCTTCACCACTTTACTCTAGAGCAGCCTGCCATCTTCCTTCATGTATTCCATCTTTTGCTCTTCTTAGTTAGCTTGGCCGAAGCTAAGAAGAAGGCTAGAAACAAGAAGCTTTTAACAGTTTAAATTGTGAATATTTGAATTTGAAATGCCTTTCTTTGAAAAACAAAGTTATATTAAATCTCCTACAAATTCTCCATTAGTTAAGCACACATGCCTTCCACTTTGTTCTCTCGGTTTTCTCTTCTTACTCTCAAGGGAACCAAAGTTCACTCTTTCCTTCTCTTCTCTTCTACTCGGTCCACATACTCACACTTAACTAAAGCCAAGGCTGCCAAAGGTCCTATGGAAGCCAACATGTTCTTTTAAATATTAAACCTCCTAAAAGCTTTCCTATAGTGACTCCTAGGATCACTCCTCTCGCTAAATATTTCTATCCTTTAGGTAAAAGCTAACCTACATTATTTTCCCTTCAAATCCATCAAAGAACCTAAAACAGCATTCTACAAACACTTGTTGTCTCTATTCTCTCAAGTGAGATAAAAAATACACACACCATTCCTTCCCTTTTCCTCCTTCTCTTGTGCACGACCGAGGCACCTCCTAATCAAAAGATTGAATGATTTCTTTAGCTTGAATTCAAATCCCCTAGAAGTATTCCTAAATTAGCTCCAAAAAACTCTCTCATAGTTAACACATTTGTCCTCTACATTAAACACCAAATTTTCTTCTCTTCACCAAGAAGACGAGCACACATATTTCCATCCTCTCTACTGCCATTGCTCTCCTCTTTCTCTCATAAAAATAGAGCAAAGCTATACTAGCCCACTCCACTCTTCACTCATTGAATTTAGCCCTACTCATCTCTATGCAAATTTTTAAAAATTTAAAAGCCTGAGACTACTTTTAGAACTCTCTTCTTTTCCCAACTCCTTCGGATTCATCCCCACTTCTCCTCTACACAACTGAAACCCCATTTCTCTTCTTCATTTCTTTCTTCTTCTCGAATTCCCCGTTACCAACACATACCACACCCTCATCCAATATTGCAGCCCCTTTTCCTCTAACCAAACTCTTTTGAATTTGAAATTTAAAGAGCATAAACTAACTCCTAAAGTCTCTCCAAATCCCATCCTATCTAGAACATAAGACATATACCCTTCTTTAATTCTCTCAGCCTCATTAACTCGTAAGTCTCACCAACATAATCAAAACACTTTGGACCACTCTCTCATTTTCTTCTCTTCATCAACTCCAGAAGGGTCAAAGCATATTATTACTCTCAGACTATCAACTCTAGAAGGGCTGAAGTATATTATTACTCTCAGACTTCTATCTTCTTTCAAGAAATAAAGCATACGCATATACAATTTTTTTTCCCTTTTGAATTCTCTTTTCTAGAACACAAGAGCATGTACACGGCTTCAACATCAACATAAGGTAAATGAAGTTTTTCCATTCTCGTATTCATGTCCTCATCACTTTCTTAACAAGTGAGATTAATTCCTCTATATTTCTCTTCAACCTTCTCTTCTTCTTTTCTTCTAATCGAGACTAATATCTTATCTCACATATTTCCCATGTGCATGAATCACCATTAAGAAATCTGAGACTACAATCATTCTGCAACACCTCTAATTTCAGGCAGCAAGCAAGTTCGTCCTTCAAACAAGTAAATTGCACTCACATGTTTCACTTTTTAAAATTTTAAATCTAGTTTGTCGTTAATTTTGAGAACTCACCATTGAGTAGAACAACATGTGTAGTTATTGAAGGTGTATATGTGGTATTGGAATTACCGATGAGAGTATCACTATGTTCCTTTCGAATGAATGAATTTTAATGATGATAAATTGTGGATATGATGGCATACTTTCAAAATATGGTTGAGATAGTAACTTGTTGGGAGTTATAGTACCAAGTGATGCAGTTGAATGTGATTATTTTATATGCTATAATATGCTAGAACATTAATAATATAATGATATTTGTGGATATGATAAAATTGGAAATTTTCTAATTTGGTGAATGATCATTTCATGTAGAACCTTTGATGAGGAACTTTGGTTCTTTGGATATCATATGAGTTGTCAGAGATAGAGGATGGAATTGTTAACCTTGTGATAATGTTAATGGATGGTATGAACGGTTGTTGTGGATATTTGAAGAGATATAGAAGTTATATTGAAGTATAATTCATGAACTAAGGTGATGATATATGTAAGAACATTTGATACATGTTTTGATGAGTCATTAGAATAGATTGTGATTTGGATTTGTTGTACCTTTTGATAAATGGTGTTGGAACATATGGTCAAAAAGTAGATCAGTTAATTTGAGTTCTATGTGAAGAAGATCCAATAAGTCCTCTACATAAATTCTTTGAAAAATGATGCTTTAATATGCAAGTCAAGCATTATTTGCAATAGTTTATCAAAGAAAACTATACACTTGGTATGCAAGCATAATTAATCCTTTTCTTTTATACTAAATAATATTTTGATCAAACAAAAGCATTAAAAAAATAATATTGATTTTACTCAACAACCATGATTGCATGTTCAAGATGACAGAAAAGTGTTTGTTTGAGAGCATCCCTAAACATGATAAATAAATGTTGTGTATTCAATAAAGGTAGCCTACCAATACTAGTTTTTAACAGTTAAAGTAAGTTTTTCAGTAGGAGACCACCTCTGAAAGATGAACTCTTTTTAAATAAGACGCTAGTATTAGTAAGTCAAGCCAGTCAAAGCTAATAACTCAAATCTAAGTGGGCTATTATCTAGAGATGGATAATTGATAAGTTTGGGTGGAAAATAGAGGGGTATATCACCCAATAGACCAATCACTGTATTATGATACAGAGTTTCACAACACCTTGTCATGATGTAGGGTTTCATTATATTAGACTATGATATAGGGTTTCATAATTTGCCTATTTTTATTAAATTAATTAATGGTTTATTTTCTTAGAAAAACATTTCTTCTTGGCTTTTGTAATAGATATTAGTTTGTCTTAACAAGTAAAAGCATGCAAACAATCACTCCATGACTTTAAAATTATCATGCATTGGCATGCAATGTTTTATTTCAAGTTATTCAACCTTGCATCATAAAAGAGTTTTAAAATTTTCAAGAGCACACGGAGGACTTTCTGGAAAGTAATTTTCACATTCTTTATGTCATAGTTTTTAAGAAGCTCCAATTTTGACAAGGTTAAGAAAGTTTAGGAGACTGAAAATTTAGTTAATTCTTTATGTATTCCTAATTGGGATTGTTTATTTATTTATTTCTTCTTTGAAACTTTGTATAAGTATTAAGACTTCTTGTAATAAGTTTTAATTATTGTATTAGGATTTTATCTTTACCTAGTTATAAACCCCCTTGGTCTAATAGACGGGGTGACATCCCCGTCTCTTTTGGGGTACATAGATGGTTGAAGTGTTACAGTGAGAGTTAGATAATTTTTTCAACGTTTGAATTTAACTATTTCTAGTGATTGTATACCTTTCATATTCTAACATTTTATGTTAGTATATAGATTATTTGATTATATTTTATTAGCCATGAATAAATAAAACTCCATATTTTGATTGGCATGATACTATAAAGATATGAATAAATCCTTAATTAAAGTCTAAATCTTATATTCAATCACTAGAATAAACCTTTATTACTAAGTGTTGATAGGTCTTCCAAACCAATGTGGTTTAATAAAGATAGACTTATTACCAAGGTTTCATTTCACAAAAAAGGGCACCTATTGCGTTTAAAACCTTCTTTCAATTTAAAGAAAGATTATTTGGAGTACTCATGAAATTAGCTTATTTGTTTTAGAGTTACATTTTGGTATATGTTCAAAATATGATTTTCAATATGGATCTTAAGAAAGAGGTATACATATTTTATGCCCAAAGATTGTCACATCTATGATTAGTTTTTTCTATACAAGATACTGAAAATCTACATATGACTAAAAGTTGTTTTACTTCCATTAATAATAAAGTATTTAAGGTTTTCTAATGTTGTTTCTTCATTTCATATTAAAGTACATCATTGATCAATTATATTCCTTAAGGTCAATGAGTGAATAAAGTTCTTTATCTTTATATGTAGGTGATTTTACTTGCAAAGTTTATGGAATAATGTATGAGATAATTGTGTGTTTTCATATATCTTTAAAATTTCAAAGGAATGATCTTACTTGTAATCTCTTGTATCACTTGTATAGAGATTTATAGAGATAAATTATAAAGTATATCTAACCTATCTCCTGAGACCTAAGTTCTAAAATTCTTGCCATATGAAACACTATCTATTTTTGCATTATCTATTTTGGCCACATACAAGCTGATTATGTATTTGTTGTGCATTAAAATAAAGGTCAATCCAAGAATGCTATGAAGGTTTCTCAGGCATTTTGATTATATTTGGTTTGAAGTTTGTCCATTTTGCCTTTAGCCAAATCAATATTATGTGATTTGACTGCATGGTCTTTCTTCATTTTGAAGTCGAATAAGTAAATCGATATAAGGTTTCTTTCTCAGTTAAAAGTTTGTGACTATTAAGTATATGGATATTGAGTTGGAATTTTGAATTGCCTGCTAATTTGTTTTTCTACTATTCAACTCATACGAAACTCATTAGTACATAACGAATGCTATAATTTAAGTTTGAACATTTTAGTAATTTTACTTATATAACTGTGCACATATGGTTCATGTATAAAGTTATGATCTATAGTGGATTCATAAAGTTGGACTCAAAATGACTTATTCTAAGTTTATTCATAAAATTTTACATACTTGATTAGAAATCATTATACATTGTAATACATAGAAGGGGGTGTTTTTGTTTAGAAACATAACCAACATTATTATTATATTTATACATTCTAATTACATGATTGTTGCATAACCGAATTATTATTTAAGTGACTCATATAATGTTCTTTAAAATCTTTTCAAATTAGCATAATTGATTTGACTATAAGATATGATCTTTTCAGATTAAGTAATTTATTGATTATGCTGCCATGTTAGAAGTTTCTTTGATGGAAAGAAATTTGTACGCGTGCAATACTCTTGGGTCCCCAACCTAACTATATATACGCCTCTGACTTCCATAAGTCGAGTATGGTTATTCTGGTAGGCATAAGATCTAAAGAAAAAAAAATCAATTATAAGTGTAATATGGTTTTATTCAAGTTGATCGAGGTATTGATCAAATGACTTTATAGAGGTAGATGTATTCCATTATTACTTGAACAATTATGGTTAAAAGTATGTTTTTATTATTTTGCTATAAGACATATATTAATTTATGTCTATTAAGATTATTTTTTTCATGCTTCAATTTCTATAGTTGCTTTAATTTTTGCTTTTAACATAAGAGGTCTTGTTCTTGATACATTTAGAAGCTCTTTAATTCTGAACTGTGCAATATCTCATGTTTGTCAAAGATTGGTAACACAATGAAACTAAACCAGTTAATATTGTACAATGCATTGATATTTTTGAAAAAAATATAGATTATAATAATTTATTTTTCATGTTTTTTATTAATTTTTAATTCTCATAAATATGTATTGATTCATGTCTTAATATATTTGTTGACTTTTTCTTTTATTTATTTATTTCTTTTGTTGCAAAATTTGTAAAATATGGTCATGAATCAACTATTCTTAATTTTTGAAAAAAACTTAAGATGTTGAAAATTCAAGTACGCTATTTTATTGTTACTTCTTTGTTGTGTTGACATTTTGCATTTTGCATCTATAAAGTATTATGTGACTCCTACTTTTGGGTTTCCAAATATTATGTAACTCCTATAATGTGTTTGAAGATTTTGTATTAAATATTTATTTTCATCTTACAAAAGGGTAATAATATAGATTAGCTAGTGATTATTTAAATGTTCACTTCCCAAGAAATAAGATGATTTGACCTTTTTTTATGAATTAAGATAAGTTATTGTCATTCTATTTGCCTGAATTCAGTGATTATCTAAAAGTATTTTTGGATGTTTGGACATAGATTTTAGAAATTTATCTCCCATTGGTTGGGAGAAGTACTTGGAATTTCATTATCTTGTGCTTAGGTTGCATTCATGAGTACCTTTGCCAATCCCTGTACTTGATCGCTCGTTTAGTGAGTTGTTTCCAACTAATTGTAAGACCTTTATTATGGGTTTGTGCATGTATTTGATGACTGAACTTTAGCAGTTTGCCTCAACTAATTCAATTCTGGAGGAGGGGAAATTTTTCTTTTTGACTAAAAACTGCAAAAATTATGTTATTTTATAAGTTAAGCAATCTGGGAGATTTGTCTTTTCTGCAAAGGCATTTAGAATGCTACAGGAAATACAGGTTTAAATTAGAGGTGATTCCCAGCTTTGTTTTCGCTTCCATGTCATTATTTTCTCCTTGGTTTGCAACTTGAATGCCTTAAAACTTTCGTCTGCCGGTTCATCTAACTGCATAACCCTTTGCCTGGATTTCATCGCGTGACAGGAGTCATATAGCGATGGAAAAAGGTGTTGAAAGCTGCCCCAAAGCATTTCAAGAAGAGAAAAAGAAGAAATTCAAGAAAGGAACGGTAGTAGTTTAACCTGACTTTATTCTTGTAACTTTGAATTGTTGTTTGAATTAATCATATGTTTGGTTCACAAAGTAAGAGTGGGAAAGGAAACTTTACTTTTAGAAAAGAAAATAAATATAATTTATTTTTATTTTATTTGGTTAGAATAAAAAGAAAGTAAATCATAAATAATATTTTGATTTACATCTTAATCCGTCCAAACTAAGATGTATTATTTTTCTGACGTGAAAGAGGAGAACCCTTCTTCTTAATTTACTTTTCCTATATTTTTTTTTCTTCCTAATTAAATGACAAAATTACTCATTTACTTTCAAATTTATATTCTCCCTTTTCCTCTCACTTTTCAGTTTAACCAAATATATTCTAAAACTTGGCTCTTGTTTGCTTTATGTTTTGCTTGTAAGTTGTATGAATATTTATATAATGGTATTGGATTGGATACAATATATCTTGATTTATAAATTTTTAAAATATTTAAATTTTTATTTGTCTTAGACTTTATATTAAATTAATTTAATGTGCATGCATTGTATAGATTCGTTATATACGTTTTGATGTGTATGTATTGTATGGATTCGTCATACATACTTTGATACGTATGCACGATAAAATTTCATTATACATACGTCAAATAGAAAATCTTCGATTGAATTCAAATTTATATTAGACTAATAAATAAGATAATTTATATTAAATTTATATTTATATTAAATCAATGGATCAGATAATTTAAAGGCCAAATAAATCAGCCAAACAAAAATCCATATCTATCAAAATTTGATCCAAAATCAAACTGAACTTCTATTCAATTGTAATTAGTTTCTTCATAAATTCAGTTCAATTGAATTTTAGCCAAAAAAATAAAAAATAGAATTAAAACCAAGTTTTAAAATTGAACACCTAAACAAAAACACCTGGTGGTCGAGATAGTCGCGTCAGCTTGAAGATACGCAGAGAAACCAAAAACCTCCCTTCAAAAACCCTTCTCTCCTCTATTAGCTGAATATATTTTCCCATAACAAGACCCCTCATGAAACACTCCCCCTCTGTCTCTCTAGTTCGCTCTCTGCCTCTGCTCGAAGAAGGAAGTTAATCAATGGTAAGCTTTTTCGTCTGCATTTCTTTTTTTTTTTTTAATGCGATTTATTTGCCTAGACGTATGTCAAGGTATACCATCGATTAAAATCTTGGAATTTTTTTTTTGGGTTGATTGTTGTTTTAGGCGTTGCCGAATCAGCACACTGTTAATTATCCGAGCTTTAAGCTTGTAATCGTTGGCGATGGTGGAACGGGTACAATCTCTTTTTTATCTTTTTTAATTTCCTGCTAAATTTCGTGATTTATTTTTTTAGTACGTGTTTTTTTTCCCCGTTTGCCTAAGATGATTGGAGTATATATTCTGGCGTAAATTTATCATGTTTTGCTGTTTTTTTTTTGCACATACAGAATGGTAGAGGAGTTGTTTTAGGGTTATTGAATGTTTTAAAGGAGGATCTAATAAGAAATAATTGATGTGTGTGGATAAGTGTCTTGTTTTTTGGAGTTATTTATGTGTCATCGCCCAATTGGAATGCTGTACGATTTCTAAAAATACAGCTTTAATCTTTGCTTCCCTTCCCCCTATTTGTTAATTAAATTGACAACTTTTTTTTTTTAGGGAAAACCACTTTTGTGAAGAGACACCTTACTGGTGAATTTGAGAAGAAGTATGAACGTAAGTGCATCCCCAAGGTCTCTTTATGTTGCTTTTTTTTTTTTTTTTCCTGCTTGAATTAACAATGAGTTATGTATGCATGATTTCTCTTGGATTGTGAACAATAGCGACTATTGGTGTGGAAGTTCATCCTCTGGATTTTTTTACAAATTGTGGAAAGATTCGGTTTTATTGCTGGGACACAGCTGGTCAGGAGAAATTTGGCGGTCTTAGGGATGGCTACTAGTAAGTCACATATCTATTCTCCATTCATTTTTGGGCATATTTTTCTATTTTTGTGATCTTAATAAGATGAATATTCTGTCTAATTTGTGACATTGAGATTTATGCACAAATTCAAACTCACTTATCATATGGTGCAGATGTCCTTTATAATCTTCTCCAATTGAAGTATATATGTACTGATTACTTAGTTTGTAGGCTGATAATAAGCTTCCATTTTCTGCCATGATTATCTTTCTTGTTATGATTTATTGTTTCCAGTCCTGTTTGTTTGCTCTTTAAAATTTGCTGATGATGTCTAAGGGGATCTTTATATTTTTTAGACAATTATTATTGTTACTGTACACATGCATCTTATAAAATCATTGTTTCTTCTGTTGTTGAACTTGCATTCTGCACTTTACAATTTGCTGATGATGTCATAAGAGCATCTTTATATCTTTTAGACAATTGTTATTGTTACTGTCTACATGCATGTTATGAAATCATTGTTTCTTTTGTTGTTAAACTTGCATTCTGCTTTTCATAAATGTATTTGATGTATTTTGCTAATATTTTTTATTTGAATACAGCATCCATGGACAATGTGCAATCATCATGTTTGATGTAACTGCTCGATTGACATATAAGAACGTTCCCACATGGCACCGTGATCTTTGCAGGTGTGAACTTAACCTCTTTCTCTTTCTTTTTCTTTTTCCTTTTTGGTTTAACAATTATGATTAGGTTTAGGTATCATTAAGTTACTGATAGAGTTTAATTGCAGGGTGTGCGAAAATATCCCCATTGTACTTTGTGGGAACAAGGTTGATGTAAAGAATAGGCAAGTGAAGGCAAAGCAGGTTACGTTCCACAGGAAAAAGAATCTGCAGTATTATGAGATATCAGCCAAGAGCAACTACAACTTCGAGAAGCCTTTCCTATATCTTGCTAGGAAACTTGCCGGGTAAGTGTGTCTAGTAATTGGAAAAGTGTGTCCATTAGCAGTTATTACACAAAATTAAAAGGAACTTACACAAGGAGGCTCAGGAACAAGGATGGTAGCTACTGTGCTGTATTTTTGCAATTTCAAGTTGTTTAATCACTTATGTTACTGTGTTGTATTTTTGCAATTTCAAGTTGTTTAATCACTTATGTCTTTTTGTTTTAGGGACGCTAATCTTCATTTTGTGGAGTCTCCTGCCCTTGCACCGCCAGAAGTGCAGATTGACTTGGCTTCGCAACAACAGTAATTTCTCTCACTCTCGCCTTTACCCTTTCCCAGGCTTCTGCATTGAAAATTTCTAATAGAGGCAAAAAAATATAAATGAAGACATAATTTGCTAGATAAAGATGATCGACTGTTCTTTTGTTCATATTTGTAGTGTATATTACCTGGGATATAGTAATTGCTTTAATGTACAATTCTATTACTTATTGCTACTTTCATTTGGATAACCTGATGTTTTATTTCTTCTCTCTTTGTCAGGCACGAGGCTGAACTTCTTCAAGCTGCCAGTCAGCCACTTCCTGATGAAGATGACAATGTCTTTGAGTGAAAAGTTCAGGAGGAGTTGGTGGTATATGGTTGTGCCTCAAATGTGGAATTTGGGGAAATTTTCCTGCCATTCATAGGCTCTTGAAAATTTTCTTTCTATTTTAGGAATTTGAGGATTTTGGATTTTATATAGGGGTTTCTTGGACTATGCTGGGATCTTTGGTCTGATTTGTCTGTGAGAAGAATTGATATCCGCTATATATCATTGAATCTGAATGTGGAGCTATTATTTGTTTGTATGAAGTAGCTAATAGAGAACCAAATTTTGTTGATGAAGCAATGTGCTTTTTCTCAGGCATTTTGAGAAGAATGGTTTGGTTCGAAAAATTTCCTTTCTGTCTGCAGTCAAAGTCTTACTATACTACTATGTAGGAATATCTGTCGTTGTTAACCCCCTCCCTTCCACCCCCACCAGCCTGTTATCTGTCTCTTAGTAAGATAAAGATCAGTGTCTGGATCTATATATGTTAGCAAACAGGGTGTGCTAAATATTAGTATGAGTTAATACTCGAAAGAGAACCTTAGCTCTCTCACAGCACGAAAGAGGGAGATGTTTCCCTTGGAAGTCAGGGTACAGCCTACTTCGGTGGCCCCTTGTTTGTAATGGCATTAGACTCGTGGTTAGTTATGAACATCAAAATGTGCAGATTGTGTTATGCATTATACCTGATAATTTCTCTGCACATTTTAACCAAATCCTTGACCTTATTTGTAAGGATGGCTATATTGCCGAAGTTTCTCCGCTTGGAGCAATTTGTGTTTTAGTGACATTTCTTCCCTCCATAGTAAATATTCTCTGTTCTGTTCATGTTAATTTTGAAATTATTGGAATTATTTTCCTTTTCTATTTGTGGGACCCCATGTTTTTTCTCTCACTTTATTTTCTCTCCCACTAAAATCTTCTTTTCTCCTACCATCATTCCTTTGATATTTCAATCTTTCAATCTTCTTGGGCCAAAAAATACTTACTTTGTTGAAGCCATGAAGGTTTTTGAGGATATTTGTGATGAGTGTTGGTTGAAGACCCAAACATCATCTTATGCTGGTCCCTTTATTTTGGGCTCGTTCTGGGAAGCAATGAATTGTTTTCCTAGATAGATATTACGGAAATTCCGAAAAAAAGTGTACTATCGTTTTTAATGAAATTTGGGAAAAGGGGTTATTTTGGAAGGAATTCCTAATTTGAGGATGTTTTATCTTTGAAATGCAACTTTTGAAAATTACATCACATTTTTAAAATACGACTTTCCTGATATATTGAATTGCTCTCCCAGTAGAAAATTCTGGAAATGAAAAAAAAAAAATCTCATTTGGTAAATGCGGCCTTAAGGCCAGTCTCATTTATTTAAGGCGACCATGTCCATAAATGTTGTACCCCTATTACCATATCACTTGTAATCCACATTTGCATCTATTGTAGTTCAAAAAACATGTAACAAGATTAAAACTACAACAAAGTAATCATCTCAAATTTAATAAAATTTAATAATTACGCACAATAATATGACAAAAGTATTAAAACATACAATAGAGAAATGATTAATGACTAAAATAAATAAAATATATCAAGAAACTAGTTACTCTTTTAAATCCATTCAAACTAAAAGTAATAAGATCATATCCACAAACAAAGTAACCATCCTATGATAAGATTTAATAACTACTCACAATAATATAAAATAAATATTAAAACATACAATAGAAGAAATGATAAATGACTAAATAAATAAAATACATCAAGAAATGAGTTAGCCTCTTGAAGTACCAAAGTTATTATTGGTACAATTTCTTTGATCGTTTTCACTCCTACAATAATTTTTTACCTTCAAAATTGTTTAATTGCCACTAAAAAAACTGCCTCTCATATGTCAATTCATAATTCTTTTGACTATAAAATTCCAAAATAAAGTTAATAGGATTCAAATTTATGCGACAGCAAGTTGCAAAATTATATAAACAAAAAATACCATATATACTCCATTTTTGGCAACTGAACAATCTCTCATTCAAGTTGACATTGTAAACATTCAGACCTCAACTCTCTTCTTGCATTAATGACTTAATCCCAATTAATATGAGTCTCTGTATTAAATTCGGCCACAATGTGCCCTTTCAATTTTTTTTTTTTTCAAAATAAGAATATATCCTTCCACGTTTCAGGTGGTAAAAAAATATCTTAAATTAGATACCTCATATCTATACTTCTTAAAATGTTTAACTAACTTCATGAATGAAGTTTCAACTAAAACTTTTAATGCAAGAAATCTTTCTTTCTTGAACTTGATGTTTATGCATTCTAACAAGCTAGTGGTCATTGAACCATATACAATGTCTTTCATTGTATGACAATGCTCATTTTTCCAAACTAGCTTCCATCAAATATTTGAATATATCCTCCTTTCAGGTCATGATTTCATCGAAATATGAATGACACTTGATCCTTTTGTATTCTAAACCAACAACATGCATCAAATTTGTTAAATTAGTATCCTTATATTTAGTGTGAAAATTTATCTTGATGTGCCCAAGACAAAATCGATAAATAACCAAAAGTTCTTGCCACTCACTCATGTGATGTACAATATTAATTATACCCTATGTCTGTCTAAAATCAGACATATAAGTCTTTAAAAAATAACATGAAAATGTAGGAGTTTTAAAAACCAACACCAACTCTCTAATAACAGCTCTTCCATGATGGTGAATGTAAGTAGAAAGAAGTGATTATTTGAATCCCACATTGATGCCGCCAATATGTTTCCCCAATAAAGTCCTTATGGATGGGTGTTGTCAATTAATACCACTATACAACAATATTTGATCACTCAATAATTGATGGCTTGAATGCTCAGGAAAAAAAAATAAAAAGCCTTCAAATAATCTACACTAGTCTAATAGTGTTTCTACTCAACAATAGTTCTAGAACTGAAATCTTGGGATGCAAACATGTATTTTGAAAGGATGGTCTACGTAGAGAAAGGGCCAATCAACATATACATGTTCTATAGAAACTTTTCATACTTCCTAAACTTTCTTATGAAAAAAAGAAATTATCTTCCACAACTTTTGAACCTCAAGAATAACATTACTCACATGTCATGCAAGGTCATTTAAAGCTAAATGTGTAACGTTTTATGCTATTAAATTATGATCCATGTTTTTATACACATTGTTCACAACTATAATAATGCAAGTGCATTCTTTGTTCAAAACTATTCCCACTTCCTGTAAGTCTTCTTATGTATAATGCGAATATCCCAAGAGTAAGGATTGTCATCACTTATGTGATTGCACTTAGCATACCAATGATCACTCTTACTCTTTGAAACCTTGAACTCTTGCCGAACTGGAAAACCTTCTTCGTATCCTTAAACGTCATGTGTAGATGCAAATTGGTATCAATTTCAGACCAACTCTTTGTAAGATCAATAGTGCCTTTATAACACAATTCATTAGTATTTGCACCAAAACGTATGTCATTAAATATTAGAAATCTTGATAATTACCGTGTAGTATTAGAAGTTCCTACTACAGGATCCCTATGATCTAGCAAAGGGATGCTGGCTAATGACATCTAGTGTTCATTGGAATCTTATCTTTTTCATCTTCATCTGCATCCATTGGACCTTCAAAACTTTTAAATCCATCAACGCTATATGTATATACTATAAAATCTACAATTATTGTGTTATTAATTGTGTATGATTTGAAAGTTATAGAATGTGTCAAAGAGTTTGTATGATAAGTGCTATGTGTTGATAGGTACTAGTAGCTGGACTATGTGTAATAACCTCAAAATTTTAGATGTTGATCACTTGCTTGTATCTCATTTGTTAATGTATTTTTATTTAGATGTTGATCACAAACCTCAAAATTGTATCTCATTTTTTAATTTATTTTTATTTATTTTAGCCACTTATTATTTTTTATTGTATATTTTAATATTTTTATCATATTATTGTGCATAATTATTAAATTTAGCAAATTTGGGATGGTCACCTTTTGATTGTGATCGTGTTATATACATTTTAAATGGATTTAAGAGACTAACTCATTTCTTGATATATTTCATTTATTTTAGCTATTCTCATTTTCTATTTTCTATTTTAATATTTTTTATCATATTATTTTGTATAATTATTAAATCTTATAAATTTGGAAAGGTTACTTTGTTGTGGATGTGATCTTATTACATACATTTTGAGTTGCATTGCAAATATATTATGTGTAACATAATTGTTGTAAGGAGATTACAACATTTAAAATAGAGTCATTCAAAATGTAGTCATCACACACTCAACAAAAAGAAATTATAACGCAATATAGTAGTGAGTAGGGTGTCGAACCCACAAGAAATTCAAGAGAAGTATACTTTTATATTCTCTCCTTATTTTAACCTCGGGAACAAATCTTGTTAACAATTAACTTGATTGCACTCTTATGATATGTTACACATAAAGTCGATGGGGGGAATCAAGTAGGAAAGTACCTAAACTAAAGCATAAACAAATAAGGAAACTAACAAAATAAGAAAATACATTCAAACCAATTAGGAAACCACTTATTTTAGGAATATATTTTGAGATCAAATTAGGAAACTCATCATAGATGTGATTACATTGAGTGGTTGATTTTAAAATTCTTGCAAAACTACCAAAAACTCTTATCCTTGTATAGATAGATTAATCTTTGTCAAACGCTTCCAATTAACCCTAACCTTCTTCTCAATCTACTTCAATGTGATTAACCTTTTCTTAAATATATTAATACTTCAATTAATCAATTATTATAAATTGAAAACAAAATTGATAAGCATATCAAGGCATCACCAACATCAAGTTATATACCCCAAAAACTTGCAAATATAGAACTTGAATCATACAATCCCCTATCAATCCTAATCAAGCCCAAAAATTTGCAACCTAATTAAAATCAATAGATGCTACCTAGATAATTAATCAAAAGATCAAGTAACTTAGCTTATTAATAATGCAAGTTAACTATGTTGATCTAGCACAATAAACTTAACACTATTTCTAAAGAAATAAAACCAATCAAGAGATTAACTATCTTAGCTATTCAATAATGCGAATCAAATATGTAGGCCTATGCATAGATGAATTCAACATAATTGATAAGAGAAGAAAGCCGAAATTGCACAAATACTTAAGATATAATCTTAACAAGAATAAAAGATAGAATCTTTAATTGTCTTGAAAAAACTGAATGTACCAAAATCAATACTCAAAACAAGACCTAAGGACAAGATAGAGACCAATTGTATTGAACATAAAAATATAAAAACAAAATATAATTAGAAATAAGAAAAAAAAACAAGAGAAAGTTTGAATGATAAAACTTGGTAAGCTCCTAATCTCAAGTTCTTCTTGCCTCTGGACCCCTTCCCCTTCTTAAGCCTTCCTTTGCTTCCTCCTTCATGAAAGAAAGGTATACTTTGTTGTATAGTCAAATATATTCTGAATTTTGACGTTCTTCACTTTTATATAAAGTCCCTAAACCGTCTTTGATTGAATTTAGAACGTTAACTTCACCATTGGATCAATTTAGTACTTTATAAACTGTTCAAAAATGTTGCACAACCTATATGTATGGTCTTAGCTATGCATACTCTCTCTCCAAAACAGCTTAATGATGGCACAGGCAAGATGCACGGTCATGCATTATGGTCATGCACCCTGTACGGTCACGCAAATGGTCGTGTATTTATCAAAGTCGTTTTTTTCTTTGAATTTTGCAAACTTTTGGGAGCAAACAAAAGTCATTTGTTATATAAGGATAGATGCCCCCGCGCGTCTGGCCATGCATATTTGCATGCCTGTGCATCTAGTCATGCATACTCTGCACACTTTCAAACAACTCCATATTGCTTCCAACTCTATCTCAAATCATTTGGCAATCTTTGTTAACTCAAAATCAATCATTTGAGTCCTTGTTTCACTCATTTTTCACCAAGATAATCTAAAAACACATAAACACACAAAATGAGTAGAAACCATCCAAATCCACACAAAAGATCATACAAAAACCAAATAAAAGGGTTATCAAAATATGACAATTTTACACCTAACAATATTAGGGGGAAATATAACATTTTTGGATATGATGCATTAAATAAATAAGACCTCAAGGTCACATTAGATAGATAAGATGCAACAAATAAGACCTTAAGGTGTCATTTACTGAATATGACCTTAAGGTCGCATAAACCAAATCCGATGCTTTGTGTGTGTGTGTGTGTGTGTGTGCGCGTGCGTTTTCCGGCCAGTTATCGAATTTTATTTTTGAATGTCGCGTTTTGAAAATGAGATCTCTTCAAATTAAGAATCTCCTACCGAGCAACTCCAATTTTAGAATTCGTTTATAGAAACAACACCATATTTCAAAATTTCTGTGAATATTATATTCTTCTTATAAGATTGGATGTAAGTTTTTGAAGTCTAATATTGATGGCTTTAAAGCATCCTTACTATAAAGAATGATATTGTAGAGAACATGGAAAGAAGGAAAAGAAATCAAAACCTAAAAAAAGATCACAGAGAGAGAGAAATGAAAATATCAAAGAAAATACATCGAAAAATTTTTAGTTTTTCAATCCACATCTAGGAGAGAGTACTTGCTTGTCTTGTTTGGTCAGAGATTAACCAACAAGGTGTCGAGTTGCGCTGGATCTTGCGATAGAAAGGGAGAAGGAAGCCTCGGTGGTTTGACTGGTATTCCTTCCAATCTTTTTCTCTTACGCATCAAACTTCTCCAAACTTCTTCTTTTAGTCTCCGGAGTATGACTCTACCTTGATAGTGGGTTAGCTTAGTGAAAGATTCTTTGAATAACCAAGATCCACTCCTATAAAGAAATGAGAGAAGGAAGAGGAAACACAAGAGGAAGGGTGGCTGCACACACAAAAGGGAAAGAGCTAGGGTTGGGAAACCTCTTCATCTCTTCCCTATATATTTTGGTCACCCTAGGGCTTAATGAAACCCTAGTGAGCCAAAACACACCAAGCCCTAATGGGCTTGCTATTGGGCTCATAAATCAATCCTCTTTATTATCTTTTTTGAGTTTTATCAAATACCCAATACAATTTTCAATTGGACTCTTAATATATATCAACATATATCAGCCAAATGAAATAATTTATTCCAATCCAATTTTCTGAATTCATTAATTATCTTTTCTTGGTCATATGAAAAATCCAAGATTAATTAATTAATTCTTAGACTCTTAAAATAAATTTAATTTCTCTTCCAGATAATTATCCATTAAACCCAAATTGTGTCTAGATAACACCAAGGTAACTTGAGCTATTTCAGGGACTAAGAGACACATTATTCATGGCTACTAAAATGACCAAAATGGTCTTACTATAAAATAGCTACATTTTACTATTTTAAATATTCTCATTTATCACCATATAGAAATATTGACCCCAAGAATAATATTGCTAAAACAATGTCCCCGACCTACAGGTGAAATAATGAAAATACCTCTCTGTGTAACACCAATCAGTGGGATAGGATAAATGTACTAACACACATCTCAAAGAAATCTACCATCCTTAGATTTCTAATCCGATAATTCGTGACTCACTCGAATGTACTTACTTATCATTGGAAGCTACCCAAAAGTACACACATTCTAGAGTCATGTTCCCAGGGCCCTGGATTATTAAATTATCCTGGACAATCGCAAGGGAGTGATTTAACTTCACAAAATGAAGCATAGAAACTATGTTGCGTGAGTCCGTCTTAACTAACTAGAGCAATATACCTAATGTACAAGGTTATTGATCTCACAAAAAAAATCTCACCCAACATACATCAAAGTACATGACCCTAGCTTCGCTAGACTACCAACTTATATTCAAGTATGAAGGTATCCGTCCACGCTGTAGCAGTAATAATCTGGTCTCTATAATTATAATACTTTAAGAGAGACCACTACTACAGGTCCAATTCGTAATACGCTTGTGCTAATGATGTGAGTGAACTACTCACTGATTCAAGATAAACCATCCCTTATTAAAACTCATGATATAATAGTCTTATCTTGATAAAATACCCAATTCCATCAAACGACTAAAAGCTCAATTTTACTTATATGACAAATACCCTTGGTCTATACCTTACTGTGAAGAATGACCCAACACATAGACCATTACTTGTCACACTTAGACCTTAAATGTGTAATAATATAATAAATAAACTAAATTGAATGAATTTAGTAGACCTGGCGCCAGGTCCATTAGACCTACCTGGCTCTAAGTCTGCTCTATTTTTCAAGAACTCCGATTGGGCAGAGTTGACCTGGCGCCAAGTCCAGTGGACCCACCTGACGCCGGGTCTATTTGTAATACATTTACACAGAATATATAGTCTTTGAGGGCATACTTTTCAACAATCTCTCACGTGTACTATAAAGACTAAAAAAAGTCCATAAGTGCTTACTCCTATGACATCTAAGTGTCTGCAAAATACCTTTTCCGTCAAAGGCTTGGTAAAGGGATCTTCCAGATTATTGATAGAGGAAATCAGATCAACTATAATCTCTCGTTTCTGGATGAACTCCTGGATGAGGTGATACTTCCTTTCAATGTGTTTACCCTTCCTATGGTTTCGAGGTTCCTTGCATTGTGACACTGTTCCAGTATTGTCACAATAAATCGTGACAAGCCTGTCCATGTGCAGTACTACTTCAAGTTCTGTGAGGAATTTTTGGAGCCACACAACTTCTTTAGAAGCTTCTAAAGCAGCAACGTACTCAAATTCCATGGTAGAATCAGCAATGCCGAATTGTTTGATATTTTTCCATGAAATAGCTCCTCTAGACAAAGTGAAGACACATCTATTAGTGGATTTTCTTTCATCTTTATCTGCTTAAAAGTCTAAGCTTATATAACTGGTAGGAACCAAATCATCAACACGATATACAAGCATATAACCTCTCATTTCTTTGAGATATTTCAGTATGTGATTGACAACTTGCCAGTAAGCTTCCCCTGAGTTTAACTGATATCTAGTAACTATACCTACTGCAAAATAGATATCTGGCATAGTACAAAGTATAGCATACATAAGACTTTCCATAGCCGAAGTATAAGGGATCCTGCTCATTTTTTGCTTATCTTCCTGTGTCTGAGGACACTGCTTGAAATATAAGGATAATCCATGTCTAAAGGGTATAATAGCCCCTTTACATTGATCCATACTATACTTGATCAACATCTTGTCAATATAAGCAGATTGTGATAAGTCTTCTCTACTTTCTATCTATAAAAAGCTTAATATCTAAAATGTAGCTAGCTTCTCTGATATCTTTCATGCTAAATTGATTAGATAGCCAAACCTTAACAAATGACAATGCCCCAACATAATTTCTAATGAGTAGAATGTCATCTACATAAAGTACCAAGAAAATCACTTTGCTACTGTCTGATTTCCTATACTCACATGATTCATTCATGTTTTGATTCATTCACGTTTTGAATAAAACCATAAGTCTTCACACATGATGGACTTCCTAAGCTTACAAACCATTTATTCTTGACCTCTAGCAATAAAACCTTTTGGCTGGGATATATAAATGTATTTGCTAAAATAGTCATTTAAGAAAGCCGTCTTGACATCTATTTGTCATATCTCATAGTTGTAATGACATGTGATGGCTAAGAGAATGCGGATAGACTTAAGAATGGCTACTGGTGAAAAGGTTTTTTCATAATCAATCCCTTCTTTATAAGTATAACATTTAGCAACCAACCTTGCTTTATAGGTTTCAACCTTTCCATCCGCACCTCTTTTCCTCTTGTATACCCACTTACACCCAATTAATTTTATCTCATCAGGTGCAGTGATAAAATACCAGACCTGATTAAGGTACATAAACTCAATCTCGATATTCTTGGTAAGCTGCCATTTGTCTGCATCAGCATCAACAATGGCCTCCTCGTATCTAGTGGAATCTTGTTCTTGATAAATAGAAAGTAGATCATAGATTTCTCTGGTCTATCTTTCTGAAACTCTTGTGATCCTCCCATTACGATGAGACTCAGTTTGTATAGGAATATCCGATATTATTTCTCTTGGTTCCTCAATCAGGGTGTTAGAAGTACTTAAAGTTGCATCAATGACTAACTTCTCTTTTAACTCTATTCTACTTGAACCCGTGGTGGATGTAACTTGTTCATCCTCTAAGTATCTAGTATTAGTACTAACAAGTGCCTTATGCTCTTGAGGGTGATAGAAATATCCACCTCTCGTTCCTTTTGAATACCCAACGAAGTAAAATAACTCTAATCTTGGTTCTAGCTTACTTCCTTTTGTCAGCACATAAGTTGGACAATCCCATATCTTGAGATGGTTTAAACTGGGCTTTCGTCCAGTCCACATCCATAGGGTATCCTAGGTATTGATTTGGAAGGCACCAATTTAAAATATATGCCGCTGTTTCGAAAGCATATCCCCAAAAAGAAATAGGAAGCGACGCATGACTCATCATGCTTCTGACCATTTCCATCAAAGTTCTGTTTCTTCTTTCAGCTACTCCGTTCTACTGGGGATTCTCAAGCACAGTTAACTGAGATACTATGTCATGATATACCAAGTAATTGTTAAACTCACTAAGGAGGTACTCTCCACTACGATCCGATCTCAAAGCTTTAATTAATTTACCTGTTTGATACTCCACTTCAATCTTAAACTCTTTGAATTTATCAAAAGAGTCAGACTTGCGCCTCATCAGATAAATATAACCAAAACGAGTGTGATCATCTATGAAAGTGATAAAGTACTCGTAGCCTACCTTAGCTGGTGTAGTCATCGGATCACAAATATCCGTATGAACTAATGCTAGTATTTCCGTGACTCTTTCTGCCTTTTTGGTAAAGGACTTTTTAGTCATTTTACCTTTAAGGCAAGATTCATACTAAAACCATTCTTCCAATCTCAATAAACCTAAAGGCTCGTCATGGATAGCCTCTAAATCCGATTGGATGCCACAAATACGAATTATTTGATATGGTCTTTCTCTTTTTATTATGTGGTTTAGTTTGAATATTATTTATTTGATTTCTAATAAGATGTATATAAAAAAGATTTTCATACATGTTTCCTATACAAATTAAATTACCACTTCTACTGATGGAAACACCGGAATGGAAAAAAATAGAATATCCTTGATTCATCAATTTAGAAACTAAAATCAAATTCTATTTAAAACAAGAAACATATAACATATCTTTTAAAAGTAACTTTCTATTACAATAAAAAAATAAGTTCAAGATCTCCTACTACTTCAACCCATATTCTTGCTCCATTCCCTACTTGAAATCCATGCTCACCCTTACTGGGTCTCCTTGTCCTTCTGAACCCCTACAAGGAGTTACAGACATGGTCAGTGGCTAAAAATCAACTATCCAGGAAGATGTTGAGCTAACCATCAAAATAGACTCTAGCTATAGAGCAATACCTAAAGTAGAATTGGCTAACAAGTCCAGACAATTTTTCTTCTAATGCTCCTTCTTGCCACACTTGAAACATTTACCTTTAGGCTGCCCATTGGGCTTGGCATGACTAGATGCCCTGGGCTGGACTCCTACTTTTTATGGACCTTCCTCTTCTTGAATTTCTTAAGCTTTGCCTTAATTCGAGAAGAAGCAGAATGAGAGACCAAAACCTTTAACATGGGCTTCATGATTTTCTCTGTCGCCTGGAGCTCTTTCATAAGCTTCGTGAGATTCATATCCAATTTGTTCATTGTATAGTTCAACTTAAACTGTGAATATGAATGAGACAGAGTTTTAAGAACTATATCAATTTGGTTCTCAGGATCTATTATTGCACCTAAAACCTCGGCCTTCTCAAAGTAGGCAATCATCTTGAGCAAATGCTCTTGAATCAATGCCCTCTCAACCATCCTAGTATTCATGATTACCCTAAGAGCTTCTTACCTTGCTGGCCAACCCTTGTCAACAAACATGATACGCAATGATAAATCTATATCGTACACAATGGCCATATACTTTTTCTTAGATTGGAGCATACTAGACATAGAAGCCAACATATATCACTTAGTCATCTCATCAGCTGTCTTCCACGCCTTCTTGGCCTCTCGCTCCTGATCAGTGGAATCTTTCCCAATCATAGGACAGGGATCCGTAAGAACATACTTGTACTCCTCAGCAGTGATTACTATGTTCAGGTTCTTCTTCCAATCCACATAATTTAGGCTTGTCAACTTATTCTCCTTAAGAATGATTGACAATGGACTAAAATCAGATATTTCTGAAATATTGCGAAAAACATTCATTTAGTTTGTAAAAAAAAAAAAATGCACATTTCTTTATATTATTTCTTTGATAATAGATAACTCTTAAAACAATTATCAATAATATAAATAATTTGACTCTTAGAAAAACAAATAGAGCTTCGTAGGAAGATTAATAGCATTCTAAGTTAAGTGTATAACCATCATGAATCAAAACTTCCAAAATAGGTAATGATCTAGAAAAAATTCCACAGATAGGATAGTCACTGATTCACACCACCTACGGGCAATCCAATGCTAAAAACCTCCAACGTAAATTGGTCGATCCTAGCACAAACCCTAGGCTTTTAATTTTACTCTTCCATTAGTTCTAGATACTTGTGGAAATCCATCCTATAGGGGATTATACTCAGAATGACATGAGAAAATCTACTATCTCTAGTGAGAGTTGTGACGGAAGCCATGAGGTCGTTGGAACCCCTTTCCCACTTAATCTTTTATTGAAAATAGAGTTTTAAGACCAAAATTATTTTCTACAATCTTATGGCTTCATTAACTTTAGTCAAAAAATAAAATTCAATATTATTCTCTATATCAAGGATTAAATCCTTTGAGAAAATAAACTATGAATTTATTTTACTCTTCTAAGTTAATGGCCAAGTAATACTTTATTAGATAACCTCAAGTTCAACATTATTCTCTATTGTAAAGATTGAATCATTTGAGAGAATAAACCATGAACTCTTTTATTTTAAAGCTTCTTAAATTAAAATAGTTTATCAACAACCGTTCTATCTAGTAAGACTTTGATCTCATAAGAACTTATACATTTGATCACAAAAATGAAATAAGCATGATAACAAAAATAAACTTTTTCCTGCTCAAACTATTCATTTATTTCTAAGTGACCAAATAATGGATTAAACATTATGAATTTAAAAATTAATGATCTTGTTGATCCTAAGGTGGTTCCATCCTTTACTACTTATTTTCATGCAAATTATTCATCCATAAATAAATAAAACTATTGCAGAAAATTAACCTCGTACAATGATTTTAAAACATGATTACATTAAGAAAAAATTGAGGTACAAAACTTTAATAGTGCTCTCCATTTTCTTGGACAAAATTACACGCATCCACTTTTCAGGTCTACCTTTTTTTTTTTTTTTTTTTGGACAATATGGACCTGGCGCCAGGTCCATTGGACCCACTTGGTGCTGGATCTATTCTGTTTCTCTATCTGGCTGAGCAGAATGGACCTGGTGCCAGGCCCATTGTGTACCCGACATTGGGTCTATTCTGGAGTTCACTAATTTTTGAAAAAATCCTACATTTCAGTCATTTTTCCACCCCTCAACCATTCCAACAACCATGTTCTTCAGTCCCCAATATTTATAGGTTAAGAGAAATACAAAACTGGACATAAAATCATGCATTTACAAGTACTTATGCCTCTAAACACGAGGCGTATATCGCATCTACTCAAAACCAGAAAAACAATAGGAAAACTATTAGAATACAAGATCTTATGCCTTTAACCGTGAGGCTACATGAGATCTAGAAACCAATGTATGAGGGATCACATGAAATTACAAAAGATTCATTTTTCATAGTAAAGGAACCACCTTTTTTAATTTTTAACCCTAGTACATGCTCCTAGATGAAAACATTGTCTCTGATACCAATTGAAGGATAAAAAATGAAAAATATCAAAGAAAATACAGTGAACAATTTTTAATTTTCCGATCCACATCCAGGAATGAGTACTTACTTGTCTTATTTGGTCGCGGATTAACCAGTAAGGTGTCGGGTTGCACTAGATCTTGTGATAGAGAGGGAGAAGGAGGCCTCAGTGGTTTGACCGGTATTCTTTCCAATCTTTTACTTCTATGCATCAAACTTCTCCAAACTTCTTCTCTTAGTCTTCCGGAGTATAACTCTACCTTGATCTTGGGTTAGTTTGGTGAAAGCTCCTTTGGATAACCAATATCCACTTCTAAAGAGAAATGAAAGAAGGAAGAAGAAATACAAGAAGAAGGGTGGTTGCACACACAAGAGGGAGAGAGCTAGGGTTGGGAAACCTTCCATCTCTTCCCTATATATTTTGGTCACCCTAAGGCTTAATGAAACCCTAGTGGGCCAAAACACACCAAGCCTTAATGGGCTTAGTATTGGGCTCATAAACCAATCCTCTTTATTATCTTTTCTGAACTTTATCAAATACCCAAGACAATTTTCAATTGGACTTTTAATATATATCAATATATATCAGCCCAATGAAATAATTTATTCCAGTCCAATTTTTTGAATTCATTAATTATCTTTTCTTGGCCATATGAAAAATTCAAGATTAATTAATTAATTTTAATTGAACTCTTAGAATAAATTTTATTTCTTTTCCAGATAATTATTCTTGAAGCCCAAATTGTGTCTAAACAACACTAAGGTAACTTAAACTACTCCGGAGACCAAGAGACACATTATTCATGTCTACTAAAATAACTAAAATGGCCTTACTATCAAATAACTACATTTTATCATTTTAAATATTCTCATTTATCACCATAAGAAAATATTGACCACAAGAATAATATTGCTAAAACAATGTCTCTGACCTACAGGTGAAATGATAGAAATACCTCTCTACATAACACCTATCAATGGGATAGGATAAATTTACTAATACCTATTTCAAAGACATCTACCATCCTTATATTTCTAATCCGATAATCTATGACTCACTCGAATGTACTTTCTTATCATTGAAAGCTACCCAAAAGTACACATTCTAAAGTCATATTTTCAGAGCCCTGGATTATTAGATTATCCTGGACAATCATAAGGGAGTTATTTAACTTCACAAAATAAAGTATAGAAACTTTATTGCATGAGTCTGTCTTAACTAATTAGAGTAATATTCCAAACGTACAAGGTTATTGATCTCACAAAAAAAATCTCACCCAACATACATCAAAGTACAAGACAATAGCTTCGCCAGACTACCAACTCATACTCAAGTATGAAGATATCCATCCACGCTATAACAATAATAGTCCAGTCTCTATAATTATAGTATTTTAAAAGAAACCACTACTACAGGTCCAATTCTATATATTCGTAATACGCTTATGCCAATGATGTAAGTGAACTACTTACTAATTCAAAATAAACCATTCCTTATTGGAATTCATAGCATAATAGTCTTATCTTTATGAAATACCCAATTCTATCAAACGACTAAAAACTCAATTTTACTTATATGACAAGTACCCATAGTCTATACCTTATGTGAAGAATGACCCAACATATAGATCATTACTTGTCACACTTGGATCTTAAATATGCAATAATATAAGAAACAAACCAAATTGCATGAATTTAGCAAACCTGGCACCAGGTCTACTCTGTTTTTCAAGAACTCCGGTTGGGCAGAGTTGACCTGGCGCCAAGTCCAGTGGACCCACTTGGTGCCAGGTCTATTTGCAATATATTTACACAGAATACATAGTCTTTGAGGGCATATTTTCTAACAAGAAAGAAAAAGAGAGAGAGGGGGGGAGTTAAAAAGCAGGAAGGAAATATTGGGATTTGGAAAAATAAGTTATAATTAAACTATATTTGGTATGTAAGGCTCAAAAAGAGAGAAGGAAAATAACTCTATATTGAGATTTGGAAAGAGGAATTATAATTAAACTATATTTGGTATGTAAGGTCCATGAAAAGAGAAGAAAAATCACTCATATTTAATACTCCATCCATCTACAAATAAGTGACATAATTTTCAAAATCACGCGTAGGGTAAATTATTTTTTAATACATTATACTTTGTCATACGTACCGTTTAGCACTTTAATGTTTCAAAACCTACTATTTACTCCCCTCAACTTTGGACTAAAAGGTAAAATAATTAATTTATTCTAAAGTTATTTATATTGACCTCCATTTAGGTTTTTCTATATAACATGAATTAATGCACTATTTAAGTTTTAATTTTATTAGCATAAATTGCTATAAACTAAAATTTTTTAAGTATTAAATAAATATATAATATATTTCTCATTTTTTGTTTCAGAAATATAAAAAATATAATTAGGAGCCTACATTTTTATTTAAATAATCATTTTAAAATTAAAATATAGCAAATATGATACTATTACGTAAGTTTCAGTATAATTTGTTAAGGTAATTTGTTAAAATAAAAATAATTAAAAACATATTTAAACATTTATGTTTTATTTTTTGTCAATATATCAACATAAAAGTTCCCTCTATTCTTTACCATTGCGTAAATAATATTTTATTTTCATTATTTACTAATCAATACTTATATAAGAACTCATATTATTCTTAAACTTTTGCTAAATTATGTCAATATATACACACACACATACATATAATTCATCTTCAAAAAATTGAACAGTGCAATTATTACTAACAAAATGATATTAAAATAAAATTGTGAATGATTAAAGAAACATATTTTTATCAAATAAATATATTCTCATTTATTATTATATAAATCTATAGATGATTTATTTTGCAAATACTTTTTCACAACTTATATGTAGAAAACATTTGTTTGAATAATTTTTTCCTAAAGGATAGAAAAGAAATTTAATATTTTCAACTAAAAAAGTAAAAATATGGGAGATTGTATTTAATTTTAAAAGTGGGGGAATGTTTCTAGTATACAAAAAAACTTTAAATGATGTCAATATAAATAATTTTAAAATAAATTAGTGGTTTTACCATTTAGTCTAATGTTAAGGAGAGTGGGTATTGAAACTTTGAAGTACTAAAAGGTAGATATGTTCTAGTACAAGATACTAAAAAGTAGTTTACCCCTACACATATTAAGGAATTGTGAAATTTCATAATAAAATAAATTAAAATACCCATTCTATAGTTCTTTTAATTTTAGCAAAATCAAATATCATTAACTACATCCTACTATTTCATTCTTGGTGGAGAGAATAATTGAGTAGACTTTTGACTTTTTTATAGAAGAATGTATTGTCATTCTTGGTTAAAATAAATTCATTATCCATAGTTATAATATTAATTAATTGATTGAAAATTGTTGCAGGGTAAAATTAGAAAAAAAAATTAAATACAACCTATATTTAGAAAGTGGACAGTTATTTTTGGACAAATTAAAAAATAAATTATGTCTCTTATTTGTGAATGGAAGGAGTAGGTAAGAGAACATTGACTAAGGTGTAACACCCCATACAAGTAGTTCGTAGTGAGCCTCAAATATAGTTAAGGGATGCCGTGCCGTCTGAAGTTTGAGACTAGATGTCTTTCTAACGCATTGAAACTTAAAGCCGAAGAACATAGAAATAAAGCATATCATTAACTTACAAGCTAAAAGAGATAAATAGCGTTTGTCTAAAATTACAAAAGATAAAAGTCTACCCTCTACACAAAACTATGATATAAGGTTTAGCAGCAAATTGTGTCTCCAAAACTGTACTGGCATCGTAGCTACTTATCTCCAACTCCGGGTCCTAAGAAAAGTTTGAGAGATAAAACATGTGTGATTGTTATACTCAGTGAGTCCCAATGTGTGTCAGTGTCTTCCAAAAGAAATAGTATCAGAAGAGGCTTGAATTTTCCAAATGAGAAGAATTATTGCGTTTTTCCCCTTAAAACAACTCTACAACTAAGGAGTGGAAAAAATCTCTATCAAGAATTGTTCAGAATTCTTGCATATTCGAAAATGAGAATTTTCATCAAAAGGCCCCTAATTTAAAGAAAGCGGGCACTTCTTTCGCTAGAAGGACAACCCACGTGCAAAGTGTACAATGCTTCACATTCGACTATCACAGTCATATTGTACAAGAAACACTCAATTGGATTATGCCAGAGTGGTGTGTGGTAATACACAACACCTAACACTTAGGGATCTTTTACTTGCCGCCATAAGCCCAAGGCTCCCAACCCTAATGTCAATCACCATCAAAATGACAAGGGATCGAACATACCGAATGTTCCTACCCAGTATCATGTTAGCAATCCTAATTTTTAATCATCAGCAAATGCCATGTAATAAATGGCTAGCTTGGGACGGCAAATTCCAATGTCTTGTCACCTTGTTCAGAATAAGATGGACCTTTAAACTCGGCCAAGTTCTTGAGGTCATCTATCTTTAACAAAAGCTAGTACACTGGCCAAAACCCTTGCTAATTACTCAACGCCTTCATTAATTCAAGACCAATACCGACATCACATTGCCGAGAGAATTTCAAGAAAATATTTTCTAACTCAACGCCTTCATTAATTCAAGACCAATACCGATATCACATTCCTGAGAGAATTTCAAGAAAATATTTTCTGAGGCCAAAACATCGTTTGCCAAATATTGATTCCATATCAAGAAATTGTTTCCCAAATCCTTGGCGGAGAAGGATAAAATGTCCTTTCCGCATTATAAAATGATTCTTTAATGGTGTTTACGTAAGTTATGCGCTTTTTGAATACCCGAGTAACGTTTTTCCAAAGTCCAGAAAACTAAGGGTCAAATGCCCGAGATTTGTAACATAGTGTGTTTCAAAAGGAATTTAGGCTAACGCCTACTTGCTTTTACCTAAAGAAAATGTAAGAATGCTTTCCTTTACTAAAATCTAATCATTTATGCATATTTTACTTTATAAAAAATACTTTATTCCCAAAACTAGTATTAATGTATAACCATGTCATCTATGCCTTCAAAAGAATTTAAGGCTTTAAAATTCCAAATAAGACTTAATTCTAATAATTAAACAGAATATGTCTAAAGCATTATTTTCTCATAAATTTCGAGGAAGAAAATCCACATTAAGATTAATAACTAATACCTTTAAAGTGAGTCAAAATACTTGTACTTGAATATATTAGAAAAGCGCCTAATTATATCAAGAAAGTATATTGTCATATTAGGAAAACACTTTCAGCTAAATAGAGTTAAAATTGAAGGACTCATCTTAAGGAGTAAACCAACTGTCTCACTATAATAGGTCTTAGTATCTCTCTCCTATCTTGGACCACCTACAAAAAAATGATACATACTCATAAAACATTGCTCAATTCCTTAAATTGAGCTTGCTGAAAATTAAGGGATCTACAGTACTAATTGTCCTTTACTTTTCAAGAGTTTACAGCTTTGCCACTTTTTAGATTTTTAGCCACAACTTAAGCTATACAACTCTAAATGACGTCAAATTTGTTTCTAAATACTCTGAGATGTTTATCTACAATTCCCAATTCATAGAAGACCATTTACCTTCTCCATTGCATTCAGTTTTTTTTTTGCAAAGCAACAGTACCCCGAATGGCCTGAACCGTCATTTTCTTGTTCAGCTTTATTCAATCCTTTTCCTATGTTTTCCTCAACATAATCTACCACATATACATCTTCAATACTTCATTTAATATCCCAACATTAGTATTCTAATAGGTTTTCATACCTAGCACTTCTCCCTCATCCAAACAAATTAATTACTCCAAGCTTACCAAACCAATAAATTTTGGCAGCTTTCATCATTCTTGTTATTCATGGTTTCTTAGCCATCCAAAACCCACAAAACCTGTTCCAAATCCATTCTAACTAGTCTAGGACATGTTTAGGATTAGTTATGCTTCATTTCCAGCCACCCCTACTCAGATTTCATTTGAAATTTGCAAACTACACGAGCTGTTTATTTGTTACTATCAAATTGGTCTTCTTGTCTATCATTTCTATCTTTTTCCTTTCCAAATTTCCAGAATACCATCACTCCAAAATACATTAAATGAACTAAAAATCATGTTTAATTCATCATCAAACCTACCAGCCAATAAGCATCATATAATCAGAATATTTTCCTCACATAACATCAAATATTCAAATCTTCTTGGACTAAAATTCATATTCAAATAGCTACCAACTTCTAGTAACATTTTTAGCTCTTAAAAGTGATCCCTTACCTTTCTAAAGATGAAAGAAAAACTGTAACAATTCCTTCCTTTTCTTCTTGTTTCTTTCTTTCTCCTTACTGCCAGTTCTTCTTTCTCCGTTCCCTTGCTGCCAAAATCCCTCTCTCCTTCTCCCTTGGTTTTTCTCTTGTTTTTCCTTATTTTTCTTCTTGTTTTCTCTCCTTCTCTTGCTGTTCTCTACTGGCCAATAGCTTCCCAAGCATATGTATATGACTTCCACAATTTTATCACATGCTTTTTATGACTAAGCATAAGTAGAACATGGTGGAACCTTGTAGAACTTATTAGAATCTTGTGGATCATCTTTGAAACCTCAAGAACCTTGTAAACTTTCCACCTCATCTTGCTAATTTCATGCACCAATCAATGAATCCCTTGTGGGCATTATCCACGGGCCTAAATAATTGTTAAAGTCCATTAACTAATTTTCCCACCAACATAGCCCACCAATTTTTGTCCATGGCCCACCAAACTTTATCCATATAAAAGTTCATTATCCTTATCTATAACTTTATCCATCATGGGCCTAACAAATGGCCCACTAACCTTGATCCGTTGTGGGCCCAATAATGGCCTACTAACTTTATTTCTTTTTCTTTTCTTAGTAGGCTTTTCCTACAATAGCTTTTATATCAAGGCCCATATATATAAATATATTTTTTTTCTCTACATATTTTCTTTTTCTCTTTCATACTAAAGCTCATAAAAATAAATAAATAGACATAAATAGAGAGGGATATTACAACCTTCCCTCCTAAAAGAAATTTTGTCCTCGAAATTAGTGCGTACCTTCAAAAAGTTCTGGATAGGTTTTCTGCATTTCTACTTCTGTCTCCCAAGTCACATCCTATACAAGGTGGTGGTTCCATAATATTTTAACTAATGGAATTTGCATTTGCCTCAATTCCAGAATTCTAATAAGCTTTTCATCAAAGTTCAAGTTCGGAGTGAGCTCAACATCAGAGTTATTCAAAGCATACTTTGGGTCAGCTACATACTTCCAGAGTTGTGATACATGAAATACATCATGAATACCTTGAAATTCCGAAGACAGATTTAATCGATAGGTGACCTTTCCAATCTTTTCTATAATAGGAAAAGGCCTTATATAATGAGGAGCTAGTTTCTTCTTTTGCGTTTTCCTTCTTATACCTCATCGTGGTGTTAGTCTCAAAAATACTTGATCTCCTTTAGCAAATTCTAAATCCCTTCTGCGGCAATCAGCGTAATTTTTCTGTTGGCTCTGTGCAATCTCCAATCTATTCTTAATTTGTTCCATCTTTTGCCTTGTCTTTTCCATCTCCACGGCATCATGTTGCTCCTGCTCTTGCCCTAATCTCTCCTAATAAAGAGGTGAACAACATTTTTTCCATACAAGGCTTCAAAAGATGCCATTCCAATTGTGGATTGATAACTGTTATTATAGGCAAATTCAACATAGGCTAGATTATCAATCCATTTATTCTTGAAATTCAGTGCACACACCCACAACATATCTTCCAATATCCGAATCACTCATTGACTGTCCATCAGTCTGCGGGTGCATGGCATTGCTAAACTTCAATATAATTCCACACAACTATTGTAATTTTCCCTAAAATTGCAAAGTAAACCTCGGGCCTCAATCAAAGACGATGCTAAAGGGTACACCATGTAATCTTATCACCTCCTACGTGTATATTCTACTCAACTTCTCTAATGAATCCCGTTCATTAATAGGGATAAAATATGTAGACTTTGTCAACCGATCTATAATAACCCAAATGGTATCCTTTTGTCCCGCCGTTAATGGTAATCTGATTACGAAATCCATATTAATTTTATCTCATTTCCACTATAGGACCAACAAAGGTTGTAATAAACCTCTGGGTTGTTGATGCTCTGTCTTCACCCTTTGACATATAAAGCACTGTTTTATGAACTGGGAGATATTATTCTTCATATGAATCCACCAATACTGTCGTTTTAGTTCTTGATACTTTTTAACTTCTCTGGAATGAATGGTATACCTACTTTGATGTGCTTCTACTAATATATCTCGTTTTACTGTTGCCTACCTAGGTACACAAATTCGTCCCCGAAACCGAAGAATTTCTCATTTATCTACCTAAAAAATCACTATTTACTTTCTCTTTATTTTTTATCCAAAGTTGTTGCAACTCCTCATCTTCTTTTTGGGATTCCTTTATCTGTTGTAGCAATGCAAGCTGAATAGAAATATTATTCATCTTAATCTATCTTTCAATCATGAATTCTTCCAACTTAAGGATTTATGTTATTCTGAGGGTTGATATAGTCACCTTTCTACTTAATGCATCTGCCACTATGTTTGTCTTTCTCGAGTGATACCTAATAGGGCATCGAAATTCCTCTAAAAATTTTATCCATCTTCGTTGACGCATGTTTAAGTCCTTTTGAGTGAAAATGTACTTCAAACTCTTATGATCGATAAAGACTTCAAACATTGCTCCATACAGATAGTGCTTCCATTTCTTTAGAGCAAATATAATTGCGGTCAATTCTAAATCATAGGTAGGATAATTCATCTCATAGGGCTTCAATTTCTAGGATATGTAGGTTATCACTCTGCTCTCCTACATCAATACTCCACCCAATCCCTCTTTCGAAGCATCTGTGTATTCTTTATAAGGTTTGTCCATGAGTGGTAAGGCTAATATAGGAAAAGTACTCAATCTCTGCTTAAGTTCCAGAAAGTTTTTCTCATAGTCCTGTGTCCATACATAAGACACTTTCTTTCGAGTCAACTGGGTTAAGAGCGAAACTATCTTTGAAAATCCTTCGATAAACCTTTGGTAATATCTAACTAATCCTTGGAAACTTCGTGCTTTTGTTGGGTTCTTCAGACTTTTCCAATTAACAACTGCTTCAACCTTAGCATGATCTACTAAAATTCCTTCTTTTGACACCATATGTCCTAAAAAGGTTACCTTTTCCAACCAAAATTCATATTTACTGAATTTCGCATACAACCGGGTTTCTCGTAATTTTTCAAGCACTTGCTGCAAGTGTTTCTCATGCTCTCACAGATCCTTGAAGTATATCAAAATATCATCAATAAATATAACTACAAAATTGTCCAAGTAAGGTTAGAAAACTTGATGTATTAAGTCCATAAATGTGGTAGGGGCATTGGTAACTCTAATAGGCATCACAATAAACTCATAATACCTATACCGAGTAGTAAAGGTGGTCTTAGCAATGTCCTCATTCTTAACCCTCACCTGATAATATCCTTGTCTTAAATCCAGCTTAAAATAATATCCAACACCTTGCAATTAATCAAACAATTTATCTACCATTGGTAATAGGTACTTATTCTTTACTGTTACGGCATTCAATCCCCAGTAGTCAATGCACATCCTTAACGTACCATTTTTTTTTCTTAACAAATAATACTGGCACTCTCCAAGATGAAGTACTAGAACGGATAAATCCTTATTCCAACAACTCTTGTAATTGTTTCTTCAATTCTTTCAATTCAGTTGGGGCCCGATAAGGAGTATTAGAGACTGGCTCAGCAGCTAGTACTAAATTAATGGTAAACTTAACTTCTCTTTCCGGGGGTAGTTCCTTTAACTCAGTTAGAAAAACATCTAAATATTCACAAACTACAGGTATCTCTTCAGGTTTTCTATATTTAGTTGGGTTATTCAAAAGACAGCCCAAATATCCTACACATCCCTTTCTCAACAATTTTCGTGCCTTTGTTCCAGATATAAAAATTTCTCTCTTCCTTGATTTCTCTTCCAGAATTCTATCACATCCTTTCCTGGTTCACAAAACTTCACTAATTTGTTTCTACAATCTACTTGGGCATGATGTTTTGACAACCAATCTATTCCTAGGATAGTATCAAAGCCTTTAATAACCAAGCATATAGGATCCCCTTTCATGCATGCAGTTCCTAGAAATATTTCACATTATGGGCACATCTTGTCGCTATTCAACTGTTTCCCCAAAGGAGTACTAACTATCATTTCATAAGGGACTTCCCTACTCTCAATCCCCATATTACAAGCAAAAGAATAGGAAATGAAAAAATTCGTGGAACCTAGTTCTATTAAAACTTGAGTTGTTTTATCATAAATAGGGATCTTACCTTATATCACTGTTGCTGCTTCGGGATCTATCTTGTCCAAGACAACTACTCATGTCTTAATTGCTAGCTTGTTTGGTCCAGGTCAAGAAGAAAAATCTTGGTTCTGATTTCCTCGTATAGGGCCCGATCTTTGTCCTAAAAAATTTCCCTTTGGGTTGTTCCAGCTTGTGTATCACCTAGGACGTAAGTAGTTAGCAAATTTTATGCCATTTTTCTCCACAATTATAATATCTTATATATTGATTTCCCCCTATAGTCTTTTCCCGTTTCTAAAATTTTCCTATTGGTTGTCGCTTACTTCTCCCATGTCTTTTTTTTGCTGAAGAACTGAGGTCCTCTATTATTCTTCTGCTTAATTTGTTCCAGATCCTCTTTTTCAACTCTACAAGCAACCTCCACTGCCAAGATGTAATTCGAAGGGTCTGTACTGAGTAAAACTCTTTTCAGCTCAAGGTCTACCTTTGATAAATCGACGAGTCCTATCAATTTCATCTTAGACCACAAGAGGACTATATTTGGAGAGTCTTGTGAATTCTGCAACATATTTCCCTATAGATCTCCTTTCTTGTTTAAAATTTTGAAATTCATCCTCTCGTTTCTCTCTCACCTACCGGGGTATAAATTTTTTTTTGAATTTTTTCTGGAAGTTGGCCCAAATCCAGTCTTTTGCCCCTTTTTGCAGCTCCACCAATCCCACATTGCTCCCTGGAGTTTGAATGTGGCGAATTGCACTTTCTTTTGTTCTTTATAGTTCAAAGCAACAGATATATTTTCCATTTGTTCGATCCATAACTCCGCCTCTTGTCCTTGGTCCGATTTTTCATGGAATGACAGAGGTTGAATTTTAAGAATCGTTCGAGCGCTTGATCAGCTTCTATTTTTTTGATATTGTTTCCTTTTAGGGTTTTTTTTTGCTTGCTGAAACACATATATTATCCTTTGAAATGCACCTATCACAGTTTTCTCTAAGGATTCAGCTAGATTTCCTATAGCCAGTTTGGTAGCTGCTGGTATTTCGGACTGGCGAAGGGTGGTACATTTAAGTGGTATCTATAGAGTAATATATCATCCAAGCATATAATCATAAGCACTCCACTACTTAAAAGAACGATAATAATTTCACACCAGAAATTAACATAACATATGCATGTTTATATATATTTATACATTAGGGTCTAGTACAAAAGAAATATAAACATGCCTACACTCGTCTAGTGCTATTTACATAAGTCAACCCTACATATATTAGCATACTATATACGATCCTCTCAATCACTGTCATCACTAGTCTTAGAAGCTAGGGGTCTTGAGTCAGAGGATACAATATAATACTTAGGCGTATCTGATCCAAGACCATACAAGTTGGCATTCCCCATGCCATCCTCTTTCCCCTGCTCAATAGCCATACCTCCTAAAGCATTTGCTGCTCCAAACTCATCCAAAGATATAGCCACTACCTCAATCTCTTCGACCTCAGGTTCGTCAAAAGAGACATTAACCACCTTCATTACCTCGGGACTCTGGATCACCTCTATCTCTATAGGTGGCTCTACATGATCCACTACCATCTCAGGTTCCTTGGTAACCTCCTCAAGGTTATTAGCCTTTGCTTGCTTCTTTGAGTTAGGTCATGGACCTCCAATATCACTGCGGTAGTAGCAAAGACCAAAATAGAATGAATTCAGTGGCCAGGTCCTAATCTTGGCTTTCTTAGCAGGTTGGGAACCTTCTCCTTCCATCCATTGGCCATCCTTGGTCTCTTTGTCATCTTCAAGTTTCTTGCCCTTATCATCTCCACTAGCCATTTTTGTAAAGTCTTATATTAGTCCTTTATCTAGTACCTCAAGAGTATAGTCTAAATCCTTAAATAATATTATACTCTGATACTCATTATAACACCCCATACATTTAGTTCATAGTGAGCCTCAAATATAGTTAAGAGATGTCGCCCCATCTAAAGTTCCAGACTAGGATCTTTATAACATATTGAAACTTACAGTAGAAGAACATAGAAATAAAGCATATCATTATCTTATAAGCCAAAAGAGATACATAGTGTTTGTCTCAAAGTATATAAGATAAAAGTCTACCATCTGTACATAACTATGATACAAGGTTTAGCAATATACTGTGTCCCAAAATTGTACTAGTGTCGTAGCTACTTATCTCCAACTTCGGGTCCTAAGAAAAGTTTGAGAGATAAAACATGCGTGACTGTTATACTCAGTAAGTCCCAGTGTATGTCAGTATTTTTCGAAAAAAAAAAAATAGCATCAGAAGAGGATTGAATTTTCCAAATGAGAAGAATTTATTGCATTTTTCCCCTAAAAACAACTCTACAACTGAGGAGTGGAAAAAATCTCTATCAAGAGTTGCTCAAAATTCTTACATATTGGAAAATGAGAATTTTCATCAAAAGGCCCCTAATTTAAACAAAGTGGGCATTTCTCTCGCTAGAAGGACAACCCACGTGCAAAGTGTATAAAGCGTCACCTTCGACTATCATAGTCATATTGCATGAGAAATAATGTTTTTCGCACTCAACTAGATTATGTCGGAATGGTGTGTGGCACAAGTACAACACCTAGCACTTAGATATCTTTTACTTACCATTATAAGCCTAAGGTTCCCAACCCTGATGTCAATCACCATCGAGGTGGTAAGGGATTGAACAAACCAAATGTCCCTACCCGGTATCATGTGAGCAATCTAAATTTTTAATTATCAGCAAATGTTAGGAAATAAACAGCTAGATAGGGACAGCAAATTCCAATGTCCTGTCACCTTATTCGGAGTAAGCTAGACCCCTAAACTCAGCCAAGTTCTTGAGGTTATCTATCTCTAACAAAAGTTAGTACACTTGTCAAAACCCTCAATGAGTGTTGAACATCTTCATTGGTTCACAAGACTAGTACCGATATCACATTCTCGAGGGAATTTCAAGAAAATATTTTTTGGAGCCAAAGTATTCTTTTAAACATTGATTCCATATCAAGAAATCATTTCCTAAATCCTTGGCAAAGAAGGATAAAATGTCCTTCCCGCGTTATAAAATGATTCCCTATGGTATTTACGTAAGTTATGCATTTTTCATATACCGAGTAATATTTTTTCAAATTCCAAAAAATGTAAGGGTCACATGTTCAAGATTTGTAACATATTGTGTTTCAAAAGGAATTTAGGCTAACGCCTACTTGCTTTTATCAAAAGAAAATGTAAGAATACTTTCCTTTACTAAAATCTGTCATTAATGTATATTTGACTTTATAAAAATACTTTATTCCCAAAACTAGTATTAATGTATTACCATGTCGTCTATGCCTTCAAAAGAATTTAAGGCTTTAAAATTCCAAATAAGACTTAATTCTAATAATTAAACAGAATATATCTAAAGCATTATTTTCTCATAAATTTCGAGGATGAAAATACACATTAAGATTAATAACTAATACCTTTAAGGTTAGTCAAAATGCTTGTACTTGAATATATCAAGAAAGCACATAATTATATCAGGAAAGCATATTGTCATATCAGGAAAACAAACTAAATGGAGTTAAAATCAAGGGACTCACTTTAAGGAGAAAACCAATTGTCTCACTATAATAGGTCTTAGTATCTCTCTCCTATCTTGGACCACCTACAAAAAAATGATACGTACTCATAAAACATTGTTGAATTGCTTAAACTGAGCTTGCTGAAAATTAAGGGATCTAAAGTACTAATTGTCCTTATCTTTCCAAGAGTTTACAGCTTTGTCACTCTTTAGATTTTTAGCCATAATTTAAGTTATACAACTCCAAATGAGGTCAAATTTGCTTCTAAATACTCTTAAATGTTTATCAACAATTCCAAATTCATAGAACACCATTTCCCTTCTCCATTACGTTCCATTTTTTTCTGCAAAACTATAGTAACCCAAATGGCCTGAACAGCCATTTTCTTGTTCAGCTTTATTCAACCCTTTTTCTATATTTTCTTCAACATAACCTACCACATTTAAACCCTTCAATACTTCATTTAACATCCCAACATCAGTATTTTAATATGTTTTCATACCCAACGCTTCTCTCTCATCCAAACAAATTAATTATTCCAAGTTTACCAAACCAGTAAATTTTGGCAGCTTTCATCATTCTTGTTATTCATGGTTTCTTAGCCATCCAAAACCTACACAACTTGTTCCAAATCTTTTATAACTAGTCTAGGACATGTTTAGGATTAGTTATGCTTCATTTCCAACCCCCCAACTCGGATTTCATTTGAAATTTCCAAACAACACAAGCTAGTTATTTGTTACTTTCAAATTGCTCTTCGTGTTTCCTTATCATTTCTGTCTTTTTCCTTTCCAAATTTCCAGCCTACCATCACTCCAAAATACATTAAATGAGCTGAAAATTGTGCTTAATTCATCACCAAACCAACCAGCCAACCAACAAGCATCATATAATCAGAATATTTTCCTCACATAACATCAATAATTCAAATCTTCTTGGACTGAAATTCATATGCAAATAGCTTCCAAATTCTAGTAACATTTTTAGCTTTTAGAAGTGATCCCTTACCTATCCAAAGATGAAAGCAAAGCTTTAACAATTCCTTCCTTTTCTTCCTCTCCCTTTCTTTCTCCTTACTGCCAGTTCTTCTTTTTCCTTTTCCTTGCTGCCAAAATCTCTCTCTTCCTCTCCCTTGGATTTTCTCTTGTTTTTCCTTCCTTTTTTTCTTGTTTTCTCTCCTTCCCTTGCTGTTTTCTGCTGGCCGACAGCTTCCAAAGCATATGTATATGTCTTCCACAATTTTATCACATGTTTTTTATGACTAAACATAAGTAAAACATGATAGAACCATATAGAACTTATTAGAATCTTGTGGAACATCTTAGAAATCTCAAGAATCTTGTAAACTTTCCACCTCATCATGCTAATTTCATGCACCAATCAGTGAATTCCTAGCGGACTTCCATGCCTAAATAATTGCTAAAGTCCATTAACTATTTGGCCCACCAAACTTTTTCCATATGAAAGCCCATTATCCTTATCTGTAATTCTATCTATTGTGGGTGCAACAAATGGTTCACTAACCTTTATCCATTGTGAGTCCAACAAATGACCCACTAACTTTATTTCTTTTTCTTTTCTTAATGGGCTTTTTCTACAATAGCTTTTATTTCAAGGCCCATCTATATATATATATATATATATATATACAATATATTCTCCACACATTTTCTTTTTCTCTTTAACACCAAAGCTCATAAAAACAAATAAATGCACATAAATAGAGAGAGGTATTACATAAGGAATGTAGAAATGTCTCTAATATATAAATTGCTCTGGTAGGAAAAAATGAACTCAATCAATATCGCAAGCCTAATTGTAATGCTTGAGCACTTCTTAAAATAATAATGGGAAGTAGGATGCCGGATTGTTCAAATTGGAAATTCTGAAAATTTATACAGCAATTACACAGGGCTAATACTCTTATCATCCTGTACTTTAAAAAAAAAAGAAAAGAAATCTCACGGTTTATTTGCTTTTTCTAACATGCATCTTATTTGACATAAACAAAAATTCATTTTCATCCCATATACGACGATTTTCTTTTTTAATTTGTATCGAAAACATTTCATTAACAATTTAAAATTATTAACAAATGAACTACCAGATTGAGAATCAACTGACAAATAAAGCAAAAAAAAAAAAAAAAATGAAACAAAAACCCTGCTTTGTCACTTGCAGTCCCTTCCTCTCCTCTACCTCCTGCCCCTTACTGGAACTTCAACCCTCCACTGCCGTTTCTCCACCAAGAACTCGCCCCTCCAGTCCCACCCCTCCCCGGTAGTTTGTGAGGACAAACATGGTGGCAGTTGAAATTTCATATGGTTCTACCGTTTTGGCACGAAGTACAACATACTTACGATAAATTCTTGAGACCGAGAGGGTGGTTTGGCGTCTCAGTATCTGATTGCGATTTGAGCCGTCACTTCTCGTGGTTAATCTTCTCCTAAAATTGTTAAATTTTCATGATTTTGACTTATAAATGCATTTCTACATGGAAAGAACATACTAAATATTTAGAATTTGACCCAAACGAGTACTAAGAGAAGACGTCGAACAACTGAATTTGAGAAGTAACGAAAAAAAGTACACCCACAAATGAAATATTAAAGAAAAAAGCTACGCATATAAAAAAGATCCCAACATAATAATCCAAACTTGATAAAGAAATAATTGGGTTTAATTCCCTACCATACGGCTTCAATTCATATCCTTATATTTGTGTACCAAACACGTGGCTGTTTTAGATGCACCAAAATGTCCATCACGATGTACATGTTTCCCAATTGAGATTATTGTTAGCAATTGGCCGATTAATCTCTATGACTTGTCTGTCTTGATCAAAATTTCTGGAAATGCATCTTCTAACAACCCACTCAATTGAATAAGATGCACACACACAATTGCTGCGCCCTACCAGTGCTTGGTCTCCTTGGTACATCAAGGACAACAGTTGGTAGGTTGTGCCACTGCGCCATGGAGCTGTTTGCTAAACAAGACATTTAGCTCATCATTTATATTCATTCAGCATAAAAAGAATTTGACTTCCTCGTATCTTGAAGCTGTTGGCTATCAGATTCATTTAATATACAGATACCAGACAAAGCCGATTTTCTCCTGTAATTCCATAGCAGCCAAATAGTAGCCACAATTTCTTGCAAATCCTCCATTCATGGGCAGTTGTCCATCGAAGAATTTCATTGAAAAGGCCAAAACATACACAACCAGAAATGAGTAGAGCAAAACCACTTCATCGAGCCACTCTACTCATCATCAGATTTTTTGTGGACCATCTCGGAATCATCATTTTGAACCTTGAAACAAAGAAATCTGTCAACAACATCCAAGCAGACGCTTTCAAAGCATAAGTTTTTAGTATGTGATAATCCATTAAACCTATCATTACGCAGCCTCATTATACATATGGTTGAAATTTGTGGATTGATTTAATACAAAAGCCTTGACGCGAGCTACTAATGCTGCCAAATCCTCTTAAGGATCACCTGAAACTACACCATTAAAATCCATTCAAGCCTGCAAGTCAACAGCCATACACAATGCAGAAGTTAGCAGGGTGGGAACTAGAAGGCAGGGCTGCATGGTATGGGGTGGGGATACTGGATTGGCCCATTGCGTCCCTTTTGCCAAAGAGAACTACATCACTTGAATAGACTCCCTAGATTTTCACCAGTCAAACTAAGGCTTTATCTCTTGCAAGGAAGTACGAAAGAATATCAACTAAACCATAGAATTCCTAATGAGAATAACTAATGAATCCTAGACTATTCTGACAAGAAGAACACTTAAAAGCCAAAATTTTACCAAAATACCCTTGATTTACTAAAACCTGTAAAACCTCTTCTAACAAATTACTACTGAAGTTTCCCATAGAAAGACACAGAAAGCATAACATTCACAGTTGAAATAAGTTGTACAATCATAGCTTTAACTAAAACTTCTTATGTTTAATAGCGGCACCAGATTGCCATGTGAATATCTCACAGTAATTTGTAGTAGAAAAACTACTCCATAAACAGTCTTCTACAAGTGATTACCAGCCACAGGAAAATATTTCCTCATAGTTCGATTTGGCTAACATCTATTTAAGCATTTTCAATTGGCTGCCATTTTTCCCCAGTTTCTTCTATTTTAACTGCATCCCTTTGTGATGTTGAATAATGTTTCAAACCATGAAGGGTGTTGAATCAAGATTCTATAAAGCACTAATACAAAAATAAATTAGAAACCAGATAACTAAAGTAGCATTTCAAATATAGAATAAATGAATACTTGCAAATCAACTTTTGCAGATAACAATATCCATTACAATAACAGAAACAACAGAAATGTAATTTATAAAAGGATGAAAATTGACTCTCAGGAAGTAGAACTTGATACCAACCAATTGTTTGTGCCAACAGACAGGCTGCAATCATCAGCATCATCCAAGATAACTGGAATCAATGTATAAATAGCTAGATACTTCACCTGGAAAGTGCACCAGCTCAATCCAAGTATCCTTGAAATTAGAACTTGATAAGCTGCCAAAATAAACAAACCAAATCGAATTCCTTGATTATTATTATTATTTTTTAAATGGATGCGGAGAACTAATTGAGACACATCTCCCCACGAGCACATATGGTGCAAAATTAAATGATACTACTTGAGTCAGCAAATTAATGGTTTTCTCCTTTTTCCTTTTTTGATTTATGTGCAGGGGTTCAAGCATTCAGATCATGTACAAATGATCATGGAAATATGCTGTGACTCCTGTAGAGGAATGGAGGAAGACAAAGTTCTAATCCACAGTTCAAATGCACTGACATTCAGATTCATCCATAAAAACTGCAATACAGAACCACAAATGAAAATAAATGCAGTTCCTTGTTTAAGAAAGAAATCTATCATGGAAACCAAGAGATTACAACACAAGATTGAAACAGTAGGAGCTCATAATGCTTTTCTATTGAACACAAGCTTTCCCAAGAGAATCAATTATATGCAGGAGTTTTAAGGATTTACTTATCATAAGAAAACCCATGACCATTCTCTTTATAAAAACTAATAGATGATTGTTTAAATAAGCTAGAACATTGGTTGGATATTTATTGGAGCACTGTATTTTAAGGTACTCTAAGTGACCGCAGTTGTTCAAGTAAAACATTAGACAAGTACGTACTATGTAGAGTTCTTTCGTATGTATCCAACCCCCAAAAGCAATGTGTTTTGATATGGCATTTGACAAGAAAACTTCACAGTTCTTTGTGGTTATTCTTGCAGATTTTTGCTGATCCCAAGCCCATATCTTTGAGAAGGGAATAGGCAAAGCCTGATGCATTTGCTTTTTTGCAGGTAAGCTGGCAGATAGAGAGAAAATTTGGGGCCCGGTTGGGGGGGGAGGGGATGGGGAAGAGCCAGAATTACGCCCATACTCTTTCTCCTACTTCACCAAGAAAAGGCTTACATGTACGTACCCACTCCCCCCAGCACATACGTGAACATGAGAGAGAGAGAGAGAGAGAGGTGGGGGTGATGGTGAGAATGTAAAAAGAACTAAGGGGGAGAGGTAGTAATTTCTAAAACTAATAAAGTTCGTAGGAAGCCATATTGAGTCAATATCAGATTGCTGTTTACGTGAAGTAAATGAATAGCATTCACTGATTGACCAAACTAAGAACTTTTTACCTGTATGGGTGAATTTTAAATGCATAACTGAAATTGCATTTAAGGAATGCATCAAAATCCTGCCGTAAGAAAGCTAATTACAAGTGTTCCTCTTTGAATGGAGTAGCATCATCAAATTCAATAATATCAGAAATTCAAAATACGATATCATGAGCAAATGCGATGGAAAAATTGGATGTGAAAAACATAATAGTTGGCAAGCAACCACTTTTCTTGGCATAACTAATTGAATGAAGCATAAGAATAAGTAAATTCAATAGCAATACCATGGGCTTGCCATGATCATCTGCAATAAAGTGGATGCGCGTGGCGTCCCACTGTATATGCCAAGGAAAAGGCTTGCAGATCCAGCATCATCTCAGAACTTTGGAAGCAAGGGATGCATGCCTCCAACTTTTGTCCTGGAAAATGCAGGGAGGCAAGGGATACATGCCTCCAACTTTGGCCCAGGAAAATGCAGGGGCAGATCAAGAACATCCTCTAAGGAGAACTCCAAATGCTGCCAAATGGTATGGAAGAAATTAAATCCATAACTTATTTTATCCAGAAATACATGAGATGCACAACTTTGTTTAGATATACATGAGATAAAGTTCTAGATAAATATTACTCAACATTTTAAAAAAAACAAATCCATGAAAGAATAAAGAACTCCCCCCCCCCCCCCAAAAAAAGAGCACCCACACACAACCCCCACAACACCCAACCCCCTCCCCCCCCAACAATTTTCTGTCAACAAGTTCAACAGCGAACCTGCTTCCAACTCATCTATTAAATCTTCATGACTTAAAAGTGAATCTCAGAAAGAACCATATACATACAAAATGCTTTGGCTGCTAATTGCATTGTATATGAATCACAAAAATAATTTGGTTTGTTTAATACACATTCATGCTGGAGATTTTGCAAAACAATGGTTGACAACACAATGGAGTAGTTTATAGAAGAAAACAGAGACCAAGCAAACTATCTTATTGCAGATTTCTTATATCTGTTGCAAACATATAGTCCATAGTACAGCCACAGCATCTCTATCTTAAGTGCAAATTAGTTGAAGTGATTTTGCCTTCACAACACATGATTACTGGAAAGCAATTCAGGATATTTCCAGTTCTAACAAGATAATAAAAAAAATAAGCAGGAAAAAAACAAAAACATAAACAAAAGAGCTGCAAAAGAATGAATTTCTTTCAGCATCTGATACACGTTATTTTCTTCTAGATAGGAAATTGATACATAAGCTCATTACAGGAGGTGACTCTATAGACAATTGGAGACCCAATATAAGAAAGGAAGTACAGTGCATAACAAGTCATTAGCTGCTTACATTTCTGTGCAGGGAAATCAAGAAATAAGGTCCTAAATGGGGGTTGAGGGTGGGGGAAGAAAAGAAAACGACTGATTTGACTGTTATCTAACATAAGTGCCAGTTTTACCAGAAAGTAGGTTCCTTAGCTCAATCAAATGTTCATCATTTGATATATGGAGCATAATACGGAGGTTCGTCAACAAAGTCTCTTGTTCCCAACTTAAGGGACCAGAAGCATGCAATGCCTCTAAAGTACAGCGATAAGCATGCAACTCTAAGCTATGAATACCTGTTGCCACTTCCTCTTCTGGCGGAGGAGGAAGAGAACAACTTTCTTCTTCATCCGTTGGACCACAAAATGACTCTGCATCACTACAAAAGCTACCGGTTACCCAACAAGAAACTGGCAGCAAGTTACTACAAAACCTTTTCTGTCTCCTACTAACAACACTACAACTGCCAACGGAGGAAGCATCACTATCAGAATCATTGGTTTCTAAACTTTCTGCTGGGGAACAGCCAACAGCACGGTCTGGTTCATTATGTCCATTTGTTCTTTTGTTAAAGGAAGCGTGCATGTATTTTTCACCCAGAATTTCCCTTGGGTAAACAACAGCATCTACCTTTTCCACAGACTGGTTGGGACCCACCTTTTGTTTCCTACCAACTTTCTCCACCACTCTGATCTTCTGTGTGTTTCCAGTGTGTGATTCAATAACAGTTGAGCAATAAGGGGACATTCTCTTTAGGGACCTTGAAGATACTTTGTTGGAATCCTGTAACATGTCATTCCTTGCAATGTCCAAACAAGGAGAGATTTGTTTCCATTTTCTACTCTGCGGCAGCTGGAAGCTCACCTTCGAATTGAAATTTGAAGTTGACAGTTTATTATCTTGCATAGCTCCACATGTTCCGGAGCTCTGAAAGGATAAGCAAAAATAAGAACAGAAAATGTGAGAGAGGGACAAAACACAGATAAGGAATTAATGATTAAGTATAGAAAAAACAACAAAGAGTTAGATATCTAAAGGATACATACATATACATGCATGCAAAGAAACATATTTACATCTAAGGAGACAGGACAGTGATGCATTGATCTTAAATATTACTGAATGCTAAAAATAGAATCACAATGGCCATTACTGAATGCTAAAATATATCGACAGATAACAAAAATTATACGCTGGACATAGTTATCACGGCCTTTATCTGTATTTAAATAGAAGAAATTGAAAATGCATGAAAGTAAAAATGTGTTTAAAAAAGGGTAGTTAGAAGAGAGTTACCAGTGGCATGATGGATCAGATATAAATACAGCCAAATAGATGCACTAAAGTAAGAATAGGAAAAACTTATAAACTCGGAGAAAAAGCCTATACCTTTCCCATCAAAATCCAATTGTCATCTAGCCATAACCATCGCTCTCGGATGTTCAACTTCTGTATAGTTGATTCAGTGGAAGTCCCAAGTAGCCTCACAAAATAGGTATCCTCTTGTAAAACCTTCAGGATGGTAGCAAGCTTCCATGAAAAATCTGCAAATACCTCCACAATATCTCCAACTTTCCAAGTCACTTTACCTAGAGTAGGAGGGGGACAGGGTCTCACAAATTTTCTAGGAACTCTTTCCACCCCAGATTCACTGATCATACCTGTATGACAATCATACCTCACACTGTACGTATGTCCATTACCAGCAAGTATCTCAGCACCATGCCATGAGATTGGCATATCTGTTTTCTTCATAACCTCCACCCTACTCCCTTTTCTAAACCTCATTGTTGGTCACTTAATGCTTATTACCTGTCACCATCAGAAAACAAAAATAAAAAATAAAAAACTGGTTCGCAAATGCTATCCTGCTCAAAACCAGAAAATCCAAACTAGAGATCAAACAACAAATCACAAGAATACTTAAGAGATACAAGAAAAGGGATATTACAAAGTCCACTGACTGATCAAAGTTTTCCTTTTTAAACATCAATCGACATATACATTAAACAAAAAATGATGCAAAAAGGTGTTAAAATCTTATAACGCCGTTAACATAAACAACGATCTTGAGAACTAGTTTAGGCAGATATCATCACAACATTAACAAATCGGTAAACCAAAGTTTATGGACTTAAATGCAAATTATTCCCTTAAAAGTTGCCAAGAAAAACCATCCACCTGTAGTAAAAGTTGATCGATTCAAAAACCCCAAAAGAACTGCAAAAAACATCTACTAAAATCAAATTCAACCATGCTTTAAAACTTAACGCAATGAGCAAACAATCAATAAGAAAACAACACTAGTCCAAAAGATCATACACTAAATTCAAAATAAAAATAGTATTTTTATCACATCAAAAAATTTTGAATAATCAGAAAAAAGACGCAAACTTTATCATGTTAATCAATTAAAACCGACATAAAAGATTCATTAGGGTTCTGAATTTCCGAAAACTGAAAAATCACTTCAACAAAAGACCACCGACCTTTCTAGGAATTTCTTGAACAGATGCAGGAATTTGATGCTTGCAGATGTTAATTAGACGATTTCGATCTCTCTGCTTCAGTTAAAAACCGGCTTTGAATTGATGTTTTTGTGCTCTACGTCTAGGGTTTGCCTCATTGTACGGGGGAAAATCAATTGGGAAAAATAAAAGAAGAAAATGAATATATATGGTAGCGAGGGTATAATAGGAATATCGGAAAGTTTGGTTTAAATCCGAAATCAACCAGAAAAAGTAGGAGAGTGCGTAAGGCACGCCTGGTTTGTACAGAAACCACCTAAGTCGTGTTGGAGGTAGAAATTAGTTAAGATTGACGCGCTTCGGGAGGAGGGTGTTTTGCACCTTCTTATTTTATTTTATATCATAAAGATTAATAATAAAAATAAAAACGAATTATTAATTCTTTCATAAAAGTGACATAAATTCGAAGTGTCTATACTTTTTATGTAAATGATTCACTAAGTAAACTAATTATGATCACTAGCGGAGCCATATTGAGTTTAACGGGGCATAATCCCACATTTGATTTAGAAATTTTCTATAAAGATCTAGATTTTAAAAAAAAAAATGCTATAATTCTTAAAGTGCATTCACTTTTTTTCTAAACATCACCTTACTTAGTTTTCTATTCTTCTAAGAGCATTAATTTTAAAAAAAAATTATATTTCTAACAAGTCATAAAGGAAGTAAAAAAATAAGTTTTTACTAAAAAGAAGATTTAGTTAAAAAATAAAAAAGATAACTTAAAGTTATTTATATATAAATATACTCTCAATTTTCAAATTCTAAGAATACCATATTTGTAATGGCACTTTACAATGCAATCTACTCTGCTCCCAAGCAAAACCCACGTTGATATAAGGTTGACGCAGTTAGGCGAATATGTTTTTACTTTTTTTATAATTTAAATTGAATATTTCGATTGATCAACCATTAACACGATATGTGATTTTTTAAAATACTTTCTTTTATAATACAAATTAAACATTCGAAAATAAAATATCTAGTTTTTATTTTTCATTATTATTTGTCTAAATTTTTATTCAAAATATCTCTTAATTTTTGCTCTACTAGTGGTTTGACAAAATAATAAAAGGTAACATGGTAGTTCAATTTTTATATATAAATAAATAAGAAATAATTTGTAAACTTTCATGTTGGATATATTTCTTAAAAGAAAAAAAAATCATGAGTAACTATTTCCTTCAAATATACAAAATTATTCTAAAAAAATTGAAATATGATATCACATTGAATAATTATAAAATTAAAAAAAATTTCCATATTGGTTATGACTTATGATTATATTGAGATAAATATTCATAATTAGATAAGTACTACTCGACCTTAGAATTATATGCTCAATGTAATTTACGACCTCATTTAAATCCTCTCAGCAACATATGGCTAAATTAATTGGGAGGGGGGCAAATCTTCGACTCACTCCATCCACAAATAACTAGTCTAATTGTAAAAATTACGCATATTAAATAATTATAGAATTCTATAATAAAAATGATTAAAATGTCTATTATACCATTTGAAATATTTTTATTATCTTTCTCACTTTATTAATTTGAATATCACTACTTCTTTAATTACATTACTTTAATTACATATGACTCTCTCCTCCCAAGTCTTCTTTTTACCTATATCACCTTATTAAATTATATTTTTTATTATTTTTATAAGATAACGTATTTTCATTGTTAGTTAAAATAAATTCAGTATGAGTAATTGTAATACTGATTAATTGATAGAAAATTTTGCTAAAGGTAAAATTAAAAAAAATATATTTATAGTTAAATATAATTTATAATTAGAAATTGAACCGTTATTTTTTGATAAATTAAAAAAAATTAATTCAATTATTTATGGACGGAGGAAGTATTTTCTAAATGAGAAGTATTTTCATCTTCATGTTGTCAAATTGGTGACGTTTGAAATAATTGTGATTGCAAATTTTCGATGAAAAACTGTACTTTGGTTTTGAAGGCCAAAAGTGGATTTGTTATACCCGAAAGAGATTGAAATATTTTATAATCAATTTTCAAATCCACAGAAGTTAACACTTTTTCTCATATTTTATGAAGTTATTATTAGAGTCCAACAGATTCAGGTCAATAAAGGAAGAGTTCTAAAGTAGGTAAAATTACTAAATAATCTTGTATTAGGTGTATTATTAAGTGTTTCATGTCTTTTTGAATTGAATACCAAAAGAATGAAGAATTTTGACTTGAATTCAAACATCACCTTCATATAAATATAATTACAAGTGTATAGATATCAGTTTTCATAAAAGAGGGTAGGAAAATAGTTTGCAGAAAACTCCAAACCATCTGTGACATTTCTTATGACATTCTATAACATTTTTATTATGAAATCCCATTTATTATTTAATATTTTTGACTATTTAATTACTATTAAAAAACCTAATTACTAAACTCATAATATCAACTTAATAGCCTCCCTCCTTCTCCTTCTCCTTCTCCTCCTTCCACTACTTGTCCCTGTCCCCTCTGCACGATCCCTTGCAAATTTTCCCTGGATTCTAATCATTGACGGAACTAGGGAGGTCCCAAATTTTTTAAAATTTTGATATTTTGCTTTATAAAAATTCCTTAAAAATTTACCTTTCACCCTCCAAAATTTTTAAAAAATTATAATATTATCGTATAATATATCTTCTTATATAATTCATCCCTTCAATTTTAAATTTCTAATTCCATCCCTGGTTGTAATATTTCTACTTTCCTCTCCTCTCCACAAAAAAATTCCTAAACTACTCCAATTCATTATTCCTCATTGTCAACCCCTCAGAATGACTTATCACTCTATATGTTTACTTGTTCACATTCCACAGAATTACTAGAGTGTAACTCTGTCTTGATTTCCTTGGCTTCTTCTTGTTGGGGATATGCCCTAGAGTCAATTTGTATTTATACTATTATCGTTATGTTTTATATAATAATATGAGGCTTTCCTTTCCATGAATAGTGCGTTTTGTTTTGTGGTCATCAAGTACGTGACTTGATAGTAAAACCCAACAATGAATACAATGACTATTCTAAATCTGTCCCTGATAGTTTATTATTATTGGAATAATAATAAATTAAGATTAGTATGTTTGTGACTGGATGTCTATGTTTTACTGGTCATGAATATTTGTGATATCAAGTCAAAATATAAATAAATGCTAGAGAACATTGTATTGGACATGACCCACTGCGAGAGTACTTCATAGAATATGTCATAAGTACTTTCTAGCCATAATAATATTAAAAGTCCTTCGACCTAAATTCATCATAGTTTCATACTTGATAAATTTTGTATTTTGACGTTATCTAAAATTGTCTTTAACCAGATAATAAATTAGACTATTGTTGGATATAGAATAAATTAATGAGAGGAATATGATTGATAGTGAATGAATTTGTCCCTCTCAATTATGGGAGAGATATCCATGGGCCCCTTGATAAGTTAGACTATTAAAATGTATGGTCGTGCTCAAATATATCAATTTAAGATATTGATATTATTTGTTTAAACAGTCTACTATGAAATCAGGAAATAATTGATTAAGCTTAATAAGGATAACATACTCCGTGCCTTATACTTAATCTAGATATCATGTGACAAAAGGATTAAATGTAAAATTATGGTTTGGTTCAAAGAGATCATCGATAGTCATTTAACCTGGATAATTATAATGTTTTGCTAGAAACCGCTTATAACTTGTGAGCCATTTAAATATGATTTAGGCACACTGACAGTGTTAAATGAACCTATAAGGTCACACAATAGGCAAACTTGTTAGGTTATCTTTCTAGTGACCAGATTTGATGAATTTGGAAATATGTCTAAGTTGATCGAACTTAGAAAATTTATCAAATACAATGAATTTGGAAATATGTCCACATTCGATGTATCTGGATGATGTCCAGATTATAAGAATCTGTCTCGGTAAATTAATTAGTTAAATTACCGAGATAATGGTAGAATCTTATCATATTAGTTTTAATTTAATTTGAAATTTAAATTACAATACGATAAGATATTATTGGGGTTGGACTTTAGGAGGCTCGAAGTGGGTTTTTAAGAAAACCCTACCAGTCTTCTTGGGTGTGCCAATTTCTGTTGAGAATATTCGTGCCTCCATTGATCAGAAAAAAAACCTCTCAAACCCTAGGCGCTAGCACTCCCCGGGTAACGAGTGAGTTCGGTGTGTATCCGATAGAGGACATTCGTACACTGCAGCATTTGGTGATCGTTCAGATTGCACGTACAGTGACAGAATCAGAATCGAAGGATATTGATTATACCAAACAGAGGTAATTCTACAAACCTACGATCTTCTTAATCGTTTACTTGGATCCTCGAAAGGGATTCGTGAATGTTTTCCGCGTTTAAGAGTCTACGAATCCTAACTGTAGTAGCAGAGAAACTTGCTAAACGATTAAGTTGATTCATCTGTGTTAATTGTATTGTTGTGGATATGTATGATATATATATGTGTGTGAATTTAAACGGTGTATATCAGTATGTTCGCATGATTATGATTTTAAAATACTTAGCATGCAAACTGCCTGAATTAGGTTTAATATGTGCGTCTTAGTTGCCTGATCAGACCAGATTAGTTGCAGATTGTCTGTAAACTAGTTTGTTTTAATATGATTAAAGGGGAACGCAGATTGTCTGTAATATGAAATTTCACGGCGATGGTTACCAAGGGGTCCGAACATTAATCTGATTAATATTCAGAAATCGGAAGGCGAAATCTCATTCAATGAGAGAAAGAAAAATCATTTTTCCTTTCGGGGGCGCTGTCCCCAGAGACCCCCGCCCGCTGACCGGCCAACGGGACCTCCGCCAGGGGCGCTGCCCCTTGGAACCTTGACTAACTGTTCGTTATGTGTTATTCATTTGTGTTTTTTATTATAGTTGTGGATTATTTTGAATAGTGCATAGCATGGCCCGTTTTATCCCAATGTGATTGGCAGATTTCATTCTGGTTGTTTTAAGTTGTAATTTATAAATACGGCATGCGTGTCGTTTTTCATTGTTGTAAAATTGTACTGCTTTCCTAGAATATGAATTATTTTAATTTTATTATCCAATGTAAAAGAAGACGGCGGCCAACATTTACAACCAAGGAGGAGTATGCTCAAGGCATTAGAGAATGCTTAAGGAGTTCATATACCTAGATTGACCACCTTGATCTTCACTTTGCTCGTGATGATTAACATAGGTTATGGGCCATGCTATGTCATTTTTATTTATGTCTTGCATGCATATTTGATATGTTTATTTCATGCTTACTACAATCAAATTTTTATTTTAAAAAAATATATAAGTGTTAAATAACTTCCAAAATCAAACACTGGTTATTACTTGGATCATCATATGGTCATTCCTACCAAAGTAGGATGCTTTTGATTATCTAAGTGAGACAAGATGGAAAATAGTTTTCCATAGGCTTGATATGGTTTGACTTAATTGGGCTATCAAAATGGTTTTAGGCCTAGGGCATTATATGAGATAAGTTAGCCGAGACATTTAATGCCTATCTCATTTAAATTTTGAGTTTTATTTAATTATAAGATTAAAGCTAAAGCTTACTTATGATTAAAATAAAATATTTATGAAAAAAAAATATTTTTTTTCCCACTACGAAACATCAAAATGTTAAAGTGTCAAAAGTTTAAATGCTTTTAGTGGGAGTTTTTCGTTAAAGCCTCAAAATTAATTACTTTGCATATTTTGTATATAGATAATGGCAACAAATAGTTGGAATAATTTATTGCGATCTGTGCTCGAGAAAGACAAGCTTAGTGGGACTAACTTTCTTGATTGGGCACGAAACTTAAGAATTGTTCTTAAGCAAGAAAAAATGCTCTATATTCTTGAAAATCCTATTCCCCCTGCTCCAGCAAATAACGCCTCAAAAGCTGAAAAAGATGCTTATAGTAAGCACAAAGATGACTCCAACGATGTTACTTACCTCATGCTAGCAACCATGAACTCTGAACTTCAAAAATAGTTTGAAGAAGTAGAGGCATATGACATGATTGTGCATCTCAAGGAAATGTTCCAAGACAAGCACGACAAGAGAGATTTGAAACTCACAAAGCATTAAATGCATGTAAGATGGTTTCTGACACCTCGGTAAGTGCTCATGTCCTTAAAATAAAGGGCTATCTTGATCATCTTGATAAACTTGGTGCTCTTGTTAATCATGACATGGCCACATATTTGATCTTGGGCTCATTACCTTCTGAGTATGACCAGTTTGTCATGAATTTTAACATGCATAATATGGAGAAATCCATTACTGAATTGCATGGGATGCTAAAAAAAGTTGAACTGAACATTAAGAAGAATACTCCTAGTATTCTAATGGTTCAAAAGGGAAAAGGAAAAAGGAACAACCAAAAGGGCAAAGTTATGGCTAGTAAGGGCAAGGACAAGGCAAAGTCCAAGTTCAAGCCCATATCTAAGGCCAAGACACCAAAGGAGGGAGCTTGTCACCATTGTGAAGAACAAGGACATTGGTTAAGAAATTGCAAGCTCTATTTGGAAGCAAAGAAAAAGAAGGACAGTGAGACTGCCGTTTCAGGTATTTATGTTATAGAAATTAATTTGTCTACTTCTGATTCATGGGTATTGGATATCGATTGTGGATCTCACATTTGTGCAAATGTGCAAAGTCTAAAAATGAGTAAAGCCTTGGCAAAAGGCGAGGTGGACCTACAAGTTGCAAATGGAGCAAAAGTTGCTGCAGTAACTGTAGGAACTTTTGAACTAATTTTGCCCAGTGGGCTTGTTTTAGAACTGAATGATTGTTTTTATGTTCTTGCTATGAGTAGGAATATTATTTCAGTTTCTTGTTTGGATTTAGAAGGTTTTGAATTTGTTATTAGGAATAACATTTGTTCCATTAATAAAAATGGCATTTTTTATGGAGATGCCTCATTTTCAAATGGGCTCTATATTCTCAATCTTTGTGGATCTTCAAACAAGTCTATCTATAATATTAATACTAAGAGATTGAAATCCAATGATTTAAATCAGACTTACTTCTGGCATTGTCGTCTGGGCCATGTAAATGAGAAACGCATAACAATGCTTCATAATGATGGGCTTCTAAATTCGTTCGATTTAGAATCTTACGAAACATGTGATTCTTGTTTATTAGGCAAAGTGACTAAAGCGCCTTTCAAGAGTCAAAATGAAAAGGCAACTGATTTATTGGGCCTAATACATACTGATGTATGTGGGCCAATGAATTCACATGCTAGAGGAGGATTTAAGTACTTCATTACATTTACAGATGATTTCAACAGATATGGCTACCTGTATCTGATGAAACACAAATCTGAATCGTTCCAGAAATTCAAAAAATTTCAAAATGAAGTACAAAATCAGTTTGGCAAAAGTATCAAAACACTTCGATCAGATCGAGGTGGTGAATACTTAAGTCACGAGTTTGACGAGCATATTAAAAATTGTGGAATTATTTCCCAATTAACTTCACCTGGAACACCTCAATGGAATGGTGTATCTGAACGGAGAAATCGGACTTTATTAGATATGGTTCGATCAATGATGAGTCAAACTGATCTTCCAATCTCCTTTTGGGGTTATGCCCTAGAGACTGCTGCATTCATACTAAATCGAGTTCTATCTAAATCGGTTTAGAAAACGCCATATGAGATATGGATTGGGAAACAATATAGTTTGTCATTTCTCAAGATTTAGGGTTGTGAAGTTTATGTAAAGCGTTTATTATCTGATAAACTTGCACCTAAATCAAATAAATGCATATTTGTGGGGTATCCTAGAGAAACTAAAGGATATCAATTTTATATCCCAAAGGAAAATAGAGTAATTGTTGCTCAAAGTGGATTCTTTCTTGAAAAGGAATTTATTTCCAAAAGAATCAGTGGGAGTAAAATACATCTTAATGAGATTCAAGAGCCACAATTAGTACCTGAACCGAATAATGAACCTCAATTAGATGGCTCACAAGTTCAAGATGAGCCTACTTCTATAGAACAAGGACCTCGAAGATCTGATAGGGTTCGTCAACAACCTGAGAGATATGGATTCCTCATCACTGACGATCACAATGTGGAGTTTATGGTTAATGATGAGCCCACTTCCTATCTAGAAGCCATTAAGAGTTCTGACTCTAGAAAATGGTTAGAGGCTATGAAGTCTGGGATGCAATCCATGTATAATAACCAAGTCTGGACTTTGGTTAATCCACCTAAAGGTTCAAAAACTATTGGGTGTAAATGGGTTTTCAAAAAGAAAATAGACATGGAAGGAAATGTGTATACTTACAAAGCACGACTGGTAGCAAAATGTTATAGACAAACTCATAGTATAGACTATGATGAAACCTTTTCACCAGTTATTATGCTTAAATTTATCAGAATTCTTCTTGCCATAGCAGCATATTATGATTATGAAATTTGGCAAATGGATGTTAAAACCGCGTTTCTCAATGAAAACTTACTCGAGGATGTGTACATGATACAACCAGAGGATTTTGATGATCCTTTGAATTCTAATAAAGTGTGCAAGCTTCAAAGATCCATTTATGGATTGAAGCAAGCATCTCGAAGATGGAATCTTCGTTTTGATGAAGCAATTAAAGAATTTAACTTTATCAAAAATGAAGATGAGCCTTGTGTCTATAAGAAAACAAGTGGGAATGCAATAGTCTTTTTGGTACTTTATGTTGATGACATCTTACTCATTGGAAACGACATCCCAACTCTACAAAGTGTAAAGATATGGTTTGGAAATTGTTTCTCAATGAAAGACTTAGGTGAAGCTACCTATATTCTAGGTATAAGGATCTATAGAGATAGATCTAGAAAGCTAATTGGACTAAGTCAAAGTGTATACGTTGACAAGGTACTGAAAAGGTTCAGTATGTAAGACTCTAAGAGAGGATTCTTGCCAATGTCACATGGCATTAAACTCAGTAAAACTCAAAGTCCTTCTACGAAGGATGAAGAAAAGCGCATGAACAAGATACCATACGCTTCCACTATAGGGTCTATCATGTATGCCATGTTTTGTACTCGACCCGATGTATCATATGCATTGAGCATGACGAGTAGATTCCAGTCAAATCCTAGAGAGGCATACTGGACTACTGTCAAGAACATACTGAAGTACTTAAGAAGAACTAAAGATATGTTCTTAGTTTATGAAGGACAAGAAGGCAAGCTAGTTGTAAATGGTTACACTGATGTTAGTTTTCAATCAGACATAGATGATTATAGATCGCAATCAGGTTTTTTATTTTGTTTGAATGGAGGTGCTGTAAGCTAGAAAAGTTCAAAGCAAGACATCGTGGCCGATTCTACTACAGAAGTTGAGTATGTAGCTGCCTCAGCTGCAACTAAAGAAGCAGTTTGGATTAAAAAGTTCATTACAGAACTAGATGTAGTTCTTAGTATTGTGAACCTAGTGGATCTCTATTGTGACAACAATGGAGCCATTACACAAGCTAAGGAACTAAGATCACATCAGCGATCCAAACATATACTTAGACGTTTTCATCTCATTCGAGAAATTGTTGATAGAGGAGATGTCAAAGTATGCAAGGTATTAACTGATGACAATGTTGCAGATCCACTGACAAAGCCTCTCTTATCGTCTAAACATGATAGTCATACCAGATCAATGGGATTACGGCTTATGCCAAATTGGTCTTAGTGCAAGTGGGAGACTATTGGGGATATGCCCTAGAGTCAATTTGTACTTATACTATTGTCGTTATGTTTTATATAATAATATAAGGCTTTCCTTCCATAAATAGTGCGATTTGTTTTGTAGTCATCAAGTACGTGACTTGATAGTAAAACCCAACAATGAATACAATGACTATTCTAAATCTGTCCCTGAACATTTATTATTATTGGAACAATAATAAATTAAGATTAGTATGTTTGTGACTGGATGGCTATATTTTACTGGTCATGAATATTTGTAATATCAAGTCAAAATATAAATAAATATTAGAGAACATTGTATTGGACATGACCCACTGTGAGAGTACTTCATGGAATATGTCATAAGTACTTTCTAGCCATAATAATATTAAAAGTCCTTCGACCTAAATTCATCATAATTTCCTACTTGATAAATTTTGTATTGTGACGTTATCTAAAGTTGTCTTTAACTAGATAATAAATTAAACTACTGTTGGATATAGAATAAATTAATGAGAGGAATATAATTGATAGTGAATGAATTTGTCCCTCTCAATTATGGGAGAGATATCCATGGGCCCCTTGATAAGTTAGACTGTTAAAATGCATGGTCGTGCTCAAATATATCAATCTAAGATATTGATATCATTTGTTTGAACAGTCTACTATGAAATCAAGAAATAATTGATTAAGCTTAATAAGGATAACATGCTCCGTGCCTTATGCTTAATCTGGATATCGTGTAACAAAAGGACTAAATGTAAAATTATGGTTTGGTTCAAAGAGATCATCGATCTTCATTTAACCTGGATAATTATAATGTTTTGTTAAAAATCGCTTATAACTTGTGGGCCATTTAAATATGATTTAAGCACACTATTAGTGTTAAATGAACCTATAGGGGCACACAATAGGCGAACTTGTTAGGTTATCTTTCTGGTGACCAGATTTAATGAATTTGGAAATATGTCTAAGTTGATCGAACTTAGAAAATTTACCAGATACAATGAATTTGAAAATATGTCCACATTCGATATATCTGGATGATATCCAGATTATAAGAATCTGTCTCGATAAATTTATTAGTTAAATTAGCGAGATAATGGCAGAATCTTATCATATCAGTTTTAATTTAATTTGAAATTTAAATTAAAATACGATAAGATATTATTGGGATTGGACTCTAAGAGGCTCGGAGTGGGTTTTTAAGAAAACCCTACCAGTCTTCTTGGGTGTGCCAATTTCTGTTGAGAATATTCGTGCCTCCATTGATCAGAAAAAAAAAAAAAAACTTCTCAAACCCTAGGCGCTAGCACTCCCCAGGTAACGAGTGAGTTCGGTGTGTATCCGATAGAGGACGTTCGCACACTGCAGTGTTTGGTGATCGTTCGGGTTGCACGTACAGTGACAGAATCGGAATTGAAGGATATTGATTACACCAAATAGAGGTAATTCTACAAATTTACGATCTTCTTAATCGTTTACTTAGATCCTCGGAAGGGATTTGTGGATGTTTTTCGCGTTCAGGAGTCCACGAATTCTAACACTTCTTTGGCTACAGCCATCTTTGGTTTGCCTGTCTTGGCCCTTCACAAAGCAGAAACATGAGCAACAAGTGCACCGAAACAAGATCTTCGGACTTCTTCACTTTACCCATCTCGATTCTCAAATTTAGTAACCAGATAATTAAACACTCTAAGCCTTTCACTTCTATCTTCCTTTCAATCCTACTGCTTAACAGTATAGTAGATTCTTTGATTGGATTTCATTTCAATCACTTTAATGGTGGAAGACGCCTACCTATATGGACTATGAATGAGATAGATAAACATGGAGTAATTAATAAGTAGTTGCATGGGCTGGTCATGAGGAACAATGAATTGGAGTATCCTAAACGGGGAATTTGTGTAGAGAGGATAGGATAGAAAAGGTCAGAACCCAAGGAAAGAGTGCCAAGAAGTTGCGAGTGCGACATGAAGAGGGGAAAGGAAACGGGAAATTCTGGCGCTCAATCAGGTACACGTGCACTATATTTTAAATATTTGTATTATATACAGATAAAATTATACACAATATTTATTGTATAATTTTTAGTACATATAGTATAAATATCTAAAATATTCGATACACGTACATTTGAATTTTCAAAAGAGAATAGACATATACGAAAAAGTCATGAAAGAAGAAGGAGACGGGTGAAGGTGCAGAGCCGAATTATTACTTAACACGTTAAGTTGGTAATTAGATTTATAGTAATTAAATACTAAAAATAAAAATAATTTTAAAAAAATTATAATAAAAATATTAGAAAAAATATCACAAAAGATATCACAAAGAATTTAAAACATTCGCCTAAGTTTAATTTGATAATAAAAGCTTTAGTTACCAATTAAATTACTCTCTTAACTCACGTTTATTAATATTTAATTATTAACATATATCATAAAAAAGAAAATGGTGAAAAATGACAAAATTGACGGATTTGCCGTCCTTTCTTTAATTTTAAAAGACAGCAATACACTTACTTGTTTTTTTTTTTTCTTGTTGGGATGTATATGTTATTATTGCATAAGTATAATTTAACAATCTGCATTATTTTTCCAGCAAAGTAGTAAGCTTAGATTCTATTTGATAATTTAATTAATTTTTTAAATTTAATTAATAAATACTTATTTAATTAAGTGTATTTGATTAAAAAAATAATACTAAATATTTAATTATTTTAATGTGTTTAATATTATATTCTTATTATCACTTAATTAATTAGCTAAAGTCACATTACAAATTTTAAATGAAGTAAAAGTTCGATTTCATTTAAAATTTATAATAGAATTTTAGTACATTTTAATTAATTAATCGATAATAAAAATTTATTGTTAAACACACTTACTTAACTAGATACATAATATTATTTATTATCAAACATACTGAATTAAATAACTAATTAATCAATTAATTTTAAATAGTTAAATGAGTTGTCAAACAGATCATATCTTTAGAATTCGAATATGATATTTATCTAACTATTTTTTATTTAATTTAAATTACAATAAAATATAGTGTAAAAATAAATTATAAATAATTTAATTTTTAAAATTTGAATTTTAGGATCAATATTTAGACTTTCAAACTAAGTCCCTTAACATATAAATCAAAAAAGCCTCTAAATTAAGTGTATAGGTCCTCTTCAACAATAATTATAATCACTTACCCCAAAAACCAAAAAAAAAAAAAAAAAAAGAAAGAAAGAAAGAAAGAAAATGGTACTGCCTGTTAAAAATTTTCTAAAAAATTAAAACATTGGTTCTATTAGACCTTAAAAAGACAATAATAAGAAATCTTGGGGTAAAGAGAAGAAAGATCAATTCAATGGAATAAAGAAGCACGTGACATACATGGTCGAACCGCTGGAATTGTTGATCGGAAGGCTGACTTTCATAAAGCTACTGTCATGCTTGAAAATTACTTGGAATTCAAGCGCAAAATTGATATAGTCAAGCTCGATCAAGTTGGTTGGCTGCGGGGATCGTAAGTTCATAACACCCTCTCATTCTCATATAGTGTGTGATTCGAGATTTAAAATTGTCATTTGAATTGGACATTCAATCAAATTCAATTAACAATCGATCAATTAGTAATTAATTTAAATGTAAATATAAAATTTAACTCGATAAATAGTCAGATAATTCAAAAAATATCCACAAATATTCGAGTTCATTATATTATTAGTATAAAATATATTTTATGTATATTATATTATATAAAATATTATTGTTAAAATAAAATTTAATATTAGTAGTGATTTTTGTTTTTTGTTGAATAAAAAACATTAGGTCAGATTAAATTTGATGTACCTAAACCATTATAAGAATCTAACCATTATAAATGTTCAATTCGCCGATAGGCTCACAAAGACCAAGTCTAATTAAGTCGTTATAGCTCCACCAATACACAATGCCATTATAGGAATTAAACTGCTATGAAATATTCTGTTTGTCCATAGACTCATTAAGATAAAATTTAATTAAGTCGCCATAACTCTACCAATACACGACCCTATTATAGGAACCCAGTCAGCCCATGATACACCCAATTAATTAACAGCCTCTATATCCTTAGTAATACTTGTATCTTTGTTATATTTAATAAAAAGTATTCTCATTATTATGTGCTATATTTATCTGCGTAACGAGATCATGCATTATAATGTTCCTAAAATGGTTATGACATTATTCTTAAAGTGTCCCTAGTAAAGTATTATTATTGATTGGGATAATAATAATGAGTTAAGACTAGTATGTGTTATTTTTTATGACTGGAGTTGTCATAAACACATTATATCAAATCAACATAAAGGTACATGATTAGAAAATTATTGTTTCTGACCGACTCGCCATGAGAATATTCTACATGGATCGTTACACGAGTATCATATGTGATTCTCATAGTGATTGTTATAAATTTGATCTTTTGATTTAAGATCACACATAATTTCATACATGGCGAGTAATATACTTTGATGATGCCAAACACTGTCCGTAATAGGATGGGCAATGATAGTACCAGTTGGATATATTATAGATTATGGGAAAGATGAGTGCGATCAAGATAAGATTTATCCCTCCTATATAATGGGAGCGATATCTTGAGCCCATTGATTAAGTGAGACTAATTTATATAGCCATGAACAAATGAATCGATATAAGGATATCAATACCATTTTAATTAGTTTAATCAGGAATCAAGAAATATATAGATTGAACAATACAAGTGTGACATGTAACATGACTTGTGATTAATCCAAATATGATTTATAAAAGGATTAATTACTTGATTATTGTAGTGATTATGTTGAATCACAATTTACTTGTAATTTGGAAATTATGAATTAATGATGCGTGGATAGACAACGCTCAATGTTTGTAACAAAGAGTTGTTATCACAACTAATATTACAAGTACCTATTGGGTTACACTCTAAGATTAATTTGGATTGGATTTCGAAGAATATTTTCAGTTTGGTCTAGACATTTTGATTAATTATGCCAAATTAGTTTGGGCGATCCAATTACTTAAATTTGGTTCAAAACCAAATTAGGATGAATGGAAAAGAGATTTCAAGTTAAAGTAGGATTCTAATCCAGTTGAGAAATAGAATTCAAATTTGATTTGAAAACATATAATATTAGGATTTGGTCTAAGATATTAGCGAAAAGTCTTTAGAAGTCTTTTAAAAAGATATCATAAATCATCCCAAACTCTCTGGCATTCATATATCTCTTTTTTAGTTATTTAAAAAAAAAAAACCTTAGACCGAGACAAAACCTCTTATTCTGAGTAAAAAATCCAGCTAGCACTATAATTTGAAGTATCAATCTAAATTGATTTGAGTGGATACTCTAGAGGCAAGGTTCGTGAAGTTCTACTTGTAATTTAACTTGAAGGTTCAATCAAAACGATTAGCAAAATGAACAAAAGATATAATCTTTAACTAGTTGGTGGGTTCCAACTCGTTAGAATTCTTGATAGGGGTAGATCTATCTTATTTCTACTACTATTTTGTGTGTTTAGATCTAATTTTTCTCTAACATTTACAACATATTATATTCTCTTTTTGACCCATAGTAAATCTATATATATTTTTAGTTTTTATTTAAATAAACTATTTTTAAAAGAGTTTCAATCCAAGTTTTAGACAAGATGGCTTTCATGTCGTGTTTTATCAAAGACACTAGAATGTGGTTGGTTTTTGATGTTGTGGAGATCACTTTGAGATATCTAAATGATGGTGATTTAATTTTTGATATCAAGTCTATAAAAGTTATTCTTATTTCAAAGATTAAGAAACTGGTAAAGATAACTAATTTTTTACTTATTAATTTATATAATGTAATTTATAAAATCAAATATAAAAGTGTTAATAAATAGGCTAAAGTTAGTTTTACCTTTTTTAATTGACAAGGTACAAAATACTTTTGTTATTCATGACTGATAATGTTATTGGTACATTTGAGGCTTTTGATATGATGAAAGAGGGGAGGATTCTTAGCAACAAATGACTTTATGACAATGAAACTAAATATGACTAAGTCATACGACAGAATAAAATGGAAGTACTTGAGATAGATTTTGGGGAAATTAGATTTTTCTAATAGACGGGGTTAACTTGATAATAGCTTATTTATATTTGGTCTCATTCCCTATTTTGGTTAATGGGTTTACAACTGACACTTTTGTTCCTTTGCATGGATTATTAAGATAGGGTGATTCTCTCTCACCTCTCCATTAGTGCTATATGCTAAGGGTATTTTAAGCCTTATTAATCAATATGTAAGTGAAGCTACATGCCATGGGTTGAAATTTGGGACTCAAGCTCTATTATTATCCTTTTTTTGATTTGTTTTTATTTTATGGATGATAACTTGCTTTTCATGAAAATTGGTGAACATGGCAAAGTCGTCCATTCTTTTCTTAAAAAATACTGACTTTGGAAAGAAGGATTACGGTGCTATAGTAGTTAAACATGGTTGGATCAAGTGGAAAAGGGAAATATTTATGGTTGCCATATCTTTTTGGTATCTCATTGGTAGGTCTCGAAAAGTCACTTTTGCCTATTTGTGAGAAAGCTTGGAAGAAGGACTCATGGTTGGGAAGGGGTTGTTATCAAAAGCTAAGCTCAACCTACATATGCCATGTCTTACATTTTGTTGCCCCAACAACTGTTGGAGATATATTTTAAAATTAAAAAACATTGAATTCTGAAAAAAGACATTGCATTTTTTCTTTAAACTCATATTTTGACAAAATATATTTTCTCAAATATATTTAATATTTTATTCAAATAACATTCTTTGAATAATATTTTATCTAAAAACATTCATTGAATTGATTTTATCAAAAAGATTCATGAATGATATGATTTAATTTTTCATGAGATTCATGAATAATATGATTTTTCACTTAGTATATTCATGTATATTTAAGGAATAATATCCTTTTGTAAACTTTTCAAATTATTTCATTTTGAAAACATTGGAAACATTTGAAAGATTTGAGAGATTGTATAATATTAAAATAACACAAGAGGGTTCATTGTTAAATTGAAACATTTTAGAGGTGAGTACAAAAGTTCAAGAAAGAAAAGTAACTTTTTTGAGTGCTAGTTTTGTGACTTAGTTGAATTTCAGAGATTGTGTTGTCAATTGTTCTTCCATTTGCTCGAGGGAAGGGCTCTAACTATCTTCAAGAAGCATGTTTCATACGCCTCTAAATCTTATAAAATTTTGTTTTTATTTCTCTTTCTCTCTTTGTGCAACAATTTGAAGAAGATCTAATTTAAGATAGTACTCCTATGGCTTCATCTACTATTGCGGTGTCAAACCGTGTTCCATATGTGATACCCCGTCTAAACCCTAACCTTGGTATGGGGAATTTGGGAGCATTGAATAACATCTTGCTTGAATATCTAAATTTATAGTACAATGATATGAATTATTTAATGGATGTGTGTACGTGGGTGTGTGTGTGTTTGTTCTTGTATTTGTTTATGTTTGAGTTCGTTTAGTAAGCTAGTAATATCCTTTTTCCGTGAATGATATGAGATGTGATGATTTTAGGGTGCTTTAAGATAAGTGTGATGTCTAGATGGGAAAGTGAAGGTAATTTGTTGGGAAATAGGAACTCAAGAGTTGATATAGTCTAGTGGATAAAGCTTGGTGTATGATTCCTTAAAATCGGAGTTTGAATCCCAATACCTCTAAAATTACTTCCTATTCTTTTCCTTTTTTTTCCTCCCGAATTGTTTTTAGTAGTGGTGAATTGATTTTTACTTTATAGTATTTATTAAAGATTTTATAAAAATTATTTCCTTTACTTTCTACCCAAAAGATTTATTTAAACAATACATTTGTTGTTTGAAATTTAATCATCATTTTTCAAATAAGGCCGTATTGTTTTGTTTATTCTTTTAAGTATAAGTATATATATATATATATATATATATATATATATATATATATATATAATATTTTTCATTGTAAACCATTCCGAGTTTATTGGTTTTTTCTTTTCTTTTATTTTGGGATTTATTTTGATTGTAAAATGATTTTCTAATTTTGAAAATTAAAAAAAAAAAAGTCTTAGCTTGGCTTGGGCTCACGCCAAGTCGGAATTGATGGCTCAGCTAAGGAGGCAGCCTTACCTGGCTTTGCCAAAATCGCTGCTGTCTATGCCTTGGGCCCAAGGCATAGCCAGGCGTAGTTAATGCAAAGCTTGGGCTGGCTCTAAGGGTGTTCATTATTTAGTTTGTATCGAAAAATTGAACTGAATCGGTTTCAATTTCGATTTCGGTTTGGTTTGGTTCAGTTTTAGAGTTTATATAAAAATTCGGTTATATTTTCAAAAATAAAAAACCTAATTATATTTTTAAAATTTAAAATATATAATTAATATCAAAATGTTGTTCCTTAATTAATTAATCATTTTTATATATTATGATTTTTTTTAAAAATTTCTGTTCGATTTCGATTATTTCAGTTTGGTTCGGTTTGGTTTTGTCCAAAATAAAGCCATAAGTAATTGAGTTTAAGATCTTCATTTTTACAATTTGCATCCGTGATCATAACTTTCTACTAAAATATTTGGCTCAAATCTTTAAAATGTTTGGACTTTAATTTATATTATATTTTATATTAGATTTGAATTGTAATTTATATTAAATATTACTTGTTTGGACTTAAATTTATATTAGGTTAATAGATCTATTAAAGGAGGCATTCAAATTCGGTTTAAAATCAAACCGAACCGAACCGATTCGGTTCTATCGGTTTTCTTTAAATTTCGGTTCGATGCGATTTTGAAAAAAAAAAAAAACGGAATTTAAAATTGAAAACCTAATGAACACCCCTAGCTAGCTCCCTGCATGTTTTATTTTCCATTCTCCTATTCACCATCATCTTCAGTTGATTTTTTTGCTCAGAAAGCCCTGCGAATCTCCTATTCACCATCGTCTTTAGTAGTGGAACTCTATCCAGCTCCAAATCTCTTAGGATTACTCTGGGAATACTTCTCTTTGGTTATCAGCAAACTTTGGGTAGGAAACCAATAACCTCCCGCACCCAAACTCTTTTGCATTTTTTTTTCTTTCCTCTAATCAACCAAGCTTTGAAGGCACAGTTTGCTTTCCATTCTGGGCCTAGGATTGGCAACCCTTCAGGGCCAGAAGACTCTTCTCTTCAAGTAAATAACTGAATCCTTTCTATTTTCTTTTTCCAGATTAAAGGCTGTTGTTTTGTTAATTGTGATCGAGTAGTCTTGCATAGTTTATAAACTTAGTATAAGGTTTTGATGACGACCCACCCCATCTTGGTTTGCAATTATTATTGTAATACTCTTCTAAAGCACGATTAAGATATGTGGTTTGTTATTTAAAGCTCAGGGCTTTCCATGAAATTAAATCAAATGATCGGTAGGGGGATCGAGTTTTTCCTGGGTTAATGGAAATATGAACAGTACTATGCACTTTATTGATTGCTGTAGCTGATAGCTATTTGCCATCTAAAGTCTTTTACCTGATGGTAATGTTGTTACCAAGGCTATGATTTAATGTATTCTTGAATCGGCATGACTGATATTGCTCAAATTCTGGCTGCTAAAATTTTATTAAAGCTTATGTTTGAAACCATTTATCAATTAAAACTAAATTTTAAATTATTATTAACCTGGTTTGTGTTAGCCGGTACTCAAGGCTATTGGTTTATGAATTGTTTTGCCAGCCTACTTGATATTAATTAGATTCAGCAATTATTAACTAATGTTTAACAATCACAATTCAGTAACCCTTCTTAAAGATAAAATATTTATTTAACTAATCATTTAAGTGTTTATTAGTTACTAATTAATTTAATTATTTATTAACTTATTTATTAATTTAATTACTTACGTATTTATTTATTCATTCATTAATTTTATTTATTTATTTACCTATTTACCTACTTACCTATTTATTTAATTATCTATTTGTTTATTTATTTAATTATACATTTATTCATTTATTTATTCACTTAAATAATTACTCAATAAATTAATTATTTAGTCACTTATTCACGTGGACAAATCTTCATTTTTACTAGCTCATCTATTAAAGCACTTCTTTAGTAGCATGGTTGTTTATCTTGTCTGTAATTTTGGGGCCTATTCTTTGGTAGCTGTTCTAATCTACTTTGATTAGGTAGCATGATGTATTCCATGTGTTGGAATGCTATATTTGAGGTGAAAAAGCTAGTTGGTATGAACTATTTGATGTCCTGATGTTAGTAGTTAAACTATTTTGGATGTTATGTCAGTATAAGGGTCATAAAGAAGGTTATGATATGATCATTGTATTTTCTTTAGACGGGACTGAAAGATTGACAGTAAACAGAGCAGGCATCACGGTGGACAGAAATGGAGACAAAAACAATATAAACAGAGCATGGCAGCAGCATGGAGGCATGAAAAACATACCTCTTGGAACCTTAAACCTTGAAAATTGAAGAAGAATGGTTTGAAGCACAAAAACAGCTTCCTTCTTCTCGTGGGTTCATGCTTCCGGTTGCCAACTTCTTCACCTCCGGTGAATACTTAGCTTTCCAATTCTCAGAATATGACCCAGACTAATCTCAGTTGGTGAACACAGAAATGGGATGGAGAAAGTCTCATATTTTCCCACTCCTTCCTCGTCAGTTAGCTTGGCTTCCATGGCTTCTTATGTAACAAAACATTAGCCAGTGAAGAAAACCAAAAGCCACGAGAGACAGAAAGCCAAGAGCCACACGGGGAGAAGATTTATTTTTATTTTATTTTTTCACACAGAAAGCTAAGAGTCATGAAATAAAAAATAATTATTTTGATAAAAATAATATTCTCGGAATTTAATATTTCAAACACCCAAATATTATTAACAAAATAAATTTTGGCTTCATTCTCAACTCTTCTGAACTGTATCTAGAAAAATCCTATGGTCCAGGCTATTGGGCCAAAATAATATTTATTATTTTTTTTGAACCCGAAAAGCTCAAAATAATAAACATTATTTATTTTTCTTGGGATTAAATAAATAATCCAATAAATAATTAATGTGCCAAAATGAACCAAAAAATAATTAAAATTTAATTATTTATTTCTTGGGATTAAATAAATAACTCAATAAATAATTAAGTATTAATTATTTTCCTCTCGTTTAAGTCTCGGTTAATTTTTTAATTATTCAAACTGGACCTAGGTCCTGAATAATTAATTAACCAATTAAACTAGATAATAAACTTCTCTCCATTTATTTTATTTCAGTCCAATAATAAATTAGACTTCCTGAATAAAATAAAACCCTCTCAATTGAGACCAGTTCTTCAATCCAAAAATTAATTAGGACTTACGGGCTATTCCGAAGATAAAAAAGACACATCGCATTGGCTGCTAAAATGACCAAAATACCCTTACTAAATAAATAGCTGTATTTTGTATTTTGAATATTTCCTAATATCATTATAAGAAAATATTGACCCAAGGACAATACTACATTAGCAAAGTCTCCGACCGTACATTTAGAGAGGAAGAAATGTACTAACACCCATCTAAATGACATCTACCATCCTTAGGCTTTTAGTCCAATGATCCACGACTTCCTGGAGTGTTTTCGCTTTCCAAGAGAGCTATCCTAAAGCAAACATCCAATTCATGTTTCCCAGGGCCTTGAATATTTAGATCATTCAGACAACCATAAGGGGCGATATAGTATAGAAACTATCTTGTACAAGTTTGTGTTAACTAACTAGTCACATATACCCAACATGCAAGTATATTGGCCATACGATAGAACTTCAACTATAGAATATCAAAGTATATGCTTCCAGCTTCGCCAGACTACCAACTCATACTCAAGTCATAGAGTACTAGTTCATGCTGTAGCGTAGTAATCTAGGTTTCTAGCATATAGTACTTTTAGAAACCACTATTACAGGTCCTATTCTATGTATTCGAAATACGCTTTTGTCATGAAGTGAGTGGACTACTCACTGGCTAAAGGTAAGATATTTCCCATTTGGAATTCATAACATAATAACCTAAACATGATAAGATTCTCATTCTCATCAATCGGTTAAGAACAAATGTTTATGTGTTTAAATAACTCATGATCCATACCTTACAGTGAAAGACCTCCATTCACATGGATCACTTATTTACACACAATGGGTCTGTTCCAAACGAAAATGTGCATAAATAAAGAAAATGAATTCACAAATAATTTTCGAAAATAAATTCTTTTAATAAAATATTCAATATATTCATCAGAAACCCAGTCTAAGAGGGCACACATTCAAACAATCTCCCACTTGCACTCTAAGACTAGGTAAGTCCATAGGTACCCACCCCCATGGCGTGTAAGTGTCTTTTGAAGACCCTCTCAGCCAAAGGCTTGGTGAATGGATTTACTAGATTGTTATCTGAGGTAATTGGTTCTACCACGACTTCCCGTCTCTGGATGAAATCCCAGATCATGTGGTACTTCCTCTTGATGTGCTTCCCCTTCTTGTGGTTCCGAGGTTCCTTGGATTGCGATACTGCGCCAGTGTTGTCGCAATATATCACAATCGGTTTATCCATATGTGACACAACTCCAAGTTCTAAAAGGAACTTCCAGAGCTAGATTGCTTCCTTGGATACCTCCGAAGCTGCCACATACTCAACTTCCATGGTTGAGTCAGCAATGCAAGATTGCTTGACACTCCTCCATGAAATTGCTTCCAGATAAGGTGAAGATGTATCCACCAGTGGATTTTCTCTCATTCTTATCTGCTTGGAAGTCTGAGTCTGTGTATCCGGTAGGAACCAAATCATCAACCCTATAAACCAGCATATAATATATCTTCCTTTGAGATACTTGAGAATATGCTTTACAGCTTGCTAATGAACCTCCCCAAGATTTGACTGATATCTACTAACTAAGCCTACGGCAAAGCAGATATCTGGCCTACTACACAGCATGGAGTACATGAGACTTCCCACAACCGAAGCGTAGGGAATCCTACTAATTCTGTCATTTTCTTCTTGAGACTTAGAACAGTCCCTTGAAGAAAGTGACAACCCATGTCTGCAAGGGAATAAAGCTCCCTTGCATGAGTCCATGCTATACTTGGGATAATCCTAACATTCTTTGCTTCATATTTCTAAGAAGTCTAATCCTGAGAATGTAGTTGGCTTCTCCCAAATCCTTCATATTGAATTGACTAGATACACTACAAGAAATCTATCAATTTGCCACGAACAAATCCGTGGCTAAACTGGAATTTACCACAGATCTGCCACGGAAAAAGTCCATAGCAAAAACCTTTGTGGCTAAGTATTTTTTTGTCACGAAAATATTTTCTGTGGCAATTTGCCACGGATGATTCTCAAGTAGGTACCGTCCGTGGTAAATCTGTGACAGATTGTCAGGGATTTACCACGAAAACAATATGGAATATAGGTTGTCCGTGGCAATCTGCCACCGATTTGTTATGGACATTTCTCAAACAAGTACGGTCCGTGACAAATCCGTGGCAGATTGCCACGAATTTTCCACGAATGTTTCTCAATCAGGTACGTTTCGTGGCAAATCCGTGTCAATTTGCTACGGATTTGTCACGGACATTTCTCAAGCAGGTACAGTTCGTGGCAAATTTGTGACAGATTGCCACGGAATTGCCACGAATGTTTCTCAAACAAGTACCATCCGTGGTAAATCCCTGGCAATCTGCCACGAATTTACCACAGACATTTCTCAAGCAGGTACAATCCGTAGCAAATCCGTGACAGATTTTCACGAAATTGCCACGGATGTTTCTCAAGCAGGTATCATCCGTGGCAAATCTGTGGCAATCTGCTAAGAAATTGCCACGGACATTTCTCAAGCAGGTACAGTCCGTGGCAATTTTGTAATAGATTGACACGAAATTTACCATGGCCATTTCTCAATCAGGTATAGTCCGTGGCAAATCCGTGATAGATTGCCACGAAATTTGCCACGGATGTTTCTCAGGCAGGTACGATCCGTGGCAGATTGCCACAAATTTGCCATGAACATTTCTTAAGTAGGTATAGTTCGTAGCAAATTCGTGACAGATTGCCACGAAATTACCATGGATGTTTCTCAAGCAAGTACCATCCGTGGCAAATCTGTGACAATTTGCCACGGACATTTCTCAAGCAAGTACGTCTGTGGAAATCCGTAGCAAATTGCCACAGATTTACCACGGATATTTCTCAAGTAGGTACAGTTCGTGGTAAATCCGTGGCCGATTGTTGCAGATTTGTCACGGATGTTTTTCAAGTAGGTACAATTTGTGACAAATCCGTGACAGATTGTTACGGAATTGCCACAGATGTTTTTCAAGCAGGTACCATCCGTGACAAATCCTTGACAGATTGTCACCGATTTGCCACAGATGATACTCAAGCAAATCCCGTTTGTGGCAAATTGTCACGAATTTTAGTACTATCTTCCATAGCAAATCCGTGGCAATCTACCACGGAATCAAAATCTGTGGTAGTCTAGAATTTCAGCTTCAAAACCTATTACATTTCCCTATTCATAATTCTATAGCAACCAGTATGCTATATATACATGCATAATCCCCGTTACACTCCCTGCCTACAAAGTTTCGAGTCACATTCCTTAGACATATACACAACAAACAACCTATAACATTTATAATCCATTATCCATACATACATATTCAATATAACATTTAAAATAGCCATGGATTTGCCATAGAACATATAACCAAAATTTAGCCATTTCTTTTTATTGCTACTTTGTGTAATATTCTTTTTTATGTACTCTCAATGATAATATAGTTCTTCAAAACAAATTTCAATGGCTTTTACAGTCAAAATAAAATAAAATAATATCGTTTCTTTAAAATTTCTAATTTTAATACGAACGTATATTTCTATACTAAAAAATAATGCATCTTTTTTCAATTTCATTTCAAGAATGAACACATTAGAAAATAAATATATCAGGATACGTACAAAATATTTCGTCGTCGTTATTTAAAATGTATGGAACAGAACTTAATACAAACCAATATAAATAATAAATTAGAACAAAAAAAAAGAAAAAAAATACCGTGTCAAATCAGTGGCAATCTGCCATGGAATTACCACGGATTTGTGGCAATTTTGTGAGTCCATGGCAAATAGCCACGGATTTGCCACGGAACACACAACAAAAATTTAGCCTTTTCTTTTTATCACTTCTTTGTGATTCCGTGGCAAATTCGTGGCTAATGTTTGGCATAAATTTTCCATGGAAATGTTTCTATCACAAATCGGTGGCTAATATTTAGCATAATTTTTTGGCGCCTTTTTTTGTTACCGATTTGTGATGGAATATTTTTGCATTGCTACTTGCTACTATTTCCATCGCAATTCCATGGCAAATTGCCACGGATTTGCTAGGGTATTTTTTTTCCTTGCAAGTTGCTTATATTTTGCTGTTTTATGGCAAAATCCATCGTTGATTGTCACGGAATATTTTCCGTGGCAAAAATTCATGGCAAATTCACAATTTTCTTGTAATGATAGCCAAACCTTTGTAGATGACAATGACCCTACATCATTTTCAATGAGTAGAATGTCATCCACATATAAGACAAGAAAAATCACATCAAACCCCTTAAGTTTCTTGTACACGCATGGTTCATCCTCGTTTTGAATAAAACCATAAGACTTTACAGTCTCATCAAAACGAATGTTCCACGCTCTCGATGCTTGCTTAAGTTCATAAATGGACTTCTTAAGCTTGCAAACCATATGTTCCTAGCTTTCAGCAATAAAACCTTCCGGTTGGAACATATAGATGTCTTCGCTAAGATGGCCATTCAAAAATGCCGTCTTAACATTCATTTGCCATATCTCGTAGTCATAGTGACATGTGATGTCAAGGAGGATACGAATGGATTTAAGCATGCCCACAAGGGAAAAGGTTTCCTCATAATCGATCCCTTTTTTTTGAGTATACCATTTTGCTACAAGCCTAGCTTTGAAGGTTTCCACCTTCCCATCCGCTCCCCTCTTTCTTTTGTACACCCATTTACACCCAATGGGTTTTATCCCTTTAGGTGAAGCTACAAGGTCCCAAACCTGATTGAAGTACATAAACTCAATCTCGGCTTTCATTGCTTCATGCCATAGATTTACATCGGTATCAGCAATTGCCTCCTCGTATTTAGTGGGGTCTTGTTCCTGATGGTCAGAGACTAGCTTAAAAGCTTCTCTATACCATCTATCCGGAACTCTAGACACTCTCCCACTACGACGAGGTACCATTTGTACGGGCTCTTGAGGTTGTACCTCTTCTTATTCCACAATCGGGTCAGAAGAAGTTGCTTCTGAAAATAACTTCTCCTCGAGTTCCAACCTAGTTGAACCTTTTATGGAAGTACTTTGATCATCCTCTAAGTATCTAGCATGGGTACTAATCAGTACTTTCTACTCTTTAGGATGATAAAAGTAATCACCCTTTGTCCCTTTTGGATACCTAACAAAATAGCATAATTTTAATCTTGGTTCCAACTTGTCTCCTTTAATCAGTACATAAGTTGGACAATCCCATATCCTGAGATGATTCAAACTTGGCTTACGCCTAGTCCACATCTCATAGGGAGTCCTAGGTACTGACTTGGAAGGCACCAAGTTCAAAATATATGCCGCTGTTTCCAGGGCATATCCCCAAAAAGATACTGGAAGAGTAGCGTGAGACATCATGTTTCTGACCATTTCCATCAATGTCCTGTTCCTTCTCTCAGCTACTCCGTTCTACTGGGTGTCCCCGGTACAGAGAGTTGGGATACTATCCCATGATGTACTATGTAGTCCTTGAATTCACCTAGGAGGTACTCTTCACTACGATCTGATCGTAAGGTCATGATTAATTTACCTGTCTGACGCACCACTTCAGCCTTAAACTCTTTGAATTTATCAAAAGAGTCAGACTTGCGCCTCATCAGGTAAATATAACCAAACTTTATACAATCATCCGTGAAAGTGATGAAGTACTTAAAACCTCCTCTAGCTGGTGTAGACAAGGGACCACACACATCAGTATGAACAAAACTCAGTACTTCCTTGGCCCTATCTGCCTTTGGGATAAAAGACCTTTTGGTCATCTTTTCCATCAGGCAAGATTCACACTGAGGCCAATTTTCCAATCTCAATGAGCCTAAAGGCCCATAATAGATTAGCCTCTAAATCCTGGTTGAATTGATTGACCCAACATCAGATGCCAAAGGTATGAGTCATTGACATGGTCTTTCTCTTTTTAGTTAAAGGCTTAGATTAAGCGTTATTTGATTGATTATTAATAGGGTTTAAATAGAATAGATTTCCATACATATGCCCAGTACATAAAATTTCTCCATTTCTACTGATAGAAATACCAGAATGGAAAGATATAGAATATCCTTGATTTATTAGTTTTGCAACTGAAATCAAATTCTGACGAAAACCAGGTACATAAAAAATATCTATTAAAACCACTTTTTATTACAATAAAGAACAAGATCCAGCTCTCCCATTGCAAGGGTCCAGACTTGTGCTCCATTTCCCACGCGTAATCCAGGTTCGCCCTTCTTGAGTCTTCTTATCTTTCTAAACTCCTGCAAGGAGTTACAGATATAACCAAGGGCTCCTGAATCAACAATCCAAGTGGATGTTGATCCAACAATTGATATAGACTCTAGATAGAAAACATTACCTGTGGGGTTTTTCTTAACTTGAAGATTTGGACACTCATTTTTTCAGTGTCCCTTCTTCCCACATTTGAAGCACTTGCCCTTTGGTTTGTCTTTGGGCTGGGTCTTGGGCTAGGCTACTGCGTTTCCTTTCTTCCTTTTGAACTTTCTGGGCTTAGACCCAGTTCTTGAGGAAGAAGCCTTAGCAATCATGGCATTTGAATGTGGCTTCATGACCTTCTCTGCCATCTGAAGTTCCTTCATCAACTCAGTCAAACTCATGTTTAACTTGTTCATATTGTAGTTTAATTTGAACTGAGTATAGGAACCCGGTAGAGACTCGAGAACCATGTCCACTTGGCTCTTGGGGTCAATGATAGCCCCTAATATTTCTGCCTCCTCGAAAGCAGCAATTATCTTCAGCATATGCTTTCTAACTGATGCTCCATCAGCCATCTTAGTGTTTATTATAATTCAAAGAGCTTCCTACCTTGTGGGCTAGCTCTTATCCACGAACATAGTAGTCAATGAATGACTAATGTCATACGTAGAAGTCATGTACTTGTGTTTAGACTAGAACACATTAGACATAGAGGTTAGCATATAGCAACGTGCCATTTGATTAGCTTTCTTCCATACCTTCTTAGCCTCTCACTGTTCGTCGGTGGAACCTTCCCCGATCACAGGGCAGGTCTCGTAAAGGACATACTTATACTCCTTGGCTGTGAGTATTATGTCCAGGTTCCTCTTCCAGTCCACATAGTTTGGTCTAGTTAACTTATTCTCACGGAGAATAACGGCCAAAGGACTAAAAGAACCTCCCACCATTTCTGAAAATCGAAAAATAAAAGAAAAGATTTAGTTTGTGAAAATAAATTTGTGCACTGAAATTAATTTAGCTCTTAGGAAAACTGACATAGCTTTTTTAAAAGATTAACAGTTTTCTAAGCTAAGTGTATTAACCACCACAAATTAATTTTCCTTCTAGGTAATGTTCTAGAGGATAACTCTATCGTGGGATGGCCGTTTCCTCTCATTTCCTATGGACATTCCTCACACTATAACCTCCAACGTGGGCTGGCCGATTATAATACGTGTCTCGGGTTATTAATTACATCATCCCATTCGATCTAGATCCTTGTGGTATCCCTATCCTATACGGGTTCACTCTCAGGGTGATGCGAAGGGACCCACGATCTCTAATAAGGATCGTGATGGAAGCCGTGAGGCCATTGGAACCCCTCTCCCACTTAGTTTTTTAAAATAAAGTTTTCTTGAAAAATATCCTTTTGAAATTTCCATTAAGTTTTTCCTTAACTTAAAAATAAAATATCTAAATCCATTAAAATCTCTATGTCTAGGATTATATCCTTTGAGAGATTTTTCCATGGACTAATTTTATTTAAGTTAAAACTTAATGATTTCAAAAAATTTTCCAATTAAAACTTTCTAGAAACTTTGGTCTCAAGTTTATTTGATAAAACATTTTTTCTTGTAAAAAATAAAACAAAATGGCTTTCTATTTTAACTTACAAAAATATCTAAATCTAATATATTTTCTATGTCAATGATTAAATCATTTGAGAAAATTTCAAAGGATTAATTTTTGTTCAAGTTAAAATAACTATTTAATTTTTAAAGAAAAATGTTTTCCTTTTATAAATATTCCCAAAGATTTTGATCTTTGAGAAACCGCACACATAGGTACACAAAATAAATAGCATGCCAGAAAACAGTAAACGTTTTTATGCTTTTCTACTTTTAAACCTAAGTGCCTAAATAATAGAATTAAACACATTAATTAATTAATGATCTTGTTTAATCCTAAAATCCTTTACTGATACTTTTCATGCAAATATATTCCAAGAATATAAACTATTGCAAAAATATTAACTTTGCCTGGTATGAGACCTAAATTAAAAAAAAAATAAAATTGACTGGCAATCCATGTGCACCCGCCGCACTGGATCCGCGCCCATTTGGCTTGTGGTCCACCGCGGCCCCGGTGCACCAGCCGCAGCAGAGATTACACTCGCTGTAGCCCGTGGAGCAGCCCAGACCTACGACCCACTCCGGAAGCCCGCTCGTTGACCTGCACCCTACTCTGCCTTGTTGACCCGCACGTGCGCAATCAGCAATTGCAAATTTGCAATTGCTCGGCGCAATTGGCTCCAATTTCCAGCACCGAGCCGGCTTTTGCAACACGGCTCAAGACACAGCAAGCGAACGGCGGCTTGGCTCCGGCTCGGCTCCACGGTGGCTTAGCAACAGTAATCTTCTTCTCCGCGAATTTTTCTTCTGGGTTTCTTCGGCTTTTTTTCTACAGCTTCTTTGAACAATTTTCTATCACAAAATCTCATCCAAAACAAAACCACAACCGCCTATATCTATTTAAATTGGGTTTATATGATCAAATTCTCAAAGCCAGAAAATTACAGAACATCCTAATGCTTCAACGGTGAAGCTTACATCAAGCCTATCCCATACCAAAACAACAAAAGATCACATGTTTAAGCTCCAAACAATGTTCTTCTCCATTTTTATTAACTAACATGCTCCCTAAGCCAATCAAATTCATGCTCTGATACCACTTGAAGGATTGACAATAAACAGAGCATGCATCACGGTGGACAGAAATAGAGACAAAAACAATCTAAACAGAACATGGCAGTGGCATGGAGGCATGAAAAACATACCTCTTGGAACCTTAAACCTTGAAGATTGAAGAAGAAAGGTTTGAAGCACAAAAACAGCTTCCTTCTTCTCGTGGGTTCATGCTTCCAGTTGCCAACTTCTTCACCTCCGGTGAATACTTAGCTTTCCAGTTCTCAGAATATGACCTAGCCTAATCTCAGTTGGTGAACACAGAAATGGGATGAAGAAAGTCTCATATTTTTCCACTTCTTCCTCGTCAGTTAGCTTGGCTTCCATGGCTTCTTATGTAACAAAACATTAGCCAGTGAAGAAAACCAAAAGCCACGAGAGACAGAAAGCCAAGAGCCACACGGGAAGAAGATTTATTTTTATTTTATTTTTCCACACAGAAAGCTAAGAGTCATGAAATAAAAAATAATTATTTTGATAAAATAATATTCTCGGGATTTAATATTTCAAACACCCAAATATTATTAACAAAATAAATTTTGGCTTCATTCTCAACTCTTCTGAACTGTATCCGAAAAAATCTTATGGTCCAGGCTATTGGGCCAAAATAATATTTATTATTTTTCTTGGACCCGAAAAGCTCAAAATAATAAACATTAATTATTTTTCTTGGGATTAAATAAATAACCCAATAAATAATTAATGTGCCAAAATGAACCAAAAAATAATTAAAATTTAATTATTTATTTCTTGGGATTAAATAAATAACCCAATAAATAATTAAGTATTAATTATTTTCCTCTCGTTTAAGTCCTGGTTAATTTTTTAATTATTCAAACTGGACCTAGGTCCTGAATAATTAATTAACCAATTAAACTAGATAATAAATTTCGCTCCATTTATTTTATTTCAGTCCAATAATAAATTAGATTTCCTGAATAAAATAAGACCCTCTCAATTGAGACCAGTTCTTCAATCCAAAAATTAATTAGGACTTACGGGCTATTCTGAGGACTAAAAAGACACATCGCCTTGGCTGCTAAAATGACCAAAATACCCCTACCAAATAAATAGCTGTATTTTGCATTTTAAATATTTCTTAATATCACCATAAAGAAATATTGACCCAAGGACAATGCTGCATTAGCAAAGTCTTCGACCTACAGGTAAAATGACTAAAATACCTCTCTACACATCGTCGTACATTTAGAGAAGAAGAAGTGTACTAACACCCCTCTAAATGACATCTACCATCCTTAGACTTCTAGTCTAATGATCCATGACTTCCTGGAGTGTTTTTACTTTCCAAGGGAGCAACCCTAAAGCAAACATCCAAGTCATGTTTCCCAGGACCCTGGATATTTAGATCATTCAGACAATCACAAAGGGCAATATAATGTAGAAATTATCTTGTACAAGTCTGTCTTAACTAACTAGTCACACATACCTAACATGCAAGTATATTGGCCTTACGATAGAACCTCAATTATAGCATATTAAAGTATATGCTTCCAGCTTCGCCAGACCACCAACTCATACTCAAGTCTTAGAGTACTAGTCCACACTGTAGCGGTAGTAGTCTAGGTTTCTATCATATAGTACTTTTAAAAATCACTATTACAGGTCATGTTCTACGTACTCGAAATACGCTTTTGTCATGAAGTGAATGGACTACTCACTGGCTAAAGGTAAGCCATTTCCCATTTGAAATTCATAACATAATAACCTAAACATGATGAGATTCCCATTCTCATCAATTGGTTAAGAACAAATGTTTATGTGTTTAAATAACCCATAATATATACCTTACTGTAAAAGACTTCTATTCATATGGATCACTTATTTACACATAATGGGTCTGTTCCAAATGAAAATGTACACAAATAAAGAAAATGATTTCACAAATAATTTTTGAAAATAAATTCTTTTAATAAAATATTCAATATTTTCATCAGAAACCTAGTCTAAGAGGGCGTACATTCTAACAGGGACTAAGTCCAGTTGAACTAATCATCGAAAAAATCTCTTATCTGTGAGACTAAGGAATCAAGTAAGTCCTTACATTAAATGTTTGATATAAAAGCTTTGAATTGTAAGTTAGTTGAAAAATGTTTGTTATCTCAATGACGTGATTGACTGGAATGCAAGCCTGACTATTTCCTAATAAAAGTTTTCTTTCAAATAAAGATTTTACTGAAAAATTAACTTTTAATTGTAAAAAATGATTTTACAACTGATTATTTGAAAATCATGCTTGCATGACCAGTGTGTATTGGAAATGTTTTCATTGAGATTGGATCTTGAATGATGATACATTGAGTACTCAATAAGGGTAGGCCTCTTGGACTAACCTTTGAAGAGTAGGGCAAGTCACTCAGTAGGCGACCACCTCTGAGAGGCGAATTCTATTTGGAAAAGATGATAGTCGTAGTAGGTCTGGCCGGTTCAAGCTAGCACCTTAGTCCAAGTGGATTGTTATTCTGGGATAGACATCCAGTAAGTGGGAGTAAGAGATGGAAGAGCATCTTACCCAGTGGGCCATACGCCCATTACACTGTGATGCAGGGTTTTACAGTGTTTGTCATGATGTAGGGTTTCATGGTAAGGCTTTGATGCACAGTTTCATAGCTGTTTGTTTTGAGTGATTTTATATGATACAAACTATTGTGATTTTGATATGAATGTTACCATTCACTTTATTTATGAAAAATGCTTGACTTGCAATCAACTTTTGATATTTGGTTTCAAAGTGCATTCATGAAATTCATTTTGACTCAATCATGAGCACACATAAGGCTTACTAAGATGTATTTCTCATACTTTTTTGATGTCATGTTTCAGGAACTACCGGCTTTAGCAAGGTTGCACATTATTAGAAGATTTCCTATCATGAATTATTTATTTTTGATTCCTGATTAAGGATTGTTCATTTTATGTAATCCGAGAGATTTGTAGACTTTATGTTCAGTTATAATAAGATTTGATTTATTTTGGCGTGAGATAATTCTTTTTCTAGTTATAAAGACTTTTGGTCCATTAGACGGGGCGACTTCCCCGCTTCTTTAGGCACTTATGTTGTAGGATGTTACATGTAGTATCAGAGTATAGGTTTAGGCAATTTGCATGTGATTGACGAGAGTTATTTGTTTAAGTGATTAAAACTTCTACTGACCATAGGTGTTGATTGTGATTGGGATGGCTAGAAGGTTCACACCTATGGTAAGAGACTTGCCCTTCATGTGTGTATTGGGTTGTATGCCGTCTTAGACTATGTTTTTTATGTAATTTTGATTTGTATTAAAAAAATATTCTCAGAAATTGTTTGTGAATTCTTCTTTACTTTTGTACATAATTTTATTAGAAAAGACCCATTATATTTAAGTAAATAGTTCATGTGAATGGAGGTCTTTCATAGTAGGTATGAACTATAGGTTACTTAACATATAAACTATTGTTCTTAACCGAATGATGAGAATGAGAATCTCATCATGGTAAGGTTATTGTGTTATGAATTCTAAATAAGAAATGGCTTATCTTTATCCAATAAGTAGTCTTCTCATTTCATAACACAAGCATATTTCAAATTCGTAGAACTGAATTTGTAGTAGTGGTTTCTAAACGTACTATGTGGTAGAAACCTATACTACTACCACCGTAATGTGGACTTGTACAATACAACTTGAGTATGAGTTAGTGGTCTGACGAAATTTGAAGTATATGCTTTGATGTACTATAGTTGAGGTTCAATTGTAGGACTAATATACTTGTGTGTTGGGTATATGTAACTATTAGGATTCGTGAACTCCTAAACACGGAAAACATCTATGAATTCCTTCCGAGGACCCAAGCCAAATGATTAAATCAATCTAGGAGTTACAGAATTACCTCTATTTGCCGTAATCAAGACCTTTGTCTTTTGGTTTTCTAGCATACGTGCAACTCGAATGATCACCAGACGCTGTAATGTGCGAACGCCCTCTATCGGATACATACGTCGAACCAGCTCGTTACCTAGGAGAGCTAACGTCTAGGGTTTTAAGAGGCTTAATTTTTCTGGTAATTGAGGCACAAATGTTTTGACAGAGAACTAACATAAGAAGACGGCTAGGGTTTTCTTTTTAAAACCACCCAAACCCCTTAGAGTCTAACTCTCATAATATCTTATTATATTCTATTTTAAATTCAAATTAAATTAAAACTAATATGATAAGATTTTACCATTATCTCAGTAATTTAATTAATTAATTTACCGAGTCAGATTCTTATAATCTGGATATCCTCCAGATACATCGAATGTGGATATATTTCTAGATTCATTATATCTGGTAATTTTTTTAGATTCTATTAACCTAGACATATTTCTAGATACATTGAACTTGGTTACCAGAAAAATAACCTAACGTGTTCGCTTAATGTGTGACCCTATAAGTTCATTTAACACTGGTAGTGTGCCAAAATCACGTTTAAATGGCCCACAAGTTATAAGCGATTTCTAGTAAAATATTATAACTATCCAGGTTAAATGAGGATCAGTGATCTCTTTGAATTAAACCATAACTTTATATTTTGTCCTTTTGTCACACGATATTCAGATTAAACATAAGGCACGGAACATGTCATCCTTATTAAGCTTAATCAATTATTTCTTGATCTTATAGTAGACTGTTCAAACAAATTATATCAATATCTCAAATTAATATATTTAAATACAGCCATGCATTTTAACAGTCTAACTTATCAAAGGGCCTATGGACATTTCTCCCAAAATTAAGAGGGATAAATTTCTTCACTATTAATCATATTCCTTTCCCTGGTTTATTCTATATCCAACAGTAATCTAATTTATTATTTAGTTAAAGACAACTTTAGACAACGTCCAAGTATAGAATTTATCAAGTAGGAAACTATAATGAATTCAGGTCGAAAGACTTTTAATATCATTATGGCTAGAAAGTACTTATGACATGTTCCATGAAGTACTCTCATAATGGGTCATGTCCAATACAATATTCTCTAACATTTATTTATGTTTTAACTTGATATCACATATATCCATGACTTGTAAAACATAGCTATCAAGTCATAAACATACTAATCTTAATTTATTATTATTCCACTAATAATAATCGATCAGGGACGATTTAAGAATAGTCATTGTATTTGTTATAGGGTTATACTATCAAGTCACGTACTTGATGACCACAAAACTAAATACTCTATTCATGGAAAGAAATGCCTCGTATTATTACATAATGACAATAGTATAAATACAAATTGTTCTAGGGCATATCCCTAACAATCTCCCACTTGCACTAAGACCAATTGACATAAACCATAATGACATTGATTTAGTATGACTATCATGTTTAGACGATAGGAGAGGCTTTGTCAGTGGATCTGCAACATTGTCATCAGTTGATACCTTACATACTTTTACATCTCTTCTATCAACAATTTCTCGAATGATTTGAAAACGTCTAAGTATATGTTTGGATCGCTGATGTGATCTTAGTTCCTTAGCTTGTGTAATGGCTCTATTGTTGTTATAATAAAGATCCACTGGGTGGGTTCATAGTACTAAGAACTACATCTAATTCTGTAATGAATTTTTTGATCCAAACTGCTTTTTTAGCTATAGTTGAGGTAGCTACATAGTCAACTTCTGTAGTAGAATCGGCCATAGTGTCTTACTTTAAACTTTTCCAACTTACAACACCTCCATTCAAACAAAATAGAAAACCTGATTGGGATCTGTAATCATCTATGCTGGACAAAAAACTAACATCAGTGTAACCATTTACAACTAAATCGCCTTCTTGTCCTCCATAAACTAAGAACATATTTTTAGTTCTTCTTAAATACTTTATTATGTTCTTGACAGTAGTCCAATGTGGCTCTCCAAGATTTGACTAGAACCTGCGCGTCATGTTCAATGCATATGAGACATCGGGTCGAGTACGTAACATGGCATACATGATAGATCCTATAGCGGAAGCGCATGGTATCTTGTTCATGCACTCTTCTTTATCCTTCGTGAAAAGACTTTGAGTTTTGCTTAGCTTAATACCATGTGACATTGGCAAGAATCCTCTTTTAGAGTCTTACATACTGAACTTTTTCAGTACCTTGTCAACGTACACACTTTGACCTAGGCCAATTAGCTTTCTAGATCTATTTCTATAGATCTTTACACCTAAAATATAGGCAAATTCACCTAAGTCTTTCATTGAGAAATAATTTCGCAACCATGTCTTTATATTTTGTAAAGTTGGGATGTCGTTTCCAATGAATAAGATGTCTTCAACATAAAGTACTAAAAAACCTATTGCATTCCCACTGATTTTCTTATAGACACAAGGCTCATCTTCATTTTTGATAAATTTAAATTCTTTAATTACTTCATCAAAACGAAAATTCCAGCTTCGAGATGCTTGCTTCAATCCATAAATGGATCTTTGAAGCTTGCACAATTTATTAAAATTCAAAGGATCATCAAAATACTCAGGTTGTGTCATGCACACATCCTCGAGTAAGTTTCCATTAAGGAACACAATTTTGACGTCCATTTTCTAAATCTCATAATCATAATATGTTGCTATGGCAAGAAGAATTCTAATAGATTTAAGCATTACAACTGGTGAAAAGGTTTCATCATAGTCTATACCATGAGTTTGTCTATAACCTTTTGTTACCAGTCGTGCTTTGTAAATATGCATATTTCCCTCCATGTATTTTTTTTTTTTTGAAAACTCATTTACACCTAATGGTTTTTGAACCTTCAGGATGATTCATCAAAGTTTAGAATTGGTTATCATACATGGATTGCATCTCAGACTTCATGGCCTCTAGCCATTTTCTAGAGTCAGAACTTTTAATGGCTTCTTGATAGGAAGTGGGCTCATCATTAACCATGAACTCCACATTGTGATCGTTACTGATGAAGAATCCATATCTCTCAGATTGTTAACGAATCCTATTAGATCTTCGAGTATTTTGTTCTATAGAAGTAAGCTCATCTTGGACTTGTGAGCCATCTAATCGAGGTTTATTATTCAGTTTAGATATTAATTGTGGCTCTTGAATCTCATCAAAATATATTTTACTTCTATTGATTATTTTAGAAATAAGTTCCTTTTCAAGAAAGAATCCATTTCGTGCAACAATTACTCTATTTTCTTTGAGGAGATAAAATTAGTATCCTTTAGTTTCTTTAGGATACCCTACAAATATGCATTTATCTGATTTGGGTGCAAGTTTATCAGATAATAGATGCTTTATATAAATTTTAAAACCCCAAATCTTGAGAAATGACAAACTAGGTCATCTCCCAATCCATATCTCATATGGCGTTTTCTGAACCGATTTAGATGGAACCCAATTTAGTATGAATGCAGCAGTCTCTAGGGCATAACCCCAAAAGAAGATTGGAAGATCAGTTTAACTCATAATGGATCGAATCATATCTAATAACGTTCAATTTCTCCATTCAGATATACAATTCCATTGAGGTGTTCCAGGTGAAGTTAATTGGGAAATAATTCCACAATTCTTAAGATGCTCGTCAAACTTGTGACTTAAGTATTCACCACCTCAATCTAATCAAAATGTTATGATACTTTTGCCAAGCTAATTTTGTATTTCATTTTGAAATTCTTTGAATTTCTGGAACGATTCATATTTATATTTCATCAAATATAAGTAGTCATATCTGCTGAAATCATCCGTTAATGTAATAAAGTACTAAAATCCTCCTCTAGCATATATATTCATTGGTCCACATACATTAGTATGTATTAGGCCCAATAAATGAGTTACCCTTTCATTTTGTCCCTTAAAAGGTGTTTTAGTCATTTTACCTAATAAATAAGAATCACATGTTTCGTAAGATTCTAAATCAAACGAATTTAGAAACCCATCATTATGAGGCCTTGTAATGCGTTTCTCATTTATATGGCCCAAACGAAAATGCCAAAAATAAGTCTGATTTAAATCATTGGATTCTAATCTCTTAGTATTAATGTTATAGATAGACTTGTTCGAAGATCCACGAAGATTAAGAATATAAAGCCCATTTGATAATGAGGCAGCTCTATAAAAAATGCTATTTTTATTAATGGAGCAAATGTTATTCCTATTAGTGAATTCAAAACCTTCTAAATCTAAACAAGAAACTAAAATAATATTCCTACTCATAGCAGGAACATAAAAATAATTGTTCAGTTCTAAAACAAGCCCACTGGGCAAAATTAATTCAAAAGTTCTTACAGCTACTACAACAACTTTTGTTCCATTCTCAACTTGTTAGTCCACCTCGCCTTTTGCCAAGGATCTACTCCTTTTTAGACCCTGCATATTTACACAAATATGAGATCCACATCCAGTATCCAATACCCATAAATTAGAAGTAGATAAATTAATTTCTATAACATAAATACCTAAGCGGCAATCTCACTGTCCTTCTTCTTCTTTGTTTCCAAATAGAGCTTGTAATTTCTTAACCAATGTCCTTATTCACCACAATAGTGGCAAGTTCCCTCCTTTGGTGTCTTGGCCTTAGGTTTGGGCTTGAACTTGGATTTCGCCTTGTCCTTGCCCTTACTAGCCATGACTTTGCTCTTTTAGTTGTTCTTTTTCCCTTTCCCATTTAAACCATTAGAACGCTAGGAGTATTCTTCTTAATGTTTAGTTCAGCATGTTTTAGCATCCCATGTAATTCAATAATGGATTTCTCCATATTGTGCATTTTAAAATTCATGACAAACTGGTTATACTTAAAAGGTAATAAACCCAAGATAAAATCTATGGCTATGTTATGATTAACATGAGCACCAAACTTTTCAAGATGATCAAGGTAGCCCATTATTTTAAGGACATGAGCACTTACCGAGATGCTAAAAACCACCTTACATACATTTAACGCCTTATGAGTTTCAAATCTCTCTTGTCATGCTTGCTCTTGGAACATTTCCTTGAGATGCACGATCATGTCATATGCCTCTGCTTCTTCAAATTGTTTTTGAAGTTCAGAGTTCATGGCTGCTAGCATAAGACAAGTAACATCGTTGGAGTCATCTTTGTGTTTCCTATAAGCATCTTTTTCAGCTTTTAGGGCGTTATTTGCTGGAGCAGAGAGAATAGAATTTTCAAGAACATAGAGCTTTTTTTCTTGCTTAAGAACGATTCTAAAGAAAATTAGCCCCACTAAGCTTGTCTTTCTCAAGAATAGAACGCAATGAGTTATTCCAACTGTTTGTTGCCATTATCTACATACAAAATTGAAGGCATGAAAAAAGGGAAAACACAGAGCACGTAGCGAAAGCAAAAGCAAAAAACTGGAAAAACCAAGAACAGAGGAATTCCCGTCCAGGGCTGGCGCGGGCTCTGGTAGCCCTAGCCGGCGCCGGTTATGCTCTGGTGGGACTCCGAGGTTAAAAATTTCTTTCCTCTTTTTCTCGTTCTAAGAATTGGTTAGACTGGAATGTGTGCAACCGGGGTAGGTGCACTGGTAAAAACCTTTGTTGCTATGCCTGCAAGCCTCCTATTATGTCTTTGCATGTAGGTAAACGCTAAACTCTCAATCTTCCACTATACGGCCTGCCTAATTCCGTTTGGTGAACAACCAACAGAACTAAGGAATATTTTCTGGAGAGAGAGAGAGAGAGACGTGTGTTTCTTTTTTCCACAGAGAAGAGTCTGTAAAAAAAACAACGATCTTACCAATCCTCCTATTTAACCTAAATAAAACCCTAGGTTAAATTGGACTGGGCTATTGAACTCTTAGTTTAGCCTTTTGGACTAAATTAATTATTCTAATTAGAACTAACTTAATGGCCCAACAAATAATTAATTTTCCCAACCTAAATAAACTAGTCCAATAAATAAGCTTATATTAGTTTAGTCCTAAGTTAATCTTTAATTATTTAAATTGGGCCAAAGCCCTAAATAATTAATTAACCCACCAAACTAATTTAATTAATTCTCTCTCTCCATGGAACTTTATTTATTCTAGCCCAATAATTAAATCAGACTACTTAAATAAAATAAAATTTATTTAATTTAAGATTAATTCCTTAGCCCGTATTTAATTAGGACTCACGGTCTACATTGGGGACCAAAAGACACACCGTCTTGGCTACTAAAAAGATCAAAATATCCTTACCATATAAATAGCTATATTTTACATTTTAAATATTTCCTAATATCACCATAAGGAAATATTGACCCCAAGGATAATGCTGCGTTAGCAAAGTCTCCGACCTACAAGTGTAATAACTAAAATACCCCTCTATACATCGCCGTACATTTAGAGAAGAAGAAGTAAACTAATACCTCTCTAAATGACATTTACCATCCTTAGGCTTCTAGTCTAATAATCCACGACTTCCTGGATTGTTTCCGCTTTTCAAGAGAACTACCCTAAAGTAAACATCTAAGTCATGTTTCCTATGGCCCTGGATATTTAGATCATTCAGACAACTTTAAGGGGCGACATAGTATAGAAACTATCTTGTACAAGTCTGTCTTAACTTACTAGTCACACATACCCAACATGCAAGTATATTGGCCCTACGATAGAACCTCAACTATAGCATATCAAAGTACATGCTCCCAGCTTCGTCAGACCACGAACTCATACTCAAGTCGTAGAGTACTAGTCCATGCTATAGCGGTAGTAGTCTAGGTTTCTACTGTATAGTACTTTCAGAAACTACTACTATAGGTCCTGTTCTACGTATTCGAAATATACTTATGTCATGAAGTGAGTGGACTACTAACTGGCTAAAGGTAAGCCATTTCCCATTTGAAATTCATAACATAATAATCTAAACATGATGAGATTCCCATTCTCATCAATCGGTTAAGAACAAATGTTTATGTGTTAAGTAATCCGTGATCCATACCTTACTGTGAAAGACCTCCATTCACATGAACCACTTACTTAAGCACAATGGGTCTTTTCCAAATGTAATTGTGCACAAATAAAATATAAATTCACAAATAATTTCTGAAAATAAATTTTTTTTATCAAAACATTCGATTTTTACATTAGAAACCTAGTCTAAGAGGGCATATTTCCCAACAATCTCCCACTTGCACTCTAAGACTATGTAAGTCCGTAGGTGCCCACCCCTATGGCGTCTAAGTATCTCTTGAAGACTCTCTCAGCTAAAGGCTTGGTGAAAGAATCAACTAAATTGTTCTTGGAGGCAATCTGTTCTACCACGATTTCCCATCTCTGGATGAAATCCTGGATCAGGTGGTACTTTCTCTCGATGTACTTCCCCCTTTTGTGGTTCCTGAGATTGTAATACCGCTCCAGTGTTATCATAATACATTACGATCGGCCTGTCCATATGTGGCACAACTCCAAGTTCTGAAAGGAACTTCCGGAGCCAGACTGCTTCCTTAGATGCCTCTGAAGTTGCCACATACTTAGTTTTCATGGTTGAGTCAGCAATGCATGATTGCTTGATACTCCTCCATGAAATAACTCTTCCAAACAAAGTGAAGAATTATCCACTAGTAGATTTTCTCTCATCCTTATTCGCTTGGAAGTCTGAGTCTGTGTATCCTGTAGGAACCAAGTCATCAGTCCTGTAAACCAACATGTAATCTTTTGTTCCCTTGAGGTACTTGAGAATATGCTTTATAGCTTGCCAATGAACCTCCCCAGGGTTCGATTGATATCTGCTAACCAAGCCTACGACAAAGCAGATATCTGGCCTAGTACACAGCATGGTGTACATGAGACTTCCCACAGTCGAAGCGTAGGGAATTCTACGCATTCTGTCCTTTTCTTCTTGGGACTATTCTTCTTGAGACTTAGGACAGTCCCTTGAAGAAAATGACAACCCATGTCTACAAGGAATTAGAGCTCTCTTGTATGAGTCCATGTTATACTTGACCAGCATCTTGTCAATGTATGCCGTTTGGGATAATCCTAATATTCTCTGCTTCCTATTTCTAAGAAGTCTAATCCCGAGAATGTAGTTAGCTTCTCCCAAGTCCTTCATACTGAATTGACTAGACAGCCAAACATTTGTAGATGACAATGACCCTACATCATTTTCAATGAGTAGAATGTCATCCACATACAAGACAAGAAAAACCACATTAGTGCCTTCAAGTTTTCTATACACGCATGGTTCATTCTCGTTTTGAATAAATCCATAAGACTTTACAGTCTCATCAAAAAAAATGTTCCATGCTCTCGATGCCTGCTTAAGTCCATAAATGAATTTCTTAAGCTTGCAAACCATATGTTCTTAGCCTTTCGCAATAAAACCTTTCGGTTGGGACATATAGATGTCTTCACTAAGATAGCCATTTAAAAATACCGTCTTGACATCCATTTGCCATATCTCGTAGTCATAATGACATGTGATGATAAGGAGGATACGGATGGACTTAAGCATGGCTACCGGGGAAAAGGTCTCCTCATAATCGATTTCCTCTTTCTGAGTATACCATTTCGCCACAAGCCTAGCTTTGAAGGTTTCCACCATCCCATCCAATCATCTCTTTCTCTTGTATACCTATTTATACCCAATGGGTTTTATCCCTTCAGGTGAAGCTACAAGATCTCAAACCTGATTGAGGTACATAGACTCAATCTCAGCTTTTATTTCTTCATGCTATAGATTTGCATCGGCATCAGCAATAGCCTCCTCGTATCTAGTGGGGTCTTATTCCTGATGGTCAGAGACTAGCTCGAAAGCTTTTCCAATCCATCTCTCTAGAACCCTAGACACTCTTCCACTACGACGAGGCTCCAATTGTACAGGCTCTTGAGGTTGTGCCTCTTCTCGTTCCACAATTGGGTCAGAAGTAGTTAATTCCGAAGATAACTTCTCCTCAAGTTCCAACCTAGTTGAACCTTTAGTAGAGGTACTCTAATCATCCTCTAAGTATCTAGCATTGGTACTGATAGGGCCTAAATTAGTCATATTTTTCCTAGTTATTTGAGGCTCTTTTGTGATACATTTTGTTCAATAACTAGCTATATTCCTTCATATTTGAGATTTTACCCCTAGAAAGGTATTTTGTGCATTATTTCAGATTTTAGGGGTAAAATAAAGCAAAAACATCGCAAAATAGAATAGAGGCGGCGTCGAACCGGCCAGAGGAACTGGCGCCGGCCACGTGTTGATTGCACGAACTTCGAGGTGACAAAAAGTTGTTGAAATAGGACCGGAACAGAACCAAACTGGCACCGGCTCTAGTAGCCAAGGCGGCGCCGATTGTACTCGGGATAATATTGCGTGAAAATCAAGAAAAATTGGCGAACGATTGAAGAAACAGAATACAACCGGCGCCGGCTCCAATACCTAAGGCAGCGCCAGCTGTGCCCTGAGGATAAGACTGACTTTGATCTTTTTCACATGGTTTTTGGTAATTTACAGAATTTTAGTATCTTTTTACTTCTACTTGGCCAAGAACCTTACAACAACGAGTTTAGGCACTTTCTAAGCCTATAAATAGATGGAAAATACAAGAGAAAAAGAGAGAATTCATAGATCATCATAGAAAATCACTCAAATCAAATAAGGAATTCTTTAAATCAAGAAGGGTTGTACAAGAAGGTCTTCAAAGGAATAATAAGGAGGCTTGTCTATGAGTGCTTTCTTTTACTTTGTTTTCTTTTCTTGAACAATGATGTATTAATTGTTTTATTATAGTTTGACATTATTTTAGATATTCATGATTTTTAGAGTTATTTGACCTTTTGATTAATTTATTCTTCTTCTTAGTATTTAATTACTTGTGCTAATTACGAGATTAATTGGTTATTTCTTTCCATTAACTTGCTTGGAAAATGGGTTGATGGTGGTTTCAATTCATTAATTTCATATTTGTTGTCTCTTAACATGCTTGAAAAAGGGATTAATTGCTAAGAATTAGGTAATTAAATGTTAATTGATGTTTTTCAGGAATGGATTCATTGGTTAATTCCATGTTTTAAGTTTGTCAGGAATAGAGATTTAATCAAGGATTGTGTGTAATGTATCTTTTAGGTGAATTAGTTGAGACAGGAATGTGATGCTAATTTATCTAGAAGGTAGTGATTTCATGGATTGAAAAAAAAAGTGAGTTTATATTAATCCTTCATGATACCAAGAGAATAATGAGTTATGATAATGGTTAAGTGCTTTAAGGTTATGTTTGTCAAAATAATGGTTTAAGTTACATAATTCTCCATCCTTGCCATGTATATATTATATTATATTATATTATATTATATTATTTTTATTTTTATTTATTTTTCACTTTATTGAATCGATTAAACAATGAAAGAAAAGTGATTAATGCATACTTGTTCCTTGAAGATCAATACTCGTTTGAACCCTATACTATATTAATAATAAGTACACTTGCTCATATGTGTAATTTGGGATTAACATTTTAATTTAAACTTGATTGGAAATGTGCTTATTTTTATATGATTTTTATATCCAAATAAATACGCATCAAGTTTTTGGCGCCGTTGCCGGGGAACAATATCATGAAAGTTTGAATTTTGTTGATTTAACCATATAAATATGTAAATAGGTAAATATGTAAATATGTACAATTGTTCTTTTCGCAAAAATGTGCTATCTTTTGTTTCTTATGTATCTTTGTATATTCTTGTAATCTAGCCTACTAACTTTGACTATGTTCTATTGACTAAATTGTATTCTTTTAAATTTGTATTTTGTTGTAATCATAAATTCTGTTATCTAACTCGCTTCATGTTATTTTCTTAGGTGTTATCCTTGGTACATGACCCGAAAATCTGAAGGTGAGATAGTCAATTTTAACCCTGAAATCGAAAGGACATTATCAAAGATCCGCCGGACAATCCAAAGGAACTTGATCGTAGATATGAAGGGTGCTCAAAATAACAATGCTGGGAATAATAGGAGGGTTATGAATGACTTTGTAAAGCCTGCAATCTCAAGCACAGGCTCGAGTATCACTAGGCTTAGGGTGGATACGAATAATTTTGAAATAAAGCTCAATATTATCCAGATAGTTCAAAACATGGTTTAATTTGATGGGCTACCTGAAGAAGATCCCAATGCCCATTTAGCTAGTTTCTTTGAGATTTGTGATACTTTTAAAATGAATGGTGTTTCTGAGGATGCCATAAAGTTAAGACTTTTTCCTTTTTTCCTTGAGAGATAGTGCCAAATCGTGGTTAAAGTCTTTGCCTACAGGTTCCATCACCACTTGGAATGCCCTAGCTGAAAAATTTCTGGCCAAATATTTCCCTCCAACTAGGACAGCCAAACTTAGAAATGAAATCTTTGCCTTCCAACAATTAGATTCTAAGCCCTTATATGAAAGCTGGGAGAGATTCAAGGAATTGTTGAGAAAATGCCCACATCATGGATTTGAGTTAGGAATGCAGATGCTCATTTTTTTGAATGGCCTCACGTTAGCAATACGCCCAGTGGTGGACTCTTCTGCATGGGGGGTTCCATCAATCATAAAACTCTGGAACAGGTATTCGATCTTATTGAGAACTTGGCTTCTAATAACTATTCTTGGGGGAGTACGAGGTCTAAAGCTCGCGTGCAAGGAGTGCACAAAGTGGATGTTGTGGCAGCATTGGAAGCTAAGGTGGATGTCTTGACTCAGAAGATGGAACAAATGGGGATGCCTCAAGGCCAAGTATTAATCGTATGTTGTGATTTCTGTGGAGAAGGGCACCTAAATTATGAATGCTAAAATTTGGGTTCACTCCAAGAAACCATGGAGCAAGCGGCCTTTGCAGGTAATGTCCGTCCGAGTAACAATCCTTATAGCTCTACTTATAATCCTGGTTGGAGAAATCACCCTAATTTCTCTTGGAGTAATGGCAACCAACCTAGGCAGGGTTCTTTCAATTTTGGAGGCAATCAAAGGAACCAACCCCCTATGAACAACAATGCAGCACCTTCAAAGCCACCATTGGAGGAATTGATTGGCCAATTGGTAAGTACAATAGAGATTAAGTTCCAAGAGGTCGATGTTACAACAAGGAACCTAGAGGCCTCCATGCGTAACTTGGAAAACCAAATTGGTCAACTGGCCAAACTACTGGGGGATCGTCAAGTCGGGACATTGCTAGGAAATACTGAGAAAAATCTACGGGATCGAAGCCGTGGAAAACATTGAAGCCATTTCTACTTTCAGTTTTGTGATTGAGACAATTTTTACTTCTGTCGTTTTGGTTGATTATTTTTCATGAATTGAAGTGCATTGTTCATCATTATTGTGTGTTCATCCTTTTTCTTAAAAAAAAAAAAAAAAAAGGTTGAGAAGGCCGGACAAACTTCGGCCGGTGCCAGCTATGGCTAGGACTGGCGCCGGTTCCTATTGGGCAAGGCACAAGAAATAGGCCATTTTGGCCACTTCTTCTTTCAAAATCTCTAACTGCCTCTCAAATCCTCTCTAACCCACGCCGGCTTCACCTTCCCAACTTCCCAAAATTTGATTTTTCACCTCCTAATCACTTCTATAACATCCATCTACCTTTCTTTTATTGATCCTACAGATCAAAAATCTCAAAATCTTTTATTTTGCACAACAAATGCACCTTCAATCCACAAGCAAGGAGCTTGGATTTCTGCAAAAAGCCAACATCTTTTGCTTGCCCATGTATACACGAGCATAAAGGTATGATTATTATTTAATTCCCACGGTTAAAATGGTGTAGATAACTTTTTCTAATTCTAGGGACAATTTTGGCCGAAAATTGGGGGTTGTTTATGTTCCCTTGAATGGTGCATTACTCCTTAAGCTTTATAACTTTGGATAGATTACGAGTTAATGGTTCTTAGATACTTGATTCATGCACATGATCATTAGGAAATTCATGCACATGTCTAGGGTTAGAATTGTGGCTATTTATGATGATTAAGTAATTGCTACATATGGAACTTGAATTATTTTTCACGCAATGCCATGATGCTGCCTTCATTCATATAATCATGTATACTCGAATGCATTAGGGATATTCAACACTTTTATGCTTTCCAGTGAGCTTTATATGTATTCTTACAGGTTGTGTTGAATTGATTGGAGGAGATTGAATGGATTGTTGATTGGAGTATGCTATACATTGAAGGAGTTTGGGTATTGTTGTTGTGAGACTTGGTTAAGGGTTGAGTGAGAATTGAGGATTGTGTTTGAAATGGATAGCTACACCCCTTTTTAATTTTTTGAGCTCATTTGTTATATCCTCCTATTTTCACCACTACTTACTTGACAACATGTCTAGAGCACGGGGACAATCTTCTAAAAGGGCGAGAGATTCCTTTTCCTCAGCCCATTCATTCATTGACCTCTTGTTTCTTAGACCAGCTGAGTCTAATGATCCATCATGTGAGGAATGGTATAATAGGAGAGCATCCAATAAGATCATTGTCAAGCATACATTCTCACCTACCCTAGACTGTGCCCTTAAATTAGGAACGATGTTTAGGCGGCTAGGATGGGGATCGATAGTACAGCTCAAAGGAAAGTATTGTCCAGTGCTAATCAAAGAATTTTATGCCAACATGATTAACAAGGGCAGTAAACACCTTCCCTACATTGAGATGAGAGTGAAAGGAACCTCTATTATCATCACACAAAATCACTTAGCTAACCTTCTCCAGGTGTTTGATAATGATTCCTGGTAATGGATATATGTTAACAATAAAAAAATTCTTTCTGACCCTAATAGGGATGCCAGTGAGACTAGAGCCACTCTAGGGTTGTATAAGCATAATGCCTTTCAAGCCAACAGTTTCTACTCGAACAATGATCTTGTTGCCAACTTTAGAGCTCTAGTCTATATGTTTAGGTTCAATGTTGTACTCGTGCCAATGGATTTAATGAGACTCGCCTTATTGACACCCACATTTTGCATAAAATGATGAACACCTTGCCTATCCCTCTTACACCCTTGATTATACAATCCATTAGGGATGTGGTTCATCACCGTCTCTCTACTAAAGCTTTCATCTTCCCTCTAGTTATCATAAAAATTCTGAAAGACTTTGGTGTTAGTACTGAGGGAGAATTGATGGAGGCTACCATTGAGCACGATATAGTTATAGAACAAATATTGATGAGTTGTGGGTACAAGTACAACCAGGAGTTGAAAAAGTGGCTAACCTCCCATGAGGTCAGGTATCCCAGTCAGGTTAGGCCACCACCTATGGAGGAGGAGCACCCGCCATCACGCGCACGAGCTTGTAGTTCTCAGTCCTAACCCAGGACTAACTTTGAGACTACCGTGCTGGGACAGTTAGCCCAGCAAACGGAGATGCTCCTACGTTTGCAGGGCTCCATCGATGACATTGCAAGACGGCAAGCCACTATAGAATAGCAATGGGTTGAATGGCGACAGCGTTTTCTAGGCCAACATGGTGGTGAGGGCCCTTCCACACCGGCTGATGATGATGAGGTGGAGGAGGAGGAGGAGGAGGATTGAGCTGATTATTCCCCACTTTATTTTATTGTTCACTCTTATTTTTCCTTTATCTTTTCATGTCTTTTCTAGTGGGTTCTTACTTTCCTTTTTCATGTCCTATTTTCTTCCTTTCGTTTCGCTTTAATTTTCTTTTCTAGTTTTTATGCTTTGGTGTTTCTTTTGTATTTTTCTTTTTAAGTACTTTGTCAATGCCCCTTTTTTCAGGAACTCAGCTTTTGTACAGCACATTGCACAATATATGGAAGTATTATCTTTCTTATCTCTTCTCCTTTATATTTTTGGTCCCATGACATTGATGATTCCTTGTTCTATTTATTTAGCTATTGAGGACAATGTCCAATTTAAGTATGGGGGAGTGATTCGATTGAAAATTCTTCTATACATCATTCTTTTATACTTCATCATTCTTGTGAGCAAAGAGCAAAATTTTCAAAAATTTTCAAATTTTTTTTATCTTCTTTGAGATTTCAAGCTGAATTTTTAATGCATGTCTTTATGATAGATCATAGAGCATATGTTCTATATCATTTATGGCGTATGCATGACTTATTACACACAGTTGGACTAAGTAATTCTTGATCAAATGCTTTACATTGTTCTTAAACCTGTTTTTCTACTAAAATTCATAGAGCATTCTAGAACTTACTTGAATACCTCTCGAGGCGAAATAAGAAAGATATTCATGATTTAATTTAGGGATGACGGTAATAGGCTTTCTTTGGATAATTTGAGCTTTTCAAGCCTACCTATTTTTATATTATCCCTAATGCCTATTTTGAGCCTAAATTTGTAATTTTATTTTTAAAACCCGTTATAATATTGTGTCCATTATTTCTTTCTGAGAGTTTGAAAAAATTTTTCTAAATCTCTATGCTTTTGATGGATAAAAGTACATGTAGGAGAATGTTGAGGGAGAATACTTGGAGGAAGATCATGACTCGTTATTTTCAGTTATGCATCAATAGTTATATTGAGCTGGAAAAAGAAAGAAAAAAAAAGAAAGAAAAAGAAAAGATTGAAAACAAGAAAAGAAAACTAAAAAGTTGCGAGAAAAAATGGAAAGAGAGAAACTGAGAAAGAAAAGAACAACAGCAGTGAAAAACAAAAGAAGAGAGAAAAGGAAGAAAAGAAAAAAAATTAAAAGAGAAAGAACAAAAAGATCACAAGAGGAATGGTGATTGAGCTGTAAAAGTTGAGTTCACGTCAAGTTTTTGACACCATAGCTGAAATTTTGAATGATTTTGTGAAGAAAAATTATTGATGAGTTGAGAATGATTGGGGAAAAAAAATGCAAAATTTGCTTGAGTTGAACTGTAATTGCTATACAAGGTTATAGGTTTTGATTGATTTTGGGATAGGAGAGCAAGAGAAGTTTGTAAATTATTGATACATTTTGTTTATCCTTTTCTTGCAAACTCTCAGCTTCTTTGATATTTGATTCTCCTATATCATTTGTTTGACGAGCTACATTACAAGCCCTTTAGCCTTATATTATAAGCTTGAAAATCCTACTTAACCTAAGTAGAATTATGATATGTCTTAGATTAGTGGAGAGAGTGTATGAAAAGTAAGCTTATGGAATGTATATTCTTTTTGAACTAAATTATTTCCAATGATTTGAGAATATTGTTAAGTATTGGGATAGTTCTACTAGTCACTATACACTTACACAAGTCTTGCGTTTGTTATGAAAGATATAGTAACTTATGTTTTAGGTTATGCAATGAAGGAAGCATTAGAAATATTTTGAAATCGATTGAGTGATTGATGAAACCTTGTGTTTTCTTACTTTTCTTTGATACTTTGCTTGAGGACAAGCAAAGAGCTAAGTGTGAGGGAATATGATAAGGCCTAAATTAGTCATATTTTTCCTAATTATTTGAGGCTCTTTTGTGATACATTTTGTTCAATAACTAGCCATATTCCTTCATATTTGAAATTTTACCATTGGAAAGATATTTTGTGCATTATTTAAGATTTTAGGGGTAAAACAAAGCAAAAACATCGCAAAATAGAACAAAGGTGGCGCCAGTCGTGTGCTGATTGCATGAATTTCAAGGTGACAAAAAGTTGTTGAAACAGGACTGGAACAGAACCAAACCGACACCAGCTCTAGTAGCCAAGGCGGCGCTGGCTGTACCCTGGACAACATTGCGTGAAAATTAAGAAAAAATCGAATAATGATTGAAGAAACAGAACACAACCGGTATTGGCTTCAGCAGCCAAGGCGGCGCCGGCTGTGCCCTGAGGATAAGACGGACTTTGATCTTTTTCACGCAATTTTTGGTAATTTGTAAAATTTTAGTATCTTCCTACTTCTACTCAGTCAAGAACCTTACACCAACGAGTTTAGGCATTTCCTGAGCCTATAAATAAATGGAAAATACAAGAGAAAAAGAAAGTATTCATAGATCATCATAGAAAATCACTCAAATCAAATGAGGAATTCTTCAAATCAAGGAGGGTTGTGCAAGAAGGTCTTCAAAGGAAGAAGAAGGAGGCTTGTCTATGAGTGCTTTCTTTTACTTTGTTTTCTTTTCTTGAACAATGATGTATTAATTGTTTTATTTTAGTATGACATTGTTTTAGATATTCATGATTTTTAGAGTTATTTGACCTTTTGATTAATTGATTATTCTTCTTGGTATTTAATTACTTGTGCTAATTACGATATTAATTGGTTGTTTCTTTCCATTAACTTGCTTGAAAAATAGGTTAATTGCTAATAATTAGGTAATTAAAGGTTAATTGATATCTGTCAGGAATGGATTTATTGGTTAATTTCATGTTTTAAGTTTGTCAGGAATAGAGATTTAATCAAGGATTGTGTGCAATGCATCATTTAGGTGAATTAGTTGAGACAGGAATGTGATGCTAATTTATCTAGAATGTAGTGATTTCATGGATTGGAAAAGAAGTGAGTCTATATTAATCATTCATGATGCCAAGAGAATAATGAGTTATAATAATGGTTAAGTGCTTTAAGGTCATGTTTGTCAAAATAATGGTTTAAGTTACATAATTCTCCATCATTGCCATGTATATATTCTTTTATTTTATTTTATTTTATTTTCCTTTTTATTTATTTTTCACTTTATTGAGTTGGTTAAACAATGAAAGAAAAGTGATTAATGCATACTTGTTCCTTGAAGATCGACACTCTTTTGAACCATATGCTATGTTAATGATGAGTATACTTGCTCATATGTGTAATTTGGGGTTAACGTTTTAATTTAAACTTGATTGGGAATGTGCTTATTTTTATATGATGTTTATACCCAAATAAATACACATCAGGTAAATGTAACCAAACCTTGTACAATCATCCATGAAAGTGATAAAGTACTCAAAACCTCTTCTAGCTGGTGTAGACAAGGGACCACACACATCAGTGTGAACAAGACTCAATACTTTCTTGGCTCTATCCGCCTTTGGGAAAAATGACCTTTTGGTCATCTTTCCTATTAGGCAGGACTCACACTAAGGCCAATTTTCCAATCTCAATGAGCCCAAAGGCCCATCATAGATTAACCTCTGAATCCTGGTTAAGTTTATATGACCCAACCTTAGATGCCAAAGATAAGAGTCATTAACATTGGTCTTTCTCTTCCTTGTTAAAGGTTTAGATTAAGTGTTCTTTAATTGATTGTTAATAGGGTTTAAGAAAAATAGGTTTCCATATATGTGTCTAGTACATAAAATTTCTCCTTCTCTACTAATAGAAATACCAGAATGGAAAAATACAGAATATCCTTGATTTATTAGTTTCACAACTGAAATCAAATTCTGTCGAAATCGAGGTACTTATAAAATATCTTTCAAAACCACTATTCTATTACAATAAAAAACAAGATCCAGCTTTCCCACTGCAAGGGCCCAAACTTGTGCTCCATTTCCTACACGTAGTCCATATTCACCCTTCTGGAGTCTTCTAATCTTTCTAAACCTCTACAAGGAGTTACAGATGTGATCAGTGGCTCCTGAATCAACAATCCAAGTGGAAGTTGATCCAACCATTGATATAAACTCTAGATAGAAAACATTACCTGTGGGGTTCTTCTTGGCTTGAAGATCTGGACACTCATTTTTTCAGTGTCCCTTCAGTTCACATTTGAAGCACTTGCCCTTGGGTTTGTCTTTGGGCTAGGTTTTAGGTTGGGCCGCTGCGTTCCCTTTCTTCTTCTTGAACTTCCTGGGCTTGAGCCCAGTTCTAGAAGATAAAGCCTTAACAATCATAGCCATAGATTGTGGCTTCTGTTAGGATTCGTGGACTCCTAATCACGGAAAACATCCACGAATTCATTCCGAGGATCCAAGTAAATGATTAAGAAGATCGTAGATTTGCAGAATTACCTCTGGTTGGTGAAATCAATATCCTTCGATTTCGATGGTGCTGCTACACACGCAACCCGAATGATCACTAGACGCTGCAGTGTGCGAACGTCCTCTATCGAATACACACCGTGAACTCACTCGTCACTCGGGGAGTGCTAGCGCCTAGGGTTTGAAAGGTTTTTTTTTTCTAGTAGAGAATGGCACGAATGTTCTCAACAGAATTAAACCCTTGAAAAGACGGCTAGGGTTTTCTTAAAAACCCACTCCGAGCTTCTTAGAGTCCAATCCCAATAATATCTTATCGTATTTTAATTTAAATTTCAAATTAAATTAAAACTGATATGATAAGATTCTTCCATTATCTCGGTTATTTAAACAATTAATTTACCGAATCAGATTCTTATAATCTGGACATTATCCAGATACATCGAATGTGGACATATTTCCAAATTCATTGTATCTGGTAAATTTTCTAAGTTCGATTAACTTAGACATATTTCCAAATTCATCAAATCTGGTTACCAGAAAAATAACCTAACAAGTTCGCTTATTGTGTGACCCTATAGATTCATTTAACACTGGCAGTGTACCCAAATCATATTTAAATGGCGCACAAGTTATAAGCGGTTTCTAACAAAATATTATAACTATCCAGGTTAAATGAAAATCGATGATCTCTTTGAACCAAACCATAATTTTATATTTAGTCCTTTTGTCACACGATATCCAGATTAAGCATAAGGCACGGAGCAGGTCATCCTTATTAAGCTTAATCAATTATTTCTTGATTTCATAGTAGACTGTTCAAACAAATGATATCAATATCTTAGATTGATATATTTGAGCACGGCCATGCATTTTAACAGTCTAACTTATCAAGGGGCCCGTGGATATCTCTCCCATAATTGAGAGGGACAAATTCCTTCACTATCATTCATATTCCTCTCATTAATTTACTCTATATCCAACAGTAGTCTAATTTATTATCTGATTAAAAACAACTTTAGACAACGTCAAAATATAGAATTTATCAAGTAGGAAACTATGATGAATTTAGGTCGAAGGACTTTTAATATCATTATGGCTAGAAAGTACTTATGACATGTTTCATGAAGTACTCTCACAGTAGGTCATGTCTAATACAATGTTCTCTAACATTTATTTATGTTTTGACTCGATATCATAAATATCCATGACCAGTAAAATATAGCCATCAAGTCACAAACATACTAATCTTAATTTATTATTGTTCCAATAATAATAATAATCGATCAGGGACAGTTTTAGAATAGTCATTGTATTCATTGTAGGGTTTTACTATCAAGTCACGTACTTGATGACCACAAAATAAAATGTACTATTCATGGAAAGAAAAATATCATATTATTATATAAAACATAATGACAATAGTATAAGTACAAATTGACTCTAGGGCATATCCCTAAGAGCTTCATGACCTTCTCTACTATCTAGAGCTCCTTCATCAACTCAATTAAATTCATGTTTAACTTGTTCATGTTGTAATTCAACTTGAACTGAGTAAAAGAACCTGGTAAAGATTTGAGAACCATGTCCACTTGGCTCTCGGGGTCAATGACAGCCCCTAAGATTTCTGCTTCCTCGAAAGCAGTAATCATCTTAAGCATATGCTCTCTGACTAATGCTCCCTCAGCCATCTTAGTGTTAATGATAGTTTGAAGAGCCTCCTGCCTTGTGGGCCGGCTCTTATCCGCTAACATCGTGGCTAATGATTGAGTTATGTCATACGCAGTGGTCATGTGTTTATGTTTGGACTAGAGCACATTAGACAAGGAGGCCAACATGTAACAATGAGCCATCTCGTCGGCATTCTTCCATGCCTTTTCAGCCTCACGCTCCTCCGCGATGGAACCTTCTCCGATAACAGGGCAGGTTTCATAAAGGACATACTTATACTCTTCCGCTGTGAGTATTATGTCCAGGTTCCTCTTCCAGTCCACATAGCTTAGTCCAATATTGACCCAAGGCCAATGCTACATTAGCAAAGTCTCTGACCTATAGGTGTAATGACTAAAATACCCCTCTATACATCGCCGTACATTTAGAGAGGAAGAAGTGTACTAACACCTATGTAAATGACATCTACTATCCTTAAGCTTCTAGTCCAATGATCTACGACCTCCTGGATTGTTTCCGCTTTTCAAGGGAGCTACCCTAAAGCAAACATCCAAGTTATGTTTCCCAAGGCCCTGGATATTTAGATCATTCAGACAACCATAAGGGGCAACATAGTATAGAAACTATCTTGTACAAGTCTGTCTTAACTAACTAGTCACACATACCCAACATGCAAATATATTAGCCCTACGATAGAACCTCAACTATAGCATATCAAAGTACATGCTTCTAGTTTCGTCAGACCACGAACTTATACTCAAGTCGTAGAGTACTAATCCGCGCTGTAGTGGTAGTAGTCTAGGTTTCTACCATATAGTACTTTCAGAAACCACTATTACAGGTCCTGTTCTACGTATTCGAAATACACTTATGTCATGAAGTGAGTGGACTACTCACTGGCTAAAGGTAAACCATTCCCCATTTGGAATTCACAACATAAGAACCTAAACATGATGAAATTCCCATTCTCATCAATCAGTTAAGAATGAATGTTTATGTGTTAAGTAATCCATGATCCATACCTTACTGTGAAAGACCTCCATTCACATGGACCACTTACTTAAGCACAATGGGTCTTTTCTAAATGTAATTGTGCACAAATAAAATATAAATTCACAAAGAATTTCTGAAAATAAATTCTTTTATTAAAACATTCAATTTTTACATCAGAAACCTAGTCTAAGAGGGCATATTTCCTAACAAAAATATACAAAGTAATTAATTTTAAGGCCTTAATGAAAAACTCCCACTAAAAGCATTTAAACTTTTGAAACTTCAACATTTTGATGTTTTTTAGTAGGTCAATTTTTTTAAAAATTTTTAAAATATTTTATTTTAATCATAAGTAAGCTTTAGCTTTAATCTTATAATTAAATAAAACTCAAATTTAAATGAGATAGGCATCAAATATCCCGACTAAAAATCTCATAAAATGCCCTAGGCCCAAAACCATTTTAATAGCCCAGTTAAGTCAAACCATATCAAACATATCGAAAACCATTTTCCATCTTGTCTTACTTGGATAATCAAAAGGATTCTACTTTGGCAGGAATGACTATATGATAATCCAAGTAATAACAAGTGTTTGATTTTGGAAGTCATTTAAAACTTATTTTTTTTAATTTTAATTAAATAAAAATTTGACTGTAATAAGTATGAAATAAACATATCAAATATGCATACAAGACATAAATAAACGTGACATAGCATGGCTCGTAACCTATATTGATTATCATGAGCAAAGCGAAGATCAAGGTGGTCAATCTAGGTATATGAACTCCTTAAGCATTCTTTAATTCCTTGAGCATACTCCTTCTTGGTCGTAATTGTAGGCTTCCGTCTTCTTTTACATTGGATAGTAAAATAAAATAATTCCTATTTTAGGAAGCAACTACAATTTTACTACAAATAAAAATGACACGCATGCCGTATTTAAAAAAATTACAACTCAAAATAACCAGAATGAAACCTGCTAATCACGTTGGGGTAAAATGGGCCATGCTATGCACTATTTAGAATAATCCACAACTACAATCAAAATACGCTAACGAATAACACACAACGAATAGATAGTCGGAGATCCAAGGGGTAGTGCCCCCGGTGGGGTCCAAAGGGCAGCGCCCCTGGCGAAGGTCTTGCTGGCCAATTAGCGGGCAGGGGTCTCCTGGGGCAGCGCCCCCAAAAGAAAAAAAAGATTTTTCCTTCTCTCATTAAATGAGATTTTTGTCTTCCGATTTCTGAATATTAATCAGATTAACATTCAGACCTCTTACTAACAGTCGCCGTGAATTACCTTATTATAGACAATCTGCGTTCCCTTTTAACCATATTAATATAGATAATAAATTTTCATGGTAGATTAATACAGACAATTTGCAACTTAGAATAACGGATAACATGCTTATGACACCATATCATATTGAAATAGACCAGTTTATAAAAAATGTATAAATAATCTGGTCTAATCAAACAATTAAGACACATAGAATAAACGTAATTTCAGGCAGTCCGCATGCTAAGTATTCTAAAATTATAATCATGTGAATATGCTGATATAGACCGTTCAAATTAAATGAAATTCATACGTTCACATATATATCATACATATATTCAACAATACGATTAATATAAATGAATCAACCTAATCATTTAGCAAGTTTCTCTAATACCATTGTTAGGATTCATGGACTCCTAAACGTAGAAAATATCCACGAATCCCTTCCAAAGACCTAAGCCAAACGATTAAGATCAATTTAGGAGTTACAGAATTACCTTTACTCGCCGTAATCAAGACCACTGTCTTCTAGTTTTCTGGCATACGTGCAACTCGAACGATCACTAGATGCTGCAATGTGCAAACGCCCTCTATCGGATACACACAGCGAACCAAATCGTTACCCGACAGTGCTAGCTCCTAGGTTTTTGAGAGGCTTAATTTTTTTGGTAATAGAGGTACAAATGTTTTGATCGAGAACTAATATAAGACGACAACTAGGGTTTTCTTTTTAAAACTACCCGAACCTTTTGGAGTCCAACTCTCATAATATCTGATCATAGTCTATTTTAAATTCAAATTAAATTAAAACTGATATGATAACATTTTGCCATTATCTCATTAATTTAACTAATTAATTTATCGAGTCAAATTCTTATAATATGGACATCCTCTAAATACATCGAATGTCGAAATATTTCCAGATTCATTGTACCTAATCATTTTTCTAGGTTCTATTAACCTAGATATATTTTCATATACATCAAACCTGATTACCAGAAAAATAACCTAACGTGTTCGCTTAATGTGTGACCCTATAAGTTCATTTAACACTGGTAGTGTGCCCAAATCACATTTAAATGGTCAACAAATTATAAGCGATTTCTAGCAAAACATTATAACTATCTAAGTCAAATGAAGGTCAATGATCTTTTTAAACCAAACTATAACTTTATATTTAGTCATTTTGTCACACGATATCCAGATTAAGCATAAGGCACAGAGCATGTCATCCTTATTAAGCTTAATCAATTATTTTTTAATCTCATAGTAGACTGTTCAAACAAATTATATCAATATCTCAAATTGATATATTTGAGCACGACCATACATTTTAACAGTCTAACTTATCAAGGGGCCCATTGACATCTCTCCTAAAATTGAGAGGGACAAATTCCTTCACTATTAATCATATTCCTCTCCCTGGTTTATTCTATATCTAACAGTGGTCTAATTTATTATTTGGTTAAAAAAAATTTTAGATAACATCAAAATATAGAATTTATCAAGTAGGAAACTATGATGAATTTAAGTCGAACAACTTTTAATATCATTATGGTTAGAAAGTACTTATGACATGTTCCATGAAGTATTCTCACAGTGGGTCATGTTGTTGGAATATATGCCCTCTAAACTAATTTTATCTGATGCAATTATCGAATTTATTAATAAAAAAAATTATTCTCAAAATCTGTTTGTGAATTTACATTTTATTTGTGCACGATTTTTTTTTGGAAATGACCTATTATGTTTAAGTAAGTAATCCATGTGAATGGTGATCTTTCGTAATAAGGTATGAATAACGGGTTACTTAATAGATAAATATTTGTTCTTAACCGATTGATGAGAATGAGAATCTCATCATGTTTAGGTTATTGTATTATGAATTCCAAATTGAGAATGGCTTACCTTTAGCCAGTGAGTAGTCCACTCACTTCATAGCATGAGCGTATTTTGAATACGTAAAATAGGACTTGTCATAGTGGTTTCTAAAAGTACTATTTAGAAGAAACCCAAACTATTACTGCTACAACGTGGATTAATACTCTACCACTTGAGTATGAGTTACTGGTTTACTGAAGCTGGAAGCATGTACTTTGATATGCTGTAGTTGAAGTTCTTTCGTAGAGCCGATATACTTGTATATTGGGTATATGTGACTAGTTAGTTAAGACAGACTTGTACAAGATAGCTTCTGTGTTATATCATGTTGGGTATCTCAGGCTCGTATCCTATACGGCGCAGCGAAAAATAAAACGAGATACCATCCCAGGACCCGCCTATGTGTGGAAAACAAGACAAGATAATAAAGGTAGCAGCTTTTACCTTTGTTTGATCGTCCGAAGAACAAAAATTTCTTCTTCAAGTTGAGGCGCGATCCAACAATCCTCTTGATCAACCTCCACGTGAGTTGAACGTCTAACCACTATAATCACAGTGTGTGATTATCTCTAACAGTAATCCACACAGAGGAATACTCAAGCATCAAAATTTCTTGTGCTAGTAGAAAAAGATGGCGGCTAGGGTTCTTCACAAGAACAATCGAAAGAGAGAGAAGAATGTTGGTTGTGTGTCTAAGGTTGGAGATTTCGTATGTTCTGTACCAGCTAGGGTTTCGTGTTTCATATATATGTCACACGAAAATCTCACTGAAAAATCCTCCATCCCAGAATTCTAAAACAGTTAGAATTCCCTAATTGTAATTGGAAACATCAAGTTCTCACAATTACAATTTAAACCATAAATTATAACTAATTATAATTTATCCATAACAACTTCTCTTTCTCTCAATTAACCCCACTATGTTATCAAATAACATCTTGAGTATATAATTCTCTATTGTGTGTGACCTATTAGGTTTCTCGATCAATTGGTAGCGAACATGAATTAATCCAAATATCTTTAAGATTAATAATCCATAATTAATTAGAATTAATCCTATTAATTCTAATCAGGATTGGTTTATTAATTCATCAATTAATAAACCCATATTCCCATATCATGAGCAGTATCTAGCAACACATCATGACCACCCAAGAGTCCAGGAAGTTAAGTGGCTTGACATGAACCCTTCAATAACAAACTTCAGTGCAATTAACTCCTTTCACCATACAATATCTCATTCGGTTTGGAGTATGGAATTAGTGCCAACTCCTTCCAGAATTAATTCTGGCCTAAATATAATAGTACGTGTACAAGGAACCCACTACTCTAGATGTGTATCAATTGGAACTGTTTCCAATATATAATCGCCTTGGCCAAGGGCTTCTCGAGTAGTAATTCCTACAAGTGGCCGTGAGATATTCGTCTATACTATTAGGAGTAGTGAATCCTTTATTGACCCTCTCAACTACTTTCGTTTACCTCACAATGTACCTAATATCCATCCCATAGGCAGCCCTCGATCGAGATTGAATCAAAGTACAATGCTCAGCAAACAAAGTACCTTGGAGATCTCAAGTCTAAGGATACTTACACGTTTGCTAGAATGAGATTATATCACTGGCACTAAATAGTTATCCATGTGATTATCTCAAAGCTAGGTCATCCAATGAACTTATTCCATTAGCAAGCATCAATATGTTAACTTTGAGTATCTCAATACTCACGAATATGAGAACCACCGCTTGATCAAATCAAGAAATCTAACACATGCTAATCTCAACGCATTAATGATGTCCTATCTTATTAATACTACGACTAGGGACTATTTAAGTACTAATACTATACAGTGTAGTCGGAATCTCATATCAAGATCTCTATCATGATTTTCTTAACACAGTATTGTATTAGGGACTTTATCGAACAGTTAAATTACTTAAAAGTAAACAAAAGAAACTGTAAGATAAATAATGCATTTTATTAAAATAAAATATGTCATATAAAATGTACAAGTGATTGCCTCTAGGGCACAACACTAACAAACTCCCACTTGCACTAGAGCCAATCATTCATATATCTAATACCAAATGACTTAACATGACAATCATGTTTCTTTTGGGATAGTGCTATTGTAAGCGGGTCAGCTATGTTCTCATCCGTAGGAACTCTCTCTATCTTTACATAATTCCTATCTATGATCTCCCGGATCAGATGATAGCGTCGTAGTACATGTTTGGATCGTTGGTGAGACCGTGGCTCCTTTACTTGTGCAATGGCTCCATTGTTATCATAATACAAAGTTATTGGACCAACAACACTAGGAACCACACCCAATTCCGTCACGAACTTCTTGATCCAAACAGCCTCCTTAGCTGCTTCAGAAGCAGCTATGTACGCAGCTTCTATCGTAAAGTCGGCAATGGTCTCTTGTTTGGAACTTTTCCAACTTATTGTCTCTCTGCACAACGTAAACACATAGCCAGATTATGATTTGAAATCATTTTTTTTAGATTGAAAACTAGCATCAGTATACCCATTTATTTTCAAATCACCTTCTCCATATACCAAGAGCATATCTTTAGTCCTTCGTAGGTATTTCAGAATGTTCTTTACAGCCGTCCAATGACCCTCACCAAGGTCAGATTGGTATCTACTCGTCAAATTAAGAGCACAAGATATATTAGGCCTAATACATATCATAGCGTACATAATAGATCTAACTGTCGAGGCATATAGAATCTTACTCATGTGATCCTTTTTAACTTGTGTCTTGAAAGACATCGACTTTGAAAGGCTTACACCATGTGACATAGGTAAGAATCCCTTTTTGGATTGATCTATGCTAAACCTCTTTAGCACTTTATCTATGTATGTAGACTACGAAAGACCTAGCAACCTTTTGGATCTATCTTTATAGATCTTTATTCCAAGAATATAGGTTGCTTCTCCAAGGTCTTTCATGGAGAATTATTTGGACAGCCAAACTTTAATCGTTTGAAGGACAGGTATATCATTTCCTATTAACAATATGTCGTCTACATAAAGTAATGAGAAAACGATTGCACTCCCACTAACCTTCTTGTATACACAAGGCTCATCCATGTTTTGAATGAAACAAAACTCTTTGATTGTTTCATCAAAACGGATATTCTAACTCCTAGAAGTTGCTTAAGTCCATAAATGGACCTTTGTAGCTTGCACACCTTTGTGCTATCACTGGATGTGAAACCCTCACGTTGTATCATATACACTTCCTCAGTCAGATTTCCATTTAGGAAAGCTGTTTTCACATCCATTTGTCAAATCTCATAATCATGATGAGTAGCAATGGCTAGGAGTATTCGAATGGATTTCAACAAGGCTATCGGCGAGAAGGTTTCATCATAGTCAATATGTAATACCCCGCCCAAAACCACCTTTGACCTATTGGGGAAAAAGTCGTGCATTGCATAACATTTTGCATTTCATGTGATATTCTAAAATTATTTTTGCAAGGGTGCATGTGATTTTCAAGGTTGTGCTTGCATTAATTTATTTGATGAGGAATAGTTGTGTTGGTTGCATTAAGTGAGAGTCGTTTTAGGTGAAATTTAGTAGAGGAGATAGAGGGATGAGAATTAGGGTGAAAAGAATTTTTTAGAGATATATTAACACCAGAGTTGATTTGGAGTAATGGTTAGGTCTAGTAATTATCCCTTATGTTCAATAAAATCAACCACTCAAAAAGGTGATCATAGGTTACCACACGTTGGGCCCTATAACCAGTCAAATGCCACACTTTGTGCAGACTAACAAAAAGTAGGTGATCGGTCTACCAGGTAAGATACTCCTCCTTCTCTATACCCAAACAAAACCGATTGCCCATTTCGGCAACACACAGTCACTTGACTAAAAATTGCTAACTCAGACCGGCACGACCTACTGGATTGGCATCTCATCCGAGAAGGAATCACCCCTCAGAGGTGGCCACCTACTGAGAGACTTACCCTAACCCTTCAAAGACTAGTCCTAATAGTCCATTCTTATTGAGTACTCAATATAACTTATCCCACTTGGGGGAAAATGAAATAAACATAGCTCCACTTTAGAATGGCAATTAAGGATTTTCGAAGTTTGAGACAAAGTTGATTTTAGAAAGAGTTTTGAATTTGGGTAAAACTGTTTATTGATTTTCAAATAATTTGTTTGCTTAAAATAAGAAAGGAAATAATCCTTAATTGCCTTTATAAAAATGAGTGACCATGCACTCTACAATTTGCTTGCCATAGAACCATTTTACATCAATCAGGTTTTATGTAGGAGCTTACTTGATCCTTAGCTTGAGATAAAATAAAGGTCTTCAACAGCTTACCTTACCCCGCCTGGGGTAAATATAAACCATAATCAAACTCAAGCCAAAATCCACTTTCACAAATAAAACTAGCTCAACTTACTACAACCATGATCCTAGTGTCCCAGGCTTTAAGGCTAGATAATAAATAAAGGGTTTATAAGCCAAGTCTAATTTGATAGTTAAAATACTTAGTGTTTTGGGAAATAGGTACTAATAAGTTGAAGGTTTAAATCTTGCTAAAAATAAATTAGAGTTTATTTGATGAAGGGTCCTAGGACCTAGATGTAATTATTTAAAATAATAATCTATTGATAATTAATTGTTAGAAAATAATTAGTAACTAAAGTTAGTTGTAAGTAAATTTTAATAGGTCTTGATTAAAAGATAATAAATTTTAATAGTATTTATGAATATAAGACTCACAAAATTAATATTTTACTTATTATGATTATTTATATGAAAGGCTTTATTTGATATTATTATTATTATTATATATAATATCTATATATTTTATTTCTGTAATAAAAACTATCATTTATTTGACTAAAATATCACTATTTTATGTAAAAGACCAAATCCACATTTTCTAGGGTTTTCGAGATCTACTAGCAAAAATTATAATATTAATCATTTTATTGATGAAATAAAATTAGCTTAGGGACAACTAGATCATGATCATATTTCCACTTGCTAATCACAATCATGAACATACACTCCACTTTAATTCATCAAATCATCCAAATCATGAATAAAAGTATAGATATAAATTTACCAAGACATGATCCAACCTCTACTAGCATAAACATACTCATGGCTTTAACAATCATACTTGAATATAAATCCTATTCACCAAAGGTGACATAATCTCTAACATGCTTGAACACAAATACCACTCATGACATGGAGACATGCACTAAACCCTAAAAACATCATACAATCAACCAAGACAATCAACTCATGCATCAATCCCATCTCCATCATATATACACATTTATTCATGTTTCAATCTCAACTCATCACAACAATACATGTTCAAACCTCAAACATAATCCATCTCCTTTCAATATCACCCTAGAGATATGAATCTAGAATTTAAAAAGAGAGTTGAAGGGGCTTACTTGATTGATGAGTACCTTGGAGGAGTTTCAAATGGATCTCAACTCCTAGGAGACTAGATCCGTCCAAGAGAGATGAAGAAAACATGGCCATGGTTGAAGTCACCATTCAGCCAAGAGAGAGAGAGCATTCGGCCAAGAGAGAGAGAGAAAAGAGAAGAAGAGAGTCCATTAGTATGATTATACACATATATGTTCATTAGAGGTTGAAGTGTAGTAAAGATGATGTTGATTGAACAAGCTTACCTTAAAGGTGTTCTTGAGCCTTCACCAAAAATACTGGTTTCGATCCAAAGGAGAGAGTTGGATTTTGGAGTTTGATGTTAAAAGTGGTATGAATGGATTTATGGTAGTGAGTAGGTGAAATCTAGAATTTTTTTGAAGAAGATTGAAGTGGTTTTGGTGGCCTTAGGCAAGAGAAGGTGAGTAGGTGTTCTTGGTGTTTTTGAAGGTTGAAAAGAATAGAGAGAATTTGATTGAAACTGCCGAAATTCTATGGGAAGGAAGTGGCCGAATTATTTGAGGGGTTTTGGCAACTGAATTTCTGGTTTGATAGGAAAAGGAAAGGCTGGTTGTTTGAAATCCTAAAAGAATATTTTAGGAGATCAAATTTGAAAATAAAATATGGCAAGAAGATCTTTGATCAATGAAGAGGTTTTTTGGAAGCTGTAATGGCCGACTGTTGGCTAGGGATTCTGATGGAATGAAAGCTGTTTGAAGAAGCTTAATGGTGGCCGAAAAGAGGGAGTACAATGCTGAAGGAAGGTCTGGTTGTTTAAGGGATGTTTTATGGAAGTTTACTAAATTAGGATTGCTGGAATTTTGGTCTTCAATCAAGGTTGATTGGAGTAATTGTTGCAGATATTTTAGGGACAGCCATGACTGGTTTTTCAAGCAGAAGGTTGGGGAAGATAATGGAGTTCAGTTCATGGCTATTCAAGAGAAGTTTGAATAGAAATATGAGGGAGTTTCGGTCAGGGATGAAGAGGGAAACAAAGTTGGAAAAATTTCTGTACAGGATTTCGCAAGTTGCTAGAATTTTCTGGGTAGCTTTTGCTGCCATTTTCCAGTCAGTTTGCAGAGGGTTTGAAGGGGATTTTAGAGGCCTTTCAAGGATAGTTTTCAGCCTTCTTTATGAAGAAAAAACGTGGTTAAGGTGCTAGGAGAAAACTGGAAGAAAACAGCTTGGTTTAAGCTCACCTAAGCTGCGAATTTGCTTAGAAAATTTTTTGGTTTTGGACAGCATTTGTGCAGTCCGAATTTGGCCATAAAATTTTAGATTCCAAGCTGGTCAAGAGGGCTATTTTCTGGCAGCATTTAGGAGGGAATGATGGCTGAAATTTTTGACACCTTAAATGCATAAGAAGTTGGAAAAAAAATTCTAGGTTACTTCATGAAGAAAATGAACATGGCTAGAGTAGGGTTTTGAAGTTTCAATCATGGAGTTTAATCTCTTGGGAACCTTCCCTAACTCCTAACCATTTTCGGTCCATAAGATCTTACACTTGGACATTTTTGAACCTTCAAAGCCACAGCACTTTACTGAAATTTTCTGGAATGAAATTGGCTAGAACAAATTGACCAACCTAATAAATTGAGAAGTAGGAAAAACTAAGAATCAAGAAGGGTATGAATTCCCTTGGGAATTTTTGTAGGGCACAAGAGTAGGATTAGGATACTCCTATCATGTCTCCCCTAGGACAACACCTCTACTCTTCTCTAAAGCACACAAGGCCAAAAATACAATATTTCCAAACAAAAATAAAATTTTATCATACTAAAGATCCAATGATGGAATTTGAACCCAAGACCTTAAAAATTAATTCCAAAGCTCTAACCACTAAACCACAACAATTCTTGTTCTTATTTTCTCTCTAATATTTAATCCTCAAGCTATCTCCATATTTTCACCTCAAGTAAAAATTACCATTTTGCCCTTCTTACTCAATAAACATAATTAAGCCCTCGAGACTATAATACAGAAATCCAAAGCACATAAAATTATATAAAAATATATTTAAACATGCAAATAAATATGATATGCATCCTAACTCCCTTACTCTAAGGTTGGTTTCGACTGGGGTTTCACAGATATAGTATAGAAACTATCTTATACAAGCCTGTCTTAACTAACTAGTCACACATACCCAACATGCAAGTATATTGGCCCTACGATAGAACCTCAACTATAGCATATCAAAGTATATGCTTCCAGCTTCGTCAGACCACCAACTCATACTCAAGTCGTAGAGTACTAGTCCACACTATAGCAGTAGTAGTCTAGGTTTCTACCATATAGTACTTTTAAAAAACCGCTACTACAGATCCTGTTCTATGTATTCGAAATACGCTTATGTCATGAAGTGAGTGGACTACTCACTGGCTAAAGGTAAGCCATTCCCCATTTAGAATTCACAATATAATAACCTAAACATGATGAGATTCTCATTCTCATCAATCGGTTAAGAACAAAAGTTTATGTACTAAGTAACCCGTGATCCATACCTTACTGTGAAAGACCTCCATTCACATGGACCACTTACTTAAACACAATGGGTCTTTTCCAAACGTAATTGTGCACACATAAAATTGTAAATTCACAAACAATTTTTGAAAATAAATTCTTTTATTAAAACATTCAATTTTTACATCAGAAACCTAGTCTAAGAGGGCATACATCCCAACACCAGCCCAACAAGCCTAAAGGCAAATGCTTCAAGTGCGGGTAGAAGGGCCACTGGAAAAAGGAGTTCCAGAACTTTAGGCCAAGAAAACCTTACAAGTATTGTTCTCCATCTAGAGTTAATTTCAATGATTGGATCAACTTCTACTTGGATTATTGATTCTGGTGCCACTGATCATATCTGTAAATTCTTACAGGGGTTTAGAAAGATAAGAAGACTCCAGAAGGACGAGCATGAACTACGAATAGGAAATGAAGCACAAGTATGGGCTCTTGCAGTGGGAGAGCTGAATCTTATTTTTTATTATAATAAAGTAGTTATTTTGAAAGATATTTTATATATACTCGATTTTAGATAAAATTTAATTTCAGTTGCAAAACTAATAAATTATAGATATTCTATTTCTTTTCATTCTGGTATTGCTATCAGTGGAAATTGAGAAGTTTTATATACAGGGCACATGTATGAAAACTTATTCTTTGTAAATCCTACAAACAATCAAATAAATAACGCTCAATCTGAACCTTTAAATAAGAAGAGAAAAACCAATGTCAATGACTCATATTTTTGGCATCTAAGGTTAGGTCATATTAACTCAACCAGAATTCAGAGATTAATCCATGATGGGCCATTGGGCTCATTAAGATTAAAAAGTTAACCTCAGTGTGAATCTTGCCTTATGGGAAAAATGACCAAAATGTCGTTCACCCAAAAAGCTAATAGGGCCAAAGAGATATTGAGCCTTGCTCATACTGATGTGTGTGGTCCTTTGTCTACACAAGCTAGAGGGGATTTTGAGTACTTCATCAAATTCACGGATGATTGTACAAGATTTGGTTATGTATACCTGATGAGGCATAAGTCTGACCCTTTTGAAAAATTCAAAGAGTTTAAGGCTGAAATGGAGTACCGGATAGGTAAATTGATCAAAACCTTACGATCGGATCGTAGTAGAGAATACCTCCTCAGTGAGTTCAAAGATTATATGGTACATCATGGGATAGTATCCCAACTCTCTGCACTGGGTACATCCCAGCAGAATGGAGTAGCTGAGAAAAGGAATAAGACATTAATGGAAATAGTTCGTAATATGATATCTCATGCTACTCTTTCGGTCTCTTTTTGGGGATATGCCTTGGAAACAGCGGTATACATTCTGAATTTGGTGCCTTTTAAGTCAGTACCTAGAACGTCCTATAAGATGTGGGCTGGGCGTAAGCCAAGTCTAAATCATCTCAGGATATGGGGCTATCCAGCTTATGTACTGATCAAGGAAGACAAGCTAAAACTAAGATCAGAATTGTGCTACTTTGTTGGGTATCCAAAAGAGATAAAATGAGGTTACTTTCATCATCTCAAGGAGTAGAAAGTATTGGTAAGTACTAATTCTAAATACTTGAAAAATGATTAACGTACTTCCACTAAAGGTTTAACAAGGTAGGAACTCGATGAGAAGTTATTTTCGGAATCAACTTCTTCAAATTCGATTATGGAAAAAGAAGAGGTACTGCCTCAAGAACCTACACAAACGGAGCTTCGTCGTAGTGGAAAAGTATCTAGAGTTCCAAAAAGATGGACGGAGAGGCTTTCGAGTTGGTCTCCAATCATCAAGAACAAGATCCCACTAGATACAAGAAGGCTATTGTTGATGCCAATACAAATCTATGGCATGAAGCAATGACAGCTGAGATTGAATCTATATACTTCAATTAGGTTTGAGATTTTGTAACTTCACCTAAAGGGATAAAACCCATTGGATGTAAGTGGCTATACAAGAGGAAGAGGGGAGCAGATAGAAAGGTGGAAGCCTTCAAAGCTGGGCTTGTGGCAAAAGGATATACTCATAAAGAGGGAATCGATTATGATGAAACATTTTCCCTGGTAGCCATGCTTAAGTCTATCCGTATCCTCCTTACTATTGCATGTCATTTCGACTATGATATATGACAATTGGATGTCAAAACGTTCTTTCTTAATGACCATCTTAATGAAGACATCTATATATTCCAACAGAAAGGTTTTATTGCTAAAGGTAAGGAACATATGGTTTGCAAGTTTAAGAAGTACATTTATGGACTTAAGCAGGCATCTAAAATATGGAACATTCGTTTTGACAAGACTGTAAAGTCTTACAGTTTCATTCAAAACGAGGATGAACCATGCGTGTATAGGAAATTAGAAGGCATAAATGTGATTTTTCTTGTCCTATATGTGGATGACATTCTACTTATTGGGAATGATATAGGAACATTGTGATCTACTAAGGTTTGGCTGTCTGGTCAATTTAGTATGAAGGACTTAGGAGAAACTAATTACATTCTCGGGATTAAGCTTCTTAGAAATATGAATGAGAGAATGTTAGGATTATCCCAAATGACATACATTGACAAGATGCTGGCCAAGTTTAGTATGGACTCATGTAAGGGAGCTCTAATTCCTTGCAGATATAGGTTCTATTTATGTTCTAAGGATTGTCCTAAGTTTCCAGAGGAAAAAGACAGGATGAGTAGGATTCCCTACGCTTAGGCTATGGGAAGTCTCATGTACGTCATGCTGTGCACTAAGCCAGATATTTGCTTTATCGTAGGCTTAATTAGCATATATCAGTCAAAACCCTGGAAGGTTCATTGGCAAGCTGTAAAACATATTCTTAAGTACCTCAATGGTACGAAAGATTATATATTGGTTTATAGGGCTGACGACTTAGTTCTTACTAGATACACAGACTCAGATTTCCAAGCAGATAAGGATGAGAGAAAATCCACTAGTGGATATGTCTTCACCTTGTCTGGAGGAGCTGTTTTATGGAGGAATATCAAGCAATCTTGTGTTACTGACTCAACCATGAAAGTTGAGTATGTGGCAACTTTGGAAGCATCCAAGGAAGCAGTTTAGCTTTGGAAGTTCCTTTTAGAACTTGGAGTTGTGCCACACTTGAACAGACCGATTGCATTGTATTGCGACAACTCTGGAGCAGTCCCGCAATCCAAAGAACCCAGGAATCACAAAAAGGGGAAGCACATCCAGAGAAAGTGCCACCTGATTTGAGATTTTATTCAGAGATAGGAAATCGTGATGGAACAGATAGCTTCGAAGAACAACCTAGTAGATCCCTTCACCAAGCCTTTGGCTGAAAGAGTCTTCAAAAGATACTTAAACGTTATAGGGGTGGGCACCTACGGGTTTTCTTAGTCTTAGAGTGTAAGTAGGAGATTGTTAGAATATATGTCCTCTAGACTAATTGTATCTGATGTAATTATAGAATTTATTTTCAAAATTTGTTTGTGAATTTATATTTTATTTATGCGTATTTTCATTTGGAAAGGACTCATTGTATTTCAGTAAGTGATCCATGTGAATGATGATCTTTCACAGTAAGGTATGGATCACGGGTTACTTAACATATAAATATTTGTTCTTTACCAATTGATGAGAATGGGAATCTCATTATATTTAGGTTCATGTGTTATGAATTCTAAATGGAGAATGGCTTACCTTTAACTAGTGAATAGTCTACTCACTTCATAGCATAAGCGTATTTTGAATATGTAGAACAGGACCTGTAATAATGGTTTCTAAAAGTACTATTTAGAAGAAACCCAGACTATTACTACTACAGCGTGGACTAATACTTTACCACTTGAGTATGAGTTGCTGGTCTGACGAAGCTGAAATATTGTACTTTGATATGCTATAGTTGAGGTTCTTTCGTAGAGCTGATATACTTGTATGTTGGGTATATGTGACTAGTTAGTTAAAACAGATTTGTACAAGATAGTTTCTACGCTATATCGCCTCATATGACTGTTCAAATGGTCTAATTATCCAGGGCTCTGGGAAACATTATTTGGATGTTTACTTTAGGGTAGCTCCCTTGGAAAGTGAAAACATTCCAAGAGTCGTAGATTATTGGACTAGAGGTCTAAAGATAGTAGATATCTATTAGAAATGTGTTAGTACACTTCTTCTCTCTAAATGCACGGCGATGCGTGGAGGGGTATTTTAGTCATTATACCTGTAAGTCGAAGACTTTGCTAACACAGTATTATCCTTGGGGTCAATATTTTCTTTTGGTGATAGTACGAAATATTTAACATGCAAAATATAGCTATTTATATAGCGGAGATATTTTGATCATTTTAGTAGCTAATGCGATGTGTCTTTTAGTCCCCAGAATAGCCCTTAAGTCCTGACAGATTTAGGTTAAGGAATTGGTCTTGATAATTATGAGTTTTATTTTATTTTATTTAAGTAGTCTAATTTATTATTGGACTAGAATAAAATAAAAGGCCTGAGAGAGAGAGAGTATATATTTTATCTAGTTTAATTGGTTAATTAATTATTCAGGGCCTAAGGCTCAGATTGAATAATTAAAAAATTAATCAAGGTATAAACTAGGTAAAAGGCCTAATATTTTATATTGGTCTATTTAGATTTATTAATTATTTATTAGGTTGTTTAATGAAGCCCAAAAAATAAATAATTGAGACTTTTTATTTATGGGTGTTCAAATCCAATAGTAAATAATTTTATCTAGCCCAATGAATAAGACAAAGGGTAAAATAAAATTTTAAAAAATTATTAATTATTAAATTAATTAAATAAATAAAAAACAACACGAGATGGATCCCATGTTGTTTTGCGTGATAGATAACAGAAAGTATGGGCTTTTTATTTTCATGTTGTTGGTCTCTCTCTCTCTGGGTGAATTCTTGAAAAGAAATGAAAAGGAAACTATTTGCATAGCTTTTCATTTTTCAGTTCACAGCAAACCCATTTCGTCACAGTGAGCTTCAAGAAAATATTGCAAACCCAACTTTCTATAAGCTTCATCGGCAAAGGAAATGGCACCATTTCGGAAGCTCAAAAGCTTCACGTAAATGAGACAAAGTAAATATTTACAAGGATGTGATCCAATAGCTTCAAGTATCATTGTACAGACATCTTCTTCAGTGCCAATAAGGTCATTCAAACAAAGAGATAAATTTTTCTGTTATGTAAGCATGCTTTCGGTTTGATGATTATTGCCATTTTCATCCTTCACATGTCCAATACAATGTTCTTTAACATTTATTTATATTTTAACTTGATATCACATATATCCATAATCAGTAAAACATTGCTATCAAGTCAGTAACATACTAATCTTAATTTATTAGTGCTCCACTAATAATAATCGATTAGAGTCGATTTAAGAATAGTCGTTGTATTTGTTATAGGGTTTTACTATCAAGTCACGTATTTGATAACCACAAAACTAAATACACTATTCATGAAAAGAAATACCTCGTATTATTATATAACGACAATAGTGTAAGTACAAATTGTTCTAGGGCATATCCCTAACAGTAACACATTAGTTAAGACAGACTTGTACAAGATAACTTCTATACTATATCGCCCCTTATGGTTGTCTGAATGATTTAAATATCCAGGGCCTTAAGGAATATGACATGGATATTTGCTTTAGAGTAACTCCCTTGGAAAGCGAAAATATTTCAAGAAGTCATGGATCATTAGATTAGAAGTTTAAGGATGGTAGATGTCTTTTAGAGAGATGTTAGTATTCTTTTTCCTCTCTAAATACACGATAATATATAAAGGGGTATTTTAGTCATTTCACTTATAGGTTGGAGACATAACTAACTCAACATTATCCTTGGGGTCAAAACTTTCTTATGATAATATTAGAAAATATTTAAAATACAAAATACAACTATTTATGTAATAATGGTATTTTGGTCATTTTAGTAGCCAATACAATGTATCTTTTTGGTCCTAGGAATAGCCCATAAGTTCTAATTAATTTTGGGTTGAGGAAATAGTATCGGTTAAAAATGATTTTGTTTTATTCAGGAAGTCTAATTTATTATTAGATTGGAATAAAATAAAAGAACAAGAGAAATTAAATTAAATTAATTATTTAATTTAATTAGTTAATTAATTATTCAGGGTCTAAGCCCATTTGAATAATTAAGAAAATTAATCTGGGTCTAAACTAGATAAAAAGACTTAAATAATTATTTTGAATTATTTGGGTTCATTAATTATTTATTGTGTTATTTTTATAGCCCAAAAAATAAATAATTAATGTTTATTATTTTGCGCTCATTGGGTCCAAAGAAAATAATAAAAATAATTATGGCTCAATAGTCTGGACCAAATGATTTTTTTTCATTCACGAGATAGAAGAGTTTAGGTTAAGTTAAACCTCTTATGTTGATAACTTTCGGGTGTTTTGAAATATCAAAACTCTGGTGTTTTGGTTATCATAGGTGAGTCGTATGTTTTTCATTCACAAAGAATACACACGGCAAAGAAAAAAAAAATCCAGAAGCTTTTCTTCTTCTCACTCTCTTGTTCTTCTTCTTTTCTTTAATCTTCTTGATTTTGCTAATTAATAACAAAAGGTCAAGAGTATTGAGACATTGATTTTCCTCACCTAAGTTGTGTCACCAATGAATATTAGGCTGTGGAATATTCTAAGTTCTCAAAGAAATTTGGCGTTCATGCACGCGAGACCCAGCAGAAGTGTAACACCCCACTACCTATGTAACACCCTACTACCTAGGCCTGCTAGGGTCGGGGATGTCGCCCCGTCTAAAAGACAAGGGGTCTTTATAATTAGGTCACAAAAATAAAATTATGGAATAAAAATAATATTTTAATTTAAAATTTATTACAACCCAAGAATAAATCCAAGAATACTAAAAACAAATTCATAATAAAATTTATCCGCTCTCATCTCCCCAAAGCACTACACAAAATAAATTATCAGAAAATCTTCCAAGGCAGGCAATATCTAGCTACTCATCCCCACAGCAGGATCGACCTGAAATCATGGTAAAAATGGTGATGAGACAAAAATCTTAGTAAGTCCATGTGTGCTTTGAGTGTCCAGTGAAAACAGTTCGTGAATGCAAAGTATAAACCTTTATAAGAGAAATATTGGCAAGCAATAAACATTAGTTAAAATCAAGAGTGGTGTTTTGACTTTCCTAACCATACATAATCAATAAAATCAACCACTCAAAAGAAATGATCATGGGTTACCACACGTTGGGCCCCATAATCGGTCAGAATGCAGACACTTTGTGCATACTGACAAAAAAAGTTGGTGATCGGCCTACCGGGCACGATACTCCTCATTCTCTATACCCAAACAACAACCGGGTGTCCATTCTAGCAAAACACAGTCACTTGACTGAAAAATAAACTGCTAGCTCGGACCGGTACGACCTACAAGACTGATATCTTATCCGGGCAGGACTCACCCCTCAGAAGTGGCCACTTATTGAGAGACTTACCCTAACCCCTCAAAGACTAGCCCTAGCAGTCCACCCTTATTAAGTACTCAACGTAACGTATCCCACTTGGGAAAAATGAACAAAACATAGTTCCACTTGAAAATGGCAATTAAGGGTTTCCAAAGTCTTTGTCAAAATCAGTTTTAGAAAGAGTTTTGAGTTTGAGTAAATCTGCTTATTAATTTTCAAATAATTTGTTTAATTGAAATAAGTAACGAGTCAATCCTTAATTACCTTTACCGAAATGAGTGTCCATGTACTCTACATTTAGCTTGCCATAATAAACGTTTTGCATCAAACAGGTTTTATGTAGGAGTTAACCTGATCCATAGCTCAAGATAAAATAAAGATCTTCAATCGCTGACCCAACCCCGCCTGGGGTAAATATAAATCACAATCAAACTCCAGCCAAATCTACTTTCACAAATAAGACTAACTCAACTCACTACAACCATGATCCTAGTGTCCCAAGCTTTAAGGCCAAATAATAAATAAAATGTATATAAACTAAGTCTAATTTGATATTTAAAATAATTAGTGTTTTGGAAAATAGGTACTAATAAGTTGAAGGTTTAATTCTTGCTAAGAATAATTTAGAGTTTATTTGATGAAAAGTCCTAGGTAGTATTAGGTAAAATAATGATTTACTAATAATTAATTGTTTGAAAATAATTGCTAACTAAAATTAGTTGAAAACAATTTTAATGGGTCTTGATTGGAGGCTAATAAATAATTTTTAACAGGTTTTGATTAAAAGATAATAAATTTTAATGATATTTATGAATATAAGACTTACAAAATTAATATTTTTACTTATTATGATTATTTATATAAAAGACTTTATTTGATATTATTATTATATATAATATCTATATATTTTATTTCGTTAATAAAAGCTATCATTTATTTGGCTAAAATATAATAATCCAAATCTGCCTTCCTAGGGTTTTCGAATTTGCTAGCAAAAATTATAATATTAAATATTTTATTGAAGAAAGAAAATTAGCTTAGGGACAACTAGTTCGTGATCATAATTCCACTTGCTAACTACAATCATGAACATATACTCCACTTCAATTCATCAAATCATCCAAATCATGAATAAAAACATAGATCCAAATTTATCAAGGCATGATCCAACCTCTACTAGCATAAACATAATCATAGCTTCAATAATCATACATGAATATAAATCCTATTCATCATAGATGACAAAATCTCTAGCATACTTGATCACAAATACCACCAATGACATGGAGACATGCATTAAATCCTAAAAACACCATACAATCAACCAAGATAATCAACTCATGCACAATTCCCATCTCCATCATAAACACACATTTATTCATGCTTCAAACTCTACTCATCACAACAATACATGTTCAAATCCTATTCATAATCCATCTCCTACCAATATCATCCTAGAGACATAAATCTAGAATCTAAAAGGAGGGTTGAAGAGGCTTACTTGATTGATGAGTACCTTGAAGGAGTTTCGAATGGATCTCAACTCCTAGATGACTAAATCCGTCCAAGGAAGACGAAGAAAGGATGACCATTGGTGAAGAACCATTCGGCCAAGAAGAAGAGAGTGTTTGGCCAAGAGAGAGAGAGAGAAAGAGAGAGAAAAGAATAGAATCCATTAGCATGCTTATTCATATATATATATATTCATTAGAGATCAAAGATTAGTGAAGAGGAAGTTGTTTTGAACAAACCTACCTTGAAGGTGTTCTTGAGCCTTCACAAAATTTCTGATTTTTTATCCAAAAGAGCAAGTTGAATTTTGGAGTTTGATGTTAAAAATGGTATGGATGGACTCACGGCAGTGAGTAGATGAAATCTGGAATTTTTGGAAGAAGTTTGAAGTGGTTTGGAGAGGTATTAAGTGAAAGAAAGGAGTAGGTGTTCTTGGTGTTCTATGTGTGCTTGAAGGTTGAAGAGAATGAAGGAATTTTGGTTAATGCTGGCCGAAATTCAGAGGGAGAGAGTGACCAAATTGTTTTGAGAGGTTTTGGAAGATGATTTTTCTGGTTTGAAAGGAAAAGGAAAGGTTAGTTTTTGAAATCCTAAAAGAATATTTTTGAGAATCAAATTTGGAAACAAAATATAGCAAGAATATTTTGATCAATGGAGAGCATTTTGGAACTGCTATGGCCGACTGATTGCTCTGTGATTTGGCTGGATGAAAGCTTGTTGAAGAAGGTTAATGGTGGTCGAAAAGAAGGAGTGTAATGGTGAAAGGAAGGTCTAGTTGTTTGAGGGACATTTTATGGCAGGTTGCTAAATTACGTTTGATGAAATTTTGGTATCCAATCAAGGCATGATTGTAGTAATTTGTTGGAGATATTTTCGGGCAACCATGTCTGATTTTCGTGTAGAAGCTTGGGGAAGACAATGGAGTTCAGTTCAAGGCTGTTTAAGAGTGGTTTGAACAGAAAGATGAGGAAGATTTCGGACATGGCTGAAGGAGAACAAAGCTGGAAATTGTGTTCAGTTATTTCGCAAGATTGAAGGAAAATTCTGGGCAGATTTTTCTGCCTTTGTTCAGTTAGTTTGCAAAGGGTTTGAGGGGGTATTTAGAGGTCTTTCAAGGCTGGTTTCTAGCCTTCTTCATGGAGGAAAAATGTGGCTAAGGAGCTGGAGAGAAACTAGAAGAAAACAGCTTGGTTTAAACTCACCTATGTTGCGATTTTGCCTAGAAAATTTTCTGGTTTTGCACAGCATTTGTGCAGTCCAAAATTGGCCAGAAAATTCCAGGTTTCAAGCTGATCAAGAAGGCCATTTTTTGGCAGCATTTGGAAGGGAATAATGGCTGAGAATTTTGACTCTTTGCATGCACAAGAAGCTGGAAAAAAAATTCCTGAACACTTCATGAAGGAAATGAACCTAGCTAGAGTGGAGTTTTGAAAGTTTACTAGGGGAATTAATTCTCTTGGAACCTTCCCTAACTCTTCCACATTTTCAGACCATAAGATGTCTTTTCCTTAGACATTTTGAACCTTCAAAGCCACATCACTTTACTGAATTTTCTAGAATGAAATTGGTTAGAACAAATTGACCAACCTAATGAATTGAGAAGTAGGAAAAATTAAGGATCAAGAAGGGATGAATTCCCTTAGGAATTTTTGTAGGGCACAAGAATAGGAGGATACTCCTACCATGTCTCCCCGAGGACAACACCTCTACTCTACTCTAAAGCACCTAAGGCCGAAAATACAACCTTCCCAAACAAAAATAAAATTTAATCATGCTAAAGCTCCAATTATGGAATTTGAATCCAAGACCTTAAGAATTAATTCCAAAACTCTAACCACTACACCACAACAACTTTTGTTTTTATTTTCTCTCTAAAATATTTTTTCTATTTAATCCTCAAGCTATCTCCCTATTTCCACCTCAACCAAAAATTACAATTTTGCACTTCTTACTCAATAAACACAATGAAGCCCTCGAGACTATCAAACACAAATCCAAAGCATATAAAATCATATAAAAATATATTTAAACATGCAATAAAATATGATATGCATCCCAATCCCTTTACTCTAAGGTTGGTTCCGACTGGGGTTTCACATCCTCCCCTCCTTAGAGGAATTTCATCCCGAAATTCAAGCATACCTCTACTTCAGATCAGGATTCTTCCGCTTAACCCACTCTTCCGATTCCCATGTGGCAACCCACTCTTCCGATTCATGGTAACCCACTCTTCCGATTCCCATGTGGCATCCTGCGTGCCATGATGCTCCCATTGAACCTTGACTATCGGTATCTGTTTGTTCTGAAGATTCTTGATTCTGCGGTCCAATATCTGCACAGGCCTCTTCACATAGCTCAAATCGGGTTGCAACACCAATGGCTCATTATTCAGAACGTGACCAGGATTAGCATTGTACTTCTTCAATTGTGACACATGGAACACATCACAAATTCCCGTCAACCCATCTGGCAAGTCCAATCGGTAAGCTACCAGTCCAATCCTTTCTTTAATTGGGAACGGCCCCAAATACTTTGGATTCAACTTTCCATCCTTCGGATGTTTCAAGATCCCCTTATTCGGTATCAATCTCAGAAATACGCTGTCCCCGACTTGAAACTCCAATTCTCTCTGCCGGTTGTCCGCGTAGCTCTTCTGTTGGCTCTGAACCGCCTTCAACCTTTCCCTGATCAATTTCACTTTATCCAATATTTCTTGGACATAGACTTCTCCGGTTCGGCTTACATGACCATTTTCTAACCAACTCCAATACAACGGTACCTGACACTTGCGTCCGTACAAAGCCTCATACGGTGCCATCCCAATTGAAGCTTAATAGCTATTGTTATATGACAGCTCCGCGTACGGTACACACTCTATCCACTTGTCCCTAAAATCCAAAACACAAGCTCTCAGCATATCTTCCAATATTTGTATAACTCTTTCTGACTACCCATCGGTCTGCGGATGCACCTCGTACTGAATTTCAGACTCGACCCCACTGCTTCCTGAAACTTGCCCCAAAAATGAGACGTAAATCTCGGGTCTCGGTCAGACACTATGGTTGAAGGCACTCCGTGCAGTCGGACTATCTCTCGAATATAAGTCTGAACCAGCTTCTCCATAGAGTCTCTTACATTTACCGGTATGAAATGGGCCGACTTGGTCAGTCGATCCACCATTACCCATATGGCGTCCTTCTGGGTTTTTGACATGGGAAGTCCGGTGACAAAATCCATAGTCACCTCCTCCCACTTCCATTCCGATACTGGTAATGACTGCAATAGTCTCGCTGACTTCTTGTGCTCCGCTTTGACTTTTTGGCAGGTGAGACAGGTCGAGACATACTTGACCACATCTCGCTTCAGTCCGAGCCACCAATAGGCTCTCTTCAAGTCCTAGTACATCTTGACTTCCCCTTGATGAATAGCGTACTTACTCTTGTGCGCCTCTTCCAAGATTCTGTCCTTCGATTGCTGCTCCCCGGGTACACACAACCGATCCCTGAAAATGCAAAACTCCCTCTTCATCTTGATGGAAGTCATTGCCTGGCCGCTTGAGTTCCTTGTCCTTGAAGAGCTGAAACTCGGCGTTGTTGTGCTGAGCTTCCACAATTTCCCGTCTTAAATTCGGTACCAACTTTAAATTGCTAATGACAATCATCTTCTCTTGCACTTCCACCCTTCTGTCCAACACATCTTAAACCACTTGAATTTCTTGCACTCTAAGTCTGGCCATTCCAACTTTTCTGCTTAGGGCGTCCGCCACAACGTTGGACTTCCCGGCATGGTAGTTGATCGGACAACGGTATTCTTCCAGAAATTCCATCCATCTTCGCTGCCTCAAGTTCAGATCCTTCTGAGTGAAGATATACTTCAGACTCTTGTGATCAATGGACACCTCATATTCGGCTCCGTACAGGTAGTGTCACCATTTCTTTAGGACGAACACGATAGCTGCCAGCTCTAGATCATGAGTGAGATACTTAACTTCTTGAGGTCGTGTAAGTGATCACCTTCCAGTCTTGCATCAGAACTACTCTCAGTCCTTCCTTCGAAGCGTCGGTATACAGCGCGTACAGCTTCCCTTCCTCCGGCAGACTCAATACTGGCGCTGTCATCAATCTTCGCTTCAGTTCTTGAAAACTTTTCTCGCATTTCTCATTCCACACAAATGGAACATCCTTCCTCAGTAGTCGGGTCATTGGCGATGCGAGCGTCAAGAATCCTTTGATAAATCTTCGGTAGTAACCAGCCAATGCCAATAAACTTCGGATCTTGGTGGTATTCTCGGGCTGCTTCTAGTCTGACACCACTTCGACCTTTGCCGTGTCTACCTTGATTCCCTCCTTGGTCACCACATGGCCAAGGAATGCCACACTATCCAGCTAAAATTCGCATTTGCTGAACTTGGCGTACAGCTTGTGCTCCAGAAGCTTCTCCAATACGAGCTTCAGTTGTTCAGCATGCTCCTCCGGACTCTTGGAGTAAATTAAAATGTCGTCGATGAAGATCACCACGAACTTGTCCAGATAGGGTCAGAACCCTCGGTGCATCAGGTCTATGAATACTGCTAGAGCATTGGTCACCCCAAATGGCATCACCACGAACTCATAATGTCCATATCTGGTGTTGAAAGTAGTCTTGGGGATATCCTCCTCTTTTTTCCGTACTTGGTAGTACCCTTGCCTCAAATCCAACTTGGAGTAGCAACTGGATCCTTGCAACTGATCGAACAGCTCATCAATCAATGGTAGGGGATATTTGTTCTTGATCTTCAAGTTGTTCAAACCCCGATAGTCGATGCATAGCCTCAGAGTTCCGTCCTTTTTCTTCACAAATAGCACAGGCGCTCCCCAGGGCGACGTGCTAGGCCTGATATAACCTTGACTCACTAACTCCTCCAACTGTTCCTTCAACTCTTTCAACTCCGCCGGTGCCATCCAGTACGAGGTCCGCGATACCGGTTTCGCTCCCAGAACTAAGTCGATAGTGAATTCCACTTCTCGGCTGGGAGGTAAAGAATTAAGTTTCGCTGGGAACACATCAGGAAAGTCCTTCACCACTTCGGTGTTCTCCAAAGTGCATTGGTCTTTTGACTTGTTTATCACGTAAGCCAGGTACCCTTGATATCCTTGCTTCAGTAATTTTCGAGCCTTAGCCCACGCTATCAAATACTTTAACTCCTTTAGCTTCTTTCCATCGAATTCCAATACATCACAACCCGGTCTAACGAACTGGACCGACTTATTCTTACAATCTACCCTAGCCTCATGCTTGGCTAACCAATCCATCCCCAATATCAAATCATAGTCTTCAATGTCCAACACTATCAGGTCTCCCTCCAGACTTTCTCTCCCCACATCAATTTTACAATTTTTCACATATCGATCTGCTTGCACCATTTTCCCCAAAGGTGTGCTTACCACTAAAGTAAAGGGTAGCTCTACTCCATCCCAACCCAAATGACATGCACAAATCTTGTTTAAATAGGTATGAGTAGAGCCAGGATCTATTAATGCATTAATGGGTCGTCCTTGGATAGTAAACGTACCTTCCACAACCGCTGTATCGGTCCCAACTTCCTCTCTGTTGAGAGCGAATACTTTGGCCTTCACTTGCGGTTTCGGCGCTCCACTCTCAGATGCTCCCATGGTGTTGGCTCTATTCGGCCCCGGATTCTGCACCGGATTTCCTTGCCTGGCTCGATGCAACTTAGGGCAAGTGTTCCTCAAGTGGTTCGAGTCGCCACAGTGATAACATTTCCTCTCGACCAACAGTTTTTCTCAGTGTGGCCTTTCTTTCCACACTGCCGACATGTTGGAAGGTTTTGGGTCGGACCCACTGGTGATGTCCGAGCTTGTTTTCCCCGATTCTGCCACTGCTAATTGGCGGGGCGCTTGTTAGATTGCTGTCCTTGGAAGTGCCCTTGCGGCTGTCTTGGTGGCTGGAAAGGCCTTGCCGCCATCCTGCTGCGGTCCTCATTTTCCGCTCAGCTAGCCGCGTCCACTGCCCCCGAATAAGTCATTGGCAGAAAATGTGCCAACGCCCTCCTCAATTCCAACCTCAGTCCCTTAACAAACTACCTCGTCCTATTTTGCTCAGTTTCCACTAATCTCTGGTAGTATTTTGACAACTGGGTGAATCGCGCCGCTTACTGAGCCACGGACATGCTCCCCTACTTCAAATTCTGAAATTCATCCTCCCTCTTTTCCATGATCCACTGAGGGATGTACTCAGCTCGGAAGACTTCAATAAAATTGGACCATGTCCATTCCTGCTCGCTCATTTCCTAGTCGTCTTAAACTTGCTGCCACCATGCCCGAGCTGGTCCTCTCAACCGAAAAGTCGCAAACTTAACCATCCACTCCTCAGTGTACTGGAGCGTTGCAAATAGGTCCTCCATCTGCTCAACCCACTGCTCTGCCTTCTGATCTTGCTCCGCTTCGCCGAGGAAAACGGGCGGTTGAAACTTCAGAAATCGTTCTAAGGCCTCATCTTCACCCCTAGGGTTCCTTCGCTCGGTCAAAGTCTGCAGTATCTCGGCCATCTTACTAAATGCCTGGCCCATTGTCACATCAATCAGAATTTCAGACCTCACTTCCATATCCGGACCACTCCCATCACCCTGGTTGGGTGATTGCATCTGAACTGTCTCGACTTCCAGTGCCTCATGATCGGCTTCCGGAACCCTCCTGCCTGATGAAGCTGCATGACGCTTGGGTGCCATTCTAAACCACACCCCAAATGATAAGTGTATGCATTCGAGAATCAAGTCATTTTAGGTGCGCATGCATTCACAGACAGATATAAGTAAAAAGAAATCAAATGCAAATTTATTCCAAAGATTTACCAATAAATTCTCCTTCAAAATTGACTTGCATAAATCCAAAATTTTGACAAAAACCAAAATTGAAAATTCTTGACATAAAAGTTCTTGAAAAACAACAAATAAATAAACATCCAATTCAAAATAACTCCTAGTCCTCATCAGAACCCTCATCATCAGCCTCATACAACCAACCCCCAGAATTCTTGGAAAAATCTACCCCAACCCCACTGGCAAACCCTTCCATTGGCTCCTTCCCCAGGCGCCTTGAACTCTCCCCGGGCTCAACTCGGCTAGAAGAAGGAATGAAAAAAGGCCAAGATGGAGGCTCATTGTCTATCTTCCCCGGGTCATCACTATCTGCTGCTAAGTCCACTACGGGACTAGGAGGGTGGGGAATAGGCTCCACTGCCATCACCTCATCATCACTGTCAGAGCTTATGTCTATCACCGGGATTGGGGGTGGCTCAGGAATCTGGACCTCATCATCACTGCTATCCTGCACAGGGATAACTGGCTGAGGGGTAGACTAGGGAACTAGAAGGTCTTCTGGGTAAATGGGGATAGGTGGGTGCCACTGCTGCCATTTCCTCGCGGTCCTAAGCATTCTAACCATTCTACAACATCAACAAGATAGGTTAGATAAAGGTTTAAACTTAAATAAATAGCATATATACTATCAATATTTGCCTATAACCTATTCTCCGATACCACTTGTAACACCCCACTACCTAGGCCCGCCAGGGCCGGGGATGTCGCCCTGTCCAAAGTACAAGGGGTCTTTATAACTAGGTCATACAAATAAAATTGCGGAATAAAAAAAAATAATACTTTAACTTTAAATTTATTACAACCCAAGAATAAATCCAAGAATACCAAAAATAAATCCATAATAAAATTTATCCACTCTCATCTCCCCAAAGCACTACACAAAATAAATTATCAGAAAATCTTTCAAGGCAAGCAATATCTAGCTACTCATCCCTACAACATGATCGACCTGAAATCATGGTAAAAATGGTGATAAGACAAAAATCTTAGCAAGTCCGTGTGTGCTTTGAGTGTTCAGTGAAAACAGTTCGTGAATGCAAAGTATAAAATCTATATAAGGGAAGTACTGGCAAGTAATAAACATTAGTTAAAATCAAGAGCGGTGTTTTAGCTTTCCAACCATACATAATCAATAAAATCAATCACTCAAAAGAAATGATCACGGGTTACCACACGTTGGGCCCCATAATCGGTCAGAATGCAGACACTTTGTGCATACTGACAAAAAAAGTTGGTGATCGGCCTACCGGGCACGATACTCCTCATTCTCTATACCCAAACAACAACCGGGTGTCCATTCTAGCAAAACACAGTCACTTGACTGAAAAATAAACTGCTAGCTCGGACCGGTACGACCTACAAGACTGATATCTTATCCGGGCAGGACTCACCCCTCAGAAGTGGCCACTTATTGAGAGACTTACCATAACCCCTCAAAGACTAGCCCTAGCAGTCCACCCTTATTGAGTACTTAACGTAACGTATCCCACATGGGAAAAATGAACCAAACACAGTTCCACTTGAAAATGGCAATTAAGGGTTTCCAAAGTCTTTGTCAAAATTAGTTTTAGAAAAATTTTTGAGTTTGAGTAAATCTACATATTGGTTTTCAAATAATTCATTTGTCTGAAATAAGAAAGAAGTCATTCCTCAATTACCTTTACAGAAATGAGTGTCCATGCACTCTACATTTGGCTTGCCATAATAAACATTTTACATCAATCGGGTTTTATGCAGGAACTTACTTGATCCTTAGCTCGAGATAAAATAAAGATCTTAGATCGCTGACCCAACCCCGCTTGGGGTAAATCTAAATCACAATCAAACTCCAGCTAAAATCTACTTTCACAAATAAGACTAACTCAACTCACTACTACCATGATCCTAGTGTCCCAAACTTTAAGGCCAAATAATAAATAAAAGGTTTATAAACTAAGTCTAATTTGATATTTAAAATAATTAGTGTTTTGAAAAATAGGTACTAATAAGTTGAAGGTTTAATTCTCACTAAGAATAATTTAGAGTTTATTTGATGAAAAGTCCTAAGTGGTATTAGGTAAAATAATGATTTACTAATAATTAATTGTTTGAAAATAATTGCTAACTAAAATTAGTTGGAAACAAATTTTAATGGGTCTTGATTGGAGGCTAATAAATAATTTTTAACAGGTTTTGATTAAAAGATAATAAATTTTAATTATATTTATGAATATAAGACTTACAAAATTAATATTTTTACTTATTATGATTATTTATATAAAAGACTTTATTTGATATTATTATTATATATAATATCTATATATTTTATTTCGTTAATAAAAGCTATCATTTATTTGGCTAAAATATAATAATCCAAATCTGCCTTCCTAGGGTTTTCGAATTTGTTAGCAAAAATTATAATATTAAATATTTTATTGAAGAAATAAAATTAGCTTAGGGACAACTAGTTCATGATCATAATTCCACTTGCTAACTACAATCATGAACATATACTCCACTTCAATTCATCAAATCATCCAAATCATGAATAAAAACATAGATCCAAATTTATCAAGGCATGATCCAACCTCTACTAGTATAAACATAATCATGGCTTCAATAATCATACATGAATATAAATCATATTCATCATAGATGACAAAATCTCTAGCATACTTGATCACAAATACCACCTATGACATGGAGACATGCATTAAACCCTAAAAACACCATACAATCAACCAAGATAATCAACTCATGCACAATTCCCATCTCCATCATAAACATACATTTATTCATGCTTCAAACTCTACTCATCACAACAATATATGCTCAAATCCTATTCATAATCCATCTCCTACCAATATCATCCTAGAGACATGAATCTAGAATTTAAAAGGAAGGTTGAAAAGGATTACTTGATTGATAAGTACCTTGAAGGAGTTTTGAATGGATCTCAACTCCTAGATGACTAAATCCGTCTAAGGAAGATGAAGAAAGCATGGCCATTGGTGAAGAACCATTCGGCCAAGAAGAAGAGAGTGTTCGGCCAAGAGAGAGAGAGAGAGAGTGTGTGTGTGAGAGAGAAAAGAAGAGAGCCCATTAGCATGCTTATTCATATATATATTCATTAGAGATCAAAGATTAGTGAAGATGAAGTTGTTTGAACAAACCTACCTTAAAGGTGTTCTTGAGCCTTCTCAAAATTTCTAATTTTTTATCCAAATGAACAAGTTGGATTTTGGAGTTTGATGTTAAAAATGGTATGGATGGACTCACGACAGTGAGTAGATGAAATCTGGAATTTTTGGAAGAAGTTTGAAGTGGTTTGGAGAGGTATTAGGCGAAAGAAAGGAGTAGGTGTTCTTGGTGTTCTATGTGTGCTTGAAGGTTGAAGAGAATGAAGGAATTTTGGTTAATGCTGGCCGAAATTCTGAGGGAGAGAGTGACCAAATTGTTTTGAGAGGTTTTGAAAGATGATTTTTCTGGTTTGAAAGGAAAAGGAAAGGTTGGTTGTTGAAATCCTAAAAGAATATTTTTGGGAATCAACTTTGGAAACAAAATATAGCAAGAATATTTTGATCAATGGAGAGCTTTTTGGAACTACTATGGCCGAATGATTGCTCTGTGATTTGGCTGGATGAAATATGGTTGAAGAAGGTTAATGGTGGGGGGAATGTCTGATTGTTTGAGGGACATTTTATGGAAGGTTGCTAAATTAAGTTTGCTGAAATTTTGGTATCCAATCAAGGCATGATTGCAGTGATTTGTTGGAGTTATTTTTGGACAGCCATGTCTGATTTTTTTTCAGAAGCTTGGGGAAGACAATGGAGTTTAGTTCAAGACTGTTTAAGAGTGGTTTGAACAGAAAGATGAGGAAGATTTCGGACATAGCTGAAGGAGAACAAAGCTGAAAATTGTGTTCAGTGATTTCGCAAGATTGAAGGAAAATTCTGGGCAGATTTTTCTGCCTTTGTTCAGTTAGTTTGCAGAGGGTTTGAGGGGGCATTCATAGATCTTTCAAGGCCAGTTTCCAGCCTTCTTCATGGAAGAAAAACGTGGCTAAGGAGCTGGAGAAAAACTGGAAGAAAACAGCTTGGTTTGAACTCACCTATGCTACGATTTTGCCTAGAAAATTTTCTGGTTTTGCACAGCATTTGTACAGTCCGAAATTGGCCAGAAAATTCCAGGTTTCAAGCTGATCAAGAGGGCTATTTTCTGGCAGCATTTGGAAGGGAATAATGGCTGAGAATTTCGACTTTTTGCATGCACAAGAAGCTGGAAAAAAAATTCCTGAACACTTCATGAAGAAAATGATCCTAGCTATAGTGGAATTTTGAAGGTTCACTAGGGGAATTAATTCTCTTGGAACCTTCCCCAACTCTTCCACATTTTTAGACCATAAGATGTCTTTTCCTTAGATATTTTGAACCTTCAAAGACACAGCACTTTACTGAATTTTCTGGAATGAAATTGGCTAGAACAAACCTAATGAATTGACCAACCTAATGAATTGAGAAGTAGGAAAAATTTAGGATCAATAAGAGATGAATTCCCTTAGGAATTTTTGTAGGGCACAAGAATAGGATTAGGATACTCCTACCATGTCTCCCCTAGGACAACAGCTCTACTCTACTCTAAAGCACCTAAGGCCAAAAATACAACCTTCCTAAACAAAAATAAAATTTAATCATGCTAAAGCTCCAATGATGGAATTTGAACCCAAGACCTCAAGAATTAATTCCAGAGCTCTAACCACTACACCATAACAACTCTTGTTCTTATTTTCTCTCTAAAATATTTTTTCTATTTAATCCTCAAGCTATCTCCCTATTTCCACCTCAAGCAAAAATTACCATTTTGACATTCTTACTCAATAAACACAATTAAGCCCTCGAGACTATCAAACACAAATCCAAAGCATATAAAATCATATAAATATATATATTTAAACATGCAATAAAATATGATATGCATCCCAACCCCCTTACTCTAAGGTTGGTTCCGAATGGGGTTTCACAACCTAAGCCCATACAAGGCCGGGGATGTCGCCATGTCCAAAGGATAAGGAGTCTTTATAACTTGGTCACACAAACAAAAATAAAACAATACTTTAAAATTAAAACTTATTACAATCCAAAAATTCAAGACAAATCCGAAATAAAAATTGTTCACTCTCAACTCCCAAAGCAATACATAAAATAGATAACAGAATATCTTCCAAGCAGACAACAACTATCTACTCATCCCCACAGCAGGATGACCTGAAATCATGGTAAAAAAGGTGATGAGATAAAAAATCTTAGTAAGTCCATGTGTGCTTTGAGTGTTCAGTGAAAGCAGTTCGTGAATGCAAAATGTAAGAACTTCATAAGAAAAATACTGGCAAGTAATAAACAATATTCAAAATCAAGAGTGGCGTTTTGGCTTTTTCAACCATACATGTACAATAAAATCAACTACTCAAAAGGGTGGTCATGGGTTACCACACGTTAGGCCCCATAACCATACAATGGTCAAAATGCCATACTTTGTGCAGACTGACGAAAAGATAGGTGATCGACCTACCAGGCAAGATACTCCTCCTTCTCTACACCCAAACAAAACCGGTTGTCCACTCCGGCAATACCCAGTCCACATGACTGAAACCTGCTAGCTCGGACCGGCATGACTAAGTAGTACTGGCGTTTCTCTAAGTTGAGTTCATCTTCTGGAGGTGGCTTCCTACCAGAAGACTCACTCTTGCTGTTCAAAACTAGTACTACTAGCCTACCCTTATTGAGTACTCAACGTAGTTCATCCCACTTAGGAGAAAACTGATAAAACATAACTTTACTTGAAAATGGCAATCAAGGGTTTCCAAAGTCTTTATCAAAATTAATTTTAGAAATAGTTTAGTGTGTGAATAAAACTGCTTGTTATTTTTCAAATAATTGGTTCGTCTGAAACAAGAAAGGAAATAGCCCCTAATTGCCTTTACCAAATCAGTGTTCACAAACTTCGTGTTTAGCTTGTCATAACAACCTTTTCAACAAACAGGTTTTATGCAGGAGCTTACCTGATCCTTTGCTCGAGATATAATAAAGATCTCCAAAAGTTTACCTAACCCCGCTTGGGGTAAACATAAGCCATAATTAAACTTAGGCCAAAATTCACTTTTATAAATAAACCTAGCTCGACTCACTACAATCATGACCCTAATATCCCAAGCTTTAAGGCTAAACAATAAATAAAAGGAGTTTATAAATTAAATCTAACTTGATAATAAAATAATTAGGGTTTGTGAATTAGATACTAATAAGTTGTAGGTTTAAATCTTGCTATAAATAACTTAGGGTTTATTTGATGAATGGTCCTAGGCCCTAGATGATATTATTTAAAATAATGATTTATAATAACTAATGGGTAGAAAATAATTGGTAAATAAAATTAATAATAAGTAAATTTTAATATGTCTTGACTAAAAGATAATAAATAAATTTTAATGGTATTTATGAATATAAGACTTACAAAATTAATATTTTATCTATTATAATTATTTATATAAAAGGCTTTAGTTGATATTATTATTTTATATAATATCTATACATTTTATTTCTTTAATAAAAGTTAACATTTATTTGACTAAAATATCATTATTTTATATAATAGTCCAAATCCACATTTTCCTAGGGTTTTCGAAATCACTAGAAGAAATTATAGTATTAATCATTTTATTGATGAAATAAAATTGGCTAACTCAATTAGCTTAGGGACAACAAGATCATGATCATAATTCCTATTGCTAACCATAATCATAAAACATACACTCTAAATCAATCAACAAAACATCCAAACCATGAATAAAAGCATAGATCCAAATCTACAAGTACATGATCCAAACTCCACTAACATAATCATATTCATGGCCTTAACAAGAATACATGAACATAAAACCCTCTTCACCAAAGGTGACATAATTTCTAACATGCTTCATCATTCATGCTACTCACGACATGAAGGCATGCAACAAACCCTAAAAAAAATGCCATACATTCAACCAAGACAAATCATCTCATGCATCAATCCCATCTCCATCATACAAATACATTCATTCTCATGCTTCAATCCCAACTCCATCACAAAACACATGATCAATCTCCAAATATATTCCAACAACATCCAAGAGACATGAATCTAGAATTTAAAGAGGAGATTGAAGAGGCTTACTTGAATGATGACTACCTTAAAGACGTTTCAAGAGAATCCTCTCACTAGGAAGGCTTGATCCGTCCAAGGAGAAGAAGAAAAAATGGCCATGGTTGGAGTAACCATTCAGCCGAGAGAGAGAGAAAGAGAAAGAAAAAGTGAAAAAGAAAGTTTATTAGTATATATTCACTAAGGTCAAAGATGGAAGAAGATGGAGTTATTTGATCATGCTTACCTTGAAGGTATTCTTGAGCCTTTAAGAAAATTCTGGTTTTTTATCCGAAAGTGAAACTTTGATTTCAGAGTTTGATGTTAAAACTTGCAGAAATGGATTCAAGAGGATGAGTAGGTGTGATCTGGAGTTTTTGGAGAAGTTTGGAGAGGTTTTGAGTGGTCTTAAGTGTGAGAATAGTAGTAGGTGTTCTTGGAGGTTTGGAGAGAATAGAGAGAATGGGAAAAAGGCTGGCCGAAATTCTGCTTGGAAAGAGTGGCCGAATGGTTTGGAGGATTTTTGGTAATTGGATTTTCAGATTTGGGAGAAAAAGGAAAGCTGGTTGTTTGAAATTCAAAAGGAATGATTTAGGGAATAAATTATGGTAGTAAATATGGTAAGAAGATCTTGTTTGGTGAAGGTCTTTTGGGAGCTTCAATGGCCGACTGAATTGCTGGAATTTTTGCTAAGTTGAATGCTGTTCGAATGAGCTTTGGGGTGGCCAAAACATGGCGTACAATGGTGAGGGAATTTTCTGGATGTTTGAGGCTTAATCCATGGAAGGTTGATGAAATTAGTTGCAAGAATTTTGGACTCCAATTGAGGGTTTGATTGCAGTGATTGATGGAGGGATTTTAGGAGTAGCCATGGAGCTTTTTCGTACAGGACAATGGTGAGGAAGATGAAGTTTAGTTCATGGCTGACCAAGGTGGGTTTTACAGAAAATGTGATGAGTTTCGGACAAGGGTGAAGAAGAAACAAAACTGGAATTTTCTAGTTGGTTTTTCTTTCGCAAGGCTTGCTGGAAATTCTGTGCAGATTTTTCTGCCATGCTTCTGCCAATTTGCAGAAGGTTTGAAGGGTTTTTGGAGGGTCCTTTAAGGCTGTTTTCTAGCCTTCTTTATGGAGGAAGAACAAGGTTGAATTGCTGGTTGAAAAGCTGGAAGAAACAGCTTGGTTTTTGGCTCACCAAGCTACGAAAACTGTCCAGGAATTTTCCTGGTTTGCACAGCTTTTGTGCAGTTCGGTTTTGGCTGAAGTTTTCAGTTTTCAAGATGAGTGAATTGGGTGTGTTTCTGGCAGTATTTGAGAGGGAAAGATGTCTGAAGATTTTGACAATTGAACTGATCAAGAAGCTGGAAAAATTTCCTGATCACTACATAAAGAAGATGAACACACATAGGTTGGAGTTTGAAGGTTCAACCATGGAGATTAATTCTCTTGGGAACCTTCCATAACTCCTCCCCATTTTCGATCAACAAGATATCCTCACCCATACATTTTTAAAACCTCAATATCACAGAACTTTGTTGGAATTTTCTAGAAATAAAATTGGCTTGGATAAATTGAACAACCTAATTGATTGAGAATTAAGGAAAGCTAGAGATCAAGAAGGGTATGAATCCCTTAGAAATTTTTGTAGGGCACAAGAGTGGAATTAGGACATTCCTTTCATGTCTCCCCTAGGACAACACTCCTACTCTTCCCTAAAGCATGCAAGGGCCGAAATATAGCATACCTAACAAAAAATAAAATTTAATCATGCTAAAACGCAAATGATGGAATTTGAACTCAAGACCTCAAGGATTTATTCCAAAGCTCTAACCACTACTCCACAATAACTCTTGTTCATATTTTCTCTCCCAAATATTTTTCCTATTAAATCCTCAAGCTATCTTCCTATTTCCACCTCAAGCAAAATTACCATTTTGCCCTTCTTACTCAATAAGCATAATTAAGCCATCTAAACCACAAATCACATATCCAAAGCACAAAAAATCATATAAAAATATATTTATGTATGCAATAAAATATGATATGCATCCCGACCCCCTTACTCTAAAGTTGGTTTTAGTTGGGGTTTCACAAAAAGGATTGAGGTATTTGAACCGGAATCGTCATCACGTCGTGAAGCTATTCCCTGTGGTCCAATCAACTTCTTCACAGTCATAGAAAACCATAAAGCACAGAGGTATTAAATTTTTTCCCTTCCGCTATGTTCTGTGTTTTTATTTCGACCTCTATTTGCCGAAGCATGCATAGCTTTAGTTTTTCTTACTTCAGTGTGGACCCAATGCACCACTACCACCAGTACCCTCTCCCCATTCTGACTCCAAGTTTGAGGCCGAGCCAGAGAAGCCAGAGCTGAAGGGTGAGGAAAAGGAAGTAGATGTGGAAGACCCCGATTTACCCGCCCAAGAAGAGGACTTGACCCCTGATAGTGATGAACCGGGAGATTTAGAATTATAGGCACCTAGAAGCAAATATAAGGAGTTCATGAAACAACGTCATGAGCGAGTTAGGAGGGCAACACTAAGAGATGGATTCACCGAAGCAGAGAGTTCCAGGAGATCCATTGAGGCCATAAGGAGTGACGATAAGGTCAACGAGGAGTCTTAGGCCATGGACTTTGTAGATGAAAAAGTGATAGATTTTTCCAAAAACACCGTGAGTTGTCTTGTTAAGTTCAACACTAAGGATACCAAGGGGAAAAAGAGTGGGTGATAAGTTTTGAACTGATTCAGGGTTGAAGTTTAGGAAACCCTGTATCTTCTTTTGCTTAATAAAACGGGGTGTTCCTTGCTATGTGGTATCTTGGAATTTTTATTCATGTTAAATAAGGATGCTATGCATGCCTTCCTTTCTTTTGTTGAAATTATGCATTTTGAATGAAAGCAAGTTTATCTTTTCTAGATAATTATCTGATTCCAAATTTATTCTATTTGCTATTTTATGTAAGTTGAGCTTGACATTTCTGGCACTGTGTGATGTTTATAACTTGCTTGTACGATTTATAACCATGACATGCCTGCATACTTACTAGCGTCCTGGTAATGTTATATGACTTTAGATGGCACCAAGGCGAAGAGTCATTGTCCGTGGTAGAACCACTCAGGAGAGAGCATCGTTGACTACGCAATTTGCACCAATGCAGCATTCTACCCCTGAGATAAGGGGGGATGATGGCAAAAGGATGAGGAAGCACCCGAGGGACACCCGGAAGTGACCATTGGTCAAGCCTTCCACAAGATGACGGAGATTCTTCATTCCCTATCAGATAAGATTGACAAGAAGACTGCTATGGGAGACGACTTAGCTTTGGAACGATTTCTGAAGTTCTAGCCACCGACTTTCCATGGAGAGACAGAGCAAGATGAGAAGGCAGAACAGTGGATTGAGCAGATGAAGAATATATTTTCCTCCCTGAAGTACTCTAAGGCGGAACAGTGGATTACTGAACTTGAAGTAATTCCTCACATTATGAACCCAATAAAGCTCTATTATGATAATGTCCCTAGAATGTTTATAATGTATCCCTGGTCAAGCTTTATTATAAATTAGGATAATAATAATGTGTTAAGACTAGTATATGTGTTGTTTTTTATGACTGAAATTGTCATGATACATGATATTAAATCAACACATGTGTATATAATTAGAGAATCAATATACTGGACAGACCTGCCATAAGAACACTCCATGGATCGTTATATGAGTATCATAAGTGATCTCATAGTGATCGTGGTACATGGAATTCTTTGACTTGAGATCATACAAGATTTCCTACATGGCGAGTGATATTCTTTGATGGTATCAACCGCTGTCTATAATAGGATGGGCAATGAATGTATTAATTAAGTATGTTACAAACTATGGGAAAGGATGGGTATGATTAAGATAGGACTTGTCCCTCATATATAACATGAGTGATATCTTAGGCCACTAGATTGAGTGAGATTAATCCATATGGCCATGAACAAATGAATCGATATGGGGATATCAATATCATTTTAATTATCACTCAGAAATCAAGAAATATACTTATATTGAATCATCATTTGCTTGTAATTTAGGAATAATGATATATTGTTAGACACCGCTCATTATTTATGACAAAGAGTTGTCACGACAAATACTATAAGTACCTATTGAGTAGCACTCTAAGATCAATTTAGATTGGGCTTTGAAGAGTATTTTCGACTTAGTCTAGGTGTTTTATTAATTGGACCAAATTAGTTTGGGCCATTTAATTAATTAAATTCAATTCAAAATCGGATTAAGTTGAATAAAAGAGATATTTTCAAGTTAGAACAAGATTCCAATTCGGTTGAAATCCTAATTTAGAAATAGAATACAAATTTGATTGGAATATGATTTCAACATGATATCTAGAATTTAGTCCAAGATATACAGGGTAGGTCTTTTGAAATTTTTAAAAGGATATTAAAATCCGTCGTAGTAATTTGAGGAATTTTATCTCTTTGTTTCAATTCAGAAATATAAGCTAGACCAAAAAATAAAACTCTCTTTCTATGCAAAAAACCTTAAAGGTCAGCTACCACTATAATTTGAGGTGTCTAAATTGATCAAAGATACTATAGAAGCAGTATTCGTGAGGTCCTGCTTGTGATTCAACTCAAAGGTTCAACCAAAACAATCAATAAAACGCAACAGAAAAAGGTATAATCTTTAACCAAATCGATTGACCTCAACTTGTTAAAATCCTTAGTAGAGGAGTTTATTTGTGCTACTATTTTGTGTGTTTGGATTTGATTTTCCTCTAACAGTAATTAAACAATAAGTCTCCATACTGCCATGGTTTCCCACCTTGTGAGTATTATATAATCCTAATGTTAGGTTAAACTAACTCTGCTATTTTAATAATAAGCATAATGTTTGGATTCCTTTTTTTTTCCCCCTTTAATATGGTGAAAGAAATCTATCTATCTATCTACCTATATATATAACATAAGTCGAAGGAGAAGCCTCATATGGTGATACTTGGCTGCATCTGGGGGTGATATATGGCAGTTTTAATTTTTTTTTAAGTTGAATATATAATTGAAAATTTTTCTTGAACTATTCTTAAAAATAATCCACAATTAATGCATTCAAAGTAAACTGTTGAGTCTACGAGAAAAATTATAATCTTAAAAGTTTATCATTACATTTCCTAAAGATGTTTCAATTAACAGCTTTATGTTAACATAAGTTTACTAACTTGCTCCCTCAACTAAGCATATTCTCATCCCATCTATTGTTTCCTTTATATATAGGTTGGAGACGCTTTTATTCCATCGTGGGCTTGGATTACATATTCCTATCTCCCAAAAGCCGAGCTACTTAATGGACAATAAGTAGACCTCCACACATAACCACACATGTTGGCACAAATATATATGATCTCATCTACATCCTGTTCCTATGTTAATTAAGAAACATAATTTGAATACTGTGAATTTTTCAGGTCAGGCTGCAATTGTGGGATTTTTTATGGCATATTTTGTCAATGCTTTAATGAGGCTTGATTTGGTTGATCAAACGAGCAATATCATATGTAAGGCTACGGTCTTCATAGCAGTGATTGTCATTGCCCTCTTTAGACAGAGGTAAGATTTCAGAAACCTCCGAAAGCTAGTTGACAAGGCTACATTCTACTATAGGTAATGGCAAGCATCATGGCAGGAATAAGATTCTTCCATTTCTACTTCAAAGCAAAGTCACAACAACATCTAAGCTACTTCAAGCTCATCATTTGTTTTCACTCATCTAGAATTTTGTTGTAAGAATAATTAAGAATTTCAGTACCCAAATTGTATGTCAAAGTCATGGAAGTTTTTTACCAGAGTTTTTTTTTTTTTTAATTTCCCTTTTTCCTTGGCAATGGCTCTCTGATAATAGATTTGAAAGGGAAAAGGAAAAGGAAGCATAAAAAGGAAACTTTTTATAGCTTTTTTTTCCTCACGTATTTACTTTTTTTTTTCTTTAGAAATTTTCATTCTTCCAACACAAACAGAATTAGAATAAAGGGTTGAAAGATAATAGAGAATAATCTATAATTTTTTATTTTTTTAAGAAAATAAAATATAAATTAAAAATATAAAAATTTAATTTATTAAACAAATACAAAACTTTTAAAATTTTTCCCTATCTCCCTCTCTAATTTTCAAAAGAAATACAATTCAAGTATACTCTAATCAAATTATCTAAAAAATTAGAGAGTATAGAGTGAGAGTCGAGTAATATTAAACGAAACAGAAGTAATACTAGAGAAATATCCATTGAATAACATTAGATAAATATCATTGATGTCTATAAAAATTTGTATATTTTGAGAAGACAATTTTCTTCTAAACATATTTTCTACTTTGAATAGAGGCATCTTTTAATAAATTATAAACTTATGAAGTACTGCAGTATGTGTGTGTGTGTGTGTGTGTGTGTGTGTGTGTGTGTGTGTGTGTGTGTGTGTCTATATATATAGACACACACTATTGAGATCATTGTGGTATTGCCACTTAATATTTTTTAGATTATTAGAGTGCAACATGTAGAGCCTTTCTCTACAAGTGAAATTTCAGACAATTAAGCAGAGATTCCTATAAAAGTGGAAGAGTTGAATAAGAATTGTTAGCCCTAAGGGCATTGATGGGTACTAACTTGTATGATCTATATGTGATAGGACATGTTTGATCTCAAATTCTTCAAAAGCGTGCAAATAATATTACTAAGAAACTCTTGAGCAATGAAATCCAAGAATGGATGATCAAGAAGAAAATAAGCTTAAGAAATTGCATACCAAGAAGTCCTTGTGGAAGAATTTTAGACTAGAAATCATTCTTAAGGTATTACTTACAAAATTCCTATGTCTCTTTACCTTATGATTCAATTTATTTCTACCTTAAAGCACACAAATAAAAAGATTTCAAAGTCTTAGGTCTTCAAAATTTTGGATTGAGTAGTTTGGATGACTCTGTAACACTCCGCTACCTAAGCCCGCCAGGGCCAGGGATGTCGCCCCGTCCAAAGGACAATAGGTCTTTATAACTAGGACACACAAATATAATAGCGGAAATAAAATGATACTTCAACTTAAAATTTATTACAACCCGAAAGAAATAATAATAAATCCAAGAATACTCAAAACAAATCCATGATAAAAATTCATCCGCTCTCAGCTCTCCCAACATTACACAAAATAAATCCCCAGAAAATTCTTCCAAAGAAAACAATATATAGCTACTCATGCCCACAGCAGGATGGACCTGAAATCATGATAACATAGTGGTGAGATAGAAATCTCAGTAAGTTCGTGTGCTTTGGGCGTTTTCGGAAAACAGTTCGTGGATGCAAAGTGTGAAACCTTTATAAGAGAAATACTAGCAAGCAATAACATTAGTCAAAAGCAAGAGTAGCGTTTTGGCTTTCCCAGCCATACATAAGTAATAAAATCAATCACTCGAAAGAAAGGGATATGGGTTACCACACGTTAGGCCCCATAACCGGTCAGAATGCCGACACTTTGTGCAGACTGACAAAAGTAGGTGATCGGCCTACTGGGCAAGATGCTCCTCCTTCTCTATACCCAAACAACAACCGAGTATCCATTCCGGCAAACCACAGTCACTTGACTGAAAACAAACTGCTAGCTCGGACCGGGACGACTCACTGGACTGACATCTTATCCGGGAATGACTCACCCCTCAGAGGTGGCCACCTACTGAGAGACTTACCCTAACCCTTCAAAGACTAGTCCTAGTAGTCCACCCTTATTGAGTACTCAACGACGTTTCCCACTTGGGATAAAATGAACAAAACACTGTTCCACATGAAAATGGCAATTTATGGGTTTTCCAAAGTCTTTAACAAAATCAATTTTAGAAAGAGTTTGAGTTTGCGTAAATCTACTCATTGGCTTTTAAATAATTCAAATGTTTGAAATAAGAAAGGATTTAACCCTCAATTGCCTTTACATAAATGAGTGTCCATGCACTCTACACTTGGCTTGCCATAATAAACATTTTGCATCAAACAGGTTTTATGCAGGAGCTTACCTGATTCTTGCTCACAATAGCAAGGTCTCCAACGGCAGACCTAACCCCACATGGGCAAATACAAATCACAATCAATTTCAAGCCACAAACTACTTCCTTAATTTTAAATCGACTCAACTTACTACTACCATGATCCTAGTATCCCAAGCTTTAAGGTTAAACAATAAGTAAATAGGTTTAAGAGTTGAGTCTAGCACAATTATTTAAAATAATTAATGGTTTGGGAAATAAATTTAATAAGTTGAAAGCTTAAATCTTGTTAGGGAAAATTTAGAGTTTATTTGATCAAGAGTTCTAGGTAGTATTAAATAAAATATTGATTTATTAATAATTTAGTTGTTAGAAAATAATTGGTAGCTAAAATTAGTTGAAAATAAATTTAATGAGTCTCACTTGAACAATATTAAATAAATTCTTAAGGAGTTTTGATTAGAAGATAATAGTTAAATTTTTAGTAATATATAGTCTACTAATTGCAATTATTTTCATAGAGGCTTTAATTGATCTCATTATATTAAGTAATATATACATATATATATATATTTTATTTTTCTAGCAAAAATCATTATTTGTTTGTCTAAAATATCCTTTATATATATGATAATCCAAATCTACCCTTCCTAGGGTTTTTCGAAAATACCAAGAGAAATTATTTTATTGAATATTTTATTCATGAAGTAAAAATTTGTTTGGGGACAACTAGATCATGATCAAATTCCCATGGCTAACCACAATCAATACATACACAATCTTTTAATTCATCAAATTGTCCCAATCATGCATACAAGATTAGATCTCAATTTATCAACACATAATCTAACCCTTACTAGCATAAACATGATCATGGCTTCAATATTAATCCATCATGAATATAAACCCTATTCACCAAAGGTGACATAATCTCTAGCATACTTCATCACATATACTACTTATGACATGCATCAACCTCAAATCATCATATAATCATCCAAGACAATCCTTCCATGCATAAATCCCATCTCCTTCACAATCATACATATATTCATACTTCAATCTCAACAATATATATACTCAAATCCTATCACCATCCACCTATTATCATTATCACCCTAGAGACATAATTCTAGAGTTTAAAAGAGGGATTGATGGTACTTACTTGATTGATGAATGCCTCGAAGGAGTTTAGAGTAGATCTCAACTCCTAGATGTCTAACTTTATCCATGGGAGATGGCGAAAGCATGTTCATGGGAGGAAAAGTCATCCGGCCAAGAGAGGGGAATTTTCGGTCATGAGAGAGAGAGAGAGAGAGAGACCATTAGCATGTTTATTCACATAGGCTCTCACTAGAGATCAATATTGGAGGAGATGAAGTTGTTAGAATAAATTTACCTTGAAGGGGTTCTTGACCTTAGCAGAAATTTCTGGTTTTGATCCGAAGTAGCAAGATGATTCGTGGAGTTTGATGTTAAGAATGGTGTTGATGGACTCATGGCAGTGAGTAGGTCAAATCTGAAAGTTTTAAAGAGGGTTTGAGATGGTTTGGAGGGGCATTAGGTGTAGGGAAGAGGTAGGTGTTCTTGGTGTAGTGTGTGTATGTGTTCTTGGATGTTGAAGAAAATCGAGATATGGTAATGTGCAGTTGCCGAATTTTTGTGAGAGATAGAGCTGGACGAATTTTTGTAGGGTTTAGGAGGTTGATTCTCTAATTTAGAAGGGAAAATGAAAGGTTAGTTATTACAATCCTTGAAGAATATTTTTAGGAAGTGAATTTGGAAACTAAATATTCTAAGAATATCTTGATTGTTGGACAGCTTTGGAAGTTTGCCATGGTTGACTGTTTGAGCAGAATTTCTGTGGGATTAAAGCTGGTTCATGGGGGCTTATGGTGGCCGAAATTAAGGTGCACAATGATGAAGAAGAGGTCTGGTCAATTGAGTGATATATTATGGAAGGTTGCTAAACAAGGGTGGCTGGAATTTTGGAAACCAATCAAGCTAAATTGCAGGGATTTGTTGGAGAGATTTTCGAACAGCCATTGCTGCCTTTCATCCAGAAGCTTGAGGGAAACAATGGAGCTTTGTTAATGGAGGTTTAAAGAAGGTTTTGACAGATTAGGGCTGGTGTTTCGGCTGGAAGAAAAATAGGAAACAAAGCTGGAAGTTTGACTGCCTAGAATTTCGCTGAACAGAAATTTTTCTGGGCAGAATTTCGTCTACCACTTCTAGCCAATTTGCAGCGAGTTTAGAGGGGGATTTCTTGGGTATTCAAGGCTGGTCTCCAGCCTTCCTTATGGAGGAAAAATATGGCTAAGTTACTGAACAAAATCTGGAAGAAATCAGCTTGGTTTTGGACCTCCAAAGTAGCGATTTTGCCCAGAATTTTCACTGGTTTTGCACAGCTTTCGTGCAGCCCGAAAATTGCAGAAATAATTCATGTCTCAAACTGATCTTAAGGCTATTTTCTGGAAACATTTGGGAGGGAAAGTCAGCTAAGAAGCTCGACAATTTGAAGGTACAACAAGCTGAAAAATTTCAGCTCATTCTAAGAAGTAAAATGAACTAGTCTAGAGTGAAATTTCAGCAAGCTTACTAGAAGGATTTTTCCCCTTGGAATTTCTTACAATTCTTCCACATTTTTCAGACCATGAGAAGCCTTTTACTAGGACATTTTGATCTCACAAGATCACAGCATTTTAATGAAATTTCTGGAAAGAAAAAGGATAGAACATCTTGATCAAACCAAGGAGTTGAAAATTGAGGAAAATTAGGGATCAAGAGAAAATGAATTCCCTTTAAGAAATTCGAGTAGAGTAAAGGAGTGGAATGAGAATACTCCTAACATGTTTCTCTTAGGACCATCATCCCTACCTTACTCTAAGCTCATAAGACCGAAATTTCCTCCACTAAGCAAAAATAAAATTTAATCTAGCTAAAGCTTCTATGATGGAATTTGAACACAAGACCTCAAGAATTGATTCCAAAGCTCTAAGCACTAAATCACAACAACTCTTGTTGATATTTTCACTAGAAAATTATTTTCTATTCAATCCACAGGCTATCTCCCTATTTTCACCTTGGGCAAAAATTACCATCTTGCCCCTCTCACACAATACTCACCAACAAGACTTCAAAACAATAAAATCCGAATCCAAAACACATAAAAATCATATGAAAATACATTTAACCATGAAATAAAATATGATATGCATCCCAACCCCCTTACTCTTAGGTTGGTTTAGACCGGGGTTTCACAGACTCTGCATCCAAAAGCCTCGTCCAAAATTCAGTGAACAGTACAAAATCGATTCTGCCTAAAAAAGTACTATTTTGACCTTACCTTTTGGATGCACCCTTGTTCGATACTTAAGTTCAAAACTCTGAAAATTTTGACAGCGTGAAACTAGTCATTGGAGCTCTAATTTTTGCCCTTATAAAAGGTTCAATACTCGATTTTAAAGTAGATTTTTTGTCCTATCTTTTTAAGAAATACTATTACTCTCTAGAATACAAAAATCTTCCTTTTCATAGTGCTTCAAAGTGAAATCAAATTTCTTCAAGAAGGTAAAGGTTGTTTGTACTCATTTACTTATATATTTGCTCAAAAGAGTGAGCTGTCTTTGGTTCATTTCTATAATCCTCTTTGTGTATCAAGATTGTGGTGTAAAACCCATTTGGGGTGTACCTTGATTTGTTGATTGGTTAAGCGGATTTGGTAAAATCAAGTATAGTGATCCACTTATATAATTGATGTAGATAGACGCTATTGAGTTGGGTGAGTTTAATAAGATCTAGTTGAAAATCCTTAAGTGTGATTTTAAGGTAGTGGATGTAGATCTTGGTAGATCGAACCACTATAAATTTCGTGTTCACTCTCTCTGCATTTAAATTCAACAAGCTGCAAACTTTCTTGCTCAAAAAGTTTTTAAATCACTCAAAAGAAATCTTTATGTTTCTCACAAACCCATCTTCACTCTTGTATTAATTGCACATCATGTGTCTTATCTCATTCAAATTGTTGTTGATATTTAAGACATTCCAAAAGCTTCTCATTACTTCGGTAGCCATCTCTCCGATCTGAAATTCAAAGGAGTATCTCAAAACAGATTTTTGAAAAGCATTTTAAAATTTGCCAAAAACATTATTCACCCCTCTCTAAGGTTTTTCATTTGGTATTAGAACTTGGTCTACTCTTCTTCGGCTAAACAACCATGTAGAAAAGATCCTTATGGCAAATACCTCCTCTCTTCCCTATGTCAAAAGATCCTTGACAAATAGACCTCCTTTGTGAAGGCATAGAAAGGGGAAACACAGGGCATGCAGCGGAAGCGAATACAAAAAAACTGGAAAATTGAAGAACAGGGGAACCGAACAATGCTGGCGCCGGCTCCGGAAGCCCTAGTCGGCGCCAGTTACACTCTGTATGATTCCGAGGTTAAAAAAAATTTACCTATTTTCCTCGTTCTAAGAATTGGCTGGACCGGAATGTGTGCAAGGGTAGGTGCGCTGGTAAAAACCTCTGGTGCGATGCCTGCAAGCCTCCTACTCCATCTTTGCATGTAGGTGAACGTCAAACTCTCGATCTTCCAATATATGGCCTACCTAATTCCGTTTAGTGAACAACTACAGAACTAAGGAATATTTTTTGGAGAGAGAGAGAGAGAGAGAGAGACGTGTGCTTCTTTTTCCACACAGAAGAGTCTGTCCAAAACAATGATGATCTCCAATCCTCCTATTTAACCTAAATAAAACTCTAGGTTAAACTGGACTGGGCCATTGGACTCTTAGTTTAACCTTTTGGACTAAATTAATTATTCTAATTAAAACCAACTTAATGGCCCAACAAATAATTAAGTTTCCCAGACCAAATAAACTAGTCTAATTAATCTAATTAATAAGCCTATATTAGTTTAGTTCTAGGTTAATCCCTAATTATTCAAATTGGGCCAAAACCCTAAATAATTAATTAACCCACCAAACTAATTTAATGAATTCTCTCTCTCCATAGACCTTTATTTTATTCTAGCCCAATAATTAAATCAGGCTACTTAAATAAAATAAATTCCATTTAATTTAAGATCAATTCCTTAACCCGTATTTAATTAGAATTTACAGTCTATACTGGGGACCAAAAGACACACCGCCTTACCTACTAAAATGACCAAAATATCCTTGCTAATAAATAGCTGTATTTTACATTTCAAATATTTCCTAATATCACCATAAGGAAATATTGACCCCAAGGACAATGTTGCGTTAGCAAAGTCTCTAACCTACAAGTGTAATGACTGAAATACCCCTCTATACATCATCATACATTTAGAGAGAAAGAAGTGTACTAACACCTCTCTAAATGACATCTACCATCCTTAGGCTTATAGTCCAATGATTCACAACTTTCTGGATTGTTTCCGCTTTCCGAGGGAATTACCCTAAAGCAAACATCCAAGTCATGTTTCCCAGGGCCCTGGATATTTAGATCATTCAGACAACCACAAGGGACGATAAAGTATAGAAACTATCTTGTACAAGTCTATCTTAACTAACTAGTCACACGTACCTAACATGCAAGTATATTGGTCCTACGATAGAACCTCAACTATGGCATATCAAAGTACATGCTTCTAGCTTCGTCAGACCACCAACTCATACTCAAGTCGTAAAATACTATACAATACTGTAGCAGTAGTAGTCTAGGTTTCTACCATATAGTATTAAGAAACCACTACTACAGGTCCTGTTCTACGTATTCGAAATATGCTTATGTCATGAATTAAATGGACTACTCACTTGTTAAAGAAAAGTCATTCCCCATTTGGAATTCACAACATAATAACTTAAACATAATGAAATTCTCATTCTCATCAATTGGTTAAAAACGAATGTTTATGTGTTAAGTAACCCGTGATCCATACCTTACTGTGAAAGACCTCCATTCACATAGACCACTTACTTAAACACAATGGGTCTTTTCAAACGTAATTGTGCACAAATAAAATACAAATTCACAAATAATTTTTGAAAATAAATTCTTTTATTAAAACATTCGATTTTTACATCAGAAACCTAGTCTAAGAGGGCATATTTCCCAACAATCTCCCACTTGTACTCTAAGACTAAGTAAGTCCGTAGGTGCCCACCCCTATGGCGTCTAAGTGTCTCTTGAAGATTCTCTTAGCCAAAGGCTTGGTGAATGGATCAGCTAGATTATTCTCGGAGGCAATCTGTTCCACCACAACTTCCCGTCTCTGGATGAAATCCCGGATTAGGTGGTACTTCCTCTCGATGTGCTTCCCTTTTTTATGGTTCCTGAGTTCTTTAGATTGTAATACTACTCCAGTGTTGTCGTAATACATCACAATCAGTCTGTCCATGTATGGCACCACTCCAAGTTCTGAAAGGAACTTTCGGAGCCAGACTACTTCCTTGGATGCCTCCAAAGTTGCTACATGCTCAACTTCCATGGTTGAGTCAGCAATATAAGATTGCTTGATACTCCTCCATGAAATAACTCCTCCAGATAAGGTGAAGACATATCCACTAGTGGATTTTCTCTCATCCTTATCCGGCTAGAAATCTGAGTTTGTGTATCCTGTAGGAACCAAGTCACCAGCCCTATAAACCAACATGTAATCTTTCGTTCCCTTGAGGTACTTGAGAATATGCTTTACAGCTTACCAATGAACCTTCCCAGGGTTCGACTGATATATGCTAACCAAGCCTACGGCAAAGCAGATATATGGCATAGTACACAGCATGGCGTACATGAGATTTCTCACAGCTGAAGCGTCTGGAATCCTACTCATTCTGTCCTTTTCTTCTTGAGACTTAGGATAGTCTCTTGAAGAAAATGACAACCCATGTCTGTAAGGAATTAGAGCTTCCTTGCATGAGTCCATGCTATACCTAGCCAACATCTTGTCAATGTATGCCGCTTGGGATAATCCTAACATTCTCTGCTTCCTATTTCTAAGAAGTCTAATCCCGAGAATGTAACTGACTTCTCCCAAGTCCTTTATACTGAATTGACTAGACAGCCAAACCTTTATAGATGACAATGAACCAACATCATTTTCAATGAATAGAATGTCATCCACATACAAGACAAGAAAAACCACATTAATGCCTTCAAGTTTTCTGTACACGCATAGTTCATCCTTATTTTGAATAAAACCATAAAACTTTATAGTCTCATCAAAACGAATGTTCCATGCTCTCGATGCCTGCTTAAGTCCACAAATGGACTTCTTAAGCTTGCAAACCATATGTTCTTGGCCTTCAACAAAAAAGCCTTCCGGTTGGGACATATAGTGTCTTCGCTAAGATGGCCATTTAAAAATGTCGTCTTGACATCCATTTGTCATATCTCGTAGTCATAATGATATTCGATGGCAAGGAGAATACGAATGGACTTAAGTATGGCTACCGGGGAAAATGTTTCCTCATAATCGATTCCCTCTTTCTAAGTATACCATTTTGCCACAAGCCTAGCTTTGAATATTTCCACCTTCCCATCCACTCCCCTCTTTCTCTTGTATACCCATTTACACCCAATAGTTTTTATCCCTTCAGGTGAAGCTACTAGATCCCAAACCTGATTGAAGTACATAGACTCAATCTCGGCTTTCATTGCTTCATGCTATAGATTTGCGTCGGCATCAGCATCAGCAATAGCCTCCTCGTATCTAGTGGGGTCTTGTTCTTGATGGTCGAAGACTAGATCGAAAGCTTCTCCAGTCCATCTTTCCGGAACCCTAGACACTCTTCCACTACGACGAAGCTCCAATTGTACAGGCTCTTGAGGCTGTGCCTCTTCTTGTTCCACAATCAGGTCAGAAGAAGTTGATTCTGAAGATAACTTCTCCTCAAGTTCCAACCTAGTTGAACCTTTTATGGAAGTACTCTGATCATCCTCTAAGTATCTAGCATTGGTACTTACCAGTACTTTCTGCTCCTTAGGATGATAAAAGTAACCATCCTTTATCCCTTTTGGATACCCAACAAAATAGCATAATTCTGATCTTGGTTCCAACTTGTCTCCCTTGACCAGTACATAAGTTGGACAACCCCATATCCTAAAATGATTTAGACTTGGCTTACGCCCAGTCCATATCTCATAGGGAGTTCTAGGTACTAACTTAGAAGGCACCAAATTCAAAATGTATGTCGCTATTTCCAAGGTATATCCCCAAAAAGACACTAGAAGAGTGGCATGAGACATCATTCTTCGGACCATTTCCATCAATGTCCCGTTCCTTCTCTCAGCTACTCCATTCTGCTGGGGTGTCCCCGACGTAGAGAGCTAGGATACTATCCCATGATGTACCAGGTAGTCCTTAAATTCACCCAGGAGGTACTCTCCACCATGATCCGATTGTAAGGTCTTGACCAATTTACCTATCTGACGCTCCACTTCAGTCTTAAACTCTTTGAACTTGTCAAAAGAGTCAAACTTGCATCTTATCAAGTAAATAAAACCAAACCTCGTACAATCATCCGTGAAAGTGATGAAATACTCAAAACCCCCTCTAGTTGGTGTAGACAAGGGACCACACACATCAGTGTGAACAAGACTTAATACCTCCTTGGCTCTATCCTCCTTAGGGGAAAATGACCTTTTGGTAATCTTTCCCATTAGGCAGGACTCACATTGAGGCTAATTTTCCAATCTCAATGAGCCCAAAGGCCCATCATGGATTAACCTCTGAATCCTGGTTGAGTTGATATGTATCAACCTTAGATGCCAAAGATAAGAGTCATTGGCATTGGTCTTTCTCTTTCTTATTAAAGGTTCAGATTGAACGTCATTTAATTGATTGTTAATAGGGTTTAAGAAAAATAGATTCACATACATATGCTCAGTACATTAAATTTCTCCATCTCTACTGATAGAAATACCAAAATGAAAATATACAGAATATCCTTAATTTATTAGTTTTGCAACTGAAATCAAATTCTGTCAAAATCCAGGTACATATAAAATATCTTTCAAAACCACTATTCTATTACAATAAAAAAAAATAAGATCCAGCTCTCCCACTGTAAGGACTCAAACTTGTGCTCCATTTCCCACACGTAGTCCATGTTAGCCCTTTTGGAGTCTCCTAATCTTTCTAAACCCCTATAAGGAGTTACAAATGTGATCAATGGCTCCTGAATCAACAATCCAAGTGAAAGTTAATCCAACCATTGATATAGACTCTAGATAAAAATCATTACCTGTGGGGTTCTTCTTGGCTTGAAGATCTGGACACTCCCTTTTCTAGTGTCCCTTCAGCCCACATTTGAAACACTTACCCTTAGGTTTGTCTTTGGGCTGGATCTTGGGTTGGGCCGCTACGTTCCCCTTCTTCTTCTTGAACTTCCTGGGTTTGGGTCCAGTTCTAGAAGATGAAGCCTTAGCAATCATAGCCTTAGATTGTGACTTCATGACCTTCTCTGCCATCTGGAGCTCCTTCATTAACTTAGTTAAACTCATGTTTAACTTGTTCATGTTGTAATTCAACTTGAACTGAATAAAGGAACCCGGTAGATATTCGAGAACCATGTCCACTTAGCTCTCGAGGTCAATAACAGCCCCTAAGATTTCTGCCTCCTCGAAAGCAGCAATCATCTTGAGCATATGCCATCTAACTGATGCTCCCTCAGCCATCTTAGTATTAATGATAGTTCGAAGAGCCTCCTGCCTTGTGAGTTGACTCTTATCCACGAACATCGTGGCTAATGATTGAATTATCATACACAGTGGCCATGTGTGTAACACCCCACTTCCTAGGCCCAACAGAGCCGGGGATGTCGCCCCAACCAAAGGACAAAGGGTCTTTATAATTAGGTCACACAAATAAAAATAAAATAATACTTTAAAATTAAACTTATTACAACTCAAAAATTCAAGAACAAATCCAAAATAAATTGTTTACTATCATCTCTCAAAGCAACACATAAAATAATTAATACAAAGTCTTCCAAGCAGCAACAAATCTAGCTACTCATCTCCACAGCAGGATCGACCTGAAAAAATGGCATAAAAAGTGATGAGATAAAAATCTCAGTAAGCCCGTGTGTGCTTTGAGTGTTTCAGGTAAAACAGTTCATGTATGCAAGTTGTAAAAGTTGTATAAAAGAAAATGTTGGTAAGCAATAAATAAGGATTAAAATAAAGAGTAGTGTTTTGCTTTTCAAACCATATATGTGCATAATAAATACAACCACTCAAATGGGTAGCCATGGGTTACCACACGTTGGGCCCCATGACCATATAACGGTCAGAATGCCACACTTTGTGCAGATTGACAAAAAGTAGGTGATCGGCCTACCAAGTAAGATACTCCTCATTCTCTACACCTAAACAAACCAGTTGTCCATTCCAAAAACACACAGTCCACTTGACTGAACTTGCTAGCTCAGACTAATATGACTAAGTAGTACTGTCGTTTCTCTAAGTTGAATTTATCTTCGGGAGGTGGCCTCCTGCCAGAAGACTCACTTTTGCTCTTTAAAACTAGTACTACTAGCCTACCCTTATTGAGTACTCAACGTTGATTGTCTCACTTGGGAAAAAACTAATAAAACATTACTTTGTTTGGAAATAGTAATTAAGGGTTTTTAAAATTCCTGTCAAAGTTCAGTTTTAGAAAGAGTGTAGTGTTTGAGCAAAACTACTTGTTTTATAAATGACTTGTTTGACTGAACAAGAAAGAAACAGTCCTTAATTGCCTTTACAAGAATAAGTGTTCATACACTCTGCGTCTGGCTTACCATAACAACCTTTTGTCATCAAATAAGTTTATGCAGGAGCTTACCTGATTCTTTGCTTGCAAATTCACAAATCTTCCAAAGCTGACCTAACCTCGCCTGGGGTAAACACAAGTTATATGGTTATACTCAAACTATATTCGCTTCCATAAATAATCCTAATTCAACTTCTTACAATCATGACCCTAATGTCCCAAGCTTTAAGGCTAGAAAATAAGTCTAGCTTGATATGTGAAAATAACTAGAGGTTGTAAAATAATTACTAATAAGTCATAGGTCCAAATACAAATCTTGAGTGTTGTTATTAATAAATAAACTAGGGTTTAATTGATGAATAGTCTTAAGTCCTGGATGATATTATTAAAATAAATTATTACTAATCTCTTAATTAATTATTAATAGATAGAAAACAATTAATAAATAAAATTAATATTAAATAAATTTTATTAGATTTTGATCAATAGATAATAAATAAATTTCAATAGTATTTATGAATATATGGCCTACAAGATTGATATTTTACCTATTATTATTATTTATATAAAAGGCCTTATTTATTATTGTTATTATATATAAATATTTATATATATTATTTTTAGTAAAATGTATCATTTATTTGGCTAAAATATCACTATTCTATTTAGTATTCCAAATCCAACTTCCTAGGATTTTCGAAATCTTTGGAGGAAATCATAATGTTAATTTTAATTAACGTAATAAAATTGGCTAATTAAAAATAGCTTAGGATCAACAATGTCATAATTATAATTTTCCTATTGCTAACAAGATTCATGAACATATACTCTAACATCAATCAACAAACTATTCCATTCATGCGTAAAGACTTAAATCCATATCTACTATCACATGGTCAAAACTCTACTAAGCATAATCATATTCATGGCTTCAATGAAAACAAGAATATAATATCATATTCACCAATGGTGACATAATATCTAGCATGCTTAAACATCCAAACTCACTCAAATCATGAAAACATGCATCGATCCACAAGAACTATCATAAAACTTAACCATGGCAAAACATTCTCATGCTCCATTCTCAACTCCTTCATACATAAGTATATACTCAATCCCTAATCATATTCTATCCTTTCCTAATAACATCTAAGAGACATGATTTTAGAATTAAAAAGAAGGTTAAAGAGAAACACTTGGTTGATGACAATCTTGATGAAGATTCAAGGAGATCCACACACTTAGAAGGCTTGATTCGTCCAAGAAGGAAGAAGAAAAACGGACATGGTTGAAACAACCATTTCGACTGAGAGAGAGAGAGAGAGTATTAGTATATCATGTTAAAGATTAAAGGAAAATAAGATGAATAAAATCGTTCTTGGTTACCTTGATAGAGTTCTTGAGAATTCAGGAAAAATTCTGGTTTTTGATCCAATAACAGATTTTTGTTTTCAATGTTTGATGTTATAAAATCCATAAATGAACTCTAGGGAGTGAGTAGGCGTGATTTGGAGTTTTTGCAAGGGATTGGAGGTGTTTAGAGTGGTCTTAGGTTTGAAGAAAGTTAGTGTGTGTTCTTGGTGTTCTTGGAGAAATTGAGAGAATTGGAGAGAAGCTGGACGAAATTGCTTAAAGATGTTGGCCAAATGGTTGAGGAATTCTTGTGATTTGATTTTCAGATTAGGGAGGAGAGGAAAATCTGGTCATTTGAATTTCAAATGGAGTAATTTTTAGAGTGAATTAAAGTAGAAGATATGGTAGAGTGGTTTGATTGATAGAGGTTCTTTGGAGCTGTAATGGCCGACTGGTTTGCTGTGGTTTTGCTGAAATGGATGAGGGTTAAAGGAGCTATAGGTTGGCCGAAATGTTAAGTGCAATGGTGGGAGGATTTCTGGTTGTTGAAGCTTAATCCAAGGAAGTTTTCATGGAGCAATTTGCTGAAATTTTGAATTTTAATTGGAAGCTTGATTGGAGTAATTGAAGGAGGAATTTAAAGTGTAGCTATGGTGTTCAATCATGTGGGTCAGTGAAGGAAGGGGATGAAGTTCAGTTCATGGCTAACTAAGGTTAATTTCACAGAAAGTTGAAGTGATTTTCGGACAAGGCTTGAAGAGAGAGCAAGGCTGGAATTTCTGGTTTGATTTTCGCATGGCTTGCTGGAATTTTTTGTAGTTTTTTCTGTAATCTTTCAGCCGACTTGCAGAGAGTTTGAAGGGGTATTGGAGGGTCCTTTAAGGCTGGTTTCTAGCCTTCTTTATGGAGGAAAGATAGAGTTAGATTGCTGGTTTGAAAGGTGGAAGAAACATCTTGGTTTTTTGCCTGCCAAGCTGCGAAACTTGCCCAGAATTTTTTTCTGGTTTGCACAGCTTTGTGCAGTCCAATTTTTGGCAAAGGATTTCAGTCTTCAAACTGAACAAGTTGGCCATTTTTCTGGCAGCAATTGAGTAAGAAAAATGGTTGAAGTTTTCGAAAATTAGGCTACCCAAGAATCTGGAAAATTTTCAAATTGCTTTCATGAAGAAGATGGACACTTATGGAGTGGAGTTTTGAAGGTTTAACCATGTAGACTAATTCTCTTGAGAACCTGCCTTAACCCTTCCCTATTTTTAGCCAAAATTCTATCTTCTAAGAGTCATTTTCGAAATCCCAAGGTCAATAAACCTTGCTGAATTTTTTGGAATTAAAATATGAATTTGGATAAATTGAATAAGCTTAATTGGTAAAGAATTAAGGTAAGCTAGGGAATAAAAAGGATATGAATTCCTTAAGAATTCTTGTAGGGCATAAGAATAGGATTAGGACATTCCCTTCATATCTCTATTAGTGTTATGCCCTAGAGGCAATCACTTGTATCATGTATATTGCATATTAAATTAATAAGAGGCATTCTTTATCTTTCAGTTTGATTGTTATATCTAAATATGTGTACAAACCATTAGATAAAGTCCCTAGTACAACACAGTGTTAAGGAAATCATGATAGAGATCATGATGTGAGATTCCTACTACACTATGCAGTGTTTGTACTTAAATAATCCCCAGTCATAGTATTAATAAGATGGGACATTATTAATACGCCAAGACTAGCACATGTTATATCTCTTGATTGGATCAAGCGGTGGTTCTCATATCCGTGGGTATTGGGATACTCAGGATTAACGTGTGGATGCTTGTTTTGAAACAAGTTCATTGGATGACCTAGCTACGAGATAATCACTTGGATAACTATTTAGTGCCAGTGATAGAATCTCATTATAGCAAGTGTGCAAGTATCCTTAGACTTGAGATCTCCAAGGTACTTTGTTTATCGAGCGTTGTACTTTAATTCTAATCTTTGGAGTCTTATCTAGGACCGCCTATGGGATGGATATTGGTACAACGTAAAGTAAACGAAAGTAGTTGAGAGGGTCAATAAAGGATTCACCACTCCTAATAGTAGGAGAGTATATCTCAAGGCCACTTGTAGAAATCATTACTCATGAAGTCCTTGACCAAGACGACTACGTGATGAAAATGGTTCCAATTGATACACATATCGAGTAATGGATTTCTTGAACAAGTACTAAAATATTCGAGCCAGAATTAATAATATTCTGGAGGGAGTTGGCACTAATTCCATGCTCTAGACCGAATGAGATATTGTATGTTGAAAGGAGTTTATTGCACTGATAATTTGCTATTGAAAGGTTCATGTCAAGCCACTTGACTTTCTGGACTTTTGGGTGGTCAAGAGTCATTGCTAGATGTCGCTCTTGATATACTAAATATGAATTTATTAATTAGAGAATTAATAAATTTAATCCTTTATTTTATTAAGGATTATTAATTCTAATATTGTTAGAACTAATTCATATTATGCTACCAATAAGACCAGGAAACCTATGGGTTACACACAATAAAGGTTTGAATGTTCAAATATATTATTTGATAATATTGTGGGGTTAATTAAGAGAAGGAAATATATTTATAGGTGAATTATAAGTTTGTTATAATTCATGGGACCTAATTGTAATTAAGTAAACTTCAAGGACCAATTTGTTGACAATTGGACGTTGAAGGACTAAGTTGCAATTTATGGTAATTATAAATCTATAAATATAAGGAAACAGTTTCCTTAGGGTTGGAGACAGACTATTCACGCAATAACAGAGAAACCATTTATCTGCCTCTCTCTTGATCAAACCCTAGCCGTCTCTCTTCTTGATCAAAACCCTAGCCTCCCGAATTCTACTAGCATAGAATTGTGAGATTGTGAGTATTCAACCTTATGTGGATTATCATTAGAGGGAGTTCTTTCTTGGACTTCAGTTGAGCTGCAGTGAACGATTTCGGATAATCTGGATCGCGCCTGCGTTCTTGTTTCTGAAATTTTTTTGAATTTCGGCTTCACGAGGTAATAAACGCAATCTTCTCATTTTTCCCGTTTCTATTGCAAACCCGTGATCCATGGCTTGGATTTCTTGTTGTTTTTCGTTGCGCTTAATCTGATTATGCATGATAAAAATCCTACAATCTCCCCTACGACAACACTCCTACTTCTATTTATGGCATGCAAGGGTCGAAAATACTCTACCTTATAAAATAAAATTTAATCATGATAAAACTTAATTGGTGAGATTTGAACTCAAGACCTTAGAGAATAATACCAAAGCTCTAACCACTAAACCACAACAACTCTTGTTCTTATTTTCTCTCCCAAATATTCTTCCTATTTAATCTTCAAGCTACCTCCATATTTTCACTTCAAGCAAAATTACCATTTTTCCTTTCCTACTCAATAAGTACAACTAAACCTTCTAGACTATAAATCACAATTCTAAAGCACAACAAATCATTCAAAAATATATATTCATGCAAGAAAATATGATATGCATTCCGACCCCCTTACTCTAGGGTTGGTTTTAGGTGGGGTTTCACAATGTGCTCATGTTTGGATTGGAGCACATTAGACATAAAGGCCAACATGTAACAACGACCCATCTTGTCGGCCTTCTTCCATGTCTTCTCAACCTCACGCTCCTCAGCGGTGGAACCCTCCCCGATAACAGGTCAGGTTTCGTAAAAGACATACTTATACGCTTCCGCTGTAAGTATTATGTCCAGGTTCCTCTTCCAATCCACATAGTTTGGTCCCGTTAGCTTATTCTCTCTGAGAATAACGGCCAATGGACTAAATGAACCTCTCACCATTTCTGAAAAATCAAAAATAAAAGAAAAGAATTTAGTTTGTAAAAATAAAACAAATTTGTGCACTTTATCCTTATTATCAAACCTGATAATAATTAATTTGGCTCTTAGGAAAACTGACATAGCTTCTTGGGAAGATTAACAGTTCTCTAAACTAAGTGTGTTAACCACCACAAATTAATTTTCCTTCTAGGTAATGATCCAAAAGATAACGCCATCGAGGGGATGGTCATTTCCTCTCATTTTCTATGGACATACCTCGCACTATAACCTCCAACGAGGGGCTGGCCGATCATAGCCCGTGTCCTGAGTTATTAATTACATCCCTCCATTAGATCTAGATCCTTGTGGTATCCCATCCTATACGGATTCACTCCCTGAGTGACATGAGGGGACCCACGATCTCTAATGAGGATCGTGATGGAAGCCGTGGGGTCGTTGGAACCCCTCTCCCACTTAGTCTTTTAAAACAAATGTTTTTCTAAAAAATATCATTTTGAAAATTTTCATTAATTTTTCCCTTTAACTCAAAAATAAAATATCCAAATGCATTAAAATCTCTATGTTAAGGTATATATCCTTTGAGAGATTTTTCCATAGATTAATTTTATTTAAGTTAAAAAAACTTAATGATTTCAAAAATTTTCCAATTAAAACTTTCTAGAGACTTTGGTCTCAAGTTTATTTGATAAAACAATTTTACTTGTTGCAAAATAAAACAAAATGGCTTTCTATTTTAACTTACAAAAATATCTAAATTCAATATATGTTCTATGTCAAGGATTAAATCCTTTGAGAAAATATCTGAGGATTAATTTTTGTTCAAATTAAAATAACCATTTAATTTGTAGAAAAATGTTTTCTTTGTCAAAAATATTCCCAAAGACTTTGATCTTTGAGAAAATGTGCACATAGGTATATAAAAACAAATAGCATACTAGAAAACAGTATACGTTTTCATGCTTTGCTATTTTTAAACCTAAGTGCCCAGATAATAGAATTAAACACATTAATTAATTAATTAACGGTCTTGTTTAATCCTAAAATCCCTTACTAATATTTTTCATGCAAAAATATTCCTTGACTATTAAATATTGCAAAATATTAACTTTGCCTGGTATGGACCCCAAAACCAAAAGAAATTGCAAGAAAAATTACAAGGAAAATTAAAAAAATTTCTCCTTGGACCACTGCACCCGCCGCACTGGATCAGGCACCCATCTGCACTGTGGTCCACTACACCCGTTGCACAGAACTAGGACCCATGGGCAACCAACGAGCGGACCGGATTCCAGACCCGAGCCGGCGCCAGTTCAGCCACCCCAGCCGGTGCCGGTTCAGCTCTAACCGGGTTCTTCCTACAGTTTTTTTTTTTTTCTACGAATTTCCTCTATTTTTCTACACCACTTCTGGGACCATTAGCTCTTCAATTTCAATCTCAATACAATAAAATCAACCAAAACCAACAATCACCTATACTCTTTAATATTGGGCTTATACGATTTGCTAAGAAAAATAGTAAATTACAAATCTCTCCTATACCTCCAGCAAAGAGGTTTAACAAGAGAATCTATCCATACCAAAATAGTGAAGGATCACGGTTTAATCACACATATGTGTCCAGTTTTATTCAACTAGATGCATGCTCCTTATATTTTCACAAAACCTTCATGCTCTGATACCAATTGCAGGCATAGAAAGGGGAAACACAGGGCACGCAGAGGAAGCGAATACAAAAAGACTAGAAAAACTAAAGAACAGAGGAACCGAACAAAGCCGAAACCGGAGCCGGCTCCGGCAACCCTAGCCGGCGCCGGTTGCACTCTATACTGATTCTAAGGTTTAAAAAAAAAAATTTATCTCTTTTCCTCGTTCTAAAAATTGGCTGGACTGAATGTGTACAACCAAGGTAGGTGTGCTGGTAGAACCCTCTAGTGCAATACCTGCAAACCTCCTACTTTGTCTTTACATGTAGGTGAATGCCAAACTTTCGATCTTCCAGTATATGGCCTGCCGAATTCCTCTTGGTGAACAACTACAGAACTAAGGAATATTTTCTGGAGAGAGAGAGAGACATGTGCTTCTTTTTCCACACAGAAGAGTCTGTCCAAAACAATGATGATCTCCAATCCTCTTGTTTAACCTAAATAAAACCCTAAGTTAAATTGGATTGGGCCATTGGACTCTTAGTTTAACATTTTGGACTAAATTAATTATTCTAATTAGAACAAACTTAATGGCCCAACAAATAATTAATTTTCCCAACCCAAATAAACTAGTCCAATTAACAAGCCTATATTAGTTTATTCCTAGGTTAATCCCTAATTATTCAAATTGGGCTAAAGCCCTGTATAATTAATTAACCCACCAAACTAATTTAATTGATTCTCTCTCTACTTGGACCTTTATTTTATTTTAGCCCAATAATTAAATCAGGCTACTTAAATAAAATAAATTTCATTTAATTTAAGATCAATTCCTTAGCCCGTATTTAATTAGGACTCACGGTCTATACTGGGGACCAAAAGACACACCACCTTAACTACTAAAATAACCAAAATATCATTGCCATATAAATAGTTATATTTTGCATTTTAAATATTTCCTAATATCACCATAAGGAAATATTGACCCCAAGGACAATGCTGCGTTAGCAAAGTCTCTGACCTACAGGTGTAATGACTGAAATACCCCTCTATACATCATCATACATTTAGAGAGAAAGAAGTGTACTAACACCTCTCTAAATGACATCTACCATCCTTAGGCTTCTAGTCCAATGATCTACCACTTCCTAGATTGTTTCCACTTTCCGAGGGAGCTATCCTAAAGCAAACATCCAAGTCATGTTTCCCAGGGCCCTGGATATTTAGATCATTCAGACAACCACAAGGGGCGATATAGTATAGAAACTATCTTGTACAAGTCTGTCTTAACTAACTAGTCACACATACCCAACATGCAAGAATATTGGCCCTACGATAGAACCTCAACTATGGCATATCAAATTACATGCTTCCAGCTTCGTCAGACCACCAACTCATACTTAAGTCGTAGAGTACTAGTCCACGCTATAGCAGTAGTAGTTTAGGTTTCTACCATATAGTACTTTTTAAGAAACCACTACTACAGGTCCTATTCTACATATTCGAAATACACTTATGTCATGAAGTGAGTGGACTACTCACTAGCTAAAGGTAAGTCATTCCCCATTTGGAATTCACAACATAATAACCTAAACATGATGAGATTTTCATTCTCATCAATCGGTTAAGAACGAATGTTTATGTGTTAAGTAACCCGTGATCCATACCTTACTGTGAATGTTTATGTGTAGCTGAATTGCATTATTCAACTTGCGATAATATTGATGACCCAAATACTCTTCTTATTGATATATTTCATGAACTGAAAAGATTGTCAAAAAGAATCAAGGAATTGAAAGTGAAAATTGATTCACTATTAACTGAAAATGACAACTTGATAAATGAAAACAAAACTCTATTTGACTCTATATGCTGCCTAAATATGAAAAATGAAATCATCTCTACTTTCTTGAATTGTGCTACTCTTAAGAATAAATGTTTGTATGATCGAGTTTCATCTCTTGAAGTCATAATCTATGAATTTGATAATATGAAAATGAAGGTTGATGATCTCACTATTTGTATTGAAAAATTCACTGATGGTCGAAGCAACTTGAATAAACTTCTTGGAGCACAACGGATGGTTGGAAATAGAAATGGTCTTGGTTATAGTAATCTGCAGAAAATAGGAAAACGCAAGTCCTATTTTGTAAAAACTGCTTCTTCATATATGACAGCACATATTGTGACAAATGTAGACACAAAGCATCTAGGTGTCATATTAAGAAGAAAGTGGAAACCGGTGCAAGAATAGTTTGAAAAATTTGAGAAACTATTACTAACCCTCATGGACCTAAGAAAATGTGGGTACTAAAAATCACACTCCCATCTCATGTATAGGTACATTCATTGGAGAAAATGAGCTTCACAAAGTAGTTCTTGGATAGTGGATGCTCAAGACACATGACCGAAAATGCAGCTCTATTAGAATATGCGTAAGCAACAAAAGAAGGATTCGTTATCTTTGGAGACAAAAAAAAAAGGAAAAATATTTGTCATAGGTAACATTGGTAAAGGATCTTCAACAATTATCAAACAAGTATTATTGATTGATAAGCTGAAATACAACTTGTTGAGCATTAGTGAATTATGTGACAATTGTTGCAAAGTCATTTTTGAGAATGATTCTTGCTCTATTATGGACAATTCAAATAATGAAACAATTTTTGTTACTAACCATGTTAGGAATGTTTATGTATTCTATCTTAATGATCTTATAGCTCATGATATTATATATCTTTTCATACATGATAATGATGGCTATATTTGGCATAAAAGACTAGGTCATATATCATTTGATTTGCTAAATAAATTATCCTCAAAAGAGCTTGTTAGGGGACTGCCCAAAATGAAGTTTGATAAATGCAAAATATGTTATGCATGCCAATTTGAAAAACAAATCAAAACTTTTTTCAAATCCAAGAAAATGATTTCCACTACAAAATCTCTTGAATTAATACATATGGATTTGTTTGAACCAATGAGGACCACTAGCCTTGGTGCTAAGAGGTATGCTTATGTTCTAATAGATAATTTCTCAAGATTTACTTGGATTTTGTTTCTTGGACAAAAAGATGAAACATTTTCTGAATTCTCTAAATTATTCAAGCGAGCCCAAAACTCTATTGGATGCAAATTGATTTCTATTAGGAGTGACAATGGTAGAGAATTTTGCAACAGTGAGTTTACACACTTTTGTGGTGAAAATGGAGTTTTTCACAACTTTTCAGCTGCTAAAACCCCTCAACAGAATGGTGTTGTTGAGAGGAAGAAAAGAACCTTGCAAGAAATGGCTAGATCCATAATTTGTAAAAACTTTCTTCCAAACTACTTTTGGGCTGAATTTGTAAATACAGCATGTTATATTATTAACCGAGTGATGTTGAGACCTTTTCTAAAAAAAACACCCTTTGAGCTTATATTTGACAAAACTCTATCAATTTCTTATTTTAAAGTATTTGGCTACAAATTCTTTGTTCTTATTACCCGAGATAATCTTAAAAATTTTGATATCAAATTTGATTAGACTATATTCCTTGGATACTCTTCCAATAAAAAGGCATATAGAGTGTACAATAAAAGAACTCTAGGTGTGGAAGAATCTGTACATGCTGTCTTTGATGAATCTAACATTTATACATCAAGAAAAGATGATGATGATGTAGGGAGTTCAAAAGAAAGAGAAAAAAAAAACAGCACAAGGCACTCTCGCTAGATATTCCTACCCAAGAAGAAGAATTGGAAGAGTAACATACTGAACAAAACAAGTAAGAAACTGAAGAACTAACTGATCAAGGGCTACCAAAGGATTGGAAATACAAAGCTGATCATCCAAAAGAGCAAATTATTAGTGATCCTAGCTGTGGAGTTAAAACTAGATGGTATTTTGTAGACAATTTTTCTCTACTCTCTAGTATTGAACCTAACTATATTGACGTAGCCTTGCATGATGATTTTCGGATACTAGCTATGCAAGAAGATCTGAACCAATTTGAGAGAAATCAAGTTTAGAAACTCGTTCCTAAACCACTTGATCATCTGGTTATTGATACTAAGTGGGTGTGCAGAAACAAACTTGATGAAAATATAGTAGTGATAAGAAATAAAGCTAGACTTGTTACCCAATGATTCAATTAAGAAGAGTGCATTGATTATGACGAGACATTTGTGAAGGATTGAACATAACAGCGCATGCAAACTTAGTGAACAAAAATGGAAGAACATGAACAATATATCGAGTATGGCAGCATCATAGTGGGCTTGAAACATACCTGTTGGAGCCTTAAAATTTTGAAGAACATTGAAGAAAGCTTTGAACCTAGGAAAACAGCTTCTTCCTTCCTCACCAACGTCCAGTGCATTGTAGTGAAGCTCCAGTGCAATCACAGTCCAGTTTTCTTCCTCCGGTGAAGCATAAATGCCAAGCTTTCTGGTTCACAGAATATGACCACTGCCTAAATCCGTTGGTGAGTTGATCGTCCATTTTTTCTCATTTTCACAGGCTGTTCATTCTTAGCTTTCTAGCCTATTTCACGACATGGCTTTTCAGTTTAAGAAAACAAAAGCCAATGAAAGAAATCCAAGAGCCAGAAAACCAAACAGCACATGAGAGGCCGAGAGACAGGAGACCTTTCATTTTTTTCCCCCTTTTATTTATTTTATTTTTCCACTTTTTTTCTTTTATTTTATTTTTATTTTTTCACACAGAAAACCAAGAGTCATGAAACCAAAAATAATTATTTTAGTAAAAATATCGGGATTTAATATCCGAATATTAGTAACAAAATAAATTTTAGCTTTACCCTAAACTCTTCTAAACTGTGTCCGGAAAAAATCCTATGATTCAGGCTATAGGGCCAAAATAATTTTTTTTTTTTGGACCCAAAAAACCCAAAATAATAAACATTAATTATTTTTCTTGGGATTAAATAAATAACCCAATAAATAATTAATGGACCTAAATGAACTAAAAAATAACTAAACATTAATTATTTATTTCTTAGAATTTAATTAAATAAATAACCGAATAAATAATTAAGTAATAATTATTTTCCTCTAGTTTAAGTCCTGGTTAATTTTCTAATTATTCAAACTGGACTCAGGTCCTGAATAATTAATTAACCAATTAAACCAGATAATAAATTTCTCTCAATTTATTTTATTCCAGTCTAATAATAAATTAGACTTCCCGAATAAAATAAAACTCTCTCAACTGATATCATTTTCTCAACCCAAAAAATTAATTAGGACTTACGGGCTATTCCGAGGACCAAAAAGACACATCGCTTTGACTACTAAAATGATCAAAATACCCCTACTATATAAATAGATGTATTTTACATTTTAAATATTTTCTAATATCACCATAAGAAAATATTGACCCCAAGGACAATGCTGCATTAGCAGAGTCTTCGACCTACAAGTGAAATGACTAAAATACCCCTCTACACATCGCCGTACATTTAGAGAGGAAGAAGTGTACTAATACCTCTCTAAAAGACATCTACCATCCTTAGGCTTCTAGTCCAATGATCCACGACTTTCTGGAGTGTTTTCGCTTTCTAAGGGAGCAACCTTAAAGTAAACATCCAAGTCACGTTTCCCAGGGCCCTGGATATTTAGATCATCCGGACAACCACAAGGGACGATTTAGTGTAGAAACTATCTTGTACAAGTCTGTCTTAACTAACTAGTCACACATATCCAACATACAAGCATATTGGCCCTCCGATAGAACCTCAACTATAGTATATCAAAGCATATGCTTCCAGCTTCGCTAGACCACCAACTCATACTCAAGTCATAGAGTACTAGTCCACGTTATTGCGGTAATAGTCTAGGTTTCTACCATATAGTACTTTTTAGAAACCACTACTACAGGTCTTGTTCTACGTATTTGAAATACGTTTATGTCATGAAGTGAGTGGACTACTCATTGGCTAAAGGTAAGCCATTCCCCATTTGGAACTCATAACGTAATAATCTAAAGATGAAGAGATTCTCGTTCTTATCAATCGATTAAGAACAACTGTTCATGTGTTTAAATAACCCATGATCCATACCTTACTGTGAAAGACCTCCATTCACATGAATCACTTATTCAAACATAATGGGTATGTTCCAAACGAAAATGTACACAAATAAAGAAAATTATTTCACAAACGATTTTCGATAAATAAATTCTTTTATTAACATATTTGATATTTTCATCAGAAAACTAGTCTAAGAGGGCATATTCCCAACAATTTGCTCCCGTTGAGAGATTAGAGTCCATAAGAATGCTCATTGCCTTTGCATCTTTCAAAAACTTCATACTTTATCAAATGGATGTTAAAAGTGCATTTTTAAATAGTTTTATTGAAGAGGAAGTATATGTAGAATAGCCTTCAGGCTTTATTCATGATCACTTTCCAAATCATGTTTTCAAACTCTCAAAAGCTCTCTACAATTTAAAACACGCCCTACGAGTTTGGTATGAAAGAATTAGTAGATTCTTGCTCTCAAAGATTTTTCAAGAGACTTTATTGATACTACACTGTTTATTAATTTAGATAATTCTAATGATCTTCTCATTATTCAAATCTATGTTGATAATATCATTTTTTGTGCTACTAATGACTTATTGTGCAAGATGTTTGCTAAGACTATGCAACAAGAATTTGAGATAAGCCTGATAGGATAACTCAACTTCTTTCTTAGGTTGAAAATTAACAAACCAGTGATGGAATTTTCCTAAATCAAGCTAAGTACACTAAGGAACTATTCAAGAGGTTTGGTATGAATGAAGCCAAAGAAATCAGTACACCTATGAGCACATCTCTAAAGCTTGACAAGGATGAAAAGGGTAAGAAAGTGGATGAATCAAAATACAGAGGTATGATTGGAAGCCTGTTATATCTTACTGCTAATCGATCAGACATTATATTTTCAGTTTGTCTCTGCGCTAGATTTCAATCGTGTCCAAAGGAATCCCACTTATATGCATTTTTTATATGCCGTAAAATGCATCCTTAGATATTTGGTTGGAATATATGATTATGGGTTATGATATCTTCGTACTAACATATTTAATCTTATAGGCTATACTAATGTGGACTATGCAGGCTGTAAAGTTGAACAAAAAAGTACTAGCATGCACTATTAATTTCTCAAATACTCTAGTGTCATGACATAGCAAAAAATAGATATGGTATCCTTAGCCACAACCGAGGCTGAATACATTGCAGTAGAAAGTTGTTGTGCACAAATTCTGTGGATGAAAAACACACTGCTTGATTTTGGTTTCAATTTTGATTGCGTACCTATACTATGTGATAATACAAGTGCAATCAATCTAACAAAAAATCCCGTTCAATATTCTAGAACAAAGCATATTGAGGTTAAGCATCATTTTATCAAGGATCATGTGCTCAAAAGAGATGTATGTGTTGAATATATCTCAACCGATGAATACCTTGTAGATATTTTTACAAAACTTCTGGCCGAAGAAAGGTTCAATAATCTGAGAAGAGGTTTAGGAATTACAAAGATCATGTAACTGACATATTTGCCAAAGATTTGTTATTTTTATTTGCAGAACCATTGGAGACACAACTTTTGGACCATGATTTTGGGCGCAACATTTCGAAGAGTAAAACCAAAACTCACCTTCCAAAACTCTCTCTTTAAGGAGTTCCTTTTTGGATGAGCTTTTCAGATGAAGCCTGAATCTAAAATAAAATCAACCTGATGCTTCGTATGTCCTTCAAACAATAATTACTTCCATATTATTCTTTTTGAAATTCAAAATAGTAGCACTTTTTTCAAGATAGCTTTTAAAATCTTTGATGAAAAGCCTTTTTCCAATGTACTTGAGGGTACTTATCGTCACAATCTCCTAGGAAATTACAAAAGGTTTTCTTTCTTCTCTCTTGAATTCTAAAATCAACCGGACTCCATCTTTCTTCCCTTAAATTTTTTTAAGCTTCTCTCTAAATAACTGAAAGCCCAAGCCTTCACCCTCTGATTACAATGGTGAAATCCCCAAAATCAACCAAACCTAAGTCAAAGAAAGCTACTCCGCCGATGAAGAAGAAATCGACTGCTTCAGAAAAGGGAAAAGAAGTCACTCCCAAACTCTTGGCTTCTCAGACCGACTCTTCTAAATCATCTCCGGAACAGGAAAGTTCCGAGACCTAGGTACCTCGCTTTTTAAATTTTAAAAGTGAATCTGATTTTAATGAATGGGTTTCAAGAAATCGAACAGTGATTGTTGGTTATTGTGCAAATTCAATGTCTTTTCTGAATTTTATAAATGTATTAAATATGTTTGAGTCCCTTGGGTGGGGAGCCCTATTATCTGTTGATGAAAAAGTGTTTACTACTCTCGCATGGGAATTTTATGCTAATCTGAGAAAAGGCCGATTAGAGAAAACTGGAGAAGGGTTCATGATCTGGTGGTACACTTCAAGAGTTGGGGGTAAGAATCTTGAGTTTGATCATCATCTGTTGAACAGAATATGTGAGGTCAAAGATGGCAGGATTCAATATTTTGAACTGACTAAGTTTCTGGAAGGAATTGATCTGTTTGATTTGGGAATATTTGAAAATACATTTACTGGCAGGAAGAGTTTTAAGAACTTGAGTGATAGGAACACGAAGTGGTTGAATGGACAGGGTTGGATTCTATACCATATAGTTTCAACCATGGTGATTCCAAGTTTTGGACATAAAACCTGTATCAATATTATGCAAACGATGATCATGTTGGCGCTTTTTGAAAATAGGCCAATAAGTTTTGGGTATCTTGCTGCCAAATTAATGATGCAAACTAGGAATACCTCCAGCAAGGCCCTGCCTTATGAAAACTTACTAACTAAAGTGTTTAAACACTTTATTGTTGATCTAAATTCTATCACCCCTACCCCTTCAAAAATGAATGTGTACAGCTTTGAGTCATTTGAAAGAATGGGATATGTGAGAATGAATGGAAGCTGCGCCAAGATACAATTGATGATGAAAAAAAAAAGGTTGTTAAAGGTAAAGGATGAAGGCAAAAGTGCCCCATCTGCCAGAGCCAAGAGAAAGGTTGAGTTAGAAACTCAAGAAGAATCCTCTACCAAGGGCAAACAGAGAACTCAGGACACAAGCATCTGTCAGAGTATTCTGGAAGCAATCAATTTGCTGCCTGTTAAGGTGGACAGCCTCAGTTTAGAAATTCAGATTCTTGGAAATAAGCTAACTGCAGTAGAAGAGAAGGTTAAAAATGATGAAATAATGCTTGCTCCATCAACACCATCCCAAGAAAAGGTCACTAAAGAACACATTGCCACTAAAGAAAAGAAAGAAGTTGTGAAAGAACAACAGGGTGAGGAAATGACAGCCACTAAACGAGGAAGGCAAACCTCCACATATTAGGAAGAATCAGCACCCCCCACCCCTACTGAAATCCTTGTCTCATATGGAAAAAGACAAAAACATGTGGTAGTCAAAAGGAAGTCTAGCCTAATTGCTGGACAGCATTCTAAAAAGGGTGTCGAGTCCAAGCCAGAGACCATCCATATCTCCTAAGTGATCACCTCTGAGATCTGCTTCCAAGACAGCCTCTATTTGCACAACTTTTACTGATGTTCTTTTGACAATTAACCTTTAATTTTTGCACCAGTCTTTGAACACTTTCAATTCTGCATATCTCTTGCTCTATCTGTTCAATATATATATCTCCGTCTTCTGTATTGTTCTTATTCTCTTTTTTTTATTGATGACACAATGGGGAGAAAAATGAAAATTGGTATCAAAATTGGATAACAACTGTCGGGATTGTGCACTGTTGTGCTATGTTGTGATATTTTGTTAATGGTTATTATTGGTTCTTATTGGATTATGTACTATTGTGTTATGGACGGATGATGAATGAACTGAATATGATTATTATGCTTTGTTGTGCTATGGATTGAAACCAATTATTTTGTTATGGACTACAACATAACTACATGTAAAATTCTATAATGAAATAGATGTGGGGATTTGGGGTTGATCAAACCAGTATACTGTGCAATTTTTAATGCTCATGTACTAGTAGTATATTAGCTTATAATAGGTATGAATTGTGATTTCAGTTACTTATCCTATTATGGTCAAAGAAGTTTGAAGTGTGTACATAAAGTTAACATTGAGATTTGGGTTGTTGAAAAATCAGTTTTGAAAGCTAATTATGATATGCTATATGCTAAAAATATCAAATGATAAGGATTGTTATTCATATATCCTTCATTACTTGAAATTTTCGTTGAAGTCAGAAATTTCTTGAGAAACCTAGGCTGGATCAAAATCTCTGAAAACTTGTTGTTACCTGCACAAACACAGGGGGAGTTTTGGAATCTTATTTCTTCAATCCAAAAGTCCAATCCAAAAATGGGTTTTTTTTAAAAAGGGGATAGCTTCTGTCTAATTTTAGCTTATTTTGGACACATGTTTTGGTCATCCAAAACCTAAAGTCCAAAAGTTCTATAGTCTCACTCCACCTAGTTTGGATGCACATTTTGGACGTCCAAAATGTAAATCCATTTTTTCTCTAAAATCTCATTTTGAGGTCTCATATCTTATATTCATATATGCACTTATTAAGGGGGAGCATGTCATTTTGTGATTCATATTCCATACCTCCTTGTATACATATTTATACATTTTTTTTTTTTTTTGTGGCTATTCTCTTAAGGAATAGTCGTGTAATGGAAGGAAGGAGGATACGGAGGTAAGTTGGGCCATAGGCTCATTGAGCTATGTTTGTGAGTATATACTTAAATTTTCTTATCTTAATCTCATAAGTACTCTTTGAGTCCTATAATGAGATATTACATTTCAATATAAAATATTCTTATTTCTCTCGGTCTGACATGTTCATACTGTACATATCATTATTTTTATATCACAATCCCATTAAATTTGTCATCACTCAAAAAGGGAAAGATTGTTAGCCCTAAGGGCATTCTCCTGTGTTTTGACTTACTTGTGTGATCTATATGTGATAGGATATATTTGACCTCAAATTTTTCCAAGGCATGAAAATAACATTATTAAGTAACTCTAGAGTAATGGAATCCAATAATGGATGATCAAGAAGAAAATAAGCTTAAGAGATTGCATACCAAGAAGTCCTTGTGGAAGAACTTTAGACCAGGTATCGTTGTTAAGGTATTACTTGCAAAATTCCTATGTCTCTTTACCTTATGATTCAATTTATTTCTACCTTGAAGCACACAAACAAAAAGATTTCAAAATCTTAGGTCTTCAGAATTTTGGATTGAGTAGTTTGGATGACTTTGCATCCAAAAGTCTAGTCCAAAACTCAGTGAATAGTATCAAATCAATTCTTCTTAAAAAAGTACCATTTTGAACTTGCCTTTTGGATGCATCCTCGTCTGATACTTGAGTCTAAAACTCTGAAAAATCTGATAACGTGAAACTAACCATTTCTAACCGTTGGAACTCTACTTTTTGCCCTTATAAAAGGTTTCAAAACTCGATTTTAAAGCAGATTTTTATCCTATTTTTCTAAGAAACACTCTTACTCTCTAAAATACAAAAATCTCCCTTTTCATAGTACTTCAAAGTGAAATCAAATTGCTTTAAGAAGGTAAAGGTTGTTTTGTGCTCATTTGCTTGTATATTTGCTCAAAAGAGTGAGCTATCTCTGGTTCATTTCTATAATCCTCTTTGTGTATCAAGGTTGTGGTGTAAAACCCATTTGGAATGTACCTTTATTTGTTGATTGATTGAGAGGTTTTGGTAAAACCAAGTATGGTGATCCTCTTATGTAATTGGTGTATATAGACACCATTAAGTTAGGTGAGTTTAATGAAATCTAATTGAAAATCCTGAAGTGTGAACTTAAATTAGTATATGTAGATCTTGGTAGATCGAACCACTATAAATCTCGTGTTCACTCTCTCTGCATTTAAATTCAACAAGTTGCAAACTTCCTTGCCCAAAAAGTTTTTAAATCACTCAAAAGAAATCTTTATATTTCTCATCAATCCATCTTCGCTCTTGTATTAATTGTACATCATGTGTCTCATCTCATTCATATTGTTGTTGATATTTAAGACATTCCAAAAGCTTCTCATTGCATCGGCAACCATCTCTCTGATCTGAAATTCAAAGGAGTACCTTAAAACAAATTTTTGAAAAATATTTTAAAATTTGTCAAAAACCTTATTCACCCCCCTCCCCCCCCCTCCCCCTCCAAGGTTTTTCAAGAATCTTTATTATTTAGAAATTTAAAAAATTAGAAAACATGTCTTTTCGTTATTCGATAGAGTAAAGGTCTGGAGGCATAATTTGCAAATTTTGATTGACATAAGCACGTAGATAAATACAATATAACTTAAACTACAAAAATATACAAAGTTGATTTATTGCGAACAACGCTCAAGTCTTCAACCTAGTAAATAAATAAAAACACATGCCATCCATTCACCATAATTAGTTTAAAATTTTCTCCAAATCCTTCACTTCGGTTGTTGGGATCATTGAACACATAAATTTTCCATGTGATGGGTGGGTTGTAGGATTATTTGTTTCCATTTTATTTTTATAATTATTAATTTAGGGAGTTTGGACCAAATTCAAGATTTTTTTAAAAAAAATATATGTATAAAAAGGTAAAGATGTGGGTGTAACTTATTATTATTGTTTAATAAAAGGGTTTCTTATTTTGAGAAAAAAATCTTAATAATCAAATTACTATCTTATCATGTAGTGTTAAATTATAAAATTGAGATCTATTAATCACTATCCCACATTGGCTTGAACTTACCTTTTTCTTTGACAAAAGAGGCTATTTTGGTTTTCCTTGGGAGAATGATTTATTATTTAAGCTCCTTTAAAAAAAAAAATCAAATAGTAGAAATTGGTTTTAGCATGGAACGCAATGGTATTTGCATCCGGAAAAGTATTTAAACACCTAGCTAGATATAGGTGATGTTAACATCATACTAACGTAAATTACACAAACATATTAGTTTTCAAATATAAATTTAAATTAAAGATGCTTATGTGGTTTTGATCTTATTTTAGTGATCTTTTAACACAATTGATTTACGAATTTTTATCCACTATTTTTTCCCAAAAAGAATAGTTAACCGCACATGCAAGTAGTGATGTACATTATCAAAAATAAAACTACCTAATCGGGCTTTAATTTTAATTAGCTGAGAAAATTAAAACTCAATTAGTTGAAAAGTGACTCTGGACCTATTGCTATAATTAATTACGAGATTGATATTTCCGTTTCAAAATCATGTCCAATAATTAATAAGAGTGGAAACTATGAATCATAAGCATGTGATTGGTAAATTACTCCTTTCGTCCAAAAATAATTAGTTTAATTTTTTTTTATTTTTCAAAATATAACTGTCTATTTTTTAAATGTAGATTGTAATTAATTAATATTTTTTCCAATTTTATCCTTAGCACAATTTTCTATCAATTAATTAGTATTACAACTACCCATACTGAAATTATTTTAACCAACAATGAAATCACGTTATCTTATAAAAATAGTCAAAAGTGTAATTTAATAAGATAATATGGGTGAAAAAAAAACTCTAAACAAAGAGTGGGAAGAGAGAGACAATGGATACATGTGATAAGAGAGAGACATATATAATTATTAGAGTGATGTAATTAAAAGAGTGGTGAGATTCAAATTAATGAGGTGAGAAAGATAATAAAAATACTACAAATAGTATAATGGACATTTTAATCATTTTTATTATAGAATTTTATAATTTTTTAATATGCGTAATTTTTATAATTGGGTCAATTATTTGTAGACGGAGGGAGTATTTATTAAAAGTTTAATTAATCTAGCCTTAGATTAAGATTCCAAAGCACTATCTAAGTCCTATAACAAATTATGAAATGTCCCAATCTATGGGTATACCTCTTGGGTTGCTTTCTCTTGAAACTTGAATAAAAATATTTTAAATTTAAAGTAGATTAAATCCAAATTTTTTTGGAGGCATCATTGCCCAGAGCCTGACAAAACCTTTACCTCAACTAGCTTAAGATGTGAATATTTTGGACTTTTTTTTTTATGTACTGTTGCCAAAGTTAATATATTTTCACTTAGTGGATAGGTTTTATAATTAGGCGATAACATCTTTACCCTATATAATTTATTATAAGTACAGTTCAATTATTATGATATAAAAAATTTAATAATAAATTAACATTCTACCTAAGATAATTCCAATATTTTGATCATACTAAGAAGGTAGGGGCTTCACTAACCTGGGTTTCTTAATTAGGGAAAAAGGGAAATGTGCAAGAGATGGGCCCTCATAACCATTATGGGAAACTTCATTAAGCGGCCGCTTGTGTGTCTCTTCCTTTTCACCAGCAGCAATGCAGCCCGTCCTCATCCTAAGCTGAAGCCTCTTCATTTATGGTCAATCAAACTATGATGGGGCTACGAAAAATGGTTTTGCAGTGTATTTAATATAGGACAAATATTCATATTCTTGGATCACAAGCAAAAAGCCCATACCATGTCAAACAGTGACATCAAAAGGAGACATCTTTTTCATTGATTTTTTGCACTAATTGAATGCACGCCTTGTTAGTTGAGTTTAGTCAAAAAAGTGATCTCGATTTAGAAAGAAGAAGATAGGTTCCAGCACTGCCTTGATTAAATTCATGTTTGGCCCAAAGTTTATTATGAATTCAAATCCAAGCTTTAGGCTCTGTTAAATTAAAATTTCTTATTGTTATGAATTATTGGAATCTCCATTAATTAGTGGAGGCTCCACTAATTATGGATTTATGTGAATTATTAGAAGATTTTTATGGATGTCCACCATTTAGTGGAGACATCATTAATTGAGATTAGTTGAAGATGATGTATGACATGATGTATTCCACTAATTAGAGCTCTATAAATAGAGCTATTCTCTAAGTTTGTAATACACCATCATTTTGTGAAAGAAAGATTAGTGAAAGAAAGATTAGAGAAATAATTGTGAGAGAAAGAAAGAGAGAAGTTTGAAGAGAAATTCTTGTGCAAAGAATAGTTAGAATTTTCTTAGTGTGTAGTGTGTAGATTTTATTCTAACACTACCCTAATTTTATAACACGTTATCAGCACGAGTCTCTGCCGTTATTAAAGCCAGAAGACAGGTACGCGTTTATTGATCTCGCTAAATTCGAATTTGTAACCCTTAATATTTCTGAAAAAAAATTTTATATGTCATACAAAAATACATCTAAATGCTAAAAAAAAAAGGAGATCCATATGTCATATGGATAAAAAATAAAAAATAAAAAAAGGAGATTTGACCACCTGAAGATGGTCGTACTACCCACTGCACGGTATGAATGGTTGCACCTGAAGTTGCAAGATTGTAAAATCGTGAACTCCGTGATGTATAAAACTACATCTTAGTTAAAAATTTTACGGAGAAAAAGTTACTGATGAAGTTATATTGGAGAAGACATTCTCCATTTTTCATGTTCTACAGTAACAATATCGATAAAAAGGGTATCCAAAATTGACAGCTTTAACATGAGTTATTATTGAGAAATCATGAAGCCAGATGAACTGGCTCAACAGCACTCCCAGAAGTGAATGTTGTTGGCTCCAGTAGAAGCCATCGTTATAGTCGTAGTTGTGGCAGTGGCCGTGGTTATGGTCATGGACACACTCGATATTTCCCTTATCACAGAGAAATACTGGCCACCTGAAGTGGAACAGAAAAGATAATAGGGGAAAAATATATTTCCATTAATAATAAACATCACATCTTTTATTCATATCATTAGTGTTCATATGAACTTGAGGATACATGCTTATAGTTGCTCTTTTGTAATTGAGTTGACAAATGTAAGATGAAGGTTTGTAATTGTTCTTTTTCAATATTTACATTAGAGGAAGACAAACAATTAGTAATTATGGACTTCGACTCCTCTTTTTCAACATCCTCCTCATTTTCTTTCCCCTTTGAGCCGACATCGAGACTAGCAGCAGAATTAGCCAGTAAAATTACTTGCGAAATGAGTCTTGAGATTTTATGATCTCCTTAAGTTTATTATATTTCTTATTATATTTGGCCTTGAAGCATGCTTGTCTCAATTTACGTGTTTGGTCTTCTAACTGCGTATTAGGACTTTCTTCCACCAAGCTGTTTTTCACATTCCGATATCGCAATGGCTTCTTTTAATTTCTTCTCGACCATATGTCCTTCTTCTTTATTTTGCATCTCCTGTAAATCGAAGTGATATCATCGGTTATTTACTTATAAATCGTTTCATAGTTTCATACTTGCAAATTATAAGTATGTATGAGAGAGAACTCGAACATTCTTGATTATGGTCTCCAAGCTCACCAATTTCTGTGAGGCCATCGACGAATTCCTAACTCCCTACATCTTTTCTTGAGACGGGTTATGCCAATATTCGGTTCTTTGGCTGCGCTCTTGATTGGTAGGTAAAAATCTTGCGAAATTGTTTCTCTTGATAGTGTCTGGGAGTTATTGCCCTTCTTCTCTCTCTGCCTCTTAATCATCTTCTTCTCCCCAGGAATTTTGTCTGCAATAATATCTTGAACTTCGATATTATGCATTTCATGAGTACTTACTCCGACTTCGTTGCCAAGACCACTCATTATTTCTCCTAGAAAAAGAAAATAATATCGATAAAGGTAATACCATTCAAAATCCATGTTTAAATGTATAATAACCTGGAAACATATTATGGCTTTGTTCAAAATCCATTAGAGAGTAGAAAGGATCATGCACAAGCATATCCTCATTCAAAGGAATAGCATAAAGAAGAACAATATCAAAAGCAGTCTCTTGTAGGGGCAGATCAACTTGGTCCAAAGCGGTATGTTCAAAACTTCCACTGATTTACATAAAAAACAAACCAAAAGAGAGTTTAATTTCATTATCAAGCACACTAAAAACAAATGGAAGCCATCAAAGGTATCTCACCTGAAATTAGGAGGAAGTGGTTGGTTTGGAAAGGAAAATATATCAAAATCTTCTGCGTTCGAATTAGACAGAAGCGGTTGGTTTGAAAAGGAAAACATATCAAAATCTTCTGTGTTCGAATTAGGCAAAAGCGGTTGGTTTGGAAATGAAAATACATCAACATCTGCTGCAGAAACTAAGTCAAAATTTGACCATGTCTCAAATGAATTACGAGTCTCCATATCTGCTTTGTGATTTTTGTTTTTGATGTTTACTAATGACTGATAACTGAGATATATATCGATACATATATATATATATATATATATATATCGTATGAAGAAGAAGAAGAGGTAGATGGTAGGTAGAGGGTCGGAGGAGAAGAAAAGACAAGAGAGGAAGATGAAAAGTCGATGCAGGGAAGAGTGAAAAAAAAATAGATATTTTTCTTGGCATTTCCTGCTTTCATCATTTTCTTATATTTATTTTCTTATTCTCTTATGAAATCATTATTCCCTAAATTAAGGGGAGAACAGAAACCAGTACAAGAAAGATCGTGATTGGACAACATCATTAAATTATCTTGATCCGCATACAAGCGCATATGAACTTGAAGTTCAAAAGATAATTCATTTGTAAAGCATTGTAAATCAAATGCCAAACGCTTTTGTTGACTCTAGAAGAGTAACAAAATCGCATATGCCAGCTATAAATGCTCCTATTCGAATTGAAGTTCCAGCAGAACAAAATATTATACCTATAGCTGCTGAGCCAAAAGCATGCCGAAGCATGGCCGACCTCTTGGTTCTAAAGATAAAAATCCTCGAAAGAAAAGAGGATTAAATGATCCAGAAGATCATATTGAAGAAAAGAATGATAAAGACCAAGAGAGAACTGATGACAAAGAACCAGAAGTTGATGAAAGTAACACTGAAATTTCTATCAATTATACCACTTCTGGTAGAAGTTGGAATCGGATAGAAACTGTTATTGATGATATATTTGCATACAATGTATCTCTTGATGTTACACAGGATAATGATGATCATGAACCAATATCGATTGATGAATGTCGGCATAGAAAAGATTGGCTGCAATGGAAAGATGCGATTCAATCGGAGTTAAATGCATCGGCAAAACGTGAAGTCTTCGGACCTGCGATCCGAACACCGGAAGGTATAAAACCTGTTGGCTACAAATGGATATTTGTGCGAAAGCGCAATGAAAAGAGTGAAATCGTTCGATATAAAGCGCGATTAGTAGCCCAAGGTTTTTCACAAAGACCAGGTATTGATTATGATGAAACTTATTCTCCTGTTGTTGATGCTATTACACTCCGATATCTTATCGGTTTGGCGAGTACATGAAAAGATAGATATGCGCCTATTAGATGTTGTCACTGCTTACTTGTATGGAAATTTAGAAAATGATGTTTACATGAAAATCCCGAAGGATTTCATATGCACGAAGCATATAAACATTATCCTCGTGAAAATTACTCCATCAAGTTGCAGAAATCATTATATGGCCTGAAGCAATCTGGACGCATGTGGTTCACACGTCTTAGTGAATATTTATTGAAAGCGGGATTTAAAAATGACCAGGTATGTCCATGCGTTTTTATTAAGAAATCTGGTTCTAAATTTGTGATATTAGCTATATATGTTGATGATATTAATCTTATTGGAACTCCTGAAGAGCTCCAAGAAACAATTGATTATTTAAAAAGAGAATTCGAAATCAAGGATTTTGGTAAAACCAAATTTTGCCTTGGTTTACAAATTGAACATTTGGAGAGTGGAATATTTATTCATCAATCAACATATACAACAAAAGTGCTAAAAAGATTTTACATGGACAAAGCACATCCATTGAGTATTCCAATGATCGTCCGATTATTAAATGTGGATAAAGATCCTTTCCGACCTCAAGAAAATGATGAAGAACTCCTTGGTCCTGAAGTACCATATCTCAGTGCAATTAGTGCATTGATGTATCTTGCTAATAACACACGGCCTGATATTGCTTTCGCTGTCAATTTATTAGCAAGATTTAGTTCTTCACCAACACGACGATATTGGAATGGAATTAAACAAGTCATTCGATATCTCCAAGGTACAATTGATCTCGGATTATTTTATTCAAATAAAACCAGTCCAACATTGATAGGTTATGCAGATGCTGGTTATTTATCTGATCCACATAAAGCACGTTCTCAAACGGGCTATCTATTTACATGTGGAAATACTGCTATATCATGGCGTTCTACGAAACAATCTATAGCAGCTACTTCTTCAAATTATGCTGAAATTATAGCCATTCATAAAGCAAGTCGAGAATGTGTATGGCTAAGATCCATGATTCATTATATCCGAGAAAGTTGTGGATTATCATCAATCAAAGGTATTCCAACTCCTCTTTATGAAGACAATGCAGCTTGCATAGCTCAATTACGAGGAGGATATATTAAAGGAGATCGGACAAAACATATTTCACCAAAATTCTTCTTTACTCATGAACTCCGGAAGAAAGGTGAAATTGATGTGCTACAAATTCGGTCATGTGATAACCTCGCGAGATATTTTCACGAAGACTTTACCGATTGCAACATTTGAAAAGTTGAGATATAAAATCGGTATGCGTCGGTTTAAAGATTTAAAGGAATCATCTCATCGGGGGAGTAATAAATGGACATATAGAATAGTGTACTCTTTTTCCTTCACTAGATTTTTTTTCCCACTTGGGTTTTTATCTAGTAAGGTTTTAACGAGGCATATTCTTTATGTAATGGATGGACATCCAAGGGGAGTGTTATGAATTATTGGAATCTCCATTAATTAGTGGAGGCTCCACTAATTATGGATTTATGTGAATTATTAGAAGATTTTTATGGATGTCCACCATTTAGTGGAGACATCATTAATTGAGATTAGTTGAAGATGATGTATGCCATGATGTATTCCACTAATTAGAGCTCTATAAATAGAGCTATTCTCTAAGTTTGTAATACACCATCATTTTGTGAAAGAAAGATTAGTGAAAGAAAGATTAGAGAAATAATTGTGAGAGAAAGAAAGAGAGAAGTTTGAAGAGAAATTCTTGTACAAAGAATAGTTAGAATTTTCTTAGTGTGTAGTGTGTAGATTTTATTCTAACACTACCCTAATTTTATAACACTTATTATATATTTAAATAAATTTATTTCAATCTAATCTAATAATTATTTGATAATAGACGAAGTATATTAGATTGGACGAATTTTGAAGTTTAATTTGTCGAATTGCTCTTGAAACTTATTGAACGTGGTAACACAATAATTCACTTTGATGGCTGAAATTTTTTATTTGAAAACCGTGATTTTGTTTTTTTTTTCCTTTTTTAATGTCACTAACAAGGGAGTTTAATACGGGGAGGGAACCTTCTCCAAGTATTGCATGTGTGATCTATGTCGAAAAATCAAAGCTTCGAAAGCTAGAATGGAACGCTCTATTTTGGCTGCAAATCACGCTTAGTGGATCCATTTTCCTATTCTTTGTTAAATTTCTATAGATCTTTTAAGTCAAGTATTTATAATTGCCTCTTTGTATAAAAGATAAATTTCTTAACTAACCAGATTCATTATTAGCTAATCCTAAAGTTATAAACTTTCACTCCATAATAAGTATTTGCAAAGATAAGTTTTATACAATTACACCTCCAGATAAAATGAAAACATAGTCACCAGTAGATTTTGATTCATTAGAATAAAAAAATTCAATCAACATTATTGTATCCTTCTAATATTCTAGTATTCTGTACAATATACTATAATTCATGGTTTCTCTCAAGGTTTCCATTAATCAATTTGTTGTAGACTCAGACCCGTTAGTGTGATTATGAGTACATTTATTTAGTCTGATATATTAAGTCTCGTAAAATTCAAACCCTTATCTATTAATTAAACAAACGTATCTTTCTCCTCCTCTAATTTGAATTTTTTTTTATTTTCAACTTTTAAACAAAATTAATTTTTTGAGTGAATATCAAATTAATTTAGGTACATGAAACTAATACTTGTACAAAAATTAAATTTTATATATTTATTGTCTATTGAAAGCGTAAGTTCTCCGGATTTATCCTTCATACTCTGTGAAACTTATGAAAGTACAATAATAAAAATGTAGGTTTCCATTTGATTAAACAATCATTGATTTACTTGTTCTTAAAATTATATCTTTTATTAATAGATTATACATTGATAAAATAAAAGATTTATCAAAGGTTGAAAAAAATATAGACTATTGACGATACACATTAAGGGGAAAAAATAATTAGTAACTATTCAACTTCTCTAAATATTATTTATTATTAAAATAATTAATCTATATACACAAAAAATAGTGATATAGTCGATTGGAAATAAGAATAGGAAATAACATTTTTGTCTAATTGATAAATATTAATACATAAATGTGTAGATTTAGATTGTGGGGTGCGGATTTAACCCTTCACATTCATCAAATATATCAAACTCCTAATAATCTAAGTATAGTTAGATTTAGCAGTTAATTCACTTCGATTCTTTTCAATTGAGTATTAACATCATAAAAAGTGCTCATGATAGTCACATCACAATTTTCAAACTTCTTAAAAAATTTCTCAACATAATTCTCTTGTAACAATATGATACGATCACCTCTTCTTATTGCTTCAACACCTAAAATCATATTAACTCCATCAATATCTTTCATATTAAAATTCAAAATAAAAATATTTAGTACTATACACAATTTCCAAACTAATACGAAATATAAGCTAATGATAACATATCCATTGGCCTTAACTTTGATATTAACATATTTATCTACTCTAACAAATGAAAAATCATCACTCAACACAACTTTTTTAAATTTTTCATGTCACAGTTTATAAACTTATTTAAAGCTATAAAGAGATTTGAATAATTTAAAAACTTTATTTTCGTATAACTTTTTCTAAATTACCTTTGAAAAATGCAGTTTTAACACTATTTTGATGGACAAAAAATTAACAGATAAAAATCAAAGCAAATAAAACTCTAATTGAAGAAATTCTAATCGCTAAAGCAAAAGTATCAAAACAAGCAATATTTTGTTTTTACTGAAACTTTTGGTACTAAATATACTTTGTATTTATCTACAGAACCATCAAAGTAAAATTTCTATTTGAAAATCTGTTTACAATCAATTAGTTTTTTTTTTTTTCTAAGAGGTAAATCAAACAAAATCCAAGTTTTATTTTGAGAAATTAAATCAATTTCAATTTCAATAACTTCTATACATAAATTTCATCATAAGAAGAGACAACATCAGAAAACGTTAATGGATCACTTTCACCAGAATAAGTATAAAAATCATCTACAAAAGAAACTTCTTTTCTAGACCTCTTGCTCATTCTTAATTTATTATTAGAGTCTTTTATAATTCTCTCAATAGGTGTGTGAGAAGTTTTATTAAATACTAGAAAAATATGTTCATAGAATTCAACATTTTTTGTCTTAACTATAGTATTGCAATTAAACCACGTCACTTTGTAAAATGAGAAATTGATATGTTGTACTACGTTCAACATAATAAATGAATTTGTAATTAAAAATTTTAGAACGTATTTTTCCTTTTTTATTTTTTAAAGTTTAGGCTACATAACCTTAGTAAGATATTCCTATACTTGTGAATATTTTAAATTGGATGTATAGTCCTTTCATAATTCATAAGAAGCCTTACTAGCTAGAGTTATGTGGAATTCTATTTTATAAATGACATGTAGTTAATATAACATCACCCCCCCCAAATTATTAAGTATAGAAGAACTAACAAGTATGGAAAATCATCATTTCTTTTAAGTGTTATATTTTTCTTTTCACCCATACTATTAGACTCAAGTGAATAAAAGGGAGCAAATTCTTGCAGTTTGCCTTCTTGTTCATTAAAATCATATAATGATAAATACTCTCAACCTTTTATCAAATATAATTCTTAGGATTTTTCTATTAAGTTGATTCTTTACTTCAATTTCATAGAAAACCAAAGCATTATAGACATCATTTTTATTCCTAAGCAAATAAAAGCTTAGTAAATTTAAAATAGGGCAAAATATGCCAACCACCATTGAACTTTCTCAAATTTTGATTTCTACCATTGAATTTTAAAATGTGTAATTTTAACCTTCGTATATTTAAAATACTTAAAAAATAGTCATTCCAACAATAAAAGTCCAAATTCAATACATAGCCAGTAAATTTTAGCCCCCACTCTCCTATTTTCTACTTTCAAAATATTATTTTTCAACTTTAATCTCACTATGTTCTATATGTATTTCTTCATATTATCAACAATAATTTCAATATCTAACTCCACATCTCTTATGCAACTTAATAATTTAGAGGTTATTCTTTCGCACATTTTTAAATCTAACTATACAACAAAAATTATAGATTTCACCCTTTAGTAAACAAAATCTAGACGTAAAGATGAGGGGGGGGGGAAAGAAACCATATTCAGTTCTTGATGAATGGCAAAGAAACCCAAATTCAGTTCTCGATAGATAGTAATTTTCTTGGCATATAGAAAGGAAGAATATATTTGAAAGCAGAAATGAATTACTTAAAAAAAATTGAAAGAGGAAATAAGAGACGTGCAAGTTGCAACTGTTTTTTTATGTCATATACAGAAGTTACTTTATAAAAATTAGAGAAAAATTTGACGTCACATTGTGAGGGTTATGAATGGACGAAAATACTCATAAAACAAGACATGTGGGAGCTATGTGATGTATTTTTGTGAGCATTTAATAGTTTCAATTGACGGAATGATTATTTTTTAGGTGTTTTAAATATTTGAGGATTAAAGTCATACATTTTAAAATTTGGGATGAAAATCAAAATTTGTGAAAGTTTAAATATGGCTGGCATAATTTGCCCTTTAAAGTAATCTTCAATAAATGTGATATAATATTTCTTACTACCCCTAGTCAATATTTGTTTAAGATCACATAAGTCTATGTGAATTAGAATTAACAATTCTATTTCTCTATTAATAGAAATATAATATCTTTCAGTAATCTTAGTCTCAATACATGTTTCACATTTGTTTGTGCAAGAAGAGCCAATTCTAGAAATTAAACTAAGAGGTCGCATTTTTTTAAAAAAAATAACTCATACTAACATGTCCTAATTTAGCATGCCATAAAGAAATAAAGTCAACAATATAAATAGAAGAATAAACATTTTTAATCATACTAGAAACATTAAGTACAAAAAATTCCTAATTAAAAAGACTCTGATTCTCAAATACATTATTTTTTGTCATTACAATCTTGTTATATTCAAATGATACCTTTATCCCAATTTTGCCCAACGTACACTAAATTAACTCTAATATTTGGAACATGTAACACATCATTAAGAGTTAATATTTTTTCTGAAGTATGTTTCAAAAGAGGTTCATCCTTTCCTAAGACTTTTGCAGTTCTTCAGACTTTAAAGAAGACTACTTTATTATCTCGTCAAGTTTTGTAATAGAAAAATGCTTCTCAATTAGTATAAATATGTTGAGTAGCCCTAAAGTCTACCAACCCTTCTTTAACATTTGCAGCAATCACTACAAGAAATCGTAATTTTTGTGACCACAACATAGTCAGTCACTAATAATGTCTAAATTGTGATCGATTTGCATTTAAAAACATAGCAGTTGATAAATTGGTCACAAAATTGACACAAAAGTTGACATCAATTTGCAGGCAAATATTGAGAAGTAAATAGTGACAAATCAGCAACGGTCTATATAAAATTTCTAACTCTTTATTTTTTAAAAAATAATATTTTAGTAGTAATAGCACATTTGACTACTTTGGAGTTTGGAGTAAGTAAAACTTTTATTTGATTTAAATTAAATCAAATAAAAAGTAATTAATTATCTTCTATTAATGTGCCATCTTTTAAAAAATTCAAAAAAAAAAAATGAAACTCATAAACCCTCTCCCGTTTCATCAATCGCACCAATTTTACCCCCAAGGTATATGGCACGGTGACAAAGAATGAGCCTATAGATGGTGAGGTCCTCGTGAATTCGCGAGTTCTATTCTGACTTTGTGTTGTACATTCTATGATTTACATCCTCCACATGGCCTCAAGGTAGGGGTAATAGGGGTGCTTCTAATGGAACGTTACCTAAAAAAATTGCACCCATTTCTACTTTATTTCGGAAAACCCTTTTGCAAGATCCTAGGATAGGATTGGTGAGGGTGCTCGCAATGGGGCATTACCTAAAAAAATCGCACCCATTTCTGCTCTATTTCATAAAACTCCACAACTTCTGCCTCTATTGCCCTTAGTCTCCATCGCCATTGTTGGTACTATCTACTAATTCTCCTCTACCCTCTAGCGACTTACATCCTCCACAAGGCTTAGGGTAGGGGTATTGAGGGGGCACGTGGTAAGGTATTATCCAAAAAAATCGCACCCATTTTTGCTCTATTTCATAAAACTCCACAATTTTTGTATTTGTTGCCCTCGGTCTCCATTGCTATCGTCAACACTATTGTAATATCCCTCCCTGAATGATTATTAAATGTAAGCATTATTTGATGAAAAAATAATTATATATGGATATATGTATAATTAGTAAGGAAATAAAAGGATAAGGACCCACTAATTAATGGCCCTTAAAAAGGAAGGGAGAGAGAAAATATAAAGTCTAAGTTTAGATGGCCCACTAGGCCATTATATTAATTTTATATGGTGGCCCACTTCATTTAATAGTCTCTAGATATCTTAAGTTTATCATATTAATTTTTTATAGTAGCCCACTTCCATAACTTTCTTATACCTTCTAAAACCTTCTATTATCTTTCATTATTTTCCTACAACTTCTAAAATCTTTTACTTTCTTCCATTATTTTTCTATAACTTCTAAAGTCTTCCACTTTCTTCCATTTCTTTTCTTGAACTTATAAAACCATCTACTTTATTCCATGATCTTCTATTATTTTCTACTTTACACTATTAGCTTCTATTAGTTTCTACTTTATTCCATAACCTTCTATTAGCTTATACTTTATTCCATGCTCTTCTCTGTGCTTTTACTGTATTTCATAACCTTCTACTAACTTCTATTTTATTCCATGATTTTCTATTAACTTTTTCTTTATTCTATTAGCTTCTATTGACTTCTAATACCTTTCATTGTCTTCTATTAGTTTCTATGACTTTCCATTACCTTCCATTAGTTTCTATTACCTTCCTACAACTTCTAAACTTCTCTTTAATAGACTTTATATAATTAAGAGGTTTCTCATATCTTCCACTTCCTTCCATCACCTTCTATTACCTTCCTTTATCTTCTATTACCTTCAATTACTTTTCATTATCTTCTAATGACTTCTACACTTCTAATATTATCAAATCATTATAAGCATTAGAACAAACAAAAAAAATAAGAAAGGAAGACAAGGGAGGACCAAAACAAGAGAAGAAGAGAGAAAAGAGAGAAGAAAGAGAGAGACTGAAAGGAAGAAAGAAAAAGGAAAAAGAAAGAAAAGGAGAGAGAGAGAGAGTGAGAGTAAAAAAGAAAGAAAGGAATTATAACTCTAAAGCTTTATCTTAGTTCAATCAAGAATGTAAGATCTTTTCTCACTTGAAGCAAAATTGTTCTATATGTGATAAGGATTATTTTGGTATAGTTTTTTAGGTTTGAATCCATGAAAGCTTGAGATGAAGTTGTAGTTGGAATTGTTGTTTGTGCTAGGTTGACCGGTTATGAAGAGGGAAATTCTTGTTGTGTATTTCAATACTATAGATGGGTTTTGAAGTATAAAAATATGGAGAATTAGTTTAAGAAAAATAGTGGAGAACTTATGAAGGAAAGAGAAGCTAACTAATTAGAGAATATTCAAGCAAATGATTTTATTTGGTGACTTGTGATATTTCCTTATATTGAGATGGTTGAAATTATACATGTCTTGGAATATTAAGAAAAGTTGGGAATGGATTTTTGTGAAACCTTGGATACTAAAAACATCATGGTGCTAAAGATACTTGGAGTTGCTATGAGATGATCAAGTTAGTAGAATAAAGAAAAGAGAAGGGTTATTTTGATGTAGTTGGAACTTAAAATGGCTAAAGTCCTTGGAGAATTAAATCTCCCTCAAGCTTCAATGACTTAGAATATTACTTGTGACTTGTGATTAGAATGCAGTTTCAAGCATAAGGAGAAGGTTTTGAGATAATTTGATTGGATTAAATAGTAGATCTCGTAACCAACACAATATAACCTCCTTGAATATTATAATCCTTAATACATGAAGTTGTACTTCATTTAAATATACTTCTTTATTGTAGGTGAGCTTGATTCAAGGAACACTAAAACCTACAATGATATAGAATCATTAGCTTGACAAGTTGAGTCCCTCTAATTTATAATCCCCGTTTTGTCTAGTGGTTTTCTAAAATATTTGAATATGAGCATTTCTATTGAATGGTTCTATGAATTATAGAGTCCCTTGATTTCCAAACATTGTTTTAACTACATGTTTTTCTATTATATCGAGGCATAAACCTTTTGCTTTAAAAATTTTGCATGTTGTGAGTCCCGGTGCTTTATAAATGCCATTTTGACTAGTAGCTTTCATAATAGTTGAATATGAGAATTTCTATCTTAAGAATCATGAATTTTTGCAAATCTTTTAACTCTCAAATATTTCCCTTTACGAGTGCTTTACCTAAAGGCTTGTTTTGAATATATACTGGAACGTATACATGTTCTAACCTTGTTCATCTAATGATGCATATTTATGAAGTCTTTACTTACACAAATACCAAGCTTTGGTAAAGAAGTGCATTACCATGATGATACATGAATATTTTGCTTAATGGCTTTCAAAGTATCTCATGTAACTTGAAAGGCTAGATACTTTTCTATGCTCAATGAACTTTGAAAATTGTTATAAAGAATATGAAAAATATTTTGAAAATGATATTTTGGCCCCGAAAATGAGTTTTTTGTGCTCGGGTATAAGCATGTATTTTTGGAAAGAAAATATTTTGGAAAAAGGGTTTGGTTTTGAAAAGTATTGAGTTATATTGAGATATTGTGTTGATCTCTTAGCTTTGTGTCATGTGATCTTTGAGTACTCAAGAGGGGCTATGCTCTATACTAGCTTACGCAAGTTTGAGAACACTTTCTAGCTGGTGGCCATCTCCAAACTATGGTCTCTTTCTTCACGGGATGACGGTATTGTAGTAGAGCCATCCTTAACTAGCAATACGTTTTCCATTATGGAAATAGAAGTCGGGTGTGGGACACCCGTGCCGTAGGGTACATTATGATGGTCAAAGTATGATTGATTGTGGCTTACACAATGGGTTAATCATACATTTTGTCATGTTCATGGGATTGAAATCCTATGGTGTTGACGTTATTGGTTGGACTAAGATCTTTCAGGGTGATATCGCAATGGGTTTTGAATATGAAAATCATATTTTGAAAATACGATACGGTTTATAATTAAAAGCTCAATACTAATGATGTAAATGGTGTCAGGTTACTATATGTTATCGTAATGGCATATTTTTCCCGAAAACGAAAGAGAACTGCTTTCTTTAAATATGAGGCCTAAGATTTCGATAAACCATGATTTTCAAATGTGTATGAACTCTTTTGACAGCAGTTGACAAGTTTTTCTACTACAATATTTAAAAAATTATTTTCAATAGAAAAACACAATAAAACTTTTTTATCTGTTTTTCAAAGAAAAACTCTAACATATACGGGACTCACTAAATATACCACTCACACGTGTATTATTTCTGTTCCTTTTTTTAGGATTCGGAGTTGAAGACACATGTTGGTGATGCCAAACTCACTCCTTTTGGATTAGTGATGTGAAGGTTACACAATTTTTACTATGTATAGCATGTAATGATATTTATTTATATGTATTTAGTTTGAATGTACGTATTAGACCACACTAACTTATAACTTTAATGAAATAATATATTTCTATTTACCTACTTTAAGTCTTGATCCGTTATAAAGATTCCTTATCTACCCTGTAGTAGTTATCAACCATTTTTCTTGCATTTTTTATCTTTATTTTTGTGATATTCAGTCCCTTTTATTCCAAGATGGAGAGATGAAGCAACAAATGTGGAAGAAAGAGTTTCTAAAACTGAGGAATGCCAGAAAATGAGTTCCCAGATCATCTGAGAGAACATATTCTACTCTAAATTCTAGTCTTACATGAGTTTCTTTTCTCTACCAAAGAGTTTCCTATCCTTGGTGCAAACCATAGTTTCTGCAACAAGAAGGTACATAAAAGGAAGCAAAACTGCTTCTTTTATCTATTGCCCAGTATTTGAGACAGAGACTTAATGCTTCAAAGTTCTGAAAAAGAGAAAAAACCCCTATAAATATCTCTCATTGTTTAGTTTTTTATATTAGATGACACATTTTATTTTTGAGTCTTAGGAGTTGCTTAGTAGTTTATGCAGTTAATTAGGTATTTTGCATCTACTATCACACATTTCTTTTCTTTTCTTTTTTTTCTTTTTTTTTTGTGTATGGGAATAGGAATATAAATCAAATTTAGAATCTGTTCTTAGTAAAGAATGGTTCTAACAATTAAATTATTACTTTGTCACTATTATTGTATATTCAAAGTGTAAAGACAAATTAAGAAATATAAGACTCTAAAATGTTATGTAAAGCTGTTTAGGTTATTACACTTTTTGTTTCCACTGTCTCTTAAAAGGAAAATTAGTCATTTTAGTGCTTTAACTTTTTTATTTTGGAGGGTTAGGTCCCTCTTCTTTATTTTCAACTAGTTAGGTCTCTTAATAAATATTTTTTAACTAAAAGAGTCTTTTTGACCGTTACCGTCACTACCCCTGTCAAAAGGTAAGCAATTTTGAAACTTTACTTTTCAACTCACTACCCACGGATAGGAAAATTAGCCAATTTAGTCCCTTACATTTTTTATTTTGGAGGGCTAGGTCACTTTTCTTTATTTTCACCTAATTAGGTCCCTTAACTAAATTTTTTTTAATTGAAAATGTCCTTTTGACCGTTATTATAAATTCCACCGTTAGATGGGAAAGGCATTTTCGGCACTTCAATTTTTCTCCAAACAAGGAAACATTTCATTGATTAATATATAACACAATTACCCCCCTCCACCCCCCGCCCCCCCCCACCTTCCATTTTTATTTTGGCATATTGCCATTGTTCAGTTGCGGATTTTTCCTAAAAACAAATCATGCATTAGATTATTGAATTATGTTGATTATTTCTAAAGTGAATTCTGATCAAAGCAAATTTAGAGAAAAATTATATATTTGTAAATTGCGAATTAAATATGCAATTATTATTATTATTATTATTATTATTATTATTATTATTATTATTATTATTATTATTATTATTATTATTATTATGACCATTAAATTAGCATAAGAGAGAATCAATTTTTTTCTAAAGAATAGTGGGAAACAATTTAGAGATAAATCCAATTGAAACTGTCATGCCGTTAAAAAACTAGAGTGGAATTTACAATAACAGTCAAAAAGACTTTTTCAATTCAAAAAAATTAGTTAAGGGACCTTACTAGGTGAAAATTAAGAAAAGGAACCTAATCCTCCAAAACAAAAAATGTAATGGACTAAATTGGCTAATCTTTCTATCTGTGGGTGGTGAGTTAAAAAGTGAAGTTTCAAAATTACTCTTACCTTTTGATGGGAATAGTGACGGTAACGGTCAAAAAGACCTTTTTAGTTAAAAAATATTTGTTAAGAGACCTAACTAGTTGAAAATAAAGAAGAAGGACCTAACCTTCTAAAATAAAAAAATTAAGAGGCTAAAATGACTAATTTTCCCTCTTAAAATATAGTAGTTGAATCACGTGAAAATGTCTAATTTCTGATGGAAAAGTGTAATTTAACTTTGATATTATTACGAGTTTGACTTAAAAGATAAATTAGTAAAAAAATTTGTATAAAAGTTGAATTCTACGAAATTTAAAGTTTTACTTTTATGAGAAAGTTTAGTACAGTCCTTTTTCAAAACCTCATTTTTCTGTCTTTTCTTTGCATGGTTGATTTCAGATTTTGGATCTAATGCATGACATTTGTAGGGCCTGTCTCTTTCTTTCATGTTTCTGATATTAACAGCTTCAGCTGAGACACTCTGTAAATCATCACACAAAAACTGTACAAATGCACCAAAGCCACATCTTGAGGATCAGAAATCTATCAATCAGTTTTTGATATCCTTATACTTGATCTGTTCTCTGGTCTGCTTATGGTTTGATACCAAGCTTGATTCAACCGTATGAAATCCATGTTCTTCTTTGATCTTTTCAGCAATATCGTTGATGATCTGGTTTATTAACCTTCCTAATCGGTAACTTTTTCTTGAATTTCTGAGGAAAACCACTCATCTTTTCAGGGATGGTGCAAAGATCCTGTCCCAGAAAGATTTTTTTTTTTTAATAACGTATACAACGATCTTGAGAGAATGTGCCGCGTTTTTTACCAAACAGCACATCGCTTTCATCACGATTTGATCTACCATCATACTTGGGTAAACATTCATGGATTAGGGATATGTCCTAAGCCAGGCTTTCTGGATTCTGATGCTGAAATTTCAATCAGAACACATTCGCATGATCTTGTTCGCCTAATTTATGCTCGCTGTAATCAAAATTGCAACAAAAAATTTTCCCTACTAAAATCTAAATCTTCTCTTTTATTATGGAACAGAACATATCATCACTCAACAAGATTCACGTTACTCTATATTGATAGCTTCATTTGTATATAAATATTGATAGCAGTAAAACAAGTAAAGACTAAAGTAAACCTCATTGCCTCCCTTACAATTAAAATGAAAAGACATATATAATATATATCCTTAGTATACCAAAGTTTTGTAAAATCTCTCATAGTTCATCAACACAACAAGATAAATCAGACAAGTTTACGAGGTTTACGGACACTCAAGAGCCTCACATCATCAATAACAGGGCCACAGAGTGAAGCATTGTCATCACTCCTCGTATGGTAGTATGTGCTGAAGAACATGATGCGAGTTCTATTAGAAGTTGCCACAAAACGAAGCACAGCAGATTTAAATCCACCTTTGCCTGTAGATGTATAAGGAATTTTGACAGTGTCTCTGCCTGCATATGCCTCCACAACCATAGATCCTTCACAAGAGTTGCTAGCATCTCCTACTAGGAATGTGAGAGTGTAAATCTTCCCAACGATCGTCCGAGCCACTTGTGCTATGGCACTCTCTTTTCCGGCCACGAGCTCAACTGCCCGTCTTCCGTGTGGTACCGAGAAGTGTTCAGCATCAATGTATTTGACAGCTTTTAAGGATTCAATCATCCAAGCTGGCAGGGGAGAGTGGTCATCCTCAATGTTAGGTGGTACAAGAACACCCCAAGAGGTGTTTGGAAAGACATAAGGACCCTCTTCAAAATCCCCATTCTTCAACAAGTTTGCTGCAAATCATAATAAAGTTGTACAAACGAATCATGAACATCCATACCAAACAATCCAGAAAATGCATATATTAACTACCATTTCTTTCTTCTTGAATGCTATAATTTGCAATCCTGCTCTGAAAAGCATGAGTGGCAGACATGTAGAGTTAATATTTGCACATTGCAATATGATCAAGAAGTGGTCCTAGAAGCCAACAAGTGAATGAATACATGCTGCCCCCCAAACAGGCAAGTACATGCACTACTTAAGCAGTGGTCCTATAATACAAAGGCACTTTGCTCAACTATGTAGACACACTATATCACCGTATCCCAATGCATAATACTCCCTTTACCCTGAATCAGTATTTATAATCTGAACTTTTATGGACAACCAAATATTTACCAACATCATAATTCTCAAGAGTTTAGTTATATACTTCACTAGTGATTTGGAAATCGATATTTTAGCTGAAGAAAAGGTCAAACATGTCTAAGGAATATGTAAGAACAAGTGGTTGGATCGCTCAAATGGAGGACTTACTATTAGTTGCCTTAGGTGGATAAAGGACTTTTATAGCAATAGAATCAATAAGAGGTCCACAAGCAGGATCTTCTTCAACTCCTGGATTGTGAATGACGATCGCCACCACACTATACTCAGCTTTAAAGCCCCATGAATATGAGTCCCAACCACTACTACTGTACAGAGTTTGAATTGGCAAAACACCAAAATCTGGTGCAACAGACACATTCAGCTGCTCTTCTTGGGCACAAGTTCTTGCAGCACTGAAAGTAATGGAATAATACATTCCTTTTGTCACATTAATTTTTTGCCTGATTGATGCGTCATTCCCAAGCCTTAATGCTGCATAACCTTCTGGTACTATCAGTAGCATATCTCCTTGCTTTTGACCTGCTTTTATGTACTCCACAAAGCCTGAGACTATCCATTTGGGAACAGCATTTGGCTTTAGCACCACTGTGCCATTCAGGTCTGAACTCTTTGGTGCTATCTCAAAGTTGCCATTTTCTAGCAATCCTGCAATTAGCAGATACAGATCCAGCTTATATCAGAATGTAGTTTTCTTTAAGCAAATCTGATAAATTTGAAAAGGTGGAAAAGCAAAACTACAATGTATCAAAGTTAAGGAAGTATTTGAAATACATACAAACATTTTTTTTTTTTTTTTTTTGGCATGCATAAGCTATCTCGTGTTTTTATACTATATTATTCTTAGTTATAAACCGAGAGTTCAGGAATTTTAAAATATTTATAATATTTCTTTATTTTTATATAACAAATAATTTTACAATTTCTTTAAAAAAAATTCAAATAGAAAATGTGATCCATACTATGTAACAGTACCTTATTCTCAAATTTAGGATCAGGGACAAATGCACCTGCTCCTGACAAACTACACCCACCTCCCCTGCCACTGGAGCAGGGTCCATCGATGAGAAACCATGTGAAGTTTGTCTTCACAGCCCCTTAAGGCAAGTACAACAAGGTGACTATGGTCCATTATAAAATACAAAACGGCCGGATTTTAGGACCAAGAAATTCCCAATTTTTCAAAGAATTCTCATCATATGCAAGGTATTGTCGGCCTAGTCTAGAGACTCTATACTTTATAGCAGAATCCCTATATATGTAGCAAGCCCAAACCATGTTAAACTTCTAGGATTTTAAAGATTTAATTTGGCGTATTAATATTAAGATTTAATAATAATTTTTTGCACACTTATTACAAAAAAATTAATTATTTCTGCATCACAAATTTACCATACCTTATATTATTTCAGTAGTACCAATCGGACCAAGCTGGAACTTCATAAAAAGTGCAAGTACATGTGCACCTGCATGGTCACGTGTGCACAAAGGCACTAGTGGATAATGGCTAATGCCGCTGATACAGAGGCATATATCTATCAAGCGAATTATTGAAATGGGTTAATGACACTTATACCCCTGGAGTGATTTTACAGACATAGACATTCATCATCATTCACCCTGGTCACAAAGACCAACAGTATAAAGCTGATCATTCCTTATTCTATGTCTGTCTCTCTTATGCAGATTCTTTAATGACTGCCCAACCACCCCTCTTCCCTAGGAGAATCAAGCATTCAATCCCAAAAACTAGCTAAATTGAATTGTCCAAGAGATCACAACTAATGTGGATTTAGCATCTTCTACCACATTCTTTAATAAAGCCAGCAATAAAAAGGGTTTCAATATGTATTAATAAACAAAAGGGGGAAAAAAAACACGTAAAAAGAAGTAGAATAATAAAAAAGAATGAGTTAGAAGATTCAAAACAGTACAATCTTTAACATGTCGAAAAGATGTTGTATGAAGCGGACAGCAAAAGAGTTCAAGAATCCCATGAAAGCGTACGCACTGGTTTTCAATGTCATAAACGGGACCAAAAGTACCTCAAAATGTTTAGATTTCTAGTGACCTCAAATGTAGTGTAAGAATAAAAGGTAGGGAGGGGGTCTATGCAGTAATGGGAGCTGCAGATACTGAATGGAGGAAGTATTTTATGAAGGCTTACCATCGGTGAAGGCTAAGGCGAGGTGGCAGGTGGCGCAAAGTAGCACCGACACAATAATGACTGCTGCTCGCATTGGGGTTCTGTCTGGAGTTAGAGTTGCAGAGTGGCGTTTTTCTTTTGGGTTTAGAAAGAAACGAAGACAGTGAATGGGGGGAGGGATATGTGATGAATCGAAAAGAGAATGCCAAGAGGGGGGCATTTATGCATGCCAACTTTCTTAAATGACCTTTGATTTCTGTTTATTTTCATTTTTGCCCCAACACGGTACTAACTTGTTCTTTGTTTGTTTGTCCTATTTGGCCTTGCACCTTTTACTCAGTTTTTGGAGATTAATTGTTGCGGATTTGGTAAGTGGTACTCTTAATTAGTGCTTTTTTTTTTTATTATTAGTCACTGTCAATGTGCGTTTTTCATGAGCTTTTGAATGGGAGAGATTCACTCGTATACTTCCTACGAAACAATTTTACCTCTATCTTAATTTAAATGTTTATTTTTTTTATTTTAAAATATTTTAAAGTGAATATTCACTTTCTTATGTAAACTGTTCCACTAACTTCAAAGTCTTACAACTAACTTTTTTCTAATTAATGAGAATAAAGTAGTAATTTACATATAATAATATTCTTCTTTAGTAACATATATTATATATATGAAGTTTGTCAAATATAACTTATTTTATCATGGCTTCATACAATAACAATAACAACAAACTAAGTCTTAATCTTAAGAAAGTTGAGGTCGGTTACATAAACTAATGTCAGGTAACATATGATCATCCACATAGATCTTTTCTCGTCACTTTCTTCTATCGACCGTCATATTTTCTTCCAAATATAACAAAGACATATCTCTCCTAATCATCTCTATCTATGTCGTTTTAGGCCTACCTCTACCTCGCCCCCTCCCTCAATCGTCCTAACATGAGTATCCGTCAATCTTCTCTATACATGTTTAAACCAACGGAAGCAACTTTCTCTCATTTTTTCCTCAATAGATGTCACTCCTACATTTTTTCTAATGGACTCATTTCTGACTCTATCATTTCTAATATATCCCCACATCCAACGTAATATACTCATCTCAACTATTTTTATTTTTTGAATATGACACATTTTAACTGTCCAGCATCCCGTGTCATATAACAAAGCAGGGTTTACGATTGTTCTATAGAACTTTCTCTTTAGATTCAATAGTATATTACGATCACAAAAAATACCAGTCGCAAAATGGTTATTCCCACTGAGAGATTCAACTTAAAATTTTACTAAACTTGATCCAAACTTATCTCTATTAAGATTGGTAGCTTATAAGATGATCATTATTCCATTTTCATGAAGTGTGTAAGTTGCACTCCTAAAAGTGTTACTGCAATATAGTAAACTATGTAAGTAGTTATTTACTAGGGGTAAATGTGGGTAGATAAATTTTTACATGAGAATGCACAAGTATATGTTCTATAACATTCTATTGATAGAAATTTACATCGGGGCATATACATATCTTCTATACAGAGAAAAACGAGTTGGAGTGTTACTGTTCATTTTTCGTCAATCAGGGGCATTTTTGTCTTTTTATACTAGCCCCAACAGACGTTTCAATCATATACTCTTTGTGCTATCCGCCACCATCTTTTTCTCTCATTTCTTCTTCAAATCTTCAGATCCATTCTTCTCCCTTAGCTTTCTTGATCCAGCAATGGCCTCTATTACAAGATCATTCACTTCTCTTTATTGCTTCTTCAAACAAAACCGGGTAATCTTTCATTATCTCTACTTTCTTGGCTTAATTACCCAAAAAATCTAACCCAGGCTTCTCTGATGCCAGGTCTCAACCCCGACACCCTTTGCCCAAACCAACAGGGTTATATGCGTCTGTGTCTGCTTTTTTGATCGATTGTGTTCTATGCCCATTCTCTCCTCTATAAACCCCAGAGTCAAATAAAGTCCCAGCTATGGAGAAATAGCTAAAGCTGAATCTCAGCTTCTGCATGTGATTGGAAATTTAGAGAACAAGAAAAAAGCAAGAAGATTTAACAGCATCAGGTATGAGGCCCTCCTTTTTCTTTTTTTTTTTAGGTGGGTTTTTTATTTTGAGGTTTGTCTCCTTTACCAGCCTTGACCATTGCTGCACTCAGGTACCACTTCTATTCTCTTATTTGTTTTTGTTGGTTTTTTTCATAAAAAAAATTTCTGGTAAGGATCTTGTGAAAATCCTTTTGTGGATAGTTTTACTGGGAAACGATTACTTTATGTAGCTTGGTTTGGGGTTTTTTTTTGTGAAAGTTTTTTTACTGTGGTTGTGGAATTTATGGGTTTTTCAAGGTGTAATGGTTTGGTTGTTTATAATTAAAATTATTGTTCTTCACGAGAAGTAGCAAAAAAAGAAAAAAGCTTTCAACTTTGCTTTTAAGACTAATATTTTCACTTGTATTTGTTAGCTTATGCATGCGTAATGCGTATGAAGGGAAGGGAAGTGCTTGTACGATAATGAGTAAAGCTAGAAAGAAAAGGTTACAGAAGGCTTGAATTTGAGCTGCAGAAAAATCCCTTTTCTCTTTTCTTTCCTTTTTGAACCAAAAGATAAGGCTGACGATCTCTGTTTCATTATCAAGGTATGTTTTGGGTTCGGACCTCCTCTTTTTTCCTTAAATTAGTATTATATTATGTTGTCGGCAGATTTTTTATGTTCTCGAAATTCCTTGTTTGGGAAAACATTATGTGCTTTGTTTGCTCTTTTTGTTTTTGTTAGCATTTTTTGTATAGCATTTGTTTTTCTGATCTAGGCATTTGGATAATTTGATCTGTGTTAGTTTTCGTGTCCATGTTTTAGGCTTTTCATTGGAGCATTATGATAGAAGCAAACCTTGCATTCTTGTTTCCATTTTACCTTAATCGTTTCTCGTCCTTTTGAATTAAATATAATTATGCATTGTCTTGTTAATTGGAAATGAAGATTGAGTTACCTTGGTCACTCAGGCCGAGATTATCAGTATTGATTTTTATTTATTTATTTCAGGGGCTTTTTTTTATGAAAGCCCATTTCATCCTTAGTGATTTGCTGGCGTTGATTTCTTTACTTATTGTGATAGCTTAGTTGGCTGGATTCTACTCCTGCTTCTTTTATATCCCTCTCTCCCTTCCTTCCCTTGAGGCGTTTAGGGGCATGGGAGAGCAAGTTTGAAAGTGTTACCCATCCACAATAAGGAGAAAGATGAGATTAAGCTTAAAATTTCACTTTTTCTTCCGTTTCAGGATAGCTTGATCATAAAGCCTCCAAAGAAGTCCACCTTGTTACTGAGAATGGTGGTTTTGATATTTGCAATGGTATGCGGAGTATATATATGTTCCATATGTCTTAGGCAAATCAACGTGCATACCAGTGGACGTCTATTGAGTGTCCAAGTGATAAGGCCATATGAGGCTCCTAATATTGAACTTTTAGAGAAACCTCTTGTACACTTCCCAAAGCTAAAGACATTCAGCAGGTGAGATATTTATCTGTGCATCTTTCTGTTGGTCTGGTGCTTGCTACGAAATATCAATTGAATGACATGCTGTTTGGTTCATAACTAGGGCGGAGTGTGCATGCAATCTTGTGCGGTATTTTGCTATTTTGTCCACACAGAGATCAGGAAATGGATGGTTTGAGACATTATTGAACAGTCATATGAATATAACCTCAAATGGAGAAAATTTTTCTGTTAAAGTTTGCAGAACTAATTCGTCAACGATTTTTGATACTTTGGACAAATTTTATAATCTAGACTGGTTAAACAGTGCTTCCAAGAATGAGTGCACAGCTGCTGTAGGATTGAAATGGATGCTTAATCAGGTAAGTGATGCTTGAAGCCTTGGATTTTCTTGTGTTTATTTTACTTATATTAGTGGCCTAGAGAATTCATGCTGCCAAAGACTTGTAGTTGCCTATGCATCACAAGAAGAGGTTACGACGTCCATATCACACCAAAACTTTTAAAGTGGAGATAAGCTATGCTGTCAAGATACCTATTCAAGCAATTGGAAATGCATTCCTGCTGTGAATAGGAAATGGTACTGAAAATACTAATGCTGCAAACCAAATTGCAATTCCTGAGCACATCCTTTTTCCTTTTAAGTCTAACACAGAATCTTTGGCTGATTTGATAAATATTGTATACCTGATTTTCAATATTTTTTTGCTGAGTCTACTAACATAAATATAAATAGGGCAATATTGACTACAAGAAATGATTTTGTAGATGAAATAAACACAATGTTGATAGAGAAATTTCCAGGAGAAAAGAAAGAATATATAAGCTCTGATAGTACAATTGATAATACATCTGAGTTATTGCTAACCTTCTGTGTACCAACCTTTAATTTTTTTCGCGAGAAACAATTCACACTTCGTTCTTAGATGGTTTTCTTATTGTCAACTTGCAACATGGGGTGAAGGTGTACTTGGAATCCAGGTGCAAGAAGTTGCTTGCTTACAAGTAAGGAAAAATATTTTATTTCATTATTATCTTAATTTAGATGTGCCTACGATTTCCAAAGAAAAAAGGCCATACATAAATTCAATGTTGACTGAAGTTCATATTATTTTGATGAGAAAATATTAATATGTGAAAATTGTTTGGTTTATTGATAGATTAGAAGATAAATGGTTTTGATACAGAAGTGAAAAATCTGTACGATTTTGTATTTACAATTGAATATTGAGCGCATTTGAGATGATAAAAAGTGTTCATGAGGAGAACCAAAAGAAAAAAGGACAATAACTGTTATTGAATCAAATCACGTTCTATACCCCCCTTGAAGGGACGTTTTCAAGATGATGTTTATAGGGCATCTAAAACCAGGACACAACAAACAAGTACTAACTTATCTTGCATTTTTTAAGAACTAAAATGACTTCTTATTTGGCCCAAAAAAAAAAAAAAGGTTGTTTTATAATTTAATGACATTTTCCTTAGTTTTTTGGGTGCTTCTCTATTTTGTTGCCTTCTACCAGGAAAATCAGGTTAGATTACAACTATAATTCTGTTGATGTCCCAATAACTCAGCTTGACAGATCTATTCTCTGCAGGTGCCTACTTTAACATGGAATTTAGGGAAGCAATGGATTTGCAAGGCAGAAATTCTCTTGAAATTCTTCCATCATTGATCAAATCCATAGCTGCAAATGAAGTTGCTGGCTTTGATAGCATTAAAGTGCAAAATAATATGAATGGTCAGCCTGCAGCCAGTGGCTCTTGTATTTCCAATCCGGCAGCCCTGGTAAGGGCCTTTTTTGATACTTCTTGCATCACATTCACTGTGTTCCTACTTTTGGGAAATCCATTTGGTTGGGGAAACTTTAGATAATACTCTTATCTTTTTCTATATTGTTTGATTTTGTGTGTCCTAACTCTTTTAATTGGTAATCCTATAGGAAACTGAGGTAGCTGTTGCAGATTCACAGAGTGATCTTTCTCAGCTAGAAAGAGGGCAATGTTTTAGGATCTCACTCCCAGATCCTCAAAAGAGTGCTCTTTGATGATAACAATGAAACAGTCATCATAAAATGATGCTCCACATTCTGTTGCTGCACAATCAAAGAAGAAAAAGTTTCATTCTCAGCCAATTCCAACAACGGCATTTCATAAGGCTATTGCCAATGGTAAATTGCCAAGCCTACAAAACCTTCCTCCTAGAAATCCCGCAATTGATAAATTGAAGGATAAAATATATGACTCTTTCAAGACCTGGTCTGGGAAACTGGAGAGACAACTATCCAATTTGCGTGGGAGGAATAGGGAAGCTGAAAAGGAGCCCAACTCTCAGAAGAATAAGGAAGCTGAGGCTTTACTTGTAGACAGATACTTTGATGCCTTAGAGGGACTTGAACTGGAAACATTAAGGGTAAGTTTATATTCATAAGTCTATGAGATTATAGCATCTCGATTTAATTAATCAAGAAAGCCAGTAAGTTTATAAAATCTGAAGTATGCAATCATTCTTCACTTCTAAACAATGCTACATATTATCCTTACCATCATTTGTTTGGCTTTTATCTGCTACTTGTTCTATGCGACACACAAGACTTTATCTTTGTGAAGAAGTTAAAGAACTGATTTATTGCATATAACACTACTGCTAGGTAAAAGGTAGAGAGAGGTAGGTGCATAAATTTATTCTTAAGTAGTATATTCTTCAAACTTCGTCCATCAACCAAAATGAATAGAAAACCAGCAGTCAGATCCATTTGTTACACCTCACTTCTCTTAACCATTCTTCCATCACTTTTTTTTTTTTTAATTTATAATTTCAGCTCATCAAATGATAAATTACTTGACTCCTCTTTGAAAGATCAATCTCATAGGTCAGGGATAGATCAGACTTAAAGAGACCGAAGGAGTGTTCTGAGGCTGGGCCAGGTTTCAAATCCTCATCATAGAGGGCAAAAATATACGTAGCAACAGACTTGCCAGGCATCAATGGAGTACCAACCATTGACCTGAGATGGTTTATCAAGTTTCCATTGTAAGCTTTGGCATTGTCCACACCCAACCCAACTTCACTGGGATCTCCCTTATAAGGCCACCCTGTCTCTGCAACCACAATCTCAATATCCTTGAATCCTATTGCATTCAAGGCAGAATGTACAGCATCAACCTCCATATCATGTATACATAAGCAAATTGAGCATAATATGTTACTCTTTACTACTGCTCAGAAGGTAAGAAGAATGGATCAGCTAATATGTGAGAGATCATTAGTTTTAGAAGGGGATAGCATATGTCATAGTATGGGCTTCACCAACGAATTCAATGAACTATATTCTATGGAGAATTGATTAGCTTTGATTTTATGTCATACAAATTTGAAGTGAGACCTCCTACGATAAGAAGAATATATATTCTTTAAAAAAAAAATTAAAAAAGTTGGTGGCTTACTTGTATATCAAATGGAAGACTTAAAAGGAAGAAGTCAAAGTCAAGACACAGCCTTGAGTAGCTATCTTTTATAAGTTAATTCAATTGGAATCTGAGAATAATGCGAGCCTTATTTCCTTTGGCATGTTTTGTGCAGAATTTTGATTTTGTTGCTGAGTTATGTTGCCAAATTTTATGCTGTAGTGATCTTTTTCTTTTTGGTAATCAGGCTTTTACTTGACCGCACTGCCCATAGTATAACCTTTATTCTCGGGTTTCATTTTGTTCTATAGCTTGATTCCCAACAGATGTTAGTATACTCCTTCATTAGATATGGCTTTGCATGAATTTGTTCAAATTCAAAATTCTTTTACTTTTGATTTCTTTGATTTCCCATTCTCCGGTATATCACTACTTTTGGCCTCTATTGTTGTCCTTAAGTTATCTCCCTCCCTTACATTTCACCGTTTCACTTGGACATTGGCCTCTGTGTGTATCACTATGCTTTGTGTATTGCTTTTGGAAACATTTTCTAACTAAAAATTTGCTATCCTTTTTTGTATGTCATTTATTTTCAAGTACCAATGAACTATGTTTCTCATACTTGCAGTGTGTGTTTGAAGATACGAGTTTTCCTCCAAAAACTAATTATCTATTTTTGGGTAACTATGTGGATCGTGGCAAACACAGCTTAGAAATAATATGCCTCTCCATTACAGCAACAGAAGAAGTAACTATTTTGACACAAATATTTGATAAAACCATGTGAAATTTTATGGATGAGAGATTTTCGTAACTTCAAATATTTGAACTCATATCTTAATATAAAAAATATTACTTCTATATTTTATTATAATCTATTATATTTTGTTTCAATATTTTATTTCTGCGTATACCCTAATGCGCGCTTTGCGCGAGACAATTTTTCCTAAGTATGCTAAGAATAGAAAATTTTGAATGTGGAGGTGAAGGACAAAAGCTGTTGATATCTACATGGTTTAGCTTCCCAATCTGGTGCAGAGCATCTAGTTTCTTGGTTTCTTGGACCATTATCAATTTATTTTATTTCTATTTTGTTCATTTTTGTTCCTTTCCAGGAAGCAAATATTGTATTTGATTGAAAATCCAAGAATACCATAAAAAATGACAAAATTGAATGAGATTTAATAATTGATTTGAACTGGGATTGAACAAAGTCAAGCCATAGCCATGTGCTTCCACGCACAATTGTAATTTGCTTGATTTTGATTATGGATTGATGATTCTCTCTATCCAGGGAATGTTCATTATTGTCTAGCATTATAATTTATTGCGGTCCGTTGCTTGCCATTTTTAACTGAAAATTTCATAATTTATTTTTATTAAATAATAAATTTAAGATTTGATTCATATAATTGTCTTATATATTTAATAAAAGAATGAAATAATAATATTCTCATATTAAATTAATTAAATATTAAATATTATTTATTATTTACGTACTTACTTACTTAATTAATTAATTACTTAATTGAGTAATCAAATCCTTAATTTACTAAACATACTGAAATTTTATTATAAATTCTAAATAAATTGAAAGTTACTTAATTTTAGAATCTAAATATATTAAATAATTATGAATTATTAATATTTTTATTTAATAAATATATAAAAAAATAATATAAAAAATTATAATTAATTCAATCTTTAAATTTTAAAATTAAAATTTTAAAAATTTAAATTTATGCCTTCATACTTGAACTTTATATAATTCAAATGAATCCTAACTTGTAGTTTATGTAATCAAAATCCAAACCTTGATTTTATTTTATTTTTTCGTTTGGCCGAAATTCAAACCTTCATTTGACCAAAGTATTGAACCTAAAAGAGAGACGGGGAGAAATTCATAAGGAACTTGTAGTGTAAAGTTTAATTTGGTTTTGTTCTTAAATAGTAAGCTAAAGTTTTCTGTTGCCTTCTTCCAATTTGTAATTTTTTTGTCTGCCACGTAAAATTTAATATTCATTATAGTTATTGTTATAATTTTTTAATCTTAACTTAGTATGTGAAGAGTATTGAAATTTGTTTATAAACATAAATCTCGTATAAATCTTAAATAAAGAGTTTTTAGTTCATTAATACCATTCATATTAAATCGATGAGCATAATAATATTTTATGTATCTATAAATACTTGTCAGATTTTATTAGTAAAAAATAGCTAAAAAAAGTTTTTTTTTTAATTATTTTTTTAAAAGTGAAATCTCCTTCCTCAACTTTATACTCTCAAATGATTTTCTTTTCTCTGTACATTTTTCATTTACCATTTACTTTATTACCTTTTTCACTAACTGTAAATAGGTGTTCAGACAGCCATAGTAAGTAAGAGAGCAATCACCACAGAGGAAAAGGCATCACTCCAATTGGTTAAAAGGATAAAAGGGATATCGTCCAAGAAGAAGTAGATATATAGAAAAAGAAAGTGAACCACAAGAGCAATAGAGCACCAGTTCTATCATCAATACAATAGCATAATTTTTATGTAAAATGAAATAAAAATGCTCCATAAGTTTTTGGCTTAAAATATTATTTATCGTCTTTGTTTTTTTTAGGGTTTATAAGAGGATATATAAATTGAATTAAGAATTCCATTTTATATAAGGGATAAGAATATGAATCAAATTTAAAAGTTATCACCAGTTAAGGAGTATTTCAAACCAATTGAAGTAATCTTTCATTTAGGAAAAAATTTCTTTATAGTATAAGCTATCAAATTATCTATTCTCTCTCTGTCTCTGTCTCTCTTTTTTTTTAAGCTATTCTCTCTATTCTTTATAATCAATCCGGAAAATGTGAAATTTTTTATCAAAATTTTTGGAAAGCATAAAACCTTGATTACTCTTTGACATTGAGGTAGAAGATTATTGGTTAAATATTTGATTCATAATTTTAAAAAAAGTATTTAATTTTTATATTATTAATATTAAGTTAATAAGTGAAAATTTGAAAAAAAAAAAAGAATATTTGTTATTTCTATGTTTGACTATCTTACTATTAGTTTGAAAAAAGAATAGCAAAAAGAAAAAGAAAAAACATTGCACGAGAGTAGTGGGTCCCACGAAGAAAGATGCAGATGTGGATCCTAGACAAGCCAGCTGACCTAATCCAAACCTAAGATCATGGCTTGTTTTTGGGCTTTCTTTGGGGTAGGAAGCAGGTGGGCCTATGTATGCAGAGGCATTTGCATATGGGCAAGTGGGCCGGCGTGTATCCTCAGCCTCATCTCTTCTTATTCTTCCCTCACAGAAACAATTGCATGTGGACGAAAGCGGAGCTCAGTTATTCTCAGGCCACAAAACTAGGTTCCCTTTCTATTCTCAGATTTGAGTCTTATCTTAAATGTCATTTTTGCCCCAGCTTAAAGTAGTCGTATACTCATTTACCTTTTCTTATAATTTTTTTTTTTTATTTGAAGCTACGGATGAGTGCTTAAATTTAAGATAGTTTAGAATCAAGTTTTGTTCTCCCTTGCCCAAGAGATTTAAAAGAAAAAAAAAAGAAATAACTAGTCTTATAAGAAATCGAATTCAGATAAAAGTCATAACTTAGGGCAAAAATAATTATGATTCAGTTATATATGCTTTCTTTATTTTTTCTCTTAATATACAGAAATAAACAGGAAATTGTTAAGTAATGTGGTAACTTTTATTATGAGGTGTGTCTTTTTTTCATCGAAAGTCAATCAAATTGCTAAAGGTGGGCTCCCTAACTGGTAGTACTCCCTTCGACCTATAATATAAGTCAAGAGATTATTTTTATTGTCTCAAATTATAAATCGTTGAGAACTTTTCAAAAAGCTTTTAAAGCTATTTTTATATTTTTGTCCTTATTTATTATTCTCTTTCCATTTCTTTCTCTCTCCTCTCTTCTCTTATTTTCAAGACATTTAAATAGGGGTATTTTAGGAAGAAAAAATATAAATTCACATTATTTTTTTAAGAATCTTAATATGTGTGAAATTAAATCAAATAACTTATATTATGAGACGAAAAGAGTATTAATTTGTAATGAGAATTTTACCAAAGGATACCAAATAATCATGTATTTTTTTTATCAGTTTTGCAGAATTTATGTATGGATGCATGCATATTGTGTATTAAACTCACCTAACCTCACTTAGTATCCAAAAAAAATAAGCTCTATAAATATCTTAATTTCCTTGTTCTTGATCCAGTTTGTGGCTTAAAGTTTTCATGTGCTTACAAGAAATATTACATGTTTCCCAAAGACTAATTAACATAGTCCTCGCCTGCATATTTACTCCTTTGTCTGCTAAAAAATGGGGTGCAGACGTTTCAGCAAACTCATGTGAGCCAATTTTTCTTTGCCTTTTGAACTTATTCTCTACTTTATTCTTTATTTTTGAGAAAGAAATTGATACAATATTTCTCATTCTTCTATGCATTATTGAATGGAAAACATAAGACAGGATACATAATAACCCTAGTGCTTCTATTTATTTATTTTTTTCCTATGTAAAATGAGAAGGCAAGAAAATTATTGTCATATTGTTCTTGTACTGATGTGTCAAGTTTTAAACTTAACGTTTTAAAGAGAAATAGGTTAATAGAGTTCTTAAGAATATGAATTTTTTTTTTAATTTTTTTGTGGGTGAGAATATGAATATTTTATAATTAATTGGAGGGTCATCCCTTAATCTCTCAAAGTCGTGTTCTACTACTAAGTTATTGGTATTGTACTGAAGAAAAGAGAAAATGATGAATATATGTATTCGATAAATAGCAATACAGTGAATTTATATTTTAGAGAATTATTTATTTAATCAACTGACCTCTTGGCTCTTTGAAATTCACTGTTATATCTTAAAGTCACGATAATGTGCTTATTGGTCATTATTTTAAAAAAAATATAAAATAATATAAGTCCACTATCTTTCCCTCAGGATAAGTATAAACAAAAATTGGAGAAACAGCCAAAATTTTTAAGTAGCAGGTGCATTGGAGATTCTGCCTTTCAGCAGAGGACAAATTTTTCCTTTTAGTTAATGCTTTATTGGTCTTCAAGCGGTGGCTGGCTTAAAGATCAATGCCAGCTACTCAAAAGCATGCAAACCTTGAGCACTGGTTTTGTGAGAACTCATGCACATGCACTGTAGTTTCTAAGACTAATCCATTTTCTTTAGTTGAGAAAATAATGAAGTGCTTCAAATTCAAAGAGATAAGTCATTTGGCATCATCCCTCACAACATTTGTGAATCTCTTTTTTTTTTTTTTTTTTTGTTATGGGGGGGGTTAAAAAACATGAAGAGTGGGTTCGTTATGTAATAAGAAATATTTCACTAACTCATATTTTTGTAGTACTTGCTCTTACAGAGACGCGGAGTAGGAAGAGAGAAAGGAGGCTTTGGAAGCCTACCAAAGTTGAAAGGTGTTGTCCCTTTGGGATTAGAGACCGACGTACGTTATAAGAAATCCTTCAGTTCTACAAAATTCCATGGACCAGAAAGAAAGCCACGAAACAGCCAACTCTCATCTGATGAGAATTGAAATCAATAGAGACACGCACCTATCCAAAGGGTTCATAACTTCTCACGTGGATATGCTTTATTGCACTTATCTCCTCCCCACCTTTTATCACTACTCGCAATTTCAATTAGTGCTAGTCGGATTGATCTATGACTCAATCTAGTAGTAGAGAAGACTCTCGAGTATCAAACTTCAAAATGTCTTTCTTTTATTGTCATTTATATTAGGGACCGAATCAAAAATTTTAAATTAGAAGTAAATTATATAAAAAGATATTTTAGAAGGTAATGTTATAATTTAAAAAAAAAATTAAAAGACCAAAAGTAAAATTTAAAAAAAAATCTAAAAAATGTTAGTTTTTTTTTTTTTTGAGGTAAGTACAAAATAAAAAATAAAAAAAAATTGGGCGTGGAAGCCATCCGAACCCCCAGTTTTAAAAAATGTTATTGATTGAATTATCATTTGAAAAGATTAGGCAAAACAAGAAGAGAAATCGTAAAAGGTATTCTTTCAATCCTAAGTTGAATAGTTTTGAAAGTTAAAGCATGTTTAGGTAGCAAATGCGTTGGATTGTTTGGAATCCAAAAAATGTGCATGAGATTTGATTGTGGAAAGGAAAGCAACTCTTGACCTAAGCCCTCTATAATACTCGATTCAATAATAATGAACTTATTGTTAAGTTAGTCCTATTTCTATTTATAGATCTTACAAGGCTCTGTTAAAACTGTTTCTTACGAGGCAAGATTCAATTCTGATATTATATATATTAAAGAATGAAGTCCTTCATTTCAAAACTGAATAATAACAAATGAAGAAATTTAAAATTTTCATTCACATTTAATATGTACCCTTGAGTATTTTGTCTAAACACTTCTTAAATTTCTTCTTACAAAAGAGTATATATGTATTTACACATTACAAATGATTTGTTATATATATATATATATATATATATATATATATATATATATATATATATATATCTTTTTTTTGTGACTTGGTTCCCCGACGGAAGAAAGATGAGAAAACTAGCTTCTCTTACTTGGCAGAGTATATATCTCTTAACTGTTTCATAATTTTATTGATAATCGGTGATAGTGACATTTGAACCTCTTAGAGCAGGGAAGTATTATGAAATATTCCAACCAAAGGAAACATTTGCATATGTATGGACCTTTTGAGAAAAAAGTTATTCAAGCTTAATCATATCAGAAACTTGCCATCTTCTCTACTTGTACTACCTATAAGTTGTGGATTTCTTTTGACGATGGAGTGGAGTAGAAAACGACAGATATTGACTCTCAAATTATATATTTTTCTTTATTAATCTTGTTAAAATATATTTAGATATGAAATGTAAATTAAATAAAATTATCTCGTCTAATAAAAAACTATTCTATTATTCTTTTCATAAAGTTTTCTTTTCCTTGTTTTATAATCGTGGTGCATACAATTGCATTTATAGAAAAATTGCCTGATAATAGTGAATGGTATTGTAGAGATAATATACTTGGAGGAGGAAATAAAATTTGGAAAAAAAAATGTGGGTTAAATAGCTGAATTTGGATACATTTAAAAAAAAAAAATCTACGAAGTACATAACTATGGAACTTTTTCGTCCTTACCTTTTATAGGCTTTGATATATTTGGAAGCCATAGCGCAAGAACAAAAAGGTTGGTATCCAATATAATATGAGACAATATATAGAATATATTTTCATAATTATAGAAAAGAATTTTACTTGCCCAATTATATCGAACAATATTTGAATGGTTTGTCATTGTAGGTCTAGGTGAAACTGTCCAAAATCAATGTCATTTCCTCTTCTTGTACTACATCTATTGTTCATCCAAGGTCAAGTGTTCCACTTGCATTAACAAGGAAATTCTCTCTCTCTCTCTCTCTCAATATATACATATATACATTTCAAGCGGATGATATACATCTAGCCTAGGACTTGTTTTTACTCTCACTTGTATTCACAAGTAATGAGGGGTTCAATTTCTTAGAAAAGATTGCCCCCAAAAATTGAAGAGCTGGTGATAATATATTAGGCAAAGGAAGTAGAGAATTAATGTATATGGCATATATAACCTAAAGAGACAAAAGGGAGGGTGGTTTATGACTACATGGAACTCCTCTCATTAAAGCATGCTCTTAAAACCACATGGTTTTGTCCCACGCGGATAAGTTTCCTCATTTCAAGTACTGATTCAATGACCCTCAACATTTTTCTTAGGTATCAGATTGTGAAAGGAAGGTCTCCTCATTTTCTTGAATTTATTGATGGATTTTCGGGGAGATTCTCTGGTCTTAGTGCTCCCCCAAAGGATTTTTTATTTAATTATAATTCTACTTCAATAAAAATTTATTTTCCTTCTTCCTTACAAAGCATCTGAGAAGTATTGATGACATAGGGTATGTTTCATAATAAAATTAATTTTCTTCTTCCTTACAAAGAATCTGGAAAGTATTGATGACATAGGGTACGTTTAATAATAAAAATTATTTTTCTTGACTGAACATTGAAATTTGAAAATTAAATCACAATATGTGAAGTTTAAATACAAAAATTAAATTAATTATAATTTATTTTCACAAAATAATTATAACAGTAATAGTAATAATAATAATAATGGTGGTAGTAGTTAATACTAATAATAGTTAAATACATATAAATTTTTTTAGTTGATTTAGTTTTACAAAGAATAAAATGAAACCCAAAAAAAGAAAAAAACAAAACAAAAGCACAAAAGAGAAGAAAATGAAAATATTGTCGGCGCGAAGAACAAGCCTTATTCGACCCAAAAGAAGAACATGTGGGCTTAGGTACGTATCAGTTTGCTTCTGTTAGGTAATGGATCCAATTCAATTCATTTGATAGAAAAGTATCACTTGGGTTCATTCGAGGGAGCAGTATCACTTGGTTTCGGGGTTAATTCTACAGTCACCGTAGTGCCACCAGGGGAAAAAAACGATATTATAAATTTGATTCAAAATAAAATAAAAATAAAATTTAAAATAAAGAAATTATAAAAAATTATAAAATAAAAGAATCATTTAGATTCAATTGATACTCGTTTGATATTCTGTACGTTGCACCACGAGTGGTTAAATTATTAAAATTCAATGTATTAATATTAAATATATCTTATTAATTAATTTAATTAATTGTCTAAATAATTAAAATTATAAATTAATTAAATAATATTTATTTTTTCTATAAAAAAAACTTTCATATGATTTTTACACTACTATGTGTCACTTCAAAATGCAACCACATATTACAGTCGAAACAAGAACTTTTATATATATATATATATATATATATAATTCCTAAAGCTAATATTTATAAAGATTTAGATAAATCATTTTAAATTATGAGAAATGAATATTATATCTTATTCATAAAATTAATAACAATAAAAAATAAAGTCATATTTATTTTCAAGATAAATGAATAATATAAAGAATTGAAGGTCACATCTATCTTCTAGATAAATAGATAAATTTGGAAAATGAACATATATTTTTTATCCTTTTTGATTTCATAACACTTTTCCTTGAATGTTTATTTTCGAAATTTTCGAAATGACTCGTTAAAAACCTTCGTAAGAAAAATTCTATAGGACAAAATTCTAATTAAAGAAAAGAGTACATTTTATGTTTTTGAGGGAACATTGCCTTAAAAAACCTAACCAAAAAAAAAAAAGAAAAGAAAAGAAAAAACCACCCCAGTAGGAAAAAAATTTGGTTAGAAAAAAGAAAACAATATGTATGTATGTATGTATGTATGTATGTATGTATGTATGTATGTATGTATGTATGTATGTATGTATGTATGTATGTATGTATGTATGTATGTATGTATGTATGCACTTTCCTCTCTTAATAGTATCATTCAAGATGACTTCATAGCTTTTAGTCTATATATCCTAATTTTATATATTAATTTTTCAAATGAAGTTGTTGGTATTGTCTTAGTGAATAAATCTATCAAATTATCACATAATCGAATATATTGCATATCTATTTCACCTATCTTTTATGATTAAAGAAAAATTTTGGTAAAATATGTTTCGTCCAATTTCTTTTAATATATCCACGTCTTATTGAGTTATACAAACTGCATTATCTAAACAAATTCTTTTAATTGGATAATTTAAAATTTGTGCTCTTACGAGAATTATTTGGGTAAGTAATCTCGCAAATATCAGGTTACGAGTTGATAATAAGTTAACATGCTACCATTGGGTTGATATATCAATTAGAATCATAAAAATATTTAAATTGCTTATATGGTAGATGAATTGGTCCACACATATTATTTTGAATCATTTCTAGAAATGGTGGAGATTCAAATTTCATTTTTATTGGAAATGGTTTAATAATTAATTTTTCTTGAGAATATGCATCAAATAAAAATTTATTTGAAATAAAAATCTTTTGACGTTTAAAATGATGAGTATGTATATTTTTAATTATTTTCGCATTATAATAGCTTTTGGATGACATAAACTGTCATGCCAAATAATAACTATAGCAAGATTAGTAAACTTTTAGTTTGATGACTCATACACTTCAATTGTATAGATTTTTGCACAATATAAGCTAGATAAAAGAGAGAGTAATTTTTTTAAATAATTTTTACTTGAGTTTATTTGAGTAATACACAGATACTCAAAATTATTTTCCTTTATTATTTTAATATGATATCCATTTCAATGGATATCTTTAAGATTTAATAAATGTATTCTAGATTTTGAAAAAATAATATTTTATGAATAATAACAGTTGTTCCTCCGAATAATAATATACTAACTCTTCTGAAACATTCAATCAATTTTGTATTTACTATTTATGGTATTAACATTTATTTTTCTCACTTTCAGGTAAGGAAAATATTTTCTATCTTTCAATATTACGTGTGTTGTACCACTATCAATTGGTATATGTCTTCAATGCCACTTTTGAATTTAATAAATGGAACAATAACTATTTGATAATGAGAAAATATTTATAAATTTAAATACTTCAATAATAAATAAAAGTTTTCAATGTTAATTACTATTACGATACTAAAAATATAGGACACAAAAAAATATTAAAAATAAAGTTCTAAGTTTTGTGAGCACTATCATTACCAATCAAATTATCAATTCTTCCTTCTAGATACTCAAGGAAATCATTTACATCTAAATGAATTATATCAATATTAATATCTTCAAGATTTGTATCATAATTATCATGAAAGGAATTTTGTAAAATTTGCTTCAATATTTTTGCCTTCTTCTCAATAGAAGTTTGAAAAAACCAATAGAATATTTTGTCGTGCCACATGTACAAAACCAATGACATTTCATGTCATACCAATATCATTTATCTTCATAATTTGTTGGATCACAACCTTTGTACTTCCTTTCTCATTAGTTTTTTACACTTTAGATGGTTATCATTATTCTTCATAATTTTGTTTTGACGAATGTGATTATAATAAATATTTTTACCACGACCATATACACATCTATGACCATGGCCGCGACCTGACCTCTTGGGGCCAAAATCATGAGTTGTAAAATCATTCACTTTTGAGAATAAAGTAGAACGTGTTAATCAAATTTTATAATTTTTTCATTAATAATTTATTATTTTGTTCAGTTAGGAAGAGACAAAATATCAATTTTGCATATTTTTTGAACCATTTTTTTTTATATTGCCATTGTATGAACACATTCGAGGTATAAAAAGTGGAGAAGATTTTTTTACATATTTTTATCAATAACATTTTCTTTGTACAATTTTAACTGTAAAATAATTTTAAACATCACAAAATTATATTCATTAACGAATTTAAAATCTTACAATACAGATACATCTAATCATACTATACTTTTGAAAGAACGACCATCTTCTAGTATTCAAATATTTCTTTTAAATTATTTAACAGAACAAGTGGATCTTTTACAATAAATCTTTCTTTTAAATTACTTCACAAAATAAGTGAATCTTTAACAATAAAGTATTTTACTTTTAAATCATCATGAAGATAATGACAAAGAAAAATCAAGAATTTTTTCACAAAAATTGTGATGATGATGAATTTTCTTTTATAATGGTATCTACCACACCCGTTACAACTGACTGCATTTTAATATTTATTGTCCAAGATATATAATTTTTCTCTTAATAAGATTTACTATGTTAACACAAAATTAAATATAATTTTTTATTTATAAATTTAAAAAATCAAATTGTTTAATTTAAACTCCAACAGAGTAATTTCAGAATACAAGAGGATAGTAACTAGATTGAGATGAGTTTGTATATATATAATAAAAATTATTAAATATGTGAATAAGATGAATTAAAAGAAAAAAATATAATACATTCTGAATATACAATAATTTTTGAGAAACGAAAATATATAAAATAATAAAATTTTAAAAATTAAAGTGATTTTGAATTGAAATGAAAAATTACTACTAATTATACTCTCAATAGTATCAACTAACTAAATTATAAATTTCAGTAAAATAACTTTTAGAGCGTCATACTGATAATGTATTGTAAAAAAATAGAATAAAAATAACTGTAATAAAAATTTAAATATACTATCTTAAAAGATAAAAAAATAAATCTAACAAATATAATTTTATCTTATTAAAAACATACAATCAGATTTATCTTGTGATAAATAAACAATATCTAATATAAAAAACGTCAATCTTCTAAATAAATATATAATATCAAAAAATAAACAACTACTTATTATTTTTTTATTTCATACATACAAATATTTTTCCAATTTCTGATTTCTGTCTTCATTAAAAACTATCAATTTAAAGAAATTTTCCATGACATTTTTTGGATGGAGGAGGAACATACTAGCAGCACAAGAATCCCGTCAACATTTTGCATTTTCTAAACCAAACATAAATCCATGATTCTTCTAAATTATGAACTATATTTCATATACTCAATTATCAAGTCATTGTGTATTACAAATCTCAAATAGACCAGCCTATCTGGATTTGCTTACAGCTTCACATCCAGCATGATCAGTAGTGGTCAGATTAGGTTAGGTGGAATTCTTAGTTGAACTAGCCCAGACTAGCTCAACCAAGACCTTTTATTACTATACAACCAACCCAATTAAGATTCTCCAGGTTTAGATATCATATACCCCCAACAGTTCACAAACATCTGTGCACCCACTCAAAAGGGCAGTCCTTTTTCTTTTCTCTGCTTGGGCAAGGGGGGGGGGTTGCTGCTAGAATACCATGTGCGACAAATCAGCCATAAAGGGAAAGGACAAAGGGGAGTGTCCTTCCAAAAGCTGTCAATACATCCATATTTTATATGTCTTCATACACACAAGATGGACATAGGGATACAGATGCTTTATCACACGCAAACCTCTCTATTCCACGTTGAGAAGACTCATCACAGATACAAGCATTATTTTCACCGACGAATGAAGCATATCAGTGAGAACTAGCTCCAGCAGAAAACGGGACTTCCTCAAGGAATTGTCCGCTGATAAAGAGGCTGAGCTCGAAGAGCTATGCGTTCAGCTCTCTCCCTCTTTACCTGTAGAATTACAACAGCGATGTGTTTGCACCATAAATTAACCTACCCAACTTCCTAATAAATGACAAAGTGACAATACGATCCCTCAAAGCCAAAGTTAACTGGAAGTTTTTCTCATGGTATAAACACTTCTCATATGGAAACCTCATCAGCGAAAAGACCATTTAGTCAAAGAACATACTAATCATTCGAAGAACACAATAATGCACCATCCACTTCTCATTAGTCAATGCCAGCTGATTCAGATGGAAGATATTCCAAGAACAAGGGCAAGATCAAATTACTGCATAAAGGGCATGAAAACATAAATCTGTGAAAGATTAAAGCACTTACAAGAGCCAGCATTTCCTGAAGATAACTTCTAAATGGTGTCTGCTGTGCCTGCAACAGATTAAAAATGGCAAACATGTTGAGTACAGCCAAAAGAAAAATTCGAAGAAGCTAAAAAACTGGGCAGTAGAAAAGTTACACTTCACATCACATTGGCAAGCCTATATTAGAAAATTTATCTTGTGCCTCAATATATAATGAGCAATGAGGGTAAGGATAATGACCACCATAAAATGTTAATGACTTCAGCACGAGTGAAAAGGTTGCACTATTAAGGTTAGAATAACAAGAATTTTTTATATTCAGTTTAATTGGAAATGGAGATTTCACGCACTTTACAAGAGAACAAAACTCAGAACAACTGATGCAAATGGACCAGGTCACAATCAATACGATTACATATCACCTGTTAAACAAATTGGTGCCTCTAGATTCAATTGAGTCCAGCCAACACAAATGTGCATAACAGATTCAAAAAAACATAATACTTGACTACTGCTGTAAATACCCAACCCAATTCTGAGCCCCAAATATTTACCAGATCTATTGTGTTAGTAGAGCCAACACATGACCTGGTAGTAACATCCGTCATTGTAATGTAATATTTTTAGTAGGCAGCTGAATTCTTTAGTTAGTTAGATTTAAATTATTTTAAACAATTAGGCTGATTATTTTGCATGATTCCCCCCCCCCCCCCCACCCCCCCACCCCCCCCAAAATTAAACCTCAAGAGTTAGAGAACTCAAGGTCTAGAGGAAGATGGAGAAAGGAAATCTCAATCTGCAGCTTTGAATCAAAGGTAAGAGCATTAATACCCCTGGTTGTCTGGACCAATTAGGATTTTTGAAAATTCATTTATTGGTTGAAAGATTATTATCCTAGGGTTTATTATTTTTGGGAAAAACTGAATTTGGGGAAATTGTCTGTAGGATTTGATCAAGGGATCAGTATTGAGTTAGTCTGAATTACGTTTGAATCCTATAAGGTAAATGGTTCTGGCCCTTTCTTGTTTTCCCAAATGAATTTCTGTAAAACTCCAAGTGAATTATGTTAAAAGTATCTTTATACGAAATCTCTGGAACAAGTAATTCCTATTCTTGATTGTGAAAAGTTAGCTGTGTGTAAATGCTATGAATTGTTTTGGGAATTAATTGACTAAATTAATTGTATTGTAAGGCTTTCTGGTTACTGGGGACACAATTGCAGAAGCTAGTTTCCATTATTCTATCTGGCCCTTCTAGCAGGTACAAAGCTAGAAATGTTGTCCATCTGGCCCCTTCCTAGAGGTATAAAAGAAGGAGTTGATATCAGTATAACAAATGTGAACTTGCAATCAAGAGCTCTTAAAAAAAAAAAAAAAGGTTCTGTCAATTTTAAGTTCTTTGTTTGATTGCATTAAATGTATGGTATGATTCACTTTAAGCATGATTTAAGAATGTTTCCTGTTTTGTTAATGTACATGTTTCAGTGTTTTAAAGGTGTTTTGGAACTGAATTGGTGCAGCTTTGTGCCAAAAAAGAAAAAAAAAAAATACAGAAAAACAGCATCTGGGGCTGTTATGCCAAAGCAAGTGCTGGTTTGGCTCTTTTGGACCAGACCAGCACCAGTGTAACAGGACAACCAGTGCCACTTGTCTAGATCAACCTGGCCCAGTCTGATTTTGGAGGAGGAGGAGGTGGTCAGGGGTGACTTTTCCACAAGGAATAGGAAATATGAGATTTGTGAATAAAATCCTTTCGAATCAAGATAGAAAAAGGATTTCATAATCTCATAAAGTTAGATTCCCCACCCCCCAACCACAAAACATTTCAGGATTTTCCAAGAAGAGAGTTTCCAAGAAGGACTTTTACAAAAGTGTTCAAACCATTTTACCATCTGACAGCAAGGTTTGAATGTTGAATTTATTTCTTTTGGATTTAAAGATTTGTGTTTGAAACCGAATAGAAATGGTAACTGTTTGTGAAATGTATATTATGTATTGTAACATACTTATTTTAGAAGGAATAGTCTTTACTACTGCTAATGTAGCTCATTCCACTTACTATTTTGCAGATCACGCAGACTTAGAAGTGGATGGCAGAGTACTAGAGATGGATGCTTGAGTGATTTCTTTTAAGTTATATCTTGTTGATTCATTCAATTTGATTCAGATATTGTTAGTTTGGATTCCACAGACACACACACACAGAGCACCCCCCCCCCCCAACAGCCCCAAGTTTGGTTGTAGAAGCATATGGAATTATTGGATATTATGTTAGATTTTTAAATACTTTTAAGTTGCAATTAAAAAAAATGTTTTTTTTTAATTTCATTTTGGCGTACATAAATTGCTCTAACTTTTGAGGCATGGTATCCTTGGGTCATACTTGGAGTACCATCGTGCCATGCCTCGAGTTCGGATTGAGGTTCCAATCCAACGACCACAATCTACTGTCCTTAATGAATTGAAAATACAAAAAGAAAAAAAAGGGGGGGAAAAAATGCAAAACAATGTTGATTTTGATGGATCACCGCATTGTTTAATGTTTTGTAATCATTGGAGCAAAAAACACGCAAAGCAAATAAGAACCCAAAAAAAAAAAAAAAACAAATAAAAACAAAAAAACAAAATCAAACCAAATAAAACCAAACCAAATATGGCCTAGATTTGTTATGTTATAAGCATGCATCAAAGGCTCAGACGTGTTCTATGGAATCCGAAATGCCAATCAAATATGCAAATTCAGTCCTAAATTTAAGTAGCAGCACCAGGTATCAGCACAAGACAGCAAGTCAATAATGAAAATGTGATTTGACATTTTCTGGTTTGGATATCAAACTCACATGAAAAGACACCTATGATGAATGTCTAACTCATAAAGATTTTTTACCTTTTATTCTTAGTAGTTAGCACAGCATTATCAAAAGGACCATGATCCATGCACCAAAAAAGTTCATAAATTGTTCAATGCAAGATTGGGATTCTTCTGTTAAAGTTTAATGTCAATACTCAATATCATTGTGAAATAGATCTTTTCTGTTGTATTGTTATCCATATGATCATGAATTACAATGTGATGTCTTTTTTAGCCAATCCTCATCCAAAAACTAAAATTTTAAAAGAGGTTTTTCATTCCAAAGAAAACATTATACATCATCCAGTTAAGAACTCTTTGTTGCATAGTAGATACTTATCATCTAGCATGTTATTAATAAATAGGTATCAGTTTGTCATCCATAACACTTGACATAATCCCACAATACAGTTTACTATCCTTGACTTTTCAATGCAACATGTTGGATCACATCTTGATTCTCGACCAACAAACAAAAGATTTGCTTCAACCGTCTGACAAATGATTTGTAGTAACCTAAGACGTCTTAAAATGTCATTTTGAACAGACAAATCAAAGATCTCACTTGAAGCCATGTTATATCTATGATTAGGGTGAAGAAATTATCATGATATTTGACCACAACTTCAAGATGGGCCAAGGCAAGTTTCTTGTACAAATTCATTAAATCAATGTCACTCTTATTCCTTGCATCATTCTTCGTGCCAGATTTCAAGTCTTAAAGAATTACAAAGAACAAAACCACATAATACACTCATTAATATATCAGGGAAACGCACATCTCATCTCTCCCCACCTCCTCAGCACCAAAAACAGGAAGGAAGAAAAAGAAAGCATCTCCCTTTTTCAGCACCCATTATCAGTTCTTGCAGATTTACATTCAACTTAAGCACCAAGGTATCAATGAGCTAGAAAGACCCCAATACACTTTTTTCACTACAGAGAGTGATTGCAACTTCAACAATTTTCCCAAAAACTTAAGAGAAGCAAACAAAGAACAAAAACCAACAGCATAAAGCAAAACATAGCACAATTCTGATAATTTACTCAATTTTCAATTCTATTCGACCTATTTCATTCACTCCTCTGTTCGCTACCCAGAAGCTGTCATTAGACTCTCAAACATTATATCGCTCTTTCCTAGAACAAATCCTACAGAAGCAATTTCCTTCTCCGGTTCAAAGTTCAAACTAGTAATGTCTTTCTTGATAACTTTCATATCATTCAGAAGTACTAATTGAAAAATAAAACACGTCCTTTCAGCAACTTCTGTCACCAATTGGATTGCAAGTATATGGTCCTGTCTATATGCTAACAAAAAACAAACTCATGCTATATCTTCTGAAAGTTTTAACTGCCAAAAGATAACTAGTAATTATCAAAATATTTAAAGAAAGAAAAGCTCACAATTCTACTAAAGTAGCTCAAAAGGTTAGGCTTAGCAACAACCAATATACAAATTCAAAATGTTAGCTGTAAACCGCACGAGAATGCATAATTCCAAGAGCCATATATACCTGAACATCTTCGGGAAGGTACTGATGCTTCAGGGAGAGATCCATGGCACGCTTCAGCCGTTGATTTCTGGCATCAACAACCTCTCTTGGGAGCCGGTTCAAGGCTTCCTTGATGTCGAGATCGTACATTGGATCATATAAATCATCATACCGAAGCCCTTCATCAAATCAAATCGGAAAAAAAAAATTAAAACAAATCCACTGCAAAAAATACACATGGATGAAGAAACTTCAAAAATGTAACAAATGAATAAATAAACAGAGAAAAGATTACCGTATTTGCGGAGGCGCTTATCAAGAGCTTTCTTATGGATCGCTGCGAGTGGGTTCTTCCTTGGGTCTACTAGCCACCGTGAAAACGCCGACGCCATTTTTTGCGTCTGGAAGTTTCTCTTCTCTGGTAAATTAGTCCTCTTTCTGTGGCCGGGGATGGGATATCATTCTTTCTAGATCCTTCCTTACTGGAATTTGGACACTGGAGCATGACGCACGAATAGATGACGTCGTTTTTGAAGTTCACTAGAAGTTTCGCTTGACCTTTTTCTCGTTTGCTATTGCATTTGTTTCGAAGTCACCATAATTTCTTTTAGATAAAAAGTTAAGCTTATATTTTAATATAAGTAGAAGAAGTGGCCCTTACACAATACAACACTCGATTGGGGGATCGAAGAGGTACTATTACGATCACATTAAATAGCAGAGAAAAGGAGGGATGGGGGTATAAAAATAATTGTGAAATTTAGCTCATTTAGCAATTTCATGAGTATAGACATTTTTAGATCCAGGGATATAAACGTACGTCCAATGGTCTCTATTATTGAGCATTGACTTCACAACATCTGTGAATCTTTTACCAAGCTATTCGTCTATTAAGTGAATGCTAGTAATTACCCTTATGACATTGAGAGAGTTGCCTTCAAATATGACTTTAGAGATGTTGGCCATATTAGCGATCAAAGTAGCATTGAGGGCGGCAAGAATTTCAGTAGCAAAAGTATCACCAGCAAAACCTTTCCCAGTTCAAACCCAAAGAAGTTAACCCATATGGTCACGGAAAACACAGACATAAATCGCAATCCCATCTTGAAAAGCAATATCAAAATTAACTTTGACATAGGGGAAAGGAGGAGCCTGCCAAGACCGAGGTAAAAAGACAGCTGGCCTCTTCCAATCTCGACTAAGACTAGCATCCCAATAAACATTAACTGTCCTGTCAATATGAGTAGAGAGTACATCCCATTGTTGAGAATCCTCCCCTGCACTCAATTGATTTCTATATTTCTACACATGTTCTATTAGCACTGTAGTATAGTTAAGAAATTCTCGTTTAATCTCACCTGGGAAAGGGAATGAGTTATCCAGATTCAGCAGCTCCTTTACCCAGTTTTCCACTTTCCAAGTTGAAAAGTTGTCTACTCTGAACTGCCATTTGGAATGCCATCATAGACATTTAGTAAGAGGATAGTGTAGAAAGAGATGCTTCAAACTTTTTATAGTAGACTTACAAATACAACAGGATTGGTCTATCAAGTCTAGTACCTGACCCAATCTAGACTTTGAAGGCAGTAGATGGGAAACCACACACTATAAAAAATGCTTGTGACGATTATATAGACTGGAAGACCACAGAGCTTTCCACATATTGCAGGGGAGAGGAGGTGTAGATGATAAAGAGGTTACATGGGAGAAGGAGGGGGTAGTATTGTGCCTCTGCTGATGAATAATTTTGTAAGCGGACTTGACAGAAAATATCCTTGACTTGGAGGGAGGCCACACCAACGAGTCGGGTTCCCCAATCTGAGGAATAGAAATTTTTATGATCTCCCGAGCAATAATTGGTGGAAATAAATTAGAGATGAGGTCACAGTCCCATAAATGGTGATCAGGGAGCATGAGATCTCGAACCGAACTCAGGTGTTGTTGAGCTATAGGAACAGGGGAAAGACGATGAGTAAGAAGGCTTGGGATCCACGGATTATCCCAAATGTTCACCAACGAATGATGACCAATTCAAAAAAATAATCCTGCTTGTAGTACCCCTCTACACTTCCAAATTCCTTTCCAAATCTAAGAAGAACCACTGAAGCATTGGTCCAAATCCAACAGTCATCGGCCTCGAGGATATTTAGATTGGATTAAATTTACCCAAGGACGATGAAGCTTGGTAGATAGTTGCCAGGATAGTTTCGAGAGCAACGCCAAGTTATTATCTGAAGCTTTCCAAAATCCCAGACCACCATTGCCTTTAGGCGCACAAATAGCACCCCAAGATTTGAGATATAGGTGCCGACCTGAGCCTTCTTTATATCCCCACCAAAAGTCCTGCATTAAAGCATCCAATAAAACATTGCATGACATGAATAGGGAATGATTGTGCAACATTCTTAATTTACATAGAACGACCAGCCTGTGATAGAATATTAATTTTTCAACCACTAATCTTTTGTCGAAGTCATTCTACCATACCTTGAAATGCCACAAACTTCAAAGATTTCTTACAGAAAGGCGCTCCCAGATAAGTGCTATTATGAGCATATTCGGACATGTGAAAAATAGAGCGGATTGAATATTTGAGTGAGGGCAGCACATTCCTGTTGAAGTGGATCGTAGATTTAGCAATTTATAGTTAAACTAGACCATCTACAATACGAATCCAATAGATTCTGTACTACCTAAGCTTCAGTTGTAGATGCTCTACAAAAAAAGATCAAATCATCTGCATACATAAGGTGGGAGATGTAAGGGCAGTTTCGTCCAATTTTAACGCCATGGAAAAAGTGGTTGGACTCAGCAGTAGCGAGCATTCTAGATAGCAGATCAAAATACAGAACAAATAGTGAAGGAGATAACGGATCCCCCCTGTTGAAGACCTCTGAAACCCTTAAAGAATCCAAAAGGGGAACTATTAATCAGTACTGAAAAGGAGGCGGAAGATATATACTCTAAAATGAGGTTTGTAAACCGATCAGTAAAACCATGACATTGTAGAATCTTGATGAGGAAAGACCATTCCACTTTAACATAAACCTTCTCTATATCAATCTTAAGAGCCATAAGACCCAAGTTACCTTTCTTCACGTTGAAGTGATGCATTACCTCATAACACATAATCACATTGTCACTCATTCCACGAGAAGGAATAAAAGCACTTTGGGAAGGGGCAACTACACTGTCCAGCAAAGGTTTGATACGATCCACCAAAATTTTAGAGATGACCTTATAAATGACATTACACAGAGCAATAGGCTAAAAATGGTTGACTTTATAAGCAAAATCCCTTTTTGGAACAAGAGAGATGAAAGTATGATTTAGAGACTTAAGCATATATCAATGAACAAAAAAATGCTGAATAGTAGCCACTACTTTTGCTTCAACAATATACCAGTAAGTTTTGAAGAAATAGGGGCTCATACCATCAGGACCAAGACTCTTACCAGCTTTTATATAAAAAACTGTTTGACGTATAAACTCAGCAGAAGGAATTGCACACAAAAACTCATTTTGCACATTTGTAATAGAAGGGGAAATGAGATTGTTAAGGTCAGAGGGGAATTGAGGAACAGTAGAGGAAAACAGGTTACGATAGTATAGCTCAAAAGCTTGACTAATACCATCCTAATTTGTCTACCATTCATCATCAGCAATTAAAAGATAATCAATATGGTTACGTCTTCTATGAACAATGGTGGAAAGATGAAAGAAGCGGGTGTTGGCATCACCATCTTCCAACTAAGACATCTTTCCTTTATTTCACTAGTGAAGTTGTTTTTTTTTTAGTTGCTCATCCAAGGCTTCCTGTAGAGACTGTTCTTTTTCCAAGGCAAGAGAGGATTGGGGAAGAGATTGAAGGGTATCAATCTCCCTGCGGATCGTAATGATATTTTGCTGAATGAGACAAAAAACTAATTTGTTCCAAGATTTAAGAGCATTTTTTGCATTCTTAATACTGGAGAATAGAGCAGTAAGAGGCGAACCCCGAACAGGAATTGACCATGCAGACAAGACAATGTCATGAGAAGAGTTTTCACGTGTCCACATAGTCTCAAACCGGAAAGGTCTAACCAACCACTTAGACGGAGGAGAAGTATCAAGAAGGAGAGGCTTGTGGTCTAAGGAGAGAGCAGTGAGGTGGGAAATAGATGCCCGAGGAAATAGAACACGCTAGGACGTATTTACAAGACCCCTGTCCAGACGAACCTGGATGTTCGCAAATCCAGATCTTTTATTATTCCAAGTAAATGGAAAACTAGTGAACCCCAAATCAATTAAGCCAACAGTATCCACAAAAGAGCTAAATCCCCCAGATGCAGGAGAATAAAAGGGGCGTCCACCATGTTTTTCAGAAGAGAGAATTATACTATTGAAGTCTCCCAAGAGCAACCAAGGTCCAGAAAATCCTTGACCAATATTTGAAAGATCATTCCAAAACTGCTATTTTTGAGAATGCACATAAGGACTATAAACACCAGTAAGTTGCCAAGCGGAGCCGAGTTGAGCACAAAATATCAGGCAAGTAATCAAGCAGTTGTTAGAAACTATTATCTACAGATTAATATTTTACCGCCAACATATAGCCAAACCACCAGCAGGACCAGTTGCAGGAACAAAATGAAAATCAGGAAATCCAATGGCAGTTAAAATGTGAGAAATTCTTTCAAGAGATGAGGATTTAAGTTCCGATAGAAATAAAATATCAGGTCGATGCAAGTTGATAAAGACCTGGAGGGCTCTAATTGCCTTAGACTGAGAAAGTCCTCGACAATTCCAAGTGAGGACTAACATGGGGACGATGGGAGCATGGATTGGCTCGCCTTTTTAGCCTCAGCAGAAAGAACAACAGTAGAAAGAGAGACCCCTGCATCATCTTGCCACACAAGATTTGAGCCGACCAATCCCTTACATGCAAAATGTTTAACATGAATAAATCTCCTACAGATAAGAACTACTTTTATGGAATAGTCGAAGTGGAGGAAGTCTGTGGCATATGGGGTGTAAGTTGAAGATGGTAGAGAGAGGAGATCATACGAAGCCCATCTGGTCCAAGTGAATCTGGACTATAGGTCGAAGAGGAGTCTGATCCAGAAATGGGATTATTGGTGTGGCAAACAGAGTAGGACTGTTTAATTTTTTTGGCTAGCAGTTGGCCAGAAGAGGAAGGCCTTTTACCAAATTATGTTAGTGCGAGCCTATGTTTAAGAGTTTAGGGGAGATCCAAAGACCCTAATATATTAAGTTGACTGCTCAAGGGGCTAAAATAAGGTTTCCTGCTATGTGGCGATGAAATATTACGTGCAACAGTAGAAGAAAGGTTAACTTTTATGGTGTCAGAGAGGAGACTTGGTTCATGCGCAGTGGACAGGATGGGTAAAACTAAGGTCATTAGGGAGAAAGATGTCATCGTAGTAGTTGAGGAGGTGACAAAAGTTGTGGGAGCAAGTACAAGAAATAGACAGGAATTTGGAGGAGCAGGTGAGGACGTAACTGAGGTGTTTATAGGAGACGGACAGGAGTTTATGGGAGTAGGTACGGAGAGCAGAGCAATAGGGACTGAATTCATGTTGGAAACAGTGTCTCAATTGAGCAGGAGGCAGTCTCTGGACGGAGTTTCGGGCTGGTTGTGCTCATGTGGACGCCGCAGTAATGGAGTCGAACCAATATCAAAAAGGGGAAGTGGTCAAGCATTGCGCCGGGAAGAATATGGACTAACTACTTTCATCCAAGGTCCGAACGCACATCAAGGATCCAGAGGACTGAGAAGGTCATCAGATGAATGTTAACAATCTCCACCTTTATGTCCTAGTCGACCACAAGAATAGCAGAAATCCGCAAGACTTTCATATTTGAATGGAATCCATACTTGTGAATCACAATCCCGATGCAAAAAGAAGTCAGACGGTAAAGGAGAGTTGATGGATAATTCAACTTGGATTCTGATGAATCGTTGAAATAGTCCACTAATAGACTGTGCTTTATCTGTTGATAAAAAGCAGTTAATAAATTTCCCAATGAGTTGAGCATTTTCGGCAGTCATCTGATTCGGTGGAAGATTATGAACATGGACCCAAAAAGGAACTGAAGTAAAATCCAGTTCCTCATAGGAGAGGTGTGATGGCTAGTCTCTTAGAACAATATAGGCACCTTTTAAATTCCAAGGCCCTGAGGAATAGATGTATTTTTTGTCGGAATTAGAAGCAAATGAGCAGAGGAATGTGTTGACATCTAGGAAGGAGAATACAAGTGGTTCCCTTAGCTTCCAAGCTACCTTTAATACAGCCCAAACATTCCTCAGATTGAACCTCTTGTTGGACAGGATCCTAAGGACCAAAGCAGAGGCCGAATGAGGGAACTTTTTCAGATTACTTGGAGAGAGAGAGAGGGTACCAGTAAGGGCAGAAATATTAGCTTCAGAGGATTGCATGGCAGAAAGGGAGTAGAGCCTTTGGGGAGGAGATTGTATGGATTTGGGTAAGCAAGGTGATAAGAATGAGAAGCAGGAGCAGACAACGGAGACGCCAGGTAATAATAAGTTCTAAGAAAAACAGGGAGGAAGTTCTACTTAGCAGAGAGATCGGGGGGGGGGGGGTTACTACGAGAGTTTGTTTGGAAATAGAATTGTTAAAATTCAAACACAAATTGATTGAGTTTTGAATTTATGACTTTTATTTTCTTTAATTTTAATATTTTCTTTACTCTAAACAGTTAAATCTTGTATAAAATTAATCTTTCTTGATTTTAGAATTTATAAGTTATTTCAGTTTAGTATTCAGTTTGGAGCTTAATTTGATGAGTTTTAAATCAAAATTCACTTTGGAATTTATGAGATATTCAAATTAGTATTTAATTTGATATTCAATTTGATGTGTTTTAAATTAAAATTTGTTGCGTTATATTCATACTTTGAACAATAAAGTAATAATTTTGTAAATTCTCTCTTAATTTTCCAATAATTTTTGTCTTTTTAAAAAGTAAAAATCAAAATAATTATTATTTATTTTATATTAAAAAATAAAAAGGGAGCGCCGCCCTTGTAGTGTATGCCCTTAGGGTGCGAAGATTCTGTATATTGTTTTTTATTTTTTTTAAATCTATGGACTATTAGATTTTTGCGTGTCTGCATGTTATTTTCAGTAAAAAAAAAAAAAAAAAAAACCTTTCATATTTCATTCTAAATATTTGTTATCAATTTTATATGGTACAAAAATCTCTATTGCTAAAAATATTATTATATATTAACTTGCTCATTATAAAAGAATATCTTAATTGTTTATTGAATTAGTATAATTTATTTTATTTACTGTTTTATTAATACTAGTTAAGAATCGGTAAAAAAATTATGAGAACTTTGATAATTGAGGCTTAGAATCTCGAAGAGTCTATTTGGAGTTATTATGGAGGTATTAATAACTTGGATATTTTGTTGTAAGAATTGTTTTGGGAGCTTTATGCTGTTATGTATCTTGTGATTATTTAAAATGGTAGGTTAGTTTGGTTGTATTAGAGATTTGTGTTTTTTGCGAAAAACTTAAGGAATGTCATAGTTCGATGTTTCTTACTTGAGTTTAATTTAAATTTTAGGCTCTAGATTTAGAATGTAACAAGAATAGTATTGATAAGTTCAAATTTTAGATATATGTGTAAAGCGATTTCAATGGTATTTTTTCTTAATTTTCTAAGTTTCTTACATGATTTTAGTACTTAATTTTTTCATATTTATTTTTATGGATTAAATGAACAATAAGGGAGCCTACGAACATTTTTAATGGAGTTTCATTGCTAAAAAGAAATGAAAATCATAAGTTTAAATTTTTGAGAGCCACATGGTCGTCTATTAGGTTGTGTTCAAAACCATTTTCGAACAGATGAAGAATAACGCTGAAATAGAGCTAAAAAAGAAAAAAAAAAATGTCTAGAGACCAATATGAGTTAGGACATAGCCATGTTCCAGGCAGTGTTGAGTACTGTCGACACACCTTAAGACATGACCGTATTTCAATTCATGTCTGACCTAAAATAGGATTTGTCCTTTTAAGTTATAAAAAGAGGTTTTATGGAGTCACCAATCATCAATCAAGGACATAATTTTTAGAAGGCTTCAATACACCATTCTTTGGAGGAGAACAAGATAATTTACAAAGGAGAAACTTGAAGATTATAGATTTCATGAGAATGAATCTTTCTGCTTTATGTTCTTTTTCCTAAATTGTTGTTTTTACTGTCAGTAGTTCTGATTTCTTTTGAGATTTCGATAGGATGAACTCTAAATTTAATTGTTAAGTTATTCATTTGATTTATTGAAATACTCTTGTTCTTGGGATTATTCATGATTTATATTGTGAGTCATACTCTTGTTGGCCACTTAATTCAATTTTATGATTTCATATATATAGATTGAGAAATCATACATATAAATAGATCACTCATGAATGACAAGAGTTGCATACATACCTAAAATAAGGTGACATAATTCTTCTAATTCAGAATAATCCTATATTTAATGGAATTCTTAATGCATTCTTAAGAGTTTTCAATAAAAAGATATTTCAATCAATTAACCTAAGGATAGAAGCTATAGAACTCGAGAGATAATATAATTTAATTTAAAAATTCATTGGGGCCAAGTTAACTTGAGTTGATCATCAAATCATTAGAATTAACTTCACAAAAAGAGTTTAGTAAGGATTTTTTTTTTTTAAAATCTAAGTTTTAACCTCTATTGATTGTTGTCTTACCTAAGTTACTATGTTGATTATCTACTTAATTTATTGGTTTGTTTAGTTGTTAATTCAATTCTCAAATTTTATTACGATAGATAATAGAAGTAGAGTGAGTATTTTACTTTTTTTTAGAAAAATATTTGTTATTAATAAAGAAACCACAGTCGCTATTGAAAGTATGTATAGGATTCATGTCCTAGTAGAGGTTTAAACCCAGAAAGTCAGTGTAGAAATCTCAACATATATTATCTCGACTAACTCAAGGGACAAGTGAGTATATTACTTGAATTACTTGAAAGACAATACTCAGTGGTTGCCACTAGATTTATAGGAAAACGATATATGCACTTACCTATAATTGTCCTTAGATATGGAATAGATGGAAGAGACATACACAAACTATCGAGTATGTTTAGATTGAATGGTTTACAAGGAAAGGAAATTAGGGGAAACAAATGTACAAATTCAAGTTAATTTTTATGGAGGGGAAAGAAAGGAAAAAGAGAGGAATAGAAAGATTAAATTTAGTTTAAAATGTCCAATTTAGTTTCTATCTAACATGGACTAAAACAGAAGGAAAGGAAACAAGCTTTAATGAATATCTTTGCAGTAGTTAAAGTATCCATATTTAAAGCATTAATACTTCATAAAAATATAAATTAATATCTTATCTTTCCTTTTTCATGTTATCAACTATCCAACTATTTGTACAAAGTGGTAGATGTCATGTTGGAGTTAAATCAATAAAAATAGCTTTAAACATAGTTTGAAATAACTTAGTAGTTTTAGATGTTAGTTTCAAAAGTTCTTCTAATCTAGCCTATTAGAAAAATCTAAACTCTTGATTGACTTTGGTGAGAGAAAGGAAAAGAGAAGGGGCTTGTGGTTTTGTTATTTTTTTTTTTGCAAAAGAAAAAAATAAAAAGAAAGAAATATATATATAGGAGAAAATAGTGAGATTCAAGTTATTGGGTTAATATAGTTAGATTAATAATTAAACATTAAAAAAATTAAAAGAGAATAAGGGAAGGTTTGGATTGAAAGAAAGGAAACGAGAAGAGAGCAGTAGGACATAAAGGAAAGGGAAGGAGAGGAGAGAACAATAATTATTTATAGTTTTTAGTTGGATATAGAGGGAAACGAAAGAAAATATTAAATATAATATTTGGATAAGGGAAAAGAAGGGAAAAATAGGAATTATACAATTTAAGTTTACATTTTTTGTCCACTACTTTAATGATACAATGTTATATATTTTGTTTATCAAAGATATTTTAAACCATTTAGTAAAATTTTATTAAATGAGATTTTCTTTTCCTCCATTTCTGTCTACTTTTAGATGGAAAGGATCAATGTTTTCATAACTAGATTGGACATTAAGTCGAAAAATTTACTAATTTACGATTTAGTAATCCAACCGTAATTGGACTACAATTGAATCGTAATCGATCCGGTAATATTATGACTTAAAAATTAAAAATATAATTATTTTAAAAAATCAAATGGACCAATAATATAGTATAATTCAAGTTTATAAAGACATAAATAACAAAATTGAGAGAAAATTGTAATATTTTCCCTATTACTATGGACCATTTAGTCCCTCTGTATAACTATTTCCTTTTCATGAATATATTATCTTATCTAGCAAGAGAGAGAGAGAGAGAGAGAGAGAGAGAGAGAGAGAGAATGGCTCAATTCGGTTGGGCTGGCCGGTTGGATCGACGGGTCTAAAATGGTTCTCACAAAATAATGCAATTTTTTAGAAACATGGTTCCAAAGAAAGAATCGGACAGGCAGCAACGTTGGTTCATAGTCGGATAGATTCAATTGGCCGGTCCGGTCCAGTCCCATTGAACAAACATTGGAAAGATGCTAAAATTTTTATACTAACTCCAATTTCTCCATTCCCATCCTATTCGTTTTCTTTTTTTTTTTCCTTGAAAAACTAATTCAAACATTTAAAACTCTAACTCTCATTTCCTCTCCTCTCCTCCCCTCTCTTTATTTCTTTCAATCCAAATAGGCTGTGTAATGTCGTATAATAAGAATTTTACAGAGAATATCATACCAATGTCATAAAGGTTTCAAAGTGGCTGTGGCCAACATTCTAATTTTTTTTTTAGAAAAAAGCTTTAGTCATTGCCATAGTAATAGGCATGGGCACATCCACTCTGAGTTGATCATTGCTATAGCACAAGTTGGACCAATTCACAAGCCCAATGCTAGATTGGTCCATCAAGTGAGAATTAGTGCCATACTTTTCATCAAGTTTGGGTATTTATTCTTCATGTATTCTTCATTTTTCCTATGTAATATCTAAAATTTCATGATATTCCCACAAAACTTTGATCTCAAGGATTTTCTTATTCCCCAATTCCTCAATACTTCGTTGATCATTGCTATAGCACAAGTTGGACCAATTCACAAGCCCAATGCTAGATTGGTCCATCAAGTGAGAATTAGTGCCATACTTTTCATCAACTTTGGGTATGTATTCTTCATCCATTCTTTATTTTTCCTATGTATTATCTAAAATTTCATGATGTTCCTACAAAACTTTGATCTCAAAGATTTTCTTATTCCCCAATTCCTCAATACTTCGTTTCAAAATCTTGACAAGTTTCTCCACATCTCTTAAATTAGGGTGCTCATCATTAAATACCTCATTTCAATTGATACTTTTGAGTTTTGTTTATCGATAATCCAATGACAAAATTCCATTGTAACACATTCCCATTTCTATTGGGAAATAGGCAAAGGCAGTTTCTTATGTTTAGTTTTTACCTTTTGATTAGTAAGGCATTTTAATGCATACTAAACAATCTCTTTCTTCATTCTGGACCATTAGAACATTTTTTCATATCTTAATACATCCATGTCTCATTGTAATATATGGTATATCGGCTCTCTTGTGCTTATCTCAAAATCTTCTTCTTTAGTTCCTCATCATTTAGCATACCCAACCTCTTGTAGGAAATACATCATTCCTGATCCATCTACTGGGAGATCTTGATTTGCTTTTCTATTTCCTTTTTCTTGAAAGTTTGAATTTTAATTTACTTCGTAGTGCCTCAATAATTCCTTACTTCAATTCAAGTATTATATTTAGATTCCTTAATCAAATATTTTATTTCTCCAGTTCTGTTTCCAACGACAACACTTCTTGGACTACTTGCATCTCTTGCACACACAACATATCCATTCTCACCTTTCGACTTAACATGCCTGCTACCACATTAGCCTTCTTAGGATAATAATTAGTTACCTTTCCTTTTCTAAAGATTCCATCCATCTCTTTTATTTCAAGTTCAAAATTTTCTGAGTGAATATATTCTTTAAATTCATGTGATCTGTGAACACTTTATAATATGTTTCATACAAGTATGTCTCTATTGCTTCAAAGAAAATATGATTGCTGCAACTTCAAATCATGGTTGAGATAGCTGACTTCATGCGGCTTAAGTTTTCCACAAGGTATACACGATAACCTTATTCTTTTGTATCAACACAGCTCCCAATGTGACACCCCTCCAAATAGATATAGTCAGGATCGTATTATTTCGAGAGTGTGCAATAAGTAAGGAGTCACCTCATCTGAACTTCCATATAAGGGGTCTTTATAGCAATCAAACTAGATTTAAAGTAATAAGAGAACAAAACCATTTCCTTGTAGCCACAGTCATACTAGTCAAAATAAAATGTTTACATATGATAAAAGTATGGCGTATCCCGTCTTAAATTTAGTTTAACACTAGAGCTGTCAGATACGTAGACTGTAGTATAGTCCTTCCTTCAATACTGTGGACCTCTGCTCTCCAGTCCTTAAAAAAAAAAAAATGAAACACACTTAGTGAGTCCCATAAATACTAGTGGTGCACGTTTGTGTAGAATTCGCAGAGTGCTTGTGTAGAGTAAGAAAAAGAGGTTTATTGTTATTCTAGTTTTTCCTAAAAATAGCTTTTCATCTTTATGGGAAAAAAATTCTGAATCAAGATTTAATCAAAATCTTAGGCATAATTGAAAATTTAAGTTTTACTAATAATGCTTCCCTATAATTTTCAAAAAAGCAGACATTTTTCTTCACAGAAAGTTAGCCTCTGTGCAAAACTCACAAGGCTTCGCCTTCGACTAATACAATCTATTGTACTAAGGAGTGAGCTTACATCGCTCAACTGTGTATTACCGAAGTGGTGAGTGCATACCAGCATACTACCTCAATAATCAAGGTATTTTACTTATCACTATAAACCCAAGGTCCCCAACCTTGACATCAACCGCCATTGAAGTGATGAGGGATTAAACACACCAGGTGTCCCCGCCTGGCATCAGTAAGCAACCCACAAAATATATGCACTTAGGCATATCTGCAAGCATTATCTGCCAATGGCAATTGCCAGGGATCTAAACGGCTAGCCAGGGACGACTAATTTTTATATTTTGTTGCTCCATTTGTAGTTTGAAAATTCCTAGAATTAATCAGGTTACTTGGAGTCGTCGCCCTCAAACATGAGCTAGTATATAAATAAAAAGCCATTGCTAAGTACTCAACGTCTTCACTGGTTCTCAAGACCAGTTTGCTATCACAATTCCTGAAGAAATATCTAAAAAAATCATTTTTGAGGTCAAATCATCATTTTTCAAAGATTGATTTGATACAAAGAATTTAACTCCAAAACTATAGCGTTGAAGGATAAAATACCTTTCACGCGTTAGAAATCATTCTTCAAGGGTATTTGTGTAAATTACACATATCCGAGTCCAAAAGGGATTTTATTCAGTAAATCCAGAATTCTTGTAATACTCTGTTTAAAACCACCTTTATTATATGAGAAAAGTCATGCATGGCATAACATTTTATATGGCATTTGATAACTTGAATCATTTTCATGGGTATATGTGATTTATGAGTCAGTTGTTTCATTAATTTATTTACTTTGATATAATTGTGTTGGTTGAGTTAGTTGAGCTTTTGTTTCATTGACTAGAATTTATTAGAAGAGAAAATGGAGTAAGTGAGTGGGAGTTAAAGAAATTTGTTGGAGGAATATTTAAACATGAATTATTGTGAAATAGTGGTTAGAGCTTGGTGTATATTCTTTGGTGACTTGAGTTCGAATCCCAACTCTTGCAAACCTTTTCCTTTTCACTTTTGATAAATCCTTTTCCCCTTATTTTTCCTTCCCTTGGCTGAAAATCCTAGGGACTGCTATCTTCTTATTTTCTAATTTCCTAAAATATGGGTTTTTGATTATTTTGGGTTTTATTAAAAAGAATTTAATATAAATTAAATTCTTAATATTCTCTAATTAATATTTTATTTCAAATTTTTAGGAAGTTTAATTATTTTATCGTCTAGAATTTTCCAAGGATCTTACTCAAGGGTTTCATTATGGAAAAAAGATTATAGGAACGTTTCTTTTGGAAATCATATTATAGCTACTACTTTCAAAAGAAGGAAAGTTTCTCAAAGTTGTTCCCTCTAAAAGAGTTTATTTGGAAATAAAGAGATCTTGTCTAAAGCTTTAAAGGAAATAAATATTCTCCCAAGATTTATGGCATTTTCGAAAGCTAGTGTTTAAGGAAATGAAATTTTAGCTTTATTCCAAGAATCTAGATTTTATCACCTAATATAATTATTCCTCAATTAATTATTTTTGCCTAAAATAAATTATGGCATTACCTAAATTAATTCTTGAATCAATATCCCATTTTTATTAACTAAATTTTCTAGAATAAAACCAACTCTAGTCGCCACCTTGATGAGTTTTATTTTCTTTCAAGTTCTCTAAATAAAGAAGAGGACTTCCCTAAGTAATCCTAGTCAATCGATGTTCTTTTAAGCTAATAAAAAATCAGAAACTTCCCCTTCTTCCTACCAATTTTCGGCCACTATTCACACACACACACACACACACACACACACACACACACTCTCTCTCTCTCTCTCTCTCTCTCTCTCACGACGAAAATTCCAGTAGCCTTGTCCTCCAATTTTCTCTTGTTTTAGCTAAAACACCACCACCAAAAAGCCATCAAATCTCATCTCCAATTTTTGGCCAACACTAGAACTAAAAGGCAGCTTCTTTTCTCATCTCTTCCCCCCTTATTTTGGCCACAATAACAACCAGAAAACAGCCACAAAAAACTAGCCCTAAACCCCCTTAAACTTTAGTAGAATTTGGCTACAGCAATAGGGACAAAAGCTGTCATCTTTTCCTTCTTGTGATCAAGAGACCCTAGCAAGATCAAACTCTACTAAACTCTAAACACTCTCTTCTGCCCGAAAATTCTAGCCACCAACCCCCTCCAATAATTCGGCCAAAACAAAAGCAATCTCCACCAAAATCGAAACCTAAGAGTAAGGTAAACAACTCTTTAAACCCCTTCAACTTTTATTCAATTCTTCTTCTTCTTTTCTCCTAAATTTTGAACCAAAAGGGACTGATTTGCCCCTATAATCTCGTGATCTTCAAATCAAGGAAACCAAGGTCCACCACTCAACTCTTTTTTCCAAAGTAAACTCCATCAAGCATCAAAGGCACCACCTTTGCTCTTATTGTGCCGTCAAATAGGTATTTAAGAATTAATTTTACTGATTTAAAAAGGCATTAATCTTTAGTGTATTGACTTATAAATGCTTATGGAGTCGAGCATGGAAGCATGAATGAACTAGTATGATGAATATATTAATATAAGCCATAGACAAAGCATGTATGAGATAGGACATTGGTGTATCTTGTCATGATGAATTTAGATCTATTCTAGGTTGGCAAAGATGACATCTTTTAACATTTATGGGACTGTTTATGATGATTTTATGCTAGTTGAAATAAGAGTTGTCATATAGTGAATTGATTTGGATAAATCATAGATATAATCAATAGAATGGCAAAGGGAAGTTGTATATGTGATCTAATGAATTAAATCATCTAGACACCATGGATTAACTAAGTGATTAGCGAGATCATGAGAATTTATGTTGCATGAAATAGTAGATGAAATGATTGGACCCTAATTATAAAATTATTTGCTCTACATAAGGAAGGAGTGGAAGTAAAGGCCATCAATTGAATTGGGTCTAGCTATTGATTCATCCAAGTAAGTCTCTGCATAACTGTTTTGATAGATGTTACTTGTTTGCAAGTAATTTTTACAATGTTATTTGGAATTGATGTTAATATGATGTTTTGACAAGAGGATTGAAACGTTGGCTAAACACGATAAGTTACATTCTATTTTGATACTTGGGTTAGAAACGTAGATGTTTTACTTTTTAAATGAGTTTATCAAAATTTAATTATTCAAACTTAAAAATGATTTCTTACATTACCAGTAAACAATTTGGAAACGCTATTATGAAAAATCACGTTTTGCAATCAAGCTAATTAAAGACTTTTGAAAAGGAAAAAAATGATTCCACCCCTAAATGGGGAGTGTTGAGTACTCAGTAAGGGTAGGCTAGTAGTACTAGTTTTGAAGAGTAAAAGTGAGTTTTCTGACAGGATGTCACCTCCATAAGATGAACTCAACTTAGAGAGGCGACAGTACTACTTAGTCTGACCGTCCGAACTAGCACATGGGTCCATGTGGACATTGTTTATCTGGATTGAACAACTGGAGTGTTGGGTGTAGAGATGGATGAGTATCTCACTAGTAGGTGGATTTCCCACTGCCAATTGTTGAAAGAATACATTGGGAAGTTATCGTGGTGGTAACCATGATATGGATTGTGTTACTATATTGTTGAATCATTTGTTAATCCCTAATTAAAGAATTATGAATGTGATGAAACGATGATTTATTGGAAATTGTTTTGGAATCATTAAGTAAGGTTCCTTTGTATAACTGTTATTAATGAAATTGACTTGCAAATATGATTTTGTAATTTAGATAAACCTGCATACACAAAATGATTTCAATTAACACTTGCACACACGAGACTTACTGAGATGTCAATCTCACACATTTTATATAATGATTTCGGGGGATTATTTATACTGAGCAGGGTGAAGCGTTAGGATATGAACTCCAATTTATTTATTTATTTATGTTTTTGAATTTATTTCAAGAGATGTTTGTTAGTTTTGATTTTCCAAACTTGTATAAGTTTTGCTTCCAGATGTAATGAGATTATTTCTTTAATTTTATTTAGCCGTTTTTTTCTTTTGTACCTCGTTCTAAAGACCCCTGGTCTTTAGAATGGGGCAACCTCCTGCCCTATTTAGGTACCTAGGGTGTGGGGTGTTACAAGTGATATCAGAGCCTAGGTTTAGATAATTGACTTGATTGAGCGGTACCTAAACCTTAGGAATTGAGATTCATTGAATAGTGTTTGATCTTTAATAATTGAGATTCAGTTCTAATTTCATTGTATTTCTTTTATAGGATGTCTAGAAGATCTGTAGCTGTAACCTGAGATTGGCCTTTTATGTGTGGTCCTGCGAGTGGTAGAGCATTTAGCTCAATACCTATACTAGATTCCTCATCATCAGAGTCAGAGACGGAACTTGAGGGTGGATGGATCTTGAGTGAGAATGAAATCGACCATGAGCCACCTATGATAGAAGATTTCAGAATAGGGGAGGAACCCGAGGATCCGATACCTGAGATGCCTGCACTTGAAGAGAATGAAGATATAGTAGAGTATGGGGGAGATGATGAGGAGGAGATAGGGGATGAAGGAGCAATGAATGATGAGAGTGAGGATGAGCTAGGGGGACTTGAGATGAGGGGGAGATAAGAGAGCTAGAGAGCGAGAGTGAAGCGGAAGTGATTGAGGGGGAGGGTAGTATTGATACACCTGCGACCCCATCCATAGAGGAAGGAATCTCGACGCTTCTGGAAAGTGAGTCATACGAGTTAGAATTTGAGAGGCCTAAGACTGCAGTGATGTTAGCCATGGAAAAGCTTAGGGATGCGGAGTTGAGAGCCAAGTTGAGGGTAGGAAAGTTGAGGGGTATGTTTTAGGTCGGCCTAAGAAGATGCCCCGATCCTTTGGTTTCGCAAAGGATTGTGTGATAGATCATCCTAATAGTAGCACAAGATGGCTAGTGGAGCCTTCTTCAGAGATTTCTGAGGATTCCAATGACTCTAGTGATGCTTAGAGTTTATAAGACCCTTAGTGCTTATTCTTTTATTTTTATGAAGAGATGTTCATTTATTTATTTGATTCAGAATTTATTCTTTATTTTGAATTTTGTTTAGCAAGAATAAAAAGGAGTACCTAGTAGGATACTCCCTTATTTTGTACCAAGTTGGATTTGGTTAATAAAAGTATGATTTTATTAATTTATCTACTCTATTTGGAGTATTATTTGCAAAATTTATTTTTCGATGCATTGCAAGTTATTTCAAATCTATAAGTTGATCAATTGCATGCCATTTGGGTTGGGACGGAGTTGAGTTACCTTATACCGTGTTAGTGAGTACACTTTTGGGGAGGTAGAGAGATGCGAGTAAGATAGTCTAAGGGTGTGATATTGTGGTTGGAAAAGAGATTTTGAAGGCGAATCTAATAATCCTACCCATCAACGACTATGATCTAATTCTGGGTATGGACTAGTTAGCAAAGCATGAAGCAAGAGTGGATTGCAAGGCCAAGACAGTGTAGTTTGTTAGACCCGGATGCGATGTATTAGAGTTTAGCGGGAAAAAAAGTGAGGAAGTTGAAATTCTTGATAGCAGGAGCAAATGTGCAAAAAATGCTGAAGAAGGGTTGTGTAGGATATTTGGCTTATCTATTTAATAAGCCCAATGATTAGTATACCTTGGAAAGCACCGAGGTGGTAAAGGACTTCGTGGATGTATTTTCGGTGGAACTCACTTCTCTTCCACCTTCCTAAGAAGTTGAGTTTACTATCGATCTAGTTCTTAGAGCTGAATAGGTGTCAAACACTCCTTATCAGATGGCGCCCGTGGAATTGAAAGAATTGAAGGAGCAGTTAGAAGAATTGGTTAAGTAAGAGTACATAAAACCCAATACATCGCTATGGGGAGCCCCGATGTTATTTGTCAAGAAGAATGATGGGACGCTGAGGTTGTGCATAGACTATATAGGGTTGAATAACCTCACGATCAAGAACAAGTACCCCCTGCCCTTAATTGACGAGTTATTTGATCAGTTGCAAGGCTCTTGTTACTTCTCCAAGTTAGATCTCCGACAATGTTATTATCAAGTGCGAATCAAAGAGGAGGATATTCCCAAGACGACCTTTAACACTAGATATGGGCACTACAAGTTCGTGGTGATGCCGTTCGGAATAACTAATGTACTCGCCGTTTTCATTGATCTCATGCACAAGTTTTTTAGCCGTACCTGGATAAGTTTGTAGTGGTGTGCATAGACGATATTCTGATCTATTCAAAAAGTCCTAAGGAGCATATGGAGCATCTGAGGTTGGTACTGGATAAATTGAGAGAGCATAAACTCTATGCTAAGTTTAGAAAATGCGAGTTTTGATTGGACTCAGTGGCTTTTCTTAGTCACGTGATATCTAAAGATGGAATCAAGGTGGACCTATCAAAGGTCGAGATTGTCTCAAACTGGAAGCAACTGGAGAGGTAACTGAGATCAGGAGTTTCCTTGGATTTGCAGGATATTATCACCGTTTTATTAAGAACTTCTCTATGCTGGCGACGCTGATGACCTGATTGCTAAGGAAGGATGTGCCATACGTCTGGAATGATAAGTACAAGAAGGGCTTCCAAGAGCTTAGGAGGAGATTGATGACAGCTCCAGTGTTGAGCCTACCTGAAGAAGGTAAGGCTTATTCCTTGTATACGGATGCTTCCAATGAGGGACTAGGGGCGGTGTTGATGTAGGATAGAAAAGTTATCGCCTACGCACTGAGGAAGTTGAAGCCGCACGAGGTAAACTATCCGACGCACGACTTGGAGTTGGCAGCGATAGTGTTTGCTTTGAAGAAATAGCGACACTATTTGTATGGAGCAAAATATGAAGTTTTCACAGTTCATAAAAGTTTGAAGTACATATTCACGCAAAAGGACTTGAACTTAAGGTGGAGGAGGTGGATGGAATTCGTAGAGGAATACAAGTGTCCAATTAACTACCATCCAGGGAAAGCGAATGTGGAAGTTGATGTTGTGAAACCCCACCTAAAGCCAACCCTAGAGTAAGGGGGCCGGGAATGCATATCATATGATTTTGCATGAATATATATGTTTTTGAATGATTTTATGTGCTTTAGAATCGTGGATTATAGGTTTAAATGCTCAGTTATACTTATTGAGTAGGAGGGGTAAAATGGTAATTTTGCTTGAGGTTAGAATAGGAAGATAGCTTGAGGAGTAGATAAGAAAAATGTGTGGGTGAGAAAATAAGAACAAGAGTTGTTGTGGTTTAATGGTTAGAGCTTGGTGAATTAATTTCTAAGGTCATGTGTTCAAATCCCATCATTTAAGTTTTTATCATAATTATCTTAATTAAGTTTGAATTTTTGTTTTCTTGCATTCCATGAAAATAGGAATGATTGTCTTAAGGGAGACATGAAGAGAATGTCCTAATCATATCCTCATGTCCTAAAAGAATTCTAGAAGAATTCTTGTCCAACTTATTACCTCTAGCTTTGTCCTAGCATTTTCATAATTTAAATAAACTAAAATCCATTAAATCTTTTTCTTTGAATTCCAAAAAAATTCTGTGATAATTTATTCCCCTTGAATTTCGAAAATCAGCTTTGGGGAAGGGAGGTTGACTAAAAAATAGGAGGGGAAATAGGAAGGGTTCCAAGAGAAAATCAATCACCATGGAAGGACCTTCAAAACTATCTTCAAGATGTTCATGCTTTAGTGGTAGGAAATCTGAAAAATTTCCAGATTTTTGCAGTCCTTCTCTTCGAAAATTCAGGCCATAAACCCAACTATTTGCTGCCAAGAAAATGGTCATTTCAAGTGGCTTGGAAGCTGGAAAAATTGTGCAATTTTCGGACTGCACAAAACAGCACCAAACCAGAAATTTTTCTGGGCAATTCGCAGCTCTTCATCAAGGAAATGAAGCTGTTTTTAGTTCATCTTCAAGCCAGCAAACTTCTCTGCATTAGTCCAAGAATGAGGCTGAAAAACCACCCTTGGAAGACCCTCAAACAACCCTGAAGAACCTCTGAAAAACCGAGCTAAGAAGGTGCGAAAATCCTGTACCAAAATTCTGCAAATTTTCGAAAAAGCCATGAACACTTGAGAGCAGAATTTTTCCAGCCTTGTTCCTTTCTAGCCTAGGACCGAAAGTCACCTTCAATCTCTGTAGAATTGAGCCTTACTCAACCATACTCTGAACACCATTAAACCCACACTTACCTTGAAGCATAAGGACTCCATGGCTGCACCACAAAACATTCCTAAGATCACTCCATTCAAACTCCATTTGAACTTCAAATAATTCCAGCATTTCACTCCCATAAATCACTCTTGCATTAAGCTGAAATAACCAGAATTTTATCTGCCTTTAAGGACTGAATTTCGGCCAGCCTTGAGCAACAATAACCCTCAACCATTTCAGCAAAACATGCTTGTTCCAGCCGACACCATTAAAGCTCCTAGACACTTCTCTTGATCAAACACCATAACTGATCTTTTACCTTAAACATCTCCACCATTTCCTCCATTTAAATTTCAAATAAAATATGATTTCTCTCTCTCACAAAGTTGAAAGCCGAAACCCTCAATCACACCCTAACATTCGGCCAGCTTTCTAGCAGAAATCGTGCAGCACTTCTTCTAGTTTCTCTCCATTTTCACCTAAAACACTAAGAACACCAAGAATACACACTAAACTTCTTCAAGCCTAAACCAACTCCAAACACCACCAATCCCTCTCAAATACTCCCAATCATCTCTACTTAATCCCTAGACTTCATTTCTGCCATTTATAACACAAAATCTCGCAAGCAAGAATTTTCAACCGGATAAAAAAATCAGGGTTTCTTGAAGACCTCAAGAACATCAACAAGGTAAAACAAGAATAATCTTCTTGTTCATCTTCTTCCATTCAATTCTTAATACCCCTATCTAATGCTCTCTTTCTTTTTCTCTCTATCTCTCTCTCACCCTCTTCTAACCGAAATGGTTGATCAAACCATCAACCATGAACGTTGTTTCATTGGATCATTCAAGTCATTCCATCGCGCGTGGACCTTCTTTTGTCTTCACCAAAGGACTCGACAATTAAGTATTCATTCTTAAATTTCTCTTATTAAATTCTAAAATCATGTCTCCTAGTTGATGATAGAGAAATGGATTATGATTGGGAGATTGAATATATGCATGTGGATTAGGGGATGAAGTTATAACATGATGATGGTTGTATTTGACTAGGATGTATGTGTTTTCCTTTCGAATCAATATATATTCTTCATGCTTGATGAATTTAATGGATGTTGAAGCATGATTAGATATTATGACACCAAAGGTGATTAGGCTTTTGATGATCTTATTTTCCCATGGAAATCATGTTTGATGATTATGCTTAGTAGGATTTTGGCCATGTGATAGTATGATATAGTTCAAGTGTTTGTTTATGAATAGATTAATTTCTTGTTTGATGATGGAGAATTGGATCATGAATCTTTTTTTTAGCAATAGGAAGACCATGATGTAAGATTATTTTCTTGTAAATTCTAAGCTATATTCATTAGCAAATTTTATTACATAAATTAAAATTACTACTATATTTTTCTTCAAAAATTCGAAACACTAGGGGATTTGTATTAGAATATTAAATCAAACTATTAATATTTTTATTAAACGAAAATTTAAAATAATCTATTAATAAATTTTAATTATTATTAATTAATTATTTATTATCTCTTCGAAATTAATTAAAAATTATTATTTATTTAATTTATTATTAATTTATAATAAAGCTATTTTTTAATTACCATTTCTTAATATCAAATAAGACTTAATAGTATTTAAAATTCAAACCTTGGTTTATTTATTAATAATAACACTCAAGAATTATTATTTGAGTCTATAATTTATTAGCAATTATTTTAGAACCCCTAGTTATTTCAATCTATCAAACTAGACTTATTTTATAAAATTCTTCAGCATCTAGCCTTAAAGCTTAGGACATTAAGGTCATGGTTAGACATGGTTGTCACTAGATGAGCTAAGAATTATTTATGTAAGGCAGGTATAGCTTGAATGTGACCCTATGTTTTGTGTTTACCCCAAGCAGGGGTTAGGTCAGCCTTGGAAGACTTTTGAGTAGAGCAAGCAAAGAAGCAGGTAAGCTCCTGCATAGAGTTTTGTGAAGACCAAAAGTTATGGTGGCAAGCAAATGCGATGTATATGGACATTTATTTGTAAATGCAATTAATGACTGTTTTTCCTTTTTATTTCAGTCAAGCAAATCATTTGGAAATTGAACAAATAGTTTTACACAAATCTAAACTTTTTCTAAATCCAACTTGACTAGACTTTTGGAAACCCTTAATTGCTATTTCCAAATTAAGCAAAGTTTGATCAATTTTCTCCCAAGTGGAACAATCAACGTTGAGTACTCAATAAGGGTAGACCACCAGGACTAGTCTTTGAAGGGTTAGGGTAAGTCTCTCAGTAGGTGGCCACCTCTGAGGGGTGAGTCCTTCCTGGATAGGATGCCAGTCCGGTAGGTCATGCCGGTCCGAGCTAGCAAGTTTCAGTCATGTGGATTGTGTGTTCCGGAGTGGACAACCGGTAAGTTTGGGTGTAGAGATGGAGGAGTATCTCACCCGGTAGGCTGTACACCTACTTTTTGTCAGCATTGCACAAAGTGTGACATTCTGACTGTTATTGGTTATGGGGCCCAACGTGTGGTAACCCATGGATACCCATTTGAGTGGTTGTATTTATTGTGCACATGTATGATTTGAAAAGTGAAACACCACTCTTTATTTTCAACACTTATTTATTGCTTGCCAGCACTTTTCCTTATGAAACTTTTACAATCTGCATACATGAATTATTTTACCTGAAACACTCAAAGCACACACGGGCTTACTGAGATTTTTATCTCACCACTTTTTATACCATATTTACAGGAAGATCCTGCTGTGGAGATCATTAGCTAGAATGTTGCCTTGCTTGAAGACTCTTGTTATTTACTTTAAGTATTGTTTGAGAGATTGTTGCAAACAATTTATTTTGGATTTGTGCCAGTATTTATCTTTTGGCTTGTAATAAATTTAGTTTTAAAATCTTTAATTTTATTTTATTTTCATGTAACCTAGTTATAAAGACCCCTTGTCCTTTGGACGGGGCGACATCCCCGGCCCTATTGGGCCTAGATAGTAGGGTGTTACAAGTGGTATCAGAGCTTAGGTTTAGGCAAGTATTGATAGTATATGTCTTGATTTATTAAGTTCAAATCTTTTGTCTGACCTTCTTGTTTGTGCTGTAGGATGGTTAGAATGATTAGAACAGCAAGGAAAGGACAGCAATGGCACCCTCCCATTCCTATCTACCCGGAGGACCTACCTGTACCTCAACTAGTGCCTCAGCCTGCGCCTCAGCCTACACCACAGCTAATCATTGCCCTGGATGATAGTAGTGACGATGAGGTCCAGATCATTGAGCCACCTCCCATACCCGTGATCGACCTGGTTACTGATAGTGAAGATGAGGAGATAGACATGGAATATGTTCCCCTTCCCCCTAGTCCCATAGTTGATTTAACTGCTGACAGTGATGACCCAGGGGAGATAGATTATGAATCTCCACCTAGACCTTCCTTTGTAACCCCACCCAATCAATTTGAGACCGGGAAAGGTTCTAGGAGAGCTGGGAAGGAGCCAATAGATGGGTTTGCCAGTGGGGTTGGGATAGACTTCACTAGGAATTCTGGGGGATGGTTATATGATGCCGACATTAAGGACTCTGATGAGGATTTGGAAGGCTAGGTTCTGCTTTGTTTAAGATGTTTTATTTGCCATTTTCAATAACCTCCTATGCTAGGAGTCTATTCACCTTTACTGCTTTATTTCAAAATTTATGCAAATAAGAGTACCTAGAGTACTCTAAGTTTTGAGGAAATTTATGTGTCATTCTTTATACAAAATTGCATCCAATTTCCTTCCGCTTTAAGTTGAATGTGAATGCATGCTCAATTTGGATATTTTCAACTTTGATGCATAAACTCATTATTTGGGGAAATGGTTTAGAATGGCACCTAAACGTCGTGCAGCCACATCCAGCAGAAGGGTTCTTGAGGCAGAGCCCGTGACACTGGAGATGGAAACAACTCAAAGGACATCCCCAGATCAAGGGGATGAGAATGAAATGGGGCCAGAAATGGGATCAGAAGAACCGTTTAGTGTGGCTATGACGCAAGCATTCCATAAAATGACCGAGATTCTGTAAAACTTGACTGAGCAGAGGAATCTGAAAAGGGAAGATGAGGCATTGGAGCGGTTTCTGAAATTTCAACCGCCTATCTTCTTGGGAGAGGCTGAACAAGGCCAAAAAGCGGAACAATGGGTGGAACAAATGGAGGACATTTTTGCCACGCTCCAGTATACCGAAAGACGTATGGTGAAGTTTGCCGCATTCCGACTAAGGGGTCCAGCTCGGGCATGGTGGCAAAGGGTTCAGGATGATTGGGAGATGATTGACCAAGACTGGACGTGGGCTAATTTCGTGGAAGCATTCTGGGCAGAATATATCCCTCAATGGATAGTCGAGAAGCGGGAAGACGAGTTTCAGAATCTGAAGCAGGGAAGCATGATGGTAGCCCAATACGCAGCGCGGTTCACGTAGCTGTTAAAGTATTGCAAGAGGCTGGTGGATACTGAACAAAACAGAACAAGGAAATTTGTTAAGGGATTAAGGCAAGAGTTAAGAAGGGCATTAGCACCCTTTCCGCCGACGACTTATTCGGGGGCTGTGGACGCAGCCACCCGTACTGAGAATGAAGACCGCAACCGATTGGCTTCCCAACCGTTCGTACCGACAAGACCGCCGCCAAGACCTTTTCAGAGGCAGCAACCTAACAAGCGTCCTGCCAACCAGCAATGGCAGAATTGGGGAAAGCAAGCTCGAACAACGCCAGTTGGTCCAATGCAGAATCTTCCTTTATGCTGGCACTGTGGGAAAAGGGGCCACATTGAGAAGAATTGTTGGTCAAAAGGAGGAGAGAGGAAGTGCTACCACTGCGGAGATCTGAGCCATCTACGGAACGCCTGCCCTAAGCTTCCCGGATTGGACCGGGGAACCTAGCTCAGAACCCGGGGCCGAATCGAGCCAATACCTCGGGAGCTTCCAGGAGTGGAATGCAGAAGCCGCATGTGAAAGCAAAAGTTTTCGCTCTCAACCGGGAGGAGGTTAGAGCAGATGCAGCGGTAGTGGAAGGTACGCTTGCTATCCAAAGTCGTTCTGTTAATGTATTGATAGACCCTGGATCTACCCATTCCTATTTAAATAAGAATTGTGCATATCAATTGGGTTGGGATAGAGTAGAACTACCTTTTACCTTGTTAGTAAGTACGTCTTTGGGAAAAATGGTGCAAGCAGATCGGTATGTGCAGAATTGTAAAATTGAAGTAGGAAGAGAAAGGTTGGAGGGAGATTTAATAGTCTTAGCTATTGATGATTATGATTTGATATTGGGAATGGATTGGTTAGCGAAGCATGGTGCTAGGGTAGATTGTAAGAATAAGTCGGTTCAGTTCATTAGACCAGGGTGTGATGTGTTGGAGTTCAATGGCAAGAAAGTAAAACAATTGAAGTTTTTGATAGCCGGGGCTAAAGCTTGGAAGTTGTTGAGGCAAGGATGCCAAGGATATTTGGCTTATGTGATAAACAAACCGAAGGACCAGTGCACTCTAGAGGATACTGAGGTGGTGAAGGATTTTCCTGACGTGTTCCCGGCGGAACTCACTTCTCTACCTTCCAATCGAGAAGTTGAGTTCACTATTGATCTAGTCCCCGGAGCGGAACCGGTGTCTCGAACTCCGTATCGAATGGCACCGACGGAGCTGAAAGAATTGAAGGAGCAACTAGAAGAATTGGTGAGGCAAGGTTATATCAAACCTAGCACGTCACCTTGGGGAGCACCTGTGCTATTTGTGAAGAAAAATGACGAGACTCTAAGGTTATGTATTGACTACCGAGGCTTGAACAACCTGACCATCAAAAATAAATATCCTCTGCCGTTAATTGACGAGCTGTTCTACCAGTTGCAAGGATCCAGTTGTTACTCCAAGCTAGATTTGAGGCAAGGCTACTATCAGGTGAGGATAAAAGAGGAAGATATTCCTAAGACGGCCTTCAATACGAGATATGGTCACTATGAGTTTGTAGTGATGCCTTTCGGGGTAACCAATGCACCCGCGGTATTTATGGATCTAATGCATCGAGTGTTCCAGCCTTACTTGGACAAGTTCGTGGTGGTCTTCATCGACGACATACTTATATACTCCAAGAGCCCGGAGGACCATGCAGAACATTTGAAGTTGGTACTAGAAAAGCTAAGGGAGCACAAGCTTTACGCCAAGTTTAGCAAGTGCAAGTTTTAGTTGGATAGTGTGGCGTTTCTTGGTCACGTGGTGACTAAGGAGGGAATCAAAGTAGACCCAGCGAAGGTTGAAGCCGTATCAGACTGGAAGCAACCAGAGAACATCACCGAGATTCGAAGCTTCTTGGGATTGGCTGGCTATTATCGGAGGTTTATTAAGGGATTTTCAACACTAGCATCTCCTATGACCCGGCTGCTGAGAAAGGACGTTCCCTTTGTATGGAATGAAAAATGCGAAAAGAGTTTCCAAGAATTGAAGTGGAGGTTATGACAGCGCCTGTGTTGAGTCTGCCGGAGGCAGATAAACCTTACGCCCTATATACTGATGCCTCAAAGGAAGGCTTGGGAGCAGTTTTGATGTAAGATAGGAAGGTGATCGCTTATGCTTCCCGAAAACTGAAGCCGCACGAAGTCAATTATCCCACGCATGATCTAGAGCTGGTTGCCATTGTGTTCGCATTAAAGAAATGGCGACACTATTTGTATGGGGCGGAATATGAGGTGTTCATTGATCACAAAAGCCTGAAGTACATCTTCACCCAGAAGGACTTGAATTTGAGGCAGCGAAGATGGATGGAATTTCTGGAGGAATACTGGTGTCCTATCAACTACCAACCCGAGAAAGCCAACGTCGTTGCTAATGCCCTGAGCCGGAAAGTTAGAATGGCCAGGCTAAGAGTACAAGAGGTTAAAATGGTTCAGGATGTGTAGGATAGAAGAGCAGAAGTGCAAGAAGAGAGGATCACTATTAGCAACCTGAAGTTGACACCAGATCTAAGGCGGGAAATTGTTGAAGCCTAGCAAAGTAATGCGGAATTTCAGCTTTTCAAGGATAAGGAGCTTAAACGGCAAGGCAGTGAGTTCCGACAGGACGAAGCGGGAGTATTGTACTTCCGAGATCGTTTGTGTGTACCTGGGGAGCACCAGTTGAGGGACATAATTTTGGAGAGGAAATAAAAAGTTTTGGACTGATGAAATGAGAGTGACGTATTTTTGAGAATGACTATGTGTACCGAATGATCCAGTGTTGAAGAGAAAGATAATGGATGAGGCTCATAGGAGCAAGTATTCCACTCACCCGGGAGAAGTGAAGATCTATTAGGATTTGAAAAAGGCCTACTGGTGGCCGAAAATGGAAAGCGATGTGGCGCAATACGTCTCTACTTGCCTGATGTGTCAAAAAGTAAAAGCGGAGCATAAGAGGGCAGCCGGATTACTACAACCGTTGCCTATTCCCGAGTAGAAGTGGCAAAAAGTGACAATGAATTTTGTTACTGGGCTACCTATGCCAAAGACTTTTGAAGGATGCTGTTTGGGTTGTAGTTGACAGGTTGACCAAGACTGCTCAATTTATTTTAGGAAATGTTAAGAATTTTATAAAGAAGTTGGCTAAGACATACATTGGAGAAGAGGTTAGATTGCATGGTGTACCATCGGGGATCATATCCGACCAGGATCCTAGGTTCACTTTAAGGTTTTGGACCAAGTTTGAAGAGTCAATGGGGACGACTCTGAAGCTTAGCACTTCTACTCATCTGCAGACTGATGGACAGTCTGAGAGAGTCATCCAGATAATGGAGGACATGCTTAGGGCTTGTGTGTTAGATTTTGGAGGTAAGTAAATAGATTGTATACCCTACGTTGAGTTGGCATACAACAATAGTCATAATGCATTGATTAGAATGACACCCTACGAAGCGTTATATGGACGGAAATGTCAAGTACCGTTGTATTGGGGATGGTCAGAAGATGGTCAAATTAGCAAGTTTGGGGAAGTGAATATTAAGGAAATGGCTAACAAAGTGAAGGTAATAAGAGAGAGATTGAAAAGCGCTTAAAGTAGACAAAAGAGTTATTCCGACAATAGAAGAAGGGAGTTGGAGTTTCAAGTGGGAGACCAGACTTTTCTAAAGATAACGCTAAGCAGAGGGATTTTGAAGCATCCTAAAGGAGGGAAGCTGAGTCCTAGATACTTAGGACCTTTTCCAGTGATTAAAAGGATTGGACCTGTAGCATATCGATTGGAGTTGCCGAAGGGATTGGCAGGAATTCATGATATGTTCCATGTATCCCAATTAAAGAAATACAACCTTGACCCGGAGCATGTATTGAACGAGGAGCCATTGATTCTATAGCGTAATTTAAGCTACGTTGAGAAACAAATTAAGGTTTTGGATCAGAGTGTCAAGGTATTGAGGAGTAAACAGATACTTATGGTGAATATTTTGTGGGATCATCACGGTACTCAGGATGCAACATGGGAAACTGAAGATTAGGTGAAGAAGAAATACTTGAACTTGTTCTAAGGGTATAGCACTCTGAATTTCGGGACGAAATTCTCTTAAGGGGGAGAGGATGAACTACCCTGTCAAAAATCACCTTTATTATATGGGGAAAGCCATGCATGTTATAACATGTTATATGACATTTGAAAACTTGAACCATTTTCATGAGTATATGTGATTTATGAGTTAGTTGTTTCATGAATTTATTTACTTTAATATAATTGTGTTGGTTGAATTAGTTGAGCTTTTGTTTTATTGACTAGAATTTATTAGAAGAGAAAATGGAGTAAGTGAGTAGGAGTTAAGGGAATTTGTTGGAGGAATATTTAAACAAAAATTATTGTGGAATAGTGGTTAGAGTAGTGTGTATTCTTTGGTGACTTGAGTTCGAATCCTAAATCTTACAAATACTTTCCTTTTTACTTTTGATAAACCCTTTTCCCCTTATTTTCCCTTCCCTTGCCCAAAAATCCTAGGGACTGCTACCTTCTTATTTTCCAATTTCTTAAAATATGGGTTTTATTAAAAAGAATTTAATATAAATTAAATTCTTAATATTCTCTAATTAATATTTTATTTTAAACTTTTAGGAAGTTTAATTGTTTTATCATCTAGAATTTTTCAAAGATCTTACTCAAGGGTTTCATTATGAAAAGAAGATTATAGGAACGTTTCTTTTGGAAACCATATTATAACTACTACTTTCAAAAGAAGGAAAGTTTCCCAAAGTTGTTTCCTCTAAAAGAGTTTATTTGGAAATAAAGAGATCTTGTCCAAAGCTTTAAAGGAAATAAATATTCTCCCAAGATTTATGGCATTTTCGAAAGCTAGTGTTTAAGGAAATGAATTTCAGCTTTATTCCAAGAATCTAGATTTTATCACCTAATAAAATTATTCCTCAATTAATTATTTTTGCCTAGAATAAATTAGGGCATTACCTAAATTAATTCTTGAAACAATATCCCATTTTTATTAACTGAATTTTCTAGAATAAAACTAACCCTAACCGCCACCTTAATGAGTTTTATTTTCTTTCAAGTTCCCTAAATAAAGGAAAGGACTTCCTTAAGTAATCCTAATCAATCGAGGTTCTTTTAAGCTAATAAAAAATTAGAAACTTCCCCTTCTTCCCACTAATTTTCGGCCATTGTTCACACACACACACACACACACACGAAAATTCCAGTAGCCTTGTCCTCCAATTTTCTCTTGTTTTAGTTAAAACAACACCACCAAAATGCTATCATATCTCTTCTCCAATTTTCAGCCAACACAAGAACCAAAAGGCAGCTTCTTTTCTCATCTCTTTCCCCCTTATTTTGGCCACAATAACAACAAGAAAATAGCCACAAAAAATCAGTCCTAAACCCCCTTAAACCTTACTAGAATTCGGCTACAACAATAGAGACAAAAGCTGTCATCTTTTCCTTCTTGTGATCAAGAGACCCAAGTAAGATCAAACTTTATTAAACCCTAAACACCCTCTTCTACCCAGAAATTCCAGCCACCTATCCCCTCCAATAACTTGGCCAAAATAGCACCAATCTTCACTAAAATCGAAATCTAAGAGCAAGGTAAGCAACTCTTCAAACCCCTTCAACTTTTATTCAATTCTTCTTCTTCTTTTCTCTTAAATTTCGAACCAAATGGGACTTATTTACCCCTATCATCTCGTTATCTTCGAATTAAAGAAACCAAGGGCCATTACTCAATTCTTCTTACCAAAGTAAACTCCATCAAGCACCAAAGGTGCCACATTTGCTCTTGTTTTGCCATCAAAGAGGTTTTTAAGGATTAACTTTACTAATTTAAAAATGTATTAATCTTTAGTGTAGTGACTTATGAATGTTTATGGAGTCGAGCATGGAAGCATGAATGAACTAGTATGATGAATATATTGATATGAGCTATAGACAAAGCATGTATGAGATAGTACATTGATGTATCTTGTCATGATAAATTTAGATCTATTCTAGGTTGGCAAAGATGAGATCTTTTAACGTTTATGAGGCTGTTTATATTGATTTTATGCTAGTTGAAATAAGAATTGTCATATGGTGAATTGATTTGGATAAATGCATGGATATGATCAATAGAATGGCAAAGGAAAGTTGTATATGTGATCTAATGAATTAAATCATCTAGACACCATGGATTAACTAGGTGATTAACGAGATCATGAGAATTTATATTGCATGAAATAGTAGATGGAACGATTGGATCCTAATTATAGAATTATTTGCTCTAGATAAGGAAGGAGTGGAAGTAAAGGCCATCAATTGAATTGGGTCTAGCCGTTGATTCTTCCAAGTAAGTCCCTGTATAACTGTTTTGATAAATGTTACTTGTTTGCAAGTAATTTTTACAATGTTATTTGGAATTGATGTTAATATGATGTTTTGACAAGAGGATTGAAACGTTGGCTAAACATGATGAGTTATACTGTGTTTTAATACTTGGGTTGGAAATGTAGATGTTTTACTTTCTAAATGAGTTTATCAAAATTCAACTATTCAAACTCAAAAATGATTTCTTATACTACCACTAAACAATTTGAAAACACTATTATGAAAAATCACGTTTTGCAATCAAACTAATTAAAGACTTTCGAAAAAGGAAAAAATGATTCTGTCCCTGAATGAGGAGCACTGAGTACTCAGTGAGGGTAGGCTAATAGTACTAGTTTTGAAGAGTAAGAGTGAGTCTTCTGGTAGGAGGCCACCTCCAGAAGTTGAACTCAACTTGGAAAGGTGATAGTACTACTTAGTCAGGCCGTCCGAGCTAGCATATGGGTCCATGTGGACACTGTTTATCTAGATTGGACAACCGGAGTGTTGGTGGTAGAGATGGAGGAGTATCTCACCTAATGGGTAAATCCCCATTGCCTATTATTGAAAGAATACATTGGGAAGCTATCATGGTGATAACCATGATATGGATTGTGTTACTATATTGTTGAATCATTTGTTAATCCCTACTTAAAGAATTATGAATGTGATGAAACAATGATTTATTGGGAATTGTTTTGGATTCATTGAGCAAGACTCCTTTGTATAACTGTTATTAATGAAATTGACTTACAAACACGATTTTGTGTTTTGGATAAACCTGTATATGCAAAATGGTTTCAATTGACACTTGCACACACGAGATTTACTGAGATGTCAATCTCACACTTTTTATATTATGATTTCAGAGGATTGCTTATAATGAGCAGGGTGAAGCGTTAGGAGATGAACTCCAGTTTATTTATTTATGTTTTGAATTTATTTCAAGAGACGTTTGTTAGTTTTGATATTCTAGACTTATATAAGTTTTGCTTCCGGATGTAACGAGATTATTTCTTTAATTTTATTTAGCCGTTTTTTTCTTTTGTACCTCATTATAAAATCCCCTAGTCTTTCGGACGGGCGACATCCTGCCCTATTTAGGTATCGAGGATGTGGGGTGTTGCAATTCTTGGTTCAAACAAGAAAATAAATTCAAGAATTTCATAATTCATCGTGCCTCATCATTTCAAAAATCACATTTCGTTCCAGTAAAAGCAAAAAAAAAAAAAATCTTAATTTCTTACGTTTTAGTCATAATTCATGAAATGTGAGCTTTCACATCATAAATATTATACTATATTCTCATATCATAAGTGAAAAGAAAGCTATCAGGTAAATATTTGTATATAATAAATATTTTTGTTTCAAAAGGTTCATGAGTTCTTGTAGGAAATCATGTATCCCAAAATAATTAAGGATTTCTAATTCTAGAAAACCTAAACTTGTCAAGCAAAACAAAATATTTATTTTATATGTTTTCATGCTTGTAGAATATACAGTCATCAAGACCTTAAAATATCATTTACATGAAACATATATATTTATCATTTCTAACTATAACATGATATAAAAGCATATTTATACCAAAAAAATCATATTTTCCTCAGGAAATCAAAGTATAATATTTATTTCATAAAAACGCACTAGCATTCATTATTTTAGAAAAAAGCTATGGGGACTCACCTTAGATCCTTGCTATTTTTGTACTATATCACACTTAGCTTCAATAATTCGAGTAGGACACGTTCACACCTACATCATAGATTTATTTCTACTTCACTTGGTAACCATAAATTCACAAACTAACATAATATACGAATAAGGAAATTAAACATCTCCTTATTTCCAATTTCCACATACATAGCAAGATATTCTTTTACATACTCAAGCTATATTAATCCTCCTCATCCATTTAATTCTTCATACCCAATCCATCTTATTCATAGGTCATTTACATGACTTCTCACATCATCCTTTTATTCATCTCATTAAATAGCACGAGTCATAAATGTATTTATGCCTTAAATTCTACATATTTCTTCTTGTGACAAGCTTTGGTATTTTGGAAATACTTTTTATTAACAAGTCTAAATGACCTCAAACTTGTGCCATAATGCTCCTAAGACCTCCAACTACAAATCCAAATCTTATATTTATCTAGATCAGTCATTGTTTGTAAACTGCTGCAAGCACAAGCTTGCTGTTCTTCATAGTAAATCATTATTTCTTCATGTAATTCATTCTTCCATTCACCATTCTTGTTCTTAACTTTTCATTAATACTTTGTTCAATTCATAAACCACCTTACATCACTTATTCAGTGTATGTTCAGCCATGATGAACACCAATTCACCATATTTTTCACTGAACAAAAGCAACAGCCGAGGATTATATAATCATGATTAATTTAATCACAACAATAGCTAGTTTCCTTCTATTATTCTTTTGTTTATGTAACACTGGATGATCAGCCAACATAACCCTTCCAAACATACTTTAAATCAATCCCAAATATCACAAAAAATACACCAAAATGCTCCACAAGGTAATCGGTTCACATCTTTCCCAAACAACATCAAAATAACAATTCTTCATAAATCACTATAGCTATTTTATACTTTTTTTTTTTTACAAAACTTATACAAAAATTATCACCATAAAACCTATATTAACTTTAATTCATGAAGTTTGATACTTTACCTTGTCTATGATGAATTCCAACTAAGTTTTGCTCCAAGTATTCTTCCTTTCTCTCTCTTCTTTTCAATTTTTCTCTTGTTTTCTCTCTTTTTCTCTAGCTTTTTTCTCTCCTCTTCCTTCCTTGTAGCAACCGAATGATGTATATATATATAGGCATACTTCCACTACCATTCTTCTCTAGCATGTGTGTGTGATGACTTATTTCAAGTCTTAGTCAAAAGTGGTAAAAAATTATGGGCTATCTCTTGTTAATATTTAGGAGTCTTTTGAAATAACCTTACTATTTCTTTTCCTTTCTTCCTTTTGCCGGTTGTTTCTCCTTCCTTTCTGCCACCATTCCTTGTCTCTTGGTAGTAAATTTCACCATGTGACCAATAATGGTCATCTTAGATAACATAAGACATTTTCCTTAAAAGGCTTTAACGCTTCGTGAAATATTTTGAACTTTTGAGAAATAATACTTAACTTTATATTATCTTTTATTCAAAAACATCATTTCTCTTTTTCTTATTAGGTCCTTAATAACCTTTTCACCTTTCTTTCACATAACCCATGACAATGCATTTCTGAACATTTTCTCACATCGCCTCTTTAACCATGGTCACCTGTGTGTCTCAAGGAAACCAGAATCAGGATTACTATTTATCTCAGTCAGAAAAACTTTTTATTCCACCAACATAATCTATGCATTATACAGAACATTTTGGTGTCCCTCAGATTTTTGATATCATGTCTCGATTTTTCTCTATTTACAGTTAAAAATTAAACTAGAGCCCCTTAAAATTTTTATTGCACCAAAATGTTCGTCTCATTATATTGACAAATTTTTGTTTAGAGCCTTCGTATATATTCTTATTCTTTATAGAGTAATAGCCAATTAAAGTATACAACATGGAGGGGTGTTACACCCAATCCTTCATTCAAAGCATCCGTGTGTATGTACAAGGTTTCCCTTCTTTTGGTAAAGTAAGGACAAGTGCTTTCATGAGTCTTCTCTTGAGTTCTTGAAAGCTATATTTACATCTCTCGTTCCACTCAAACAGAGTGTCTTTTTGTATTAGTTAGGTCAACGATAATGCTAGGGTCGAGAATCTCTTAATGAAGTGTCTGTACTATCCGACTAGTCCCTAGAAACTTTTATTTTCCATAATGTTCTCAAGTTATTTCTAGTTAGCATTAGCCTCCATTTTATATGGATCTACCTTAATCTCATCCTTAGTTACCACACACATCCCAAATATGAAATTAAATTTAGTTAAAACTTACATTTGCTAAACTTAGCAAAAGGTTATGCTCTCTTAATTTCTTCAAAACTAACATCAAATGATTCACGTGTTCATATCCAGTGTTGAACGTAGTCCTAAGAACACCTCATCTCGGATTCTCACTTGATAATATCATTTTTTCAAGTCTAGCTTAGAAAAGTAACTAGATCCTTTCAACTGATCAAACAGTTCATTGATGAGTGAAAAGGGATATTTATTATTAATAGTTAAATCGTTCAACTCTTGTAGTCTATACACAATCTCAGAGTTCCTACCTTCTTCTTCACGAATAGTAGCGAAGCTCCCCACAACCCTTGTTATAACAGCTCCTCTAATTCATTCTTTAACTTCTTTATTCCCATTGGGAACATACGATAAGCAGTCTTAGAATTTGGGTCCACTTCAAGTATCTGATCAATTGTAAACTCCACTTTTTGCGATGGTAGTGAAGTCGTCAATTCTACAGAAAAAACATCTAGGAACTCCTTAACCACCGCAGTTTCCTCCTCCAACATACTTTGATCTTTGGGCTTGTTGATCAAGTAAGTAAGGTATCCTTGACAACCCTATTTGAGAAGTTTCCGAGATTTAACTCCTAGTCTCAGATATTTCAACTCCTTGATGCGTAAAATTTGACTGTATAGAAATTATTAAATTTAAATCCATCATTTAATCAAGTTTTAATTAAAACATTAATCTCAAAATACACATACTCGCAAGTATACTTATCGCAAGCATAGTATAGGGAATTAACGAGTATTGATCCTCAAAGGAACAAGTAATCACTAATCACTTTTCATTCATTGTTTAACTCACCAAATAAAGTGATAAGATAAAAAAAATAAAAAAAATTTATACAACTCAAGGATGTGAAAATATTCAATTTAGACAAATGCTTTTGAAAATATGACAATGAATCACTTAGCACATATCACAATCAATTATTATCTTGGTCTCATGAAGGATTTAAAATAGACTCACTTTGTTTTCAATCCATAGAATTACTATATTCAAGTTAAATTAGTGAACATATTCTGTCTCAATCAATTTATCCAAAAGATGGATTAAAATTAATTCGCATAGAAATCCCTATCTTTTAAGTGATTTAAAACATGAAATTAGTCAATGAATCCATATTGTAGTAATAATCAACTAACCTTTGATTACCAAGTTCTTAGCAATTAACCCATTTTTCAAGTAAATTAAGAGATAACAAATATGAAATTAATTAATTGAAGTCATTATCAACATCTTTTTCAAGCAAGTTAACAACAAGAATCAATCAACCAACTCCGTAAGACAAACAAGTAATCAAATCCCAAGATAAATAATGAATTGACCGAAAGACTAAATTAACTCAAGAAATCATGAATCCCAAAAATAATATCAAATTATAATGGAAACAGTAATTATATCATTATTCTAAAAAAAGAAAATAAAGGTAAAAGAAAGAACTCATAGACAAACCTCCTTTTTCTCCCTTGAAGACTCTCTTGAACAATACTCATTGATTTGATGAATTCATCCTTCAATGAGTGATTTTTTGATTTGATCCTTGAATTCATGCATTTCTCTTGTGTTTTTCTTATTTAAATAGGCTCATTTGATGCTAAAATTAGTTACTTGAGAAGTCTTGACCAAGTAGGATTCGAAAAATACTAAAATCCTTTGAAAAATACCAAATTCGTATACAGAATTTGCGCGTCTAGAGTGGACCTGGCGCCAGGTCCATTCAACCCACCTGGCGGCAAGTGTGCTCTGTTCTTATTCTAAATTTTGCTCTATTTCACTATTTTTTCAGATTGGACCTGGCGCCTGGTACCTTGGCTGGTGCATTTTAGAAACTTTCACTTTTTGCTCGAAATCAATTTAAATCTGCACAAATTTGTTAAAAATATTTTCCATAAGCAAAGTGTTAAATATGAAGGAATATGCCTAGTTATTACATCAAAAGTATATCAAATTAATCTTAAATAACTAGGAAAATAGTAATGATTTTAGCCCATATCACTCTTTCACTTAGTTTCCTTTAAATCTAATATATCTCATCCGGGCTTAACAACTTTACTTTTACAATTTACCTGAGCATGATGTTTCGACAACCAATCCATGCCTAAAATAAGATCATAATCATAAAAAATCATAAGAATAAAGTCTCTAAGCGGTTCTTCTTTTCCCACCTTAATCCTATATCCTTGCACAAATTTCTCAACTTCAACTGATTTTCCCAAAAAAGTACTTATTAATAAGGTATAAAGTAATTCTGAACTTTAGTTCTTAATAAATACCCTAATCTCCTTTACACATCTTTATATCAACTTTGCAGAATTAAAATACCATTTCAAATTATAACCTCATAATCATAGTAAAGCCTATCAATTTTCATCTTTACACCAAAAGGGATATTTATAAGCAATATATACAAAAATTCCAAACTGTTACGATGTAACTGAGATCGCACCAAAATCACAATAAAAATGCATGGAACCAAGGTCAATTACCACATTATCATCATGGAATTAAATGGAGGTCTTACTTTTAACAATTGTTGAGTCTCTGTCAATGGTGGTTATAGTATTTCTATGGATCATATGTTTAGGCACCACACCCTTACTAGGTTGTCGATTCTTGGGTAGTTTGGGACAATCCTTTACTAAATGATTTACTTCTCTACAGATGAAACACTTCTTGTTTTCCCTTGATAATTATTGGCTTTGTGATTTGATCCTCCACAAATAATACATCTTTTATATTTCCTCCAGCATTCATCTTTCTCAGGATCCTTCCTTATGCTTACTTTTTTTTTTTTTATCTTCCAATAATGTCTTACTAACCTCTTAGTAGGGATACTAATGTCATTCTAGAAGTCTTCCTCTCAATGTCTTTATTCTCTATTTGTGTGGCTGCATCCATGGTAGTAGTATATATACGTTGCAGATATCATCTACTTTTCACAAATATTACCTTCTTTAATGCTCAAAATTAAAAAGTTCACACATCTCACAGTAGGGCATCTATTATACCCATAATCTCAGTTCAAGACATAAAGCGTGCATATAACACATTCAACGAACAAATAAGCTTATAGAAACATTTAGCATAATTATTATCATATAAATCTGCAGGTATTGCACATAATCATATGATTTCATATAAAATTTAAAATATTTTAAACAATGTTCCGAATATGTATACATAAATACCACACATAATAGAAAGCCATAAATCTCTAAAGTATACAGGTTAAGATCTTAGCATCCCAAAGCAAGTTTCTATTTCTAGGTTATTATACTTATCACCATATTACAACCCTTATCCATTTGATTGGAACTTAGGGTAATAAAAATTAGAATCCTAATATAGTCACCAGAGACCTCATTTAGTTGGTCACCATGCCTAACTCTTCTATGCCAAAAGATTTTGTATTATCAAACTTACCATGTCCCTCCAACATATTTATTTCCTTGTCACCATAGGTTCATTCAAAACTATTTCACCAAAACTATCATCAATTGGAGACACAGGAATAAACCTTTCTCTTATATCCACTAATTCATCATTACTCAACAAAATATTTCGGTCAAAGTCACCATAAAAAAAGGACTAAATTTAGACAGGTATAACCTAACCTAAAATTCCAAAAGCTGACAAAGGTATATTTATATCCTTTGCAAATATCATAGTACTTAGGAATCTAAATCCATATATCCATAAACACAAGCCAAACCTACGCTCTAATACCAATTGTAACATCACAACTATATATGTAACTTAAAAGGGTCAAGGATGTTACCCCATCCATATGATTAAAGGCATTTATAATGTACTAGTAAAATTACATCCCTGGAATTTAAAGTTTAAAACTAAATAAAATCTATTACATAGCCCAAAGTCATATAGAAGTCTCTAAAATAAAACAACTCCAGTATTTGAACAACAAAAATATAAAATATCTTATAAGTACATCTCAAATTAAAAGTACATCAAGCTAAATCGTTCAGTCTCATCATATCTCAAGTCTCATTGAAAACATGGTGAAAAGGAAGTGTGAGATACAAATCTTAATAAGTCCTTTAGTATACTCATGATTTAGTTTTGAAAACTTAGTTCATGATGTATGAACAAAATATTGAACTAGTAATGGGCATAGGTAGTAAATTATAACTTCAAATAATTCTTTAAATTAGATTCTTGGGAGTGTTTATCAAATAGTCTTGTAGTAGAGTTAAAACAAAACATGATAATATCATATTTCAACATAATTTCATTAAAATAAACTCGGGAACAAATAATAACATTTATATTGAGCCTTAAATAATAAACCATACTATGTCATCAAGATACAACATATAACCAAACCGTATCATCAAAATACGTTATCATAATACAAGATGTAAGGGTACAAAAGTAGCTACTACCCTACATGTGGAGCACATACTATCCCAAACTGCCTAAGTGGTTAAAAGACAACGAGGTGGCTATCATCCAATAGTGAATCACATGCTATCCTAATCTATCTGATAGTTGTAAAGTCTACAGAGAGAATACTCTACCATCTCTCTCATTTAATACCATCGGTTTGAATGTTCTACTTCTATCACTTCGACTCCTCTTAGAACCATACTGCTAGCTAAGAATGACTCAACTTACAAGTACTATTGCCCCATTTTTATAATAGCAACTTTCGAGATGGCCCTCAATCTAATGTGAGTACTAGAGTATTACCCTTTTGTGTACTCAAGTATTCACAATTACCTTTTAAGATGGCTCAATACGATAGTATTCTTTCAAAGAATAGCTCAATATCCTTTTCAAAATTTAGTTCCCAATTTCAAAATATACATACATTCTTTATCCTGAAAATACTTTACGAATAAACAAATAAATTATATAATCTCCTGATACAAAAATATATAAATGATCATATCATTTCCAATTTATATAGAAGGCATATCATTTTTCATACTTTCAAATCTTGTATTTAAGATATTATTAATTGGAGCCAAAGATTTTATTGTACATGCAATGACTTCCGTAAATATATGCACGAAGATAAAATTATCGTGTAATAAACATAAACATTTCATGATGCTTAATATATTGTTCCCAAATTTCATACTTATCAACTTTAAAAAAATTTCTAAAATAGATTATGCATAAAACATTTCATATGCATAAGGACTTACATTTTCCAAAATAATTCATACAAAAGCTTTTATCAAGCATAAAATGTTTTTGTGAATGCCAATGCAAGGACTTACATCATATTAAAAAAAATTTTCATGAATGCAAGGACTTATATCATACCAAAAAAGTTTTCATGAATACAAAAACATACCTTAACCTAAGCCACAAAAAAAAAAAAAAAAAAAAACTCAAGTTAATTGATTGGTCATTGACCTTTGATGTCACCACATCTATCATTCAAATAAAACAAGTGTCAACTCTTATATTAACTCTTTTAAAAGAGTAATTTGGGCTCGTTTTGTAATATCCACTAAATTATATAATGGATTGAGAATATATTTGTATGTGTAAGAATTTATGTGAATATAAGTGTTTGGAAAAAATAGATTTATATGCCTTACATGCTAGAGGTTTTATTTGTTTTAGCTCGCTAATATGAATTTTGAGAATTGATTATGTATATTTTTATTTGTATAAGTTTTATTAAGGTAAGAAAGACAAATATTATATTTTTGAGAGAAAAGTAATATTTAGCAAAATATTATTTCAAAACCTTTTGTAATACCCCTCTCCATAAGTATTTAGCGGATACAAGAATTGTTGAAGAAGAAATATGTATATATCTATTTCTACAATATTCGTTTAATTATGGAAAAAAAAGGCCATTTTATTTGGTGATACATGTTATATGTTTGGTGGGCCATGTTAGTAAAGATTTGTGGGCCATGTTATATATGTCAAGTTGGTGAACTTATATATAAAATTATGGTGGGCCATTATATAAAGAATTGTGGGCCATTGCTTATAAAGTTTGGTAGGCTATTTATTTAGTCGGACCTTAGCAAGATTAAGGCCCATAATTAAGCTTAATTAGAGTGTATGACCGAAAGAAAGAATTCCACAATATTCCAAGATCTTCTATAATGTTCTCAAGGCTTCTATGAAGTTTCATAAGTTTCCATTATGTTCTAACATATTTTAGTTATGCTTAGTCACTAAAGTCTTATAATAAAGACTTGAGGAATCTATATAACAACAATAAAGAAAAGGAGTCCATCCAAGAGAGAGACCAAAAAGAAAAAGAAAGAATAAGAAAAAGAAAAAGGAAGAAAGAAAGAATAAGAGAAGAAAGAAAGGAAAATAACGAGAGAGAGAGAGAGAGAGAGAGAGAGAGAGAGAGAGAGAGAGAGAGAGAGCACGAGTAGCAGCTGTTCAATTGAGTTCTATCACTTATTTCACACCATGATTCAGGTAAAACCTATCCCTCCTAGAACAAAAAGAGTATAGGGCATCACAAGGTTTCATTTGATGTGAATTTTGTTGGAGAATATTTGCAAAACAAGAATAAGCTCCATTAAATAATTTTTTTTTTTGTTTTCAAACTGTTTGTCGTTAGTTTGTGAACCGGTTGTTCAGGGATTGTTTTGTGTGTTCTTAGCTTCATTTGGTGTGTTTTTAAGTGAAGATAATGCAAAGAAAAGGCTAAGGCAACTTGTGTGAGGTTGAAGTAAAAATGGAAAACAAAGCTAGAAATGTGTTAAAGAAGAAAAGTTGAAATATTTTCGTTCCTTAATTTCCAACAATTGAATTGGAGTGTTTGTAGGGTACTGAATAGAAGTGGCTACACCTAACCATGTCTTGAAGTGTTAGGGAATAATGGGAGTTGATTTTCTAGGGTTTTGAGTGAGAAGGAATGCACAAGATTGAAAAGGACTAAGCTGTTTGTGAAAAATCCTGTTTTGCCACCTTGGTAACTATGTCTTGTTTCAATGTTTTTTAGAAATTTGGGTTGAAGGGATGGATAAATCACTCTTCTATAAGCCTTAAATAAGGATTAGGAAGGTTTATATGGGGTAAGTTGTGTTGAAGAATTGAGAGTTATGATTTGTACAAGTTTTGATTACAAATAGAGATTTTATTTTGCTCATAAACTAACCATGTTTGTTTGTGTATTTAACTATACAAAATGGGCATTCATTTGGGGACTTTATAAGCTGAAATTTATAGATAATTGTCCTAGGGACATTTTGGGACAAATTTAACCTCAATTGGATTAGTATTGCTAACGTTATGGACATTATACAAAAGGATACCAAAGCTATGAAAGGATATTTATTTCCTTTAGATGAAGAATATTAGTCACTTTAATATTTCTAGGCTTTTAAGACTAAGAAGGAAATTGTAGTATTATTAATACCTTATTTTCTTCTAGCATTCTGTGAACCTTGACTCTTAAGAGTATCGAGGAATGTTTTAAGAAAACACCTCGTTATTGTAGGTAAAACCTATTTAGGAGAGGTCCTAAGATTGTGAAAATGTAAGTAGACCGGTACTATTGATCAAGGTGAGTCCCTTGGGTTGTCAACTCCCATTTAGCTAAGCATTTTTTTGAGAAAAGTTAAATGCCTTCCTGATATGCTGAAGTGTTTTCTTAATATGTCCAAGCGTGAATTTTTCATTTGAATTTGAGAACAATATTTGCTAGATCCAAATGAATGTTCTTTTCCTTCAAACTTATGCATAATGAAGCTTTTATGCATTAAATTTTATTTAATCATTAGAGATGATCTTTATGCAAGTTTTTATGAATCCTAAACCTTTTTAAATATATATGCCTTAGGAAAAGTTTTTTTTAGTTCATTATCATGCCCTGAATATTCTGACCCTATTTATGGGATAATGCATCTTTATGAAATTACATACTCTCAAGAATATTATGTTTCAATAAAGGAAAGCATTTTCACAATGATGCATGATGGCATTTTGTTTAATTACATACCAAAGCATGTTACAAAATGATTGAAAGGCATGTGTCTTTTATGTTTTATAAGCCTTAGGAATGGTTACTCGGGTAACGATAAAATTTAGAAAATTAATATGCTTTTATACCTAATGGATTCTAGAAAATGATCTTGGAAAATTGATAAGCTTTTATGCTCGATAGATCTTGGAAAATGGTCTTGAAAAATATAATAAAAATTTAGAAAAATGATATTTTGTCCCCTAAAATGATTTTCTCAACCTTCGTTCGAGAAATGTGAAATTGAAATAGTCTGGTGAACTAGTGAAGACTTTGAATAGCCAACAAAGGCTTTGACCATTGTATTAGCTTATATTAGAGATAGACGTGCCCAAGTAACTTAGCTAGTTTTGAGGTTCATCTTACTCTAAACGGAGCAATACGACATTAGAATTAGTCAGATCCTCGGCTAGCACTATCCCAATGCGTAAGCAAATCATACATAAGACATTGGTTGATGCGGGGCGGGACACTCAGCTATCAACCCTTGCCAGACGTTGTAAGAGGGGAGTATGGGAAGCTCGTACTACCACAAATGAAATAATTGCCAAACCTCGTATGAGTGGAGTATAGGAGTGGAAGAGCATGTACTACTATTACAAATCAAATGATTGAGTATTGATGTGAGGTGATGTGCTTGTGTTCCTTACTAGTCCGGCATGATCCGGTCAAGTACTGAAGGTGCAGTCTCTAGCAGAATAAGACTGTGATAGCTAAATGCGAAGCCTTGTAAGCTTTGCACACGGATTGATCTTTTAGTGAAAGAAGTACCTGCTTTTCTTGAAATTGGGGCTATGTGTTTTGAAAGAAAATTATGCTTTTTCAAATGGTGCATAAACTCTAAACTAAATTAGTTTGGTTTTATACTACTCAACTTGTAGAGTTGTTTACAGAGAAAAAAATGAGATAAAAATCATTTTATCTATTTTCTAAGGAAAACACTAACACATACGAGATTCATTAAGTGTAAAGCTCACACATATCTTTATTTTCTCCTAATTATTAGGACCTAAAGCTAGAGATATGTGACAGTGATACCAGGATCACTCATTTGGCTAAGTTTAGTGAAAGTTTTTGTGACTTTACTAGGTACAGATTGTAGATATGCTTATTTGATGTATTTTGGGATCAACATATATGTATTATTTCCCAATTGCTGTGCAAGTTGAATGGAATAGTTTATTTCCTTGCATCCACTATACATTTTATTTCATTATAATGACCTCTTATCTGGGAGATCAGATGGAGCGATGCCTGACAAAGATAGAGCTCATTACAATTGCAAATGTGGAGTATTACAATTGGTATTAAAGCTTATTGTGGAGAAAAGCGGAGTCTATAGTAGAACAAAACAGAGCCTACAATAAAGCCTACAGTTATTAATTTATAGAGATAAAAAAAAAAAAATCTTGTGGAGCCAGATGAAAGGGTAGATATGCCCTCTGAACTTAGGACACCAAGTCAATTATGATCTCTTCTGATGAGTCAAAAGAAGAGATAGTTGATATAATTGCAATATATTTGGAAGAGTCTAATGGAAGGGGTAATGAAAGTGATGCAAATAATAGATTATGAAATAAGTGGTAACCTAAACTTTGATGATAATATAGAGATTGAGGATCATGGTTTCCTTAGATCGAATACTCTCAAGTACTATTTTGTATCTTTCGACTCTGGACCCCCATCTTTGAAATCAGTAGTGATGATGAGTAAAAGACTTTGGGTGATTAAGGACCATATGTATATCATGTGATGTAAATAGTAGCAGTAGCTATGACTAGTAGTTAAGTGTATGTGCACGTATATAATGCGTTTATACTATATTTTGTGTACCAGAAACCCTGTTTTGTTGTAATAAAGAGGGGTGTAACTATTGTTGAAATATATGCCCTCAAACTATATATCTGACGTAAATTCGAATAAATAAATATGAGTTTTATTCTCAATTTTTGTTTTTGTTATTTTACTTTAATTTATTTTGTACGATTTTTGTTAGAAAAGACTAATTGTATTTAAGTAAGTGATCTATGTGAATAAAAATTGTTCATAATAAGGTATGGATCATGTGTTGCTTAACACATAAATATTTATTCTTAACCAGATAATGAGAATGAGAATTTTCTTAGGATAAAGATTATTATATTATGAATTCCAAATGGGGAATAGTTTACCTTTAGCTAGTAAGTAGTCCTCTTACTTCATAGTATAAGTGTATTTAGAATATGTAGAATTGGACTCATAGTAGTAGTTTTTCAAAGTACTAAATCAGTAGAAACCCAGACTACTACAGTTATAGCGTGGACTTATACCCTATGACTTAAGTATGGGTTGATAGTCTAGTGAAGCTGGAAGCATGTACTTTAATGTACTATAATTGAGGTTCTACTATAGGATCAATGAACTTGTATGTTGGGTATATGTGACCAGTTAATTAAAACAGATTCATGCAAGATAACCTCTATACTCTTATTGGAAATATCGCCCATTATGACTGTTCGAATGGTCTATAGATCTAGGGCTTTGGGAAATATGACTTAGATGTTTACTTAAGGGTAACTCCCTAGTAAAGCAGAAATATTCTAGGAAGCCATTGACCATCATACTAGAAGTTTAAGAATAGTAGATATCATTTAGAGGGGATGTTAATACACTGTTTCCTCTTTAAAAGAATGACGTTACATAGAAGAGTATTTTAGTTATAACATTTGTAGGTCAAGGATATTACCAAATGTAACATTATCCTTGGGGTCAATATTTTCTTATGGTAATAATAAAAAATATTTAAAATCCAAAATACAACTATTTTTATAGCAAGGGTATTTCAATCATTTTAGTAGTCAAGGACGACGTGTCTTTTGGTCCTCAGAATAACCCATAAGTTCTGACTATTTTTGGGTTGAGAAAATGGTCTTAAATAAAGAGAATATTATTTTATTCAAGTAGTCTAATTTATTATTAGGTTAAAATAAAATGAAATGTCCAAAGAGAGAATATATTAATTATCTAGTTTAATAGATTATTTAATCATTCAGAGTTTGGGCTCAATTTGAATAATTATGGTTAACCTGGGCTTAAACTAAAAAAAAAAAAAAAGGCTTGAGCGATTATTTTGGTTCATTAAAGCTAATTAATTGTTTACTTATGGACTTTTATAAGTCCAAGATGAAATATATAGTTTATGATTAACTCAATGGTCTGGACCAAGGATTTAAAACTAGGCATGAGCCCAGTTTAGTTAGGGCTTGCATATTGGCTGAGTAAGACTGTTGGTTAGTTTAGGAAATTTAAATGATAAACATATATGTTATCTCGGGGATTTCTGAAAAGTATAGAACCTTAGAGTCTCAAAAAACACTATTGATGTTAAAAAACAAGCTAGCATAATACTATTCTTCCTTCTGGGATTTTGGATGTTTTTCAAAAGAGAAACAAACGTGATTTCCTTGTTGTCTTGATTATGCTTCTTTAATAGCAGTTGGTCAAGAGAATTTGAGACCAATCCAACACCCTCAGAGTTTCACCATATTCCTTAGGTAAAGGTGATATTTTGAAAGGCCAAAGAGAATTGCAATTATGCAAAGGAGCAAAAGACTTGCATGCTTCTCACTAAAATAGGTAATACAATCTCCAGTCACTGAGCCTGGTTCTTCTTCACAACTAGCGTAGATTAAACTTGTTTTGAAATGCAGAGGGATAAAGTTTTAAAAGCTTTTGTTGTTTCTTTTTGTGGTTGCTTTTGTGTTTTTTGTCTTCTATGTTAGCCCGATCCATTTTCATGTGGTATCAAAGTGTTGGTTTTTTTGGCAAATGTAGATGGCATGCTTAGGCTAATAAAAGCAGTAAGACTCAATGTGATTTATTGGTTTTTTTCTGAGATCCTCATGTTTTTTCTGGTATGGGTAGTATACTTTGTAAGCCTTGCAAGTGAAGGAATAGGCTGCGTAATCTAATTGTTTTTATATATCTCGTGTAAACCTGTAAATCTGGGCATTAGTGGTTGTGTATTTATTATAAGATTCAATTTCTTTGTATCTTTGTAATCAACCAAAGCCTGAAGATTATTTTGGACAAAAAAGACAGAAGAAGAACAGAGAAAAAAAATGAAGAGCGGTGCTATTTCAGTGCAAAGCTAGCTAGCGGTTGAACAAAACCAGTTAGTGGCTTCAAAAAAAGACATAGCCGGCCCATGGCTTTAAAGCCAGTGGCCAGCTATGAGATACTACAAGGCAAGCTAGCGACTGGCTTGGGTTGAAGCCAACTGCGGCTTGGGTCAAGCCTGCCGCTGCTTGCTCTTTTGAGTAGGTCGTGGTTTGGCCTATTTTGGTGTGGGTCTGGATTGTGGATTTGAACTGAGTTGGGTCCAGAAATTTCTTGCGGTGTAGATCTTGTTTTTCCAATGTAATTTTCATGTTTTTTTTCTTTTGGTTCCATACTACATGAGATTACTTTATGCAATAGATATATTCTAGGAATATTTTGCATATAAAAAATAGTAAAGGGACTAGGATTAAACAAGACTATTAATTGTATTGAATTAATGTGTTTAATCTATTTATATGGTCACTTAGGATTTAAAATGATAGAAAAGTGCATGAATAACGTCTACTGTTTCTGAGCATGCAATTTCCTTTTTGGGCCAGGCTAAGTGCACAATTTTCAAGACCAAAGTCTTGAGAAATTTTAACAAAGGAAAAATATTTTTTAATTAATTAAAAGGTTTATTAACTTGGAATAAAATTAATCTTTGTCTATTCTGTCAAAGGTTTTGTATCCTTGACATAGAGAATATTTGGAATTTGATATTTTATATAAGTTAATGGTAAACCAATTTAAGTAATTTTATCGAAAATGTTTTTGTCATAAAACCAGAGACCAAAATCTCGAGAAAGTTTTTTAAATGAAAATTTTTTGAGATCATTAAGTTTTGACCTAAATAAAATTAATCCATGGTAAATCTCTCAAAAGATATCAACCTTGACATGGAGATTTTATAGGTTTATATATTTTATGAGAGTTAAAGGAAAAGCTTAATGAAATTTTTTCAAAAGGATATTTTTCAAAAAATCCTTATTTAAAAGATCATGTGGGGAATGGTTCTAACGGCTCCATGACTTCTCTCATGGCCCTTATTAGAGACCGTGGTTCTCCTCATATCACCCTGAGAGTGAACCCATATAGGATAGAGATTTCACAAGGATCTAGCTAATAGATGTACATAATTGATACTCGAGATACGTGCTATAATCGGCTAGTCTATGTTGGAGGTTGAAGTGCAAAGTTTGCTATAGGAAATGAAAAGAAATAGCCATCCTATCGATGGAGTTATCTTCTAAATCTTTACCTAGAAGGGTAGTCGATTAGTGGTAGTTAACATATTTAGATTAGACAACTGTTAATCTTTCACAAAGTTATGTCAATTTTTCTAAGAGCCAAATTATTCATGCTCTAGGTAGTAGTGATAGGGTTAACTATTATCTAGATAAAACACGATGACAAAATGCACATATTATTTGTTTAATTTTACACAAATTGAGATTTTTTCTTTTAATTTTCGAATTTGAAAAATAGTCGATAGTGGTTCTTTCAGTCATTTGGCCATTATTCTCCATAAAAATAAGCTAACGGGTCCAAATTAGATGAATTGGAAAAAGAACTTGGATATAATACTCACTACAGAGGAGTATAAGTATGTCATGTATGATCCTTATCTTATGATTGGGAAGAGTTCCACTGAGAAAGAATGTGAGGCAGAAAATGTTGAGTATCTCACGTATATCATATATGGCGCAGCGAAAAAATAAGAACGAGATACCAATCCAAGATCCGCATATGTGTGAAAAACAAGACATAAAGAGAACAAAGGTAACAGTTTTACCTTTCTTTGAGCGTCTGAAAAATAAAATTTTCCTTCTTCGAGTCAAGGCGTGATCCAGCAATCCTCTTGATCAAACATCGCGAAAGTTGAACGTCTAACCACTATAATTACAGTGTGTGATTATCTTTAACAGAAATTCACACAAAGGATACACTTAAGCATAAAGTTTTCTGTGTTAGCAGAAAAACTAAGTGGCGGCTAGGGTTAGGTTGCAAGAATCACGAGAGAGAGAGAAGAGAGGGTTTTGGATGGAGTTGGTTGTTACCGTGAATCCTTTCTCAAATAGGTATCGTGTGTATCAATATATTACATGAAAAACCCTTCTAAAACTACTCCAGCTGAAAATTCTAAAACCATTAGAATTCCCTAATTATAATTGAAAATATCAAATTCTCACAATTACAATTTGGACCATAAATTATAACTAATTATAATTTATCCACAACAACTTCTCTTTCTCTCAATTAACCCCACTATGTTATCAAATAATATCTTGAGTATATAATCATCTATTGTATGTGACCTATTAGATTTCCCGATCAATTGGTAACAGATATGAATTAATCCAAATGTCTTTAAGATTAATAATCTATAATTAATTAGAATTAATCCTATTAATTTTAATCAGGATTGGTTTATTAATTCATCAATTAATAAATCCATATTCTCATATCATGAGTGGTATCTAGCAACACATCAGACCACCCAAGAATCCAAAAAGTCAAGTAGATTGACATGAACCTTTCAATAACAAACTACAGTGCAATTAACTCCTTTCACCATACAATATCTCATTCGGTTTGGAGTACAGAATTAGTGCCAATTCTCTCCAGAATTAATTCTAGCCTGAATACAATAGTATTTGTACCAAGATCCCACTACTCTAGATGTGTATCAATTGGAATTATTTCCAATACATAATCGCTTTGGCCAAAGACTTCTCAAGTAGTAATTCCTACAAGTGGTCTTGAGATATTCACCCCTACTATTAGGAGTGGTGAATCCTTTATTGATCATCTCAACTACTTTCGTTTACTTCATAATGTACCTAATATCTATCCTATAGGCGGCCCTCGATTTGGCTCCAGAGATTGAAATTAAAGCACATAACTCAGTAAATAAAGTACTTTGGCGATCTCAAGTCTAAGGATACTTACACGTTTGCTGTATTGAGATTACATCACTGGCACTAAATAGTTATCCATGTGATTATCTCATAGTTAGGTCATTTAATGAACTTGTTCCATTAACAAGCATCCATGTGTCAACTTTGAGTATCTCAATACTCACGGATATGAGAATCACTACCTGATCAAATCAGAAAGTCTAACACATGCTAGTCTTAACGCATTAATGATATCTTGTCTCTTTAATATTACGACTAGGAACTATTTAAATACTAACACTATACAGTGTAGTAGGAATCGCATATCATGATCTTTATCATGATTTCTTTAACACAGTGTTGTACTAGGGACTTTATCTAACAGTTATTTTACACAAAAGTAAACAAAAGAAATTGTGAGATAAATAATGCATTTTATTAAAATAAAATGTGTTATATACAATGTACAAGTGATTGCCTTTAGGACATAATACTAACAGAAAAGGCATAGAAGAAGGCTGACAAGATGACTCGTTGCTACATGTTAGCCATCATGTTAAATGTTCTCCAATTCAAACATGTGCACATGACCACTACCTATGACATTAGTACGTTATTGGCCACTATGTTCATTGAAAAGAGCTGGTCCGCAAGGCATGAGGCTCTTAGGGTGATTATGAACACCGGGATAGCTGAGAGAGTATTAGTTAGAGAGCATATATTTAAGATGATTACTTTTTTTTTGAGAAAGCAGAAGTTTTGGGAGCTACTATTGACCCCGAGAGTCAGGTAGAAATGGTTTTCGAGACTTTTTCGGACTCCTTCTCGCAATTCAAGTTGAATTATTACATAAACAAGTTAAAGATAACTCTAACGGAACTAATAAAAGAGCTCTAGGTAGTGGATAAAATTATGAAGTCAAAGTCTAAGGCCTTGGTTGCTAAGTTATCTTCTTTGAGGATTGAGCCCAAGCTTAGAAAGTTTAAAAAGAAGAAGAAGGGACATGTAGCGGCTCAGCCTAAGTCCCAAACTAAAGACAAACCTAAAGGGAGGTGTTTTAAGTATGGTAAAAAGGGACATTGGAAAAAAGAGTATCTAGACTTTTTAGCCAAGAAAAATCCTACAGGTAATACATACTATCTTGAGTCTATAACAATGATTAGATCATCATCCACTTAGATAGTTAATTTTGGAGCCATTGACTATATCGGTAACTCCTTGTAGGGGTTTAGAAAAATAAGGTTACTTGGGAAAGGCGAGCATGGTCGTCGCATGAAAAATGGAGAACGAGTATGTGCTTAAGTAGTAAGAGATCTAGAACTAAGTTTTGATTATAATAGAACAATTTTGTTGAAGGATATTTTATATGTATCTAGTTTCAAACAGAATTTGGCTTTAGTTGCTAAGCTTATTAATCATAGATATCTATTTCTTTCCATTCTGGTATTTATATTAGTAGAGATGAAAATGTTTTATGTACTGGGCAAATGCATGAAAACTTATTATTTATAAATTCTATTAACAATTAAGCAAATAATGCATAAAGTGAACCTATAAATAAGAAGAGGAAGGATAATATCAATGACTCATATTTATTGCATATAAGGTCAGATCATATTAACTTAATCAGGATTTATAAGTTGTCATGATAGACCTTTAAACTCATTGAGATTGGAAAGTTGGCCTCAGTGCGAATCATACCTTATAGGCAAGATGACCAAAAGGTCTTGTACCCAAAAGGAAGATAGAGCCAAGAAAATATTGAGTATAGTTCACACTGATATGTGTGGTTCTTTATCTATACTCGCAAGGGAAGGTTTTGAGAACTATACAATGTTCACAAATTCAAAGTATATAAGGCTGAGATAGAGTATCGAACAGGTAAACTAATCAAAACTCTTCAATCGGATCGTGGTGGAGAGTACCTTCTAGGTGAGTTTAGGGACTACATAGTACATTATGGAATAATATCTCAGTTTAGTGCTCCTAAGACACCTTAATAAAACAAAATAGTTGAGAGAAGGAACAAAATATTGATGGAAATGGTTTAAAGTATGATGTCTCATGTGACTCTGCTAATTTCTTTTTGGGGATATGCCTTAGAAATAGTGGTTTATATTCTGAACTTGATACCTTCAAATAAGTTTCTAAGAAACCTTATATATATATATATATATATATGTGTGTGTGTGTGTGTGTGTGTGTGTGTGTGTGCACGCGCGCGCATGTTTGTATGTGTGTGGTAAAGGACTTTCTATACGATTTGGAATTTCTATTGTTGCCAAGCATTAGAGAGCAAGGATTTATTCATCCTAGCATGTCAGTTTTGGGAGCGCCAATACTATTTATATATAAAAAAAGGATAATATTTTTTAGATGTGTGTAGATTACCAAGGATTATATGGAGTATAGATGAAGGAGAAGAGAATGATAGTGTGTATATTGAAGAAATTAAAACCCCATGAAGTGAATTACCCTACTTATGATTTAAAATTAGTAGCTATCGTGTCACATAGAAAAAGAGGGAGCACTACTTGTATGAAGCGATGTTTGAAGTTCTCACTGATTATCAAAGCTTGAAATATATCTTCACCCAAAAAGATTTGAAAATGCATTGCCAAAGATGGATGAAGTTTTAGAAGAATTTCGGTATCCTACTAAGTACACCTTTAGTAAAGCAAATGTAGCAGCAGATGCGTGAAAGGAGGAAAGTGAAGATATCAACTTTACAAAATGGTATAATTCCTTGAGTTAGAGGCATATATGAATAAAAGACGATTGATAATGTATAATATTTTAAATTAGTTGGCTTGGAACTCTGTCTATAATTGCTAATTGATCTAAACCTCTTTACCATTCTTTCTGCATCTCCCCTGTAGATATATATCAGCATGAATATTGATACATCTTCTATAGGACTCCTCATAGTTCTATAAGAGTACTAAGGCAATTTGGCCTAGATACGTCCCAAAAGTCCATCTTTAAGACGAAGTAGCTTAAATAAAAATTTGCCATTAGCTCAAGTACATATTGACCCAATGAGTAAAACCAATTGGCATACATTACTATTGACATAATGTCTATCTACTTCAAGTTGAAGAATTGTTTTTGCTTCTCTAAACGCAATGAATCTAGAAAATAATGATCCAAAAATACTTTCCTAAATGTCTCCCATGTTAAGGTTGGTTATTTGCCACATATGCTGGAGAAGATCCTTCCTACCATTTTGTCCATCTGCTACCAAGAATGGAACAACAATCTTACATTTGATATTCTTAGGTACCTCCAAAATCTCGAAGTTGCACTCCATTCTCTAGCTACTTCTTAACTTTATCAGGTTTTGATCCTCCATCAAAAGTATACACATTAGCTTCCTTCAACTGCTCACAGTGAACTTTGGTACTAATAAGTGCCTGATGGTTGCGATTTTCCTGGGCTTGCCGAATCTGATGTTGGCTCTATATGACCTACGCCATCATATTAAACACTATAGCCATCTCTGGAGGCATAGCAAAAATAGTAGTTTGCTATGTAGGTACTGATGCTAAAGGTGGATATGGTGGTGGATTCCTTCTATACAATGTACTCTCAATTTGCCTAGGTATACGTGCCTCTCAGTTCAATTGAGCTAAAGGCACGTTCATATTGTCGCCTTCAAAAGGTACCTTTACACTATTAGTAGTCTCAGTTCTTCTATGGGAGCCATTTATTTGGTAGAAGTTAAATAATAAATGCTAAGGTATAAAAAGTAACACACACACACATGCAAACACACATATATACATTAATAAGGTGACAAAAAAATAAATAAAATATCATCTGTAGATAAACTCTTTTTCTAAACTCTCTCTGTCCTATACTCTTTCCCAAGTTACAAATCCTATCTTAGTTTCCATCTATGTGAAACCCCTAGTCGAAACCAACCTTAGAGTAAGGGGGTTGGGATGCATATCATATTTTATTGCATGTTTAAATATATTTTTATATGATTTTATATGCTTTGGATTTGTGTGTGATAGTCTCGAGGGCTTAATTATGTTCATTGAGTAAGAATGGCAAAATGATAATTTTTGCTTGAGGTGAAAATAGGGAAATAGCTTGAGGATTAAATAGGAAAATTTTTTAGAGAGAAAATAAGAACAAGAGTTGTTGTGGTTTAGTGGTTGGAGCTTTGGAATTAATTCTTGAGGTCTTGGGTTCAAATTCCATAATTGGAGCTTTAGCATGATTAAATTTTATTTTTGTAGAGGAAGGGTAGATTTTTGTCCTTGAGTGCTCTAGAGAAGGGTAAATGTGATGTCCTAGCGGGGACATGATAGGAGTACCCTAATCCTACTCTTGTACCCTACAAAAATTCCTAAGGGAATTCATATCCTTCTTGATCCTTAGTTTTCCGTACTTCTCAATTTCTTAAGTTATTCAATTTATTCAAGCTAATTTCATTCCAGAAATTTTAGTATAAGTGTTGTGGTTTTGAAGGTTCAAAATGTCTAAGTGAAAGACATCTTACGGACCAAAAATGTGAAAGAGATGGGGAAGGTTCTAAGGGAATTAATCCCCCCAGTGAACCTTTAAAATTTCACTCTAGCTATGTTCATTTCCCTTCATGTAGTGATCTAAAAACTTTTCCAACTTCTTGTGCTCACAAGGTGTCGAAATTTTTAGCCATCATTCCCTCCCAAATGCTGCCAGAAAATGGCCCTCTTGATCAGCTTGAAATCTGAAATTTTCTGGCCAAATTTGGATTGCACAAATGCTGTGCAAAACCAGAAAATTTTTTGGGCAAAATCGCAACATATATGAGCTTAAACCAAGCTGTTTTTTTCCAATTTTCTCCCCACTCCTTAGCCACGTTTTTCCTCCATGAAGAAGGCTGGAAACCAACCATGAAACACCTCTGAATGCCCCTTCAAACTCTCTGCTATCTGACTGGAAAATGGCAGCAAAAGCGGCCTAGAAAAATTCCAGCAAATTGCGAGACCTGTACAGGATTTTTTTCAGCTTTGTTTCCTCCTTCAACCCTGGGCGAAACTTCCCCATTTTTCTGCACAAACCTCTCTTGAACAGTCATAAATTGAACCCCATTGTCTTCCCTAACCTTCTGCACGAAAACCAGTTATGGCTGCCCTAAAATATCTCCAACAAATTACTCCAATCATGCCTTGATTGGAGACCAAAAGTTCAGCAATCCTAATTTAGCAAACTTCCATAAAATGTCCCCTAAACAACCAGACCTTTCCTTCACCATTAAACTCCCTCTTTTCGGCCACCATTAACCTTCTTCAACTAGCTTTCATCCAGCAAAATCACTGAACATCAGTCGGCCATAGCAGCTTCCAAAAAGCTCTTCATTGATCAAAGAGATTCTTGCTATATTTTGTTTCTAAATTTGATTCCCAAAAATATTCTTTTAGGATTTCAACAACCAGCCTTTTCTTTTCCTTTCAAACCAGAAAAATCATTTACCTAAACTACACAAACAATTCGCCCACTGCAAACATACAGAATTTTGATAGCTTCAAATCCAAAATCCCTCCATTCTCTTCAACCTTCAAGCACACATAGAACACCAAGAACACCTACTCACTTCTCTCGCCTAATACCTCTCCAAACCACTTCAATCTCCTTTAAAAAATTCCAGATTTCATCTACTCACTACCGTGAGTCCATCCATACCATTTTTAATATCAAACTCCAAAATCCAACACCCTCTTTTGGATGAAAAATTAGTATTTTTGTGAAGGCTCAAGAACACCTTCAAGGTAAGTTTGTTCAATCAACTTCATCTTCACTAATCTTCAATCTCTAATGAATATATATGTGTATAAGCATGCTAATGGATGCTTTTCTTCTCTTTTCTCTCTCTCTTGGCCGAATACCCTTTCCCTCTTGGCCGAATGAATTCTTCACCAATGGCCATGCTTTCTTCATCTTTCTTGGACGGATCTAGTCATCTAGAGGTTGTGATCCATTCGAAACTCCTTCAAGGTACTCATCAATCAAGTAAGCCTCTTCAACCCTCATTTTTAATTCTAGATTCATGTCTCTAGGATGATATTGGTTGGAGATGGATTATGAATAGGATTTGAGCATGTATTGTTGCGATGAGTTGAGATTGAAGCATGAATAAATGTGTGTATATGATGGAGATGGGATTTATGCATGAGTTGGTTATCTTGGTTGATTGTATGGTGTTTTTAATGTTTAATGCATGTTTCCATATCATAAGTAGTATTTGTGATCAAGTATGTTAGAGATTATGTCACCTATGGTGAATAGGATTTATATTCATGTATGATTGTTAAAGCCATGATTATGTTTATGCTAGTAGAGGTTAGATCATGCTTTCGTAAATTTAGATCTATACTTTTATTCATGATTTGGATGAGTTGATGAATTGAAGTGGAGTATATGTTCATGATTGTGGTTAGCAATAGAAATATGATCATGATCTAATTGTCCCTAAGCTAAGTTTATTTTATCAATAAAATATTTAATATTATAACTTTTGCTAGTAAGGTAGACTTGGATTATTATATATAATAAGGATATTTTAGTCAAATAAATGATAGCTTTTATTTCAAGAAATAATATATATAGATATTATATATAATAATAATATCAAATAAAGCCTTTTATATAAATAATCATAATAAGTAAAATATTAATTTTGTAAGTCTTATATTCATAAATATTATTAAAACTTATTATCTTTCAATTATTATCTTTTAATCAAAACCTATTAAAATTTATTTAGTATCTTTCAATCAAGACCCATTAAAATTTATTTTTAACTAATTTTAGTTATCAATTATTTTCAAATAATTAATTATTAATAAATCATTATTTTACCTAATACCACCTATGACTCTTCATCAAATAAACTCTAAATTATTCTTAGCAAGATTTAAACATTCAACTTATTATTACTTATTTCGCGAAACAATAATTATTTTAAATATCAAATTAGACTTAGCTTATAAACCCTTTTTATTTATTATTTGGCCTTAAAGCTTGGGGCACTAGGATCATGGTAGTAGTGAGTTGAGCTAGCTTTATTTGTGAAAGTGAATTTTAGCTTGAGATTAATTATGGATTGTATTTACCCCAGGCGGGGTTGGGTCAGCTGTTGAAGACCTTTATTTTATCTCAAGTTAAGGATCATGTAAGCTCCTGCATAAAGACTGTTTGATGCAAAATGTTTATTATGGCAAGCCAAATGTAGAGTGCATGGACACTCATTTCTATAAAGGCAATTGAGGATTGTCTCCTATCTTATTTCCGCCAAACAAATTATTTGAAAATCAATAAGCAGATTTACTCAAACTCAAAACTCTATCTAAAACTGGTTTTGACAAAGACTTTGGAAACCCTTAATTGCCATTTTCAAGTGGAACTATGTTTTGTTCCTTTTTCCTCAAGTGCGGTAAGTTACATTGAGTACTTAATAAGGGTGGACTGCTAGGACTAGTCTTTGAAGGGTTAGGGTGAGTCTCTCAATAGGTGGCCACCTCTGAGGGGTATGTCCTCCTCGGATAGGATTTCAGTCCAATAGGTCGTGCCGGTCCGAGCTAGCAATTTTTTTTCAGTCAAGTGACTGTGTGTTGTTGGAATGGACAATCGGTTGTTGTTTGGGTATAGAGAATGAAGAGTATCTTGCCCGGTAGGCCGATCACCTACCTTTTGTCAGTTTGCACAAAGTGTCGGCATTCTGACCCATTATAAGGTCCAATGTGTGATAACCCATGATCATTTCTTTTGAGTGGTTGATTTTATTGATTATGTATGGTTGGAAAAGCCAAAACGCCACTCTTGATTTTGACTAATGTTTATTGCTTGCCAGTATTTCTCTTATAAAGATTTACACTTTGCATTCACGAACTGTTTTCACTGGACTCTCGAAGCACATACGGACTTACTGAGATTTTTGTCTCATCACCATTTTTACCATGATTTTAGGTCGATCCTGCTGTGGGGATGAGTAGCTAGATATTGGCTGCTTTGGACGATTTTTCTGATATTTAATTTGTATAATGCTTTGGGGAGTTGAGAGTGGATAATTTTATTATGGATTTGATTTTAGAATTCTTGGATTCATTCTTGGGTTGTAATAAATTTTAAATTAATGTATTATTTTTATTCCGCTATTTTGGTTGTGTGACCTAATTACAAAGACCCATTGTCTTTTGGACGGGGCGACATCCCCGGCCCTGGCAGGCCTAGGTAGTGGGATGTTACAAGTGGTATCAGAGCCTAGGTTATAGGCAAATATTGATAGTATATATGTTATTTATTTAAGTTTAAATTTTTATCTAACCTATCTTGTTGATGCTGGAGGATGGTTAGGATGCTTAGGGCCGTGAGGAAAGGGTAGCAATGGCACCCGCCTATCCCTATATACCCGGAAGACCTTCCAGTTCCCCAGCCTGCCTCTCAGCCAGTTATCCCTATGGAGGATAGCAGTGATAATGAGGTCCAGATCTATGAGTCACCCCCAATTCCAGTGATAGACATAAGTTCTGACAGTGATAATAAGGTGATAGCAGTGGAGCATGTACCCCACCCTCCTAGTCCCGTAGTGGACTTAGCAGCAGATAGCGATGACTTGGGAGAGATAAACTATGAGTCTCCACCTAGGCCTTCTTTCATTCGTCCTTTCAGCCGAGTTGAGCCTGGGGAGAGTTTTAGGCGCCCTGAGAAGGAGCCGATGGAGGGATTTGCCAGTGGGGTTGGGGTAGATTTCTCTAAGAATTTTGGGGGTTGGTTGTATGAGGCTGATAATGAGGGTTTTGATGAGGACTAGAGGGCTAGGAGTTATTTTGAATTGGATGTTTATTTATTTATTGCTTTTCGAAAACTTTTATGTCAAGGATTTTTAATTCTGTTTTCTATCAAAATTTCGAATTTATGCAAGTCAATTTTTGAAAGAGAATTTATTCCATAGGAAAAATTTACATCTGATTTCTTTTTACATGTATCTGACTGTGAATGCATGCACACCTAAATTGATTTGATCCTTGAATGCATACATTTATCATTTGGGGTATGGTTTAGAATGGCACCCAAGCGTCGTGCAGCTTCATTCAGCAAAAGGGCTCCGGAAGCCGATCATGTGGCACCGGAAGTCGAGACAGCCCAGATGCACTCACTTAACCGGGGTGATGGGAGTAGTCCGGATATGGGCGTGAGGTCTGAAATTTCGATTAATGTGACGGTGGGCCAGGCATTCAGCAAGATGGCCGAAATTCTGCAGACTCTGACTGAGCGAAGGAACCCTAAAGGGGAATATGAGGTGTTAGAGTGGTTTCTAAAGTTTCAACCGCCCGTCTTTCTGGGCGAAGCAGAACAAGATCAGAAGGCAGAATAGTGGATCAAACAAATGGAGGACATATTCGCAACGCTCCAATACACCGAGGAGCGGATGGTTAAGTTTGCGGCTTTCCGGTTGAGAGGACCAGTTCGGACATGGTGGCAGTGAGTTCAAGACAACCGGGAAATGAGTGAGCAGGAATGGACATGGTCCAACTTTGTTGAAGTCTTCTGAGCTGAGTACATCCCTCAGTGGAACGTGGAAAAACGGGAGGATGAATTTTAGAATTTGAAGCAGGGGAGCTTGTCAGTGGCTCAGTACGCGGCACGATTCACCCAGCTGTCAAAATACTGCCAGAGATTAGTGGATACCAAGCAAAATAGGACGAGGCAGTTCGTCAAGGGGCTGAGGCCGGAATTGAGGAGGGCGTTGTCACCTTCTCCGCCAATGACCTATTTAGGGGCAGTGGACGCGGCTACTCAAACTGAGAATGAGGACCGCAGCAGGATGGCGGCAAGGCCTTTTCAACCGCCAAGGCAGCCGTAAGGGCACTTCCAAGAACAGCAATCTAACAAGCGCCCCGCCAACCAGCAGTGGCAGAATCGGGGAAAGCAATCCCGGACAACACTAGTGGGTCCTGCTCAAAACCTTCCAACATGCCGGCAGTGTGGAAAAAAGGGCCACAGAGAAGAATTGCTGGTCCAAGGGTGGCGAAAGAAAATGTTATCACTGCGGCGACCCGAACCACCTACGAAACGCCTGTCCTAAGTTGCACCGAGTCGGGCAAGGAAACCCAGCATAGAACCCAGGGCCCAATAGAGCCAACACCATGGGAGCATCCGGGAGTGGAGCACCGAAGCCGCAAGTGAAGGCCAAGGTTTTCACTCTCAACAGAAAGGAAGTTGGGACCGATGCAGCAGTTGTAGAAGGTACGTTTACTATCCACAGACGACCCGTTAATGCATTAATTGACCCTGGCTCTACTCACTCCTATTTAAACAAGATTTGTGCATGTCATTTGGGTTGGGATGGAGTAGAGCTACCTTTCACTTTAGTGGTAAGCACACCTTTGAGGAAAATGGTGCAAACAGATCGGTATGTGAAAGATTGTAAAATTGATGTGGGGAGAGAAAGTCTGGAGGGAGACCTGATAGTATTGGACATTGAAGATTATGATTTGATATTGGGGATGGATTGGTTAGCCAAGCATAGGGCAAGGGTAGACTGTAAGAATAAGTTGGTCCAATTCGTTAGACCGGGTTGTGATATATTAAAGTTCGATGGCAAGAAGGTAAAGGAGTTAAAGTATTTGATAACGGGGGCTAAGGCCCGAAAATTGCTGAAGTAAGGATGTCAAGGGTACCTGGCTTACGTGATAAGCAAGACGAAGGACTAGTGCACTCTGGAGGACACCAAAGTAGTGAAGGATTTTCCCGACGTGTTCCCAGTAGAACTTGATTCTTTACCTCCCAGCCGAGAGGTGGAATTCACTATTAACTTAGTTTCGGGAGCGGAACCAGTATTGCGGACCCTGTACTGGATGGCACTGGCAGAACTGAAAGAGTTGAAGGAACAATTAGAAGAGTTAGTGAGTCAAGGCTACATCAGACCTAGCACGTCGCCCTGGGGAGTGCCTGTGCTATTTGTGAAGAAGAAGGACGGGACTCTAAGGCTATGCATCGACTATTGGGGTTTGAACAACATGACGATTAAGAACAAGTATCCCCTACCGCTGATTGACGAGTTGTTTGATCAGTTGCAAGGATCCAATTACTACTCCAAGCTGGATCTGAGGCAAGGGTACTACTAAGTGTAGATGAAAGAGGAGGGTATCCCCAAGACGGCTTTCAACACCAGATATGGGCATTATGAGTTCGTGGTAATGCCGTTCAGGGTGACCAATGCTCCAGCAGTATTCATGGACTTGATGCACCGAGTGTTCTAACCCTATCTGGACAAGTTCGTGGTGGTCTTCATCGATAATATTTTGATTTACTCCAAGAGTCCGGAGGAGCATGCGGAGCATCTGAAACTCGTATTGGAGAAGTTTCGGGAGCACAAGCTGTACGCCAAGTTTAGCAAGTGCAAATTTTGGTTGGACAGTGTGGCATTCCTTGGCTATGTGGTGACCAAGAAGGGAATCGAGGTAGACCCGGCAAAGGTCGAAGCAGTGTCAGACTGGAAGCAGCCGGAGAAAATCACCGAGATCCGAAGTTTCTTGGGACTGGCTGGTTACTACCGGAGGTTCATCAAAGGGTTCTCAACACTCGCATCGCCAATGACCTGACTGTTGAGGAAGGATGTTCCATTTGTATGGAACGAGAAATGTGAGAAACGTTTTCAGGAGCTGAGGCGGAGGTTGATGACGGCGCCAGTATTAAGTCTGCCAGAGGAGGGTAAGCCTTACGCGCTATATACCGACGCCTCGAAGGAAGGATTGGGAGCAGTGTTGATGCAAGACCGGAAGGTGATCGCTTACGCTTCTTGGAAGCTGAGGCCTCATGAAATTAACTATCCTACTCATGATTTGGAGCTGGCAGCTATCGTGTTTGCCCTGAAGAAATGGCGACACTACCTGTATGGAGCCGAATATGAGGTGTTCACCGATCATAAGAGTCTGAAGTATATCTTCACTCAGAAAGATCTGAACTTGAGGTAGCGAAGATGGATGGAATTTTTGAAAGAATACTGTTGTTCGATCAACTATCATCCCGGGAAGGCCAACGTTGTGGCGGACGCCTTGAGCAGGAAAGTTGGAATGGCCAGACTAAGGGTGCAGGAAATTCAAGCAGTTTAGGATGTGTTAGACAGAAGGGTGGAACTGCAAGACCAAAGAATTGTCGTCAGCAATTTGAAGTTGGTACCGGATTTGAAGCGGGAAATCGTGGAAGCTTAGCAAAGCAACGCCAAGTTTCAACTTTTCAAGGATAAGGAGCTCAAGCGGCCAGATAGTGAATTCCGTCAGGACGAGGCGGGAGTTTTGCATTTCAGGGATCGATTGTGTGTACTCGGAGAGTAGCAATTAAAGGATAGAATTTTGGAAAAGGCGCATAAGAGCAAGTATGCCATTCATCTGAGAGAAGTCAAGATGTATCAGGACTTGAAGAGAGCCTATTGGTAGCCCGGACTAAAGCGAGATGTGGTCAAGTATGTCTCAACCTGTCTCACCTGCCAAAAAGTCAAAGCGGAGCACAAGAAGTCAGCGGGACTATTGCAGTCATTGCCAGTACTGAAATGGAAGTGGGAGGAGGTGACTATGGATTTTGTCATTGGACTTCCTATGTTAAAGACCCAGAAGGATGCCATATGGGTAGTGGTGGATCGACTAGCCAAGTTGGCCCATTTCATACCGGTAAATGTAAGAGACTCTATGGAGAAGTTGGCTCAAACTTATGTTCGAGAGATAGTCCGACTGCACGGAGTGCCTTCAAGCATAGTGTCTGATCGAGACCTGAGGTTTACATCTCGATTTTAGGGCAAATTTCAAGAAGCAATAGGGCCGAGTCTGAAATTTAGTACAACGGCGCATCCGCAGACCGATAGGCAGTCAGAAAGGGTTATACAGATATTGGAAGATATGTTAAGAGCCTGTGTTCTGGATTTCAGGGACAAGTGGATAGAGTGTGTACCGTACGCGGAGTTGTCATATAACAATAACTATCAAGCTTCAATTGGGATGGCACTGTATGAGGCTTTGTATGGACGAAAGTGTCAGGTACCGCTGTATTAGAGTTGGTTAGAAGAGGGTCATGTAAGTCCAACTGGAGAAGTCTGTGTCCAAGAAATATTGGATAAAGTGAGATTGATCAGGGAAAGGTTGAAGGTGGCTCAGAGCCGACAGAAGAGCTACGCGGACAACCGGCGGAGAGAATTGGAGTTTTAAGTCGGGGACAGCGTATTTCTGAGATTGACGCCGAATAGGGGGATCTTGAAACATCCGAAGGGTGAAAAGTTGAATCCGAGGTATTTGGGGCCGTTCCCGATTAAGGAAAGGATTGGACCGGTAGCTTACCGATTGGACCTGCCAGATGGGTTGACGGGAATTCATGATGTGTTCCATATGTCACAATTGAAGAAGTACAATGCTGATCCCGGTCATGTTCTGAATAACGAGCCGTTAGTGTTGCAACCCGATTTGAGCTATGTGGAGAGGCCCGTGCGGATATTGGACCGCGGTATCAAGAATCTTCGGAACAAGCAGATACCGACGGTCAAGGTTTAGTGGGAGCATCATGGCACGCAGGATGCCATATGGGAATCGAAAGAGTGGGTTAAGAAGAAGTAGCCTAATCTGAAATAGAGGTATGCTTGAATTTTAGGACGAAATTCCTCTAAGGAGGGGAGGATGTGAAACCCCCAGTCGAAACCAACCTTAGAGTAAGGGGGTTGGGATGTATATCATATTTTATTGCATGTTTAAATATATTTTTATATGATTTTATATGCTTTGGATTTGTGTGTTATAGTCTTGAGGGCTTAATTATGTTCATTGAGTAAGAAGGGCAAAATGGTAATTTTTGCTTGAGGTGAAAACATGGAGATAGCTTAAGGATTAAATAGGAAAAAATTTTAGAGAGAAAATAAGAATAAGAGTTGTTGTGGTTTAGTGGTTGGAGCTTTGGAATTAATTCTTTAGGTCTTGGGTTCAAATTCCATCATTGGAACTTTAGCATGATTAAATTTTATTTTTGTAAGGGAAGGGTATATTTTTGTCCTTGAGTGCTCTAGAGAAGGGTAAAGGTGATGTCCTAGGGGGGACATGATAGGAGTACCCTAATCGTACTCTTGTACCCTACAAAAATTCCTAAGGGAATTCATATCCTTCTTGATCCTTAGATTTCCTTACTTCTCAATTTCTTAAGTTATTCAATTTATTCAAGCTAATTTCATTCCAGAAATTTTAGTAAAAGTGCTGTGGCTTTAAAAGTTCAAAATTTCTAAGTGAAAGACATCTTATGGACCGAAAATGTGATAGAGATGGGGAAGGTTCTAAGGGAATTAATCCCCCCAGTGAACCTTTAAAATTTCACTCTAGCTATGTTCATTTTCCTTCGTGTAGTGATCTAAAAATTTTTCCAACTTCTTGTGCCTTTAAGGTGTCGAATTTTTTAGCCATCATTCCCTCCCAAATGCTGCCAGAAAATGGCCCACTTGACCAGCTTGAAATCTGAAATTTTCTGGCCAAATTTGGACTGCACAAATGATGTGCAAAACCAGAAAATTTTCTAGGCAAAATCGCAGCATATATGAGCTTAAACCAAGATGTTTTCTTCCAATTTTCTCCCCACTCCTTAGCCACGTTTTTCCTCCATGAAGAAGGATGGAAACCAGCCTTGAAAGACCTCTGAATGCCCCTTCAAACTCTCTGTAATCTGACTGGAAAATGGCAACAAAAGTTGCCCAGAAAAATTCCAGCAAATTGCGAGACCTGTACAGGATTTTTTTCAGCTTTGTTTCCTCCTTCAACCCTGGGCGAAACTTCACCATTTTTTTGCACAAACCTCTCTTGAACAGTCATAAATTGAACCCCATTGTCTTCCCTAACCTTTTGTACGAAAACCAGTCATGGCTGCCCTAAAATATCTCCAACAAATTATTCCAATCATGCCTTGATTGGAGACCAAAAGTTCAGCAATCCTAATTTAGAAAACTTCCATAAAATGTCTCCTAAACAACCAGACCTTTCCTTCACCATTAAACTCCCTCTTTTCAACCACCATTAACCTTCTTCAACTAGCTTTCATCCAGCAAAATCACTGAACATCAGTCGGCCTTAGCAGCTTCCAAAAAGCTCTTCATTGATCAAAGATATTCTTGCTATATTTTGTTTCTAAATTTGATTCCCAAAAATATTCTTTTAGGATTTCAACAACCAGCCTTTTCTTTTCCTTTCAAATCAGAAAAATCATTTACCTAAACTACACAAACAATTCGCCCATTGCAAACATACAGAATTTCGATAGCTTCAAATCCAAAATCCCTCCATTCTCTTCAACCTTCAAGCACACATAGAACACCAAGAACACCTACTCACTTCTCTCGCCTAATACCTCTCCAAACCACTTCAATCTCCTTTAAAAAAATTCCAGATTTCATCTACTCACTACCGTGAGTCCATCCATACCATTTTTAATATCAAACTCCAAAATCCAACTCCCTCTTTTGGATGAAAAATCAGTATTTTTGTGAAGGCTCAAGAACACCTTCAAGGTAAGTTTGTTCAATCAACTTCATCTTCACTAATCTTCAATCTCTAATGAATATATATGTGTATAAGCATGCTAATGGATGCTCTTCTTCTCTTTTCTCTCTCTCTCTCTTGGCCAAATACCCTTTCCCTCTTGGCCGAATGAATTCTTCACCAATGGCCATGCTTTCTTCATCTTTCTTGGACGGATCTAGTCATCTAGAGGTTGTGATCCATTCGAAACTCCTTCAAGGTACTCATCAATCAAGTAAGCCTCTTCAACCCTCCTTTTTAATTCTAGATTCATGTCTCTAGGATGATATTGGTAGGAGATGGATTATGAATAGGATTTGAGCATGTATTGTTGCGATGAGTTGAGATTGAAGCATGAATAAATGTGTGTATATGATAGAGATGGGATTTATGCATGAGTTGGTTATCTTGGTTGATTGTATGGTGTTTTTAATGTTTAATGCATGTTTCCATATCATAAGTAGTATTTGTGATCAAGTATGTTAGAGATTATGTCACCTATGGTGAATAGGATTTATATTCATGTATGATTGTTAAAGCCATGATTATGTTTATGCTAGTAGAGGTTAGATCATGCTTTCGTAAATTTAGATCTATACTTTTATTCATGATTTGGATGAGTTGATGAATTGAAGTGGAGTATATGTTCATGATTGTGGTTAGCAATAGAAATATGATCATGATCTAATTGTCCCTAAGCTAAGTTTATTTTATCAATAAAATATTTAATATTATAACTTTTGCTAGTAAGGTAGACTTGGATTATTATATATAATAAGAATATTTTAGTCAAATAAATGATAGCTTTTATTTCAAGAAATAATATATATAGATATTATATATAATAATAATAATAATATCAAATAAAGCCTTTTATATAAATAATCATAATAAGTAAAATATTAATTTTGTAAGTCTTATATTCATAAATATTATTAAAACTTATTATCTTTCAATTATTATCTTTTAATCAAAACCTATTAAAATTTATTTAGTATCTTTCAATCAAGACCCATTAAATTTTATTTTTAACTAATTTTAGTTATCAATTATTTTTAAATAATTAATTATTAATAAATCATTATTTTACCTAATACCACCTATGACTCTTCATCAAATAAACTCTAAATTATTCTTAGCAAGATTTAAACATTCAACTTATTATTACTTATTTCGCGAAACAATAATTATTTTAAATATCAAATTAGACTTAGCTTATAAACCCTTTTTATTTATTATTTGGCCTTAAAGCTTGTGGCACTAGGATCATGGTAGTAGTGAGTTAAGCTAGCTTTATTTGTGAAAGTGAATTTTAGCTTGAGATTAATTATGGCTTGTATTTACCCCAGGCGGGGTTGGGTCAGCTGTTGAAGACCTTTACTTTATCTCAAGTTAAGGATCATGTAAGCTCCTGCATAAAGCCTGTTTGATGCAAAATGTTTATTATGGCAAGCCAAATGTAGAGTGCATGGACACTCATTTCTATAAAGGCAATTGAGGATTGTCTCCTATCTTATTTCCGCCAAACAAATTATTTGAAAATCAATAAGCAGATTTACTCAAACTCAAAACTCTATCTAAAACTGGTTTTGACAAAGACTTTGGAAACCCTTAATTGCCATTTTCAAGTGGAACTATGTTTTGTTCCTTTTTCCCCAAGTGGGGTAAGTTACGTTGAGTACTTAATAAGGGTGGATTGCTAGGACTAGTCTTTGAAGGGTTAGGGTGAGTCTCTCAGTAGGTGGCCACCTCTGAGGGGTATGTCCTCCTCGGATAGGATGTCAGTCCAATAGGTCGTGCCGGTCCGAGCTAGCAGTTTTTTTTTCAGTCAAGTGACTGTGTGTTGTTGGAATGGATAATCGGTTGTTGTTTGGGTATAGAGAATGAGGAGTATCTTGCCCGGTAGGCCGATCACCTACCTTTTGTCAGTCTACACAAAGTGTCGGCATTCTGACCCATTATAAGGTCCAATGTGTGGTAACCCATCATCATTTCTTTTGAGTGGTTGATTTTATTGATTATGTATGGTTGGAAAAGCCAAAACACCACTCTTGATTTTGACTAATGTTTATTGCTTGCCAGTATTTCTCTTATAAAGATTTACACTTTGCATTCACGAACTGTTTTCACTGGACACTCGAAGTACACACGAACTTACTGAGATTTTTGTCTCATCACCATTTTTACCATGATTTTAGGTCGATCCTGCTGTGGGGATGAGTAGCTAGATATTGGCTGCTTTGGACGATTTTTCTGATATTTAATTTGTATAATGCTTTGGGGAGTTGAGAGTGGATAATTTTATTATGGATTTGATTTTAGAATTCTTGGATTCATTCTTGGGTTGTAATAAATTTTAAATTAAAGTATTATTTTTATTCCGCTATTTTGATTGTGTGACCTAGTTATAAAGACTTCTTATCCTTTGGACGGGGCGACATCCTCGGCCCTAGCGGGCCTAGGTAGTGGGGTGTTACAATCTAGATAATCATAACTTGGGTTTTGATACCACTTAATGTCATACCTCGAATTTAGGTCAAATCCCGTCCCTAAAACATTACACGATCACATCCTTTAAGGTTACCTTCAAAGAATTTGAAGCCTTTTACATCATACACTAAATTTATTATAGTGAAAGAATTATGACCCTATAATCCATTAATACAAAATCCCCAAAAGCCCCAGTAATAATAATCCAATAGCTAAAATAAAAATAATAATAAGTAACTCAAATCTAATAGTTCATCTAAATAAATTTATCCTAAAAATGTTCAAATTGTAAAAGAGACAATCTAAAATATATATTTATTAAGGTCCTTGCACTAGCCACCCCAATTCACTCCCAATAGTTGTTCTCTTCAGGCTCGGACTTGTCATTAGCATATGAAAATTTTAAATAATAGAATGAGTACAATATCTAATAAGTAGGAATTCTCTATCCTCTGAGATTGAGTATGGGATTACATAATATATTCTTTTCAAAGCACATGAGAATCTTCATTACAATAATTACTTTCAAAGGCTCGAGGGTATATTCTATATGAATTTAGTTAAATCACTCACTAGATATTCTTAATAGTTCAAGGCAATTAAAATTTATAGAAATGCATACATACATACATACATACATACATACATACATACATACATACATACATACATACATACATACATACATACATACATACATACATACATACATACATACATACATATATATATATATATATTTCCTTTTAACTTTAACTAATCAAAATATTTAACTTTTGTTTGTAATGCAAAAATATTTTAGCAATGATGAACCTAGTACAATGGCCGAACACATTAGAGGTGGAGAAAAGAAACAAACGGCTAGCATAATTAGTATTTATTAAATGAAACATGGCAACGTACAGAAAAACCAAAAAGATGTACTTGGACCCATTATAGTTAAAACTAATTTATTTGAAAAATGGACAATTGAGGAAACTTGACGTTCAAAGACACAAAAAGACTTTAGAGCAACTACATCGAAGAAAATAAATGCGAAGAAAAAGAAGATAAATAGAAGAATGGAAGAAGTCAAAAGAGCCTAAAAGGAGACATTCACTCAAAATGAACATTTAATTTTACTAGTACATTAGGACACAAATAAATGTACATTTAATGGGTCATCACTGAATTTAGTCCTAATATTTTATCCTGCTAGGGAGGCTATTCTTACAATTATTTGGTTAGCTTTTTGCCCCTACTAGTGGGTTCATTCATTTAACATGGAACATATTCCTCCCACAACCAATATAATAATCTTGTCCCAATAACTAATGAATACTTTATTCCAAAATGTTATAGCAATTTATCGATACATTTAACTATCAAGTCCAACATTAGCAAAAAAACTTTTGAATAAGTTTAAGCTAATACCAAAATCAAAAAATTCAATTAATTCACAAGTTTAAACAATTTTAATAAGCCTTAAAAGAATAGCCAGAATATTGAAATCAAAATTTGGCAACTTAAATGCTGCTACGAAATAATTTACACAAGAAAAATGCTTCTAATAAGGACTAATATATTCTAAGAAGTGACCGGAGTTTGATAAAAGAATTTTGTACAATCTACACATTTAGTTATAGAAAGAATTGGAAGAATACGTAAACAAATAACAAAATCCAATTAAATAGTAATTGTGGAAGAAATCATAATTTATAAATTAAAGTCATAAGTTTCTTTCAGTGACGACAGTGAGCAACAAAGTCATGACTTCTAATTGGTTTGGCAACTTACTTGTTTTATTTAAACTGTTTTGAACTCCAATAGCAACTCATAGATATTATAATCCATTAAAGGTGAAAATACTTCTTACCCAACCTATTTATATAAGAACATACATTTTTTTTTTTAGGAAACATAGAGAAGGTATCATCCTCACTTACCTTGAATTAATTCAAACGGTCAAACAATGCCTCTAACTTAAGTATTTGCCTCCTAGGCCTTCCCTACTGCTAATTTGTAATACAATAACAAAATCCCAATCAATACCAATAGTATCAACAAATCTTAAACCTATACAAAACCTCAATATATGCTTAATAATCAATTAACTAGGATACTACTAGCGTGAATATTAGAAAATAGATGTGTTAATTAACTTCAGTAATCGCCTATGTTGATAACCCTAGTCGTTCCTCTTGTTTTTGTCCTTCTCTGGAGTTTACATCTCTACTTCTTGATGTTTCAAATGTGTGACTAGACAAATAACATTGTTGGAGGATACTATATACTAAAGTTTGCTATTGAGTCTTCCAGTTTAATTAACAAATTAAAATTACCTCAAACTATAAAATAAGTCTCAATCTATCATGTTAATTAGGGAATTAAAATAACCTAATAATATCCATCCAATAATTGGGTACACTTTCCAAGTTAATGAATGAGCTCTTGACAATAGAGAAAATCATGAGGCATAAGTCTAAAACTTTATTGTCAAAGGCATTATCATTTCCAACTAAGCCCAAAGCTATGAAGTTCAAGGAGAAGAAAGGCATTGTAGTTAGATTAGCTGGTACTAGGTCTAATGTTAAGTCTAAAGGAAAGGATATTAACTACGGCAAGAAAGGCTAATGGAAAAAGGAATACTAAGATTTCTCAGCAAAGAACACAGGTATAATTTTTTTCCAAGAGTCTATTTTGATGGTTAGATCTTCATCCACTTAGATAATAGATTCTGGAGCCACTGACCATATCTGTAACTTCTTTAGGGGTTAGAAAAGATAAGGAGACTTAGTAAAGGATAGTATGCACTTCGAGTTAGCAATGGTGCCAAAGTTTGGGGCTGAAATAGTGAGAGAAATAGAATTGTTCTTTTATTTAAATAGTATTCTTGTTTTGAAGGATACTTTTTATGTTTCAATTTTTAAACAGAATTTGATTTCAGTTGTAAATTTGATGGATCATGGCTTTTTTATTTCTTTCCATTCTGGTGTTATAATTAGTAGAAATGCAAACTTTATTTGTTCTGAAAATATATATGGTAACTTATTATTTTGTTTGAATACTATAAGTCATCAAATCAATAACCTAAAAATTGAACTAACTAATAAGAAGAGAAAGACCATAGCTAATGATTCGTATTTATGGCATCTTAGATTATGATATATTAATCTTAATTAGATTTAGATGTTTATCTATAATAGACCTTTAGGCTCATTGAGATTAGATAAGTGACCTCAATATGAACTATATCTTAAGGGGAAGATGACCAAAAGGTCATTCAACCAAAAGGTAGAAAGGGCCAAGGAAATACTTAACATTGTTCATAGTGATATTTGTGGTCTAATGACTATATCAGTTAGAGGTAGATACGGGTACTTTATCATGTTTATTGATTATTACTCATGCTTTGGGTATGTTTACTTAATAAGATACAAGTTTAACTCTTTTGAGAAGTTTAAAGAGTATAAGTCTGAAATAGAGCATCAAACAAGTAAATAAATCAAATGCTAAGATCTAATCATGGTGGAAAGTATCTTCTCAGTGAGTTTAATGACTAATTGGTATATCATGGAATAGTATTTCAATTAACTACGCTTGGGACATCCCAACAAAATGGAATGGTTGTGATATGATCTTGGAAAGGCTTAAATCTTGTGGCTTAAATTCAAGAACATGAACCCTACCAAACTTACATACAAGAATACTAAAATGCAAAAAAATTAACACTCTTGGGATAAATATGAATATAGTCTACTTCAAAGACACCTTAACATCCTAATTTAACAAGAAATTAGAACACTAAGGATAAGAATTGAACGCACCTAACTCAATCCTATCAAATATACTAGGCAACCTTATTCATAAGAATAGAGAAGACATTGAGATTATTTCCTAAAATTTAGAGACAAGATCAAAGCCTTCCTAAGATCATATCAAGTGGTATCAGAGCTTGCATTGTGTTGATTCTAATCAATTAACTTTCTTTGGGCAAAAGGTACAAATTTTTTTTGTTGAACATTGATGCAAATTGTTAAATCTTGGAACGTTTTTTTGGCCATTTTTTAGGTCTATTAATTCAAGTTTTAACCATGGGTTTGTTGTAAAATTAAACTTTGAGACATTAGACATTTTGAAATTTAAGAACTCGAGAGAGAGTTGTAAGGGTGATTCCTCTTGGAGTTTTTCCCAAATCAAATCAAGGCTTCTCTTAAAGCTTAGTCCAACCTAAGAATCAAGTCTCTAATCTTTCTTTGATAGATCATTATTCTTTTTAAAGTGGGTCTTAGGTTTTTTTAGCTAATTTAGGGTTCTTTGAAGAGATCAATTAGTTACCTAAATCTTCTCATCCTATTTATTCTTGATATTTCTGAGATTAGGGACGTTTGAGTATTGATTTAGTTAGTTTAGTTTATTAAATTTTGGATTCTAGGAGATTTAGATTACTTAGAGTTCTAGTCTTTGAATTGAATTCTTGAATTTGAGCATCAATTATCAAGAGGTACTTCCGTTCTCGTACAAGTTGAGAAAAGGAATAGAACATTACTAGAAATGGTTAGAAGTATGATGAGTTATGTATCTATTTATATTTCTTTTTGAGGATATTCTCTAAAAACAATAACATAAATTCTGAACTTGGTACCCTCCAAATCAGTACCTAGGACTCCTTATAAGATGTTGATTAGATGAAAGTCTAATTTGAATCATCTTAAGATATTTCGATGTCCAACTTGTATACTGATTAAGAGAAATAAGTTAGAATTAAGATCAAGATTTTGAAATTTTATTATGTATCTAAAAAGAACTAAAGATGGATATTTCTATCATCCTAAGGATCAAAAGGTGTTTGTCAGCACTTATGCTAGGTACTTGGAGGATGATCAGAAAGTGTCAACTAGTGGTTCAAGTAGGATAAAATTGAAAAAGAATGCATCATTCTCTTTAGAACTAAAAACCCAATTGAGGAACCGAGAAAGACACAACCTAATATTTTTATACAAGAAAAGCCTCGTTGTAGTGAGAGGATTACTCGTGTTCCAAAACGATAGATCGGAGAGATCTTTGATCTAGTCTTCAAGCATCAGGAACAAGATAAGATCTAATTTCAATATTCTTGATTAAGAAAAATATAAGGATAAGAAGAAGTAAAGTAGACAATGAGGATTAAACCAATTGGAGAGCTAAGATACAACAAAGTGTTGGAAGGCTATGGTTTAATGATAGATGAAGGGTTAGGATTATATCTTTGGATATGAAGAAAGAATAAAAGGTTAATATTTAATAAACTTATATGGCTAAGATTAAAACATGAGGAAGGGTTAGGATTAAACTTTCATTAAATGATCAGTTAGGGTTTCCTCTTTGCAAAGTGGCAGCTACTTAGGCGACAAAAATGAAAATTTTTGCAACCTTTTAATACACTAGGATTTAATTTAATAAAATTTAATTTTAATTAAAATAGTCTTGGTCAAAATAAAATGGTCTAATGTCAAGAATAAAAATTAATTAAAAATAGTCACATGTCAACAAGTCTAAGGTCAAAATAATTTAAGAGTCAAAATCAATCTAAAATAGTCATAAATCAAAAAGTCAATTAAAATAAGTCTTATGTTGGCTCTTATAAAAATTTGTCCTAATTACAATTTAGGCACTATTTGTAAAGAAAATATTTATGCCCTCCTATTTAAAATATAAAATTATAATTTTACTTAAAAAGATTGAAATAGTATTTTGCTAAATATCATTTTACTCCCCAAAATATAAAAATAGGTTCTCCTTCCTTAATGAAAAATTATATAATTGAAATACTCATAATTAATTCTCAAAATTCACATTTGCAAATTAAAACAAATAGTCACTCTAGCAATTAAAGCATACAAATGCATTTGCCTTATCAATTATATTCATACAAAATACTTATGAATGCAAATTCACCTCTATAAGTCATATAGATTTGGATAGGGTGTTACAAGAGTGATCATCCCCTTGTGATAGTTTAAGATAATTTATGAAAATCTAGAACACTAGAAAATGACTAAAAGTATTGCTCTAAGGGTCACTCCCTTTTAGATAAGTGGTTATGCTTTTGGAGGTTATAGATTATAGATCAGAGGTCAAAAGATGTTAGATGTCATTGAGAAAGTTGAGAGTACTAATTAGTTCTATCTCAACAATGGATATTACATAGATGGGTATTTTCGTCTTACACATGTAGGTAGAAGATAATGTATTGATAGGGGCTAAAATCATCACTAATTTTCTAGTTATTTGAGAGCATTTTGTGATACATTTGTTGTAATAATTAGGCATATTCATTCATATTCGATATTTTACCCTTAGAAAGGCATTTTGAAATATTATTGTAGAAAACGACGAAAAAATCGATAAAACCGTCATCGTCAAAGCAGGCCAGCACCGGTCTCATTCTAGAGAAATAGGAAAATTTTGTTGAATCTACGAATCCAAATTCTAAAAATCTCAACTTTTTCTTCAAAAACCCACTTTCAAATCTCTCCTTTCAAGTAAGGCTTTCATAAAAAAAAAGTTTGCATCTTTTGCTTGCCCATACATTGTAGAACATAAAAGTATGATTTTTCTTGCATTTCTACGGTTCAATTCTTGCAATTGAAAATTTTCTATTTTTGGCCAAAAATTGCGTGTATTGGAATTGATGGTTGAATTGGCTTATCTTCATAGTATTATTATGACTAGAATAGAATGGAAGTATGATTCCTGGATTATTTTTACAATAAACATGTCCATAGTACGATCATAGGTAGCATATTCTTGGTTATGGCAATTATTTTGTTGATGACTTCATATAATATGTTGAGCCATTACTTTTACCTTAGAATATGGATATGTTTTGCATGCTATAATTAGGGTGTGAAGTCATTAGGAACCATAGTATGGTTTACATTGTGGCATTCGATTTCTTGCAGGTTTTGAAAGGAGATTGGGTTTAATTGACATCGTGGATTGAGGATTGGGTGGATTGATTAAAATGTTGTGGGATTAGGTATGAAGTTGTGTTATGTTGATTCTATTGAGGGCGATTGTGACATTGTTGTGATACCTGAGTCATTGTTTTGATTAGCCATCCTCATATCTTTTCATAATGCCTAAAAAGAGGGGTCAATCATTTAAACAGGCTAGAGTTTCATCTTCCTCTACTCTTACTTCCATAGACCCATTGTTCCTACATCCTGCTAATTTCATTGATTCATCCTGCCAAGAGTGGTATACTAAGAGGGCTGCTAATAAGATTATAGTAGAATGCACTTTTGCACCCTCACTAGACCATGCCCTCAAGTTAGGCATCATGTTTAGACGCTTGGGGTGGAGACCAATTGTTCAACTAAAAGGACCTTATTGCCCTATTATGATAAAAGAGTTTTATGTGAACATAGTCTAAAAACGCACTAATCATCTTGAGACCATTGAGACTAGAGTATAAGGCACCCCATCTTTCTAGATAGTGAGAGACTAGTTGCCATCCTCCTTGTAAATGATGAAGGTCCTTGGTTAGCTGTAGATCACAACAACCAAAAGATATTGTCTGATTCTGAGTGGAAAGTAAGTGATACTAGAGCTGCCTTGAGACTGTATAGGAGAGGTCTCGTAGGGCAAGTAGGTTTTTACTCTAACAATAATCTTGAAGTTAACATACACGCCCTAGTCTATATCTTTGCTTACAATGATGTTCCAAAAGCTAGTGGGTTTAATGAGTCCCGTGTCATTGATTTGTATATTCTTCATAGGATGATGTATACTCTACCCATCCTGCTTACTCCTTTAATTATTCAATCCATGCAAGACGTGATTTATTCTTGCCTTTCCACAAAAGCTTTTGTCTTCTCCCTCGTAATAATGAAAATTCTTGAAGCCTTTAGTATTAGCTTGGAGGGGAAATTTACTGAAACCACAACGGAGCATGATATGGTTACTGAGCAAACACTTACTAGCTATGGTTATCAATACAGTATGGAGGCAAGGTATTGGTTATGACCTTTTGATGTGCAACACCCCGGACAAGTCGAACTTCCGTTTGAAGAAGAAGAGCATCCTGCCCTACTACATCGAACTCGTGCTGATAGTTCCCAAACCCAATCTAGGGGTGATTTTGAGGCTGAGGTGCGAAGGAAATTAGAACATTTGAAAGTTGGCATGGAAACCCAAACGAAGATCTTGCTACAGCTGCACAAATCCATGACTGTCCTCACTAGAAGGTAAGATGCTCAAGAACAACAATGGGCACAATGGATGCAAAGGTTTCTTGCAACATAGGGGGGCACTGGTAGCCATGGGGCTAATGGTGAGGGTGATGAGGATTGAGTATTGAGTATTTTCCTACTCCTCTGTATTTTTTTTCTTTTTATATTTTTATGGTCTTTCTTAGGATTTCTTTTTAATTGCTTTGTTTCTTTTCTTTCATTTTATTTTGATCTTCTTGTTCTTTTTCTAGATTTATGCTTTTGTTTTTGTTTCTTTTATTTTTTATTTAGGTACCCGTTCCCTTATGCCTCCTTGTGATGAATTCAAATATGTTGAAGTTTAAGTGTAATGGAAGTATTTTCTCTTCTCTATTCTTCCTCTTTATTTATTTTGGTCTTCTTAGTTTTGCTTTTATTGTTATATTTTTTTATCATTGAGGATAATTTTCAGTTTAAGTGTGGAGTGGAGAATGTAGATATTGAAGATATTTTCCATATTATTAGTTTTGTGTGAAATTTTTCGGGTTTTCATTGTGTAGCAAAGATGTAATTATTTTTCTTACTTGGCTATGAATTTTTGTCATTCATTTGGTGAATTTTTTTTTTATGAAATTAGTTTATTAGATAGGATATTTTTTAAGACTTGAGAATTTGGATTAATCTTATTTGTGAATTAGTGTTTGAGTATTATTAGACTCATCTAGTTTGAATACGGAGAATATGATGAATGTGAAAAAAGTTTGTTGGCTAACTCTTGTATTATGGGTTTAAATTTTACTTATTTTTGAGTTGTGATAAGGAATGTGAGGAGATAAAAGATCTTTGAGATGAAAGATTGTGGAGAATTGTGAAAAATTTTTGTGAGTTGAAAATTGAGCAAAATGAGTTGATTATTATTTTCTTTTTTAAAGATGAGAAAGTATTGTTTTTACTTGATCATGAAGGCCAATACGGATAGTGAAGAGAAATTCACTTCCTTCAGGCTATGAATTCCCAAAGGGAAAAGAGAAGAAAGATAGTTGAAAAAAAAAAATAATGAGTGATGACTATAAGAGGGCCAATACGGTGTGTGAAGAAAAATCCATGCATTTGAGGCTATCAATTCCCTAAGTCGTTGAAAAATTTGAGAGAAAAAATTGGAGTGCTTTCCTTACATCTTGACTTGAGTTATGTAATTTTTGGATTCATAATACTTGAGTTGGTAGATAACTTGACTTGTGTGATCCATGTTATCTCTATTTTTACTTGAAGGGTAAAATAATTTTCTTAAACTAAGGTATACACTTGATTAATTTAACTTCAAGAGTTTTGTGATGTCTTCTCAAGTGTTTCAAAGTTTGAATTGTTTTCAGAAGGGTTTGATGAATAACAAGAGTTTTATCTAAAGTTTGAAATGAAGTATAATCCTTGTTATGTTTCAAATTTTTGGAATGAAGAAGAGCTTGTGTTTTCTTGATGATTTTCTTGGCTAAAGTGTTTTGCTTGAGAACAAGCAAAAGTTCAAGTGTGGGGGAATTGATAAGGGCTAAAATCATCACTATTTTTCTAGTTATTTGAGAGTTTTTTTTATATATTTGTTGTAATAATTAGGCACATTCCTTTATATTTGATATTTTACCCTTGAAAAGGTGTTTTGAAATTTTATTACAGAAAACGAAGAAAAATGACAAAATCGTCGCCGTCAGAGCACGGTCAGCTGGCCGTGACCAACGGAATTGGCATCGGCGCCATTCTGGAGAAATAGGAGAATTTTGCACGAAAAACAACAAACGACCGGACCGATAGTGCACGGCCGGCGCTGGCCGTAACCCTCCTACCCGACGCCGGCTCCACTCTGGTCCATGTCGGCGAGTTTTCTAATTTTTGCACGGATTTGGTAATTTCCAAGAGTTTTGGTATTTTCTAATCTTTACTTGGCTCAGAACTCTTAGGAGACGAATTTTAGCATCTTAGAAACCAATTTAAACAAGAAAAACATAAGACAAAAGGGGGAAATTCAAGGATCAAATAAATAAAAAAAAATCACTCATTGAAGGAAGAATTTATTAAATCAAGGAGGATTGTTCAAGAGAGTCTTCAAATGAGAAGGAGGCTTGTCTATGAGTGCTTTCACTTACATTTGTTTTCTTTTTCTTAAACAATTATGTATTTAATATATCCATTGTAATTTGACATTATTTTTGGGATTCATGATTTATTAAGTAATTTAGTCTTTTGATCAATTGATCATTGTAATTTAGTTTCTAGAATATTGTTAATCAAATGTTAGTTGATGATTACTAAAATATGAATTCATTGACTAATTTCATGTTTTAAATCACCTAAAATATATGAGTTTATATGAGGATTCATTTTAATGTATCTTTTAGGTAAATTAGTTGAGACATAATATGTTTACTAATTTAACTAAAAGATAGTGATTCTATGGATTGCAAATGAAATGAGTCTATATTAAGTCCTTCATGAGACCAAGATAATAATTGATTGTGATATTGACTAAGTGATTCAGTATTATGTTTTCAAAAACTTTTGTCTAAATTACATATTTTCGCATCCTTGAGTTGTATATATTTCTTTATTTTTCTTTTTCTTATTTTCTCACTTTATTTGGTTGGTTAAATAATAAATAAAAAATAATTAGTGTGTACTTGTTCCTTTGAGGATTGATACTCGTTAAATCCCTATGTTATGCTTGTGATGAGTATACTTACTCATATATGTGTTTTGAGATTAATGTTTTAATTAAAACTTGACTAAGGGATGGATTTAAATTTGATAATTTTTATACACAAAAAATTTACTCATCACGTATATACAATATTATCTTCGGAGTTAATATCTTCATATGTTGATGAATGAAGATATTTAAAAAGCAAAATGTAACTATTTATTTAGTAGAGGCATTTTGATCTTTTTAGTAGTCAAATATAATATGTCTTTTGGTTCCCAAGGTAACTTTAGAAACTTAAATGGCTATTTTAGTCATTGCATAAATTATTTGAATTGTTTTAGGAATAAGAGAATTTATTTTATTCTAGAAAGTTAATTGGGCTAGAATAATTAATGACGTTCAAGGTTTATTCATGGGTTATATTAATTTAATAATTATAGGAAGTCCAATTTAATATATGAGTTTAAATAAAATAAATAAGGATTGGTCTAATAATTGTATTGGATCATAAATTTATTATTTTGGATTTTATGTTAACTATAAGACCGAAATAAACTACAATAAATAAAGTGGGTCAATGTTTATACATTATTTTGGGTTTAAATAAAAGATTTTAGGAAAATAATAAAAAAGACCCAGTTGGTGGATATAACCCTAATCTGTCTTGGATTAGAGTTGGCTAGCCATGGGAGTTTATATTAAACCCTCTGTGAGGCCGGCCAAGAGAAGGACAAGAAGCCCTAGCTGCCATCTCCCTCCTTGCTCTCTCTAGGTTTTTTCTCAAAAAAATAATCTTAACCTTCTTTCACTAGTAATGTAATTTGTGAGGTCGAGAGAATATTTTGGAAGGTCAAAAGTTTAAACATTGTACGCATTTCATGCATAGGAGCAAATATTTGGCAGGACTTTCACTACAGGAAAAATCGCGATTTGCGACGAATTCAATACCATCGTTAATAGCGACCAATTTGCAACGATTTTCAAAAAAGTCGCGAGTTGACCAAAACCGTCGCAATTTGCGACGGTTTTGAGACGGCCAAAATACCCGTCGCAATTCGTAGCAAAATCGTCGCTATTTGCGAGGGTTTTGCAACGGTATTTATGCCCTCGCAAATTGCGAGAGTTTTGCGACGATGATTTATTTTTAAAAAATATTTTTAAAAAAATTTTTGAATGTCCATCGCAAAACCCTTGCAAATTGCGAGGGTTATTTGCCGTCGCAAAACCCTCACAATTTGCGAGGGTTTTGCGACGGCAAGTTATTTTTTAAAAAAATATTTTTTAAAAAATTTTTTGAACGTCCATCGCAAAACCCTCGCAAATTGCGAGGGTTTTGCGACGACAAATTATTTTTTAAAAAAATATTTTAAAAATTTTTGAACGTCCATCGCAAAGTCCTCGCAATTTGCGAGGGTTTTACGACGGTAGTTAGCCCTCGCAATTTGCAAGGGTTTTGCGACGGTAATTTATTTTTTTAAAAAATATTTTTTAAAAAAATAAATTACCGTCGCAAAACCCTCGCAAATTGCGAGGATTTTGCGACGGCAAATAACCCTCGCAATTTGCGAGGGTTTTGCGACGACCGATTGTTTTTTTAAAAAATATTTTTAAAATTTTTGAACGTCCATCGCAAAGTCCTCGCAAATTGTGAGGGTTTTGCGACGGCTATCTATTTTTTTTTTTAAAAAATATTTTTAAAAAAAATTTTGAACGTCCATCGCAAAACCCTCGCAATTTGCGAGGATTTTGCGACGGCAAATAACCCTCGCATTGCAACGATCGATTGTTTTTTTAAAAAATATTTTAAAAATTTTTGAACGTCCGTTGCAAAGGTCTCGCAATTTGCGAGGGTTTTGAGACGGATTTTGGGCGCTCGCAATTTGCGAGGGTTTTGCGACGGTCAATATTTTTAATTAAAAAATAAATAAATGAAAAAATTTATAGAAAATCTCAAAACCCCAATTCGTCGCAAACCCGTCACTAATTGCGACAAATTTGCGAGGGTTTTACAACAAAATAGGGTTTTAATCTTTTTTTTAAAAAAATTTCTTTATGTGTTTATGTGATGGTGTATTTTGACAAATTTACTGAAATATTTTTAATAACATGTCTCAATTAGTGCATTTTATTATAATTTTATATATGTAATTATGTCATGTTATACACCTAATGTATTGCATAAGTAAATGTATATAGTTAATTATGTTATGTTATATACTTATTCTAATATATAAGTATACGTATATAATGTATATAAGTATCTGTTTAGTTTAATATATATATATATATATATATATATATTATAACATGTAGCTATATATATATATATATATACATATGTCTAATTTTTTAATCTATCACTTTGATTAAGTAGTGTATAAAGTAAAATATATAAAGAAAAATAATTCAAATACTGTTATTATTGTTGATATCACTAAAAAAATGGTGAAATTTATAATGTAGAGATCAATTTGTAATGTTCTTCGTCTCCTACATGTTAATATATATTATACTAATTTAGCTATGTATATACATATGTCCAATTTTTTAATATATCTATTTTGTTAAGTGGTGTATAAAATAAAATATGTAAAGAAAAACAATTCAAATACTGTTATTATTGTTGAGATCACTAAAAAAATAGTGAAAATTATAATGTAGAGATCGATTTGTAATGTTATTCATCTCCAACATATTAATATATATTATACTATATAGTTATATATATACATATATCTAATTTTTTGATCTATTTATTTGATTAAGTGGTGTATAAATTAAAATATATAAAGAAAAATAATTTACATAATAATAATATTATTAAAATCACTAAAAAATAATAAAAATTATAATGTATAGATCGATTTATAATGTTATTCGTATTAATTTATGAGAAATTAGCGAGGGTTTTATTTTTTCGTCACAAATTGTGACGAAATAGCTAGAAATTTTAAAAAAAAACTAAAATTTTTCAAAATTTTTCACTCCCTCCTTTTTTTCCCCCCCTCCTTCTTCCCACATCCTTTTTCCTCCCCTTCCCAAGCTTGCGCCGCCGCCATCTCTCCCCCCTCTCCACGCCGGCGACCTCCCTCAACTCCCCCCATCCCGCGCCCCACTCCCCGGCGCTCCCACCCCCGCAGCCCCCCTCCCCGTGCCTTCCCACCCCCGCCGACCCTCCTCCCCCGCAAGTCCCCCCTCCCCGCGCCCCCCCACCCGCAACGACCCTCCCCCACAGCTCCCCCCCTCCCCGCGCCCCCCTTCCTGCAGATCCCCCCTCAGCCCCCCCTGCTCTACCTGCCCCCTTCAGCCCGCCCCCCTCAGTGAGCGCCTCCACTGCCATTCCTGTGCTACTGCTATGCTGTTGCTGAAGCTGATTCATTTGGGTAAGTAGTTAGAATTTATCTCTTGAGTTACTTCATTATCTTATAAACTAAGTCCATGTTGAGTAGATTTGCATTTCCCCTGAAGCTTTGAAATTTGGGTGATTATTTGTGAATGAGCAGAGTTGGAATTGATGTATAAAAGTTGTATTGATGTTGGGGTTGAATTTGAGGAGATTGGGAGTGATATGATGGTGGTTTGATGTGAGATTATTGATTTAAATTTGGGATTGTGAACTGGAATTGCTGAATTGTTAGTTGGAATTGTTGTCCTTTTTAAACATTCATGGTGTTTTGATCTATACTTATATGTGATATACTTTGTACAAAGTGCACTCTTTTTTACCCTGTTATAAAAAAATTACTACTTTGATCAAATTATATGGGAACTATGTTTTAGCTATATAAACCCTTATAAATTAATTTGATTGGTTATGATGCCATAATAGGAAGGTTGATATCTGATTAGTTTAGTAATCTTATTACTTGATTATAATAATATATTAGTGTCTCTAGTGGAAGATTTAACTCTAGTAGAATGCTTTGAAGGCTCTTTTATGTGAGAAATTCGTTTCCTTAGATTATGAAGATGTAGGAGGTGCGTGTTGTTCATATAAATTGCCTTTGTGTTGAATTCAAATGTTGGATTCCCCGTGAGTAATGGGTGATTACTCCTCCTGGGTAATGGGTGATTACCCCTAGTTATCCTTTTATTTATTATTTTTTTTTGTATAAATGAATGATCTGTCTTTGTTGTTTGCAATTGCATTTTGATTGTATAATTTTGAGGTGGCCCTGTGCCTGGAAAATGTCCAATTACGGGGAGACTCTGTCAAAATTTTTTCAAAATGCTGCCGCTATTTCTTGTGGAGTAGAATAACTACCCTTATCTTGGAGTGTATTATTCGATTGAACATGAGTATATATCCCATAATAGCATTATTATTAAAAATAATATTGCTAATAAGAATAAGAATAGGACTAATGAAATGAGTAATAATAATAATAATTTCATATATAGGTGGATGTTAATAATAGCGGGAATAATATACGTTATAGAGAGAGTTTAAACAAATATAAACATTGGAATGAAAATAAATAAAATGTTATTATTTTAACCATTGGAATGTGTAAAATAAGAATATAATTAGCTTTAATATTATTTATCTTAATCAAATTCCTCAATTTTCTCATTTATTTCCACATTTATTTTCACTCTTCAAATAATTGTACTTTTCACCTCAATTAAATGTAGAACTTGGTTAAAACGTAGATATTGAAGGTGTAAGCTGTATCCAAAGATAGCAATTGTAAATTCTATGTTTTGGACCTCTTTTTGTTAGATAATAGAAAGGAAAATATAATTACACTTCTCTTCCTTTTGTTTAAGGGGTGATTTTAATTATTGAGTTGATTGTTCTTTTCTCTCATTTAGACGTCATGGAGGATCGTAGTTGGATGTATAGAAGGCACGCTTCGGGTGTAAAAGGGATCACTATTGAATTTGAGGAAGGGGTTAAGGCTTTTTTGACATTTGCCTTATCAAATGCAATATCAAGCGTAATTAGATGCCCGTGTGCAAAATGTAAGAATAAAAAGTATCTAGATCCGGCACAAGTTAAGCTCCACTGTGGAAGTGCGGATTTGTGCCTAGGTATTACCGGTGGACATGTCATGGTGAGCCATTCGAGTGTCCCTCAAGTGTGTCTACCTCAATCCCAGAATTTGATTCACATCAAGAAAATGCTGTCTCGCGAAATGGTCTTAGACGTAGCGAGGACTCGACTTTCCCCACTGAAGCTCCATCGACGAGACCATTTTGAAGAGCCACCTAATGTGGAGGCACAAAGGTTTTACGATATGTTAAAGGCGGCGAGAGACTCCTATATGGGATGGATGCACACAACATTCGCGGCTTTCACTTGGCTTCAAGGTTATTAAACATTAAGTGCGAAAATAACCTCTCGCGTAAAGCCTTTAACGATGTTGTGCAATTGATGAAAGAGGTTGTGCCTAGCGATAATACGATTCTGATGATTTCTATCGAGATGAAAAAATTAGTGGTTGGGTTGGGTTTGCCGGTACAAAAAATAGATGTATGCAATAATGGATGCATGCTTTCTTGGAAAGATGACATGAATCGTAGAGAGTGTAAATTTTGTGGCCATCCTCGATATGCACGAGAAAAAGGTTGGGAAGAACACAAGTAGAAGGGAAATTTCATTCAAGAAGATGTATTACTTCCAGATAACACCGAGGCTACAAAGATTGTATACTTCTAAAACAACAGTTGGACACATGAGATGGCATGGAGAGAGCAGATCGGAGAAAGGCACCATGAGTCACCCTCGTGATATTGAAGCATGGCAACACTTTGATCGAATGCATCCTGGGTTTGCAAAGGAAGTACGGAATGTCAAACTTGGTTTATGTACAGATGGATTCTCACCATTTGGGATGTTGGGTAAGCAATATTCATCCTGGCCGGTCATTCTCACACCGTATAATCTCCCCCCGTGGATGTGTATGAAGGATCCAGTCATGTTTTTAACAATCATTATCCCGGGCCCCAAGAATCCAAAGCACCAGGTGGATGTTTATTTACAACCCTTGATAGACGAATTAACCAAATTGTGGTTTGAAGGTGTCACCACTTATGACATATCGAAGAAACAAAACTTCCAACTACGGGCGGCACTTTTGTGGACTATTAATGATTTTCCTGCATATGGTATGTTGAGTGGGTGGAGCACTGCTTTGGGAGGCTGGCTTGTCCATATTGTATGGGCAATACAAAGTCTTTTCATCTACAAAATGGTGGGAAACAATCATGGTTTGGCTTGTCACCGTCGTTTCTTACCATCGGATCATCCTTACGGGAGGGATACGAGATCTTTTAGGAATGATAGAGGTTACGAGACATCACGGCTGTGCAATACCCTGCTTGGTGAAGAAATGCGGGATAGTTTGTCTAACTATGAAAAAATTACAGAAACATGCAAAGAAATTGGAAGGAGTAATGGCGGGGGAATATCTCATAATTGGGCAAAAAGGAGTATTTTTTGGGATTTGCCGTATTGGCGTACTAATTTGGTCCGACATAATATTGATGTAATGCACAATGAGAAGAATGTATTTGACAATGTCATGAATACGAGTTCTTGAGGTAAAGGGTAAATCAAAAGACAATTTAAAGGCTAGACGTGACTTAGAAATTTATTGCCATAGGCCAGAGCTACATGCCTTGAATGTGGGAGGAGGAAAAGTGGCTATACCTAAAGTCTGTTTACTCGTTGACATCGAGAACAAAAGAAACTTTTGCTTGAATGGTTGAGGGGATTGCAACTCCCAGGATGGATACGCTTCAAACATTGGAAGATGTCTTGATTTGAATGAGTTGAAGTTATCCGGTATGAAATCACATGAGCATCACGTATTCATGGAGAGACTACTTCCAATTGCATTGAAGGAATTTCTTCCTTCTAATGTATGGGGTGTTTTGACGGAGTTGAGTCTTTTTTATCGTGATCTATGCTCTCCTAAGTTGAATGTAGCTCATATGGCCAAATTGGAGTCCGACATTCCTTTATTGTTATGTAAGTTGGAGAAGATATTTCCACTGCATTCTTTGATGTAATGGAACACCTATTAATTCATTTGCCTTACGAAGCAAGAGTTTGTGGCCCTGTTCAATATAGGTGGATGTACCCGTTTGAACGGTAATCGAATCATTCAATCTAATTCTTTTCATAGCAGGTACGATATAAGCGTGTGTGACTGAAGTTGAATTTTTTTTAAATGACAGGTATTTGCATCAATTGAAAATCAAGGTGAAAAATAAGGCTAGAGTTGAAGGGTCAATACTGCAATGCTTATCTAGTTGAGGAAGCATCCACTTTCTTCTCTTATTATTTTGAGCCACATGTACAAACAAAACGTACAATTCCGGCGCGTAATGAAGAGGGAGAACGATTAGAGAGGGTGCAAGAACACGAGGCTGTCAATGCGCAATGTTCAAGGACGGGTGATAGGACGAATTCGAACTCGGTTCCTTACTTACGAAGAATTCGTTGCGGCAAGAATTTATATGTTGCTTAATTGTGGTGAAGTGCAGCCATACATTGAGTACGAGCTACTACTTCATACATTTTATACGATAAACGATACCTCATAATGATTTTGACTCATTCAATCTAATTCTAATGCATTACGGGGCATTCACGGCACACTTACGAAGTACGGCTCCGACTATATCGAGAGATAGAAATCAATAGAAGAATCGGCCTTGAATTTGCGAGAATGGTTTAGTGGATATGTAAGTCTCATAAGTTAATAACTTGCATTTGGAACTCCATTGGGGATTCAATGGAGTTTCGTAATGCTATAACTTTCATAATTAAAAAATTAACTTGTCTAATGTTTTTTAGGTACAAGATTCGAGAAAATATGGTTACAAATGAATGCTTGAGGAACTTTGCTTGGGGTCCGTCAAGGCTAGTGAAATCATATAGTGGGTACATAATTAATGGTTACCGATTTCACACTAATGATTATGCGGAGGAAAGAAAACGAGTTAATAGTGGTGTTTGCGTGAAAGGGATTGGAAATGACGCATCGGGACCTGATTACTATGGAGTGTTAAATGAGATTATTGAAGTGCAATTTCCTGGTAATCCACAGCAAAGCATTGTTCTTTTTAAATGTCACTTGGTTTGATCAAACATTGAATCGTGGTACCGGGGTACATCCGCGAGTATAATCTTGTAGAAATTAACCACAAAAGGAGCTATGCTAACTATGATCCATTTGTTCTAGCTCAACAAGCTATCCAAGTGTATTATGCATCATATCCGGGGAGTAAGAGGCCAAGATCTGATTGGTTGGCGGTTTGCAAAACCAAAGCTCGACATATAATAGATGCACCCGTGGTTGATAGAGCTTATCGGGAAGAAGTAGATGCTGCGACGAAGTCGGCATATCGTTATTTGTTGATCTTGGTATTCGACGCATGAGAATGGTATGAGTGAAATGTTGGATGTTCAAGATGAGGCTATAACGACAAGGGAAAATTCTCCTATAAATGAAGAGGAAGAAGATGAATGGGAAACGAATAGCGATACCTCAGTAGATGATAATGATGAGTCTGTATCGAAGAATGATTCTAGTGAATAGGCCTGATTTCAATTCATTTACAAATAATATAGTTAATGGTGAGGGAATCCTGAAATCTATTGCATCATTACTATCCCATGTCAAATTTTAATTTACAGTTTATTTGTTACTTGAATCTACATGCCTTGAATCTTTTAATTTTTATTATTTTAAATTCCATCACATACAATTTTGTTTCACAATTTTGTCTAATTTTCGGGAATCTCATCTCCTTCTTTTTTTTTGCGAGGAATCTTTCGTTTAGACTTGTACAGCCGGAGGATTTTTATTATTCCTTATTATATTCTTTTGTGGTGTAAACAACAAGGTAATTTATATATTGTATTGTTGCTTGTATTGACGGACAATTCACAAGGACGAGAGGCATTTATAATTTTTAGCTTGATTTTAACTATATCTAACATTTTAATTGGAACCCAGTGAGTGATGGGTGATCATTCCTCTTGGGTAATGGGTGATTACCCCTAGTTATCTTTTGAATTTTTCTATATTTAAAAGATCTGTCTTTGTTGTTTGTAACAGCGTTTTGGTTGTCAAATCTTGAGGTGGCCTTGTGCACTGGGAAATATCCAATTATAGGGGAGACTCTGTCAAATTTTTTTTAAAATTCAATTTACAAGTACAATGTTTATTTTGACATATCCATCATTATCATACATATTATTGTATTACTTTAAACTAGCGAATAGATATAACGTTTCAATGTTATTATTCTTTTATCATTTTTATTCACGGTTATTTACATCCTTCTTTTGAAGTGGGCTTCGTCTTTATTGGTTACTTATTTTTCTTTTTTCATCTCCTTTAGCAATGTCTTCTAATGAAGGATCATTGAGGGAGGGGAGTCAGGAGGGTCGGGAGCCTTATACTCCATCCCCTACTCGGCTACCTCGGCTTTCGAGTGCCTCGTTCATTACATGGCTCTATTGGAGATGAGGGAGTACCATCCCCGGCTTTTCAATCATCCGTTTGCTTGACTTCGCATTACGTTGGGTTGCAAGTTACGGACTCCCGACCTTGGATTGTTCCACGGGGAAACGGGTAAGTAACATATTCATACTTTGTAAGATGTTGATTATTAGTTCAATTATTATTATTATTTTTGAGATTAACATAACTATATTGTACATTGTCATTGCACCAAAAATAGGTTCGCCGGCTCGGACAAATGTGTCAGAAATTTCAAATATAATACGACGGTACTTCATTGGTTCGTATCCGACATACACGCACGTCCCGATAACCGTGCGAGACTTATGGTTTCAAGAATTTGGGGTAAGCAATTTTTGAGTATTTTTTATCGTTTAAGTACTATGTTATATGTTAATCAGAAATCTTAATCATGATCATGCAGAAATATTTTCGGTGGAGGGAAGAGTATGCTTCGCTAATTCGATCAACTTGGGAAAAGAAGTGTCGGACGCGATTTTCGGACATAATGTCTAGAGCTGAGGAAGAGGGATGATTGGGTATGTCCTCATTGGATAGAGGCACGAGTATTGGAATGACATTTGCGAGTGCTTGGAGATCGAGAGAAGTATCGAAGCTCTCATCCACCAACAAAAAGAATCGTGGGAGTAGTTGCACCCATCTTGGAGGGTCTATTTCGTTCACGAGAACACGAGGACCGTTTGGTAATTCACCTTCACTTAATTAATTATTATTCTAAATTGTTTTATTACAAATTTATGTAAGATTGTAATAATTACATTTTGTTAACATAAATGTAGCGGGCCAAGGAGGGGAGTTCTTTTAGCTACACAGACATGTTTGAGACATTACATGTCTTTCGGAGCGGAGCCACAAAAGGGTCGGTTTGTCGGTGAGCGATCTCGCCGGACATTGGTAGTATATAGATTAAATATGTTGAAATTCTTTATCTTGCGTGGAATTTGTATTTTATTTTGATAATTACTATTGACAATTCTTTTTTTTTTTTTTTTTTTTTTAGGATGAGGTGCGAAATCTCATACGAGCACTCCTCGATCCGAGTCTAGTGACTCTGTAAACTCTGTTGTTCCTTTTGATGAAAAAGCCATGTTTGTAAAGGCACAAGGCGGGTTCAAAAGGGGACGAGTTTTGGGTTAGGCTCGGAGGCGACACATGTTCGAACTAGGCTGTCTCAAAGTGGACTGCATGCATCTTCCCCTACACCGGTTGATATTGGACATCTAGTAGAGCAAAGGGTTCAACGAGGCTGAGCGGAGATTCAATCGACAAATAGACTTGTATCGGGACTTCATGAGGCAACAACGAGTCTACATTTGGTGGTTGGATGGCGGCTATGTCGGACAAGATGGGTATTCTGCACCATCTATGCCATCCATAGAGGAGATAGAAGCGCGCATTGCGGCTGCTAATGCTGAAGATGAAGATCCAAATGCTGACGATGGATTTGATCCAGCTGATGAGCACCCGGGCCCACGTAGGGGCTCTCGTTCCCCTCCTCCACCCCTTCTGCAATTTGCTCCTTCATTACTTACATAGACTTGTTATATTTATTTTTATACTCTTTATACACTATTACTTATTTTTGTGAATTATTTTACTTTTTTAGATACTTATTATGTATTTTATATTATATTATATTTTAGTATTTTAATTATATTTATTTAGGCTTATTTTTAATTTTTTATAGTATTTTTTTGGATTATGAACATAGTTTTGGCATTTATTTGTATAGTGTTTCAGGGTTGATTTACATGGAATTAATAATTTAAAATAAATATAATAATAAAAAAATAAAAAATTATTACAAAATTTTCGCAAAACCGTCGCAATTTGCGAAGGTTTTGCGAGGGTTCAAGCTGTGGCCCTCGCAAAACCGTCGCAAATTGCGAGGGTTTTGCAAAACCTTCGCAAATTTGCGACGGTTTTGCAAAACCTTCGCAAATTTGCGACAGTTTTGCGAGGGTACAAAGTCGACCCTCGCAAAACCGTCGCAAATTTGCTCCTTTGGTGAAGTTTGATCAAAAAATATTCGTCGCAAAATCCTCGCAAAACCGTCGCAAATAGCAACGAATTTTTTTTGCCCTCGCAAAACCGTCGCAATTTGCGACGGTTTCCCATGGCCGTCGCAAATTGCGACGTCATTTTTTGCGACTGCTAAAACCGTCGCAAAAACGGTCAGCAACGGTTTTGCGAGGGTTTTTGGCAATCGCAAATCGCGATTTTTCCTGTTGTGTTCTAGTTAGTACTACTTCGGAGGTTACAGTTCAGACGAGTTCCATACAATCTACTAATTACCAAAATCTAGTCATTGCCATGGTTTCTTCTTATTCAAGAAGAACTTTGATTTTATTTTAATTCTCCACTGTGCTTGTGTGATATTCAATCCTACATATTGTTCACACTCATTGAGCTTCTGACTTTCAAAGGCCATTGATTATTTTTCCTACATCAAAGCACTACTAATAGCATAGTCTAAAGCGTCAGTAATATACCCTAAATGGGATATTGAAATATGACAACTTTAAGACTGGTTCAGAAAAAATTGCTTACTTCAACTTTTGAAATGCTTCATTGCACTTAACATCCCAATCCCATCTCCAATCCTTCTTCAAAAACTTCATACAGTGACTCTCATATTATTCCAGAAGAAGACAGATTGCTCGATACGGATTATAAAACCTGAACAAGTTCACTATAAAAAACAAGTACCCAATTCCTAATGCTATAGACATTTTCAATAGGTTGGTGACTAGGAAGTACTTAACAAAGACAGACCTGAGATCGATTTATTGGCAAGTCAAAATTATCGAGAGTGACGAGGCCAAAACTACTGTGATTATGAGATATGGCTCATATGAATTCCTTGTCATGCCATTTGATCTTATTAACACCGCTGCTAACTCTAAACTTTGATGAATGATGTTCTCTATGACTTCTTGAATAAGTTTAAAGCGGTGTATCTAGATGATATTGTTTTGTATAGTAGAATCTTGGAGGAACACATGATTCATTTCAGAAAGGTGTTCTAAAGGTTGAGAGAATATGAGCTATATGTAAAGAAGAAAAAATGCTGAGTTCATGCGAACAAAGATAACATTTTTTGGGAACGTGAGGTTTATGCTATGACTTACAAATTCAAAAGTAAGAGTAAAAATGTAAGTCACAAATATATGAATTTTGTTCTGAGCCAGTATATATAAACTCTCATACGCAACATTGCAGAAAAGGAAACTAAAGTTTCTCATAATAACGCTTCTAAAGCTATAATTTGAAGTGCAACCGCAAAACATTGTTACAAACATTTCCACTTATAAAGTTTCTTTGTCAATTCTAGTTAACTTAATGCAACCAAATTCAGGGGGAAAAAACTATATAACTTAATGCAAACCAAAGTTTTGCCGAAAGTAGCAATACATTAATTCACTAAATAATAGAACTGAAAGTGAAAATATTGGTTTCGGCCTGATTGCACCAAACGCTCATATCTTTCCTTGTCAAACCAAAACTCCTCTCCCACTCATCACGAGACAAAACAAAGGGAACACAAAAAAAAAAAAAAAAGAAAGAAAATCAATTACCACACAAAATCTTTGAACAAACACAGCAAAACCTCGCCTCTGTGCTCCCAATGAATTATAAAATACCAAGGACATGTTGCAAAAGATTATGAAAACAGTAATAGATTAACGCAATTAAAAAATAGTAAGAATACCAAAGGAGTTGTAAGATTAAAAAAAAAGAAAAGCGTAATCAGTTACCTTATTTTTTGAATTTGGACATAAGAAATAATAATATTGAGCGTTCTATACTTTTGCAATGGATACCACTCATACAGAGGAAAAGTCGTGAAGATAAGAGAAGAACCAAGCAATTAAGTTAATAGCATTAATTTAGTAATTAAGTTTTTAATAGTTAAACAATAAAAATATTAAAGTGAATGTTATAAAAAATATCACAAAAGATTCCAAACAGTTTCAACTGGTTTGTCATGATTAGTTATTTGTTTGTTTAATCGTCCCAAAACTCCTATGTATATCCACATTTTGAAAGTAAAGAAATACTTGAATTTTAAAAGAGTTTAATATACTAAATAATAATTTAATACATATTTTTTATACATATATTAAAACTTGTTAATCAATTAAAAATTTTGGAACTAAATTTAAAAAATAAAAAAAATCAAAAGAAATTAATATATATAGACGTCAGGAACAAATAATATATATAAATGACCCGTGACACATGCTACCACCTTGCTTTACATAACCACCAACGACCTTTTTGATAACTACTCATTATTTACACATCAACTACCTTAAAATTAGTTATGCAACCAATAAGATGGGGCCATAAATGCCGGCAAGATCACATTTGTAACGTGCTTTTCCCATGCAAAGTGTACAATATAACACCACTTTATCACATGCAAAAGAAAAGATCATCATATACTTTGTTTAGGTTGCATAAAGTGACTGTGACAAATACCTTAAAACCTTTCCCATGAATCCCGTTGCCTTCTGATGCAAGAAAGCTACGTACCCATCTAGAACGACAAGTGAACTTGAAATCACCCGGAAGCTTACATAGTTTGTGAAAATGATTGCGATATATTTTTGTGCCTTTTTTCTCTCTTATTCGAGAAGAAATTATTATAAACCTGTATAATTTCGGAAAAACCATTTGAGGCCTATCTAAATAAGCCAAAGAAAAGTGGTAATCACCTCATGCACCTTTTCGGGTGGGACGGTAGGAAGATTCTGAGTTTTCGAGCTCCGTTCAGTGCAGTTTCTTGTTAGGCTTGGATTGGCCGTAGGTGCGGTCTGCACCTTACACTAGGCGTTTTTTCCAGTGTGGGGTTAAACTTTTTCGTATGAAGAAAAAAAGGATGAGCTTCTTTAGGGATTCGGTGGGGTCAAGAGAAGTGCATTTTAAATGGGTAGGTTCCACAGATGGCCAACTGGTACAACTTTATGTAGTATTTGATTTGTGTTGCCACACACTATGCTCGGATTTAAGGAATGAAAAGGAGATAGGACCTTATCAGACTATAAGTTTTGGTTTTCATTTCTATTCTGTTCTCTTTCGTGTATTAATGTAAAAAGTTAAAAAAGCGAAAAAAAAAGGAGAAATTGAGTTTTTTTATGAATTATTGGAATCTCCATTAATTAGTGGAGGCTCCACTAATTATGGATTTATGTGAATTATTAGAAGATTTTTATGGATGTCCATCATTTAGTGGAGACACCATTAATTGAGATTAGTTGAAGATGATGTATGCCATAATGTATTCCACTATTTAGAGCTCTATAAATAGAGCTATTCTCTAAGCTTGTAATACATCCTCATTTTGTGAAAGAAAGATTAGTGAAAGAAAGATTAGAGAAAGAATTGTGAGAGAAAGAAAGAGAGAAGTTTGAAGAGAAATTCTTGTGCAAAGAATAGTTAGAATTTTCTTAGTGTGTAGTGTGTAGATTTTATTCTAACACTACCCTAATTTTATAACACGTTATCAGCACGAGTCTCTACCGGTACAAAAGCCGGAAGACTAAGCACGAGTTTCGCCGTTACCAAAGCCGGAAGACAGTACGCATTTATTGATCTCTATGGCTAACATCGCTAAACTCGAATTTGTAGCCCTTGATATTTCTGGAAAAAATTATATGACATGGGTTCTCGATGCAGAAATGCATCTAAATGCTGAAGGCCTTAGTGAAACTATTCAAGCAAATAATAGTGCATCTGCACAATACAAGGCTAAAGCTTTGATTTTTATTCGTCGTCATCTCGATGAAAATTTGAAAATGGAATATCTTACCGAAAAAGATCCATATGGCCTGTGGGTAAATTTAAAAGAAAGATTTGACCACCGAAGATGGTCATACTACCCATTGCACGGTATGAATGGTTGCACCTGAGGTTGCAAGATTTTAAAACCGTGAATGAATATAGCTTCGCAATGTATAAAATTACATCTCAATTAAAATTATGCGGAGAAAAAGTGACTAATGAAGATATGTTGGAGAAGACATTCTCCACCTTTCATGCCTCGAATATTGTCCTGCAGACAACAATATCGAGAAAAGGGGTATACAAAATTTACTGATTTAATTACTGCCCTCCTCATTGCGAGAGAAAAATAATGAGTTATTATTGAGAAATCATGAAGCCAGACCAACTGGCTCAACAGCACTCCCAGAAGTGAATGCTGTTGGCTCCAGCAGAAGCCATCGTTATAGTCGTGGTCGTGGCCATGGCCGTGACCGTGGTCGTGGTTATGGTCGTAGATACGCTCGATATTTCCCTTATCACAATTATAATCAAGCTGTGAGAAATACTGCCACTGAAGTGGAACAGAAAAGATCATAAGGGAAAAGAAAAAGAAATTGAAGAAAAGCATGAGGATATATGTTATAGATGTGGCATGAAAGGTCATTGGTCACGAAACTGTCGTACGGCTAAGCATTTAGTTGAATTGTATCAAGCTTCATTGAAAAATAAAAATGTGGAAGCAAATTTTTCTCAACATCCAATAAATGATGCTGAGAATGATGATATTGATCCTGAAGATCTTAATATCAATATTACCCATATGGATGTATCGGATTTTTTGAACACCCGGACGGTAGGATAGACCATTTAATTGGTGATGGCAGTGTCCAGAAGAACTAAAGTCTCACCCTGATATTTTTGTATTTTCATTTTCATTCTATTCTAATAATATTTACGTTTACATATATATATTTGTGTTCAGATGGCTATTGTTAATGATGATGTATGCATTATTGATAGTGGAACTACACACACCATACTAAAAAATGAGAAATATTTTTCTGATCTCAAAATGGGAGAAATAAATATTTATACGATAAATGGTAGTGCAAATGTAATTGAGGGCTCCGGAAGAGCTAGTATATTGTTGCCTAAAGGAACAACAATTATTATTGATAAGGCACTATTTTCCTCAAAATCCAGAAGAAATTTATTGAGTTTTAAAGATATCCGCATAAATGGGTATCATATTGAAACAAATGAGGAAAATGGGATTGAGCATATTTTTATTACTCAAATGCATTTGGGTAAGAAATCGGTATTAGAAAAACTGCCGTCTTTTTCTACTGGTCTATATTTTATAAAAATACGTACAATTGAAATTCATCATCTAGTAAACCAGAAGTTTACTGACCCTATTACTTTTAGCATTTGGCATGACCGGTTAGGTCATCCGGGATCTACCATGATGAGAAGAATCATTGAGAATACACATGGTCATCCTTTAAAAAATAAAAGGATATTAATATCAGAAAAATTCGCATGTACTGCATGTTCCCTAGGAAAATTAATTGTTAAACCATCACCAGTAAAAGTAGGAGCTGAAAGTCCTACATTTCTCGAACGGATTCACGGAGATATTTGTGGACCTATTGATCTACCATGTGGACCGTTCAAATATTTTATGGTCTTAATTGATGCATCATCCCGATGGTCACATGTATGTTTATTATCTACTCGCAACCTGGCGTTTGCGAGATTACTTGCTCAAATAATTAAATTACGAGCACAATTTCCGGACCATCATATTAAAAATATCCGTTTGGATAATGCTGGTGAATTTTCATCACATGCTTTTGATGCATATTGCATGTCAATTGGGATTAATGTTGAACATCCTGTAGCTCATGTTCACACACAAAATGGTCTTGCTTGAATCTTTGATTAAACGATTACAATTAATTGCTAGACCATTATTAATGAAAACAAATCTCCCAACATCATGTCTGGGGACATGCTATTCTACATGCTCGCAACACTTGTACGTATAAGACCGACTAGTTATCGTAAATTCTCTCCTTTGCAATTGGCTTTTGGGTCGGAACCAAATATTGCTCATTTAAGAATTTTTGGGTGTCTTGTATATATTCCAATTGCACCAAACCAACGTACAAAGATGGGTCCTCAAAGAAGGAAGGGGATATACGTTGGATATGATTCTCCCTCTATTATCGGGTATGTTGAACCCCGACAGGAGATGTATTCACGACAAGATTTGTCGATTGTCATTTTGATGAATCATTATTCCCTAAATTAGGGGAGAACCAAAACAGACATAAAAAGGATCTTGCTTGGACAACATCATTAAATTATCTTGATCCGCGCACAAGCGCATATGAACTTGAAGTTCAAAAGATAATTCATTTGCAAAGCATTGCAAATCAAATGCCAGATGCTTTTGTTGACTCCAGAAGAGTTACAAAATCGCATATTCCAACTATAAATGCTCCTATTCGAATTGAAGTTCCAGCAGAACAAAATATTATACCTATAGTCGCTTGAGTCAAAAACACGCCGGAAGCGTGGCCGACCTCTTGGTTCTAAAGATAAAAATCCTCGAAAGAAAAGAGGATTAAATGATCCAGAAGATCATATTGAAGAAAAGAATGATAAAGACCAAGAGAGAACTGATGACAAAGAACTAGAAGTTGATGAAAGTAACACTGAAATTTCTATCAATTATACCACTTCCGATAGAAGTTGGAATCGGATAGAAACTGTTATTGATAATATATTTACATACAATATATCTCTTGATGTTACACAGGATAATGATGATCCTGAACCAATATCAGTTGATGAATGTCGGCATAGAAAAGATTGGCTGCAATGGAAATATGCGATTCAATCGGAGTTAAATGCACTGACAAAACGTGAAGTATTCGGACCTGCAATCCGAACACTAGAAGGTGTAAAACCTGTTGGCTACAAATGGATATTTGTGCGAAAGCGCAATGAAAAGAGTGAAATCGTTCGATATAAAGCGCGATTAGTAGCCCAAGGTTTTTCACAAAGACCAGGTATTGACTATGATGAAACTTATTCTCCTGTTGTTGATGCTATTACACTCCGATATCTTATCAGTTTGGCAGTACATGAAAAGATAGATATGCGCATGTTAGATGTTGTCACTGCTTACTTGTATGGAAATTTAAAAAATGATATTTACATGAAAATCTCCGAAGGATTTCATATGCCTGAAGCATATAAATATTATCCTCGTGAAAATTACTCCATCAAGTTGCAGAAATCATTATATGGCCTGAAGCAATCTGGGCGCATGTGGTTCACACGTCTTAGTGAATGTTTATTGAAAGCGGGATTTAAAAATGACCAGGTATGCCCATGTGTTTTTATTAAGAAATCTGGTTCTAAATTTGTGATATTAGCTATATATGTTGATGATATTAATCTTATTGGAACTCCTGAAGAGCTTCAAGAAACAATTGATTATTTAAAAAGAGAATTTGAAATCAAGGATTTTGGTAAAACCAAATTTTGCCTTGGTTTATAAATTGAACATTTGGAGAGTGGAACATTTATTCATCAATCAACATATACAGCAAAAGTGCTAAAAAGATTTTACATGGACAAAGCACATCCATTGAGTATTTCAATGATCGTCCGATCATTAAATGTGGATAAAGATCCTTTCCGACCTCAAGAAAATGATGAAGAACTCCTTGGTCCTGAAGTACCATATCTCAGTGCAATTGGTGCATTGATGTATCTTGCTAATAATACACGACCTGATATTGCTTTTGCTGTCAATTTATTAGCAAGATTTAGTTCTTCACCAACACGACGACATTGGAATGGAATTAAACAAGTCATTCGATATCTCCAAGGTACAATTGATATCGGATTATTTTATTCAAATAAAACCAGTCCAACATTGATAGGTTATGCAGATGCTGGTTATTTATCTGATCCACATAAAGTACGTTCTCAAACGGGCTATCTATTTACATGTGGAAATACTGCTATATCATGGCGTTCTACGAAACAATCTATAGCAGCTACTTCTTCAAATCATGCTGAAATTATAGCCATTCATGAAGCAAGTCGAGAATGTGTATGGCTAAGATCCATGATTCATTATATCCGACTGCAACATTTGAGAAGTTGAGATATAAAATCGGTATGCGTCGGTTTAAAGATTTAAAGGAATCATCTCATCAGGGGGAGTAATAAATAGGCATATAGAATAGTGTACTCTTTTTCCTTCACTAGATTTTTTTTTCCACTGGGTTTTTATCTAGTAAGGTTTTAACGAGGCATATTCTTTATGTATGGATGGACATCCAAGGGGAGTGTTATGAATTATTGGAATCTCCATTAATTAGTGGAGACTCTACTAATTATGGATTTATGTGAATTATTAAAAGATTTTTATGGATGTCCATCATTTAGTGGAGACACCATTAATTGAGATTAGTTGAAGATGATGTATGACATGATGTATTCCACTATTTAGAGCTCTATAAATAGAGCTATTCTCTAAGCTTGTAATACATCATCATTTTGTGAAAGAAAGATTAGTGAAAGAAAGATTAGAGAAAGAATTGTGAGAGAAAGAAAGAGAGAAGTTTGAAGAGAAATTCTTGTGCAAAGAATAGTTAGAATTTTCTTAGTGTGTAGTGTGTAGATTTTATTCTAACACTACCCTAATTTTATAACAAGTTTTAATTATTTGAATTTATTTGTTTGAAAAGAATTTAGCTGACTGATTTTTTATTATTTAAATTATAAATTAGGTTTTCGATTACTAAATTATTGGTTCAACTATTTAGATTAAATTTAACAAGAAAAAGCAAAAAACAAGTGAGGAGAATAATTAAAAAAAATTGAGAATAATTCAAAATTAGTATTGTCACCTTTTCATGGAAGAAAAAGTGTTTCCTCTTTTTTTTTTTTTTTCTATATGAAAATTTGTTTATTTATGTATATATATACCAGCATATATATGTTTCTTTATGATTTAATTAGGATAGCATACTTAATGCATATAAGTAATTGGAATGTTGTGAATGTGTAAGACTAACTAGTGGAGGAAGGTTTAAATCTTATTATCTTCATCGAAATTAAATGATCATATTTAATTTGATGTTAAAAATTTTAAGAAGCATATAATTATATTCAAACTATCATTTTAACCATGTTAATTGAAGAAATTAATTGTAAAATTAATATGTTAGTAGATTTTTTCATTTAAATTAAAAATATTATTAATTGAAGTTTATAAAAAATATTTTAAGAAAATAAACATTCATTTTAGAATATCTTAATAATAAAATTATCAATATTCAATTTCAAACATAATCAACATTAGAGATCAATATCGACAATTTAAATCAAACCAAATCACCTATCCTAATTATCTAGAAGTATAATCGGGACCATTTCAGATTGGGGATCTTTTTTTTTTTTTTTTTTCCAAATAATTTCTATAGGTGAACTTACTTTTGGAAACGTCTAAATATAAATAACAAAGACTATTACTTTACTGCTAAACGCAAATCACATGTAGTGCACATATTAATCTTAGATAATTTTTGTGGGTTTGCTGTCCAAACAAGTTGATTTTTTCTTTTATGCAATATATATATCTATATATATATATAGATGGATAGATAAGTAAAATTTTCTGAACATAAATAGAACGATATTATTTTTGTTTTCATAATAAAAGAAACCGCTATAATTGTGTTAGAAGGATCCTTGGATTATTTATCAAATTTTAAACAAAAAAGAAAATAGAAAAAAAAAATGTAAAATTAGCCATGCCAATGGTGCTGAGAGAATCAGAAATGAAACATTGGACGGAGAAATACATTACATACGTAAAGAAAGGGGAAGAAAGAAGCGACGGAGGGACTTCATTTCCCCTCATGAAAGCAACAGACGGAACAAGGAAAGGAATGAAGAGAAAGCTGTAAGAAGAGGGAGGAGAAGAAACCTTGGTCTTTGAAGGAAAGGAAAAATATTGAAGAGAGAATCTTGAGAAGAAAGATGAGATGGCGGCAAAGAAGAATTTGTTTTTCAGTGGGGCAATGTGTGGAGGAGCAACTCTAGAGAATGAGGTGGAGAAAATCTCAAGGGATGATCGAAGTTCTCATAGCATTTCTAGTGGGATTCTCCCTTCTCTCGGTGCTCAAAGCAATCGTAAAGCAAAGCTTCAGCCCTTTGTTATCTCGCCTTTTGATTCTCGTTACAGGTTTTTGTCTCAACCCATTTGTACAAAAACATTTCTTTTCACAGAGGTAATCATGTTCTGCAGAAATATGAGCAGATTCTCAAGCTTTTTTTACGTGGGTTTATGTGTATGGCCTATAGGTGGTGGAGAAGGGGTCTAAAATTTTTGAAATTGTGATCTGAGCCATTAAAAATTAATTATTTTCACAAAAGATGGTAGAAAAATAAGCTTTCGTTCTGATGACATTTAGTAAACGTGGATTGCTTCCATGTTTTTGCATGTATATTGTGCGATAAGATTTTTTTACAGAATCTTGTTCTCATTTGTGCTTTTGTGGCCATTTCTATGATGGGTTACTTTGTATTTAGTCTAATCGAATCTGCAGAAACATCTAAAGGCAACGTGCACAGTGAATTTTGTGTATACAGACCGTGTTGAGTCCCTCTTTGCGTGTTTCTTATTAATCCTTAACCAATCTTCTAATTCTTTTTGTTTTTCACTGACTATCAATGCTTGGTTCAAGAGGGGTATATTGTGTTTGTAGTCATGTTCAATTGTTTCTGTGTTCTCTCTAAGGATAAGGGTTATAATTTTAACCATCGTCCTCAAAACCAGAATCCAACCCCTAAAAGAAGAAAAATAAATAATTTCTTATCAACTGATAAAGGATTTGCAGCAACTTTCACTACAAAAGGCTAATGATTTCTGTGCATCAGTAAAGGCTATACTATGTGACCAAAAAGGGTATAACTGAAAGGCTGTATTAATTTCAAAGCAAAGCTACCAACCTTTGTCTATTAACTAATATGCAATTCTTATTTAGTTGTTTTGGTTTCTTCTTGATTATTCTTAGTTTTATGAGTTAGATAGCTAATGATTGTCCTGCAGTATCTTGGTTAAAATTATTCTTCTTTTGTGAACCTCAAAATTAGGAACTAAGAATAGGAGCAATTGCATTGTCCGGTAATATACAAGACCTATTGACTAGTAAAGGTGTAGGGGAGCAAATTTTGAATACCTTCTTTACAACATCCTCTGTTGCTATGGTTAAATTAATGAAAATACTGAGATTGTTCAACAAAATTTGTTTTTAGTTATCGATGCCTGTATTAATTGGATGAAGTTCGACAGTGTTCTTAATTATAACTCATCTCGTTTGTTTTTCCTTTCTTCTTTTTTTCCTTGCACATTCATAAATTGATATGAACTTATAAATGCGAAATATGCAGAACATGGGAGACATGGCTTATAATCTTGGTCTTCTACACAGCTTGGGTCTCTCCTTTTGAGTTTGGATTCCTAGACCGTCCCAAGGGACCTCTCTCCTTCACAGACAATGTAGTCAATGCTTTTTTTGCTATTGACATTGTCTTAACATTCTTTGTTGCCTACCTTGATAAATCAACATATCTTTTGATTGACACAAGGAAGCAGATTGCTTTGAGATATGCAAAAACCTGGTTATTTTTTGATGTGGTTTCCACGATCCCTTCTGAATTGGCTCGGAAAGTTTTACCTCATCCTCTTAAAGACTATGGCTATTTCAATATGCTCCGGTTATGGCGTCTTCGGAGAGTGAGTGCAATGTTTGCAAGGTAATGTCTCCATCTCCATATGAACACTTCTTTCTTTTCTTTTCTTATTATCATTTAAAATAAAAAGTTCCCTTCAGATGAAGTGGTGTTACTGCCCATGACATGCAATCATTATAAAGATCTGACATAATGTAGTTCTCTTTTATAATTTTTTCCCCCCCTTTTTGAGTGTGAAATGAAATTTCTTCTAGTTATTCAGAAGATGAACTGATTTAGCTAGCTGTTAGTACAATTAGACTTAGACTACTGAGTTACCTTTTACAAATATTAAACTTGAAAAAAGGACTATAACTATTGCTGTTTGTTTTTGTGGTAACTACCAGTTGGTGTACCATTTCTATACCATCCATTTTCTACCTTGAGCAGTTGCCATGTTCTCCTTCTTCCATCATCACATTTTATGCCTTTATTGTTATGCTATTTTTTAGTGTTTCATGCCTTCAGACAGGTAGGACTCGAGATGGCTCAGAATTTTGGGATTCTGAAAATGGGCAAAGAACAGAAACATCGTAACCTCTGTAAATAAATTGTAGGTCAATTTGGGCCGCACCAGTTTTTTTATCAGCATCTAAAAACCTTCTCATCCTTCTTATCCAACCGCCACCAACTTTGCTAGCACCAAAAATGCATTACTTCATTAGCAGCATCCATAACTCTAATGAGCACCTTTGATTGTGCAATGTCAAAATTAATTTGGTTCATAGATGTTCATAAAATCAGAAGTGACTCTTGTATTCGAAGAAAGTGTGCAAGCATCACTATGGTATTCTGCTTCAGAGATTGAAGTTATTTCTCATAGCTGAAAGTAAAAAACTGCAAGACGCAGGTGTTACTTGGTTGAATATGCAGCATGTGTCTGGAAATTTTGACTTGGAAAACCCTGAATTAGTTATTTAAGTTTGGTTCTAGTCACTACGTGTTCATTTTTTAAATCCAAATCCTGTTGAAAAAAAAAATGATCTAGTTTAATTGTGCTGTAAAATTAATTTTCTGAACCGTCCTATTAATTCTGGCATTGGGGAAGTGGTAGCTGGTTGTTTGGCCTGTATGATGACCATTCCTTCTGACTTTTCTTTCAAATGCTGGATTTCTTACCATTTTTACAACAACAGCTCAAATGAGATTGCAAATTGATACTATACTTGACAGAATCAAAGCTTGAACTATGGTGCATCATGCTATTTTCAATAGATCCACGAGGTGCATCTTGTTTAATAAACCCAATTCATGACATTGGATTAATATTCTTTGGATGACAAAAGGTCCTTAGAAGACTCTACTTGAATGCTAAATTCACATCCTTTATTCCCCTCTTCATTGGATAGTTTCTGCTTCTTCAAATATATCAAGTTAGTTTACCTCATCAACTTAACAGGCAGTAATTTTGCACATGCTTGCTTTTGCGAAGTAATTTTCAGAGTCTGGCTGGTCCGCTAATTTATTTTTTCAACCTGTGTTATATGGATCTCTTTTGGAGGTCAATAATATATATCTATTTACCATGGACCCTCAATTTGCTCTTGGCCATGCAATGACTATGGTTTTCATCTTTATTCTTTCAGAGAAATTCTATGGCCTTGATATCCCATTTAGGTTGTCTATTTGCAACTTCATTTTACAACACCAAATAATTGAAGACAAAAATAAAGAAAAAAAATTCAATTTGCAACACAATTTTTTCATCTTTGCACAATTGCCTATATAATTACTACCATATTATTCTAATGATTCATCCAACTGGTTGGAATCTCACAAGGAATATGGATAGCCAAAATATGAATGGACTGTTCGGTGTTCATCCAACGAAGTGTAAATAGGGGTAGTTTATTAATCTGGAAGGTGACTTGAAGTGCTTAGATGGCTGAGTTTTGTAAGGGAGTCAGAGTTGCAGAGAATTCATAAACTGTGCTTTGCAACCAAATTTTCTCAAGTGTTTTGCTGTGTGAGTTGTAGATAATTGAGGGAATGAATTCTAAGCGTCTTTCATTTGATTTCTGGTAAAATGTAACTGAAATGAATTTATCCAATACTTTATAAAGATGTTCAAGTGGTTTCATGATCTAGCTTCTGTATGCTTTTATTTAGTCTATGTTATTTGTAAGGGTTCCCTATTACTGCTATATGAGATTTACGTAATACTTTTATTTTCCTGTTGCGCACCACTAATTAAATATCAGTGTGAAGTAGAAGATGATATCAATAAAGTTAGTGTTGAAGGATATTTTGAGCTATACTTAGTACAAATTTCCAATGTGTATAGATTCCTAGGACAATATTTATAGCTGGTTTACCATAATAAATCAACTGACATCTTTAACATATGTATAAGTAATGTGGCAACATAATATCTCAATTTGTAAAAGGCACCTTTTATCAAGCAAAGCTCCTGAGTTCGATCCAGCAGCTCCCTTCCTCCTTGATTTAATAAAAAGTTGCAGTAATGTATATTTGCATGCATCTCTATAAAATGGAGAGACATTTGTATCTATAGCAAAACTTACTGCCAGTATAGTCAAATTCTTTTCCCAAGTTCTCCAATATGATATTCACTTCTGTGAGGATTAATAAAAATACTGTTCCCCAAAGTAATTCACTGGGCATGATTTTAGCAGGCATATTGACCTTTAAAAATTCCTGTTATTCATTTCCGTCTATGTCACCCAAAATTTAGCAAACCAAGCACATTTTCCTAAATCTCTCCCCTACTTACTCTTGCCAAAACCATAAAATTCATTTGCATAACAATAACCATATTAGGACACACAAACTTTTCGTCGACAAAACTGAAACATTCTCCTAGAACTTCCTGTCTGAAAATGAAGAAAAATGTGATTTTGCAATTCAATTAGATAAGAATGCAAGTTCTATTTAGATAGGGAGTTTTGACAATGAAAAGTTTTGGCTTGTATTTCCACTAATGTAGCATGTTTGTTTGTCAATTTATCTTCCTCTGGCAGATAAATGAGAGTATGCTAATAAATGAGTCAGCAACAAGAAAAATTGTAAGTGAAATCAGGAACTGAGCCATAAATTTTCTGTTGGGGGAGGGTCAAGAATAGCTGCAAAATATATGATTGTCTACTTGTTAACACTATAGAAGCTTAGTACTTACAGATATGCTTAGAATGCTTTTTTTTTTTTCTTTTGCGTAAAAAATGGATAGCTACTTTGTAATGTGTCATTGTAAGTAGTTTATTATCCAAACTATAAGAAAATCATAAAAAGAAGCATAAATTATTCTTCATTTTTTTCCTCTCGACGAGTGTAAATTAGAGGAGAAAAAAGGATTAAACTGAGTATAATAACGACAAAACTTGTGAAGAAAAGATAGAGTGGGAAAGTATGCAGGGGTAGTAGTGAGTTCAGCTTCAAAATCTTTCAAGGGTAAACACCTCGGGTAAGAAGTAGGAGAAGTTATAAAGAGTTTTAGTGCCCCCTGCCCCCCCGGGTTCCATCCCTGCATGAAATTCCTTGTCTATTCCATTGTATATCCAATAAATTCTACAATAACTCCAGGTGCAATGGTATTATGCTAAATAAAAATTTAAAAAATGATTACATCTTTAGAATCTCATTCTTTTGAATAGCTGCAGCAATGTTCCATTTACTTGTTATGGTTATAAAGATAAAAAAAAAAAGGATTAAACCTTTTGCATTTTCCACCTGTAATCTACCTTAGACATATATCATATTGTTTTATTTGAATTTCCTGACTTTTAGCTCACGCATGCTGTTCATAATGTAGGCTGGAAAAAGACCGGAACTTCAATTACTTTTGCATCCGATGTGCAAAGCTTATATGTGTAAGTATTTGGGGAATAAGCAGTTGTTCTTGTAAATATTATAAATTATAATTATCTTCTGTTGCTTGTAATTTGTCTGCAGGTGACTCTCTTTGCAGTTCATTGTGCTGGTTGCTTCTATTATCTTCTTGCTGCTCGATCCCGTGACCCAAGAAGTACATGGATTGGTACTGTCATGGAAAATTTTCTAGAAGAAAGTCTATGGGTTCGCTATGTTACTTCTATGTACTGGTCCATCACCACTCTAACAACAACTGGTTATGGTGATTTACACGCCGTGAATACACAGGAGAAGCTATTTGATATTTTCTACATGCTATTTGACCTAGGTCTCACGGCATATATTATTGGGAACATGACGAATTTGGTTGTCCATGGAACCAGTAGAACAAGGAAATTTGTGAGTGACCCTTTCTTGTTGCTTGAATAGAAACCCATAACCTACTAATGGATTTTTTAGTTGCATTTGGTCCTTCCATCAAATTCTACAATCCTTTCCTCCCATGAGTCTTGCTAAAGGCAAAAGCATGCCTCAATTTGATATATTGCAATCCTCTCCTTCCCTTGTTTCTTGGGCAAAAGCTTTCCTTAATTTGATATTGCCCCCTTTTTTGTACTTCTTTGCCTCTCTTTTGCCCTCAATTAATTTGTTTAAGTATTGTCCTTCTTGTGCACAAATTAGTGATCAGGGCATCCGCCTTATTATTGGCTAAATTTCTTTTGCAAGTTTAACATGTATCATAATTGGTGTAAGGTTGCTGGTAGTTCAGTGTGGTCTTTCTTGGTTCTGTTTTGTGGTTTACAGAGAGATACTCTTCAAGCAGCTTCAAGTTTTGCACAAAGGAATCAGCTGCCTGTGCGCCTTCAGGATCAGATGATTGCTCACTTATCCTTGAGATATAGAACAGACTCGGAAGGGCTGCAGCAGCAAGAAACTCTTGATGTGCTTCCCAAAGCAATTCGGTCAAGTATTTCGCATTTTCTATTTTATTCACTTGTTGATAAGGTGTACTTGTTACAAGGAGTATCAAATGACCTGCTCTTTCAACTGGTAATTGATGGAATCTCAAGTTTTTTCATATAATATTCCTATTGTATGTTTGTGACAGGACAGTGGTGGGGATTGGAAACAGGGATTTTACTTTTAACTGTTGTTTTTCATTCTAAGAAGACATTTACATTCACCCTTGTGTTTGCTTATTGTTTTAATCCCTTGCATGTTTATTCTGATCAATGATTAAGGAATGAGGAAAACTTGACTATTGGAAAGAAGAAGTTATTCTAAAGGAAATATTAGGTTTCATCTTTACATAGATTGAAGAAAAAGAGGAAAGAAGTAAGACAAAATTTTCTCCTGTTACATCTGTTCACAAAATAGGGAACATTTCCACGTTAATATTTAGATTTGGAATACAGAGCAGACTTCAGATTAAGATGACCATTCTTTTGTCTTCGATTTTCACTTGATTAGGTTGCAGAGATGAAACCCGAGTATTTTCCTCCAAGAGAAGATGTTATTTTGCAAAATGAAGCACCCACAGATTTGTATATTCTTGTAACTGGGGCAGTGGTAAGAAGTTCTCTTTCTCCCCAATCTTCCCCCTCTCTCCTTTCCGGAGTTCTCCATAAAATTGTATCATATATAGATTGAAAAGGTATATGTTGAATATTTCTCCTTTATAATCAGAACATAAAACTGGCATAAGCTGCCATTGCATGCTGCAGGATTATCTAAAATGTTGATGAGTAGTGCAAATTTTTTTATTGTTTATTCTTATGATTGTGCCTTCGGTGAATAAGTTTCAAGAGATGAACCTCTACTGGATTAATTGTTTATCTTATAATATGATTTCTTACCTTAGCTTTCGTCATTTTTCTTCAGGATTGAAAAAACTAGTTAAACTCACATTTTCAGTTTCATGAACTTAACTTCTATCCAAGTGACACACATGTTACTTATGTAAGAATGGGGCACAGATCAATTTTTTTATGGGTCTTTAAAAAGAAGAATAATTTTGTCCTCTTAAACTTTAGGAAAATTAGCCTATTTAGTCCTTAAAGTTTAGGGTTTATAATATTTTTGTCTTTAATAATTTTTTTCTACCGTTATGGTCCCTAATGATTTTTTTCTACCTTATAGTCCATTCTCTTGTTTCTAGGGTAATGCATTGAGGACCATAATGGCATTAAAAAAAAAAAAATCATTAGGGACTATAACGACAGGAAAAAATATTGAGAACGAAAAATATTAAGGACTAAATAGGCTAATTTCCATAAACGATAAATTTGTCTACTGTCCTTCACTGTCCCTGTATTTTCATGTTATTCATGATAATTGTGAACTAAAGCTTTATACTGAAATTTTTGTGACAGGAACTTATCACACTCAGAAATGGAGCAGAGCAGGTAAACCCACCAGAGGAATAACCCAGCTAATATTTTACACATTCTATTCTTCAAAATAAATAAATATAAATATAGATAAATCACACATCCTACCCATGAAAAAGGCTCTCAAACTTGTTAGCCAAATTAAAGGGATGCACTATTTATGAATGATTTTAGGTTGTTGGAGATTTGAAGACAGGCGATGTTTGTGGTGAAATAGGTGTCCTTTGCTATAGGCCACAACTGTTTACTGTTCGTACAAAACGTTTGAGTCAGCTACTGAGGTTGAACCGTACTGCATTTATGAACATTGTTCAAGCAAATGTTGGAGATGGGACAATAATTATGAACAATCTTCTGCAGGTAAGATCTCGTTCACTTTTATCTACCTCTTTTCTATCTCTTTTGTGAAATCTTAGACTTTTATTCATTCTAGTTTTGCAGAAGTTTAATGTGAAATTCAATTAATGGTTTTGAAGTCCCACAATGCCATATAAATCTTCACTTATGAAAGAAGCGAATATTGCAAATCACAAGTCCTGCTTCTCGTAAACATCTTCTTTTCTTTGTCCCCCCCCCCCCTTTTTCAAGTCATTGGAGCTATTATGTACTTGTATACATGAGAATGCAATATCTTTTGACATGACTTTCTATGATTATCTCTAGACTCTAGAAAAGTAGCTTGAGCAAAGTGTACACTGACCTATAGAAAAAAAAAAGAGAAAACATATAAATTTGCCTAAGATTTTCCTGGAAATGGTGTAATAGAACTTCCATCAGCATCATCTAATTCTGCATAACATAGGAAACAGAAGAAAGAGTTAAACAAATAAAAATGAGATTGTGGCATTCCTCTTTTTCCTTTGGTTGATAACAAAGAATATTAAAATGATTTCACTGCATAAAAACTTTTCTTCCTTTGGTTGAATGCCTGAGTTAGTGCAATGTGGATAAGATTACAGGACAGTATTCTTTTCGTTGAAAACCACTGTTAGTGCAATACGGATATGATTCTCTGCTTTACATTTTTTTTAAATGCTAAATTCTTTTGCTTTACATCTGTAATAGAAATGATCCATAATATTTATTTCCTGTGGTTTTGGGTTGCAGCACTTGAAAGAACAAAGGAACCCTTTGACTGAAGAAATATTGGCAGAGACAGAGCACATGCTTGCTCAAGGAAGAATGGATGTGCCTCTTAGCTTATGTTTTGCAGCAATGAGAGGTGATGATCTGCTATTAAACCAAATGCTAAGACGTGGTATGGATCCCAATGAATTGGACCCCAATGGACGTACAGCTCTGGTGTGTAATTTCCTCTAGTTGCTGTATGATTGTACATATTTAGGTCTGTGGCTCCAATTTGAATCTATGGTTGCCTGGTTTAAATTCATTTTTTTTTTCTTTTCTGATACAGCATATTGCAGCATCACTAGGTAGTTTGGAGTGTGTGGCTTTACTTATCGATTATGGGGCAGATCCAAATAGAAAAGGTATATATTCGTTACAATCAACGATTCCCACTAACGGCAACAATTTGCATTTCCACTGTACCTTCTTCCTTCTCTTGACCTTGCGTGCAATTCAAATTTGCTAGAATTCTTTCTATAAGTGGGGAAAAAAAATTTTGGAATTCAGATTCTCTCATGCTAACATTTGACCTGCTTAAATCTAGGTTTTGGAGTATTGATTAGTAATCAGTAACATAGTTTGTCCTATTTCATGGTCTTTTTGGCCGTTGCTGAACTGGAACTTAATGGCATTGCTCTCCATTCTTTTGACTGAAAGACATGAAAAGTTGTTGAGTCTTCCAAATTAAACTAGCAAAAGTAAATGAATTTACATTTAAGGAAAGAGGGGGGGGGAGGAAGGTGAAACAGCCACTAGGTTGTACGAGCTTGTTTTGAAGTTTATGTTATGGGATAAGGCTCGTATTGAGTTGAGATCAGATGTCATGTTCAAATATCTAATATCTATTTATTGATTGTTTATCTTTAATTATTTATTTATGTGTGAGAAAAATTGATCTCAGGTTATTTATTCTCCTAGCTCACAAAGCCAACAATTCAACCTTGCAGATTCTGAAGGGAATGTTCCCCTCTGGGATGCCATAGTGGGTAGGCACGAACCTATTATAAAGTTACTGAAAGAAAATGGTGCAAGATTATCTTCTGGTGATGTGGGTAACTTTGCTTGCTTAGCTGTTGAGCAAAGTAACATGGAATTGCTCAAAGAGATAGTGAAACATGGTGGAGATATTACACTTCTTAATACCATAGGAACTACGGCACTGCATGCAGCTATCTGTGAAGAGAATCTTGAAATAGTCAATTTCCTGATAGAACATGGGGCTGACATTGACAAGCCAGATGCACACGGTTGGACCCCTAGAGCATTGGCTGATTATCAGGGAAATGATGAGATGAAATCTTTATTGAAAACGGAGGAAAAAACTCCAGAGCAACATGCCAGATTTCCTGACATGCAGGGCATACCATATCTTAAAAAGCACCACAGTGAGCCAACGATACCTCCTTCAACACAGGATGTCTCATTACACAGTGTCGGGGAGTCTGGAGCATCTGGCAGTCGCTGGAGACGTAGAGTGAGCAATTTTCAGAATTCACTGTTTGGGGTCATGTCTGCCGCAAATAGACCTAAGAGTGGTAAGGATGGCTTTGAGTCACATGCTTTTCTTTTGCTAGTTCCAGAAATATATCACCATTTTATTCAGTGTTAGAAGCTAGCAGATTCGTACAGTGAAGTGTTTTGATGTGCAAAAAGAAAACAACAACAACAAGAGTAATAATAACAAGGATGATGATGATGATGATTATGATAATAGAAATATTTAAATATTTAAATACCAGATGCTTTGAAATATTCATCATTTGAGTGTCATTGAGCCCTGATCATGAAATTGCAAAATGATCTTGATGTATTCAATTAGTGTGTTTAATAAATCATCACAATTACATTTGAGCAACCATGTCCTGAGAATTCTGTTTTTGATCATTTCTGCAGCAAATGGTCTGCCTCAATCTCCCTTTAGTCCTATGAAATTGCCAAACTGTGCTCGGGTGACTATTAGCTGTCCAGAAAGTGGGAATATGACTGAAAGGCTTGTGCTATTGCCAGACTCCATTCAAGAGCTACTTGATATTGGTACCATGAGATTTGGATTTCGTCCCACCAAAGTCCTAACCAAAGATGGAGCTTTGATTGAAGACCAGGCAGTAATCAGAGACGGAGATCATCTCATTCTTGTTGGTGATGGTGCACATAAGCAAACAAGTAGCCTATAGAAGAGGAACTTAGGAGCCAATATACAATAGTGCCACCAATGCATCAAACATGTATCATCAAAACCCAAAGATTTTTAGCGAGAAATAAGTTGTGACTTTGATAATTTTCCTTTAATCTTCTCGGGAAATTGCTTATTTAGACTGGCATTTTGAACGAACAGGCAAAATAAAGAGTGTGGATGAAGGCTTAATGTATAGTTGTATAAGAGAGAAGTTCACACTAGTTGGCATCTTGTAAACTTACAAGGAAGGAGTTTTGTTTGATTGGAGAAAGGAAGTCTTTTCTCCTGCGATTTTGATGTGGATAAGTTGCAAGTTTTATACATTTTGATTATCGTCTTTATATTTCAATAATATCTTGATTTTACTCTCAATTTTGTACGACATTAAAAACTTTCTATGTGTGGATAGAGGCTTAATGTATAGTTGTATAAGAGAGAAGTTCACACCAGTTGGCATGTTGTAGACTTACAAAGGAAGTAGTTTTGTTTGATAGGAGAAAGGAAGTCTTTTCTCCTGCGATTTTGATGTGGATAAGTTGTAAGTTTTATACATTGTGATTATCATCTTTATAGTTCAATAATATCTTGATTTTACTCTCAATTTTGTATGACATTAAGAACTTTCTATTCATCAAGTATAGAACTCTACACTATAGAAAAACAGGTTGTTGTGACACATTTATTATGACATTTTGTTTAACATGTCATTAGAAATTAAGTTTTGAGACATTTTGAGAATTGTCAAGACATATATATATATATATTTTGGATACTCAATAATCTTTAGTGACATGATCAAAATGTTATAATAGATATTTTATAGGAAAAAAAAGAACTGACCCCAAAAAAATCCCGGGAGATTGAAAAAGGTCTGGGAGAGGGGAATAATGTGAAATCAGATTGGAATTATTAGATGTGCGTGGTTAATATGCACCGAATCCTCAATAGTTGTACCACATACATATATTATTGTACACTTCTAGCAGAGTACACGTTCTTAAACATTTTATACACTAATCTAACTTCTAGTTCGTGTGCACCATATGCACCCAATCATTCCCCCCTGGGTCACCAACTTCACAAAACATTGGATTCTCTCAATCTCCCCTTCCTCAAACCGGTCGTCTTGGTCTGAAAATCCCTTTCACCTCTCTACCTCTTTTCTCTAATCCCTTACATCTCAGCCTGAAATCATCCCTCATATACCATCTTCTCAACTGAACAAGAGCTGTGGAAAATGCCGTGAAGAAAGATCTGCACAATGCCGGCACTGTTCGAGCATTTCTTTGTAGCAGTTGTGTGCTGTTGAGGAAGCAGATTTTCTTGCAAGCACTGCCTTCTATAAGCATGTCTCTCCCACTGTTCATCATCTCAGAATGTCTGTTTGGGTTTTAATTTCCGAATGTGATTAGCAATCCTTCACTTCTCTTTAGTGTTTTTTTGTCCGAAGTGTTAGGATTCGTGGACTCCTAAACGCGAAAAACATCCACGAATCCCTTCCGAAGATCCAAGTAAATGATTAAGAAGATCTAAGGTTTGCAGAATTACCTCTATTCGGCGTAATCGAGATCCTTCGATTCTGATCGTGTTGTCGTATGTACAACCCGAACGATCACTAGACACTGCAGTGTGCGAACGTCCTCTATCGAATACATATAGCGAATTGACTCGTTACTCCGAGAGTGCTAGGGCTTAGAGTTTGAGAAGTTTTTTTCCTGGTGAATAGAGGCACGGAATTTTTCAATAGAATAGGACTGTTGAGAAGACGGCTAGGGTTTTCTTAAAAACCCCTGAATCTCTTACAGTCCAAATCTGATAATATCTTATCATATTTTAATTTAAATTCAAATTAAATTAAAAACTGATATGATAAAATTCTGCCATTATCTCGGTAATTTAACTAATTAATTTTCCGAGTTAGATTCTTATAATCTGGACATCATCCAGATACATCGAATGTGGACATATTTCTAGATTCATTATATCTGGTAAATTTTCTAGGTTCGATTAACTTAGACATATTTTCAGATTCATCGAATCTGATTACCAAAAAAATAACCTAACAAGTTCGCTCATTGTGTGACCTTATAGGTTCATTTAACACTGACAGTGTGCCTAAATCATATTTAAATGACCTACAAGTTATAATCGGTTTCTAGCAAAACATTATAACTTTCTAGGTTAAATGAAGATCAGTGATCTCTTTGAATCAAACCACAATTTTATATTTAGTCCATTTATCACACAATATCCAGATTAAGCATAAGGACGGAACATGTCATCCTTATTAAGCTTAATCAATTATTTCTTGATTTCATAGTAGACTGTTTAAACAAATGATATCAATATCTTAGATTGATATATTTAAGTACGGCCATACATTTTAACAGTCTAACTTATCAAGGGGCCCATGGATATCTCTCTTATAATTGAGAGGGACAAATTCCTTCACTATCAATCATATTCCTCTCCTTGATTTATTCTATATCCAACACTAGTCTAATTTATTATCTGGTTAAAGACAACTCTAGACAATGTCAAAATATAGAATTTATCAAGTAGGAAACTATAATGAATTTAAGTCAAAGGACTTTTAATATCATTATGGCTAGAAAGTACTTATGACATGTTCCATGAAGTACTCTCACAGTGGGTCATGTCCAATATAATATTCTCTAACATTTATTTATGTTTTGACTTAATATCACAAATATCCATGATCAGTAAAACATAGCCATCTAGTCACAAATATATTAATCTTAATTTATTATTGTTCCAATAATAATAATTGAGCAGGGACTGTTTTAGAATAGTCATTGTATTTATTGTTGGGTTTTACTATCAAGTCATGTACTTGATGACCACAAAACAAAATGCACTATTCATGGAAAGGAAAACCTCATATTATTATACAAAACATAACGACAATAGTATAAGTACAAATTGACTCTAGGGCATATCCCTAATAGTCTCCCACTTACATTAAGACCAATTTGGCATAAGCCGTAACCTTATTGATCTAGTATGACTATCATGTTTAGACGATGGGAGAGGCTTTGTCAGTGAATCTGCAACATTGTCATCAGTTGATACCTTGCATACTTTGACATCTCCTCTATCAACAATTTCTCGAATGAGATGAAAACTTCTAAGTATATGTTTGGATCGATGATGTGATCTTGGTTCCTTAGCTTGTGCAATGGCTCCATTGTTGTCACAATAGAGATCCACTGGGTTCACAATACTAGGAACTACATTTAGTTCTGTAATGAACTTTTTAATCCAAACTGCTTCTTTAGCTGCAGCTGAGGCAGCTACATACTCAGCTTCTAGAGTAGAATTGGCCACGGTGTCTTGCTTTGAATTTTTTCAGCTTACAGCACCTCCATTCAAACAAAATAGAAAACCTGATTGCGATCTGTAATAATCTATGTCGGTCTGAAAACTAGCATCAGTGTAACCATTTATAACTAGCTCGCCTTCTTGTCCTCCATAAACTAAGAACATATCTTTAATTCTTCTTAAGTACTTCAGTATGTTCTTGACAGCAGTCCAGTGTGCCTCTCCAGGACTTGACTGTAACCTACTTGTCATGCTCAATGCATATGACACATCGGGTCGAGTACATAACATGGCATACATGATAGACCCTATAGTAGAAGCATATGGTATCTTGTTCATGCGCTCTTCTTCATCCTTCATAGAAGGACTTTGAGTTTTGCTGAGCTTAATGCCATGTGTCATTGGCAAGAATCCTCTCTTAGAGTCTTGCATACTGAACATTTTCAGTACTTTGTCAACGTATGCACTTTGACTTAGTCCAATTAGCTTTCTAGATCTATCTCTATAGATCCTTATACCTAGAATATAGGTAGCTTCACCTAAGTTTGTCATTGAGAAATAATTTCCCAACCACGTCTTTACACTTTGTAAAGTTGGGATGTCGTTTCCAATGAGTAAGATGTCATCAACATAAAGTATTAAAAAGACTATTGCATTCCCACTTGTTTTCTTATAGACATAAGGCTCATTTTCATTTTTGATAAAGTTAAATTCTTTAATTGCTTCATCAAAACGAAGATTCCAGCTTCGAGATGCTTGCTTCAATCCATAAATGGATCTTTGAAGCTTGCACACTTTATTAGAATTCAAAGAATCATCAAAACTCTCAGGTTGTGTCATGTACACATCCTCGAGTAAGTTTCCATTGAGAAACGCAGTTTTGACACATTCATTTGCTAAATCTCATAATCATAATATACTGATATGGCAAGAAGAATTCTAATAAATTTAAACATTACAATTGGTGAAAAGGTTTCATCATAGTCTATACCATGAGTTTGTCTATAACCTTTTGCTACCAGTCGTGTTTTGCAAGTATGCACATTTTCCTCCATGTCTATTTTCTTTTTGAAAACCCATTTACACCGAATGGTTTTTGAACCTTTAGGTGGATTAACCAAAGTCTAGACTTGGTTATCATACATGGATTGCATCTCAGACTTCATAGCCTCTAACAATTTTCCAGAGTCAGAACTCTTAATAGCTTCTAGATAGGAAGTGGGCTCATCATTAACCATAAGGTCCACATTGTGATCATCAGTGATGAGGAATCCATATCTCTCAGGTTGTTGACGAATCCTATTAGATCTTCGAGGTCCTTGTTCTATAGAAGTAGGCTTATTTTGGACTTGTGAGCCATCTAATCGAGGTTCATTATTTGGTTCAGGTACTAATTGTGGCTCTTGAATCTCATCAAGATGTATTTTACTCCCACTAATTCTTTTGAAAATAAATTCCTTTTCAAGAAAGAATCCATTTCGAGCAACAATTACTCTATTTTCTTTTGGGAGATAAAATTGATATCCCTTAGTTTCTTTAGGATACCCCACAAATATGCATTTATTTGATTTTGGTGTAAGTTTATCAGATAATAAATGCTTTACATAAACTTCATAGCCCCAAATCTTGAGAAATGAAAATTAGGTTATCTCCTAGTCCATATCTCATATGGCGTTTTCTGAACTGATTTAGATGGAACTCGATTTAGTATGAATGTAGTAGTCTCTAGGGCATAACCGCAAAAGGAGATTGGAAGATCAGTTTGACTCGTCATTGATCAAACCATATCTAATAAAGTCCGATTTCTCCATTCAGATACACCATTCTATTGAGGTGTTCTAGGTAGAGTTAATTGGGAGATAATTCCACAATTTTTAATATGCTCGTTAAACACATAACTTCAGTATTCACCACTTCGATCTGATCGAAGTGTTTTGATACTTTGGTCGAGCTGATTTTGTACTTCATTTTGAAATTCTTTGAATTTCTGGAATGATTCAGATTTGTGTTTCATCAGATACAGGTAGCTATATCTGTTGAAATCGTCCGTAAATGTAATGAAGTACTGAAATCCTCCTCTAGCATGTGAATTCATTGGTTCACATACATCAGTATGTATTAGGCCCAATAAATCAGTTGCCCTTTCATTTTGTCTCTTAAAAGGCGCTTTAGTCATTTTGCCTAATAAACAAGAATCACATGTTTCATAAGATTCTAAATCAAATGAATTTAGAAGCCCATCATTATGAAGCCTTGTTATGCGTTTCTCATTTATATAGCCTAAACGACAATGCCAGAAGTAAGTCTAATTTAAATCATTGGATTTCAATCTCTTAGTATTAATATTATAGATAGATTTGTTTGAAGATCCATGAAGATTGAGAATATAGAGCTCATTTGATAGTGAGGCATTTTCATAAAAAAATACCGTTTTTATTAATGGAGCAAATGTTATTCCTAATAAAAAATTCAAAACCTTCTAAATCTAAACAAGAAGCTGAAATAATATTCCTACTTATAGCAGGAACATAAAAACAATCATTCAATTCTAAAAAAAGCCCACCGGGCAAAATTAATTCAAAAGTTCCTACAACTACTGTAGCAACTTTTTCTCCATTAGCAACTCGTAGGTCCACCTCGCCTTTTGCCAAGGCTCTACTCCTTTTTAGACCTTGCACATTTATACAAATGTGAGATCCACAATTGGTATCCAATACCCATGAATCAGAAGTAGATAAATTAATTTCTATAATATAAATACCTAAAGCGATAATCTCACTGTCCTTCTTTTTCTTTACTTCCAAATAGAGCTTGTAATTTCTTAACCAATGTCCTTGTTCTCCACAATGGTGGCAAGCTCCCTCCTTTGGTGTCTTGGCCTTAGGTTTGGACTTGAACTTGGACTTTGCCTTGTTCTTGCCCTTACTAGCCATGACTTTGCCCTTTTGGTTGTTCTTTTTCCCTTTCCCTTTTTGAACCATTAAAATACTAGGAGTGTTCTTCTTAATGTTCAGTGCAACTTGTTTTAGCATCCCATGCAATTCAGTAATAGATTTCTCCATATTATGCATGTTAAAATTCATGACAAACTTGTCATACTTAGGAGGTAATGAGCCCAAGATCAAATCCGTGGCCATGTTATGATTAATAAGAGCACCAAGCTTATCAAGATGATCAAGATAGCCCTTCATTTTAAGGACATAAGCACTTACCGAGGTGCCAGAAACCATCTTACATGCATGTAATGCCTTGTGAGTTTCAAATCTCTCTTGTTGTGCTTGCTCTTGGAATATTTCCTTGAGATGCACAATCATGTCATATGCCTTTGCCTCTTCAAACTGTTTTTGAAGTTCAGATTTCATGGTTGCTAGCATAAGGCAAGTAACATCGTTGGAGTCATCTTTGTGCTTACTATAAGCATCCTTTTCAGCTTTTGAGGCGTTATTTGCTGGAGTAGGGTGAATAGGATTTTCAAGAATATAGAGCCTTTTTTCTTACTTAAGAACGATTCTTAAGTTTTGTGCCCAATTAAGAAAGTTAGTACCATTAAGCTTGTCTTTCTCGAGCACAGATCGCAATGAGTTATTCCAACTGTTTGTTGCCATTATCTACATACAAAATATGCAAAGTAATTAATTTTGAGGCTTTAATGAAAAACTCCCACTAAAAGCATTTAAACTTTTGAAACTTCTACATTTTGATGTTTCGTAGTGGGTAAAAAAAAAAAATCATAAATATTTTATTTTAATCATAAGTATGTTTTGGCTTGAATCTTATAATTAAATAAAACTCAAATTTTAAATAAGATAGACATAAAATGTCCTGGCTAAAATATCTCATATAATGCCCTAGGCCCAAAACCATTTTGATAGCCCAGTTAAGTCAAAACATATCAAACATATGAAAAATCATTTTCCATCTTGTCTCACTTAGATAATCAAATGCATCCTACTTTGGCAGGAATGACTATATGATGATCCAAGTAATAACAAGTGTTTGATTTTGGAAGGCATTTAACATTTAATTTTTTAAAATTTTTTTTATTGTAGTAAGCATGAAATAAACATATCAAATATGCATGCAAGATATAAATAAAAGTGACATAGCATGGCCCATAACCTATGTTGATCATCACGAGTAAAGTGAAGATTAAGGTGGTCAATCTAGGTATATGAACTTCTTAAGTATTCTCTAATGCCTTGAGCATACTCCTCCTTGGTTGTAAATGTAGGCTACCGTCTTTTTTTACATTAGATAGTAAAATTAAAATAATTCATATTCTAGGAAAGCAGTACAATTTTACAACAATGAAAAACGACACGCGGGCCGTATTTAAAAATTATAACATAAAACAACCAGAATGTAACCTGCCAATCACATTAGGATAAAACGGGCCATGCTATGCACTATTCAAAATAATCCACAACTACAATAAAAAACACAAATGAATAACATACAACGAATAGTTAGTCGGGGTTCCAAGGGGCAGCGCCCCTGGCGGAGGTCCCACTGGCCGGTCAGCGGGCAGGGGTCAAAGGGGTAGCGCCCCTTGCGAGGGTCTTCGGGGGCAACGCCCTCAGAAGGAAAAATGATTTTTCCTTCTCTCATTGAATGAGATTTCGCATTCCGATTTTTAAATATTAATCAAATTAACGTTCGGACCCTTTAATAACCATCGCCGTGAAATTTTCATATTACAGACAATCTGCATTCCCTTTTAATCATATTCGTACAGATAACATATTATCATGGCCGATTAATACAAATAGTTCGCAAATATAGAACCATGGATAGCATGCTTACGACACCATATCATATTAAAACAGACAAATTTACAAATAATCTGCAAATAATCTGGTCTGATCTGACAACTAAGACGCACAGATTAAACTTAATTCAGGTAGTCTGCATGCTAAGTATTCTAAAATCATAATCCTGTGAACATGCTGATATACACCGTTTAAATTCACACACACACACACACACACACACACACACACATATCATACATATATTTAACAATACGATTAACATATGAATCAACCTAATCGTTTAGTAAATTTCTCTGATACCACTGTTAGGATTCAGGGACTCCTAAACGTGAAAAACATCCACGAATCCTTTTTAAGGATCCAAGTAAATGATTAAGAAGATCTAAGGTTTACAGAATTACCTTTATTCAGCGTAATCGAGATCCTTCGATTTTGATCATGTTGTCATATGTGCAATTCGAACGATCACCAGACACTGCAGTGTGCGAACGTCCTCTATCGGATACACACGGCGAACTGACTCGTTACCCCGAAAGTGCTAGCGCCTAGGGTTTGAGAAGTTTTCTTTTCTAGTGAATAGAGGCATGAAATTTTTCAACAAAACAGGACTGTTGAGAAGACGGTTAGAGTTTTCTTAAAAACCCCCAAATCTCTTAGAGTCCAAATCTGATAATATCTTATCACATTTTAATTTAAATTCAAATTAAATTAAAAACTGATATGATAAAATTCTGCCATTATCTCGGTAATTTAACTAATTAATTTACCGAGTCAGATTCTTATAATCTGGACATCATCCAGATACATCGAATGTGGACATATTTCCAGATTCATTGTATCTGATAAATTTTTTAGGTTCGATTAACTTAGACATTGTAACACCCCACTACCTAGGCCCATCAGGGCCGGGGATGTCGCCCCGTCCAAAGGACAAGGGGTCTTTATAACTAGGTTACATGAAAATAGAATAAAACAAAAGACTGTAAAATTAAATTTATTACAACCCAAAAGATAAATACTGGCACAAATCCAAAATAAATTGTTTGCAACAATTTCTCAAACAATACTTAAAGTAAATAACAAGAGTCTTCAAGCAAAGCAACATTCTAGCTAATGATCTCCACAGCAGGATCTTCCTGAAAATATGGCATAAAAGGTGGTGAGATAAAAATCTCAGTAAGCCCGTGTGTGCTTTAAGTGTTTCAGGTAAAATAATTCATGTATGCAGTTGTAAAAGTTTCATAGGAAAAAGTTGCTGGCAAGCAATAAATAAGTGTTGAAAATAAAGAGTGGTGTTTCACTTTTCAAATCATACATGTGCACAATAAATACAACCACTCAAATGGGTAGCCATGGGTTACCACACGTTGGGCCCCATGACCAATAATAGTCAGAATGCCACACTTTGTGCAATGCTGACAAAAGGTAGGTGTACGGCCTACCGGGTGAGATACTCCTCCATCTCTACACCCAAACTTACCGGTTGTCCACTCCGAAAATACACAGTCCACATGACTGAAACTTGATAGCTCGGACCGGCATGACCTATCGGACTGGCGTCCTATCCAGGAAGGACTCACCCCTCAGAGGTGGCCACCTACTGAGAGACTTATCCTAACCTTTCAAAGACTAGTCCTGGTGGTCTACCCTTATTGAGTACTGAACGTTGATTGTTCCACTTGGGAGAAAATTGATCAAACTTTGCTTTATTTGGAAATAGCAATTAAGGGTTTCCAAAAGTCTAGTCAAGTTGGATTTTAGAAAAAATTTAGATTTGTGTGAAACTGCTTGTTCAATTTCCAAATGATTGGCTTGACTGAAATAAAAAGGAAAAACAGTCCTTAATTGCCTTTACAAATAATGTCCATATACATTGCATTTGCTTGCCACAATAACTTTTGGTCTTCACAAAACTCCGTGCAGGAGCTTACCTGCTTCTTTGCTTGCTCTACTCAAAAGTCTTCCAAGGCTGACCTAACCCCTGTCTGGGGTAAACACAAAACGTAAGGTCACATTCAAGTTATACCTGCCTTACATAAATAATTCTTAGCTCAACTGGTTACAACCATGACTAACCATGACCTTAATGTCCTAAGCTTTAAGGCTAGATGCTGAAGAATTTTATAAAATAAGTCTAGTTTGATAGGTTGAAATAACTAGGGGTTCTAAAATAATTGTTAATAAATTATAGACTCAAATAATAACTCTTGAGTGTTATTACTAATAAATAAACTAAGGTTTGAATTTTAAATATTATTAAGTCCTATTTAATATTAAGAAATGGTAATTTAAAAATAGCTTTATTATAAATAAATAATAATTTTTAATTAATTTCGAAGAGATAATAAATAATTAATAATAATTAAAATTTATTAATAAATTATTTTAAATTTTCGTTTACTAAAAATATTAATAGTTTGATTTAATATTTTAATCCAAATCCCCTAGTGTTCCGAATTTTTGAAGAAAAAATATAGTAGTAATTTTAATTTATGCAATAAAATTTGTTGATGAATATAACTTAGAATTAACAAGAAAATAATCTTACATCATGGTCTTCCTATTGCTAGAAAAGATTCATGATCCCATTCTCCATCATCAAACAAGAAATTAATCTATTCATGAACAAACACTTGAACTATCTCATACTATCACATGGCCAAAAATCCTACTAAGCATAATCATCAATCATGGTTTCCATGGAAAATAAGATCATAAAAGTCTAATCACCTTTGGTGTCATAATATCTAATCATGCTTCAACATCCATTAAATTCATCAAGCATGAAGAACATATATTGATTCGAAATGAAAACACATACATCCTAGTCAAATACAACCATCATCATGTCATAACTTCATCCCCCTAATCCACATGCATATACTCAATCTCCCAATCATATTCGATTTCTCTATCATCATCTAGGAGACATGATTTCAGAATTTAATAAGAGAAATTTAAGAATGAATACTTGATTGTCGAGTCCTTTGATGAAGACGAAAGAAGGTTCACGCGCGATGGAATGACTTGAATGGTCCAACGAAACAACATTCATGGTTGATGATTTGATCAACCATTTCGGTTAGAAGAGAGCGAGAGAGAGAAAGAGAAAGAGAGCATTAGATAGGTGTATTAAGAATTGAATGGGAGAAGATGAACAAGAAGGTTGTTCTTGTTTTACCTTGTTGATGTTCTTGAGGTCTTCAAGAAAAACTGATTTTTTATCCGGTTGAAAATTCTTGTTTGCGTGATTTCGTGTTATAAATGGCAGAAATGAAGTCTAGGGATTAAGTAGAGATGATCTAGAGTATTTGAGAGTGATTGGAGGTGTTTTAGAGTAGGTTTAGGCTTGAAGAAGTTTAGTGTGTGTTCTTGGTGTTCTTGGTGTTTTAGGTGAAAATGGAGAGAAATTAGAAGAAGTGCTGCACGATTTCTGCTAGAAGGCTGGCCGAATGGTAGGGTGTGATTGAGGGTTTCGGTTTTCAGCTTTGTGAGTGAGAGAAATCAGATTTTATTTGAAATTTAAATGGAGGAAATGGTGGAGATGTTTAAGGTAAAAGATCAGCTATGGTGTTTGATCAAGAGAGGTGTCTATGGACTTTAATGGTGTCGGCTGAAGCAAGGTTGTCTTGCTGAAATGACTGAGGTTTAAGGTTGCTCAAGGCTGGCCGAAATTCAGTCCTTAAAGGCAGAGGAAATTCTGGTTAATTCAGCTTAATGCACGAGTGATTTATGGGAGTGAAATGCTGAAATTATTTGAAGTTCAAATGGAGTTTGAATGGAGTGATCTTAGGAGTGTTTTGTGGTGTAGCTATGGAGTCCTTATGCTTCAAGGTAAGTGTGGGTTTAATGGTGATCAGTGTATAGCTGAGCAAGGCTCAATTCTACAGAGATTGAAGATGATTTTTGATCTTAGGCTAGAGAGGAACAAGGCTGGAAAATTCTGGTCTCAAGTGTTCATGGCTTTCCGAAAATTGCAGAATTTTGGTGCAGGATTTTCGCACCCTCTTGGCTTGATTTTTCAGAGGTTCTTCAGGGATGTTTGAGGGTCTTCCAAGGGTGGTTTTTCAGCCTCATTTCTGGACAAATACAGAGGAGTTTGCTGGCTTGAAGATGGACTAAAAACAGCTTCATTTCCTTGATGAAGAGCTGCGAATTGCCCAGAAAATTTTTCTGGTTTGGTGCTGTTTTGTGCAGTCCGAAAATTGCACCAGTTTTCCAGCTTCCAAGCCACTTGAAATGATCATTTTCTTGGCAGCAATTGAGTGGGTTTATGGCCTGAATTTTCGAAGAAAAGGTCTGCAACAAATTTGGAAAATTTCCAGATTTCTTACTACTAAAGCATGAACATCATGAAGATAGATTTGAAGGTCCTTTCATGGTGATTGATTTTCTCTTCGAACCCTTCCTATTTCCCCTCCTATTTTTCGGTCAACCTCCCTTCCTCAAAGCTGATTTTCGAAATTCAAGGGGAAGAAATTATCACAGAATTTTTTTTTTTTGGAATTCAAAGAAAAAGATTTAATGGATTTTAGTTCATTTGAATTATGAAAATGCTAGGACAAAGCTAAAGGTAATAAATTGGACAAGAATTCTTCTAGAATTCTTTTAGGACATGAGGATAAGATTAGGGCATTCTCTTCATGTCTTCCTTAAGACAATCATTCCTTTTTCCATAGAGTGCAAGAAAACAAAAATTCAAACTTAATTAAGATAATCATGATAAAAGCTTAAATGATGGGATTTGAACTCATGACCTTAAAGATTAATTCCAAGACTTTAACCACTAAACCACAACAACTCTTGTTCTTAATTTCTCACCCACATATTTTTCTTATCTACTCCTCAAGTTATCTTCCTATTCTGACCTCAAGCAAAATTACCATTCTACCCCTCCTACTCAATAAGTATAACTAAGCATTTAAACCTATAATCCACGATTCTAAAGCACATAAAATCATTCAAAAATATATATATTCATGCAAAATAATATGATATGCATTCCCGACCTCTTTACTCTAGGGTTGGTTTTAGGTGGGGTGTCACAGACATATTTCCAGATTCATCGAATCTGGTTATCAGAAAAATAACCTAACAAGTTTGCTTATTGTGTGACCCTTTAGGTTCATTTAACACTGGTAGTGTGCCTAAATCATATTTAAATGACCCACAAGTTATAAGCGGTTTCTAGCAAAACATTATAATTATCTAGGTTAAATGAAGATTAGTGATCTTTTTGAACCAAACCACAATTTTATATTTAATCCTTTTGTCACACAATATCCAGATTAAGTATAAGGCACGGAACATGTCATGCTTATTAAGCGTAATCAATTATTTCTTGATTTCATAGTAGACTGTTCAAACAAATGATATCAATATCTTAGATTGATATATTTGAGCACGACTATGTATTTTAATAGTCTAACTTATCAAGGGACCCATAGATATATTTCCCATAATTGAGATGGACAAATTCCTTCACTATCAATCATATTCTTTTCCTTGATTTATTCTATATCCAACAGTAGTCTAATTTATTATCTGGTTAAAGACAACTTTAGACAACGTCAAAATATAGAATTTATCAAGTAGGAAACTATAATGAATTTAGGTCGAAGGACTTTTAATATCATTATGGCTAAAAAGTACTTATGACATGTTCCATGAAGTACTTTCACAGTGGGTCATGTCCAATACAATGTTCTCTAACATTTATTTATGTTTTGACTTGATATCACAAATATCCATGACCAGTAAAACATAGCCATCTAGTCACAAACATATTAATCTTAATTTATTATTGTTCCAATAATAATAATCGACCAGGGACTGTTTTAGAATAGTCATTGTATTTATTGTTGGGTTTTACTATTAAGTCTCGTACTTGATGACCACAAAACAAATGCACTGTTCATGGAAAGGAAAACCTCATATTATTATACAAAATATAACGATAGTAGTATAAGTACAAATTAACTCTAGGGCATATCCTTAACACAAAAATCTATTCTTTTTCCAGTTCTGGGTTTGAGCTTGCTTAGGTGCCACTCACGACAGTTTTTGCAAGATGTTACTACTCCGAAAATCCATTCTTTTTTCAGTTCTGGGTTTGAGCTTGATGAAGTTATTTTTGTGTCTTTTACTTCTTTAAAAGCTGATGATGAATTATTGTTCGTGAAACTGTCTTTTGTCTTCTTCCCTTATCAATATTAATTTTCTTATAATTCTTGTAGATTCCTGAAGATTGGATAAGTGCATAGCTGGTATGGGCACCTGGATGTATAAAGATCAATAATAGATTATTTGCTCGGGATTTTTACTGCCTGTGCTTGGGGTCATTTCGTGGTTTTGAGGTAAAGAAGGCTTTGATATGTCTTTACCTTAATTCAACTGTTCGATTGTATTGGTCCTGTATCTGTTGGGCTTGCCCCTTTTCATGTCTTGTATCTAGTGAGTTAAAATTGGTTTTACATTTTGGTAACAGTTACAAATTTGAGTTTTTGGACTACATTGGTTATTAATAGCATGTGTGCACAAAGCCTAAATATTATGTCATCTGGCCTTAGTTTCAGCTCTCTTCCCCTCCTCTTTCTTTTCATGGGTTGTGAGATTTTGGATGGAAGAGACATCACCTCCAATTTAGGAGGGGGAAGAACTTGTCAAAGATACTATCCATTATATCAGAGTGCACCACCAACAATTATGTCTAGTTCTTCATTCCAAGGGAATGGCCTTGGTTTAGTTGCTTCTAGAAATTCTTGGATTGGAATATTGGGTCTTGATTGCTCCAACAATGCTAAATTGATGTAGTCTGGTATAAAATGCTGGGAAAAGGATTTTATATATCATTAGGAAAAGAAATGGCACGATTCTCCCTCCCCCTCCCTCCCCCTCCTCTTCACTATTTGAGCTTAGTTTTCCTTTAGTTATATGTCAGTTTCTCCTCTAAGCTCAGATAGAGATCTTGTAACCTCATCAGCATGCATTTTCTTCACAAAAGTTCTAAATATCTTGATGTTCTTCCGCTGCTGTAGTTCATCTGATTTTGCTAAGATAAGTCAAGCCATACAACTTTAATTTTGGTGGATTGCTTTTGCTGACACCATTTGGCCTAGCATTAAGGAGGACTAGATTGTAGCCTGCACGATCATATCTTGAAAGGGCATTTTCTCCTACAACATCAATGTTCTCTCTCCAGCCTTCATAAATCCCACGTAACTTGTATCAAACCCCTTCTTATACATCAGCCGCCTAAAAGAAACAAAACAAGTTCTAGCAATATTAATCTCTTCAAGTGAAACAATCAATTCAAGATACACATTTGATACAGCCTAGCTACTGTTGAAAAGAAGTGTCCAATGCAAAGTTTAATGCAAGCAAAAGTCATTTATCACCTAAGATAGTATATCCTATTACATCTTATATGAGCTATATGATTCTTTATAAGTACTTTAGTCAAAAGTATCACTATTTACAGACCGAAGTTGTCATTTACTTGCACTATGTATTCCCTGTATTTACTTTCTTAGATTCTTGCTTTTGGACAAATCTGAATGAAATCCTTGATTTTCCTTCCCTCCTAGTCTTCCCACAAATTTTAACACCACCTAGTTGTTGACAAAGAAGCAGTAAAGAAGATATTCAGTAGCCAAGAAAGGGGAGAGATAGATGGAGGAGGAAGTAACTAGCCCCACCAGCCCAACACAATCTATATAACAGGTCAAAGAACTATAGTAGACACACTTGCCCCTCTTGTACACATTCCTGCCAAAACTAATACCTTTTTTATTCCATTCATTCTTCCCTTACAACCTCCCCCCCTCCCAAATAGGGAAAGAAAAACTCCTCATTCACTGTATACAAAATAAGGCTGTAATACTACAATTGGCAGAAATGTCTCAACATTGCTTCTATTCTCTTGAAAATTGCATACAATATGCAAAAAGGTACAATTCACTAACTAAATGTGATGCATTAAAGGAGAAATATCATGTGGACCATTCTGTCCTTGTTTGAATAACAGGAAAGTTAAGTGGGAAAGTGAAGAGAAGGAAAAGGAAATCATTTTTTTGTATGCATTTTTTTTAAAAGCAAAAATTTGTCCAAAACAAAGTAGTTAATGGGTGGTTACTCAATTTTGTGAAAGAAAAACTGATACATAGAATCATTTTTTTTTTTCCATTAGCGCAATATAAGTTAGCATACGAAGTTATCTGCTCTTTTTTTTATAAAATTTTTGGAGCTGTAATATCATTGTTTATCATGCTGAACATTTTTTTTCCCCTTGTGCACTCTGTCTCCTTGGATACATGTATATATGTAGCTGTTTGTATATGTTTGTTGGTATGGAACGTCTTGTCCCTCTTTATTTCAACAGATGGATGGATACTGGTGCAGTTAAGTTGCATCTTTTTTGCCATAACTATATCTGAAAATATGTGAAAATCCAAGGAAAGAAGTAGTATTTTTGCCTAAATTTAATTGCATGAATCTCATATTATGTATTTCTTGTTGTTTAGGTTGTAACTTACTTGTCTATTGTTGCTTGTAACATTGCCAATATGAACAAATCTTGGATGAGTCTTCCCAGAAACTGCCGTGTATATTAAAATGGTGTTGATTTTTTTCTAAGATTTGCAATGAATAATGCAAGTTTGAATGGGAAGATATTGTGTCCTTGTGTAAAATGTAGAAATGTGGTAATGAGGACTAAAATGGAGGTGCGAGAGCACCTCATAGTATATGGGTTTATTAAGGGATATTCTCATTAGATAGTACATGGAGAATTTTCATTGTCTAATTCATCTAGAACAAGTTTAGGTAATAATTTGCAAGATGTTACTAGTCAAACTGATGGCATGGATGGCTTGTTGCATGATGCATTTAGCATTCCAGTAGATGATAGTATTGAGAGGGTTGAAACATCTCCTGGAGTTGAATGTTCAAACTCGGATGCTGAAAATTTTTACAAACTCATTAATGATTCTCAACAAGAGTTGTATCCTGGGTGTAAGAACTTCTCTAAGCTATCATTTCTTATTTGATTGTTACATCTTAAGTGTGTGGGAAAGTGGTCTAACAAACATTTTGATATGCTTCTTGATTTGTTGTGAGAATCATTTCCTGAGGGTGTTGAAATTCCAAAATCTTATTATGAAGTTGAAAAGATAATGAAATAATTAGGTTTGGGGTATGAGAAGATAGATGTATGTCCTAATGATTGCACATTGTATTGGGGGGATAAATTGGGATGGAAATATTATTTTACAAGCAAAGAGTCTAGGTGGGCAACTTCGGAAAATGATCCTACAGGAGAGAATAGAAAGATTGCAAAAAAAGTTATTTGGCATTTTCCACTAAAGCCTCGATTACAATATTTGTTCATGTCCTCAAAGACTGCTAAATCAATGAGATGGCATGGGGAAGATAGAATAGATGATGGTTCTATGAGACATCCTGCTGACACACCTACTTGGAAAAATTTAGTTATCTTCATCCTGATTTTTCCAAAGATGTACGTAATGTGAGATTAGGCTTAGCTTTTGACGGGTTTAATCCTTTCCAAAATATGAATGTTGCTCATAGTACGTGGCCTGTCATCTTGATGCCTTACAATTTACCCCCGTGGATGTGTATGAAGCAACCATACTTCATCTTGTCTTTGCTAATACCTGGTCCGACTGCTCCGGGGAATAATCTTGACGTCTATTTAGAACCTCTCATTGCAGAATTAAAAGAATTGAGGGATGTGGGTGTATCTACATATGATGCATATTCCAAGCAAAATTTTCAAATATGGGTTGCTTTATTACGGACTATTAGTGATTTTTCTGGATATGCTAATTTGTTGGAATGGAGTACTAGAGAGGAGTTTACTTGTCCCATTTGTCATAAGGAGACAGATTCACAATGGCTAAAAAATAGTTGTAAGCATTGTTATATGGGACATCGTAGGTTCTTAGAACCCGATCACTCTTTTAGAATGGATTCTCGATCTTTTAATGGTAAAGAGGAGCATCGAGGGAGACTTGCTTTTTTATCTGGAGATGTGATTTTAAATGAATTAGATGGTATCAATTTTAAGTTTGGGAAGCTGGTGAAAGATAACAAAAAATTGCCATTTAATTGGGAAAAAAAGTGTCTTTTTTAAATTGCCTTATTGGAAGGATAACTTGATGTGGTATAATCTTGATGTAATGCATATCGAGAAAAATGTTAGTTAAATGATTTGTGCCATATTACTTGAGGTGGATAAGAAAAGGGATCATAAGTCACGACTTGACTTGAAAGAAATGGGAATTAGAGCAGAACTACATCCTCTTGAGAAGGAGAGTGATGCATCTTCTTTGCCCTGGGTTGCATTCACTTTGAGTAAGAGTGAAAAATTGAATTTTTGTAAGGTGTTGAAAAGGGTTAAGGTTCCTGATGGATATTCTGCTAACTTATCTAGGTGTGTACAACTGAAGCCACCAAAGATTTTAGGGCTTAAGAGCCATGACCATCATGTTTTACTGCAACAATTACTGCCTATAGCCCTAAGAAAAGCATTGTCAAAATCTGTTTGATATCCCTTGCTTAGGGTAAGTAGGTATTTGAAACTACTCTGCTCCAAGGAATTGTTGCCTCTTGATCTGATACAACTAGAGATGGACATTGTTTTCATTCCTTGTGAGCTAGAATGGGTCTTTCCACCCTCAGCTTTCAATATCATGATGCATCTATGTGTTCACTTAGCCTACGAAGCAAGAATTGCTGGTCCGGTGCAATTTCGATGGATGTATCCAATTGAGAGGTGTGCATTATCTATATTTATTTTTATTATTTATTATTTTATTTTTAAATGTTGCAATTATAGTTATGGTAATTTCATAATTATATTACTTTAGGTATTTGAGCACTTTGAAATACTATGTACGAAATTGGAGTCGCCTAGAGGGTTCTATTGCAGAAGGTTATTTGGCTGAAGAATGCCTAACCTTTTGTTCATTATATTTAGTTGATTATGTCCAAATAAGGTTCAATCGAATAGCTAGAAATGAAGAAGATATGGCTGACTCTCGAGTAGGTATTGATGTGTTTACAATGTCCGGGCGCTCATTAGGTAAAGGTACACCAACAAAGTTTGATCAAATATCTTTGAATAAAGCACATCAATATGTACTATTTAATTGTGATGCTGTCAAGCCATATATTGAGTAAGTCACTTTAAAGTTTGCAAAGATGGACTGGAATATTGTAGATTTCATGACAATTACTGATTAAACCGACTTCTACTTTGTATAGTCAACACCTTACGATGGTAGCTCAAAATCATCCACGTGATGGAAGATATGAAATTGAGCGTATTCATAGTAAGACGTTCGCCCAATGGTTTGCCCATCACGTAAGTTAAAATTCTATTTAACCTTTCTCTTATGTGTCAAATTAAATTCTATTTTATCGTTTATATTGATTTTTCTTTTTTGTTTTTTTGTTATGACCTAGGTTACTTCTTTGCAAATATCTGAAGACAGCTATATTACACAAGATTTGGTTTATCTTTCTAAGGGACCTAAACAAGTTGGATTACAATATAAGGGATTCATGGTAAATGGTTTTAGGTTTCACACAAAAGAAGTTGAGCGTAAAAGAAAAACCCAAAATTGTGGAGTTTCTGTGAATGTAATTACTTCAAGTTTTTCAAGTATAAGGGATGAAAATCCTATTTTAAGTGTTGTGGCTTATTTTGGAGCTTTGAAGAATGTAATTAAGTTGGACTATGGAGATGATCGAAAAATTGTATTGATTGAATGGGATTGGGTGTCAAACAGGAAGAGACTAAAATAAGATGCGGATGGATTCTTATTAGCAAATTTTAGCAATGTGCCTCCCCACAAAGAACCATTCATTCTTGCCTCTCAAGTAGCACAAGTATTCTATGTAGAAGAATCAAAGGAAAGTGATTGGCATGTTGTTGTTGTTACAAATGCAAGATCAGTTTATAAAATGGGAGATATCGTGGATGTTGATACACATTTGCAAGCTGAAATCTGCAACCCTATAGCTGAAGAAGGGGACGAGAATGTTTGTTGGGTTCGTGAAGGGGATGATGAGAATTGAGTTTAGTCTTATGACTATATGAAGACTGTACTACCTTTTAATATATTGTTTAATGTAATATTTATTATATAGAATACTATTTTTTGACTTAAGTGTTGGACTGAACATTGGTTAACATGTAGTGCAATATTAAATGTTGCTCTATGCCTCCGTCAGTAATTGCATTTTGCCAATACTTGTTCCGTTGTCTCATTCTATTGTCTCATTCTATTTCAGGTGAATTTAAAAATAAGTTCTGTTTAACCTTTTTTTTTCGAAGAATTGCCTTGGTTTTAGGTGAAATTAAAATTTTAATTTATTGATGCTTTATTGATTCATTTTTTTTGGTTGGTTCTGATCAGATGGCTAGGACACGCAGGTTGAAGAAGAAAAGAAATATGCAGAAACACAGAGATAATTCTCCAGATGATCAATTGAATATGTTAGCTGAACGATATGGCATGCCTCCGTCTAACACATAACTGAGTGATTCAAATTGTAAGTATATGAAAACCATTTTTTTATGATGACTTTGCTGAATTAGTTACTAGCCAAACATGCTCTGATTATTTTATTTTTAGGTGGGCAGTTGAATGGCCAATCTGAAAATCCTTTAGATGAACCTCAAAACGTGCAAGTTGGACAAAATCCTTTGGCTGCCAACCAAACCATGCAAGTTGCTGAACGAGCTAAAATGCCCCCTTCTAACACACAGCGAATTCTTCCCACTCGAAAGTATATACTAATCAATTTTTTCCTCTAACGAAACCCAATACTAATCAAAGTTCCTTTGGTTATTTAATTTCTAGTCATTGTGCAATTGAATGGCTAGCCTGAAAATCTTTTGGATGAACCCCAAACGGTATATAGTGACCAGCAAATATAATCCCAGCCCACCACACAAACTTCTAGTGGAGTTGGTATGAGCACATCATGATTACAAATACAATGTTGTCTACTCTATTATGCTAAATTATATTTTTCACCATTATAATTTTAATGCTTGATGCGGAAAATTTAGCTAGAAGTAGTAGATCTAGAGAACCAACTTATTGTACTGATATATGGGGTGTCTTAAGAACAAGGGTCTAATTACGGTTGAATTTAACCATAAGGGACAACCCATTAGAAAGAAGCGAAAAAAGCTATTTAGTTTCTTGGGCACTGTAGCTAGAAATGGCAAGCATGCCCCACTGAATTATGTATCATGGACAAAGATGCCAAAAAGCTATAAGAAAGACGTGATCGACATTGTAAAGGTAATAATTCCATGATCTCTACATCCTTTAGTTTTAATGATTTTAGAATCTTTTTTATTGTAAATTTACTGTACATAATGATTCTTGACAAATTTACTCCATAACAGGAAATGTTTGATTTGCCACCTGGCATTGAACCAAAAATTACTTCATCAATAGGGAAATTATAGAGAGCTTGGAAAAATGCTTTAAAAAGGGAATGGTTCAATGCTAATCAAACTGGAAATGTGCTGTCTTCTTATGGAGAAGATCGGGTACTTGAAGACCAACGGTTATGGTTGGTTTCCTTTTTGGAATTCAGAGGCTAGGAAGGTAATGTTGAGCATTTTGTATTGCTCATTTCAAATTATCCAAATTGTAACTTTGATGGCATAAAATTGAATTTCCATTTGCTGCTGTTTTTTTCAACGTATTAGCTTAAGGAATGCTAATAGTGGGAAAAGCAGCAAATTGCATCATAGAATGGGGCAAAGACCATTTGCACAACTTTCTAAAGACTTGGTAAATTTTACTACATCCTTCAATTTTTTTTTTCCATGAATAATTAAATCCTTTAGTTCAATTGTTTTGTATGTAGGCCAAGAAATTAGGGCGTCAGCCATCCCGAGCTGAAATATTCGAGGAGTGCTTTACGAATCTAATAGGAAACCAGGAAATAGCAAGACTGCAACTAAATTGGTACATGTTGATCCTTGATTTACCTTCAATTTTTTACCTTCTTTCAGCATAATTAATAAGCATTTTTTTTCTTTGTTTACAGAACTTGATGACTGAGAAGAGAAGTGAATTTTCACCTAACTCCATTGATGAAATTGGGCCGGATGACATTTTCTCACAAGTAATGGGACCAGACAGGAATGGTTGGGTTTAAATATGCAGGGGAGGTGTTGCACCATCGGATCTTTGGGGCGAAATTCCAAGTCGTAGTACTCAACATATTATCATGGCTGAACAAAGGGATAAGATAGTCAAGCTTAAGGAACAAGCTAAAGAGCAAGCAGAACTCATTAGGGAACAAGGTAGACTGCTAGCTGAAGTTCGTGCGAATATGGCACAGAACAACAACAATATGTCAAATCAGTCAAGGGTTGGTTTCCCTAGAGTCAAACCTGCAAACTATCCCAAGCAACAATAGCAGTATATTAAGGGTACTGTTAGCTTATACTTGCAGAATCACATATTATTTGAAATAGATATTTGATTTTCTTTTTCATATTTCAAGCTAAATGGCTGCATAGAATTTTAGCTGTTTTACACTAACTAAACTAATCATATTTTTTGCTAATGTTTGGCTGTTTGTCTATTTTCATTAGGTACATGCTACTGTTTCAGTCTTGAGTGTAAGGGATCCTTCAAAGATAGTTGCAACTACACTTATTAGGAGTTTAGACCCTGAAAAGATGGTTGGCCCACATGCCTTGGGACAAGATTGGTGTGAGATTGACATCATTTAGTCACATTCTCGTGATGAGCCATTGATTCGTCCATACTCCCTTATGAAAACAATAGGAGATGCTCACGGTACTCCTATTGCATGGCCAACAAGCTTGGTATGATTCTTTCGATGGTAGAAAGCTGTGATCAGTTTTCTACTTTTTTATGGGATATACTTTTGTTTATGTATATGTGTATCTATTCTTTTGTTAGCCTATGACAAATGTGGAGTTTTGTCATCCTTTTTTATGCAGTGTTGTGTTCTGATTTTTTTGTAGGCTATAGTTTTGTTGAGGCTTGATTTTTTTGTGGGTTATGGTTTTGTTTATGAGATAGTGAGGGAATTCTGTAAAATTTAGTATAGACTTTGATTCCTCCTGTCAAGAAGGCAATGTGATAGATTTGTTCTTTCAATGAGCATTATATTTTACATTTGTTTACAGGTAAGATGATAATGCATTTTAGAAGGGGATTTATATATTTTGTTGCTATTTGATTATTTTATTGGAGTTTTGTTGCAGTTTTGGTGATTTAATTGGAGTTCTGCAATTAGTCATTTGCTTATTGAATTTCTATAAAAAAAAAAAAACATTGATGTGTTGGACATTTGTGAATTTAGAGAATTTCTATTTTACTTGTGTATATTGATATTTGAGGAAGAATGTAGCTATCCTAAATATTTCACAGACATGACCAGCAGAGATATTTTACTGGTTGTAAAACACCTACTCTAGTTTGTAGTTTGCGAAAGTCTAACCTTGTAGTAGGAGAATGAAGGAAAGTTGATAGCGAGGAGATAAAAAGTTAGTGAAGCTCTCTTGCATTGTGTAATTGATATTCTATTGAATGCAGAGATCAGTTCTTTTTTTTTTCTTTTAGGTTCCTTTTTGGATAAAATTTTCTTCAACAAAAATGTGGGTTGTCTTTCTAACATGGCACTGTAGTCTACAACATTATATTTTGCATTTGTTTACATCATTATATTTTGCTAGTTCTCTTGTTGTTTTCATTGATTTGGTTTGGAATTTTTAGCAATTAGAGGTTGAGAAGTGTGGGCTTTTTATATGTGTTAATGTTGTGGTGTTTGAAGTTGTAAATTGTGAAGATTGGTGGCCTTAGCATTAATCTTGTTGTGGTGTTTGATAGGTGTTGTTGATTTTTATAAGAATGAAACGTTATTGTGAGTTGTTACTGATTGAGGAAATTTAGGCTTCAGAAGTGGTTTGTGTTGTCCAAAACAAAAAGAGGAGTTTAGCTTTGTAGTATACTTAGAATTTGTTGTTAATTATTTGGAAAATTTGTTGAGACAACTGAATGTGTATAATGGTATCGTAAGAAAGTTAAATGATATTATTGTTGAAAAGGAAGTATAGCCTTTTGAAAACTGAAATGCAAAAATGGAAATGCTGAAATGCTGCAGTTTAGCCATTTTGGTGCAATAATTATTTGTCATAGTCTCAGGAGAAAACTGAAATGCTGTAGTTTTATTCACTTATTGCCGAAGTATAGCGTTTTGAAAACCAAAATGCTAAAATGCTACAGTTTAGCCATTTTGGTGCAATAATTGTTTGTTCTAGCCTCAGGAGAAAACTAAAATGCTACAGTTTAATTCACTTAGGAGAATCCCTTCCATAGTTAAAAAGTTTAATTCTCTTTCTCTTTTTTTCATCCTTTGTGAATGCTGCAGTTTTGGTATCAAGAAGCTACTGGTTTTTCATCATTTGTCTAACTTGAATGTGTCCAATTTATAATGGTAGGTTCGTAGAGCTTGAGACAAATGGGACTAAGGAGACAACTTGGCTACAAGTTATTTTGATGCTACATATGAAGGAAGTATAATAGATCATTTAGCTAAATGGAAGCATTTAGACATTAATGGAATTATGTCTTAATGGATACGTTGAGATTTTATTTTGGCTTATATAGTTTTGATGACTTCCTTGATGTATACATACATAGTACTATACTTCCTATTGTATGCAAACATTTTATTTTGACTTTAATGTGATTTTGTATTATGGTCAAGTTTTAAATTTTTTTATATCATGTAATTAATATATATATATATATATATATATATATATATATGTAAGAACTGAAATATCATAAAAAAATGTAGTGACACATGGCCAACACATTATGAAAATTTAAAAAATGTTGTTATATTAAGTTTAAACAATATGTATAAGTATCATAACAAATAATAATGACAGTATAAAATATCACGAATGCTAACGAAGTGTCATATAATTGAAAGTTGTCAAACGTTATTATGACATTTATAAATGTTTTTGTGGATTTGAATTTGATCGTTGACAACCGTTGGTAAGCATTTGCATAACACGGCTAAATGTTATATGAAGATCTTTTGCTGATAGTTGTAAATATCATTATGGATGTCGGTTATTGTGACACTTTAAATTGTTAATATATATTTGAACTTTTGGTAGTTAGTAGACCCTTTTGTAGCGTGACGAAATGTTGTAATAAGGCCTCTAATATAACAATTATACATATTATGATAGGTACATCTATTATGACATTTGGTAACATCCTTAGTGACTATAGCAACGGCGTTTTAGAGAACATTTTGCGTAAACATCACAAAGTCAAAAATGTCACAACAGACTCTTATAATAACATTTTCACCTGTTACAACAACCTGTTTTTCTAGTAGTGCTAGTTTGGTCTAATTTATGAAAACCAATCTTGAAATAGCTCTACTTTGAAAGTATTTTGCTCAAGAGGACCAAATGCATTCACCAAATGTCCTTTCCAGATAAGGATGCATTTGCCTGCCTATTAATTTTCTATTAATTTTCATTGGAAAAATAAAATAAAGAGACGTTTCCAAAGGTGTTTTCAATATTGATGACACATCTCTTAAATACGTCCTACATTATTAAAGAGAAATCTCTTAGTAAGGAGTACGTTGTATTAGTATAATGTCCATATATCATATATTAGAATGAGTTGCTGATTTTATTCATGTGGCTAAGGAATTAAAGAGGTTCATTTGGGGTTAGGATGTAGCATTCTCGAATTCTTGGTTTTGGATGATAGGTCTAGTGTCTAGGGGTCGAGGCTTTAACAGTTTAAATATTAGGATTTAGGTCTTTGGTTTGGGGTTTATTATTAAACGCAGGTAGTATAGGGTTTAGAGTACGGGTTAGGGACTTGCAATGTAAGCTTTAGGGTTTGGGGATTTTAGGTCTAGAGAGTTTTAGATTTTAGGAGTTTAGGATTTTATAATTTATGGTTTAGGGCTAGGGACTTAAGATTTAGGTTTATATTTGTAATATATAACTTTTAAGGATTTATAGTTATGTTTTTGATATAGGGGTCTAGGGGTGGGGGGGAGTGAGGGCAAAGTTATGAAAATACTTAGCATAGTCTCTCTTGTTTTTGGGCTATTTTTCCCATTACACAGAACAAAAAACACAACCTGTAAATAAAGAAAATTTTTACTTATTCTATTAATTAAAGACTAATTTGATACCCTTGCATTGCAAGGGGTAATTTGTATTAAGTTGTTCTATAGGTAAGAATCTTTGATCCCATCTATAATACAAATCCCTGCTTTGTTAACATTATATTTTTTTTATTATGGTTGTGATGAAAATCAATCATTTGGTTCAATAGCAAGAGAGATCTTCTATATTTTTTAGGGTCTCTATGTCTTTGTCTCAGTTGCACTTGTAATTATGATGGGAATTTTGGAAAATGGAACTAATTTTCAAAGAAATTCTGACAGTGGGGTGACCCAGTACAAAATTACGATTGTAGTGAGGTCGCATTTGCGAAATGTGACCTCCTAAAATGAGGTCGCATTAGCATAATACGATCATATCCGACATTTTTCAATTTTATGTAAAGAAAAAATAGTGCAAATTATGGAAATGCGACCTCATTTTAGAACTATTACAGAAAATAGCCGAAGATTGGAGCAAACATCTCATTCACAGCCTTTGGGAATCAATAATAGTTCAACCTCCTGGATAATGTACATGACGCTAAGCAGAGATGTCCCCTGGACCAGGCTCCTGACATGGATTGAGCTCTGCAATTGCAGCTTCAAACTTGTAATTTTTCACCCTGCTTTTCTTATTTCATCTTGGACATGGCCTGGATGCCCAATTCTTTCTATTCTAATAAGGTATCTTCTAGACATTGAAATCTCAAAATCATTCCCAACTAAAATAGAGTTACAAATTTTCAGTGAACTTAACCACATAATGCATTCTAATATGGAATCTCTATCACCCCCAACAAAGACAAAAACAATGCTGATTCTCCTGCAGATCTCCCGACCTACTAGAAACTTCTAGATGTTTTTTAGGTGATTTCCCTACTGTATATTTTTTCTTCTCGATGGAGAAGAACACAAAATGTTAAGAGCTAATGTTATTCCTCCACATTAAAAGAGAACCATTGTGGATGGTTTACCATTATTCCGGTGGCCTCGGTTGTCTTACTTGATAGAGGAGATTCAGTAAAATCTTCCTATTAGAGAACATCATAAAGAAGTTGCTGTAGGAAATGAACTAATACATTAAGTTCCTCTGATGTTTCTAAAGGCTTAAATTGACAAAAATAATGAAAATGAATGCATGTTAGGAAAACGAAAATTTTACCTCTGTGATGAAGTAGCCCTTTTTGGACTGGTGTAGATGTTTGTATAAGAATATTTGAGGCTAGTGGCTCACGTCCTTGCAAACGTTTGCTGCGTCTCATCCACGCGAAGCTTTCGATCTTCCGAAATGGTGCCTGTAGCACAGCCGGTGAAAGCTTGAAGTTTGGATTTTGATCAACTTTTACAAAGTTTCAAAGAGTGAATTTGGCTTCTGTGAATGTTATGAAATTACGTAGAGCCTTACTTCTGTGAATTGAAAAACTCAATCAATCTTCACAGACCTCGCTCCATTGCAATTCATATATACAACACGAGAAAGAATAATTTCTCTGCGTGAAAAACAGAAAGCACATATGTTTTCTGTTATCCTTCATGCAGAACAACACGAGATCCATCCCGTATTGTCTTTTTTTAATTAATTAATTAATTTAATACTTTTTTTAATATAAATTTTATTTTACCTTGGTCTTATTCATTAGGTTAGATAAATTATTTATTCTTAGGTTTGAACACCCATAAATAATAAATCTCAATTATTTATTTTCTGAACTTTATCAAACAACCCAATAAATAATAACAAGCCCAAATAGAACAAATAAAATTTCATACCTTTTATCTAGATCCAGATTAATTTTATAATTATTCAATCTGGGCCTTGGGCCCTGAATAATTAATTAACCATTTACTATATAAAATGAATACTCTCTTTCGAGCCTTTTATTTTATTTTAGTCCAATAATTAATTAGACTAATAAAATAAAAATCCATAATTATAAAGATAAATTCCTTAACCCAAATCCTTCATGATTTAAGGGCTATTCCGGGGACCAAAAGACACATCGCCTTGGCTACTAAAATGACCAAAATACCCCTACTATATAAATAGTTATATTTTGCATTTTAAATATTTTCTAATATCATCATAAGGAAATATTGATCCCAAGAACAGTGCTGCGTTAGCAAAGTCTTTAACCTACAGGTGTAATGACTAAAATACCCTTCTACACATCGCCGTACAATTAGAGAGGAATAGTGTACTAACACCTCTCTAATAGACATCTACCATCCTTAGACCTCTAGTCCAATGATCCACGACTCCTGGAATATTTTTACTTTTCAAGGGAACTACCCAAAAGTAAACATTCAAGTCATGTTGCCCAAGGCCCTAGATAATTAGATCATTTGAACAGTCATAAGGGGTGATATAACATAGAAGCTATCTTGTACAAGTCTGTCTTAACTAACTGGTCACATATACCCAACATACAAGTATATTGGTTCTACGAAAGAACCTCAATTACAGTATATCTAAATATATGCTTCTAGCTTCATCTTACTACCAACTTATATCAAGCGATAGAGTACTAGTCCACGTTGTAGCAGTAACAGTATGGGTTTCTTTTAGATAGTACTTTTAGAAACCACTGTTACAGGTCCTGTTCTACGTATTCGAAATACGCTCATGTTATGAAGTGAGTGGACTACTCATTGGCTAAAGGTAAGTCATTTCCCATTTAGAATTCATAACACAATAACGTATATATGATGAGATTCCCATTCTCATCAATCGGTTAAGAACAAACATTTATGTGTTAAGTAACCCGTGATCCATACCTTACTGTGAAAGACTACTATTCACATGGATCACTTATTTAAATACAATGGGTCTTTTCCAAATAAAAAGTCGTGTACAAACAAAATGTAAATTCACAAACAAATTTTGATAATACATTTTTTTTTGTTAATAAATATGATAATTACATTAGATAATCTAGTCTAGGGGGCATATATTTCAACAATCTCTCACTTGCATTATAAAATTAAAAAAGTCCGTAGGTGCCCACCCCTATGGCGTCTAAGTGTCTCTTAAAGATTCTCTCAGCCAAAGTCTTGGTGAAGGGATCTTCTAGGTTGTTCTCCGAGGCTATTTGTTCCACTATGATTTCCTGTCTTTGAATGAAATCTCAGATTAGGTAGTACTTCTTCTGGATGTGCTTCTCCTTCTTGTAGTTCTTGGGTTCTTTAGATTGCGAGACTGCTCCAAAGTTGTCACAATACACCACAATCGGTCTATCCATGTGCGGCATAACTCCAAGTTCTGAAAGGAACTTCCAGAGCCAAACTGCTTCCTTGGACGCTTCCAAAGCTGCCACATACTCAGCTTCCATAATTGAGTCAGCAATACACGATTGCTTAATACTCTTCCATGAAATAGCACCTCCAGACAAGGTGAAGACATATATACTAGTAGGTTTTCTCTCATCTTTATTCGCCTGGAAATTTGAGTCTGTGTATCCAGTAGGAACCAAGTCATTAGCCCTGTAAACCAGTATATAATCTTTCGTACCATTGAGGTACTTAAGAATATGCTTTATAGCTTGCCAATGAACCTCTCCAAGGTTTAACTAATATCTACTAACTAAGCCTACAACAAAGCAGATATTTGGCTTAGTGCATAGTATGACGTACATGAGACTTCCCACAGACGAAGCGTCGGGAATCCTACTCATCCTGTCTTTTTCCTCTTGGGACATAGGACAGTTCTTAGAACAAAAAGATAGCCCATATCTGTAAGGGATTATAGCTCCCTTGCATGAGTACATGCTAAACTTGGCCAGCATCTTGTCAATGTATGTCGCTTGGGATAATCCTAACATTCTCTGCTTCCTATTTCTAAGAAGCTTAATCCCGAGAATATAGCTGACTTCTTCCAAATCCTTCATACTAAATTGACTAGATAGCCAAATTTTAGTAGATGACAATGTCCCTACATCATTCCCAATGAGTAGAATGTCATCCATATGTAGGATAAGAAAAAATCATATTTATGCCTACCAATTTTCTATACACGCATGGCTCATCCTCGTTTTGAATGAAATTGTAAGACTTTACAGTCTCGTCAAAACAAATGTTTTATGTTTTAGATGCTTGCTTAAGTCCATAAATGGACTTCTTAAGCTTGCAAACTATATGTTCCTGGCCTTTAGTAATAAAACCTTCCGGTTGGGACAAATAGATGTCTTCGTTAAGATGGCCATTAAGAAATACCTTCTTGACGTCCATTTGTCATATCTCATAGTCGTAATGACATGCAATGGCAAGAAGGATATAGATTAACTTAAGCATGGCTACCGAGGAAAATGTTTCATCATAATCGATTCTCTTTTTCTGAGTATTCTCCTTTGCCACAAGCCTAGCTTTGAAGGTTTCCACCTTCCCATTCGCTCATCTCTTCCTCTTGTATAACTACTTACACCCAATGAGTTTTATCCCTTCAGGTGAAGTTACAAGATCCCAAACTTGATTGAAGTACATAGACTCAATCTCGACTTTTATTGCTTTATGCCATAGATCTGCATCGGCATCAGCAATAGCTTCTTTGTACCTAGTGGGATCTTATTCTTGATAGTCAGAGACCAATTCGAAAGCCTCTTATGTCCATCTTTCTGGAACTTTAGATATCCTCCCACTACGATGAAGCTCTGTTTGTACAGGTTCTTAAGGCTGTGCCTCTTCTTGTTCCATAATCAGGTCTGAAGAAGTTGATTCCAAAGATAACTTCTCCTCAAGTTCCAACCTTGTTAAACCTTTAGTGGAAGTACTTTGATCATCTTCCAAGTATCTTGCATTAGTACTCACTAGTACTTTCTGCTCTTTGGGATGATAAAAGAAACCTCCTTTTGTTCCTTTTGGAAACCCAACAAAGTAGCATAATTCTAATCTTGGTTCTAGCTTATCTTCCTTGATCAGTACATTAGTTGGACAGTCCCATATCCTGAGATGATTTAGATTTGGCTTACGCCCATCCACATCTCATAGGGTATCCTAGGTACTAACTTAGAAGGCACCAAGTTCAGAATGTATGTCGTTGTTTCTAAGGTATATCCCCAAAAAAAGATTAGAAGAGTAGCATGAGACATCATGCTTCGGACCATTTCCATTAATGTCCTATTCCTTCTCTCAGCTACTCCATTCTGCTGGGGTGTACTCGGCGCAGAGAGTTGGGATATTATTTCGTGATGTACCATGTAATCCTTAAACTCACCAAGGAGGTATTCTCCACCACGATCCGATCGCAAAAGTTTTGATCAGTTTACTTGTCGACGTTTCACTTCAACCTTAAACTCTTTGAACTTATCAAAAGAGTCAGACTTGCGCCTCATCAGGTAGACATAACCAAACCTTGTACAATAATCTGTGAAAGTGATGAAATACTAAAAACCCCCTCTAACTTGAGTAGACAAAGGATCACACATATCAGTATGAACAAGACCTAATATCTCATTGACTCTATCAGCCTTTTGGATAGGCCAACTTTCCAATCATAATAAGCCCAAGGGCCCATCATAGATTAACCTCTGAATCCTAGTTGAGTTAATATGGCCGAACTTTAGATGCCAAAGATATGAGTTATTGACATTAGTCTTTCTCTTCTTACTTAAAGGTTTAGATTGAGCATTATTTATTTGATTATTTGTAGGATTTAAAGAGAATAAATTTTCAGACATGTGCCCTACACATAAGACTTCCCCATTTCTACTAGTAATACTAGAATAGAATTAAACAGAATATCCATGATTTATTAGTTTTGCAACTGAAATCAAATTCTATCTAAAACCGGGTACGTATAAAATTTCATTTAATACAACTACTTTATTACAATAAAAAATAAGATCCAACTCTTCCACTGTAAAGGCCTATACTCGTGCTCCATTTCCTACTCATAGTCCATGCTTGCCCTTCTGAAGTCTTCTTATCTTGCTAAACCCTCGCAAGGAGTTACAGATATAATCAGTGGCTCTAGAATCAACAATCCAAGTGGAAGTTGATCCAACCATTGAAATAGACTCTAGATAGAGAACAATACCTGTAGGGTTTTTCTTGACTTGAAGTTCTGGATACTCCTTTTTCCAGTGTCCCTTTTGCCCGCATTTGAAACATTTGCCTTTGGGCTTGTTGGGTTGGTTTTTGGGCTAGGTCTGTGCATTTCCTTTCTTCTTCTTAAACTTCCTGAGGTTAGGTCCAGTTTTAGAAGAAAAAGTTCTCGCAATCATAGCCTTGGATTGTGGCTTCATAACATTCTCCGCCACCTGGAACTCTTTCATCAACTCAGTTGAAGTTATATTCAATTTGTTCATATTGTAGTTTAACTTAAACTGAGTAAAATAGCTCGACAGAGATTCGAGAACCATGTCCACTTGGCTCTCGGGATCAATAACAGCCCTTAAGAGTTCTGCTTCCTCGAAAGCAGTAATCATTTTGAGCATATAATCCCTGACTGATACTCCTTTAGCCATCTTAGTGTTTATGATAGTTCTAAGAGTATCCTGCCTTGCAGGCCGACTCTTATCGCCAAATATTGTGGCTAATGTTTGGCTAATATCATATGTAGTGGCCATGTGCTCATGTTTTGATTGAAGCACATTAGACATGGAGGTCAACATGTAGCATCGAGCCATTTCGTTGGCCTTTTTCCATGCTTTTTCAGCCTTACGCTCTTCCGTGGTGGAACCTTCCCCAATAACAGGGTAGGTTTCAAAGAGGATATACTTATACTCATTAGCAGTGAGTATTGTTGGGAAATATGCCCTCTTAGACTAGGTTTCTGAAGTAAATATTGAATGTCATAATAAAATAAAAGAATTTATTTTTAGAAATTGTTTGTAAATTTACATTTTATTTATGCACAATAACGTTTGGAAAAGACCCATTGTGCTTAAGTAAGTGGTCCATGTGAATGGAGGTCTTTCACAATAAGGTATGGATCACGAGTTACTTAATACATAAACATTTGTTCTTAACCGATTGATGAGAATGGGAATCTCATCATGTTTAGGTTATTATGTTGTGAATTCCAAATGGGGAATGGCTTACCTTTAGCCAGTAAGTAGTCCACTCACTTTATGACATAAGCGTATTTCGAATACGTAGAACATGACCTGTAGTAGTGGTTTCTTAAAGTACTATATGGTAGAAACCTAGACTACTACTGCTACAACGTGGACTAGTACTCTATGACTTGAGTATGAGTTGGTGGTCTGACGAAGCTAAAAGCATGTACTTTGATATTCTATAGTTGAGGTTCTATCGTAGGGCTAATATACTTGTATGTTGGGTATGTGTGACTAGTTAGTTAAGACAGACTTGTACAAGACAGTTTCTATACAATATCACCCCTTGTGGTTATCTGATTGATCTAAATATCCAGGGCCTTGGGAAACATGACTTTGATGTTTGCTTTAGGGTAGCTCCCTTAGAAAGCGGAAACAATCCAAGAAGTCGTGGATCATTGGAATAGAAGCCTAAGGATGGTAGATTTCATTTAGAGAGGTGTTAGTACACTTCTTCCTCTCTAAATGTATGGTGATATATGGAGTGGTATTTTAGTCATTACACCTGTAGGTCTTTGCTAACGCAGCATTGTCCTTAGGGTCAATATTTCCTTATGGTGATATTAGAAAATATTTAAAATGCAAAATATAGCTATTTATATGGTAAGGGTATTTTGATCATTTTAGTAGCCAATACGGTGTATTTTTTTGTCCCCAGTATAGACCGTGAGTCCTAATTAAATACGAGCTAAAGAATTGATCTTAAATTAAATGAAATTTATTTTATTTAAGTAGCCTGATTTAATTGTTGAGCTAGAATAAAATAAAGGTCCATGGAGAGAGAATTAATTAAATTAGTTTGGTGGGTTAATTAATTATTCAGGGCTTTGGCCCAGTTTGAATAATTAAAGATTAACCTGGGACTAAACTAATATAGACTTATTTATTTGACTAGTTTATTTGGGCTAGGAAATTAATTATTTGTTGGGCCATTAAGTTGGTTCTAATTAGAATAATTAATTAAGTCTAAAAGGCTAAACTAAGAGTTCAATGGCCTAGTCCAGTTTAACCTAGGGTTGTATTTAGGTTAAACAGGAGGATTAGATATAACGTTGTTTTGGTCACGGCTTCTTCTATGTGGAAAAAAAAGTGACGTCTCTCTCTCTCTCTCTAGTAAAAGTTCCTTAGTCTATGAGTTGTTTACCAAACGGAATTAGGCGGGCCATATACTGGAAGATCGAGAGTTTGGCGTTCACCTACATACAAAGACGGGGTAGGAGACTTGCAGGAATCGCACTAGAGGTTTCCACTAGCATACCTACCTCGGTTGCACACATTCCGGTCCAGCCAATTCTAAGAACGAGGAAAAGAGGTAATTTTTTAAAACCTCGGAATTCGTACAGAGCATGATCGGCGCCGGCTAGGGCTGCTAGAGCCGGTGCTGGATCTGTTCGGAGTTCCCTCTTCTTCAATTTTTCCAGTTTTTTTGCCTTCGCATCCGCTGCGTGCCCTGTGTTTTCCGTTTTTCATGCCTTCAATTGGTATGAGAGCATGAAGGTTTTGTGAAAATATAGGAAGCATGTATCTAGATGAATAAAAATGGATACATATGTGTGATTAAACCGTGATCCTTCGCTGTTTTGGTATGGATAGATTCTCTGTTAAACCTCGTGGGTTGAGGTATAGGAGATTTGTAATTTACTGTTTTTCTTAGTAAATTCTATAAGCCTAATGTTTATGGGTATAGGAGATTATTGGTTTTAGTTGATTTCATTGTATTTAGATTGAAATCGAAGAGTCAATGGTACTAGAAGTTGAGAAGAAAACAGAGGAAATTTGAAAAAAAAAAAACTGTAGGAAGAGCCGTTCAGATCGGAACCGGCGCCGGCTAGGCCGCCCGAACCGGCGCTGGCTAGGTTTGGAATCCGGTCCGCGCACAGGTCACCCAAGGGTCCTGGTTCTGTGCGGCGGGTGCAGTGGACCAAGGAGAAATTTTTTAATTTTTTCCTTACAATTTTTCTTGCAATTTCTTTTGGTTTTGGGGTCCATACCAGGCGAAATTAATATCTTACAATAGTTAATATTCAAGGAATATTTTTGCATGAAAATATTAGTAAGGGATTTTAGAATTAAATAAGATCATTAATTAATTAAAGTGTTTAATTTTATTATCTGGGCACTTAGGTTTAAAAAATAGAAGAGTATGAAAACGTATACTGTTTTCTAGCATGCTATTTATTTTTATGTACCTATGTGCACGTTTTCTCAAAGACCAAAGTCTTTGGAATGTTTTTAACAAGGAAAACATTTTTCTACAAATTAAATAGTTATTTTAACTTGAACAAAAATTAATCCTTAGATATTTTCTCTAAGGATTTAAACCTTGACATAGAAAATATATTAGATTTAGATATTTTGTAAGTTAAAATAGAAAGCCATTTTGTTTTAATTTTTTTGGCACACGAAAATTGTTTTGTCAAGTAAACTTGAGACCAAAGTTTCTAGAAAGTTTTAATTGGAAAATTTTTGAAATCATTAAGTTTTTAACTTAAATAAAATTAGTCCATGGAAAAAACTTTCAAAGCATATAAACCTTAACATAGAGATTTTTATAAACTTAGACATTTTATTTTTTTGAGTTAAGGGAAAGACTTAATGGAAATTTTCAAAAGAATATTTTTTAGAAAACCCTTGTTTTAAAAGACTAAGTGGGAGAGGGGTTCTAACTGCTCCACGGCTTCCATCACGATCCTCATTAGAGATCGTGGGTCCCCTCGCGTCTCCCTGAGAATGAACCCGTATAGGATGGGGATACCACAAGGATCTAGATCTAATGGAGCGATGTAATTAATAACCCGGAGCATGTACTATGATCGGCCAGCTCCTCGTTGGAGGTCATAGTGTGAGGAATGTCCATAGGAAATAAGAGGAAATGGCCATCCCATCGATGGAGTTATCTTCTAGATCATTACCTAGAAGGGAAATTAATTTGTGGTGGTTAACACACTTAGCTTAGGGAACTATTAATCTTCCCAAGAAGCTATGTCAGTTTTCCTAAGAGCCAAATTGATTATTATCAATTTTGATAATAAGGATAAAGTACACATATTTTTTTTGTTTTCACAAACTAAATTATTTTCTTTTATTTTTGATTTTTTAGAAATGGTGGGAAATTCTTTTAGTCTATTGGCCGTTATTCTAAGAGAGAATAAGCTAAAGGGACCATACTATGTGGACTAGAAGAGGAACCTGGACATAATACTCACAGCGAAAGAGTATAAGTATGTCCTTTACGAAACCTGCCCTGTTATCGGGGACGGTTTCACCGCCGAGGAATGTAAGGCTGAGAAGGCATGGAAGAAGGCCGACGAGATGGCTCGATGTTATATGTTGGCCTCCATATCTAATGTGCTCCAATCCAAACATGAGTACATGACCACTGCGTATGACATAACTCAAGCATTGGCCATGATATTCACGGATAAAAGTCGGCCCACAAGGCAGGAGACTCTTCGAACTAATATAAACACTAAGATGGCTGAGAGAGCATCAGTCAGAGAGCATATGCTCAAGTTGATTGCTGCTTTCGAAGAGGCAGAAATTTTAGGGGTTGTCATTGATCCTGAGAGCCAAGTGGATATGGTTCTCGAATCTCTATCGGGTTCCTTTATTCAGTTCAAGTTGAATTACAACATGAACAAGTTAAACATAAGTTTAACTGAGTTGATGAAGGAGCTCCAGATGGTAGAGAAGGTCATGAAGCCACAATCAAAGACTATGATTGCTAAGGCTTCATCTTCTAGAACTGGGCTCAAGCCCAGGAAATTCAAAAAGAAGAAGGGGAATGTAGCGGCCTAGCCCAAGACCCAACCCAAAGATAAACCCAAGGGCAAGTGCTTCAAATGTGGACTGAAGGAGTACTGGAAAAAGGAGTGTCCAGATCTTCAAGCAAAGTAAAACCCCATAGGTAATATTTTCTACCTAGAGTCTATATCAATGGTTGGATCAACTTCCACTTGGATTGTTAATTTAGGAGCCATTAATCACATCTATAACTCCTTGCAGGGGTTTAGAAAGATTAGAAGACTCCAGAAGGGCGAATACGGACTACGTGTAGGAAATAGAGCACAAGTTTAGGCCCTTACAGTGAGAGAACTGGATCTTGTTTTTTATTGTAATAGAATAGTGGTTTTGAAAGATATTTTATATGTACTTGGATTTCGACAGAATTTGATTTCAGTTGCGAAACTAATAAATCAAGGATATTCTGTATCTTTCCATTCTGGCATTTCTATCAGTAGAGATGGAGAAATTTTATGCACTGGGCACATGTATGGGCATCTATTTTTCTTAAACCCTATTAACAATCAATTAAATAACGCTCAATTTGAACCTTTAACAAGGAAGAGAAAGACCAATATTAACAACTCTTATCTTTGGCATCTATGGTTGGGTCATATCAACTCAACCAAGATTCAGCGGGTTAATTCATGATGGGCCCTTGGGCTCATTGAGATTGGAAAATTGGCCTCAGTGTGAGTCTTGCCTAATGAAAAAAATAACCAAAAGATTATTTACCCCTAAGGCGGATAGAGCTAAGGAGGTATTGAGTCTTGTTCACACTGATATATGTAGTCCATTGTCTACACCAGCTAGATGGGGTTTTGAGTACTTCATCACTTTCACGGATGATTGTACAAGGTTTGGCTATGTTTACCTGATGAGATGCAAGTTTGATTCTTTTGACAGGTTCACAGAGTTTAAGGCTGAAGTGGAGCATCAGACAGGTAAATTGATCAAGACCTTATGATCAAATCGTGGTGGAGAGTACCTCTTGGGTGAATTAAGGACTACATGGTACATTTGGGATAGTATCCCAACTCTCTGTGTTGGGGATACCCCAGCAGAACGGAGTAGCTGAGAGAAAGAACAAGACATTGATGGAAATGGTTCGAAACATGATGTCTCATGCTACTCTTCCAGTGTCTTTTTGGGGATATACCTTGGAAACAATGGCATATATTTTGAACTTAGTGCCTTCCAAGTCAGTACCTAGGACTCCCTATGAGATGTGGATTGGGCGTAAGCCAAGTCTAAATCATTTCAGGATATGGGGTTGTCTAGCTTATGTACTGGTTAAAGGAGACAAATTAGAACTAAGATCAGAATTATGCTATTTTGTTGGGTATCCAAAAGGAACAAAGGGTGATTACTTTTATCATCCTAAGGAGCAAAAAGTACTGGTTAGTACTAGTGCTAGATACTTAGAGGATGATCAGAGTGCTTCTACGAAAGGTTCAACTAGGTTGGAACTGGAGGAGAAGTTATCTTCGGAAGCAACTTCTTCTGACTCGATTGTTGAACAAGAAGAGGCACAGCCTTAAGAGCCTATACAAATGGAGCCTCGTCGTAGTGGGAGAGTGTCTAGAGTTCTGGAGAGATGGACTGGAAAAGCTTTTAAACTAGTCTCCGACCATCAAGAACAAGACCCCACTAGATACGAGGAGGCTATTGCTGATGACGATGCAAATCTATGACATGAAGAAATGAAAGCCGAGATTGATTCTATGTACCTCAAGCAGGTTTGGGATCTTGTAGCTTCACTTGAAGGGATAAAACCCATTAGGTGTAAGTGGATATATAAGAGAAAGAGAGGAGTAGATGGGAAGATGGAAACCTTCAAAGTTAAGCTTGTGGCGAAAGGGTATACTCAAAAAGGGGAAATTGATTATGAGGAAACCTTTTCCTCGGTAGCCATGCTTAAGTCCATCCGTATCCTTCTTGCCATCGCATGTTATTATGACTACGAGATATAGCAAATGGATGTCAAGACGGCATTTTTAAATGGCCATCTTAGCGAAGACATCTATATATCCCATCCGGAAGGCTTTATTGCTGAAGGCCAAGAACATATAGTTTGCAAGCTTAAGAAGTCCATTTATGGACTTAAGCAGGGATCGAAAGTATGGAACATTCGTTTTGATGTGACTGTAAAGTCTTATGGATTTATTTAAAACGAGGATGATCCATGCGTGTACAGGAAACTTGAAGGCATTAATGTGGTTTTTCTTATCTTGTATGTGGATGACATTCTACTCATTGAAAATGATGTAGGGTCATTGTCATCTACAAAAGTTTAGCTATCTATTCAATTTAGTATGAAGGACTTTGGAGAAGCTAGCTACATTCTCGGGATTAGACTGCTTAGAAATAGGAAGCACAGAATGTTAGGATTATCCCAAGCAGCATACATTGACAAAATACTGGCCAGGTATAGCATGGACTCATGAAAGAGAGCTCTAATTCCTTGCAGACATGGGTTGTCATTTCTTCAAGGGACTGTCCTAAGTCTCAAGAAAAAAAGGACAAAATGAGTAAGATTCCCTACGCTTCGGCTATGGGAAGTCTCATGTACGCCATTATGTGTATTAGGCCAGATATTTGCTTTGCCGTAGGCTTGGTTAGCAAATATCAGTCAAATGCTGGAGAGGTTCATTGGTAAGCTGTAAAGCATATTCTCAAATATTTCAAGGGAACGAGAAATTATATGCTGGTTTACAAGGCTGATGACTTGGTTCTTACAGGATACACAGACTCAGACTTTCAGGCAGATAAGGATGAGAGAAAATCCACTAGTAGATATATCTTCACCTTGTTTGGAGGAGATATTTCATGGAGGAGTATCAAGCAATCTTGCATTACTGACTCAACCATGGAAGCTGAGTATGTGGTAGCTTCGGAGGCATCCAAGGATGCAGTCTAGCTCCAGAAGTTCCTTTCAGAACTTGGAGTCATGCCACACATGAACAGGCCGATTGTGATGTATTGCGATAACACTGGAGCAGTATCACAATCCAAAGAACACAAGAACCACAAGAAGGGGAAGCATATCGAGAGGAAGTACTACCTGATTCGGGATTTCATCCAGAGATGGGAAGTCGTGGTGGAACAGATTGCCTCCGAGAACAATCTAGTTGATCCATTCACCAAGCCTTTGGCTAAGAGAGTCTTTAAGAGACACTTAGACGCTATAAGAGTGGGTACCTATGGACTTAATTAGTCTTAGAGTGCAAGTAAGAGATTGTTGGGAAACATGCCCTCTTAGACTAGGTTTCTGATGTAAATATCGAATGTCATAATAAAAGAATTTATTTTTAGAAATTATTTGTAAATCTACATTTTATTTGTGCACAATAACGTTTGGAAAAGACTCATTGTACTTAAGTAAGTGGTCCATGTGAATGGAGGTCTTTTACAGTAAGGTATAGATCACGGGTTACTTAACACATAAACATTTGTTCTTAACCGATTGATGAGAATGGGAATCTCATCATGTTTAGGTTATTATTTTGTGAATTTCAAATGGGGAATGACTTACCTTTAGCCAGTGAGTAGTCTACTCACTTCATGATATAAGCGTATTTCGAATACATTGAACATGACCTATAATAGTAGTTTCTTAAAGTACTATATGGTAGAAACCTATACTACTACTGCTACAGCGTGGACTAGTACTCTACAACTTGAGTATGAGTTAGTGGTCTGACGAAGCTGGAAGCATGTATTTTGATATGCTATAGTTGAGGTTCTATCGTAGGGCCAATATACTTGTATGTTGGGTATGTGTAACTAGTTAGTTAAGACAGACTTGTACAAGATAGTTTCTATACTATATCACCCCTTGTGGTTGTCTGATTGATCTAAATATCCAAGGCCCTGGGAAACATGATTTGGATGTTTGCTTTAGAATAGCTCCCTTGGAAAGCGGAAACAATTCAAGAAGTCGTGGATCATTGGACTAGAAGCTTAAGGATGGTAGATGTCATTTAGAGATGTGTTAGTACACTTCTTCCTCTCTAAATGTATGGCGATGTATAGAGGGGTATTTTAAACATTACACCTATAGGTCAGAGACTTTGCTAACGCAGCATTTTCCTTGGGGTCAATATTTCCTTATGGTGATATTAGAAAATATTTAAAATGCAAAATATAGCTATTTATATGGTAAGGGTATTTTGATCATTTTAGTAGCCAATACGGTGTGTTTTTTGGTCCCCAGTATAGACCATGAGTCCTAATTAAATACGGGCTAAGGAATTGATATTAAATTAAATGAAATTTATTTTATTTAAGTAGCCTGGTGTAATTGTTGGGCTAGAATAAAATAAAGATCTATGGAGAGCGAATTAATTAAATTAGTTTGGTGGGTTAATTAATTATTCAGGGCTTTGGCCCAATTTAGATAATTAAAGATTAACTTGGGACTAAACTAATATAGACTTATTTATTGAACTAGTTTATTTAGGCTGGAAAATTAATTATTTGTTGGGCCATTAAGTTGGTTCTAATTAGAATAATTAATTAAGTCCAAAAGGCTAAACTAAGAGTCCAATGGCCCAGTCCAGTTTAATCTAGGGTTTTATTTAGGTTAAACAGGGGGATTGGATATAACGTTGTTTTGATCACGACTTTTTCTCTGTGGAAAAAAAAGGGACGTCTCTCTCTCTCTCTCTCTCTCTCTCTCTCTCTCTCTCCAGTAAAAGTTCCTTAGTTTGTGAGTTGTTTACCAAACGAAATTAGGCGGGCCATATACTGGAAGATCGAGAGTTTGGCGTTCACCTACATGCAAAAACGGAGTAGGAGACTTGCAGGAATCGCACAAGAGGTTTCCACCAGCGTACCTATCCCGGTTGCACACATTGCAGTCCAGCTAATTATAAGAACGAGGAAAAGAGGTAATTTTTTAAAACCTCGGAATCCATACAGAGCATGACTGGCGCCGGCTAGGGCTGCCGGAGCTGGCGCCGGCTCTGTTCGGAGTTCCCTATTCTTCAGTTTTTCCAGTTTTTTCACTTTCACTTCCACTGTGTGCCTTGTGTTTTTCGTTTTTTGTGCCTTCAAGCATTATGTTCAAGTTCATTTTTCAGTTCACATAGTTTGGTCCTATTAGCTTATTCTTGCGGAGAATAATGACCAAATGACTAAAAGAACCTCCACCAATTAATTCAGAAATATCGAAAAAAAAATTAGTTTGTGAAAAAATAAAATAATTTGTAACTTTATCCTCATATTAAGTCCGATAATAGTTAACCCTATCACTATGATTAATTTGGCTCTTAGAAAAAAAAAAAAAACTGACATAGCTTCTTGAGAAGATTAATAGTTTTCTAAGCTAAGTGTATAAACCACACAAATTAATTTCTCTTTTAGGTAATGATCTAGAAGATAACTCCATCATGGGATGACCGTTTCTTTTCATTTTCTATGGACATTCCCCGTACTATAACCTCCAACGTAGGCTGGCCAATCATAACACGTGTCTCGGGTTATTAATTATATCCATCCATTAGTTATAAATCCTTGTAGTATCCCCATCCTATACGGGTTCACTTTCAGGGTGACGCGAGGGGACTCACGATCTCTAATGAGGATCGTGATGGAAACTGTAGGGCCGTTGGAACCCCTCTCCCACTTAATATTTTAAAATAATAGTTTTTCTTGAAAAATATATTTTGAAAATTTCAATTAAGTTTTCTTTTAACTCAAAATAAAATATCTAAACTCATAAAAATTTCTATGTCAAGGTTTATACCATTTGAGAAATTTTTTCATGGATTAATTTTATTTACGTTAATAAACTTAATAATTTCAAAAAAAATTCCAATAAAATTTTCGAGAGTTTTTTATCTCAAATTTTTGACAAAAACAATTTCTCTTGTTAAAATTTAATCAAAATGGGTTTCTATTTTAATTCACAAAAATATCTAAATTCAATATATTTTCTATGTCAAGGATAAAATCCTTTGAGAAAATATCCAAGAATTAATTTTTGTCCGAATTAAAATTAACTATTTGATTTGAGAAAAATGTTTTTTCTTTGTCAAAAAAATTCTCAAAGACTTTAGTCTTTGAGAAAATGAGCACATTGGGTACAAAAAGAAATAAGCATGCTAAAAAACTATAAATGTTTTTATGCTTTTCTATTTTTTTAACCTAAAGGTCCAAATAATGGATTAAACACATTAATTAATTAATGGTCTTGTTTAATTCTAAAATTTCCTTTACTATTATTTTTCATGCAAAATATTCAAAGAATATTAACTATTATACTAAAAATAACTTCGCCTGGTATGAGACCAAAAACCAAAATTTTTTTTTTCTTATTCGGGTGAGTCCATGCACCCGTCACATTGGATCACAGCCCATGGGTTATCCAGGCGGGTGGACCCGACCCGCCCGACGCCCGCCTAGCTGCGCAGTCAAAATGTTGACCGCTCAGCAATTGCATTTGCAAATTGCAAATGCAATTTAGCTACAGTGACAAGGCTTCAGTGAGGAAGCCTTAGATGCAGCTTGGAGCCGTGGCTCAGTGGCTCCACACATAACCAGAGGCAGCTTGGCTCCTGTAAAGCGGCTCGGCTTCTATGGCTTGAACAATTCATCTTCACCAGTACGCACTTCTGTGTGCAGATTTTGATTTTTCTTCCATTTTCACTCAAAAATCATCCAAACAACTGCCTATGCCCTTAAAAAAATACTGGGCTTACACGATATCTATGAAAGCAATCAAAATACATTGTTCCTATGCTTCCGCTCGCGAAGCTTACAGTGAAACTACCCATACTAATAAACATGAAGGATTACAGATTTTAACCAAAACAAATATTTTCTTATTTTAGTTAAGGTTAACATGCTTCCTACATTTGCCAAACCATAGCTTTGATACCAATTGAAGGCTTAAAATGGAAAAAATAATGAAAACGAATGCATGTTAGGAAAACGAAAATTTTACCTTTGTGATGAAGTGGTCCTTTTCAGACTGGTATAGATGTTTGTCTAAGAATATTCGAGGCTAGTGGCTCATGTCCATGCAAACGTCTATTACATCTCATCCACGCGAAGCTTTCGATCTTCCGAAATAGTACCGTAGTATAGCTAGTGAAAGCTTGAAGTTTGTGTTTTGATCAACTTTTACAAAGTTTTAAAGAGTAGGTTTGGCTTATGTGAATGTCAAATGAAATTACACAGAGCCTTACTTTTGTGAATTGAAAAACTCAATCAATCCTCAGAGACCTTGCTCCACTGCAATTCATACACACACTAGGAGAGAGAATAATTTCTCTGCGTGAAAAAACAGAAAACACCCATACTTTCTGTTATCCTTTACGCAGAACAACACGTGATCCATTCCGTATTGTCTTTTTTTTAATTAATTAATTAATTAAATTAATAATTAATTAATTAAATACTTTTTTATATAAATTTTATTTTACCTTGGTCTTATTCATTGGGCTAGATAAATTATTTATTCTTGGGTTTGAACACACATAAATAATAAATCTCAATTATTCATTTTCTAGACTTTATCAAACAGCCCAATAAATAATAACAAGCCCAAATAGACCAAATAAAATTTCATACTTTTTATCTAGATCCAGATTAATTTTTTAATTATTCAATATAGGCCTTGGGCCCTGAATAATTAATTAAAATTTTAAACTAGATAAAATGAATACTCTCTCTCGGATCTTTTATTATATTTTAGTCCAATAATTAATTAGACTAATAAAATGAAAATCCATAATTATCAAGACAAATTTCTTAACCCAAATCCTTCATAACTTAAGGGCCATTTCAGGGACCAAAAGACACATCGCCTTAGTTACTAAAATGATCAAAATACCCCTGCTATATAAATAGCTATATTTTGCATTTTAAATATTTTCTAATATCACCATAAGGAAATATTAACCCCAAGGACAATGCTGCATTAGCAAAGCCTTCGACCTATAGGTGTAATGACTAAAATACCCCTTTACGCATCGCCGTGCAATTAGAGAGGAATAGTGTATTAACACCTCTCTAATAGACATCTACCATCCTTAGACTTCTAGTCCAATGATTCACGACTCTTGGAATGTTTCTACTTTTCAAGGGAATTACCCCAAAGTAAACATTCAAGTTATGTTGCCTAGGGCCCTAGATAATTAGATCATTTGAACAGTCACAAGAGGTGATATAGCATAGAAACTATCTTGTACAAGTCTGTCTTAACTAATTAGTCACATATACCCAACATACAAGTATATTGGTTCTATGAAAGAACCTCAACTAAAATATATCAAAGTATATGCTTTTAGCTTCGTCAGACTACCAACTTATATTCAAGCGATAGAGTATTAGTCCACGCTGTAGCAGTAACAGTTTTAGTTTCTTTTAAATAGTACTTTTAGAAACCACTGTTATAGGTCATGTTCTACATATTCGAAATACGCTCATGTTATGAAGTGAGTGGACTACTCACTGGCTAAAAGTAAGCCATTCCCCATTTAGAATTCATAACACAATAACCTATACATGATAAGATTCTCATTCTCATTAATCGGTTAAGAACAAACATTTATGTGTTAAGTAACCTGTGATCCATACCTTACTGTAAAAGACCACCATTCATATGGATCAATTACTTAAACACAATGGGTCCCTTCCAAATAAAAAATTGTGCACAAATAAAATATAAATTCACAAACAAATTTTGAGAATAAATTCTTTTATTAATAAATATGATAATTATATCAGATAATCTAGTATAGAGGGCATATATTCCAATAGTTTCTTTTATATTTTCCACAAAGTTGCATGCTTCAAGCAAATCAAAATTTGAATGGTATACAAATTTGGTAACGGTTGTCTTACGAATTCCATCTGTCTCACAAACCACAAGTACATCAAACTAGTTTCATCCCTGATTTCACAATTTTGATGCCTTTTAAGTTTTGGGTTATAATGTTTTAGGATTTTGCGGTTTAGGATTTTGGGGTTTTATGGTTTTAGGTTTGGTGTTTAGTATTTTGGGGTGAAGAGTTTATGATTAAGGGGTTGTAGGGTTTAGAACATATGATTTGGGTCTTGAGGTTTAAAGCTCAGAGTTTAGGTATTAGCTATTAGGGTTGGGCTGAATGTCAAGATTTAACGGCCAACAAATAAGGACAAAACTATGCATGTCCCTGCATTCAATGTAACAACCCTACTAAAAGTAACAGCGGAAGTATACTAAAATCGAGTGTCACACTGTCTAGTTATCTAAACAAGGGGTCTTTATAACGAAGAACCAAATGCAGTTACCAAGATCCAGACTCGTACAACTAACACAAACTGACGTGGTCATATACATATATAACAGTGAGTCTAGTACATGCAATCTTCATACTATATAAGTAATAAAGTACACAATCAAAAGAGAAAGCGTCCGGACCTAAATTGCTGTCACTGTGGTATCATATCCCTATCCGTAGGTCTGCTCAACTCCAAACCCTATAAAACAATAAGATAAAAGATACGTGAGAGTGAAAAATCACCTAGTGAGTCCCGTGTGTGCCAGTGCTTTACAAAAACAAATAAAATAAAGTATGTTACATTTTTATCCTAAAAGGGCACTACAGTTCCACTGAAATTAATTCTAAAACTTTCTAAAGAAGAGTTTATTCAGAACTCAATCATTTTTGAAAAGCTGTGTTTCAATCTCAAATCATTGCTCCAATTTTTAAATCACAGACACTTCTCCAACAGAAGGTCGGTCTGCATGCAAAGCTCACAAGGCTTTATCTTCGGGACCACGTCTTATTGTGCTAAGACCATACCTACATCACTCAATTGTGCGTTACTGGAAGGTAAGTACACCGCAGCGTACTACCGAGAATAAATAAGTGTACCGTAGTACACTAAATATTTTACTTATCACCGTAAGCCAAGGGGTTCCAATCTTGACGTCATTCACCATTAAGGGGGTAAGGAGTCAAACGCTACCAAGTGTCCCCACCCAGCATTCAGCGAACAACTCAAAAGTAAGGTGCCCTCGTAAGCACGACAAATGCTAGGTGCTAAACAGCTAGCCAGGAAGACTCATCTCAATGCCCTATTATCCCGTTCAGAGTAAGACAATCCCTAGAACTAGACCCGTTACTAGGGTTGTCTAACTCTAACGTAGGCTAGTACGAATATCAAAGTCCTTATTGAGTACTCAACGTTACCAAAACCAATCCCTACTGACTATCGGGCCAGAGGGTTGTTTATTCCCGCAGGATTTCCAAATCAAACATTTTTGGGGCCAAAATATTATTTTCCAGAAATTGATCCCACTGACTTGCAAGTTAGATAATTATTCCCATAGGCTCCGCAAGGCCAATCAGTTCATTCCATAGGCACACCAAGCCAATAAAGTAGTTTTCTGGAATCAAAATGTCGTTTTTCAAAAGTCAATCTCATACCAAGAGATTATTTTTTAAAAATTGTGTCAAAACAGGGTGAAAAGTTCTTTTTGTACATTAAAACACGTTTTCAAGAATATTCTGGTCATTTTGCCCATACTCGATTACAAAAGTCATCTCCATGGGTATTTAGGTCATTTTGCCCATACCTGATTCTAAAAAGGCTTTCCAAGAGTATTTGAGTCATTTTTGTAATATCCCGGAAAACCTAGGCCTGCCAGGGCCGGGGATGTCGCCCCGTTCAAAGGACAATGGGTCTTTATAACTAGGTCACAAATAAAATTGCTGAAATAAATAATACTCAAACTAAAAAAGAATTTATTACAACCCAAAATATTTCAAAAGTACATCCATGAAATTCCAAAATAAAAACCATAATTAAAATCTTCCACTCTCGTCTCCCCAAAGCAATACATGAAATCAAAAGACATATTCCCTTCCAAGGTAGCTACTCACCCACAACAGGATCAACCTGAAATCATGATAAAAGGTGGTGAGACAAAAATCTCAGTAAGTCCGTGTGTGCTTTGGGTGTTTAGTGGAAACAGTTCGTGGATGCAAAGTGTGAAATCTTTATAAGAGAAACATTGGCAAGCAATAAACATTAGTCAAAAGCAAGAGTGGCGTTTTGGCTCTTCTAGCCATACATAAGTAATGAAATCAACCACTCGAAAGAAAGGGATATGGGTTACCACACGTTGGGCCCCATAACCGGTCAGAATGCCTAACACTTTGTGCAGACTGATAAAAGTAGGTGATCGGCCTACTGGGCAAGATACTCCTCCTTCTCTATACCCAAACAACCGCCGGGTGTCCATTCCGGCAAAAACACAGTCACTTGATTGAAACAAAATAAACTGCTAGCTCGGACCGGCACGACTCACTGGAACTGGCATCTTATCCAGGAAAGACTCACCCCTCAGAGGTGGCCACCTATTGAGTGACTTACTCTAACCCTTCAAAGACTAGTCCTAGTAGTCCACCCTTATTGAGTACTCAACGACATTCCCCACTTGGGATAAAATGAACAAAGCATTGTTCTTCATGAAAAAAACAATTTGAGGGTTTCCAAAGCTTTGGGAGAAATTAGTTTTAGAAAGAGTTTCAAGTTTGGAAAAATCTGCTTAAAGACTTTTAAATAATTTAAGCGTTGGAATTAATGATGAATTCAACCCTCAATTGCTTTCAAATAACCGAGTATCCTTGCACTCCACATGTGGCTTGCCATAAGGAAATCATTTCACATCAATAAGGTTTTATGCAGGAGCTTACCTGATTCTTGGTCACAACAACAAGGTCTCGAACAGCTGACCTAACCCCACATGGGCAAATACAAATCTTAATCAGATTCAAGCCACAATCCACTTCCTCAATTTTAAATCAACTCAATTCACTACTACCATGATCCTAGTGCCCCAAGCTTTAAGGCAAAACAATAATTGAATAGGTTTATAAGCTAAGTTTAATTTGTTATTTAAAATAATTAATGGATTAGGAAATAAATTCTAATAAGTTGAAAGTTTAAATCTTGTTAAGGAAAATTTAGAGTTTATTTGATCAGGAGTCATAGGTGGTACTAGGTAAAATAGTGATTTAATGATAGCTTAGTTGTTAGAAAATAATTGATAGCTAAAACTAGTTAAGATTAAATTTAATAAGTCTTTCTTGGAAAATAATAAGTAAATCCTTAAGGGTTTTGATTTAGTAAATATTTTATTAAGTATAAATCTTTTCCATAAAGGCTTTAATTAATTTCTTTATTTTAAATAATATTTATTTATTTTATTTTCTAGAAAAGTTATTATTTATTTGACTAAAATATCCTTTACATATATTATAATTCCAAATCTACCCTTCCTAGGGTTTTCGAAATTCTCTAGCAAAAATTATTAGTAAATATTTTATTCATGAAATAAAATTTGCTTAGGGACAACTAGATCTTGATCAAGATTCCATGGTCAACCATAATCAATAACATACTCAATCCTTCAATTCATCAAATCATCCAAATCTTGAACATGGGCATAGATCTAAATTTATTAAGACATGCTTTAACCTCTACTAGCATAAACATGATCATGGCTTCAAAATCTAATCATGCATACAAATCCTATTCACCAATGGTGACATAATCTCTAGCATGCTTCATCACAAATACTACCTATGGCATGCATCAAACCTCAACTCATCATTCAATCCACCAATATAATCCTTCCATGCATAAATCCCATCTCCTTCACAATCATCCATATACTTATGCTTCAATCTCGACAACAACACATACACAAACCCATCGCCATTCATCTTCTCACAACATCAACCTAGAGACATGATTCTAAAGTTTAAAGAGAGGATTGAAGGTACTTACTTGGTTGATGAATGACTTGAAGGAGTTTAGAGAAGATTTGAACTCCTAGATGGCTAATCTTGTTCAAGAAAGGTGGCGAAAGCATGGTCATGGAGGAAGAGACCATTCGGCCAAGAGAGGGAATTTCGGTCTATGAGAGAGAGAGAGAGAGAGAGAGAGAGAGAGAGAGAGAGAGAGAGAGAGAGAGAAGAAGAAGAAGAAGAAGTCATTAGCATGATTATTTATATAGATTCTCACTAGAGATCAAGTTTGAAGAGGATGATGTTGATAGAGTGAATTTACCTTGAAGATGTTCTTGTTCAGAAATTTCTGCTTTGATCCGAAGTAGCAAAGTTGTTTGGAGGAGTTTGATGTTAATAATGGTGTTGATGGATTCACAGCAATGAGTAGACTAAATCTGGAGATTTTCGTGAGGGTTTGAGGTGGTTTGGAGGGGTATTAGGTGTAGAGAAGAAGTGGGTGTTCTTGGTGTAGTGTGTGTGTGTTCTTGATGCTTGAAGAAAAATCGAGAGAGGGAGAGATGGTTTGTGCAGCTGCCGATTTTTCTGTGGGAATAGGCCTGGCCGAATTCTAGTAGGGTTTAGGGAGTTGATTCTCTGATTTGGAAGGGAAAAGGAAAGGTTAGTTGTTACAATCCTTGAAGAATATTTTTGGGAAGTGAATTTGGAAAGTAGATATCCTAAGAATATCTTGATTTGTTTGGACAGCTTGAAGTCTCCTATGGCCGATTGGATTGTGCAGCTCTTCTGGGGAATTAAAGCTGGTTAAAGGAGGCTTGTGATGGCCGAAACTAAGGTGCACAATGGTGGAGAAGATGTCTGATCAATTGAGCAAAATTTTATGGAAAGTTGTTAAACAAGATGGCTAAAATTTTGGAAAGTAATCAAGCTAAATTGCAGGGATTTGGTTGAGGGATTTTCGGATTCGTCCAGAAGCTTGAGGGAAACAATGTAGCTCTGTTAATGGAGGTTTAAGGGAGGTTTTGACAGAAGTAGGTTGGGGTTTTCGGTTGGAACAAAATAGGAAACAAGCTGGAAAAAAAATTCTGCATAGAAATTTCGCTGCACAGTGATTTTTCTGGCAGATTTTCGTATGCTATTTAGAGCCATTTTGCAGCGAGTTTTGAAGGGGATTTCAGGGGTATTCAAGGCTGGTTTTCAACCTTCTTTATGGAGGAAAAACATAGCTAAGGTGCTGCACAAAATCTGGGAGAAAGCAGCTTGGTTTTGAGCTCCCAAAACTGATTTTCGTACAGGAATTTTTCCTGCTTTGCTCCAGCTTGTGCAGTCCGAAATTGGTCAAGAATTTTCAGGTTTCAAACTGATCCTAAAGACCATTTTTCTGGCAGCATTTGGGAGGGAATGTGAGCTAGAATTTTCGACCTTTTGAAGGTACAACAAGTTGGAAAATTTCAGCTCATTCCATGAAGATAGATGAACTAAGATAGAGGAAAATTTCAGCAAGCTTTCAAGAGGGATTTTCCTCTTGAATTTTCCTACAAATCTACCATATTTTCCAAACCAAAAGAAGTCTTTTGCCAAGACATTTTGATCCTAAAAGACCTCAGCACTCTACTGGATTTTTTGGAAAGAAAAAGGTTAGAACATCTTGATCAAACTAATGAGTTGAGAATTGAGGAAAATTAAAGATCAAGGAAGGATGATTTTCCCTATAAGAATTTCGAGAAGAGTAAAAGGAGTGGAATGAGATTACTTCTATCATGTCTCTCCTAGAATATCATCACCACATTAATCTAGGCCCTTAAGGCCAAAACCATCATTTCCCAAGCAAAATAAAATTTACTCAAGCTAAAGCTTCTATGATGGACTTTGAACCTTAGACCTCAATAATTTATTCCAAAGCTCTAACCACTAAACCACAAAAACTTTTGTTGATACTTTCACTAGAAAAATTATTTTCTATTCAATCCACAAGCTATCTTCGTATTTTCACCTCGGGCAAAAATTACCATTTTGCCCTTCTCACACAACATTCACCCACACAACTTCAAAACAATAAACTCACATCCAAAGCATATAAAAATCATATGAAAGCATATTTAAACATGAAATAAAGCATGTTATGCATCCCCAACCCCCTTACTCTAAGGTTGGTCTTGACTGGGGTTTCACAATTTTACCCTTACCCGATTTGAAAAGTGTTCAAAAAAGTTTCAACAAGGATATTTCGGTCATTTACCAAATGCCCAATTCCAAAAATTTCTATAAAACATTCCAATAAGGACGTTTGAACCAATTTTCAAATACCCGGTTTCAGAAAAATCTTATTTTAAGAAATCTAGAATTCTAATCCTAAAGAGGATGAAATTCAAAGATTCTAATCATGTTTCCATAAAATGTTCCAATAAAGCATTCTAGTTAATTCTTGAATACCCGATTCCAAAATTGCCATTTCCAAAAATCCCAAATATTTAGTCCAAAAAGGACTAAATTTACAAAATTCGTGCTTTAATCATTCGTTAAGGTTTTCAAGCCAATTATGATGTTCATTCGAGCCCACGATGACATAAAAATAAAACTTTCTTAGATAAACCTTAAATATATTCAGGGATTGTCAAAACGGTGTAAAATGTAGCATTTCCTGGAAAAATAAAGCATACTAGCTTTCAAAAGATTTTAGAAGTTAAAGGGACTCACCTCGTGTCTTAAATAAGCTTTTGTCATTTACGTGCCGTTCGACTACCGTTCTCACCGTTTCCAACATGACGTTGGCTGTTTACCAATAAACCTACATCAAACATCATCTTTATGTTTAGTTGTATTTGGTCGAAAAGTAGCCGACGGCTAGCAGACGTCTAGTCAACATGTTTGATGGTTAGCTGATGTTCAGCCGACGGGGCCGAGAGTTTAGAAAACGCTCAACAATCGTTCATGTCGTTTTCTCGTCGTTTGTTCAATTATTTTATTTTTCTTTTTCTATATCCTTCCTCTCTTCATGAATAAGGAATTATCTTCATGTTTCTCATTCATTTCATTCCAAGATCACACAATTAATCCCTCTTAAGTTCATCCATTTCCTAACCAAAATTCTGGAATTTCCTTCCTTGACACATAATTTTGTTTTGCGCATAATTTTCAATCCACAACTCCAACTGGGCTCTACGATATATCAAAATGCTCATAAGACTCTTAACTTTAATTCTATCTAAACCCTTTTTTGAGTTCAGATTTCCCTGATACAATGCAAAGGCAAAATAATCCCAATAGTTTGGCCCTAACTCAACAATTCATATTATCCTTTGATTTCCTTTAATTTTTAACACCTTGAGAACATTAAATTCATTAAAATTTTCCTTCAAATCATCTTTGATCTTTCAATTTTTAGATTCCAACAACTCATAAAAGTCATGTTTATTCAACACAATTTCACTTCCTTCAATCAAAAGTTAGCACAATTCATCATTCTAACCAATTAACTCCCATTTTCATTCCACTTTGATCATCATCTCATCAACCAAGATCAACCCTTCGAACTACCATGAAAATCCATTCCTTTGTCACATGAAACATCATCCATAAATCCCCTAGGCAGCCGACACACAAAGTTCACATACAAAGTTTATATACCCTAGCTTTTGGTCCAAAATCAAGACATGAAAATCATATTTTCATGTTAAAATTAACATCAAAATAATCACCATTCACCCAAAAATAACTTAATTCTAGTAAGGTGAGGTTTTACCTTATATATCCAAGAAACTCTTAAGAACACACACACTTCACCAAGAATACACACTATTTACCTTTTCTCTCTCTCTTTTACTAATTTCTTTTTATTTCTTTTTCTCTTATTTTTTTCCTTCGTGACTGTCAAATTTCTGGCTATAAAATAACCTTCCCACCACCACACTTCATCAAAATTTTGGCCAATTAATTTCTAATTGAATTAATTGTATGGTGGTTTACATTTAGGTGTGTTCCAATCATATAATTACAAACCATTTTCCTTGATTTTCTTCCTTAAATTTTCCTCTTCTCTTCACTCTTGTGGCTACCGAATTTCTGGCTATTTTTCCAACCATTCCACCACCTCTTCATGGTCAAATATTGGCCACTTAAATTGTGCAAGACATAAATTAAATGGCTCCACAAATGATGTGTTCCAATCACAATTAAACACATCATTTCTTTATTTATTTTGTAATTCCTTAATTCCATATGTCTTACAAGAATTCTTAATGCAACCTCTCATAAGTTGACACATGTTCATGGCTACCAATAACAAAATGCTACATGTACCATTTCTTTTAACCGCGATTTCACTTTTTCTCCGAAATAATCAAAATTCGAATTCAAAATAGAAAAAATATTTTATTTTACCGTTCAACTTCAAAAATTTTACTGAATTCATTGGTAATACTTAAATTCTTTAATTCTTTCTCAATTTGATCAAATTCATAGTCAAAATTGTGGACGCGGCCAAAGTGATGAAAAATGCCCCCGATAACCCGATTAACTTAAATCTCACCAAAACCTGCGTTTCATCGCACTGATTAATTCCCATTCTTAGTGTACCCTCAAATTTGTATTTTATTAATAGTAGTAGCCTTCTGAAGATTTAAGATACAGGCAGAACAAATTTAATAATTACATCCAGGTCCCGACAAAATGTTATTATATCAAAATATTCGTTTCATCATACTGATCATCTTTTGTTCTGGCCATTGATACAATTCTCATCCTATTATAAGTAGTAGCCAATCGAAGGTTTAAATTACAGGGTATTACAATCTTCCCTCCTTACAAAAATTTCGTCATCGAAGTTAGCTTACACTTGGAATAATTCCGGATATTTCTTCAAGATCTTCACTTTTGTTCCCCAGGCCGCATCTGGCAGTGGATGATGATTCCATAACACTTTTAGAAGTGGAATTTTCTTATTCCGCAATTCCTTTTCAACATACTCCAAGATCTTAATAGATTTTTCCTTAAACTTCAAGCTTGTAGTCATCTCAATAGGCTCTTTATTCAACACATGTGCTGGATCAGCTACATACTTCCAAAGTAGGGAGACATGAAATACGTTGTGAATACCTTGAAGCTCTGCTGGTAACCAATCGATAAGCCACCTTCCCAATCCTCTCAATAATAGGAAATGGTCCAACGTACCGAAGTGCTAACTTCCTCCCCTATCCACTGGTTCCCAATTGTCGTTATGGAGGCAACTTCAAGAATACATGATCTCCTTCTACAAACTCCAAATCTCTCTTGCATCGATCCGCATAGCTTTTCTATCTACTCTGAGCTGCCTCCAACTTAATTTTGATCATTTCCATAGCCTGTCGAACTTTTTCAAGATCAAAAGCATCCTGTTCACCTATTCTCCATCCTAAACTTTTCCAATACAACGGGACTGACATTTCCTTCCATATAAGGCTCCAAATAGGGTCATTCCAATTGTTGGTTGATAGCTATTATTGTATGCGAATTCTGCATACGCCAAATTATCAATCTACTTAGTTCCAAAATTCAAAGCGCAAGCCCACAACATGTCTTCCAAAACTCTATTCACTCGTTCGGTCTATCCATCCGTCTGTAGGTGCACTGCTATGCTGAACTTTAATGTTGTCCCATATCTCTATTGCAATTTAGTCCAAAACTTTGAAGTAAATCTAGAATCTCGATCTGATATAATACTACAGGGTACTCCATGTGGTCTGATTACTTCCTCCATATAAATCTTACTTAACTTCTCTAAAGAATCCCGCTAGTTAATGGGAATGAAATGAGCTGACTTAGTCAGTCAATCCACTATCACCTATATGGTATCTCGCTGTCCTACTGCCATGGGTAATCCTGTAATGAAATCCATGATAATTTCATCCTATTTCCACAATGGAGTAGGTAATGGTTGTAATAACCCTCCAGATCGTTGCTGATCGGCTTTTACCTGCTGACAAATTAAATATCCAGCCACAAAGTCTGAAATGCCTTTATTCATACCAATCCACCAATAACACCGTTTCAAGTTCTGATACATCTTTACTGTTCTTAGATGGATGGTATACTTACTTCGATGTGCCTCTGTTAAAATATCTTATCTTATTGCAGATTATTTTGGAATACAATATCAATCTCGGTAATAAAAAATCCCATCATTGTCCTTTCGGAATTCACCTCCTCCCTTACTAGTCTCCTTTTGTACCAACTTTTGCAACTCTTCATCTGTATCTTGCTCTCCCTTCAACTGTTGTAGGAAAGTCGGTTAAATGGAGATATTACTCATTCTTATTTCTTCGCTTACTACAAATTCTTCCAATTCTGAAATTCGTAGCATCAAAAGAGCTAATAAGTTCGCTTTCCTATTGGGGGCATCTGCTACTGTATTTGGTTTTCCAGGATGATATTTAATTGGACACCAGAATTCTTCCAAAAATTCCATCCACCTACATTGCCTCATGTTCAAATCCTTTTGAGTAAAGACATATTTCAAAATCTTATAGTCGGTGAAGACTTCAAACTTAGCTCTATACAAATAATGTCTCTATTTCTTAAGAGCAAACACAATAACTGCTAACCCCAAGTCATGTGTGGGGTATTTTTCCTCATGGGGTTTCAATTTTCTAGAAATATAAGCTGTCACATTTCTCACCTGCATCAATACTCCTCCCAATCATTCTTTTGATACATCCGCGAACACCTCATAAGGTTTGTCCATCATTAGCAATGCTAAAATAGGAGCAGAACTTAACCTTTTCTTCAGTTCCTGAAAACTTCTCTCACACTTCTCGATCCAAATATAAGGAACTTTCTTTTAAGTGAGTCTAGTCAAATGTGAAGCTATCTTAGAAAATCCCTCAATAAAGCTTCGATAATATCTTGCTAATCCCAAAAAATTTCGTATTTCAATTGGAGTCTCAGGACGTTTCCAATTGATTACCGCTTCGATTTTTGCAGGATCCACCATAATCTCGTCTTTGGATATCACATATCACATATCCCAAGAATGCTACTTCTTATAGTTAAAACTCACACTTACTGAATTTCGCATATAATTTGGCCTCTCATAACTTCCCCAATACTTTCTAAAGGTTTTGTTTATGTTCTTGAGGATCCTTAGAATACATCAAGATATCATCTATAAATATAACAATAAAACTATCTAAGTAAGGCTGAAATGTCTGGTGCATCAGGTCCATGAAAACAACAGGTACAATGGTAACACCAAACGACATCACTACAAACTCAGAATGTCCATATCGTGTGTTAAACGAAGTTTTCGGTATATCATCCTCCCGAATCCAAACTTGGTAATATCCCTACCTCAAGTCTAATTTCAAAAAACATCCTACTCCTTGTAACTAGTTAAACAATTCATCAACCATGGGCAATGGATATTTATTCTTCACCGTTACTGCATTCAACCATCGATAATCTATACACAACCGTAATGACCCATCTTTTTTCTTAACAAACAATACAGGTGCTCCCTAAGGTGAAGTACTAGACCGAATAAATCGTTGCTCCATTAATTCTTGTAATTATTTCTTAAGCTCCTGTAGTTCTGTAGATGCCATTCTATAAGGAGTTCTTGAAACTGATTCTGCCGTTGGTACTAAATCAATAAAAAACTATACTTCTCTCTTGGGTGACAGTTCCTTCAATTCTGAAGGAAAAACATCAAAATACTCGTTTACCACAGGGACCTCTTCGGGTTTCTTAACTTCTCCTAGCTTATTAATCACATAAGCCAAGTATTCAGTACATCTTTTTCTAATCATCTTTCGGGCCTTGAGTCCAGATATAAAAACATTACTTTTCGTTCCAACCTCGCCTACAAATTCTAATATAGGTTTCCCAGGCCGACGAAATTGTACTACCTTATATCTACAGTCAACTTGAGCATGATGCTAAGATAGTCAGTCCATGCCCAAGATAGCATCATAGTCCTCTATGGGTAAACATATCAAATCTCCTCCCAATATTTCATTCTCTACCAAAATCTTACATCCCTTATGTATTTTCTCAATATTCATTTATTTTCCTAATGGGGTACTAACAATTATTTCATATGAAGTTTCTCTCCCTTTAACCCCCATAGTATTAAGAAATAAATTGGCAATAAAAGAATGCGTAGAGCCAGGATCTATCAATATTTTAGCATCATGATAAAAAATAAGGAGCGTACCTTCAATTACTGTGGCATGATTATCTGTCTTTTCCAATGCAACCACTTGAGCATTTACTTGTGGTTTGGCAGGTCCACGTCTAGAGGTAGAAGCCTGTCCTGGATTCCCTCTTCCTAGACCTGGCCTCCGTATCTGATTGTTTCCCTCTGGTCAATTCCATCCTCTTATCTTTCAAGGGTAAGCGCAATTGAAAATCTTATGTCCTGCCTCCCCACAGTTATAGCATCTAAAAGAGGATTGTCCTCTAGTTGGGCCTTCCTAACTCTATATTTTTCCTTTCTTTTCCTATCGGGACCCTCCAAATCGTTTATGATTCATGCCCCGAAATCCACTTCGATTTCTCTCACCTGCCTGTTCTATGTTAGCTATTTCTATCCTGGAAGCTATCTCTACTGCAGCATTATAACTTATGAGAGCTATGCTTGTTAGTACTCTTTTCAACTCTAGCCGTAGGCCTTTCATGAAACACCTAATCCTGTCTGCCTCTAAATGTACCATGAGTGGACAATATTTCGACAGTTTAGTGAATTCAGCAACATACTGACCCATAGTACAACCTCCCTATTGAAAAGCTTGAAATTCGTCCTCTTTCTTTTCCACTACTCAACTGAGAATAAACTCATTCTTGAAACTAGCTTTGAAATCCATCCACTCCCACTCCTGTTGATCCATTTCTCTTGTCCACTAATCTTGGGCAGGTCCTTTTAGCTGAAATGTGACAAGTTGTACTTTTCTCTACTCTGAGTAATTTAGAGTTGCAAAAATCTTCTCCATTTGTTCGATTTAGTTTTTAGCCTCTTGTTCCGAATTAGGTCGCCCTTGAAATTACTGGTGGTGAAATTTCAAAAAAGGTTCAAGAGCTCGATCGAATTCGAATTCACTTCTTTGACTTCCCTTGCTTATATTCTCATTCATTCTAGCATTCTCATTTGCTTTGGTGGCAATCTCAGTCAACTGTTGAATAGTGTCAGCCATTTTTCTGAAAGGTTTGAAACATAGGATGGTCTAAAATTACAAGGTAGGAGCTTTTTATATGTGGTTCCTCTACCGTTGGCTTAGGGTGATTTCAAGTAGTTCGTGACGGTCATCCGAGGGTTCATTTAGGAGGTATTTATATAGTTCATAAGGTTTTATTGATAAAATAATGTAAGATTGCTCAAAAGAAAGCACAAGAGTGGACATAGTACACGTAGCAAGAAACATAACATATATTTATTCTTGTCGAAACACAAAATCAGTACAAAATTTGTGTGCCAAGCACACTGTCATATCTAACATACACTGATCGAATTGTACATGTCCTACTACATATATCTACATCTCATCCTCCTATTCATCATATCGCTATCCAAAATGGGAGGTCCTGAGATGGTAGAAACTGTGTAGGACTCGGGTGAGTTAAGTCCTTCACCTCTATCAGGGTAAATCTAAACACCTGGAGCCATGATACCTTCTACTTCAAGCTCCAGCAACCAAGCCTCCATCTCCAAGTCTATCTTCAGCTCCTCGTCGGGATCCTCGAGCATAGGCATCTCTACCTCAGGTATCTCCTGATCCACTCCTGCCTTAGCAACCTCCAACCCTGGAATCTCCTCCTCTAATACTCCCGAAATGTCTCCGCCAAATACCTTCTCATCATCCCCAAGCAATACTACATCATCTGGAATACTGTCTTTCTTGTCATCATCCTGATGATGTGGCTCAACATCGCCATCAGCATTGTCAGAATCACTGCCTACCTCTCCTGCCTGGCTAAGTGGCGATGGTATCCTTTCAGGAGTACATGTCCTCTCCAGAATAAGGTCTCGCACAAATGGCGGAACAACAGGCACTATCGGGTCAAACGTACTCCCAGTAAGACAGGATGCATGATGACGGCCAGGGCCGGGTCCTGTCAAAGTGAAACATCTCGGCACACCCTTTCGGTAGACTGTCCTGATCTTCCAAGGTTTCTTCGTGCCCAAACTCTCACCTGTCTCCTTCCTCCCATCATCGCTGCGATCATCCATTGGGTGCTTGCCCTTATTTTTCTTATCCGTCATACCTACAAGATAAAATGGGTTCTATCAATTCTTATGATAATATCACAGTTCTATGATAATAATACTCTAATACCAATTGTAACACTCCTATTAAAAGTAATAGCGGAAGCATAATAAAATTGGGTGTCGCCCCGTCCAGTTACCTAGAAAAAAGGTCTTTATAACGAAGAACTAAAGTAGTAACCAAGGCCCAGACTGGTACAACTAACACATACTGACATGGTTATATACATATATAACAGTGAGTCTCGTACATGCAATCTTTATACTATATCAGTAATAAAGTACATAATCAAAAGAGAAAGCGTCCTCGGACCTAAACTATTGTCACTGTGGTATCATCTCCCTATTGTAGGTCTGCTCAACTCCGGACCCTACAAAACAGTAAGATAAAAGGCACGTGTGAGTGAAAAATCACCTAGTGATTCCGTGTGTTCCAACGCTTTACAAAAATAGATAAAATAAAGTACCATTACATTTTTATCCCCAAAGGGCACTACAGTTCCACTAAAATTAATTCTAAAACTCTCTAAAGAAGAGTTTATTCAGAATTCAATCATATTTGAAAATTTGTGTTTCAATCTTATATCATTATCCCAATTTTCAAATCACAGGCACTTCTCCAATAGAAGATCAGCTTGCATGCAAAGCTCACAAGGCTTCACCTTCGGTACCACGTCTTAGTATGCTAAGACCGCAAGCTACAACACTCACCTGTGTGTCATCGGAGGGTAAGTACACCGCAGCGTACTACCAAAAATGAATAAGTGTACCACATCACACTAAATATTTTACTTGTCACCGTAAGCTAAGGGGTCCCAATCCTGATGTTATTCACCATCGAGACGGCAAGGAGTCAAATGCTACCGAGCATCCCTACCCAGTATTCAGCGAACGACTCAAAAGGAAGGTGCGCTTGCAAGCGCCGCAAATGCAAGGTGCTAAATGGCTAGTCAGGACAACTCATCTCAATGTCCTATCACCTCGTTCGGTGTAAGACAATCCCTAGAACTATGCCAGTTACTAGGGTTGTCTAACTCTAATTTAGGCTAATACAAAGATCAAAGTCCTTGCTGAGTACTCAATGTTACCAATACCAATCCCTACTGACTAATCGGGCTAGAGGGTTTTTTGTTCCCATAAGATTTCCAAATCAAATATTTTTTGGGCCAAAATATCATTTTTTAAAAATTGATCCCATTGACTCGCAAGTCAGATAATTATTCCCACAGTCTCCGCAAGGCCAATTAGTTCATTCCATAGGCACACCAGGCTAATAAAGTAGTTTTCGGGATTAAAATGTTATTTTTCAAAAGTTAATCTTATATTGAGAGATTATTTTCCAAAAATCATGTCGAAATAGGGTGAAAAGTTCTTTTCGCACATTAAAACAAGTTTTCAACAGTATTTAGGTCATTTTACCCGTACTCGATCACAAAAATTATTTCTAAGGGTATTGGGTCATTTTGCCCATACCTAATTCCAAAAAGGCTTTTTGAGGGTATTCGGGTCATTTTACCTTTACTCGATTTGAAAAGTGTTCACAAAAATTTCAACAAGGATATGTTGATCATTTATCGAATACCCAATTCCAAAAGTTTTCATAAAACATTCCAATAAGGCCATTTATATCATTTTCCAAATTCCCGATTTCAAAAGGAACTTATTTCAAGAAATCTAAAATTCTAATTTTAAAGAGGATTAAATTCAAAGTTTCCAATAATATTTCCATAAAATGTTCCAATAAAGCATTCTAGTCAATTCGTGAATACCCGATTCCCAAATTGCCAATTTTGAAAATCCCAAGTATTTAATCCAAAAAGGACTCAAAATTCGTGCTTTTATCATTCGTTAAGGTTTTCAAGCCAATTATGATGTTCATTCGAGCCCAAGATGGCATAAAAATAAATCTTGCTCAGATAAACCTTAAATATATTTAGGGATTTCTAAAACCATGTAAAACGTAGCATTTCATGAAAAAGTAAAGTATACTAGCTTTCAAAAGGTTTTAGAAGTTAAATGGACTCACCTTGTATCTTAAATAAGCTTTTATTGTGTACGTGCCGTTCGACTACCATTCTCACCGCTTCTAACATATTGTTGGCCATTTACCAGTAAACCTACATCAAATATCATTTTTATGTTTTGTTGTGTTTGGTCAAAAAGTAGCCGACAGTTAGCCGACGTTAAGCTAACGGGGCTGACAGTTAGCCAACGGTTTAGAAAACGCTCAACAATTGTTCATGTCGTTTTTTCGTCGTTTGTTCAATTCTTCCGTTTTCCTTTTTCCATATGCTTCCTCTCTTCATGAATAAGGAATTATCTTCATGTTTCTCATTCATTTCATTCCAAAATCACACAATTAATCTCTCTTAAGTTCATTCATTTCCTAACCAAAATTCTAGAATTTCCTTCCTTGACACACAATTTTGTTCCGCGCATAATTTTCAATCCACAACTCCTATTGGGCTCTATGATATATCAAAACGCTCGTAAGACTCTTAAATTTAATTCTATATAAGCCTTTTTCTAAGTTTAGATTTTTGTGACACGATGTTGAGGCAAAACATTTCCAATAGTTTGGCCCTAACTCAACAATTCATATTATCCTTTGATTTCCTTTAATCTTTAACACCTTAAGAACATTAAATTCATTTAATTTTTCCTTCAAATCATCCTTGATCCTTCAATATTCAGGTTCTAACAACTCATAAAAGCAAGTTTATTCAACACAATTTCACTTCATTCAATCAAAAGTTAGCATAATTCATCCTTCTAACCAATTAACTCTCATTTTCATTCCACTTTGATCATCATCTCTTCAACCAAGATCAACCATTTAAACTACCATGAAAATCCATTCCTTCATCACACGAAACATCATCCATAAATTCCCTAGGCAGCTGGCACACATAATCACACACAAAGTTCACATACAAAGTTTATATACCATAGCTTTTGATCCAAAATCAAGACATGAAAATCATATTTTTATGTTAAAATTAACATCAAAATAATCACCATTCACCCAACAACAACATTAATTCTAGCAAGGTGAGGTTTTACCTTGTATATAGGGCTCTTTGGTGTGATTTGCTCCAAAAAACTCTCAAGAACACACACACTTCACCAAGAACACACATTATTTACCGTTTCTCTCTCTTTTGCTAATTTCTTTTGATTTCTTTTTCCCTGATTTTTCTCCCTTGTGACTGCTGAATTTCTAGCTGTAAAAATGCCTTCCCACCGCCACCGTTCATCAAAATTTTGGCCAATTAATTTCTAATTTAATTAATTGTATGGTGGTTTACACGTAGGTGTGTTCCAATCATATAATTACACACCATTTCCATTGATTTTCTTCCTTAAAATTTCCTCTTCTCTTCACTCTTGTGGCTTCCAATTTTATGGCTATTTTTCCAGCCATTCCACCGCCTCTTCATGATCAAATATTGGCCACTTAAATTGTGCAAGACATAAATTAAATGGCTCCACAAATGATGTGTTCCAATCACAATTAAACACATCATTCCTTTATTTATTTTGTAATTCCTTAATTCCATGTCTTGTATGAATTCTTCATGCAACCTCTCATAAGTTGACATATGTTCATGGCTACCAATCACAAAATGCCACATGTACCATTTCTTTTAACCGCAATTTTACTTTTTCTCCGAAATAATCAAAATTCAGGTCTAAAATGGAAATATATTTTATTTTACCATTCAACTCCAAAAATTCCATTAAATCCATTGGTAGTACTTAAAATTTTTAATTCTTTCTTAGTTTGGTCAAATTTGTGGTAAAAAATGCGGACGCGATCAAAATGATGAAAATGCCCCCGATAACCCGATTAGCTTAAATCTCACCAAAACATGCGTTTCATCACACTGATCAATTCCCATTCTTAGTGTACCCTCAAATTCTTATTTTATTAATAGTAGTAGCCTTTCGAAGATTTAGGGTAGGATAGAACAAATTCAATAATTACATCTAGGTTCCGACATGTTATTATACCGACATTATATTGATTATCTTTTGTTTTGACCATGGATACAATTCTCATCCTATTATAAGTAGTATCCAATCAAAGGTTAAAATTACAGGGTATTACATTCAATGTGCCAACCTGCCATTACAACAAGGGAAATTCTTAGGTGAACCCGGTCCACGACCCCTCTTGTGGACCAGATTCACCACAGGACGACAACTGTCCTCCCTTATTATTTTATTCCAAATTCAAATTTCTTTTTTTTTTCTTTTTGTCCTTAACCCTCAACCATGGTTAACTCTGGTTGAGAAAATCATATGAAAATTTGGTTTCTCCGCCAAATTTTCCAAAAAAATCATATCACCCTCTCTACCCTTCTTGATTCCTATCTCTTTCTACCCCAGACCACCAACTTGCAGATCATTTCTCTCTACCCTTCACACTCTCTCGCTACATCTCTCGTCGGACGACGTCCTCCTTCTCTCTCTTTCAATCACATGACAGTGACAATGTAGACCGGATTCTAGGCAAAACTAGAACTCATCGGCATTTGGTAGCTCTAACAAAGCTCAAAGGGAGCAAAAAAACTATTCAAGAAAAAATCAGCTGGTGAGTATGGTTCTCCATGACCAGGTATCATGAATTTGATTTTGGATTTTTTTGAGATGGAATAAGTATGGATTTGTCAGATTTGGTGATTTATGCTGCTTGGTTTAGCAACCAGGTTTTTATTTTTGCACATGGGAATCAATTGTGAAAAAAGATAAGAAAATGGTGGAAAATTTTTTATCTTGGGAATCAAAGGACATAAAAATGTTCATCACGGTATTTTTTTTCTTAAGCCGACATGCGTGTGTGTGGTTGCAGTCTTTTAGCCATTTATAGTTCATGATTTTTAGAATTGGAGTAAATTGATTAGCTTTTATATCTTATCAGACAACATATAGTGCATCATGCTCACATGAATGTAATTCATTAAAAAGGAAAATTGTTCACATGAATGTATAGATGTGTGTGGATCAATATAAGGACTAATGCAGTGTAACACCCCCTACTACGTACCCTAAAAAGGGCGGGGATGTCGCCCCGTCCCGAGGACAAGGGGTCTTTAAAACGAGGTACACAATGAAGGCAAATCCAAGAAATCAAACTTAGATAAATAAAGGAAAACTCTTATTACATTAGGCTCAAAACTAGAGCAAAACTAAATAAAAACGATCATCTGATCCAGAAGCATAAAACAACAACTATCTCTCAAACATAATGGAAAATAACAAAAGCTTCAACTATCTCACATCCTGCCTGCTCAGCATAACTAAGCTCCTGAAAACATGATATAAAACAGTGTGAGATTAAATCTCAGTAAGTCCTGTGTGTGCACATGGTACTTTGAACAGTTCGTGAATGCATAGTAAAACATTTGCAGAAATATCTGGCAAGTCATAAATAATTTCTCTTTGCAAGGATTGGGTTTTCCTTATTGTCACACTTTATACAAAATAAATCATCCACTCGAATGAACAGTCATGTCACCATACTTTGGGCTCCATGATAAGAAAACGGTCTAGGCGCCACACTTTGTGCACTAAGATAGGAAACGGTCAAGGCACCACACTTTGTGTACCAAGACAGGATTAGATTACCACACTTTGGGTGTTCTGATCAAGGTGAGTGTACAGCCCACCGGGTGAGATACTCCTCCATCTCTACACCCAATAAAACCATCCGGGTGTCCATGCAGGGAAAATAAATAATACCTTACCAGGTACAAATGCTAGTTCGGATCGGCCTGACCAACCAATATTGTCGTCTTTTTGTGCGGAGCTCATCTTCTGGAGGTGGCCGCCTGCCAGAAGACTCACTCACGCCCTCCAAAACTAGTATTGTTCACCTACTCTTATTGAGTACTCAACAAACATATCCGTCAATTCCAGATTTACAATAATAACTCCATACCTTGGCTTTGTAAAATGTGATTTTCTTGGAAAAGGAGTTTTCTAAAATGTTTAAGAGAGAGAACAGTTTCTGATAAAGGCATTAGTTTGACAAAACTATTTAAAGAATAAACATCTACGTTTACAACCTAAATAATCATAGTTCAACAATAACTTCACAAAGTTTTACAACATTTGACTTGCCATCACAACATTTAACAAAAGAGTTTATGCAAGGACTTACTTGATATGCCTCAGATAAATAAGATAAAATCACAACTTGCTTCCTTCAAGTATCCTCCTGATCTAGAATCACATAATATTATTATCAGGGTCTCAATCAACTCAAGCATGCATTAAACTCATTTATTCCCATAACAAATCATGATCCATCATCTACCTTCAAATAAATCATCTAATCCTCAAAATACATACACTATGACCATATCCATCGAAGATATGAATAATATATCAAAAAGGTCTTCACTTGACCATTACAATTCACATCCATCATTATCACAATAAAACATAGCATTGCTATCCTTGGAATATGCTTAATTAATTACTCGACTCAAAATATTCATCTATCCCAACTAAGCACATACACCATGCTACCATACTTCCATAGACCTCATCAATCTCATTAAATCTTAATTTCGATATCAAGGGTAAGAATTCCCTTACCTTGCAACAACTGGATTAACAAGATCTCGATACTCTTATGGTGATCGTCCCGAGTTGCTTGAGAAGAAGAGAAAAACTATCTTCTTTACCTCCTTTTGATCGAAAGTAGATAAAGAGGATGAAATCAGCCTCTATGTGGCGTGATTCAAGGGAAGAAAAAGAGAAGAATCGATGGAAGAAAGAAATCAAGAAGTTAAGATGGTTTTTGCTTACCTTAGGGTGTGATCAGTTTTGGCTAGAGATTGCTCTTGTGATTTTCAAAAATTGTAGAAGAGTATTTGTTGGAATTTTCGTGTAGTAAGGAGGGAGTGGTCGGTTATCTTGGTTTAGGGTTAGAAGAGGTTGATTTAGGGTTAGAAGTTATTGCTATAGAGGACTCCTAATGGCTCTGGTTTCTTTGGTAGCAAGGGCGAAAAATTGCAACTTGCTGTACTCTTATTGCTAGACAAATTTCAGAGGGGTTAAGAGGAGAAAATTAGTCTGGAATTGTTCTCCTAGGTTGGTCAAAACAGTGTTGGAAAATAGGGCTGTGTGTGTTCAGGTTTTTGGCCAAAACAAGAAGGAGTTTGTGCAGCTTTGGTAACCAGAAATTCTGTGCGAAATCTGTGAGCAAAAGGGGGAAAATTCTAGGCTGTTTTGGCTGCTATTCTACCCGCAATTCAGAGAGAAAAACAAGAGTTTCAAGTGTTGTAGTTTGGCTTAATCAACAAGGAGTTTTGGTATGTTGTGGAGTGCAGAATTTCGTGTGATATGGTGTGCAAAGTTGGCTGAAATTTTATGTGCAAAGCTGGTCAAAATTTCTGTGTAGAAGCTGGCCGAAATTCTGGAATTTTTGGTGGATAAAAATCTGATTTATGAAGCTAAGGTGATCTGAATTGGTGAGAGGTGTTTCAGGTGATTTGAGCTAGGTTTTGTAGAGTTTAAATGCACTTAGGAGTGCAGGATTTTTGGGCAGCTTGTGCATGCACGAGGCTGCCGAAATTCTGCAGGAAAAGAAAGAGTAAAACTTAGTTGGTTTAGGATTGAAATAAAATCTGATTTGCTAAAGGATTTAGGATAAGATTTCCTAGTATTGGAAGAGTTTGAGTTGAGCTATAACTTCTCCAAAGGTGGCGGCATTAAGTTGGAGAAATTTCCAGATTTTTCAACTAAGGTTCTTGATTAAATCACCAAGATATTTAACTAGAAAAATAACAATTTAATTCCAGCTATCCATTATAAAATCTGATAAATTAAAATCAAGCTGGAATTTAATTACTCCAGTTGGAATTTTCGAAATTCAAAAAGGATAAAAGCTGAAAATAAAATCAATCTTTATCTTTATCAAAAGTCCTTGAATTTTAGGAGATAATTATGGAGACTTATTCCTAAGAAGATGGCGCTAAAAATTTAAAAAGGAAAGCTGAGATTTTCGGCCAAGCATGAGGAAATCTAAGAAAAGAATTCAAAAAGAAAAGCTAAGATTCACAAGAGGTAAGATTCGAACTCAGGTCACCATAGGCTAATTACCAAACCTAACCGTTATTCCAAATTAACTCCGATGGTAACATTTCTTTAGGAAATTCTTTTCACCCTAATTCTCATCCCTCCATCTCCTCTACTAAACTTCACTTAAAACAACTCTCAAATAATGCAACAGCACATTTAAATAATTTAATGCAAGCACAACCTTGAAAATCACATGCACCCATGCAAAAATAATTTTAAGGTATCACATGAAATGCGAAATGCTATGCAATGCATGACTTTTTCCCCATAGGTCAAAGGTGATTTTAGGCAGGGTATTACATGCAATTCACACGAAAACCCTCAATCTTGATCTGTTATTTGCAGGTCAATCTTGTAGGATTTAACAAATATCATCGTTACGCAAGGTCTACATCTATTTAAGTACTTCTTTTTAGCATAATTATATAATTTTTTTGTATGAAAGATGTTAAGCACCTCAAAATATGTGTAGACATTCTGTAATATGAATATCATACACTATTGTAAGAAACTGCTTGTAAGTTTTTCCAAACATAATATGGAAATTGAAAGAACAAATTGGTGTTCAACCAAGTCTTCAAGTAGGCATGGAGAGTGGAGTCTTGCAAAACTTAAAGTTCCTTAATCTTCAATCCTTGATTGGGAGGGGGGTGTGGTTCTAGCTAGTTGTATGTATTGTCTTGGCCACCTAAGAATATGACAGTACAATCCATTAGCAGGTCCTTTCAGTCTCGGATGCGATTCAATGGGATCCTAGAGCACCACCAATTATGTTACTATGCCTATGTCCAATATGCTAAGGACCACCAACTATGGCATTTCACTATGTGGCAAAGACATAATTAATAGAAAAATGAAAAAAAAAATAATTAATAATGAGTTCAGATGACAAACCCACTTGCTCTCTGTGTGTGTCATAAATGTTTATTGTATGATTCTTTTTATATGTTGTCTGTTTTAGAGTGCAACATATTTAGAATAATAATGAGTGTTGTGCAGCTTCTAGAGTTCAAACTACTTCATATTAGAATATTGAAGGATAAATTTGTGAAAATAAATTACAATGTTAATTCAGGGATGCATAAATATTTTTTCCCACATGATGACATAATCGTACCTCAGTTTCCTCTTCTAACTCTCGTTGTTCTTAAGAAGAAATTTCAATGCCCCATGAGTTGTTTTACCTTACCCCTTGTTTCACCTTTTCTTCTATTCACTGTTCAGATGCTTTCATCAAAGGATGTCAACTTCTTAGGATACACGTACAAAAAGGAACTCATCGTGAATGACTATCAAGTTCCTGGAATGGGTCTGCCTCTCTCTCTATGTGGTTATCAAAGTTGTTACATAATTGTAGTAGGAGCAGACTTTCTCCTGCTGAATAAAACATGAGTCTAGATTGATAGAGCTGGCTACAAAAATTGAATGGTGATATATATATATATATATATATATATATATATATATATATATATATATATATATATATATACCACTAAGGTCCCAATGACTTGTATAGATAATTTTATTGGTCTAGAACTTTGGTTTTATTTTTGTGAACAATATTTTTTTTCTTCATTTATGTCATTGATAATGTCAGCTCATTTAGTTATATGATATTCTTGATTCCTCTATGCCTTTTCTTTTTTGTATATAGAAATATGTTCTCATTGTAAAATTACTCCAAATTTTGTTGTAAGAAAGTGGGTTCATCCTTTGCAAATAGGGCATGTGTGAGGAGAGGGATTGTGCATGAGAGGAAGTATACTTAAAATAGGACACATATAAATTGAACCTTACTGTCTTGCATTTGTCAACAGATTGAAGAGGGTTATTTTCATTCAGAGTTTTGCTTGGGTCCGTTATTCTTTACTTGGGAGCTAGGAAATTCTGATTTTTTATTTTTTTTTTAAATTTAGACTTTACAATACCTTTTTCCTGGCACTAGACCTATTTAGATTTTTTCCAATTAGTGATTTTCAGGCTAGATGATGACTTTTCATTGTAGCTTATTTTGGTCACCTGTATTTCACAGTTGAATTGAAGAAGAAAAATGTCAAGCCAAAGAGGCCAACTATCAAGTCACTCTTTAGAATATTGAGTGATAAATTGAGGGAGAAATAGATGGTTTCAGCTAGAAGTTGGTTCCACAAGTTTCAACTGCGGGATTGCTTGAGGTCATCAACATGGAAGAAGTATTCCGTGGCTAATAGTGGAAGGAAAGATGCAAAGCCTTTAATGGCTGAAAAAGCTTCAAATATTACAAAACAAAAAGTTGTTACGGCAAAGCAGTATATAGAGAATCATTACAAGTCACAGATGAAATTTTGCAGGGGAGAAGAGAGTGGTATGGAATTAACTTTTTCCAGGGTTCATTTATGTTACAAGAATTTTGTATCTTTCTATGAAAGTGACTTCTATATGCCCAATATAGTCCAGTTCTAGTATAGGATTAGCATAGTGATTGGCATGATGGGTTGAGCTTTCTTTTACATGTACTACGTCCTGTCAAAATAAGAAGAAATGAATGTTGAGGGAATAACTACCATTTTGTTTTCTTGATTTTCCAAATTGTGCATGACAAACTAACAAGAGTGCAACTAGACTCTAGTAGAGGGCTTTCATCATTTCACAGACCACATAAAATTCATCCTGAAAGCAATAACGTGATGACTAGGCAAAAAGGAACTGGCATAGGAAATTTTATCTAATATTACCTTTGGTATTGCCTTTTTATCTATATGCACGGTATCAACAAAACAGTTTGTTTTGTTTACTCTACGTCACAAGCATGTAAGAAAAACATTCATTGTTCTAATCTAATTTTTGAGAGAGCTCTCTCCCTCAACCATCAAGTCACTCTTTTTATTTTTATTTTTTATTTTTTTTAATGTAGTTTGAACTCTAACACAAAATCCGTGCTTAAAACTTAGGTAAAATAAAAATGGAAGTACCAAAAAATTGAAATTGAATGAAGTTCTCAAATTTACTATTGCAAAGAAAATTAAAAGAAAATGGAACCAATAACTATATTATCCCATGTCGTTTCGTACACAGACATACTATGCCTTCCAAACAAATGGACAAGGATAAATTACACCAAAAAATATGTTAACTCCTTCTAATGAGGATTCCAAGGTATAGGGAGTGTAAAAATAAAAAAAGACTATTCCAAGAAGACTTCAGGTTGACGGGTAACTGCAAAAGACTAAACTTATGAAGTGTGTTTGAAACCAAAATCTTGAAGATCTAAAGCAGTAATCCTCTATTTATGTCAACTAGAATTGCAACTGACTTGATGTCTCTAAAGCAGCGAGTAGCTCAGCCATGAGACAATATGAAGAGAGAAAAAAAGTAACATGGACTATTTGTCATTCTTCTGCGAAACTTCCAGTTGAGGTGGCAGGACATTTAGAAAGCTACCTTGTGATGATGATGGATTACTTGATGTTTCAAAGGATTCTGACTCATCCTTTGTGAAAAGATAAACATGAGAATGACAAGAAAAATAGTAGTAGTTACATTTCCCCCCCCCCCTTTTTTTTTTTGGGAAAAGGAAAAATCTCAACATACAAGAACAAGCGCCCAGTATTTGTTTAATTTCTTGGAGCAAGTTGAACAGTACTTTTAGGGACTATAGATATCTAAAGGGGGAAAGCAAGTACTAATATGAAGCTATATATGATTTTAGAAGATTTTAGGCCTAAATACAAGCACTCTCATGTCCAATGGCTGGAGTTAGAAAATTGATACCTGGGATGTTTGAAAAATTATAGGCAGTGATCATTAGTCGCTAAATCACGAATAGCATTGAGTTTGTTTTCATATGCAAAAAAGTCACAATCCAGGAACATGGGAAGTGTAATAGTAGAATAAGGCAACATACCTAAGGTAAACCCTTACCAAAGAGTGACTTGTTGGTTGGCCTCCTTGGCTTGGCATTTTTCTTCTTCAATTCAGCTGTGAAATACAGATGACCAAAATAAGTTGTGACAAAAAGTCATCATCTAGCGTGAAAATCACTAATTGGAAGAAAACCAAATAGGTCTAATGCCAGAAAAAAGGCATTGTAAACTTTAAATAAAAAAAAAATAATCAGAATTTCCTAACTCCCAGAGTAAAGAATAATGGACCTGAGCAAAAATCCCCATGAAAATAACCCTCTTCAATCTGTTGACAAATGCAAGATAGTAGGGTCCAACAATCTCAATTTATCTGTGTCCTATTTGAAGTATACTTACTCTCATGCACAATCCCCCTCCTTACACATACCCTATTTGAAAAGGATGAACCCACTTTCTTACAACAAAATCTGGAGTAATTTAACAACGAGAACATAGAACCATATACAAAAAGAAAAGGAACAGAGAAATCAAGCATATCATATAACTAAATGAGCTGATATTATCAATGATATAAATCAAGAAAAAAATATTATTCATAGAAATAAAACCAAAGTTCTGGACCAATAAAATTATCTATACCAAGAAAAAAAATATTGTTCACCGAAATAAAACCAAAGTTCTGGACTAACGTTCTGGCTTAAGAAAATAAATATTGTAATGGGCATTTTTATGTCATTTAATTTCCTAGATGAAAGCTTTTCCACCATTTTCTTATCTTTTTTCACAATTGATTCCCATTTACAAAAATCAAAACCTGGGTTCCTAAACCAAACAGTATAAATCACCAAATCTGGCAAAATCATCCTTATCCCATAAAATCCAAAATCAAATTCATGATACCTGGTCATGGAGAACCATACTCACCAACTGACTTGTTCTTGAATAGTTTTTTGCTCTCTTTGAACTCTGTTAGATCTAACAAATGCCGGCGAGTCCTGGCTTTGCCTAGAATCTGGTCTATATTTCCACTCTCGTGTGACGGAAAGAAAGAGAAAGAGAGAGGAGGAGGAGGTCGTCTGACAAGAGGTGCAGCGAAAGAGAGAGTGAAGGGTAGAAAGAGTGATCTGTAGGTTGGTGGTCTGGGGTAGAAAGAGAGAGAGTGAACGAAAAGGGAAGAATAGAGAGATTGATCTGATTTTTTTTGAAAATTTGGCAGAGAATCTAAATTTTCAGGTGATTCCCTCAAGTAGAGTTAACCAGGTAAAAGGACCAAAAAAAAAAAAGAAATTTAAATTTGGTATAAAATAATAAGAAAAGATCGTTATAGTTCTATAATAAATTCGATTCATAAATAACGTCGTGAATTAGGTTTATATAAGAATTTCCCTTACAACAAAACCCGGGTATGGTACTTGGCCCATCCGGGGTTAAGAATTTATCCAACAATTTGGCATCTAGTGAGCCTATGAAAAGTTGAAAACCAAGGATACCGAGCAAGTGGAGCACCCAATGGAACTTGGAAATAATCCTCAAACAAATGCTCACCTCCACAAACAAATGCAACATTCTCAGTCACTCACGAATTCTAATGCATTCCTTGTTGAGTTTGATGTTGACCATTTATTTGAGGAGGCCAAATAGTGCCAGAAAGAGAAAGCAAAGGTAGCAGGCTCGGGGGCACCCCAAGCTACTGACATAGCTCAGAGTAACTCAGTAAGGCAAGTTTCTGGAGCACCAATGAAACTGGGTCAGAGAAATGTTAGGGATGGGCCAAGGTCAACATAAGGAAAAACAAAGGGACGGTTGATGACAAGAAAGGGGCTAATATGGTCTCTTTGAGTCAAGTTTGAAGATTGCCACATGGTATGTAAGAGGATTTAATAAAACCCTCAAACAAAATAGTGTGAAGAATTTTTTCCTAAGGCACCGGATAGATATTTTTGCAGTTCTTGAGACCAAATTGCCTATGGAAAAATTAATTAGATGTTTTGATACAAAGGAAATTCGATGCTTGGAACCACCAGCATAATTTTTTGTCTCAATAGGGTGGAAGAATTTTATTATTATGGAATGATTTAACAGTTTTGCTTGCAAATTTGGAGGTGCATGGCCAAGTGATAACTTGTCAAATAAACTGTATAGTGACACAGTAAACTCTATCTGCTCCTTCATTTATGCAGCCCATACCATTACTATCCGTAGGGAACTTTGGGATGTTCTGGGTGATGGCAGCAAGGATTCGGGTACCGTAGCTTTTAATTGGGGACTTTAACCCTTACGCAGATGCAGAAGAGAAAATCAGTAGGATTTTCAGAGATTTTGTCAAGAATGGGATATCACGAACTTACCCTCTTCTGGCAGCTTTTATATTTGGACCAATACCTAGGTGTCGTCCAAACCAGACAGGATCATGGGCATTGCTTTTTGGTTCCAGTTTTTGTGGACAGCCTCAGCCACCTCTCCAATTGGATATGTCTCAGATTATATTCTTTGCTTGTAGGAAAGTGTACAGCTGATGAGGGTAAACTTGAAACCTCTTAAATTTCTAAAACATGTGGGTGGATCACCACTCCTTCTCAGATATTGTGGCACAAGCCTGGTCTTCAAAAGTGGAGGGTACCAAGTAACATATGGTTTGTAGGAAGCTCAAATTACCGAAGAAGGATTTCAAATTGCTTAATGCAAAGCATTTCGCTGACATATCTAGTAGAGTCTAGCGAGCCAAAAAGAGAGTTGCGGAACTTCATGCACGGTTGGTCCTTTGTCTGAATGACACTACTCTGTTGGAGGAGGTGAAAGTAGCAAAATTTGCTGCTTGGAATAATGCAGACGCGGAACTTACTTTCTACATCTGGTGGAAGTTGATACATGCAAATCATATTACCATGGGTTGGTCAAGCAAAATGCAAAAAGAAATTTTATTGCTTATGTGAACAAGGCAGATGGTAGCAGAACCGAAAGTCAAGATGATGTTGCAAAGGAATTTGTTAACTTCTACATGGACCCCCTAGGGGCACCCAAGTTATGCCAGTAGCTAAATAGACAATTTGCAAGAGCGGGTACTTTGATACAATCTGAACAAGTAAGGGAACTAACCCGGGACATCTCAGAGGAGGATATCAAGGTTGCTCTGTTGGACCTAGATGACTTTAAGGCACCGGGGCTGGATGGGTACACAACCTACTTCTACAAGAAAGTCCAGAATTGTTTGGGGAGAGACTTTGTAGATGCTTACTTGGGATTCTTTAACTTAAGGAAACGGCTCAAGTAAATCAACCATGCGATAATTGTGTTAGTACCAAAAGGGGTTCATACTAATGCTGTCAGTGACTATAGGCTCATTTCCACCTGCAATGTTTTATATAAGATAAGGTTTTTGCATCCAGAGTCAAACCTATTCTTTCTCACATCATTGATGGGTGCAAGCGGCATTCATCGAGGCAGGCTTCTAGCAGAAAATGTGTTCATCGCTCAAGAGCTTCCAAAGTCTTATGGTGGGAGAGATGCACACCATGTTGTGCTATCAAAATTGACTTGACCAAGGCCTATGATAACATTGATTGGGGTTTTCTTGTGGATCTACTATTTGAGCTGGGATTTCCACCTAGATTTGTTACCTAGGTTCGTCAGTACATTACGACAGTCTCTTATTCCGGGATCTATTAATGGTGCTTTCTATGGTTTCTTTGGTGGTAGGAAGGGCCTGAGACAAGGGCACCCGATTTCCCCTATGTTATTTGTTATATCTTTGGAGTATCTTTCTAGAACTCTAAGGGTCCTTACTTCTTCCTATGAGTTTCACTTTCATCCTAAGTGTTCTAATGTCCGGCTAACCCATTTAGCATTTGCAGATGATCGTATCCTCTTCTCTCAAGGAGTTGGCCTCTATTCGTACATTATTGTAGGGTCTGAAGGAATTCAAATGTCGCTCCGAGCTGACAGTGAACAGAGTAAAGATAAATATTCTCTTGGCAGGCCTACAAGAACAACAGTGGGACTTGATTATTTCAAACGTGGGTTACCAATATGGGACATTTCCTTTCAAGTACTTGGGTGTTCCTATTATGGTGGGCAGAATAAGGACCACATTCTACCAACAGCTACTTGACAAATTTTCGGGATATGTTAGCAAGTGATCTGCTAATACTCTTTCATTGGGCGGCAGATTGAAGCTAGTCCATTCGGTACTCTAGGGTGTTGAGGTGTTCTGGTTCTCTAGCTTCCCCACCCCACGGGCAGTCATCAAGTAGCTTACCCGGCTGGCCAAAGAATTCCTGTGGAATGGATCACAGCTGTTGGTTGCATGGAAACACATCTGCATGCTAAAGACTGAAGGTAGACTGGGGCTTAAAGAACCAGCGACATGAAACCGGGCTCTCCTATTTCTTGGCACTACTAGCATATGAACAGTTCGGTCGATAAAGAATGACTCAGCACTTTAGAAGAGATTGTTACTTGTGAGGGACTTAATCATCATAGCTTCGAGAAATATTGACAATGCCATCACCAAGGTCACCGCATGGTCACGATTTGGAGTAGGATTCATCGACAGGGCGTCTAACTACTTCAAATCACAGCAGCCAAGGGTACTTTGGTACAAGACAGTTTGGGCTAATGCTCTTACGCCTAAGCATGCATTCGTGTTATGGTTAGTGGCCTCAGACGACTGCGTATGAAGGATACTCAACCCTTCTCTACAGGGGATCCTAACTGCCAGCTTTGCAAAATGGAACTTGAATCTACAGCTTATCTTTTTTTCCAATGCACAACAAACGAATAGGTTTGGCACTAAATTAAACTTTGGCCACGAATCCGGAGAGATATGAGCACTCTACCAAGTTGTTCAAAATGGTTCAAGAAGGAGATGCACGGGATAGCTTGGCTGATGAAACTCAAGACAACTGTGTTGCCTTGCACAGTCTACGGTATTTGGATGACCAGGAATAGAGCTACTTTTGACAGAATTGATTGCCAGCCCCAAGACTTAATAAGAAAGCTCAAAAAACATGTATTCAAGGGCATATTTTCCTTATATCCTAGTGTTTTGAGTCTTGTTGAGTCTTTTGATTGTGATAGTTTACTATGGATTCCTTCGTTTGCATGTAATGCTTTGTTTAGCATCACATTTGTAATTATTCTTTTGATCAATACAAATATTCTACATTTTGATAAAAAAAAAAAATTATGTTTCAGGCTTTAGCATTTAGGGTTTGGATAGTATGGATTAGAGTTTTGAAGAAGGTGAGAAAAAAAGTTGAACAATAAAGTGTTTTGTTCTATTTAGATAATTCCTCGAACGTATATGTCTAATATGTTCTAAACTGTATGTAACACATTCTAAAATTGCATCCTATTATTATTTTTCCTTTGGCAATTTTCTGGGAATTTTTAAGAAGTTGAAAAAAAATTATGCCTATTTGCAAAATATATCATTATTTTCTTAAGTCCTCTTTGGCAAATACCATCAAAAGTGGTGTATGTTCTAAAAGTAGACAATAACCCTTGGATTTAAAAGTAAAAATAAATAAAATTTATAATGATTTGATTATTTTAAAGGAGATAGGTCTTCGACAATATCATACACTTCTTAGGCTTTGAAAATATCACTTTCTCCCATATGGCTCATTTTTACTTATTTTTCATTTTGAAGCATAAATACCACACCTAACAAATCTAGAAGTTCCTATTATTTAGATTTCCTAAAAAACTTTATCGGCAAAATAGTTAATTTATTACAAATCTTTCACTACCAGAAAACAGGATATTAGTAATGGCTAGTTCCGTCGCTATTCTATCGCCAAATATATTTAGCGACGGACAAAGCAATAGCTAAACAACTAGTCGCTAAATAAAACTTTTGTGACGGAAAAAAATATCGTTGTTATTAGCAACAAATTTGTGACGGTTTAATGCCAGACTAGTGAGAAGTCAAACTTCATATTAGCGAATGTATAGTGATAGTATGGAAAACTTTTTCAAATTGCAGATAATTGAAAATTTTATTTACGTTGTTGCTAACTTTGCAACGGTTTAGCTATGGTAAGGTTATGGCAATAGCAAAATTAGCAAGCCGTCGCTAAATCCTAGCCACATTTGCGAGGGTTTAGTGATGGTATAATTCGTTATTTTAATATGCAAGTACCACTCTGTCGCTAAACCCTAGCAAATCTTGCTAGGGATTAGTGACGGATCCATAGCAAACCCTAGCTAATTTGCTAGGGTTAGTGACAAATTATTTAAAATAAAATTTGAATTTTTCATAGCTATACCATTGTTAATTTTTGCCCTAACTAATTTGTAGCTAATATCTTTTTTCCATTATATGGCTCATTTAATATTTATCTTAAACCCCCTAAACCATATATCAAACAATATATACCATATCAAATTTAAATTCAAAATAAAATGTAAACCGATTTCATTAAATTGAAATAAAAAATAATTATCTCAATAATAGAAAATACATTTATAGCTACAAATGTTTAATGTAATGCAAATGTAATCTACAGGATAACATCTACAATAAAATCCCTACATTACGGGAGCAATGGCACCAGCTGAAGGAGATGATGGTAGAGAACGAGGACGAGAGTGCATCGAAAAATGGGGGTCTGGGGGTGGAATAAAGCTGTCCCCAATCTCGTCTGCTTCATTATCTCCCTAAATCAGCTACAATGGTGGAAGCACTATCCCGAAATTCTCTGACATCAGAATCATAAATCCACCGATTTGATTTTACATGTAATCTACCTTCTTATCAAAATCCTTCTTCAACTCATCTCTCACTGCATGCACCCTCTCCTCAACAATCCCTTCTACTATATCCTCTATCTCAGCGAATGTAGAGGATGTGGATGGCAAGGAACTCTAGTGGAGATGTTGTCTAATACGTGAAGCCTCGGAGCCCAGTCCATACACCCATCCTCGATTGTATCCGCCTGTCATTTAGATAAATAGTGCCATTTCGTCTGGGATGGCAGAAGAGGTAACATTGATAGATGAAGAGAAGGATGCCTGAGGAAGATGCTCTTTTATAGTCATCACATCCTCTTAAAATCAAATTCAAAATCAATATTTTATTAAGTAAAATGTAATCAATCGAAAAGTTTTTTAAAATATTGAACTTATAAATCATTACCAATATCTTACGCGATCGCTAACATACGATCCCTAAACTTCCCCGCTCTGAAACATATGTAGCCTTTCATACCAATCGATGTGGCTAAAGTCATCGCCCATTTTCTATCGCTACAATTAAAAAATTAACTCATTAAAAATAGTGTCCTAAAAATTAATTATGCGAAGTAGAATTACAACATGTGTGAATAATTGAAAAAAATTTACTATACGTTCCTCGTGGACAATAAATGAGACCGAGTCTCCAATATAAGTGTAGATGGCCTAACCCCTGTTCCTCCGAGTAGTAGAAGAGACTCATTGAAACTCCTATGCGCTCCAACGCCACTCATCGCCTTCGAATACCTAGTGTCGATCCTGGAGTGAGACGAGCCAGCCGTGGTGGTTTTCTATAGCTTTGATAAGGTGTCAAAAAAGCAGGTCCGACACTTATGCTCCCAGTTGGACCAGATCTTAGAATTGTACTCATCGGCCCAACGAAATATTTTCTACAAAAAAATCAATAAAAATTCCAAGTCATTAGTTCAAAACAAATGATTAAAAAAATATATATGAAGTAAAAAAATAATAATAAGTTAGAATAATTTATATAATAATTAGTAACTTACTCCTAACTGCTCAAACTAGACATTCTTCATGCTCATTTTGTGTAAGGCCTGTTGAAGTACTTTTGGAATATAGATGTGATCTCCCGTACACATTTGTCAGAACCAACAAATCTTCAATTGTCAAACAAGTGAAACAACAAATGGAAATGAGCATAAACGAAATATGAAAATGCAACCAATTAGTAGGAAAAGACTCAATTAATATGGAAATGAACGTAATACAAAACAACAATATTTCACTTCAAAATTAAAGTATAGTCAAACAAATAAATCAAATACTATTGAATTGAAAATATATTCATAAAATAATAATGTGCATGAATATTTCTTACAATTATGCAAAATATATTAAAAATTAATTTAATACATATCTTATAGATTTTAAACGTACCTATCGGCTCATGATATAATCAATGGTCGGGGATCTTGTGCATATGATTCAGGCTGATGCGATGTTGTAGATGATAAAATTGTAGGGGAATCTTTGTAGTGCCCGATAAATACATCGCCTAAGAATGTGTCATGCACTGATATCCGAGGAGCATGCGAAGGTGATGGCATACGATCCCATGACCTAGTACGCTGTGAGTTATTAGTAGGTAACCACTCTCTAGTAGACATATCTAGGTGGAGAAAAAAATAGTTACAATTACTATTTTCAATGTAAAGAAAATTGTAACATATTATCACACTTAAAAATTTTTAAAAAATTGAGAGCTCATTCTTCAAAGTACAATAGAAGGATAAGATGACAAAAAATAAATAAACAAAAAAAATATATAGTATATAGGTAGGTTGTACTATTCGTTTGAGTTATTTTTTAAAATGTATTTTTGAGAATCAACTTCTGTCTCCCAATTACCCTCATCATCATCATCCTCATTATGGTTCGAGTCTCAATCCCTGGTCTAATATCTCTTCCCGAACATCCAACATCTCATTTATGCCTTCCACATATGTTAAGGGCCCTAGATCGACTACCAAAGATATATTTATTGTAGTATTTCCATCATCTTCTTCTTGATAAGTTCTATCAGAAATAGGTGCATCAATCACCTATCGAGCTTTTGTTTTGTAGACTACCCTCCAATTATATTTTTTCCTTTTAGTTTCTGAATATATAGAAAAATATACATGATGTGCTTGCTAGGCCAATACAAAAGGATCACATGTCGGATAATGCCTCTTATGGTTAATAACTACTAACTTATATTAAGGGTGTACTTTCAATCCCTAATTTGGTGTTGGGTCAAATCAATCATACTTAAAAAGTATAATTTTCTATATTGGATGACTAGGAAATTTAACTTCAAAAACCTCTTTTAAGACCCAATAATAATCAACACCACCATGCTCATTCTCGACACCTTTAACGCAAACTCCGTGGTTGACACTTTTTCTACGTTCTGCTTGCTCACTCGTGTGAAATTGATAACCATTAATTACATATCCTTGAATTGATTTCACCTCTTTTGATAGTCCCCATTAAAGTTTTTGCAAACATTTATTTGTCACTCTGTTGATTGGATCACGTACCTATTTCATAAGTTTGTATCCGAGATATTTAATATAAGTCAAGTACATAAACATACATTTAATGACAGTCCCAACTTTAGAGAACCTAATGTAATTTTTGAACCATCCAGCAAATTCATTCTCTTTTCTTCTCTTGACTTCCAACTCTGTAATAACTATGTGATAGGATTGTAAGTTAGTAAAAAAAAAAAAAAAAAAAAAATCCTAATATATGGTTGCACATCTTCACAGTTCAATAAAATATAACTTGTGGCAGTATGGAATTGTCGGATGTCAGAAATCGAGTTTGCATCTTCCGTAATACCCTTGCTATAACACTGCAAATTGAGAGCAAAGATTGTTCCACCTCGTGCTCCGTTGAAACCTCTTCATTACATGCCACTTGTGTATTTCTTGTTTGAATATGTAGCTCAAATTAGTAGGAAAAGAACGTTGATGCTTCTTCGACTAGATAAGTATTACAAATTGATCATATACCCTTGCCTTATTTTTCATCTTGACATTTCAACGATTCAAGAACCTGCTATTTGAAACAAGGCAACTTTGATTACACATTTGAAGAGGTCATTACTATCATGTACTATAGCGTCAATAACTTATTTAATGAATGCCAACGTCCCTTTCAAATAGATACATCTATTTGTATTGTGCTGGACCACAAACCTGGGCTTCGTAAGGTAAGTGAATCACTAGATGCTCCATTACATCAAAGAAACTGGGGAGGAATATTTTTTCTAATATACATATGAGCACTGGACTTTCATACTCCAATTTCTTCATATGAGCCACTAACAATTTAAGTTAGCACAAATCTCTATAAAAAAAAACTCAATTCTGTCAACATGCTCCTTATATTGACTGGAAGAAATTCTCTTAAACCAATTAGAAGTAACCGTTACATGAACACATGACAATCATGACTTTTTATACCAGACATTTTCAACTCTTTCACATCAACACATCTTGATAAGTTTGAAGTATAACCATGTGGAAGTTGCAACTCCTTCACCCACTCAAGTAGTGTTTTCTTAGCCTCTGCAGTCAATGAATAACATGCTTTAGGCAAGGACACCCTTCATTCGCATGCTCTATAAACTCTTAGTTTAGGCCTATAACAATATATCTCAACATTACGTCGTGCCTTTAAATTATTTTTTATTTTTTCCTTCATATCTATAATAGTGTTAAAAACATTGTCAAACACATTTTTCATTATGCATGATATCTGTATTATGGGGCACTAATAAAATGAGCTAGTAAGGCAAGTCCCAGAAAATACTCATTTTCACCTAATTATAATTCACACCTCTATCATTGCTTCTCTCTAGTTCACATCTTGAATCTATTGTTCTTGGAAAATGGCACACTCTTTCCCATACTTGGTCTTCTATTACACGAGCCGCTGGTGGTGAAGTTTCCTGGCCTCTATCCCTTCTGAATGACCGTGCGTCCCTCCTAAATAGACGATTCAGTGGCAAGAAATAACGCTGACAATCAAACCAAGATGTTTTGCCCTTGAACTACAAATTAAAAGATTTTGTAAGCTCCATGTAATATGGACATGCAAATCTACTAGCAGTGCACCACCCATTTAGCATTTTGCAAGCTGGAAAATCATTGATTGTCAATAGAAGCGCTACCCGCAATTGAAAATTTTGTTCTTATATTTGTCATATGTGGGAATACTATCAGATCATAACTTTCTCAATTCATCTATCAATAGTTATAGATAAACATCAACTTTTTGTTTAGGATTGTTTGGATCCCAGAATAATGACAGTCAAGAATATTACCAAATCATTCATGCACATACACGGGAAAGATTATACGCAATTAGTATAACTGACCAACATGAATACTATTTTCCAAACTTCTTAAATGGGGTAAACCCATTTGTGCATATTTTAAGCCTTACATTTCGCACATTCTTTGAAAATTCAGGATGACTCTTATCAAACTGTTTCCAACCCTCACTATCACGAGGATGACTCATGTATCCATCCTTTATTGTACTATTAGCATGCCATCTCAATGTGATGTAGTTGTTTTAGATGTATACAATCGCTGCAATCGAGATGTTATTGAAAAATAATACATCTTTTAATAGGTATTTCCATCTACCTATCACTCTCTCGACCCTTCCTTTGCATGTACCGAGGATGACCACAAAGCTAACAATCTCTACTCGTAATATCATCTTTCCAATTAATCATACATCTATTCGTGCATCCATCTATTTTTTAAATAGTTATACCAAGACTATATACTAATTTCTTGAACTCATAGAAGTCATCAGGAATTTTATTCCCGCCCAGAAATATCTCCTTCATGAGCTGCACCCCTTGATTGAAACATTTCTCAGACATATTATTTTCGGAATTGATATTTGATAATCAAAAGACAAGTGAAAGCTGTGAGTAGCTCGTACACCCTTTCCAAATCGGCGTGTCAGCAGCTCGCAATATATCATAGAACTTTTGTGCTTCTACATTTGGATGTTCATCAATAGAATCTACAGATGCTCTATAATTATCAAATTTAGGCCCTGTAAGATCTAATATCATATCTTGAAATGGGTTGCTGGAACAGGTTTTAGCAGCTGCATTGATTGACATGGACATAAGCTCTCTCGATGCTATATAATATGGTTCACTATGACAAGTCCACTGATGATAGTTACCAATAAATCCATATTTGTATGAATAAATTTTGACTTCGGGTGGGGCCAAATACTTTTTATTTTGACATTTTGAGCATGGACATCTTGTCTTGGATGATACTGCATTCAAAATTACAAATGTCAGAAATTCTTTAGCCTCCCATTCAAATTCAATAGTAATACCCTTGATACTGGGGACATGCTTTTTGTACATCCAACTTTGATCGTCTATAAAATCAACATAAAAAATAATGTAAACTAATTATTAGTCACCAATTAGGGAAATCAAACAACTTTCCTCAATATAACTGAAGTAGTCATCACTAATCATACCATACCATTTGATCATGCACAAAGTTTAAGTCTCGATTTTGAGGAAGAATAAAAGGAGAGAAAATAGATATAGAAGGTTTGATCATCTTCTCTTGCTAAAAGAGCGTTGAAGAATAGAAGGAGAGAAAATAGATATAGAAGGCTTGATCATCTTTTCTTGTTACAAGAGCATTAAAGAAATGGAGTATGAGAGAAGAAATATGTTGTCTGGTTTGATGCCATGGTTTTGGTTGACATTGTATTTATGCACTTATCTTAAGTAAACTGATTTGTGTCTCTCTATTAACTCTGCCACCATTATGTTACATAACCTTATAAAAAGAAGGTAAGAGACCTCCTACTCATAATCACTCACCATTAAACTTTCTACTAAACTAATTTTTGACTTGATGTTTGTAAATTATTCTTGAGGAAGTATTTTATGGTGATTGCTAAAATCAAGCCTAATTTAATCTATTTATATGGAGTATCAAGATGGCCAATGAAAATTTTGGTAGAGTTTCTCCTATAAATTAGACGTTTTTCAAGCACTAAGCCATCTCAATTCAACCAACATTCAATAAAATACACAATAAATAAATAAATAAAATCTCACTGCAATTATTCAATAAAAGAAGATAAGAGACCTCCTACTCATAATCACTCATCATTAAACTTTCTCCTAAACTATTTTTTAAATTTTCTTTGAAAATTATTCTTGTGTTTGAAAAAGATGCAAGTTTATTAGTGATGCTACCTTGGATATAGTTGAGGCTTTTATGGTGAATAAATGAAGACCATCATTTTGGTTTACCTTTGCTAGTGAGTCTAAGAAACCTAATGTGTGTATGTAGAATAGACCCCTAACACATCCATTTTTTGTGATTTCACTAATGTCGATATTGATATATTTGATGACTTTTTGTTTAGTGTTAGTGAGATTAACAAAAAGTTTTGTTGCGATTCTTTTGTGGGTAATTTCTTCCAAGCTCAAAATTAGTGTAGATGGAAACTTCTTGATCCTCCATGTTAATATGGATGGCAAGAGATGGGAGTGATTTGCAGCTAAATAGATTGCACATTAGAGATGGAATAAAGAATTTGAGATTGGAAGATGAGCAAATTATGTTAAGAAAATATTAGAGAATGATATTATAATTTTTATCAAAATTTTAAAGATGTAAGTATTTGTGTTGAGTTTCCCAATGAAGTCATTACTCTCTTCCAAACAGTTTATGTATTCTAAATTTATTGAAAAAAACTTGGCATAGTTTCCCTTATAAATTGGTCGTTTTCTAAGCACTAAGTCACCCCAAGTCAACCAACATTCAACAAAAAACACAAAAATGCATAAAATTTCATAGCAATTATTCAATAAAATTAACTTAAATAAAATCACCTATTACCCATGAGGAATGATTACTTATAAGTCATGAGGAATGAGATCACCTATCACTCATGGGGATCCAGGCATATAAATTATACATACAATAGTTTAAGTTGAAACGTAGAACTTATGTACCTTTCGTAGACAAGCAAAGCTAAAGAAAAGAACCTTGGTAAATTACTCTCTCGCAATGTGAAGCACTACATTTTAGACAATAATAACGGTTAAAATTTTGAGGAATGTGTATAAATATATGTAAAAGTAAAAAAAAAAATGGTTGACATATTTGTTATAGAGATAGTTTCACATCATTTTCAAAGTAAATCACCTTGATTAGACACCGAAAGAAAAAGAATAAATAAAGCTTAGTTTTTCTAACCTAATGCCTTCAAAATCTATAAATACAAAATATGGCAGCATATGATTAGGTTTGTTGTAACAATTGTCAAAATCAAACTTCATATATATTAGGACATTTTAATGATTTTAAGTCTTCAAAGCATGGACATCTCTTATGACTTGGTTTGATATTATACAATGATAGTAAACATAGTAACATTCTCACAAAAGTAAAGAAGAGGCTTGATTCTTAAAAGAGAATGCTACTGTTATGGCATGAAGGATTTAATTAGAACAAAAATGAGGAAATTTGTTTATTCCTACCGTTACCCTTTATTTCTTGATTTCTTTCTTGAGAATAATGGTGTTTAATTTACCCTCGTCTCATATGTTGTGTGTCTTCGTGATTTCTAAAAGGGAGCCAAGTTGAAAGGTCCATTCCTCTTTGAAAACTAAGTTCATACATACATTTTAAAGATTTATGGATAAGACTATACTTTTTCCTCTTGTGGTTGCACTAATAACTTAATAGTTAAGCATTTATTTCATGATTCAAGAAATTTTTTATTTGAAATTGAAAATAGATAAATGAAAAGATAATAGACGTTGGACCACAATTTTGCTCAAGAACAGTGTGAAACCCCACCTAAAGCCAACCCTAGAGTAAGGGGGTCGGGATGCATATCATATTTTCTTGCATGCATAAATATATTTTGAAATGATTTTATGTACTTTAGAATTATAATTTATAGTCTAGAAGGCTTAGTTGTGCTTATTGAGTAGGAAAGGTAAAATGATAATTTTTTTTAGGTCAAAATGGGCGATAGCTTGAGGATTTAATAGGAAGAATATTTGGGAGAGAAAATAAGAACAAGAGTTATTGTGATTTAGTAGTTAGAGCTTTGGAAATAATCTCTAAGGTCTTGAGTTCAAATCCCATCATTTAAGTTTTTGCTATGACTATTTCTTTTTGGATTGAATTTTTCATCCCTTCCATTCCATAAGTAAAAATAGGAGTGTTATCCTAGGAGAGACATGAAGGGAATGTCCTAATCCTATTCTTATACCCTACAAGAATTCTTAACGGATTCATGTCCTTTTATTCCCTAACTTACCTTAAATCCTTTACCAATTAAGTTTGTTCAATTCATCTAAATCCATATTTTAATTCCAGAAAATTCAGCAAGGTTTATTGACCTTGGAATTTTGAAAATGGCTCTTAGAGAATAGAGTTTTAACTAAAAATAGGGAGAGAGTTAAGGAAGGTTCTCAAGAGAATTAATTTCCATGATTGAACATTCAAACTCCACTTCTTAGTATTCATCTTCTTCATGGAAGTAATCTGAAAATTTTCCAGGTTCTTGGACAGTTTAGCCTTCAAAAACTTTAACCATTTTCCTTACTCAAATGCTGCCAGAAAAATGGCCAACTTGGTCAGTTTGAAGACTGAAATCTTTTGCCAAAAACCGGACTACAAAAAGCTGTGCAAACCAGAAGAAAATTCTGGATAGCTTCAATGTTTAACAGTCTAAAAATAAGTTGTTTCTTCTACCCTTCAAATCAGTAGATTACCTTTGTCTTTCCTCCATAAAGAAGGCTGGAAACCAGCCTTAAAGGACCCTCCAATACCTCTTCAAATTCTCTGCAAATCGGGTGGAACATTACAGAAAAAACTGCACAACAATTTCCAGCAAACCATTCGAATATCCAACCAAAAAAATTCCAGCCTTACTCTCTCTTCAAGCCTTGTCCGAAAATCACTTCAAATCACTGTGAAATTAACCTTAGTCAGCCATGAGCTGAACTTCATTACCCCCTCCACTGACTTGCACAATGGGACTCCATAGCCACTCCTTAAATTCCTCCTTCAATTACTCCAATCAAGCTTTCAATTGAAATTCAAAATTCTAGCAATTTCTCCATGAAAACTCCCTTGGATTAAGCTTCAAATAATCAGAAATTCTCCCACCATTGCACTCAGAATTTCGGCCAACCTATAGCTCCTTCAACCCTCATTCATTTCAGCAAAACCAGTCGGCCATTGTAGCTTTCAAAAACCTCCATCAATCAAACCACATTACCATATCTTCTACCTTAAAACACTCCATAAATTACTCCATTTGAAATTCAAACAACCAGATTTCCCTCTTCTCCCTAATCTGAAAATCAAATTACAAGAATCCCTCAATCATTTGGCCAAATCCCTTCAGCATTTCGTCCAGCTTTCTCTCTAATTCTCTCTATTTCTCCAAGAACACCAAGAACACACACTACCTTTCTTCAAGCCTAAGATCACTCTAAACACCTCCAAACCCTTCTAAAAACTCCAGATCACACCTACTCACTCCCTAGAGTCCATTTCTGGATTTTATAACATCAAATCTCGAAAACAAAAATCTGCAATCGGATAAAAAACTAGAATTTTCTTGAAGTCTCACGAACACCATCAAGGTAACCAAGAGCAATTTTGTTCATCTTCTTTCCTTCAATATTTAACATGATATACTAACACACACTCTCTCTCAGCCGAAATGGTTGCTACAACCGTGGCTGTTTTTCTTCTTCTTTCTTGGACGATTCAACTTCCTAAACGTGTGGATTTCCTTGAATCTTCATCGAGATAGTCATCAACCAAGTATTTCTCTTTAATTCTAAAATCATGTCTCTTAGATGTTGTTAGAAAAAGATAGAATATGATTGGGGATTGAGTATGTGCTTATGTAGGAAGGAGTTGAGATTGGAGCATGAGGATGTTTTGCCATGGTTAAGTTTTATGATATTTCTTATGGATCGATGCATGTTCTTCATATCTTGAGTGAGTATGGATGTTTAAGCATGCTAGATATTATGTCACCTTTGGTGAATAGGGTATTATGTTCTTATTTTCATTGAAGCCACAAATATGATTATGCTTAGTAGAGATTTGGCCATATGAATATAATGGTTTATTGATTGATGTTGGAGTTTATGTTCATGATTCTTGTTAGCAATAGGAAAATTGTGATCATGACCTTGTTGATCCTAAGCTATTTTAATTGGCCAATTTTATTACGTTAATTAAAATTAATATTATGATTTCCTCCAAAGATTTCAAAAATCCTAGGAAGTTGGAACTGGAATATTAAATGGAATAGTAATATTTTAGCCAAATAAATGATATCTTTTATTAAAGATAATATATATAAATATATATATATATATATATATAATGATAAATTAAGCCTTTTATATAAATAATAATAATAATAGGTAAAATATTAATCTTGTAGGCCATACATTCATAAATACTATTGAAATTTATTTATTATCTATTAACCAAAATTTAATAAAATTTATTTATTATTAATTTTATTTATTAATTATTTTCTATCTACTAATTATTAATTAAGAGATTAGTAATAATTTATTATTTATTTTAACAATATCATCTAGGACTTAGGATTCTTCATCAATTAAACCCTAGTTTATTTATTAATAACAACATTCAAGATTTATTTTTGAACCAATAACTTATTAGTAATTATTTTACAACCCCTAGTTATTTTCACTTATCAAGCTAGACTTATTTCATAAAACCCTTTATCATCTAGCCTTATAGCTTAGGATATTAGGGTCATGATTGTAATAAGTTGAACTAGGATTATTTATAAAAGCGAGTATAGCTTGAATATAACAATATGACTTGTGTTTACCCCAGTCGGGTTAAATCAGCTTCGGAAGATTTGTAAATTTGCAAGCAAAGGATCATGTAAACTCCTGCATAAACTTATTTGACATTAAAAGGTTACTATGGCAAGCCAAACGCGAAGTGTATGGACACTCATTTTGTAAAGGCAATTAAAGACTGTTTCCTTTCTTGTTCAGTAAAACAAATCATTTGAAAACCAAACAAGCAGTTTTACACAAACACTAAACTCTTTCTAAAAACCCACTTTGACACTAATTTTAGAAATCCTTAATTTCTATTTCCAAGTAAAGCAATGTTTTATCCGTTTTCTCCCAAGTGGGACAATTAACGTTGAGTACTCAATAAGGGTAGGCTGGTAGTACTAGTTTTGGAGAGTAAGAGCGAGTCTTTTGGTAGGAGGTTACCTCCAGAAGATGAACTCAACTTAGAGAAGCGACAGTACTACTTAGTCATACTGGTCCGAGCTAGCAAGTTTCAGTCAAGTGGACTGTATGTTTTCGGAGTGGACAACCGGTATATTTGGGTGTAGAGAAGGAGGAGTATCTTACCCTGTAGGCTGATCACCTACCTTTTTGTCAATCTGCACAAAGTGTGGCATTCTGACCGTTATATGGTCATGGGGCCCAACGTGTGGTAACCCATGGCTACCCATTTGAGTGGTTGTATTTATTGTGCACATGTATGATTTGAAAAGCAAAACACCACATTTTATTTTAATCCTTATTTATTACTTGCCAACATTTTCTTTTATACAACTTTTACAACTTGCATACATGAACTGTTTTACCTGAAACACTCAAAGCACACACGGTCTTACTGAGATTCTTATCTCATCACCTTTTATGCCATGTTTTCAGGTCGGTCCTGCTATGGAGATGAGTAGATAGATTTGTTGCTTGCTTGGAAGACTCTATGTTGTTTATTTTATATGTTGCTTTGAGAGATGATAGTGAACAATTTATTTTGGATTTGTTCTTGAATTTTTGGGTTGTAATAAGTTCAATTTTTAAAGTATTATTTTATTTTCGGTTGCGTGACCTAGTTATAAAGACCCCTTATCCTTTGGATAGGGCAGCATCCCCGGCCCTGTTGGGCCTAGGTAGCAGGGTGTTACAAGTGGTATTAGAGACTAGGTTTAGGCAAATATTGATAGTAGATGTTCTATTTTATTAAGTTCAAATCTTTTATCTAACCTATCTTGTTTATGCTGTAGGATGGTTAGAATGCTTAGAACCGCAAGAAAAGGGTAGCAATGACATCCTCCCATCCCTATCTACCCGAAAAACCTACCAGTGCCTCAGCCTGCGCCGCAGCCAATTATTCCCTTGGATGATAGCAATGACGATGAGGTCTTGATCAATGAGCCACCCCCAATACCTGTGATAAACTTGGTGTCTGACAATGAAGATGAGGAGATTGATATAGAATATGTTCCTCACCCTCCTAGTCCCGTAGTTGACTTGTCAGCTGATAGTGATGATCCGGGGGAGATAGATTATGAATCTCCACCTAGACCTTCCTTCATACCTCCATCCAACCAAGTTGAGACCGGGGAGAGTTCTAGGCGATCTAGGAAAGAGCCAATGGATGGGTTTGCGAGTAGGGTTGGGATAGACTTCACTAAGAATTCTGGGAGATGGTTATATGAAGCCGACTTTGAAGACTCTGATGAGGCTAAAGGCTGTTATAATTAGGATGTTTTGTTTACAGCTTTCTATGAACTTCTATGTTAAGGATTTCCTTTCTGTTTACTGCTTTTATTTCAAATTTATGCAAATAAGAGTACCTGAGTACTTTAAGGTTTGAGAGAAATTTATATGCAATTCTGTATATGAAACTTACATATGATTTCTTTTTACTTAAATCTAACTATGAATGCATGCTCAAAATATTTTAAACATTGAATGCATAAACTCATCATTTGGGTATGATTTAGAATGGCACCTAAACGCCGTGTAGCCACATCAGGCAGGAGAGTTCCGGAACATGTGACACCAGAGGTTGAGATGGACCAAATGCAGTCACCCAATTGGGGAAATGAGAGTGAGCCAGATTTGCAAATGGGGTCAGAAGCACCTGTTGAAGTGACAATAGGGCAAGCATTCAGCAAGATGATCGAGATTCTTTAGACTTTGACTGAGCGGAGAAATCCCAAGGGAGAGGACAAAGCTTTGGAACGGTTTCTGAAATTTCAACCGCCCATCTTCTTGGAAGAAGCTGAGCAGGATCAAAAAGCTGTGCAATGGATAGAGTAGATGGAGGACATATTCGCTACGCTTCAATACACTGAGGAGCGAATGGTGAAGTTTGCTGCATTCCAATTGAGGGGCCCAGCTCGGGCATGGTGGCAATGGGTTCAAGACGACTGGGAGATGATTGATCAAGACTGGACATGGGCCAATTTTGTGGAAGCATTCAGAGTTGAGTATATCCCTCAGTGGATAGTGGAGAAGCGGGAAGATGAGTTCCAAAATCTAAAGCAGGGAGGTATGATGGTAACTCAGTACGCAGCATGGTTCACCCAATTATCAAAGTACTACAAGAGGTGGGTGGACACTGAACAGAACAAGACAAGATAGTTTGTCAAGGGGCTAAGGCAGGAGTTGAGAAGGGCGTTGGCACCTTCTCCACCAACGACCTACTCAGGGGCCGTAGACGCAGCTACCCGGACAAAAAATGAGGACCGCAGCAGAATGGTACCAAAACCTTTCCAGCCACCAAGGCAACTGCAAGGACCTTTCCAGAGGCAGCAATCCAACAAGCGCCCCACCAACCAGTAGTGGCAGAATCAAGGAAAGCAAGCTCGGATAGCACCAGCTAGTCCTACGCAGAATCTTCCATTATGCCAGCAATGTGGGAAAAGGGGCCACACAAAGAAAAACTGTTGGTCCAAAGGAGGTGAGTGGAAATGTTACCACTGCGGGGACCCGAACCACCTGTGGAACGCCTGCCCTAAACTTCACCAAGTCAGGCAAGGAAATCCAGCTCAGATCCCGGGGGCCAATCGAGCCAATACCACTGGAGCATCCGGGAATGGAGTGCTGAAGCCTTAAGTGAAAGCAAAAGTTTTTGCTCTCAACCGAGAGGAGGTTGGAATTGATGCGGCGGTAGTGGAAGGTACGTTTACTATCCAAGGACGTTCCATTAATGCATTGATAGACCCTGAATCTACCTATTCCTATTTAAACAAGAACTGTGCATATCATTTGGGTTGGGATGGAGTAGAACTACCTTTTACTTTGTTGGTGAGTACACCTTTGGGGAAGATGGTACAAGCAGATCAGTATGTGCGAAATTGTAAAATTGAAGTGGGGAGAGAAAACTTGGAGGGAGATTTGATAGTATTGGATATCAATGATTATGTTTTGATATTGGGAATGGATTGGCTAGCGAAGCATGGGGCTAGGGTAGACTGTAGGAATAAATCGGTTTAGTTCATTAGACCAGGGTGTGATGTGTTGGAATTCAACGGCAATAGAGTAAGGGAATTGAAGTATTTGATAGCTGGGGTTAAGGCCCGGAAATTGTTAAAGCAAGGATGTCAATGATATTTAGCTTATGTGATAAACAAGCCAAAGGACTAATGCACTTTGGAGGATCCCGAGGTAGTAAAGGATTTTCCCGATATGTTCCCCACGGAACTTACTTTTCTACCTCCTAGCCGAGAAGTTGAATTCACCGTTGATCTAGTTCCAAGGGTGGAACCGGTGTCCCGGACTCCATATCGGATGGCACCAGCGGAGCTAAAAGAACTGAAGGAGCAGTTAGAAGAGTTGGTGAAGCAAGGTTACATCAGACCTAGCACGTCACCTTAGGGGGCACATGTGCTGTTTGTGAAGAAGAAGGATAGGACTATGAGGCTGTGTATCGACTATCGGGGCTTGAACAACCTGACGATCAAGAATAAGTATCCCCTACTGCTGATTGACGAGCTGTTTGACCAATTGCAAGGATCCAGTTGTTACTCCAAACTAGATTTGAGACAAGGATACTATCAAGTGAGGATAAAAGAGGAGGATATCCCCAAGACGGCCTTCAACATAAGATATGGTCATTATGAGTTCGTGGTGATGCCATTCGGGGTAACTAATGCACCAGCGGTATTTATGGATTTGATGCATCGAGTGTTCCGACCCTACTTAGACAAGTTCGTGGTGGTCTTTATTGACGATATACTCATTTATTCCAAGAGTCCGGAGAAGCATGCAGAACATTTGAAGTTGGTATTAGAAAAGCTAAGAGAGCACAAACTTTTTTCCGCGTTTAGCAAGTGTGAGTTTTGGCTGGATAGTGTGGCATTTCTTGGCCACGTGGTGACCAAGGATGGAATCAAGATAGACCCAGTGAAGGTTGAAGTAGTTTCGGACTGGAAGCAACGAGAGAACATCACCGAGATTCGAAGCTTCTAGGGATTGGCTGGTTATTATAGGAGGTTTATCAAAGGATTTTCAACGCTCACATCGCCTATGACCCGACTGCTGAGAAAAGACGTACCATTTGTTTGGAGTGAAAAATGTGAGAAGAGTTTCCAAGAGTTGAAGCGGAGATTGATGACAACACCAGTGTTGAGTTTGCCAGAGGGAGATAAGCCTTACGCACTGTATACTGATGCTTCGAATGAAGGTTTGGGAGCAGTTTTGATGCAAGACCGAAAGGTGATCGCCTATGCTTCTCAAAAGTTGAGGCCTTACGAAGTCAATTACCCCACGCATGATCCAGAGCTGGCTGCCATTGTGTTCGCTTTAAAGAAATGGCGGCACTACCTGTACGGAGCGGAATATGAAGTGTTCACTGATCATAAGAGCCTGAAGTATATTTTCACCCAGAAGGACTTGAATCTGAGGCAGCGAAGATGGATGGAATTTTTGGAGGAGTATCGTTGTCCAATTAACTATCATCTCAGGAAGGCTAACGTTGTTGTTGATGCCCTTAGTAGAACAGTCAATATGGCTAGACGAAGGGTACAGGAGATTCAAGTGGTTCAGGATGTGTTGGATAGAAGAGAGAAAGTGCAAGGGGAGAAAATTGTTGTTAGCAACATGAAGTTGATACCAGACCTAAGACAGGTAATTATTGAAGCTCAACAAAGTAATGCAAAAATTTAGCTTTTCAACGACAAGGAGCTCAAACGGCAAGGCAGTGAATTCTGCCAAGACAAAGTGGGAGTTTTGTATTTTAGAGATCGGTTGTGTATACCCGAAGAGCACCAATTGAATGACAGAATTTTGGAAGAGGCACATAAGAGCAAGTACGCCATTCATCCGAGAGAAGTCAAAATGTACCAGGATCTGAAAAGGGCCTATTGGTGGCCCGGTATGAAGCGGAACGTGGTTAAGTATGTCTCGACATGTCTCACCTGTCAGAAGGTCAAAGTGGAGCACAAGAAGTTAGCAGGACTGTTGCAACCATTGCCAGTACCTGAATGGAAGTGGGAGGAAGTGAATATGGACTTCGTTACCTGACTTCCTATGTCAAGGACCCAAAAAGATGCCATATGGGTAGTGGTGGATCGACTAACCAAATCAACGCATTTCATACCAGTGAATATAAGGGATTCTATGGAGAAGTTGGCTCAGACCTATGTGTGAGAAATAGTCCGACTGCATGGAGTGCCTTCAAGTGTTATGTCTGACTGAGATCCGAAGTTTACATCTCGATTTTGGGGCAAGTTTCAAGAAGCAATGGGGTCGAGTTTGAAGTTCAGTACGACGGCGCATCCGCAAACCGATGGTCAGTCAGAAAGGGTTATACAGATATTAGAGGATATACTGAGAGCCTGTGTACTAGATTTCAGAGGTAAACGGATCGAATGTATGCCGTATATGGAGTTGTTGTACAATAACAGTTATCAAGCTTCGATTGGAATAGCCCCGTATGAGGCACTGTATGGACGCAAGTATTAGGTACCGCTATATTGGAGTTGGTCAGAAGATGGTCATATAAGCAAAACTGGAGAAGTCTGTGTTCAGGAAATGTTGGACAAGGTTAAGATAATCAGGGAAAGGTTGAAAGCAGCTCAGAGCCAACAAAAGAGCTACGCGGACAACTGGCAGAGAGAGTTAGAATTTCATGTGGGAGACAGTGTATTCCTAAGATTAACACTGAATAGAGGAATATTGAAGCATCCAAAAGTTGGGAAGCTGAATCCGAGGTATTTGGGATCGTTCCTGATAAAGGAGAGAATTGGGCCGGTGGCGTATCGATTGGATTTACCGGATAGATTAACAGGAATTCACAACATGTTTCATGTGTCAACCTAAACTGGCCCAAAGACAGATCCAAACTGGCGCCGACTGTGATTTCCAAACCGGCGCCAACTGTGATTTCCAAACCGGTGTCGGCTTCCCCCTGGGCAGCTGATGACTGTTCTGCGTTTTAATATTTTTCTCCGATTTTCTTCACTTTTAATTTCTTGTAAAGACTTATTATGACCCTAAACTGTAATTAAACCTCAGGGATTACTTAGCTAGGGTTAGGATAGTATAAATAGCACCTTTAGTTATTTGACAACATAAAACACTTCACTTTAATTCAAATTTGAAAAGAGAATCTTGAGAGGCCCTAGTCTCCTTGTTCATCTTGTTCAAGACCAAGCTAAAGGGTTAGTCCTCCTTTTGTAAGAGTCTATAAATCTTTTGGATAATCTAATGTTGTTTCTTTGAATGAGTTTTAGTTGCTTTGTTCTTCTAAGGTTTGTTTAAAATCCAATATTTGGGTGTCTATTTTCTCTATTCTATTTGTTCTTGTTTGCCTTTGTTGCTTCAAGGATATTGGGGTGAGATTATAGTAGAACTTTCTACTCATCTTGAGGGTCTTTGAGGCTTTGCTCTTTAAGGGTTTGAAAAAGTATAGGTTATTAGGTTACTTTCTCTTTTTGTCACAAGAAAAATAACTGTTTTGGGTCCCATTGTTTGAACTGAATAGTTAGCCAACTAAAACACCCATAACACTAATAATTCGTATCAAAGAGTTTGGTATCAGAGTAAGGAAAGCTTTGATTCCCATCAAAGTTTGAAAACAAAAAAAATAAGCCCTACAAAGTGAAGAAAAGGGAAAAACAGAGAAATCCCGTAACTCAAAAACCTGCTCCAAAAAGGTCATGAAATCTTTGTTATAATTTGATTTTTCTTTGGGAAAATTGCTCTTTGATGTTGTTATAATCCTTGGGAACAAATTTATTTTGTGATTGTGGTGAAATTTGGCTTCAATATGGGTGAAAATGCTGATTGTTCTTAAGTAACGAGAATTGCATCCAAGGTGTTTGATAAGTGTTCTATGAGAATATTTTTTACTATAGTTGGGATCTTTGATTCTTAATTTTCATTCCTTGGGATATTGGGACGTAGTATATCACTCTATTGTTGAATTCCATATTCATTGAATTCAATTTTTCTATTACACCTTTGTGATCATCTTGTTCTTCATCTTCCTAGTTCTAGTTGTTTTTGTTTCTTTGTTCTTGCTAATTCTTGTTTGTTTCTTGCCTAGAAGTGATTCTTGTGTGTCTAGTACTTGTTCTTGTCTTGATTGAATCCACATTTCTTGAAATTCTTGACTTAAAACTTGTTTGCTTAAGGTGCCCAACAAGTATTTGTTGAAATTCTCCTAAGACCCCCTAATTGGAAAGTTCTTTTGATTTGTGCGATTCACTAAGTTGGACTAAAACTTTAGCCATTGGGGAGAATTGGGATTGCACAAAAAGGCTTAAGTGTTGAGAAAAAAGGCAAGAGGGAGAGCCTAATATTAAAAGAGCCTAAGAGAGCAAACACGAGCGTGGAATGATCAACCTTGAGAGCCAACACGCAAGGAAGAGCAGTGAGGATCTATTTTTCTTTCTAATCTCTTTGTGTTGCAGGTATAAATAAGCAAATATTCCATCACCATGGCCCATGATCAAGAAATCTCTAGGCCTAATCCAAGTGAACCTAGTAGACCTCAAGAAGAATAAATTGATGCTAGGGGTTTGCGTGAGGACTTGCAAGTTATGATGAGGACTATGCAAAGTAAATTTCAAAACATGACAAGAGAGTTGATAAATCATCTTGGACAATCTTCTACCATTGCACAAAGAAGAGGCCAAAAGCTATTTGAGGTGCCTAGTCTAAGAATACAGGATGGTGATGCCCATACTCCTCCGTTACATGCCCAACAAGGGGAAGAGTGGGATGAGCATTCAATTAGGAGATTCCAACAAGCTCCTATGAGAGGGTGAGTACATAGTATGAGAGAAGGACGAGGTAGAGGACAAAGAAGGAATGAAATGAACAATCTAAGAGGGTTAGAACGCGAATTTGAGGGAGTTGATGAGTGGTACGAGAGGGAACAAGTTGAGGCCTTTGGGGAACATCATAGATGATGGGGTAATAGAGGAGGAAGGAGAGAAGGAAATGATATGGAGAGGGAGTTGAGCCATATTAAATTGAAAGTACCCATATTTTATGGTAAGAGTGACCCCGAAGCATTTTTTGAGTGGGAGAGCAAAATAGAGATATTCTTAGAAAGTCATACCTATAGTGAGAGGTCCAAAGTGAGGTTAGCTATCTTGGAATTTTCAGAGTATGCTTTGATATGGTGGGAGAAAGTTAGTGCTCAAATAAGACAAATGGGAGTGGAACCCGTGGCTAGTTGGAATTTGTTGAAAGATATGATGAGGGTAAGATTTATACCACACCATTACTACCATGATCTCTACCAAAGGCTCCAATCACTCAAGCAATAGAACAATAGTGTGGAAGATTACCATAAGGAGATGGAAGTAATGTTGATGAGAGCTCAAATCAATGAAGATCCTAGAGCAACAAGAGCAAGGTTCTTGGGAGGATTAAATAGGAAAATTGCATCCCTATGATCGATTAGAGGACATGATGCATGCCACTATGAAGATTGAGAGGTAATTAAAAAAGAGGGCATTTACTAGACCATCACTTCCAAACCCCAACTCTACTAGTAAGGTGCCAATTAAGAAGGATGAAGCCCCTAAGCCATTCCAAAGAGACTTCAACAAACTTATGGAAGGTTGGAAACCTAGAGAGGATTGGAGGCCTAGGGAGGATTGGAAACCTAGGGAAGGATAGAACAAGGATAAAGGAAAAGCTATGGAGAGGCCTCAGAGGAATAGGGATATCAAGTGTTTTAAGTGCTTCGGATATGGACATACTTGCCTTGAGTGTCCAAGCAAGAGAACAATGTATACCAATCCCTATGGTGAGGTTTCTACTGATGAAGAAGAAGAGGAAGAAATGTACTAAGGAAACCAAGAAGGAAATGGAGATGAGGACAGTGATGAAGGGAAAGTTGTGGGTCAAGAATACTCATTGGTGCTAGTCACAAGAAGGTCATTGAATTCACAAACCATTGAGGATTAAGATTACCAACAAAAAAAGAACATTTTCTACACTAGGTGTCTAATTATCAAGAACCCTTGTAGTGTCATTGTGGATAGTGGGAGTTGCACTAATGTGATTAGTGCAAACTTGGTTGAAGAGTTGGACATGAGTTGGATTAAACATGGTGTATGTGTGTGGATTGTCGTGCTATAAATCCATGTGCGGTTCCGGTTCTCTTGGTGCCCAAAAAAGGATGGGACATGGCGTATGTGTGTGGATTGTCGCACTATAAACAACATAACGGTAAAATACTGCTATCCCATTCTTAGGCTAGATGACTTACTTAATGAGCAACTTGGTGCATGCATTTTCTCGAAAATTGATTTGAAATCCGGCTATTACCAAATTAGAATAAGAGAAGGGGATGAATGGAAAATGACTTTTAAAACTAAACAAGGGTTGTATGAGTGGCTTGTCATGCCCTTTGGATTATCTAATACTCCTAGTACTTTTATGCGGTTAATGCATCATGTTTTGAGGGAATTCATTGGGAAATTTGTTGTTGTGTACTTTGATGATATATTAATCTATAGCAAATCATATGTGGATCATTTGAATCATGTTCAAAGTGTGCTTGTTACCCTCCGAAAGGAGAGGTTGTATGCTAATCTTGAGAAATGCTCTTTTTGTTTGGAGAGGATTACATTCCTTAGGTATATTGTGAGTGCCAAAGGGATTAAGGTAGATGAGGGAAAAGTGAAAGCCATCCAAGATTGGCCAACCCCTACCACCATTACCCAAGTCTGTAGTTTCCATGGGCTAGCTAACTTCTATAGGAGATTCATCTAAAATTTTAGCACTATAGTAGCCCCTCTAACCCAAGTGGTAAAGAAAAAGGTGGGATTTAGGTGGGAGAAAGCCTAACAACAAGCCTTTCAAACCCTCAAAAATAAATTGAGCCAAGCTGCAATTCTTATTCTCTCTAATTTTGAGAAGGCCTTTAAGATAGAATGTGATGCAAGTGGGGTGGAGAAAGGTGCGGCCTTGACCCAAGATAGAAAACCCATTGCATACTTTAGTGGGAAATTGTCCGAGACCACCCTCAATTATTCTATCTATGACAAAGAGCTTTTTTCCTTGGTAAGGACCTTAGAATATTGGTAACACTACCTTTTGCCAAGAGAGTTTGTCATTCAGACCGATCATGAGACCCTTAAACACTTCAAGAGCCAACAAAATTTGAACAAGAGGCATGCAAGGTAGATGGAATTTATTGAGACATTTTCATATGTCATTCAATACAAAAAGGGTAAAGAAAATGTGGTAGCAGATGCATTATCTCGAAGGTATGCACTACTAAACTTCTTGGTTTTAAATTTGTGAAAGATTTGTATGTTGATGATGAGGAGTTTAAGGATATTTTCCATGCTTGTGAGAAGGGTGCATTTGCTAACTATTATAGGCATGATGGTTTCTTGTTTAGGGAGGTAGGACTTTGTGTGCCAAATGGTTCTATTAGGATGTTGCTAGTTAGGGAAGCCCATAGTGGGCGATTAATGGGGCATTTTGGTGTTGCAAAAACCTTAGGCATCCTTAAGGAACATTTGTTTTGGCAAAAAATGAGAAAGGATGTGGAGAGACATTGTTCTCAATGCATTACCTGTAGGAGAGCTAAGTCTAGATCTCTTCCACATGGCTTTTATACTCCTTTGCCCACACTTAATGTGCCTTGGGTTGATATTTCAATGGATTTCATCTTAGAATTACCTAGGTCTAAGAGGGGTAAGGATTCTATATTTGTGATTGTTGATCAATTCTCTAAAATGACTTATTTTGTAGCTTGTTCCAAGACTAATGATGCGTCCTATATTATAGATTTATTCTTTAAGGAAGTTGTGAGAATGCATGGGATTCTAAGGATTATTGTCTTGGATAGGGATACAAAATTCTTTAGCCACTTTTGGAGAGTATTATGGAACAAACTTGATACTAATCTTTTGTTTTTCACAGCTTGTCATCCCCAAACAGACAGACAAATGAAGGTGGTCAACTAAACGCTCACCCAACTCTTGCGGACCATAATCAAGAAGCACTTGAAAAATTAGGAGGAGTGCTTGCCTCATATTGAGTTTGCTTACAATAAGGCTATTCACATTACCACTTCTTATTCTCCTTTTGAAATTGTATATGGTTTTAATCCTCTAACTCCTTTAGATTTGGTTCCTTTGCCTATAGGTGAACGGTTGAACCTCAATGGAGCAAAGAAGGTGGAGATGGTGAAGGCACTTCATGAGAAGATGAAAGCAACCATTGCAAAACGAAACGAAGAGATCGCCGATAAGCACAATCAAGGAAGGAAAAATGTGTCCTTTAAGCCGGGCGATTGGGTATAGGTGCACCTTCATAAGGAGAGATTCCCCACACAACGACGAAGCAAATTAGATCCCAGGGGGGATGGACTATTTCAAAATCCTTTTCAAGGAGGGGGAGAAAATGAAACTCTATTTTATCATGGAGGACAAGGACCGATGACAAAAGCTAGGACCAAGAAGTTTCAAGATAATTTTCAATTGATCATCAAACCATACCTGAGGATGAAAGAAGATTGGAATAGTGAGGAAGCTAGTCAAGAGTTCGTGTTGATGACCATCTACGAAGGACCCTAACAAGAACTCAAACCGACAGCAAAATGGGAAACTTGACCAAGGGAGGCTTTCCAAAGGACAGTTGGTGCTAGCTCCACGTAGCCAAACCGACACCGGCTCCATTATGTCCAACAACACCTCAACCACAACATGAACCGGCCCGAAGACAGATCCAAATAGGCGCCGGCTTCCCCTTGGGCAGCCGACTACTGTTCCGCATTTTCATGCTTTTCTTCGGTTTTCTTCACTTTTAATTGCTTATAAAGACTTATTATGACCCTAAACTATAATTAAACCTCAGGGATTACTTAGCTAGGGTTAGGATAGTATAAATAGCACCTTTAGTGATTTGACAACACAATACACTTCACTGTAATTTAAATTTGAGAAGAGAATCTTGAGAGGCCCTAGCCTCTTTGTTCATCTTGTTCAAGACCAAGCTAAAGGGTTAGTCCTCATTTTGTAAGAGTCTATAAATCTTTTGGATAATCCAATGTTATTTCTTTGAATGGGTCTTAGTTTCTTTGTTCTTCTAAGTTTGTTTGAAATCCAATATTTGGGTGCCTATTTTCTCTATTCTATTTGTGCTTGTTTGCCTTTGTTGCTTCAAGGATATTGGGGTGAGATTATAGTAAAACTTTTTACTCATCTTGAGGGTCTTTGAGGCTTTGTTCTTCAAGGGTTTGAAAGAGTGTAGGTTGTTAGGTTACTTTCTCCTTTTATCACACGAAAAATAACTGTTTTGGGTCCCATTATTTGAACTGAACAGTTAGCCAACTAAAACACCCATAACACTAAGAAAAGCCACTAAAAATTCGTATCAAAGAGTTGAGTTTATTACCCTAGGGTTTAGGCAGCCCCTGTGGTGGTACGGGTCCGGGCCTGTGCCTGCGGGTGTATATGAGAGGGGTAAGCGCCCCCACTGTCAGCTATAGCTTTTGGTGGAGTTGGTGGCTGCCTTGCTCATATCATTTGGTATCAGAGTTAGGTCACGGGTTCGACTCCCAGGTGGAACATCTACCAAAGGTTCGAGGTCGAACCTTTTCACAGGTCCTAGGGAGGTTATTGCCCTAGGGTTCAGGCAGCCCCTGTAGTGGAACGGGTCCAGGCCTATGCCTGCGGGTGTATATGAGAGGGATAAGCGCCCCCACTGCCAGCAATAGCTTTTAGTGGAGTTGCTGGCTGCCTTACTCATATCAACATGGTAACTATGTACGACATAAGTACATCATTAGCTACGATATTCGCTGACAAGAGCCGACCCGCAAGGCAAGAGGCTCTTCAAATGATCATTAACACTAAGATGGTTGAGGGAGCATCAGTTAGGGAGCATATGCTCAAAATGATTGCTACTTTCGAGGAAGCAAAAGTCTTAGGACTATCATTGACCCCGAGAGCCAAGTGAACATGGTTCTCGAATCTTTGCCAAGCTTTTTTACTCAGTTCAAGTTGAACTAAAATATGAACAAGCAAAACATAAGTTTAACTAAGTTAATGAAACAGCTCCAAGGGGCGGAGAAAGTCATGAATCCACAAGTAAGGGCTATGATAGCTTCTTCTTCCAGAACTGGGCCTAAACCCAGAAAGTTTAAGAAAAAGAAGGGTAATTCAGTGTTGGATTGTATGCCCTCTTAGACTAGGTTTCTGATGTAAAATCGAATATTTTAATAAAAGAATTTATTTTTAGAAATTGTTTGTGAATTTACTTTTTGTTTGGAACAGACCCATTGTGTTTAAATAAGTTATCCATGTGAATGGTGGTCTTTCACAAGAAGGTATGGATCACGGATTATTTAACACATAAACATTTGTTCTTAACCTATTGATGAGACTAGGAATCTCATCATGTTTAGGTTATTATGTTATGAATTCTAAATGGGGAATGGCTTACCTTTAGCCAGTGAGTAGTCCACTCACTTCATAACATAAGCGTATTTCGAATACGTAGGACAGGACCTGTAGTAGTGGTTTCTAAAAGTACTATATAATAGAAACCTAGACTACTACCGCTACAGCGTGGACTAGTACACTACGACTTGAGTATGAGTTGATGGTCTGGCGAAGCTGGAAGCATATACTTTGATTTGATATAGTTGAGGTTCTATCGTAGGACCAATATACTTGCATGTTAGGTATGCGTGACTACTTAGTTAAGACAGACTTGTACAAGATAGTTTCTGCACTATATCGCCCCTTGTGGTTGTCTGAATGGTCTAAAATGTCCAGGGCCCTGGGAAACATGACTTGGATGTTTGCTTTAGGGTAGCTCCCTTGGAAAGCGGAAACACTCCAGGAAGTCGTGGATCATTGGACTAGAAGCCTAAGGATGGTAGATGTCATTTAGAGGGGTGTTAGTACACTTCTTCCTCTCTAAATGTATGGCGATGTATAGAGGGGTATTTTAGTCATTTCACCTATAGGTCAGAGACTTTGCTAACGCAGTATTGTCCTTGGGGTCAATATTTTCTTATGGTGATATTAGGAAATATTTAAAATGTAAAATACACCTATTTTTATGGCAAGGGTATTTTGGTCATTTTAGTAACCAAGGCGGTGTGTCTTTTGGTCCCCAGTATAGACCGTGAGTCCTAATTAAATACGGGCTAAAGAATTGATCTTAAATTAAATGGAATTTATTTTATTTAAGTAGCCTGATTTAATTATTAGGCTAGAATAAAATAAAGGTCTATGGAGATAGAGAATTAATTAAATTAGTTTGGTGGGTTAATTAATTATTCAGTGCTTTGGCCCAGTTTGAATAATTAAAGATTAACCTGGGACTAAACTAATATAGGCTTAATTAATTGGACTAGTTTATTTGGGCTGGAAAAATTAATTATTTATTAATTGGGCCAATTATTTGATTTTAGTTAGAATAATTAATTAAGCCCAAAAGGTTAAACTAAGAGTCCAATGGCCCAATCCAGTTTAACCTAGGGTTTTATTTAGGTTAAACAAGAGAAAAGAAAACAACGTTGTTTTTTTTCCAGTGCTTCCTTTCTGTGAAAAATACCAGACGTTTTTTTCCTCTCCCTCTCCAGAAATTCTTTAGCCCCTAGGTTGTTTCACCAAAAACGATATTAGGCAGGCCATATACTGGAAGATCAAGAGCTAGGCGTTCATTTACATGCAAAGACGAAGTAGAAAGCTTGCAGGAATTGCACCAGAGGTTTCCACGAGCGTGCCTACCGTAGTTCCGCATATTCCAGTTCAGCCGATTGTGAGAACAAGAAGAAGAGGTAAAGAGAAAATATTTTTTTTCCCCACCTTTTTCCTTCTTCACGCAGGTGTGCTGCGTTTTGTTGCTCCTTGGCTGGTTTTTTTAGCTATATTTAGCATGCTATTTTATCTTCATTCAGTGCCCCATCCCAAGTCCCAGCCTAAAGACAAATCTAAGGGCAAATGCTTCAAGTGTGGGAAAAAGATGCACTGGAAAAAGGAGTGTCCAAATCTTCAAAACAAGAAGAACCCCACTGGTAATATTTTCTATCTAGAGTCTATATCAATGGTTGGATCAAATTCCACTTGGATTGTTAATTCAGGAGCCACTAATCACATCTGTAACTCCTTGAAGAGGTTTAGAAAGATTAAAAGACTCCAAAAGGGTAAATATAGACTACGCGTGGGAAATGAAGCACAAGTTTTGTGCTCTTATAGTAGGAGAACTAGAACTAGTGTTTGATTGTAATAGAATAGTAATATTGAATGATATTTTATTTGTTCCTGATTTTAAACAGAATTTGATTTTAGTTGTAAAATAAATAAATCAAGGATATTCCGTTTCTTTTTGTTCTGGTATAACTATCAGTAGAAATGGAGAAGTTTTATATACTAGGCATATGTGTGGAAACCTATTCTTCATTAATACTATTAATAATCAATTAAACAACACTCAATCTGAACTTTTAAATAGGAAGAGAAACTAATGTCAATGACTCATATCTTTGGCATCTAAGGTTAGGTCACATTAACTTCACCAGGTTCAGAGGTTAATCTATGATGGGCCTTTGGGCTTAGTGAGATTGGAAAGTTGGTCTCAGTGTAAATCCTACTTATGAAAAAAATAACCAAAAAGTCCTTTTCCCAAAAGGCAAATAGGGCCAATGAAATATTAAGTCTTGTTCATACTGATATGTATGGTCCTTTGTCTACACCAGTAAGAGGGGAGTTTGAGTACTTCATCACTTTCACGGATTATTATACTAGGTATGGTTATGTTTACTTGATGAGATACAAGTTTGACTCTTTTGACAAGTACAAAGAGTTTAAGGGTGAAGTGGAGCGTTGGATAGGTAAACTAATCAAGACCTTATAATCAGATCGTAGCAGAAAATACCTCCTTGGTGAATTCAAGGATTATATGGTACATCATAGGATAGTATCCCAACTTTCTGTGCCAAGCAGAATGGAGTAGTTAAGAGAAGGAACAGGACATTGATGAAAATGGTTCAAAGTATGATGTTTCATGCTATTTTTTCAGTGTCTTTTTAGGGATATGCCCGAAAAGTAGCGGCATATATTCTGAACTTGGTACCTTTCAAGTCAGTACCTAGGACGCCTTATGATATGTGGACTAGGCGTATGCCAAGTCTAAATCATCTCAAGATATTGGGTTGTCTAGCTTATGTACTGATCAAGGGAGATAAGTTAGAATTAAAATCAGAATTATACTATTTTATTGGGTATCCAAAAGTTATAAAGGGTGGGTACTCTTATCATCCCAATGAGCAAAAAGTACTTGTAAGTAATAATACTAGATAATAGAGGATGCTTAAAGCACATCCACTAAAAGTTCAAAAAGGTTAGAACTCAAGGAGAAGTTTTCTATTGAAACGACTTCTTCTAGCCCGATTATAGAATAAGAAGAGGCACAACCTTAGGAACCTGTACAAACGGAGCCTCGTCGTAGTGGAAGGGTATCTAGAGTTCTAGAAAGATGGACTGAAGAGGTTTTTGACCTAGTCTCTGACTATCAGGAATATGATCCCACTAGATACGAGGAGGCTATTACTGTTGCCGATGCAAACCTTTGACATGAAGCAATAAAAGCTGAGATTGAATCTATGTACTTTAATTAGGTTTGAGATCTTGTAACTTCACTTGAAAGGATAAAACCCATTGAGTGTAAATGGGTATTCAAGAGGAACAGGGGAGCAGATGGGAAGGTGAAAACCTTTAAAGTTAGGCTTGTAGCGAAAGGGTACACTTAGAAAAAATGTATCGACTATGAGAAAACTTTTTTTCCAGTAGCTATACTCAAGTCTATCTGTATCCTCCTTGCCATCGCATGTTATTGTGACTACGAGATATGGCAAATGGATGTCAAGATGACATTTTTAAATAGCCATCTTAGTGAAGACATCTATATGTCTCAACTGAAAGGCTTTATTCCTGAAGGCCAGGAATATATGGTTTGTAAGCTTAAGAAATCCATTTATGGACTTAAGCAGGCATCCAGAGTATGAAATATTCGTTTTGATGAAACTATAAAATCTTATAATTTCATTCAAAATGAGGATGAACAATGTGTGTGCAGAAAACTGGAAGGCATAAACATGAATTTTCTTGTACTATATGTGGATGACATTCTAATCATTAGGAATGATGTAGGGACACTGTTATCTACTAAGGTTTGGATATCTAGTCAATTTAGTATGAAAGACTTGAGAGAAGCCAGTTACATTCTTAGGATTAAATTTCTTAGAAATAAGAAGCAAAGAATGTTAGGAATATCTCAAACTACGTACATTGATAAGATGTTGGCCAAGTTCAGCATGGACTCATGCAAGGGAGTATTAATCCCTTGTAGACATGGGTTGTCTTTTTCTTTAAAAGACTATCCAAAATCTCAAGAAGAAAAAGATAGAATGAGTAGGATTTCTATGTTTCAACTATGGGAAGTCTAACGTACGCCATGCTGTGAACTAAGCTAGATATCTACTTTGTCGTAGACTTAGTGAGTAGATATCAGTCAAACCCTCCCTTAAGGGTACGAGAGATTATATATTGGTTTACAAAGCTGATGACTTAGTTCCTATAGGATACATAGACTCAGACTTCCAGGCGGATACAGATAAGAGAAAATCTATTAGTGGATATGCCTTCACCTTATCTAGATGGGCTATTTCATGGAAGAGTATTAAAAAAATCTTGTATTGCTGATTCAATTATGGAAGGTGAGTATGTGACAGCTTCAAAGGCATCCAAGGAAGCAGTCTGGTTCTGAAAGTTTCTTTTAGAATTTGGAGTCATGCCACAGATAGATAGGCCGATTATGATGAATTGCGATAACACTGGCACAGTCTCATAATCTAAAAAAACCCAAAAACCACAAAAAGGGGAAGTATATTGAGAGGAAGTACCACTTGATTCAGGATTTCATCCAGAGACAGGAAGTTATAGTGGAACAGATTACCTCGAAGAACAATCTAGCAGATCTCTTTACCAAGCCTTTGGTTGAGAGAGTCTTTAGAAGACACTTAGACACTATAAGGGCAGACACCTATGGACTTACTTAGTCTTAGAGTGCAAGTGAGAGATTGTTGGGATGTATGCCTTCTTAGACTAGGTTTCTGATGTAATTTTGATTTGTATTAATAAAATTTTTATTCTTAGAAATTATTTGTGAATTCTTCTTTACTTTTGTGCACAATTTCGTTGGAAAAGACCCATTGTGTTTAAGTAAATGGTTCATGTAAATGGAGGGCTTTCACAGTAAGATATGGACCATGGGTTACTTAACATATAAACTATTGTTCTTAACCAAATGATAAGAATGAGAATCTTATTAGGGTAAGGTTAATGTGTTATGAATTTTAAATATAGAATGGCTTACCTTTAGCCAATAAGTATTCTTCTCATTTCATAACACAAGCATATTTCGAATACATAGAACTAGACCTGTAGTAGTGATTTCTAAAAGTACTAAATGGTAGAAATCTAGACTACTACTACTACAGCGTGGACTTATACTCTACAGCTTGAATATGAGTTGGTGGTCTGACGAAGTTGATAGCGTATACTTTGATGTCCTATAGTTGAGGTTCTATTGTAGGACCTATATGCTTATATGTTGGGTATATGTAACTAGTTAGTTAAGACAGACTTGTACAAGATAGCTTCTATGCTATATTGCCTCTTGTGATTATCCGAATAATCTAAATATCCAGAGCCCTGGGGAACATAACTTAGATATTTATTTTGGGGTAGCTCCCTTGAAAAGCAAAAATATTCCAAGAAGTCATGAATCATTGGATTAGAAGCCGTAAATGTCTTTTAGAGAGGTGTTAGTACACCTCGCGATGTGTAGAGGGGTATTTTAGTCATTACACCTGTAGGTCGGAGACATAGCTAACGCAGTATTGTCCTTGGGGTCAATATTTTCTTATGGCGATATTAGGAAATATTTAAAATGTAAAATACAACTATTTTTATAACATAGGTATTTTGATTTTTTTAGCAGCCAATGCGATGTATCTTTTTAGTCCTTGGAATAGCTCGTAAGTTCTAACTGATTTTTGGGTTAAGAAAATTGTCTCAGTTAAAGAGAATTTTATTTTATTTAGGCAGTCTAATTTATTATTGGACTGAAATAAAATAAAAAGACGAGAGAAATTAAATTAAATTTATTACCTGCTTTAATTAGTTAAATAATTATTTAGGGCCTAAGCCCAGATTGAATAATTAGAAAATTAACCTAGGCCTAAACTATATAAAAAGACTTGAATAATTATTTTGATTTATTTGGGTGCATTAATTATTTATTAGGTTATTTTTATAAGTCTAATAAATAAATAAATAAATAATGTTTATTATTTTTTAGCTCATTAGGTCTAGGAAAAATTTAAAAAAAAATATTAATGGACCAATAGCCTGGACCAAAGGGTTTTTTGTGATTTACAAAACAGAAGAGTTTAAGGTAAGCTAAACATCTTCTGTTGATAACCTTCAGGGGTTATTGAAATACAAAAACCTCAGTGTTTAGGTTACCAAAAGTAATAACCTTGTGTATCTTTGTGAGACACACGATAGTGAACCAAAAAAAAAAAAAAAAAAAACCTCAAGCCTTCTATTCTATTTCTCTCTTGTTCATTCTTCCCTTCTTGTGCTTCTTGATTTTGTTAATTAATAACAGAGAATCAAGAAGAATAGAGACTTGCTTTCCTTGCCTACTTGTTTTACGAACAAGATATTAGGTGGTGGAATATTCAGAGAAGTAAGAAGTTGTGCATTCATGCCACGGTGGAGTAGAAGAGTAGCGGGATTTGATCCGGAAGTATCAATGAGTTGTGAAGCTATCCTATTGTTCAGTCGCCTCCTTCAGCACCAAGAAAATTTATACACACAGAGGTATAAATATAAAACCTTCCGCTGTGTTGTCTGTGCGGTGTTGTTTTTTTTTTTTTTTGTTGGCTTTTGTTTGCTTCCAATATGCATAGCTTCCTTTATTTTCAACCTTCAATTGGTGACCTAGGGAACTTCAAGTTCCTTGGGCCGCCAACTTCATGTAAATATATATAGGTTAAGTTTAGCTTGTGGGCTAGGGGTCGCCTGGTATTTTTCCTCTTCGTCTGAAATTCAAGAAACATGGCGGCCTGGGGAATTTTAACATCCCTAGGCTGCTTGGTTGTGTACATATGTATCTAGTGAGTTTAGGTGGTGGCCTAGGAAACTTGTCTGTTTTTCTTCTTCTCAGCCTAGCTTTTCCAGAAACTAGGCGGGCTAGGGACCCTAGCCCCCTAGGTTCTAGAAAAACATTTTTTAGCACATTTTACAGATCTCACTCGACCAAACCTCTATTTAAGCATTCTTTGCACTCAAAATCAAGAGAGGATAGTTTGGAAATGGCTAGGGTTTCTCTCAAGAACCTTAGTTCTTGTAAGTTTGAGTACCAAGAAGAGGGAAGGACTATGAAATCCAAAGAAGATGAAGATAATCTACTTAAAGGTTTCAGGAGGAAAAAGAAGAAAAGTTTATCTATGAGTTTGCCTTTCTACTCCTTTTGCAATATTTCTTTTATTCATGTGCTAAGAAAGAATTTTTAATTGTAATGAAGGGTTATGCCCTATTTTTGTGTTTGAGAAAGATGTATTTTCCTTAGATCTAAGATTCTTGTTCTTGGGTATTTGGTTATTTAATCTTATTTGGTTATCTTGGTTGAATACGTTTTGATTGATGTATTTCAATTGATTGTTCTTCCTCCTTAATGATTTCAAGAGATAGGGGTAAGGATAGAACACCCATTTGACTTAGTTAGCATTTGTCACTTTTAATTAACCCGAGAGGGAGGTTAGGAATTAGGGCTAATAACAAAAGAGTTTATGAAATTATCTAAAGATAAGGATTTTGTGACCTCCGGATGGTTTGAGATGGTTAGTGATGACTAATGCACTTTTAGGCTTGGTTAGACAGAGATATCAATCAACCAAACATAAGGATAGAAATCTCATAACTTGAGAGAGGGTGAGATTGATACGTGACTCACTCCGATGCTTAGAATTAGGAGTTTTGGATCTAAGGGGCACTCATTTCTTAGGTCTTGAGTGGCGGACTTCATTTTTGTTGCATGGGCTTCTCTCTTTCTTATTCATTGGGGGTATTGTGACTCTCTCTTGTGTACAAGAATATAACCTCTCTCCTAATTAGTTAGTTTTACACCTTACACTTACTTTTGGCTAAACAATGAGAAAAGAAAGAAGTAGTAGTGAGAACCCCTATTCCCTAAGGTTCTTCGATACTTGCCATAATACTAGACTACAAGACAGGTGCCCTGCCTATATGTGTGTGTGTGTGTGTGTGTGTGTGTGTGATTCTAATTGGTATTTTAACTATTAAAACTTGTATGTATGTATGTAGAGCACAATGACTTGAATTTTCTCTATACACAAACGTGCACTATCAAGTTTTTGGCACCGTTGTCGAAAAACGACGTTGGTTACATTTTAAACACTTTACTTCTTTTTTATTTAGCCTTATATTTGTACATACACTTGCAAATATCACCAACTTGTGTGTGAATAGTTGTTGTATGTGTGTTGTAATTGTATTTCATTTTAGCCAAAATTGTATTTGACATTTCTTTGATTGTTATTGTATTGTTGTTGTACAATCTAGTCATTTAGATACTTGAATAATTTCAATTTCATGTATTGATTTATTCATTTATATCATGTTCTTTGATTGGTTGAGTAAGAATGGTTTTTGGAGAAATTTGCTGGATTTGGAGATTTGTGATGTATAGTTCATGGTGTTAGATTATGTGGTTTGAAAATTGGAGATTGGTTGGTGTGATGGAGATTATACTCATTTTTGTTTGAAATTGAGATTTTGAAAGTCAAGAAAGAAACATGATATATGGTGTATATTTTGGGTATGTGAATTTGTTTTGTGGAATTTCTTTTGTTTTTGTTCATTTTTGTGGAATGGAAAATTTTTTTCCTCTTTTGAATTATCCATTGTGATTTGAAGGTTATAGGCTATTTTAGGAGAAATTCTATTTTGTGTTTTTGCCTAATAAATGAAAGAGTCTTTTGGACTCGAAATTTTGTTCATCTTTTGCAGACTGAAAATCATTACTTTGTCATGGGATTTGTTTTTAGGCATGTAATTTGAGGGTTAATGAATATTTTAAGAATTATTGATCTGTTATATTTATTTTGAGGAATTCTTAGCCTATTCATTTATTTTAGTTATGAATTTTTTTAACGAGGTTGATTTGAAATTGGGATATGGATAATAATGAGAGGGAAGGTGTGTAGTGTTGGGGGGAATGACTTTCAAGATAGTATCAGAGTAAGAGCGTTAATGATGTCTTTGGGATTCATGAATCAAGTTATGGGTCATCACTTGAGCAACTTTTAGAGCAACTTGCTATTTCAACCGTTTCACATTTTGAGAAGATATAGGCTTTGATATGGCATCAAGAGGCACTAATCCAAAATTTAAGAGATGAGATTAGAGTGTTTGTTAAGGATCTTGAGGATTAAGCTTCCCATGAACTTGTTGAAGCAATCATATTAAGAAGTGGTAAAAAACTGACTGACCTTGTGTTTGTTGGAATGTATGCCCTCTTAGGCTAGGTTTCCGGTGTAATTTTGACTTGTATTAATAAAAATATATTTCTTAGAATTTGTTTGTGAAATCTTCTTTATATTTGGGCATGATTTTATTGGAAAATACTTATTGTGTTTAAGTAAACGATTCATGTGAATGGAGGTTTTTCACAGTAAGGCATAGACCATGAGATACTTAACACATAAACTATTGTTTTTAGTTGGATGATGAGAATGGAAATCTCATCATGGCAAGGTTATTTTGTTATGAATTCTAAATATGAAATGGCTTATTTTTAGCCAATGAGTAGTCTTCTCATTTCATAACATAAGCGTATTTCGAATATATAAAACAGAACCTGTAGTAGTGATTTCTAAAAGTACTATATGATAGAAACCTAGACTACTACTCCTACAGTGTGGACTTGTACTTTACAGCTTGAGTGTAAGTTGGTGGTCAGACGAAGCTAGAAGCGTATGCTTTGATATACTATAGTTGAGGTTCATTAGAAGGACCAATATACTTGTATGTTGGGTATATGTGACTAGTTAGTTAAAATAGACTTATACAAGATAGTGTCTACACTATATCGCCCATTGTGGTTGTCCAAATGATCTAATTATCCAGGGCCCTAGGGAACATGACTTAGATATTGGCTTTAGGGTAGCACTCTTGGAAAGCGTAAATATTTCAAGAAGTCGTGGATCATTGAACTAGAAGCCTGAGGATGGTAGATGTTTTTTAGAGAGGTGTTAGTACACTCTTTCCTCTCTAAATGAACGATGATGTGTAGATGGGTATTTTAGTCATTTTACCTGTAGATCGAAGACATAGCTAACGCAACATTGTCCTTGGGGTTAATATTTTCTTATGATAATATTAGAAAATATTTAAAATACAAAATACAGCTATTTATATAGTAAGGGTGTTTTGGTCATTTTAGTAGCTAATGTGATGTGTCTTTTTCGTCCTCGAAATAGCCTATAAGTCTTAATTATTTTATGTCAAAAAAATGATCACAATGAAAAGAATTTTATTTTATTCAAGAAGTCTAATTTATTTTTGGACTAGAATAAAATAAAAGAACGAGAGGAATTAAATTTATTATCTAGTTTAATTGATTAATTAATTATTTAGGGCCTAAGCCCAGATTGAATAATTAGAAAAATTGACCTAGGCTTAAACTAGTTAATAACAGACTTAAAAATTATTTTAGTTCATTTTGGCTCATTAATTATTTATTGGGTTATTTTAATAGGCTCAAGAAATAAATAATTAATGGTTATTATTTTTGGGCTCATTAGGTCTAAGAAAAATAATAAATTATTTTTGGCCTAATAGCCTGTGCTAAAAGGGGTTTTTTTTTATTCACAGAATAGAAGAGTTAAGGATTACCCAAACCTTTTCTGTTGATAGCTTCCGGGAGTTTTGAAATATCAAAACTCCGGTGTTTTGGTTATCGTGTGTTGTGAATAGTTGGGTGTTCTTCTTCGACATAGTAGACACATGACACAAGAGAAAAAAAAACAGAGTTTCTTCTCTTTGCTTTTCTCTTACTCGTTCATATCCTTTCTTCTTTTCATCTTCTTGATTTTGCTAATCAATAGCAAAGGATCAAGAAAGGGCATTCCTGGCCTAAGTTGTTTCACCAACATAGATTGGACGGTCAAATATTCTAAGAAGCAAAGAGCTTCGCCTTTATGCCCCGCAGGAGTAGACTTATCGCAGAATTTAGTCCAGAGACATCTTCCAATCAATAGGAAGGAGCCTCGGTAGTTTGATCACCCATTCCGATACCAAAGATAGCATTAAAATGCAAAGGTATTGTGTATTTTTACCTTCTGTTGCGCCGTGTCTGGTGCCTTTTCTTGTTTTATTCACTACATGCATAGCTTCTATGTATTTTCGAAGCTTTAGTGTTACCATTAAGTAAGGATGATGACGAAGGAAGAACACGAGAGCTGCAAGATAAGAACCAGAACTCACCTGTAATACCATCAATGGAAACAGAAAGGGTAATCCTTCCACCTGAGACAGTGGGAATGGAAAAGACAAAAAGCATAAGCATCCCTCTTCTGTGCCATATCTAGATCGTCTGAAAAAAGGAAAAGATGAAGATAAATTTAAAAAGTTCTTAAAATTAATCAAATAGCTGCAAATCAATCTCCTACTTGTCGATGCCCTATCGCAGATGCCCAAGTATGCTAAGTTTTTGAAAGATATCCTATCCAACAAGAGGAAGTAAGAAGAGTTGTCTATTGTCACCTTGAATGAAGAGTGTCTACCCTCCTCCAACATAAAGAAAAGCTGCCACAAAAATTGAAGGATCGAGGAAGTTTTTCCATTCCTTATGTAATATTGAGCACCACTTTTGGCATAGTATTGGCATACTTAGAAGCTAGTATCAACTTGCAATCTTACAGCACTTTTTGTAAATTTGGCTTAGATAAACCAAAAACCTCTGGGATGAGTATTCAATTAGCCGATAGATCCATCAAATATCCCAGAGGGGTTGTGGAGGATGTACTTGTTAAGGTTAACAAATTCATTTTTTCAGTTAATTTTTTTATTATTGATATGGATAAAGACTCAAAGATTCTATTAATCTTAGGCAGACCTTTCTTAACTACTATAAAAGCGGTCATAGATGTTCATGAGAGAAAGTTGATGTTAAGAGTTGAGGAGAAGGAAGTTTTCATAAGACTTTTTGACAGTATGAGATATTCTTCTTCACATGACACAAGACGATTGCTTTAGGATTGATATTCTAAATGATTACATTTCTAAATTTTTGCAAGAACACTTTGTTCAATGGACTAAAGATAGTTGGTAGGGCCTAAATTAGTCATATTTTTCCTAATTATTTGAAGCTATTTTGTGATACATTTTGTTCAATAACTAGTCATATTCCTTCATATTTGAGATTTTACCCTTGGAAAGGTATTTTGTGCAATATTTCAGATTTTAGGGGTAAAATAAGACAAAAACGTCGCAAAACAGAATAGAGGCGTCACCAGACAGGCCAGAGGAAGCAGCGCCGGCCACGTGCTGCTGGTTTGCACTTCGAGGCAACGAAAAATCAGTGAAATAGAGCTAAACAGAACAGAATCGGCGCTGGCTCTAGCAGCCAAGGCGGCACCAGCTATACTCTGGAAAACATTGCACGAAAATCAAGAAAAAATCGACGAACAACTGAGAAAACAGAACACAACTAGCACCGGCTCCAGCAGTCAAAGCGGTACCGGCTGTGCCCTGATGATAAGGCGGTGCCTTGAATTTTGCACGCGATTTTTGGTAATTTGCGGAATTTTAGTATCTTCCTACTTCTAATCGGCCAAAAACCTTACACCAACGAGTTTAGGCACTTCCTAAGCCTATAAATAGATGGAAAACACAAGAGAAATGGGAGAATTCATAGATCATAACAAAAAATCACTCAAATCAAGGAGGAATTTTGCCAAATCACGGGGGGTTGTACAAGAAAGTCTATAAAGGAAGAAGAAGGAGGCTTGTCTATGAGTGCTTTCTTTTACTTTTGTTTTCTTTTTTTGAATAATGATGTATTAATTATTTTATTGTAATTCGACATTGTTTTTAAGTATTCAAGATTTTTAGAGTTATTTGATCTTTTAATTAATTAATTATTATTCTTGGTATTTAATTACTTATGCGTATTACGAGATTGGTTTGTTATTTCTTTTCATTAACTTGCTTGGAAAAGGAGTTGATGGTGGTCTCAATTTATTAATTTCATATTTGTTGTCTATTAACTTGCTTGAAAAGGGGGTTAATTGCTAAGAACTGGTAATTAAAGGTTAATTGATATCTGCCAGGAATGGATTCATTGGTTAATTTCATGTTTAAGTTTACCAGGAATGGAAATTTAATCAAGGATTGCGTTTAATACATTTTTTGGATGGATTAGTTGAGATAGGAATAAGATGCTAATTTATCTAGAAGTAGAGAGAGAGAGAGAGAGAGAGAGAGAGAGAGACCATTAGCATGTCTATTCACATATATTCTCACTAGAGATCAAGATTAGAGAAGATGAAGTTGTTAGAACAAACCTACCTTGAAGGTGTTCTTGAACCTTCACAGAATTTTCTGGTTTTGATCCGAAGTAGCGAGTTGATTTGTGAAGTTTGATGTTAAAAATGGTGTTGATGGACTTACGGTAGTGAGTAGGTCAAATCTGAAGATTTTAGAGAAGGTTTGAAGTGGTTTGGAGGGGTATTAGGTGAAAGGAAGAAGTAGGTGTTCTTAGTGTAGTGTGTGTGTGTGTGTGTGTGTGTGTGTGTATGTGTGTGTGTGTGTTCTTGAAGGTTGAAGGAATTTGTGAGATTGTAGTTTGTAGCTGCTGAAATTCTGTGAGAACTAGGGCTGGCCGAATTTCTGTAGGGTTTAGGAAGATAATTCTCTGATTTGGAAGGGAAAAGGAAAGGTTAGTTGTTAAAATCCTTGAAGAATATTTTTAGAAAGTAAATTTGGAAACTAAATATCCTAGAATATCTTTATTGTTGGAGAGCTTTGGAAGTCTGCCATGGCTGACTGCTTTGAGCAGAATTTCGGTGGAATTAATGCTGGCTTAAGGAAGCTTATGGTGGCCGAAAATAGGGAGCATAATGGTGAAGAAGAAGTCTGGTTATTTAAGGGATACATTATGGAAAGTTGCTATGGTGGCTAGAAATTTGGTAATCAATCAAGCATAATTACAGGGATTTGTTAGAGAGATTTTCGGGCAGCCATGTCTGAATTTCGTGTAGAAGCTTAAGGGAAAAAATGGAACTCAGTTACTGGAGGTTTAAGGAAGGTTTATGCAGAACAATGATGGTGTTTCGGCTGGAGGAAGATTAGGAAACAAAGTTGGACAATTTGGACTGCACAGAATTTCGCTAGGCTGGAATTTCTGGATAGCTTTTTCGGCTGCCATTTTCCAGCCATATTACAGTGAGTTTGAAGGGGAATTTTAGGGGTGTTCAAGGCTAGTTTCCAGCCTTCTTCATGGAGGAAAAACTTGGCTAAAGTGCTCAACAAAATCTGGAAGAAAACAGCTTGATTTTTTACTCTCAAAGTTGCGATTTGTACAGGAATTTTTCCTGGTTTTGCTCCAGCTTTGAGCAGTCCAAAAATGGCTAAAGAATTCAGATTGCAAGCTAATCCAAAAGACCATTTTTCTGGCAGCATTTGGGAGGGAATGTTAGTTAAGAAACTCGACACCTTAAGGGTACAATAAGCTGGAAAATTTCAGTCCATTCTAAGAAGGAAGATGAACTAGCTAGAGTGAATTTTCAACAAGCTCACTAAAGGAATTTTCCTCTTGAAATCTCCCACAACTCTTTCACATTTTCGGACCATAAGAAGTCATTCACTAAGACATTTTGATCTTACAAAGCCACAGCACTTTACTGAAATTTCTGGAAAGAAAATGGCTAGAACAACTTACTCAACCTCATGAGTTGAGAACTAAGGAAAAATCAAAGATTAAGGAAAAATGAATTCCTCTTAGGAAATTCGAGTAGAACAAATGAGTAGGATTTGAAGACTCCTATCATGCCTCCCATAGGGCAACATCTCTACCCTACTCCAAACACCACTAAGGCCGAAATTATTACTTCTCAAGAAAAAATAAAATTTAACCAAGCTAAAGCTCCTATGATGGAATTTGAACCTAAGACCTCAAGAATTAATTCTAAGGCTCTAACCACTAAACCACAACAACTCTTGTTGTTATTTTCACTGGCAATTTATTTCCTATTTAATCCTCAAGTTATCTCCCTATTTTCACCTCAGGAAAAAATTACCATTTTGCCCTTCTCACTCAATATTCTCCAACAAGCCTCCAAGACATTAGAACTCGAATCCAAGGCACATAAAATCAAATAAAAATATATTTAATCATGCAGTAAAGTATGTTCTGCATCCCAACCCCCTTACTGTAAGGTTGGTTTTGACTGGAGTTTCACATCCTCCCCTCATTAGAAGAATTTCGTCCCGAAATTCAAGCATACATCTATATCAACTCGGGGTACGTTCGCTTAACCCAATCTTCCAACTCCCATGTGGCAGCCTGCGTGCCATAGTGCTCCCACTGAATCTTAACCATTGGTATCTGCTTATTCCGGAGAGTTTTAACACTGCGGTCCAATATCCGCACAGGCTTCTCCACGTAGCTCAGGTCTGCCTGCAACACCAACGGTTCATCATTCAATACATGACTGGGATCCGAATTATACTTCTTTAATTGTGACACATGAAACAAATCATGGATACCCGTCAACCCATCCGGCAGGTCCAATCGTTAAGTTATCGGTCCAATTCTTTCCTTAATCAGAAACGGCCCCAAATATCTCGGATTCAACTTTTCGCCCTTCGGATGCTTCAAAATTCCCCTATTTGGTATTAGTTTCAGAAATACGCGGTCCCCGACTTGAAATTCCAATTCTCTTCGCCGGTTTTCCGCATAGCTCTTCTGCCAGCTTTGAGCCACCTTTAACCTTTCCCGAATCAGTTTCACTTTATCCAACATTTCTTGGACACAGACCTCTCCGGTTTTGCCCACGTGACCATCTCCGACCAGCTCCAATACAACGGTACTTGACACTTGCATCCATACAAAGCCTCATACAGTGCCATCCCAATTGAGGCTTGGTAGCTATTATTATATGATAGCTCGGCATACGGTACACACTCGATCCACTTATCTCTGAAATCCAAGACACAGGCTCTCAACATATCCTCTAATATTTGGATCACCCTTTCTGACTGCCCATCGGTCTGCGGATTCACCGTCGTACTGAATTTCAAATTCGACCCCATTACTTCTTGAAACTTTCCCCAAAAACGAGACGTAAACCTCGGGTCTCGGTCTGACACTATGCTTGAAAGCACTCCATGAAGTCGGACAATCTCTCGAACATAAGTCTGAGCTAGCTTCTCCATCGAGTCCCTCACATTCACTGGTATGAAAGGGGCCAACTTGGTTAGTTGATCCACCACCACCCATATAGCGTCCTTTTGAGTCATTGACATGGGCAGTCCGGTGATGAAATCTATAGTCACCTCCTCCCACTTCCATTCCGGCACTAGCAATGGCTGCAATAGTCCCGCTGACTTCTTATGCTCCGCTTTAACTTTCTGGCAGGTGAGATAGGTCGAAACATACTTGACCACATCTCGCTTCAGTCCGGGCCACCACTAGGCTCTTTACAAATCCTGATACATCTTGACTTCCTCCGGATGAATAACATACTTGCTCTTGTGCGCCTCCTCCAAAATTCTGTCCTTCAATTGCTGCTCTTCGGGCACACATAATCGATCTCTGAAATGAAAAACTCCCACCTCATCTTGATGAAATTCACTACCTAGCTTATCCTTGAAAAGTTGAAACTCGGCGTTGTTTTGCTGAGCTTCCACGATTTCCTTCTTCAGATCTGGCACCAACCTCAAATTTCTGATGATAATTCCTCTGTCTCGTACTTCCACCCTTCTATCCAACACATCCTGGACCGCTTGCATTTCCTACACCTTCAGTCTGGCCATTCCAACTTTTCTGCTCAGGACGTCTGCCACAACGTTGGCCTTCCCGGGATGGTAATTAATTAGACAACGGTATTCTTCTAGGAATTCCATCCACCTTCGCTGCCTCAGGTTCAGGTTCTTTTGAGTGAAGATATACTTCAAACTCTTATGGTCGATGAACACCTCATATTCGGCTCCATACAGGTAGTGTCTCCATTTCTTGAGGGCGAACACTATAGCCGCCAGCTCCAAATCATGAGTAGGGTAGTTCACTTCATGAGATCTTAGCTTCTGAGATGCATAAGCAATCACCTTCCTGTCTTGCATCAGTACCGCTCCCAGTCCTTCTTTTGAAGCGTTGGTATACAGTGCGTAAGGTTTGCCTTCTTTCAGTAGACTCAATACCGGTGTTGTCATTAGTCGTTTCTTCAATTCTTGAAAACTTTTCTCGCATTTTTCTTTCCACACAAATGGAACATCCTTTCTCAACAGACGGGTCATGGCGATGCGAGCGTCGAAAATCCCTTGATAAACCTTCGGTAATATCCAGCCAATCCCAAGAAACTCCGAATCTTGGTAATATTCTCTGGCTGCTTCTAGTTTAATACCGCTTCAACCTTTGCCGGATCTACCTTGATTCCCTCCTAGGTCACCACATGGCCAAGGAATGCCACACTGTCTAGCCAGAATTCGCACTTGCTGAACTTAGCGTACAGCTTGTGCTCCTGCAATTTCTCCAATACGAGCTTCAGATGCTCCGCATGCTCCTTCGAACTCTTGGAGTAAATTAAAATGTCGTCGATGAAGACTACCACAAACTTGTCCAGATAAAGTCGAAATATCCGGTGCATCAGGTCCATGAATACTGCTAGAGCATTAGTCACCCCGAACGGCATTACTACGAACTCGTAGTGTCCATATCTGGTGTTAAAGGCTGTCTTGGGAATATCATCTTCTCTTATTGGCACCTGGTAGTACCCTTACCTCAGATCCAACTTAGAGTAGCAACTAGATCCTTGCAACTGGTCGAACAGCTCGTCAATCAACGGTAAGGGATACTTGTTCTTGACCGTTAAATTGTTCAAACCCCGGTAGTCAATGCATAGCCTCAGAGTGCCGTCCTTCTTCTTCACAAATAGCACAGGCGCTCGCCAAGGCGACGTACTAGGTCTGATATGGCGACGTACTAGGTCTGATATAACCTTGACTCACTAACTCCTCCAACTGCTCTTTCAACTCTTTCAACTCTGCCGGTGCCATCCGGTACGGTGTACGTGATACTGGTTCCGCTCCCAGAACTAAGTCAATGGTGAATTCCACTTCCCAGCTAGGAGGTAGAGAATCAAGTTCTGCCAGAAACACATCGGGAAATCCCTTACTACTTCAGTGTCCTCCAGGGTGCACTGGTCCTTCAGCTTGTTTATCACGTAAGCCAGGTACCTTGACACCCTTGCTTCAATAATTTCCGAGCTTTAGCCCCCGCAATCAAGTACTTACATTCTCTCACCCTCTTGCCATTAAATTCCAATACATCACGACCCGGTCTGATGAACTAGACTATCTTATTTCTACAGTCTACCCTAGCCCCATGTTTGGCTAACCAGTCCATTCCCAAAATCAAGTCATAATCCTCAAGGTCTAACACTATCAAATCCCCCTCCAAACTTTCTTTCCCCACATTAACTTTACACTCATTTACATACCGATCTGCTTGCACCATTTTCCCCAGAGGTGTGCTTACCTCTAAAATAAAAGGTAGCTCCATTCCATCCCAACCCAAATGACATGCACACAACTTGTTTATATAGGAATGAGTAGAGCCAGGATCAATCAAAGCATTAACGGAATGTCCTTGAATAGTGAACGTACCTTCTACCACATCTACATCGGCCCCAACTTCCTCTCTATTGAAAGCGAATACCTTGGCCTTCACTTGCGGCTTCGGTGCTCCACTCCCGGATACTCCCGCGGGGTTGGCTTGGTTGGGCCCCGGGTTCTGAGCCGGGTTTCCTTGCCCGACGCGGTGCAATTTGGGGCAGGCGTTCCTCAGGTGGTTTAGGTCACCACAGTGATAGCACTTTCTTTCTCCACCCTTGGACCAACAATTTCTCTCGGTGTGGCCTTTCCTTCCACACTGCCTGCATGATGGGAGATTCGGGGCAGGTCCACTTGGTGCTGTCTGGGCTTGCTTTCCCCGATTCTGCCATTGATGATTGGCGGGGCACTTGTGGGGTTGCGGTCTCGAAAATTGTCCTTGCGACTGTCTCGGTGGCTGGAAGGGTTTTATTACCATCCGGCTGCAGTCCTCATTCTCCGTTCGAGTGGCTACGTCCACAGCCCTCGCATAAGTTGTCGGTGGAGCAGGTGCCAATGCTCTCCTCAGCTCTGGTCTCAGCCCCTTAACGAACTGCCTTGTCCTATTCTACTCGGTATCCACTAATCTCCGACAGTATTTCGACAATTGAGTGAATCGCGCCGCATATTGAGCAACTGACAAGCTCCCCTGCCTCAAATTCTGAAATTCGTCCTCTCGCTTCTCCACAATCCACTGTGGAATGTATTCTGCCCCAAAGGCTTCAACAAAGTTGGACCACGTCCATTCCTGCTCGTCCGCCTCCCAGTCGTCTTCGACCCGCTGCCACCATGCCCGAGCTGGTCCTCTCAATCGGAAAGCTGCAAACTTAACCATCCGCTCCTCGGTGTACTGGAGCGTCGCGAATATGTCCTCTAGCTGTTCAACCCACTGCTCTGCTTTCTGATCTTGTTCTACTTCGCCTAGGAAGACGGGTGGCTGAAACTTCAAGAACCTCTCTAAGGCCTCATCCTCACCCTGAGGGTTCCGTCGCTCAGTCATTTACTGCAAAATCTCGGCCATCTTGCTGAACACCTAACCCATAGTCACATCAACTGGAACTTCAGACCTCGATCCCATACTCTGACTGTTCCCTTTCACCCCGGTTGGGTGCTTGCATCTGGGCTACTCCCACTTCTGGTGCCACTTGATCGGTTTCTGATACCCTTCCACCTGCTGAGGTTACACAACGCTTGGGTGCCATGCTAAACCACACCTCAGATGATAAGTGTATGCACTTAAAGGTCAAACCATTTTAGTTGTACTTGCATGCATTGACAAATAGATGTAAATGGAAAGCGGATGTAAATTTAGCTAAGGAATAAATTCTCTTTCAAAAATGGACTTGCATAGATTCGAAATCTTAATAGAAAACAGAATTAAGATCCTTAACAATAAAAGTTCTTGAAAAACAGTAAACAAATAAACATCCAAATCAAAGGAACTCCTAGTCCCCTAATCCCCATCAGAACCCTCATCATCTGCTTCATATAACCATCCCCCAGAGTTCTTGAAAAAATCTACCCCATCCCCGCTAGCAAATCCCTCCATGGGCTCCTTCCCAGGGTGCCTAGAACTCTCCCCGGGCTCAACTCGGCTGAAGAAATGAAGGAAAGAAGGCTTAGGCGGAGACTCATAGTCTATCTCCCCCGGGTCATCGCTATCTGCTGCTAAGTCCACCTCGGGATTAGGAGGGTGGGGTTCAAGCTCTACTATCATCACCTCATCCTCACTATCCGAGCTTATGTTAATCACTGGAATTGGGGGTGGCTCAATGATCTGGACCTCGTCATCACTGTTATCCTCCATAGGGTTAATCTCACCATCATTGTCATCCTCCATAGGGTTAATCTCACCATCACTGTCACTCTCCATAGGGATAACCTCATCATCACTATTATCCACCATAGGGATAACTGGCTGAGGAGTAGGATGGGGAACTGGAAGCTCCTCCGGGTCTAGAAAGATAGGCGGGTGCCACTGCTGCCCTTTCTTCGCTGTCCTAAGCAGTCTAACCATCCTACAGCATTAACAAGATAGGTTAGATAAAGATTTAAACTTAAATCAATAGAATATATATCATCAATATTTACCTATAACCTACGCTCTGATACCACTTGTAACACCCCTCTACCTAGGCTCGCCAAGGCTGGGGATATCGCCCCGTCCAAAGGATAAGGGGTCTTTATAACTAGGTCACGCAAATAAAATAGCAGAATAAAATAATACTTTAACTTAAAATTTATTACATCCTAAAATACTCCAAGAATAAATCCATGAATTCCCAAAACAAAACCATAAATAAAACTATCCACTCTCGACTCCCCAAAGCAATACATAGAAATAAACGATAACAATCTCTTCCCAGACAGATTACACTAGCTACTCATCCCCACAGCATGATCGACCTGAAATCATGGTAAAAAGGTGATGAGACAGAAATCTCAATAAGTCCGTGTGTGCTTTGGGTGTTTAGTGAAAGCAGTTCATGGATGCAAAGTGCGAAATCTTTATAAGAGAAATATTGGCAAGCAATAAACATTAGTCAAAAGCAAGAGTGGCGTTTTAGCTTTTCCAGCCATACATGATCAACAAAATCAACCACTCATAAGAAATGATTATGGGTTACCACACATTGGGCCCCACAACCGGATGGTCAGTATGCCACACTTTGTGTATACCGTCGGTCAGAATGCCACACTTTGTGCAGACTGACAAAAGTAGGTGATCGGCCTACTGAGCAAGATACTCCTCCTTCTCTATACCCAAACAACAACCAGGTGTCCATTCCGGCAAAACACAGTCACTTAACTGAAAAGAACACTACTAACTCAGACCAGCACGACCCAATGGACTGACGTCTTATCCGGGAAGGATTCACCCCTCAGAGGTGGCCACCTACTGAGAGGCTTACCCTAACCCCTCAAGGACTAGTCCTAGTAGTCCACTCTTATTGAGTACTCAACGACGTTTCCCACTTGGGATAAAATGAACAAAACATTGTTCCACATGAAAATGGCATTTTTAGGGTTTCCAAAGTCCTTGTAAAAATCAGCTTTAGAAAGAGTTTGAGTTTGGCAAATCTGCTCTTTAATTTTTAAATAATTCAAATGTTTGAAATAAGAGAGAGTTCAACCCTCAATTGCCTTTACATAAATGAGTGTCCATACACTCTACATTTGGCTTGCCATAAGGAAAACATTTCATATTAATCAGGTTTTATTCAGGAGCTTACCTGACTCTTACTCACAAATAAAAGGTCTCCAACAGCTGACCTAACCCCACATGGGCAAATACAAAACACAATCAATTTCAAGCCACAATCCACTTCCTCAATTTTAAAACAACTCAACTTACTACTATCATGATCCTAGTGTCCCAAGCTTTAAGGCCACTCAATAAATAAATAGGTTTATAGGTTAAGGATAATTTGATATTTAAAATAATTAATGTTTTGGGAAATATGTACTAATAAGTTAAAGGTTTAAAACTTGCTAAGAAAAATTTAGAGTTTATTTGTTAATGATTTATTAATAATTTAGTTGTTAGGAAATAATTGATAGTTAAAGTTAGTTGAAAATGAATTTTAATGAATCTTGCTTGAAAAATAATAAATAAGTTTTAATAGGTTTTGATTAAAAAATGATAATTAAATTTATAGAAATAAGTATTTTACTAATCATGATTATTTCCATAAAAGGCTTTAGTTGATTTCATTATTTTATAAAATATCTATATATTTTATTTTTCTATTAAAACTATCATTTATTTGACTAAATTTTCCTTTATATGAATATATTATTCCAAATTCACCCTTCCTAGGGTTTTTCAAAATTACTAGCAAAATTATATTACTAAATATTTTATTCATGAAATAAAAATTTGCTTAGGGACAACTAGATCATGATCATAATTCCAAGGTTACTCACAATCATGAACATATACAACCATTCAACTCATCAATTCATCCAAATCATGCATACAAGCATAGATCTCAATTTATCAAGACATGATCTAACCTCTACTAGCATAGATGTGGCCATGGCTTCAATAATCCAACATGAATATAAGTCCTAATCACCAATGGTGACATAATCTCTAGCATACTTCATCACAAATACTACCTATGACATGTAAACATGCATCAAACCCCAAATCATCATTCAATCAAACAATATAATCCTTCCATGCATAAATCCCATCTCCTTCGCAATCATACATATATTCATGCTTCAATCTCTACAATTCATACTCAAATCCTATCACAATCCACATACTATCAACATCATCCAAGAGACATGAATCTAGAATTTAAAAAAAAAAAGATTGAAGGGACTTACTTGGTTGAGGGATGCCTTGAAGGAGTTTAGAATGGATCTCAACTCCTAGATGCCTAAAATCGTCCAAGGAAGGTGGAGGGAGCATGGCCATGGACGAAGAAGCCATCCGGCCAAGAGAGGGAGTTTCAGCCATGAGAGAGAGAGAGAGAGAGAGAGAGAGAGAGAGAGAGAGAGAGAGAGAGAGAGACCATTAGCATGTCTATTCACATATATTCTCACTAGAGATCAAGATTGGAGAAGATGAAGTTGTTAGAACAAACCTACCTTGAAGGTGTTCTTGAACCTTCACAGAATTTTCTGGTTTTGATCCGAAGTAGAGATTTGATTTGTGGAGTTTGATGTTAAAAATGGTGTTGATGGACTTACGACAGTGAGTAGGTCAAATCTGGAGATTTTAGAGAAGGTTTGAAGTGGTTTGGAGGGGTATTAGGTGAAAGGAAGAAGTAGGTGTTCTTGGTGTAGTGTGTGTATGTGTGTGTGTGTTCTTGAAGGTTGAAAGAATTTGTGAGATTGTAGTTTGTAGCTACCAAAATTCTGTGAGAACTAGGGCTGACCAAATTTCTATAGGGTTTAGGAAGATGATTCTCTAATTTGGAAGGGAAAAGGAAAGGTTAGTTGTTAAAATCCTTGAAGAATATTTTTAGAAAGTAAATTTGGAAACTAAATATCCTAGAATATCTTTATTGTTGGAGAGCTTTAGAAGTCTGCCATGGCTGACTGCTTTGAGCAGAATTTTGGTGGGATTAATGCTGGCTTAAGGCAGCTTATGGTGGCCAAAAATAGGAGCATAATGGTGAAGAAGAAGTCTGATTATTTGAGGGATACATTATGGAAAGTTGCTATGGTGGCTGGAAATTTGGTAATCAATCAAGCATAATTGTAGGGATTTGTTGGAGAGATTTTCGGGCAGCCATGTCTGAATTTCGTGCAGAAGCTTAAGGGGGGAAATGGAGTTTAGTTACTTAAGGTTTAAGAAAGGTTTATGCAGAACAATGATGGTGTTTCGGCTGGAGGAAGATTAGGAAACAAAGTTGGACAATTTGGACTGCACAGAATTTCGCTAGGCTGGAATTTTTGGACAGCTTTTTCGGCTGCCATTTTCCAGCCATCTTGCAACGAGTTTGAAGGGGAATTTCGGGGGTGTTCAAGGCTGGTTTCTAGCCTTCTTCATGGAGGAAAAACTTGGCTAAAGTGCTCAACAAAATCTAGAAGAAAATAGCTTGGTTTTGGACTCTCAAAGTTGCGATTTGTACATGAATTTTTCCTGATTTTGCTCCAGCTTTGAGCAGTCCGAAAATAGCTAAAGAATTCAGATTGCAAGCTAATCCAAAAGGCCATTTTTCTGGCAGCATTTGGGAGGGAATGTTAGTTAAGAAACTCGACACCTTAAGGAGCTGGAAATTTTCAATCCATTCCAAGAAGGAAGATGAACTAGCTAAAGTGAATTTTCAACAAGCTCACTAAAGGAATTTTCCTCTTGAAATCTCCCACAACTCTTTCACATTTTCGGACCATAAGAAGTCCTTCACTAAGACATTTTGATCTTACAAAGCCACAGCATTTTACTGAAATTTCTGGAAAGAAAATGGCTAGAACAACTTGCTCAACCTCATGAGTTGAGAACTAAGGAAAAATCAAAGATCAAGGAAAAATGAATTCCTCTTAGGAAATTCGAGTAGAACAAATGAGTAGGATTTGAAGACTCCTATCATGCCTCCCATAGGACAACATCTCTACCCTACTCCAAACACCACTAAGGCCGAAATTATTACTTCCCAAGCAAAAATAAAATTTAACCAAGCTAAAACTCCTATGATGGAATTTGAATCCAAGACCTCAAGAATTAATTTTAAGGCTCTAACCACTAAACCACAACAACTCTTGTTGTTATTTTCACTGGCAATTTATTTCCTATTCAATTCTCAAGTTATCTCCCTATTTTCACCTCAGGCAAAAATTACCATTTTGCCCTTCTCACTCAATATTCTCCAACAAGCCTCCAAGACATTAGAACTCCAATCCAAGGCATATAAAATCAAATAAAAATATATTTAATCATGCAGTAAAGTATGTTATGCATCCCAACCCCCTTACTCTAAGGTTGGTTTTGACTGGGGTTTCACATTTTTTGCCCTAGGGAACAAGTTGCCAGTGATAATTGCAAGAGATCTAAAGGAAGGGCAAAAGTTACAGTTAGTGCAAATGCTTCAGAGTCACAAAAAGGCTATAGCATTGAAACTTATTGATATTAAAGGAATCAGTCCTTCATTTTGCACCCATAAGATCCTACTTGAGGAAGATGCAAAGCCTATAGTATAACTCCAATGGAGATTGAACCTAAACATGAAAGAAGTGGTTAAGGGCAAAGTGATTAAGCTATTGGATGCTGGAATTGTATATCCTATTTTAGACAGTGTGTGGTGAGCCTTACACAAGTGGTACCAAAGAAGGGGGGTATGACAGTGGCACCTAATGAAAAGAATGACCTTATCCTAATAAGGCTTGTCACAAGATGGAGAATGTGCATTAACTGTAGAAAACTAAATGATGCCACAAGAAAGGACTGTTTCCCCATTCTCTTCATTAATCAGATATTAGAAAGGCTAGCTGGACACATGTACTACTATTTCCTAGATGGATTTTCTGGCTACTTTCAGATTCCCATAACCCTTGGAGATCAAGAGAAAACTACCTTCACCTGTCTTTTTAGGACTATTGCTTACAGGCGTATGCCTTTTGGATTGTATAATAAGCTTAGAACTTTTCAAAGATGTATGATGGCCATTTTTGAAGGTTTGGTAGGAGATATAATAGAAGTGTTCATAGATGATTTTTCTGTTTTTGGGGATTTCTTTGAGTTTTGTTTGCAAAATCTAGAGAAATTACTCAAAAGGTGTAAAAAGACAAATCTTATGTTAAATTGGGAGAAATGTCAATTTATGGTAAAGGAGGGTATCATCTTGGAGCATAAGATTTCGCAAAAAGGATTGAGGTTGATCGAGCCAAGATAGAACTAATTAAAAAGCTTCCTTTAAGAACTTCTGTGAGGGCTATTAGGAGTTTTCTTGGGTATGCAGGCTTTTACAGGAGATTCACCCATGACTTCTCAAAAATTTTCAAACCCCTTACTTCCCTACTTGAGAAGGATGCCCCTTTTAATTTTGATGCAAAGTGCGTATCTGCTTTTAAATTGTTAAAAAAAAAAATTGATTAACTCCCCCATTTTAGTTGTTCCTAATTTGTCACTCCCTTTTGAGCTGATGTGTGATGCCAGTAATTATGCAGTTGGACCAGTTCTTGAACAAAGGCGGGGTAAGTACTTCCAGCCGATCCACTATACTAGCAAAACTCTTACAGCAGCACAAGTGAACTATACTATCATAGAAAAAAGTTGCTCACAATAGCGTTTACTTTTGATAAATTTTGTACTTACCTTGTCTTATCTAAAGTTGTGGTTTATACTGATCACTGTACACTGAAATACGTTCTTGCTAAATGTGACTCTAAGCCTAGATTGATTAGATAGGTATTATTATTGCAGGAGTTCGATTTGGAGATCGAGGACAAGAAGGGAGCTGAAAACATAGCTGCGGATCACCTATGAAGGCTAGAAAACCCTACTTTGGAAGTACTAAAAGAAGAAGAGATCAGTGATATCTTTCCTAATGAGCAACTGTTATGGGTTTAGGGTAAAAATCCCATTTCCCCTTGGTTTGCTGACTATGCTAACTTTCTCGCAACAAGTATCCTTCCTAAAGAACTTACTCTATAGTAGAAGAAGAAATTATTTTATGATATAAAGTATTACTTTTAGGAGGATCCGTTCTTATTGCATTTGTGTGTAGATCATGTCATTCGAAGATGTGTGGATACTGCTAATTCTTAGAATATGCTTCGACATTACCATAAAAAACCAATCGGGAGGGGGGGGGACATTATTATTCAAATAGGACAACAATAAAGGTCCTTGACACTAGATTTTACTGGCCTTTAGTATTTAAGGGATGCACACAAGTTTGTTACTAGTTGCGATAGATATCAGTGGACAGGTAATATCTTTAAAACTCATGAGATGCCACTTTCTATTTTCCAAGCCTGTGAAATATTTGATTGTTGGGGGATTGAATTTATGGGATCTTTTCCAAGTTCTTTTGGTAACAAGTATATTTTGATAGCTATTGACAATGTATTTAAGTGGGTAGAAGCACAGGTATTACCTACAAATAATGCTAGAGTGCTGATTAAGTTTTTGAAAAAGCTATTTACTCTTTTGGGTGTGCCTAGAGTGCTAATAAGTGATAGAGGGACACATTTTTGCAATAACCAATTGGAGAGAGTGCTAAATAGATTAGGTATGACCCACATGCTAGTTATTCCTTATCGTTCCCAAACTAGTGGCCAAGTTGAAGTAGTCAATAGAGAGCTGAAAAGAATATTAGAAAAGGTGGTAAATCATACTAGGAAAGATTGGAGTGTAAAATTAGATGATTTTCTCTGGGCTTACTGGACAACATACAAGACACCTATAAGAACCACTCCATATAGGCTGGTCTATGAAAAGTCGTGTCATCTACTTGTGGAAAAGTAGAGTATAAAGCCTTTTGGGCCATCAAGTTGATTAATTTTGATCTTAACTCTGCAGGAACAAAAAGACTTCTTCAAGTGAATGAACTAGATGAATGGAGGACTACAGCTTATAAAAACTCAAGAATATACAAGGAGAAAATGAAAAAGTGGCATGACAAGCACATCATACAAAGTCACCAATTCAAGGAGGGTGATCAAGTGTTGTTTTATTCAAGATTGAGGCTATTTCCTAGAAAGTTGAGATCTAGATGGTCCAGACCATTTGTGGTGATTAAGGTTTCCCTCTTCGGAGAAGTGGAGCTATCTCATCTAGAAAAGGGAGTCTTCAAAGTAAATGGGAATCGGCTAAAACTATATCATGGAGAAAACATAAGAAACATGGAAAAATGGGACTATATTTTACACGATATAGAGGAGCTTTGATTTTTGGGGCTTCATTTACTTTAGCTATTCTTTTATTTTCTTTTGGATTCCGTTTTGTATATATTTGATACGGATTTCGATTTTGGTTATAGTATTATTACCGATGTTTGACATTTATTATATTTCATTTATTTTTGACAGTTTTCTTTTCTTCTTGTGACAAGATTATACTTCTCTATAAAGCTGCAATCAGTTGGGAAATATTACTAACATTCTTTCCTTTTTTCTTCATTTTAGTCCAATTTGGATTGATTATTGTTGTATTTATGCCAATAAAGACATTATCTAATTTAAGTGTGGGGGAAGGGTTAGATTTATATTCTCTTCAAGTTTTTATTATGCAAGAAGTTGTGCGTGAATTGGGCCATTTTTCTTTGATCTTGAGGAGTTATGTAATTAGGCCATTTTTCTTAGATTTTGAGGAGTTATGTTATTGGGTTAAATATTAGGTTAAAAAAAAAATCGAATTTTGGACTTTATTGTGCCTTGATGGTATTGCTATTGTCCCCCTTTTGGCTTGAGAAATGAATTTAACGCCCATTGGATAAGTTTATTTTTTGGTAAAATTGTACATTAGGAATGAGATGAGAGTTTAAATTTAACTTGTTTAGGCTTTAGTAAAAGTAACACCATATTATTTCTTAGGAATTAAGATAATGGTTGTGATGAAGTATAAGCATATAACTTAGGTTAATCTTTGTTCCATGGTTGCTCAATTTGTCCTTATTCCGGGTGTGTAAATGAGAATTGAGGTAAAATAATGAGAGAATAAAATAAGCTAGTACAAAAGCTGAAAAATCTTTATCTATATCTTTACTTGGCCTTTGTATTACCTTGTTTAATCAATAAAAATATAGAAAGATTTCTAGAGCAAGGTAATGCAAAGCTGAAAAATCATTATTGTACATCTTTACTAGGATTTTGCATTACCTTGCTACAAGAAAAACAAAAACAAAAACAAAAAAAATGAAAAAGCATTGAGAGAATAAATAAGAAAATGAACCAACCCTACATTTGAACTTTGGTGGTTGGGAGATCATAGAACTTAAAATTAACTTATTGGGCCTAACTTATATAAATCACTCTATTCGCTTTCGAAACCCATAGAATCAAAATGGAACACCTTGAATGAGAATAGACTTGTTTAACTTTACTTCGATGACTTTGATTATTTCGTTCCTAATTTTTTAGCTTACACAAAAAGCGGCTTGGCTAATTAGGTTTTGTACTTGATTCTTAACTCAAAAGGGAAATAACATCTTTACTATCTTGGCCTACTTATGTTCAAAAGTCCCATTTTATCATGTGAAAAGACTTTTTGCTTATAGTGCTTTATGGTTTGCTTGAGGACAAGTAAAGATTTAAGTGTGGGGGTGTGTGATGAGGCTTCATCATATACACATTTTCTATCATTTTTGTGCTTTAATGGAGATAAATTCTTGTCAAATCACCACTCACCACCCCTTTCTCATCTTATTTTGTTAGGAAATGGAAAAGATCAAGTGAAGATGAATAGAACAAGAATGATGAAAATAGAATAAAAGGAGTAAACAAATTTTGTCCAAGAAAAAGGCAGGCAAGGAAACCTTAACTTCCCTAGGATGCTAGGTTTTGAAAACTTTATAATGTTTGCCCAAATTGTTAGCGGCCCAGAGAACTTGAAGTTCCTTAGTCCACCAGGTTCATGTAAATATGTATAGGTTATGTTTAGTTGATGGGCTAGGGAAACTTCCCTAAGCTACCTAGTGTTTTTCCTCTTCATTTAAAATTCCAGAAAAATGGCAGCCTGGGAAATTTGAACATCCCTAAGCCGCCTGGTTGTGTACATATGTATATAGTGAGTTTAGGTGGCAGCCCAGGGAACTTGAGCCACCCATTTTTCTTCTTCTTAGCCTAGTTTTTCCATAAACTAGGCGGGCTAGGGGCTTTTGATTTTTCATTTTTTTTGTTTTCATATTGAAAAAGTAATAAGAATGAGAGGTGTTAAGCTTTTTATCATCCTGGCGATTGAAAAATGATGCATCCCATTGCACTGATCAGGGGTGTTCGTAATGACTAAGGGGGACGAAGACCAAGAAGTGAGTTATTTATACTAAGCATTCTTCTTACAGCTAGATCTAATCTCTTGGTCCCTGTGGAAAGGAAAAAAGAATTTCACGCCCTTCCTTTTGGGAAGGGAGGATTAGGAAAATCCTATTGATTGCAGCTTTCTCCAGACCTCTGGGAAAAGCATGAAAAAAAAACGACTCGAATGGTACGATCCCTCCGTCACCCCTTCCTTAGAGAAGACACGTTTTTTAGCTCATTTTACAAATCGCACTCGATCAAACCTCTAAGCATTCTTTACACTCAAAATCAAGAGAGGAGAGTTTGGAAAATGCTAGGGTTTCTCTTAAGAACCATAGTTTTTCTAAGTTTGAGTACCAAGAAGAAGGAAGGACCAAGAGATCTAAAGAAGAGAAAGAGATTCTACTTGACGATTTTAAGAAAAAGAAGAAGAAAAGCTTGTCTAAGAGTTTACCTTTCTACTCATTTTATAATATTTCTTATATTCATGTGCTAAGAATGGATTTTTAATTGTAATAAAGGGTTGTACCCTATTTTTGTGCTTGAAAATGATGTATTTTCCTTAGATTTAAGATTCTTGTTCTTCGGTATTTGGTTATTTGATCTTATTTGGCTATCTTGGTTAAATGGATTTTGATTGATATATTTCAATTGATTATTCTTCCTTAATAATTTCAAGAGATGGGGTTGAGGATAGGATACTCATTTGACTAGATTAGCATTTTTCATTTTCAATTAACCTAAGAGGGGGGTTGGAAATTAGGGCTACTAACCAACGGGTTTATGAAATTGCCTAGAGATAGGGATTTTATGACCTCTGGATGGTTTAGGATGGTGAGTGATGGCTAATGCACCTTTAGGCTTGGTTGGTTAGGTAGAGATATCGACCAATCAAACATAGGGGTAGAAATCTTATAACTCAAGAAAGGGTGAGATTGACACGTGACTCACTTCGGTGCCTACAATTAGGTGTTTTGGATCCAATGGGTACTCATTTCTTAGGTCTTGAGTGGGGGGCTTCATTTTTGTTACACGGGCTTCTCTCTTTCTTATTCCTTAGGGGTATTGTGACTCTCTCTTGTGTACAAGAACATAACCTCCCTTCTAATAAGTTAGTTTTCTACCTTACACTTACTTCTGACTAAACAATGAGGAAAAAAGGAAATTCGAGTGATAACCCCATACCATAAGGTTCTTCGGTACTTGCTACAACACTAGACTACACGATAGGTGCACTTGCCTATATATGTGTGTGTTGTGTGATTCTAATTGGCATTTTAACTATTAAAACTTGTGTGTATATAGCGCACAATGACTTGAATTTTCTCTAGACACAAACATGTACTATCAATGGCAGTACCACTAGTTGTGCAACCTTAATGAAAATTTTTCAAAACGTTTTTTCATTATTTTCAAAATCCTTTTCCAATATTGATAATTTAGGCTTGTGAAAATTCGTTTCTTTTACAAAATAGACTTAAAAACAAAAATAAGCACAAGGATTCAAACAAAACATGTGATCAAATCACTTATTTGATGAAAAGAAAAAAAAAAACCTAACCTAGCTATGATAAACCTATCAAAATGGAAATAGAGACTCAAAAGGTGATAAGATAACTTATTTAAATTCAAAAAGTACTCAAAGAAAGAAAAACTCCCTTGGGTATAGCTGATTAGCTCATTGGTAGGGCACTAATTGCAAAAAACTTATACTGGGGAAAGTATCTCCCGCAGATAAGTTTCTTCTCCACAAATCCTTGTCTTCTTAGGATTGAGTTTAGACGTGTATGATGTGTTCTCTTTGTTTATCTCATCTTACCACTCCAAAGATGCATACACCAAGATGGACAAACCTCTAAACCAAACAAAAAGAAAAGTGAAAAGTAAAACAATAAGAACAGAAAACAAAACAAAAATAGGACGACAAAAAGGAAAATACAACACCAAAAGAATTCATCAACAATAATTATTACAAAAGTCATCCCAAGATCAAGAAAAAATATAGAGTTCCCTAGTAATGGAGCCATTTTTGTTGTAGGAGAATTACGACATTCAAAATTGGGTCATTTAAATGTAGTCATCATACACCTAATAAAAAAAAATTTATAAACCCTTCTTCCTAAGATATAACATAGTATAGCAGTGAGTAGGGTGTTGAATCTACAAGGAACTCAAAAGAAGTATACTCTTATATTTACTCCTTATCTTAACCATATGAGTAATTCTTAAACAATTAACTCGAATGAATTCTTATGATGAATTAATATAAAGTAAATGGGGGGAAAGTAAACAAGAAACTAACTAATGCAAAACATAAACAAATAAAAAAAATAAGAAATAGGAAAAAAAATCCAAGCCAACTAGGAAACCAACTTGTTTTAGAAACATGTTTTGATATCAAATTAGAAAACCTATCATAGATTGGATTATCTTAAGCAATTAGTTTTAGGAACCGGTCATAACAACTTAAATTCCTTACCCTTGCCAAATTGGATTAATCCTTAGTTAGCCTATAAGTTAAAATCCCTAACCTTGCTCTCAATCTACTCCAATTTGATTAATCTTTTCTTAAAGATATTAATACTTCAATTAATCAATTATCATAGACTAATCACAAGATTGATAAGCACATAAAGGCATCACCAATATCAAATCACATACCCAATTAGCCTCGAAAATATGCAACTGATCATTACATAATCTCCTATAACTAGTTAAGCCAATAAGCCTCAAAACCCAACTAGAAATAGATGCTACTTAGAAATCAATCAAAATGTTAATTAACATAACTTCTCAATCATGCAAGTCAGGTATGTTGATAATGAATAAGAAATTTAACACAATTTCCAAGGAAAGAAAACAACCAAAAGATCAATTATCTTAGCTATTCAATTATGCCCTCTCAACTATATTGGCCAAACACAAGAGAAATTAACACAATTGATAAGAGAAGAATTTCAGAATTGCATAAATACTTAAAGACAATCATATGATCAAAGATAGAATCTTTAATTCAATAATCTTAAAGTCTCAAAATCAATACTCAAATTATAACCTAAAAAAAAAAGAATCTAAATTGTCTTAAATACAAAACATGAAAACAAAGTACAATTAGAAACAAGAAAGAAGCAAGAGAGAGTTTGAATGATAAAATGTGGTAAGCTCCTAGTCTCTAGTTCTTCTTACCTCATTGCCTTCTCCTCTTTCTTGAAGCCTTTTTTCATGCTTTGGAGAAGTATATATGTTGTATATTGAAGTATAGGCATCCTTTACCATTATATAATCCTCTTAAACTATCCTTGGTTGGATTTGGGAGGTTTAAACTGCCATTGGATCAATTTAGAAAGTTCTAAAACTCTTCAAAAGGCTTGCACAGCATGTATGCACGACCATGCATTATGGTTGTGTATGCAAAGCTTCCAAACTCTCTTTGTAGGTGGGACGGTCATCATGCACGGATGCACAACCACATACACAGTCGTGCCTATGGCAGCACATATGGCAGAGCTTCAATTTCCATCGATTCTACAAATTTCTGGGAACAAACGAAGTTCCTCTGTTATGTACATCCAGATGGACGCTCGTGCATTAAGCGTGCATATGTGCCATACATGTTCTACACACTTCCAAACATCCCAAATTGCTTACAACTCTTTCCAAATCATTAGGAAATCATCTTTAACTCAAAATTCATTATTATAAGCCCTTGTTTCACTTATTTTTCACCAACATAACCTAAAAACACATAAACACACAAAATGAGTAGAAGCCATGTAAAATCACACAAAAGATCATACAAAAACGAAGTAAAAAGGCTATCAAGATGTGATATTTTCAAGCCTAAAACACCCAAAAGCTTTGCAATTTGTGTATTTTTCCTTCAAGATTGTGAACAGATGCTTCTTAATTGCACATAGACACCTCAACTTCTTGGAAGTGCTAATCTATTGAAGAGACCAACTGAACAACTTGATCTTTAAGAGAAAGCTTTGTAGGAGGTGGTGGAGAAGCACAATATAGCAAGGATGTTTGAGATCGTGCCATTGGGAAGCTTTGAGGAAGAGGATGTCTCACTTTCGAGTTGTTCCATGAAATGTTGGGGTGATTCCTCTATCCCGAATTGTACGTGTTACTATAGGAGTTGTTTCCTTGTCTAGCATTTCCAACAAATTCCACTTTCTTCATAGCATGCTCATTAGGTGACCCATGCTTTGACATTTATGATTTGGGTGGCTTTCTCCAAAAAAAATTACAGCACATAACTTGAGCTTTTGTGTTTATCTTCTCGATCTTCTTAGTAAGGGCTTCTAACTTCCGCTACAAGAAAATTGGTTTTTAGCGACAAAATATTTTTGTTGCTAAAGGTTCCAATTTCCTTGCTAAAGAGTCGCTGGAGACCTTTAGCCAGGAAAAAAATTTCCTCACCCTTTTGTCGCTGAAGCCCCATCGCTAAAGGGTCTTTGCGACAAAACTCTAAAATAGCCCTTTAGAGAGGAAATTTGTTCCCTCACTAAAGCCATAACTTTTAGCGAGGAATTCTTTTGTCGCTAAAAGTTAATCAATTTTGTCGCCAAAAATCTTCATTTTGTCACTAGCGATGATTTTTCGCAACAAAAAATTTTTGTGGCAAAAATTTCGTCACAAAAAATATAATTGAATTTAACAAATTAAATTCATGGTAGAAAATAATATTACCTTTTGGGACAAAACAATTCCTCACTAATACAAAAATTTCGTCGCTAAAAATGGTCAATGGCAAGAAAAATTTCCTCGCCAATACGAAATATTTGGTCGCAAAAAATGCTCAATGGAGACAAAAGAATTTCCTCGCCAAAGCATTTTAAAATTTCTTTTAAAATAATAAATTTTTGAAACAATCCACATGAACCCGCCGAACCTGATTGCCACCTCGAATTAAATCTCACAATTCAGCGTCGTAGATATTCAATCGCGTGACCTCGAGCGAGAGGCCTTGTGCCTCAACTATTATGCCAAGGCATCATATTGGTATAATCACTTTTTTTTTTATTCAAACTATTCCTAATATTTATTTTTAAATTTTCAAAAAATTAATAATATAAAAAAATAATTATTATATTAAATTAGCTAAGAAACATTGTAATAAATTATTTTTCACATTTATAAAATTTTAAAAATTTATATACTGTTAACTAAAGTATATAATTATTTTTATTAAATGATTATATACATGTAGAACAATTAGAAAAAAAAAAATTATACATATATATTTTTCTAATACACAACACACACACACACACACACACACACACATATAAAATATATATTTACACACCAAATATACATATACATATATATATATATATATATGACACACAAATATAAATATATATCCAAACCATATATATACACATATACATACATACACACACACACACACATAGATAAACAAATATATATGCATATATAAACACACACACACACATATACATATACACAGAAATATATATATACAAATATATAGCATATTAATACATATATTAATATACATATACATACACACACACACACACTCACATGTATATATAAATATAATATACATATTAATATGTTGTGTGTGTGTGTGTGTGTATACACACACACACACACTCATTAATATACTCCATATAATATTCAATATACCATATATATATATATATATATATATATATATATATATATATACATATGTACATGTATATATACATGTATATATATACATATGTGTATATATATATATATGTGTGTGTGTGTGTGTGTGTGTGTGTGTGTTGTATAAATATGAGTTTATATGTATAGATATCTGTATATATGTATTTTTGTATATGAATATGTATGTGTGTTGTATGTATATGTATATGTGTACATATTATATATATATATATTATGAATATATTATTTAATATAGCATATTAATATATATATATATACACATATATACATACATATATATATACATATTATGAATATATGTATATATATGTGTTGTATAAATATATGAATAAATATATAAGTATATGTGTATAGACATGTTTGTGTGTTTGTGTATATATATACATATTTATTTATTTTTGTATATGTTTATATGAATGTGTTACGTTTATATATATGTGTTTGTGTTTTATATATTGAATAATATATTTTTGTAGTAAATTTTGTATGATTATTTTATTTTTTATAATAATATTGTAAAAAATTACAAAAAGAACATTGGGAATAATTTAGATAAAAAATTATATAGTCCAGCAGTTGCACTTGGCCCAGCGGTTGAAGCTTAACCTTCCATACGGGAGGTCTTCAGTTTGACTCCTACAAAACTCTCCAATTAATTGGAGAGTTATGATCAAGTGTGAGTGCTCTATGGAGTAGGCTGCGGTCCACGAAGGGGTCATGATCAAGTGTGCGTGCTCCATGAAGAGAACTGTGGTTTGCGCGGTTTATGGTGGTGCGATCAAGTGTCTTGGTCCATGAAGGGTGTTGTGATCTGAAAACATTAAATAATTTGTATTTTAAAAAATATTAATATTTTTAGTGAGGAAATTTTTTTGTCGCAATTGACCTTTTTGGCGACGAAAATTTTTTGCATTGGTGAGGAAATTTTTTTGGCCACGAAAAGTAAATAAATTTTTTCTCAAAAATGTATTTTTATTTGTCAAAAAATATATATATTTTTTGCAATGAAATTTTAGCGATGAAACATTTTTTTTTTTTTTTTTTGCTAAAAATCATCATTGGTGACATACCTACAAAATATTTTTAGCTTTACCGAGAAAATTTTTCCTAGCTAAAAGCAAAGCCTTTAGCGAGTATATATGTATATACACAAATATCTTAGTATACATTGAGGTATATTAATACTATTATACATATTCTAACATATTTCCTCGAACATTATTTTACGATTCTTCATCATCATAGCAAGATCATCTTCTTCTTGATCAATAACGTCTTCACTAGATGATTCTTCTTGATTTTTTTTTTTTTTTTTTTTGTGGAAGTCTTGAGAACAATATTTTCTTCACTTTACACTCATTTTCCTTATAGTTCTTCCTCTGAAGCTTTATTCCTTGAATGAGTAAGGATCCAAATAAGTCCTCCAACTGATAGTGCCTTGAGATACTTTGATTCTTCCACAGTAAGTACCTTTGATTCCCAAGTTCTAGGAATTCTATCGAAGATCATTATATTTGGCTCTTCTTTGGGATAGGCTTTGCCATGTACCTTCAATTCATTTAAGATATATGTGAACTTCATGACATGTCGGTAATTGATTTATGTGGCTCATAGTGAAGAGCTCATAATTTTTCACAAGCATGGCAAGTTTTGATTTCGTCACTTGATTTATGCCTTATTATGACTTCAATAAGTATATATACACATGTATGTATATATGTATATATACATATATGTATATATGTATACATGTATACATATATACATACATATATACATATATATGCAATAAATTGATTTATGTATATATACATATATATACATATATACATATATGTATACATACATATATACATATATACATATATATATATATATATAAACACATATATACTACATTTTTAAGTTTAAGGATCAATTTTATATATATGATAATATACCATATAAAAATAAATAAATACATATATATTAATATATACATATATATATATACACATACATACATATATATACACATACTATTTAAATCTTTTAATATTAATATATATACACTATTTTAATATATTAATATACTATATATATATATATAGTTTTTTAATACATACATATATATACACACACACACACACACAAAATATATATATATATATATATATATATTCATATATTAATATTCAAATATATACACAATTAATATACTATTTTAATATATATATTATAAATATATATCTACGTGTGTGTGTGTGTATATATATATATATATATATATATTTATATATATATGTATGTATGAATATGTGGTGTATACACACACACACACACACACACACACATATATAATATTAATATAACTTATGAATATGTATTAATATATATATACAAGAAATACATATAGGCGTATCAACTTTACGATTCAATCATTAGATTTGTTAAAATTATTAAGAAAAGTGTTATAAAAAAATTTGAAGGTAATCAGATATATATTTGGCACATAATCTAGCATAATATCTAGAAAAATATCCAAAACCTAATACATTTATAAAGATATACATATCAAATTAATGATCCAGCCGTTAAATATGTTAAGATTACTAAGAAAATTGTTATAACAAAATTTGAAGGTAATCGGATATATTTTGGCACATTATCTAACATAATATCTAGAAAAATATCTAAAACAAAATGCATTTACAAATATAGGCATATAAATTAACGATTCAACCATTAGATTTCTTAAAATTGCTATAAAAAAAAGTGTTATAACAAAATTTGAAGGTAATTGCATATATTTGGCACATTTCAAGCATAATATCTAGAAAAATATCCAAAACTTATCGTATTTACAAAGATAGGCGTATCAAGTTAATGATCCAACGGTTAGATTTGTTAAAATTACAAAGAAAAGTGTAATGACACAATTTGAAGGTAATCAAATTTATTTTGGTACATAATCTAGCCTAAAATCTAAAAAAAATATTCAAAACCAAACGCATTTACAAAGATAGGCATGCCAAATTAACTATCTAATCGTTAGATTTTTTTAAATTGCTAATAAAAGTGTTATGGCAAAATTTGAAGGTAATCGGATATATTTTGGCGCATTATCTGGCTTAATATCTAGAAAAATATCCAGAATCTAACACATTTACAAAAATAGGCGTATCAAATTAACTATCCAATCATTAGATTTGTTAAAATTGCTAAGAAATGTGTTATGAAAAAATTTGAAAGTAATCGGATATATTTTGGCACATATTCTAGCATATTTACTAGAAAAATACACAGAACCTAATGATTTACAAATATAGGCCTATCAAATTAATGATCCTACCATTAGATTTGTTAAAATTACTATGAAAAGTGTTATGATAAAATTTGAAGATCATCAAATTTATTTTGGCACATAATATAGCATATTATGTAGAAAAATATCTAAAACCTAACGCATTTATAAAGATAGGTGTATCAAATTAATGATCCAACCTTTAGATTTGTTAAAATAACTAAGGAAAGTGTTATGATAAAATTTGAAAGTCATCAAATTTATTTTGGCACATAATATAGCATATTATGTAGAAAAATATCCAAAACCTAATGCATTTATAAAAATATGTGTATCAAATTAATGATCTAACCATTAGATTTGTTAAAATTACTAAGAAAAGTGTCATGAAAAAATTTAAAAGTAATCAGATATATTTTGGTACATAATCTAACATGATATCTAAAAAAAAAAAAATCCAAAACTTAACGTATTTAAAAAGATAGGGATATCAAACTAACAATCCAGCTGTTAATTTGTTAAAATTGGTAATAAATGTGTTATGACAAAATTTGAAGCCAATCAAATATATTTTGGCACCTTATCTACCATAATATCTAGAGAAATATCCAAAACCTAACGCATTTACAAAGATTTGAAGGATCAAAACCAGAAAACATCAAAGAAAATGCAGTAGAAAATTTTTAAGTGTTTCGATCCACATCTAAGAGAGACTACTTACTTTTCTTTATTGGTCGCGGGTTAACTAGCAAGATATCGGATTGCACTGGATCTTGCATTAGAGATGAAGAGGGAGGCGCTTGCGGTTCTACTGGTATTTCTGCCCATCTCCTACACATACGCATCAAACTACTCTAAGCTTTCTCTCTTTGTCTTCCAGAGTATGACTCTACCTTGATCTTGGGTTAGCTTGGTGAAAGTTTCTTTGGATAACCAAGAGACTCTCCAAGAGAGCAAAAAGAGAACGAGGAGAAACACAAAAGGAAGGGTGGTTGTACAAGAGAAAGAGCTTTTTTTTTTAACCCTACCTCTTCTTAGCTATATATTTCAGCCACCCTAGGGTTTAATGAAGCCCTAGTGGGCTAAAATACAGTAAGCCCTAATGGGCTTGGTGTTAAGCTCAAAAACCAGTCTAAGATTGGCCCAATCCTCTTCATTAATTAATTATCTTTTCTGAGCTTCATTAAATACTCAACACTAATTAATTAATTTCAATTGGAATATTAATATATGTCAACATATATCAACCCAATTAATTAATTTATTTCAACCCAATTCTCTTAATTAATTAATTATCTTTTCTGGGCCTTATGAAAAACTCGAGACTAATTAATTAATTCTAATTGGACTTTTAGAATAAATTTTATTTTTCTTCCAGATAATTATCCATTAAGCCCAAATTATGTCTAAATAATACCAATGTAACTTGAGCTACTCTGGGGACCAATAGACATATTACTCATGGCTACTAAAATGACCAAAATTCATTTACTATTAAATAATTCCATTTTACCATTTTAAATATTCTCATTTATCACCATATAAAAATATTGACTCCAAAAATAATATTGCTAAAGCAATGTCTCCGACCTACAGGTGAAATAACGGAAATACCCTTCTATGTAACACCTATCAATGAGACAGGATAAATGTACTAACACACATCTACTACCATCCTTAGATCTATAGTCCGATAATCCATGACTCACTCGAATGTACTTGCTTATCATTGGAAGCTACCCAAAAGCACACATTCTAGAGTCACGTTCATAGGGCCCTAGATTATTAGATTATCTTGGACAATCACAAGGGGGTGATTTAACTTCACAAAGTAAATCATAGAAACTCTGTTACATGAGTCCGTCTTAACTAATTAGAGTAATACACCCAACGTACAAGGTTATTGATGTCACAAAAGAAATCTCACCCAATATATATTAAAGTACAAGACCCTAGCTTTGCCAGACCACCAACTCATACTCAAGTATGAAGGTATCCATCCATATTGTAGCAGTAATAGTCTGTTCTCTATAATTATAGTACTTTAAGATAAACCATTATTACAGATCCAGTTCTACGTATTCGTAATATGCTTATGCCAATGATGTGAGTGAACTACTCACTAATTCAAGGTAAATCATTCCTCATTGGAACTTATGGCATAATAGTCTTATTTTGATGAAATTCCCAATTCCATCAAACGACTAAAAACTCAATTTTACTTGTATGACAAGTACCCATGGTCTATATCTTACTATGAAGAACGATCCAACACATAGACCATTACTTATCACACTTGAACCTTAAATATGCAATAGTATAAGAAACAAACCAAATTGAATGAATGAACATTTAGTTGACCTGGCACCGGGTCCATTGAACCCACCTTGCACCGGGTCTACTTCTAATATATTTACACAAAATGCATAGTCTTAAATGGCATATTTTCCAACAATCTCCTACTTGCACTACAACGACTAAGAAAGTCCATAAGTGCCTACCCCTATGACATATAAGTATCTACGAAACACCTTGTCTGTCAAAGGCTTGATAAAAGGATCTGTCAGGTTGTTGACAGAGGAAATCTGATCAATCACAATCTCCCATTTCTAAATGAATTTCAATATGAGGTGATACTTACTCTCTATGTGCTTGCCCTTCCTATGGTTTCAAGGTTCCTTGCATTGTGACACTACTCTAGTGTTGTCGCAATAAATCGTGACAGGCCTGTCTTTAACTGCTTGGAAGTCTAAGTCTATATAACCGGTAGGAACCAAATCATCAACACGATATACAAGCATATAATCTCTTATTTCCTTGAGATATTTTAGTATATGCTTGACGGCTTGCCAGTGAGCTTTCTTTGGGTTTGACTGATATCTACTAACAATTCCTACTGCAATGCAGATATTTGGCCTAGTACAAAGTATAGCATACATGAGACTTCCCACAGTCGAAGCATAAGGGATCCTGCTTATTTTTCTGCTTCTCTTTCTCTGTCTGAGGACACTGCTTGGAAGATAAGGATAATCTATGTCTAAAGGGTATACTAGCCCCGTTACATTGATCTATACTGTACTTGATCAACATCTTATCAATATAAGTAGACTGAGATAAGCCTAACATTCTCTATTTCCTATCTCTAAGAAGTTTAATACCAAGAATGTAGCTAGCTTCTCCCATGTCTTTCACGCTAAATTGACTAAATAGCCAAACTTTAATAGATGACAATGTCACTACATCATTTCTATTAAGTAGAATGTCATTCACATAAAGTACTGAGAAAATCACTTTGCCACTATCTGATTTCCTATACACACATAGTTCATCCATGTTTTGAATAAAACTATAAGCCTTTACAATTTCATCAAAACGTATGTTCTATGCTCGCGACGCTTGTTTAAATCCATAGATGGACTTATTAAGCTTACAGACCATTTGTTCTTGACCTCTAGCAACAAAACCTTCTGGTTGGGACATGTAGATGTCTTTGCTAATATAGCCATTTAAGAAGGCCATCTTGACATCTATTTGCCATATCTCATAGTCGTAATCACATGCGATGGTTAAGAGAATTCGGACAGACTTAAGCATGGCTACTGGTGAAAAGTTTTCCTCAGAATTGATCCCTTCGTTCTAAGTATAACCTTTAGCAACCAAACTTTTTTTATAGGTTTCAACCTTTCCATCTGCACCTCTCTTTCTCTTGTATACCTACTTACACCTAATTGGTTTTATTCCATCAGGTGCAGTGACAAGATCTCAAACCTGATTGAGGTACACGAACTTAATCTCGGCATTCATGGCTAGCTACTATTTGTCTGCACCAGCATCAACAATGGCCTCCTAGTATCTAGTGGGATCTTATTCCTGATGATTAGAGACTAAATCATAGATCTCTCCAGTCTACCTTTCTAGAACTCTTGTGATCTTCCCACTATGATGAGACTCATTTTATATCGGAACATCCGGTAGTTTTTCTCTTAGTTCCTCGATCGGGGTGTTAGAAGTACCTAAAGTTGCATCAGTGACCAACTTCTTTTCTAACTCTATTCTACTTGAACCCGTGGTGGATGGAACTTGTTCATCCTCTAAGTATCTAGCATTAGTACTAACAAGTACCTTATGCTCTTAAGGATGATAGAAATATCCACCTCTAGTTCCTTTTGGGTACCCAACGAAGTAGCATAACTCCGATCTTGGTTCTAGCTTACTTCTCTTAGTTAGCACATAAACTGGACAATCCCATATCTTGAGATAGTTCAAACTGGGCTTTCGTCCAATCAACATCTCATAAGGTGTCCTAGGTATTGATATGGAAGGCACCAAGTTCAAAATATATATCACTGTTTCTAAGGCATATCCCCAATAGGAAATAGAAAGAGACGCATGACTCATCATGCTTCTAACCATTTCCATCAAAGTTCTATTTCTTCTCTCAACTGCTCCATTCTGTTTGGGAGTCCTAGGCACAGTTAACTGAAATACTATGTCGTGATGTATCAAGTAATCCTTAAACTCACCGATGAGGTACTCTCTACGATGATCCGATCTCAAAATTTTAATTAATTTACTTGTTTAACACTCCACTTCAGCCTTAAACTCCTTGAATTTATCAAAAGAGTCAGACTTGTGTCACATCAGATAAATATAATCAAAACGAGTGTGATCATTTGTGAAAATGATAAAGTACTCGTAACCTCCCCTAGCTGGTGTAGTCATCGGACAACAAACATCCGTATGAACTAGTACTAGTATTTTCGTAGCTCTATTCGCCCTTTTGATAAAGGATCTTTTGGTCATTTTACCTTTAAGGCAAGATTCACACTAAGGCTATTCTTCTAATCTCAATGAACCTAAAGGTCTATCATAGATTAACCTCTGAATCCGGTTGGAATTTATATGTCTCAATCTTAGATGCCATAAATACAAGTCATTTGATATGGCCTTTCTCTTCTTATTATCAGGTTCAGTTTGTATATTATTTATTTGATGTCTAATAGGATTTATATAAAAGAGATTTCCATACATGTTTTCTGTATAAATTAAATTATCATTTCTACTTAAGGAAACACCAAAATGGAAAGAAACAGAATATTCTTAATTCATCAATTTAGAAACTAAAATTAAATTCTATTTAAAATAAGAAACATATAAAATATCTTTTAAAATTAACTTCCTATTACAATAAAAAATAAGCTAAGATCTCCCATTGCTTCAACCCATATTCTTGCTCCATTGCCTACTTGAAGTCCATGCTCACCTTGCTGAGTTTCTTTATCCTTTTGAACCCTTGTAAAGAGTTACAGACATGGTCAGTGACTCCAGAATCAACAATCTAGAAAGATGTTGATCCAACCATCAAAATAGACTCTAGGTATAGAGCAATACCTGAAGTAGACTTGACTAAGAAGTTCGAAAAATCTTTCTTCCAATGTCCCTTCTTGCCACACTTGAAGCATTTGCCTTTGGGCTGCCCATCGGGCTTGGCATGACCAGATACTTTGGGCTGGGCCCCTGTGTTGTTCTAGACTTTCATCTTCTTGAATTTCTTAGGCTTTACCATAATTCTAGAAGAAGTAGAACGAGAGACCAAAACCATTTACACGAGCTTCAAAATCTTCTCTGTCTCCTGAAGCTCTTTCATAAGCTCCGTAAAATTCATATCCAACTTGTTCATTATATAATTTAACTTGAACTGAGAATATAAATCAGGCCAAGTTTCAAGAACCATGTCAATTTGGCTCTCAGGATCTATTGTTGCACCTAGGACCTCGACCTCCTCGAAGTAGGCAACCATCTTGAGCAGATGCTCTCGAATGCCCCCTCAGCCATCCTAGTGTTCATGATTGCCTTGTCAGCAAACATGATATGCAATGACAAATCCATATCGTACGTAGTGGCCATGTGCTCATGCTTAGATTGGAGTACACTAGACATAGAAGCCAACATATAACACTTAGCCATTTCATCAGCTTTCTTCCATGTCTTCTCGGCCTCTCGCTCTTGATTAGTGGAGTCTTCCCCAATCATAGGACAGGAATTTATAAGAACATACTTGTACTCCTCGGCAGTGAGTACTATGTTCAGGTTTCTCTTCCAGTCCACATAATTTGGGCATGTCAACTTATTCTCCTGGAGAATGATTGGCAATGGACTGAAACCAGACTTCTGAAATATTGCAAAAAATATTCATTCAGTTTGTAAAAAATGCACATTTCTTTATATTATTTCTTTGATAATAGATAATTCTAAAACACCATTATCAATAATATAAATAGTTTGGCTCTTAGAAAAACTAATAGAGCTTTGTAAGAAGATTAATAGCATTCTAAGTTAAGTATATAACCATCACGAATCAAAACTTCCTTAATAGGTAATGATCTAGAAAAAGTTCTACTGATAGGATGGCCACGGATTCACACCACCTACAGGTAATTTAGTGCTAAAAACCTCAAATGTTGGCTGGTCGATCCCAGAAAATACCCTAGGCTTTTAATTTTACTCTTTTATTAGTTTTAGATACTTGTGAAAATCCATCCTATACGGGGTTATGCTCAGAATGACGCGAGAAAATCCACTATCTCTAATGAAAGTTGTGATAGAAGCCATGGAGTCATTGGAACCGCTCTCCCACTTAATCTTTTATTGAAAATAGAGTTTTAGGTCCAAAAACGTTTTCTACAATTTTATGGTTTCATTAACTTTAGTAAAAAACTAAAATTCAATATTATTCTCTATGTTAAGGATTAAATCCTTTAAGAGAATAAACTATCAATTTATTTTATTATTCTAAGTTAATAACCAAGTAAAACTTTATATCTTAAGTTCAACATTATTCTCTATATCAAAGATTAAACCTTTTAAGAGAATAAATCATAAACTCTTTTATTTTAAAGTTTCTGAGATTAAAACGTTTTATCAAAAACCATTCTATCTAGTGCGACTTTGGTCTCACAAGAACTTATGCATTTGATCACAAAAAAAAAAAAAAAAAGCATGATAGCAAAAGTAAACTTTTCCATGCTCAAACTATTCATTTTTTCCTAAGAGACCAAATAATGGATTAAATATCATGAATGTAAAAATTAATGATTTTGTTTAATCCTAAGGTGGTTCCATCCTTTACTACTCACTTTCATACAAATTATTTATCCATAGATAAATAAAACTATTGCAAAAAATTAACCTCATACAATGGTTTTAAAACATGATTACATCAAGAAAAATTGAGGAACAAAATTTCAGTAGTACTCTTCCATTTCTTGGATAGAATTGCGCGCATCCGCTTCTAGGCAGAATGAACCTAGCACCTAGTTCATTTGGCCCACCTGGCACCAAGTCAATTCTATTTCTCCAAATTTCGATTGGATAGAGTGGACCTGGTGCCAAGTCCAATGGACCCACCTGGCGCCAGATCTGTTATGTTTCTCCAAGAACTCCTGGCTGGACAAAGTAGACCTGGCGCAGGGTACATTAAGCTTACCTGGCACTAGGTCTATTCTAGAGTTTATCGATTTCTGAAAAAATCCTGCTTTTCAGCCATTTTTTCACCTCTCAATGAATTCAACAATCACGTTCTTCAATCCCCAAAATTTAAAGGTTAAAAGAAACGTAAAGCCAAGCATAAAAAACATGGCTTTACAAGTACCTATGCCTCTAAATACGAAGCATACATCTCATTTACTCAAAACTAGAAAAAACAATGGGAAAATCATTAGAATACAAGATTATATACCTCTAATCACAAGGCGTACATAAACTCTCGAAACCCATGTATGAGAGATCACATGAAATCACAAAAGATTCATTATTCATAGTAAAGGAACCGCATTTTTTTAGTTTTTAACCCTAGTACATGCTTCTAGATGAAAACCATGGCTCTGATACCAATTGAAGGATAAAAAACGGAAAACATAAAAAAAAATGCAGCGAAATTTTTTTTAGTTTTCTGATCCACATCTAGGAGAGAGTACTTATTTTTCTTTATTAGTCATGGATTAACCAACAAGATGTCAGGTTGCACTGGATCTTGCGTTAGAGATGAAGAAGGAGGTGCCTGCAGTTTGACCGGTATTCCTGCCAATCTTCTACTCCTACACATCAAACTTCTACAAGCTTCCTCTTTTGCCTTCAAGAATATGACTTTACCTTGATCTTGTGTTAGCTTACTGAAGGCTCCTTTGGATAACCAAGAGACTCTCCAAGAGAGCAAGAAGAGAATAAGGAGAAACACAAGAGGAAAGGTGGCTACACAAGAGAGAGAGCTTTTTTTTAAAACCCTACCTCTTCTTAGCTCTATATTTTGGCCACCCTAGGGCTTAATGAAGCCCTAGTGGGCCGACATACACTAAGCCCTAATAGGCTTGGTGTTAAGCTCAAAAACCAGTCCAAGACTGACACAATCCTCTTCATTAATTAATTATTTTTTCTGGGCTTATTTAAATATTGAAGACTAATTAATTAATTTTAATTGGACTCTTAATATATGTCAATATATATCAACCCAATTAATTAATTTATTCCAGTCCAACTCTCCTAACTAATTAATTATCTTTTTCTGGGGCCTTATGAAAAACCTAAGACTAATTAATTAATTCTAATTGGACTCTTAGAATAAATTTTATTTCTCTTCCAGATAATTATCCATTAAGTCCAGATTATGTCTAAATAACACCAAGGTAACTTGAGCAACTCCGAGGACCAAGATACATATTATTAATGGTTACTAAAATGACCAAAATGCCCTTACTATTAAATAGCCACATTTTATCATTGTAAATATTCTCATTTATCAACATACAGAAATATTGACCCTAAGAATAATATTGCTAAAGAAATGTCTCCAACCTATAGGTAAAATGACGGAAATACCCCTCTATGTAACACTAATCAATGAGACAGGATAAATGTACAAAGACCCATCTCAATGACATCTACCATCCTTAGATCTCCAATCCGATAATCCATGACTCACTTGAATGTACTTGCTTATCATTGGAAACTACCAAAAAGCACACATTCTCGAGTCACGTTCCTAGGGCCTTGGATTATTAGATTATCCTGAACAATCACAAGGGGTATTTAATTTCACAAAGTGAAGCATAGAAACTCTGCTGCATGAGTTCGTCTTAACTACCTAGAGTAATACACTCAATGTACAAGGTTATTGATGTCACAAAAGAAATCTCATCCAACATACATCAAAGTACAAGACCCTAGCTATGCCAGACCACCAACTTATACTCAAGTATGAAAGTATCCGTCCATGCTGTAGCAGAATAGTCTGGTCTCTATAATTATAGTACTGTAAGAAAAACCACTACTACAAGTCCAGTTCTATATATTTGTAATACGCTTATGTCAATGATGTGAGTGAACTACTCACTGATTCAAGGTAAACCATTTCTCATTGGAACTCATGGCATAATAGTCTTATCTTGATGAAATGCCCAATTCTATCAAACGACTAAGAAATCAATTTTTCTTGTATGACAAGTACCTATGGCCTATACCTTACTGTGAAGAACGGCCCAACACATAGACCATGACTTGTCACATTTAGACCTTAAATGTGCAATAATATAAGAAATAAACCAAATTGAATGAATGAACATTTAGTCTTTAAGGGCATATTTTCCAACAAGATTAGCGTATCAAATTAACGATGTAACCGTTATATTTATTGAATTTACTAAAATATGTATTATAACCAAATTTGAATGTAATCAGACAAGTTTTGTTACATTATCTAGCTTAATTTCTATAAATCTGTCCAAAATATAATGCATTTATAAATATTTAAAAATCTAGGGACTAATTTTAAAATTTTTGGGATTTTATTTTAAATATTCTAAAATTTAATGACCAATGTATAAATTTTTTGTTATAATTTTATAATTTTACAAAATTTAAGAAGCAATTTGTAAAAGTTGGGGTCATATTTTATATATTTCAAAAAATTTAGGGACCAATTTATAAAATTTTTGAGGTCATTTTGTAATTATTCAAAATTTAAAGACCAATTTTCAAAATTTTGGGGCCATGTTGTAAATATTTAAAAATTTAACGATAGGTTTTAGCTAGAAAATATGAATTTTGTCGCTAAAAGTATAGTTAATTGTAACACCCTATATTTTCATAACGTAATGGGTTGTAACTTTGTAGGATGTTGCCCCATCTGATTGCTCAGACAATAGGTCTTTATAACAAACTTCACTCGATAGACAACGAAAATTTTTAAAAAATAGAAAAGTACAAGAATTTGGCTTTTGATACATACACTCACTGGAATAATAGGTCCAAGATGTAGCATGAGTCTCTAAGAATCCACCGCGCTTTCGCTGCACCTCTGATCCTAAATTTTTCAAAAAAGATAACACACGTGTGAGTGTAAAGCTCAGTGAGTCCCATGTGTGCTAGTATTTTCAACTGAAAAGATCTTATGAAAAATCTCCACAATAGTTAGTTCAGAAATTCTCGTGTGAAAACATTCTCAAACAAGTATTCAAGGATTTCAGTGAAAACATGCTGATTTAAGTATTCAGAATACTAGCATAAGATATTCTGATTCAAGTATTCAAGTATAGTCAGTGCTTACGCAAAGTATTCATGTCAGTGCTTACGCCAAGTAGTCAAGTTAGTGCATACGCCAAGTTTTTAAGTTAGTGTATATGCCAAGTATTCAAGTTAGTGCATATGCTAAGTAGTCAAGTTAGTGCTTATGCCAAGTATTCAAATTAGTGCATACGCTAAATATTCAAGTTAGTGCATACGCCAAGTATTCAAATTAGTCATATATTGGATTCAAGGATTGACAGGTTTAAGAAATCAAGAATTCAATATTTATATTGCTCATCAGGTTTTCAAATCCATATAGAAGGCTCATACTTGAGCACATCAGGAAAGCGGTTTCCATATCAGGAAATCACTTTATGAAAATCAAGATTTGAAAATTGAAAAGATCACAGAGATATTTCAAATTCAAGATATTCAAAAAATCGAGTGCTTAATAATGCTTGCAAATTCAAGTGTAACATTCATCTTATAATATATTAGTAAAGCATTAACTATATCAGAAAAACACATGATTGTTTCAGGAAAATACTTAGCTATAACAAGATAAATGACGTATGGGAAGCACTATTAAAAAGGCAGTGGGACTTACCTCATGTCCTAGCTCAATGCGATGATGTATATATTAGTATTGTATCCTAGAGGCAATCACTTGTATGTTATATATGACACATTTTATTTTATAAAAAGCATTATTTATCTTACAGTTTCTTTTGATTACTTTTGTGTAATAAAACTGTTATATAAAGTCCCTAGTACAGCACTGTGTTAAGGAATTCATGATAGAGATCATGATATGAGATTCCTACTACACTGTATAGTGTTAGTACTTAAATAGTCCCTAGTCATAGTATTAATGAGACAGGACATCATTAATGCGCAAAGACTAGCATGTGTTAAGACTTCCTAATTTGATCAGGCGTTAGTTCTCATATCCGTGAATATTGAGATACTTAAAGTTAAGACGGGGATGCTTATTAGTGGAACAAGTTTATTGGATGACCTAGCTATGAGATAATCACATGGATAACTATTTAGTGCCAATGATATAATCTCAATATAGCAAACGTGCAAGTATCCTTAGACTTGAGATCTCCAAAGTACTTTGTTTACTGAGCATTGTGCTTTGATTCCAATCTCTTGAGCTCGATCGAGGGCCGCCTATGGGATGGATATTGGGTAAATTGTAAGGTAAACGAAAGTAGTTGAAATGGTCAATAAAGAATTCACGACTCCTAATAGTATGGGTGAATATCTCACGACCACTTGTAGGAATTACTACTCCAGAAGTCCTTGGCCAAGGCGTATGTGCATTGGAAACAGTTCCAATTGATACACATCTAGAGTAGTGGGTTCTTGGTACAAGTATAGTTATATTCGGGCCAGAATTAATATATATTCTGGAGGGAGTTGGCACTAATTCCGTACTCTAAACCAAATAAGATATTATATGGTGAAAGGAGTTAATTGCATTGTAGTTTGTTATTGAAGGGTTCATGTCAAGCCACTTGACTTCCTGGACTCTTGGGTGGTCATGATGTGTTGCTAGATACCGCTCATGATTTGGGAATATGGGTTTATTAATTGATGAATTAATAAACCAATCTTGATTAGAATTAATAGAATTAATTCTAATTAATTAAGGATTATTAATCTCAAAGACGTTTGGATTAATTCATGTTTGCTACCAAATTGACCGGGAAACCTAATAGGTCACGCACAAAAGAGGAATATATACTCAAGATATTATTTGATAACATAGTGCGGTTTATTGTGAGAAAAAGAAGTTGATGTGGTCAAATTATAATTAGTTATAATTTATAGGTCAATTTGTAATTCTGAGAATTTGATGGGTTCCAATTGCAATTGGAGAATTGCAATTGTTTATTTGGAATTCTTTGGTTTTATTGTTGAGTTTTTTCAAGTGACCCAAGAGGCACACATGAAACAAAACAACATAAAACCAAAGGGCACACAAGAGGATAAAGATATGATCTTTTGTTCTCTTCACTCTTTCCCTTTCGTGAGCTTCTATAGGAGGTTCATCCAAAATTTTAGCACTATAGCAGCCCCTCTAACCGAAGTGATAAATAAAAAAGGTGGGATTTAGGTGGGAGGAAGTCCAACAACAAGCCTTTCAAACCCTCAAAGACAAATTGAGCCAAGCTCCAATTCTTATTCTTTCTAATTTTGAAAAGGCCTTTGAGATAGGGTGTGATGCAAATGGGTTGGAGATAGGTGCGATCTTGACCCAAGATAGAAAACCCATTGCATACTTTAGTGAGAAATTGTCCCGGGCCGCCCTCAATTATTTTACCTATGACAATGAGCTTTTTGCCTTGGTGAGGACCTTAGAATATTGGCAACACTACCTTTTGCCAAGAAAGTTTGTCATTCATACCGATTATGAGACCGTTAAACACCTCAAGAGCCAACAAAATTTGAACAAGAGGCATACAAGATGGATGGAGTTTATTGGGACATTTTCATATGTCATTCAATACAAAAAGAGTAAGGAAAATGTGGTAGCGGATGCACTATCTCGAAGGTATGCACTACTAAATTTATTGGATGCTAAACTTCTTGGTTTTGAATTTGTGAAAGATTTGTATATTGATGATGAGGAGTTTGGGGATATTTTCCATACTTGTGAGAAGAGTGCATTTGCTAAATATTATAGGCATGATGGCTTCTTGTTTAGAGAGTCAAGGCTTTGTGTGCCAAAGGTTCTATTAGGATGTTGCTAGTTAGGAAAGCCCATTGTGGGGGATTAATGGGGCATTTTAGTGTTGCAAAAACCTTAGGCATCCTTAAGAAACATTTCTTTTGGCCAAAAATGAGAAAGGATGTGGAGAAACATTCTTCTCAATACATTACCTATAGGAGAGCTAAGTCTAGATCTTTTCCACATGGTCTTTATACTCATTTGCCCACATCTAATGTGCCTTAGGTTGATATTTTAATGGATTTCATCGTAGGATTGCCTAGGTCTAAGGGGGGTAAGGATTCCATATTTGTGATTGTTGATCGATTCTCTAAAATGGCTCATTTTGTAGCTTGTTCCAAGACTAATGATGTGTCATATATTATAGATTTATTCTTTAAGGAAGTGGTGAGAATGCATGAGATTCCAAGGACTATTGTCTCAGATAGGGATACTAAATTTCTTAGCCACTTTTGGAGAGTATTGTGGAACAAACTTAGTACTAATATTTTGTTTTCCATAGCTTGTCATCCCCAAACGGACGGATAAACGGAGGTGGTCAACCGAACGCTCACCCAACTCTTGCAGACCATAATCAATAAGCACTTGAAATATTGGGAGGAGTGCTTGCCTCACATTAAGTTTGCTTATAATAGGGTTATTCACTTTATCACTTCTTATTCTCCTTTTGAAATTGTATATGGTTTTAATCATCCAACTCATTTAGATTTAGTTCCTTTGCCTATAAGTGAACGGTTGAACCTCGATGGAGCTAAAAAGGCGGAGATAGTAAAGGCACTTCATGAGAAGGTGAAAGCAACCATTGCAAAACGAAACGAAGAGATCGCCCATAAGCGCAATCAAGAAAGAAAAAAGGTGTCCTTTGAGCCAAGCGATTGGGTATGGGTGCACCTTCGCAAGGAGAGATTCCCTATACAACGACGAAGCAAATTAGATCTAAAGGGGGATTAACCATTTCAAGTTCTTGCCAAAGTTTGAGATAATGCTTACAAGATAGATCTACCCGGTGAGTATCATGTTAGTACCACCTTTAACGTTAGTGACCTCTCTCCCTTTAATATAGATGATGGCGATGATTCGAAGACGAATCCCTTTCAAGGAGGGGGAGATGATGAGACTCCACTTCATCATGGAGGACAAGGACCGATGACAAGAGGTAGGACCAAGAAGCTTTAAGATAATTTTCAATTGATCATCAAACTATGCTTGAGAATGAAAGAGGATTGGAAGGGTGGGGAAGCTAGCCAAGAGTTTTTGTTGATGACCATCCACGAAGGACCCCAACAAGAACTCAAACTGGTAGCAAAAGGGGACAAAACTTGACCAAGGGAGGCTTTCCAGAGGACAGTCGGCGCCGGCTCCACGCAGCCAAACCGGCGCCAGCTCCATTCTGTCTAACAACACCTCAATCACAACCTGAACCGACCCAAAGATAGATCCAAACCGGCATCAACTTCCCCCTGGGTAGCCGACGACTATTCCACGTTTTAATATTTTTCTCTGATTTTCTTCACTTTTAATTGCTTATAAAGAATTATTATGACCCTAAACTGTAATTAAACCTCAGGGATTACTTAGTTAGGGTTATGATAGTATAAATAGCACCTTTAGTGATTTGACAACATAATAGACTTCACTTTAATTCAAATTTGAGAGAGAATCTTGAGAGGCCCTAACCTCATTGTTCATCTTGTTCAAGACCAAGCTTAAGGGTTAGTCCTCCTTATGTAAGAGTCTATAAATCTTTTGGATAATCCAATGTTATTTTCTTTGAATGGGTCTTAGTTGCTTTGTTCTTCTAAGGTTTGTTTGAATCCAATATTTGGATGCCTATTTTCTTTATTCTATTTGTTCTTGTTTGCCTTTGTTGCTTCAAGGATATTGGGGTGAGATTATAATAGAACTATCTACTCATCTTGAGGGTCTTTGAGGCTTTGTTCTTCAAGGGTTTGAAAGAGTGTAGGTTGTTAGGTTACTTTCTCCTTTTGTTACAAGAAAAAATCTCTGTTTTAGGTCCCATTATTTGAACTGAACAGTTAGCCAACTAAAACACCCATAACACCAAGAAAAGCCACCAAGAATTCGTATCACTCCCTCTCTGTGTGCGTATGTATATGTGTATATGTGTGTGCGTGTGTGTTCTTTTTACTATTTTAATCTAACTTTATTTTGTTTGACATAAGAATGCTTTTTGAATGGTAATAAGTTGTTTGTGCTTGATTCTTGGATATATTTGCTATAGATCATTTATATACATTATACAATATTGGATATTTAGATTAATTAGATATTTATATATGTAGATGTTGAGAAGTTTTATAGGCAGTTTTTTTTTTTTATTTTGAGGATGCATATTTTGTTTTGGAGAAGCATATGAGGATACTCGTATATTTAGATTTCTCCTTCCACAATTTACTTTAGTACCTTATAAACATATGCTAAATTTGTATCCTTAGTTTATAATAATTCCCTAGATTTTATCCTTGGTTGTATCTCTTAATAATTCATTTTTACATTTGATTTATTCATACTATTTTTTCACTTATATCACATATGTAAGATTGAATACTATTCGGTAGAATTACTCATGTTCTATTCTTGATATTTTATATTTACTATCTTAAAATATTCTTCTTGAAATCTTTTGTGAAATCACAGAGGACATATTTGCATCTAGTTTGAGGAAAGAGAAAATTTGGCTTAAATAGTGTTAGCGCTTATTAGTCTCCATGTTATTAAGTTTAACATCCTAGAAGTAGATCCATGGCTGCTAATTCTTGTTTTCCTTATTTAGAGGTTCTATCCACTTCTAGACATCCTTTGTTCGACGGTTGTAATTATAAATTTTGAAAAATTTTATGAAAATTTACATTTTATCTAAAATAACTTTAAATTATGGAGTTTTTATAGAAAATGCATCCAATGTACCTAGCAAGATTGTGGATAGTGCAAAACTTCTCAAGTAAAGAAGTGAGTTCAATGAAGATTACATTAAAAAATTAATCTTGAATGAATACAATAGAGTGAACTAATATGATGGTAGTAAGAAACATAGAAAATGTTTGAAGTCACAATAAGGAATAAATCAAGTGACAAAATCAAAACTTCCCATGCTTGTGAGAAATTATGAGCTCTTCACTATAAGCCACATGAATCAATTACCAACATGTCATAAGGTTTGCATATATCTTAAATGGATTGAAAGCGTATGTCAAAACATATCCCAAAAGAGAGCCAAATATAAAGATCTTTGATGGAATGCCTAGAACTTAGGAATCGAAGGTACTTACTATGGAAGAATCAAAGTATCTCAAGGCACGATTAGTTGAATGACGTATTCGGATCCTTACTCATTCATGGAATGAAGCTTCAGAGGACGAATTATAAAGAAAATGAGTATAAAGTGAAGAAAATATTGTACTCAAGACTTCCAATAAAAAAGTTATCAGGAAGAATCATCTAGTGAAGAGCTTATTGATCAACAAGATGATGATCTTGCTATGATGATAAGGAACCGTAAAATAATGTTCAAGGAATATAATTTCAAGATGGACAATAAAAGAAGAAGTTCAAATAGATTGAATTATTTAAATGATGATGAGATAAGAGGTCATGAATGTAGAAGCAAGAAGTATCTCATACTAGAATGTCCTGGAATAAACAAGAAAAAAATATACTCCCTCCGTCCCATAATATAAGTCGTTAAAGACTACTTTTGCTGTCTCAAATTATAAGTCGTTGGGACTTTTCAAGGAGGTTTTAAAGCTATTTTTACATTTTTGTCTTTATTTATTGTTCTCTTTTCCTCTTTTTCTCTCTCCTTTCTTCTCTTGTTTCCAAGGCATTTAGATAGGAGTGTTTTAGGAAGAAAAAACATAAAGTCACATTGTTTTTAAGAATCTTAGTATATGTGAAATTAAGTTAAACGACTTATATTATAGGACGGAGGGAGTATTTGATATGAATATGGGATGATGATGAGGAAGAAGAGAACAACAATGAAACATTATTCACATGTTTTAATGGGGAACCAACGGCAAATGCAATAGAGAAAAATATGGCCTTCGAGAAGAAGTGCAAAGGCAAGTGCTCCAAGGAATCCAAATAGGAACCACTAAGAAATCCTTTATGATTCAAAACGATGGTGTCCATTTGAGGATCTTCATCTGGAACCCAAGAAAAAACTCTTGTTGTTTAAGGTAAAGTTGCAAGAAATACTCTTCAAGTGCCGGCCTTAACAAGATGTGTTTGTAATCCAAGACTCCAAAGTTACATCACATTTTAATCCAATTGTGGCGAAATCTTACTGTAGCTTGTCTTTGTATGTGTGTGTTCTTTTTACTATTTTATTCTAACTTTATTTTCTTTGACATAAGAAAGCGATTTGAATGATAATAGGTTATTTGTGATTGATTCTTGGGTATATTTGATATAGATCATTTATATGCATTGTACAATATTGGATATTTAGATTATTTAGATATTTATATATGTAGATGTTGATATTTTATGGGTAGTTTTTTTATTTTGAGGATGCATGTTTTATTTTGGGGAAGCATATGAGGATGCTCATATATTTAGACTTCTACTTCCACAATTTACTTTGGTATCTAATACACATATGCTAAATTTGCATCCTTAGTTTATGATGATTTCCTTGATTTTGTCCTTGGTTGTATCTCCTAATAATTCATTTTTTACATTTGATTTATTAATATTATTTTTTATTTATATCACATATGTAAGATTGAGCACCATCTAATAGAATTATTCTTGTGTTCTATTCTTGATATTTTATATTTACTATCTTATAATAATCTTCTTGAAATTTTTTTGTGAAATCACAAAAACGTATTTGCATCTAGTTTGAGGAAAGAGCAAATTTGGCTTAAATGGTATTAGCGCTAATAGCGCTAATTAGTCATCATTTTATTAAGTTTAACATCCTAGAAGTAGATCTATGGCTGCTAATTCCTTTTTTCCTTATTTAAAGGGTCTATCCAGTTCTAGACATCCTTTGTTTAATGGTTGTAATTGTAAATTTTGAAAAATTTTATGAAAATTTACATTTTATCTGAAATAACTTTAAATTGTGGTGTCTTTGTAGAAAATGCATGTTATGTACCTAGCAAGATTGTGGAAGGTGCAAAATTTCTCAAGAAACGAGTTCAATAAAAATGACATTAAAAAACTAATCTTGAGCCTTCAAGCAAATGAATACAATAGAGTGAACAAATATAATAGTGCCAAGAAATGTAGAAAATGTTTGAAGTCACAATAAGGCATAAATCAAGTGACAGAATCAAAACTTACCATGCTTGTGAGAAATTATGAGCTCTTCACTATGTCATAAGGTTCACATATATCTTAAATGGATTAAAGGCATATTGCAAAACCTATCCCAATGGAGAGTCAAATATAAAGATATTCGATGGAATACCTAGAACTTGGGAACTAAAGGTACTTACTATAGAAGAATCAAAGTATCTCAAGGCACTATCAGTTGAAGAACTTATTTGGATCCTTACTCATTCATGGAATGAAGCTTTAGAGGATGAATTATAAGGAAAATGAGTATAAAGTGAAGAAAACATTGCTCTCAAGGCTTCCAAGAAAAAAAGTTATCAAAAAGAATCATCTAGTAAAGAGGTTATTAATCAAGAAGATGATTATCTTGCTATAATGATGAAGAACCATAAAATACTGTTTAAGGAAAATAATTTCAAGATGGATAACAAAAGAAGGAGTTCAAATAGATTGAATTATTTAAACGATGATAAGATAAGAGGTCATGAATATAGAAGTAAGAAGCTTGTCATACTGGAATGTCCTGGAGTAAACAAGAAAAAAGATATGTTTTGTCTGATTATGGGATGATGATAAGGTGGAAGAGAACAATGAAACATTATTCACATGTGTTATGGCTTATGATCAAGATTCAAGTGATCAGTCTAGAATCAAGATGATTCAAGTGTCATATCATATACACTACAAAAAAACATGATTTTAGCAACGACTTCGTCGCTAACTATACGTAACGATGGCATAGCAACGAACAAAGCAATAGCAAAAATGCTAATTGCTAAATAAAGCATTTGCAATGGCAAGCAAAAGCCATCGCTATTGCGAGCACACATCGCAAGACAGGTAGGAGTCAAACTTCATATTTGGCGAGGGTATAGCGATAGCGAAAAAAAATTCTAATTACCAGTATTACGTCCCATCGCTAATATTGTGACAGTGTAGCGACTGTCCATTATGTTAATAGCACATTTGGTAGCCGTTGTTAAACCGTCGCAAAATTAGCTAGTGCTTAACGACGATGTATAATTCTACTTTGACCCTAGCAAACTTTGCTAGGGATTAGCAATAGTCTGTAGCTAAATCCTAGCTAATTTGCTAGGATTTAGAGACGACACTAATTTCAGCTAAAAATCATTTTTTTCGTTGCTAAACCGTTGCTAATGCTTGCCCTCACTAATCTATAGCTAATCTCTTTTTCCCGTTACAGGGCCCATTTACTAATTATTTTAAACCACCTGCACTATGTATCAAACAATACTCCTTTTCCTATTATAGGGCCCATTTATTAATTATTTTAAACCCCCTGCACCCTAAACAATATATGTCACACCAAATTTAAATTCATAATAAAATCGGTCTCATTAAATTAAAATAAAAATAATCATCTCATTAATAGAAAGTACATTTATAACTACAAATGTGTAATGTAATAATACATAATAATGTGTATAATAAAATCCCTACACTGTCGAAGCAGCAGCGCCAACTAAAGGAGGAGAGGGTAGAGAACGAGGATGAGAATGTATCAAAGGGTGAGGATTCGGGGGTGGAATAAAGCTGTCCCCTATCCTGTCTGCCTTGTCATCACCCTGAATCGACTACAATTGTGGAAGCTTTACACCGAGCCTCTCTGATATCAGTGTAAGAAATCCAGTAACTTGATTTTGCATCTGATCCATCTTTTTCTCGAAATCCTTCTTCAACTCGTCTCTCACTACATGCATGCTCTCCTCAACTCTCCTCTCTACTATATCCACTATTTCAGTAGGTGTAAAGGATGTGGATGGCATGGAACCCTATTGGAGCTGCTGTCTGACTCATGAAGCCTCAGAGCCCAGTGCATACACCCGTCATTGATTGTATCTGCCTGTCACTTGGATAAATAAAGCCCTCTCGTCCGAAATGACAAAAAAGGTAATACTGGCAGATGAAGAGAAAGATGCTTGAATAAGATGCTGGCCGTCACATCCTCCTAAAATCGATTTCGAAATTAGTATTTTATTACGTAAAATGTAATTAACCCTAAAATATTCTAAAGTATGAATTTATAAATTATTACCAATGTTTTGCTATAGCGCTCACTGACATGTTGTCCTCGTCTCTCTCCACTCTAAAACGTGTGTAGCCTCTTGTACCATTCGATGTGGTTTAAATTAGCGCCCATCTTCTGTAGCTACAATTAGAAAATTGATTCATAAAAATATTGATTTGAAAATTATTTACACAAAGTAGAAATACAAAATCTGTAAATAATTGAAAAAAGTACTATGCGGTCCTCGTGAACAATGAATAAGACTAAGCCTCTAGAATATGTGGAGGTGGCCTGACCCCTATTCCTCCGAGTAGCAGAGAAGACCTGCTGAAACTCCTGTATGCTCTAGCATTGCTGCATCACCTCCTAATATCGAGCGTCGATCTAGGAGGGAGACTGGCCAGCCAAGGTCGTCCTCCGCAATCTCGATAGAGTGTTGGAAAAGCGGGTCTGACACTTATACTCCCAGTTGAAGCGGATCTTAGCACTATGCTCATCGGCCTAATGAAATAGCTTCTGCACAAAAAATTAATAAAAAATCCACGTTGTTAGTTCAAAACAAATGAATAAATAATAATAATAATAATAATAATAATAATAATAATAATAATAATAATAATAATAATAATAATAATAATAATAATAATAATAATGATGATGATGATGATGATGATGATGATGATGATGATTCATTTGTACAATAATTGGTAACTTACTCCAAACTTCTCAAACCAGACATTTTTCATGCTCATAGAGACATCAGCATATGTCGCATAAGGCCCATCGAAGTACCTCTAGAATATAGATATGATCTCTCATACACACTTATCGGAACTATCAAATGTTTTTTTAAATAAACATAAAATGGAAATGAGCATAAGCGAAATATAAAAATGAAACCATATTTCTAGGAAAAAACTTAATTAATATGGAAATGAACGTAATGCAAAAAAAAATATTTAACATTGAAATTAAAATATATTCAAATATATAACTTAGAGTAATATTCATAAAGCATAATGTGCATGAATATATTATACAACTATTTGGCTAGAATAAAAATTATATTAATACGTGTCTTATAAATTTTAAACGTACCCATCCGCTCGTGGAATAATCAATGGTCGGCAATCCTCAGCATGTGATCCAAGCTGATGCGATGCTATAGACGACAGAACTGCAGGGGAGTCAGTGTCCTGCCCAATATATGCATCTCCTAAGAATGTGTCCTGCACTGGTATCCGAGGAATACGCGAGGGTGATGGAGTACGATCCCGTGACGGAGTACGTTGTAAGTCATCAACAGGCAAATGCTCTCTAGTAGACATACCTAAGTAGAGAAAAAATTAGTTACAATCAATTGTAAAAGTATCAAAATTGTAATATATTATCACACTTAAAAAGTTTAGAAAATAGCAAGGTGCTCATTGTTCAAAGTACAATACCTAAATATATTGACAACAAATAATTAAACAAAAAAAAAACACATGATATGTAACTAGGTTGTACTATTCGCTTGAGTTAGTTTCTAAAATTTATTCCTCGGAATCAATGTCTGTTTCAAATCTATTTAGGATTTAGGGTTTTGTGTTTACGGTTTAGGGTTTTTAGGGTTTAGGGTGGATTAGGGAGATAATCCTCAAGCTTAAGGATGCATGAGTAAAGGTTATGATTATTTGTCTAGCGGTTCAAGATGACTAATGAAAATTTCAGCAGAGTTTTTCCTACAAACTGGACATTTTCTAGACACTAAGCCACCACAAAATCAACCAACATTCAACAAAATACACAAAAAATCATTATATGTCATAGTACTTATTTAATAAAACCAACCTAAAGGTAATCACCTATTACCTACGAGGAATGATCACCCATTACTCACGAGGATCTATTCATATAAGTTAAACATATGAAATTTTAAGCTAAAATGTATAAACTCATGTGCCTTTTGACTTGATAAGCAAAGCTACAAGACAAAGAACCTTAGTAAAACACTCTCCTATACTGTCAAGCACTACATTTTAGACAATAATGATAGTTAAAAATCAAGGCATGTGTGCAAATATATGTACAATATTATAAAAATCTCCATTTAAGGCACTTACACACAAAGAAACCAAAATTCCAGCATTGACAAGTTAAAGTTAAGTCTAGATTTTAATCTTATATATTTATGCACCATAAGTGGGCTTTTGACGGTAAACCATCGTTGTTGAACATAAAAATGTTCAAGAACACCCGATATACTTTGCACAGATGATATATATATATATATATATATATATATATATATATATATATATATCAATTTATAGCTGCAAAAATGTCACATATTCATAGCCACAGGCAATAAACACAATCAACAACTTATTCAATATGTTATCCATAAAAAGAAAATGAAGTTTTGTCCAACTCTGTTTCTAACAATTAAACATAAATTCCAGTAGAAATATACATCATATGTGGGCTTCTGATGGTAAACCATCATTGTTGAACACAAAAATGTTCAAGAACACCCAATATACTTTGCACAAATAATCAGATCCACATAAGAAGTGCTTTCCTTTTTATATATAAGGGGATAGAAAATGTGAATCAAATTCAATTCAAAACTTACCACCAGATTGGGCAATTTGTAGAACTTTTGAATTTGTACTAAATAAGCTGGATAGTGCTCCAAAACCAAGAAATAATGTTTTGGATAGTGCTCCAAAACTTACCTAAGATTTTATAACTCATTCAAATATCAACCACATACATAGCAATTAACAAAATTTGCTAAGTTACAACTTACCAAAACTTTTCCCAAGGCATACAACTTCTGAATTTTAAAATGCAACTTATAAGAAAATTTGGGGTATGAATAATTTTTTTTTTGCATGCTACTGCCATGGCATCTCTACAACCAAGAATGAATAAACAAACTATCCTACTAGTCAATATCCTAAGTTGAAACGTAGAAACTCAATAATAAAGTACCTTTCGTAAACGAGCAAAGCTAAAGAAAAACCAACAAAAAAATGAAAAGAATAACTAGATGTTTTGAAATACAAAATATCAATCCTTTTTTAGCTCGACATACTAGCTTCTTTTAATAGTTAAAATTTTATCTATTCTCAATTTTTAAAAAAATTTGATAGAGTTTCTCCTTTAAATTGGATATTTTCCAAGAACTAAGCCACCTCAATTCAACCAGCATTCAATCACAACCAACATATATAATCAATTCAACTACAAAATCAAGATGAAAATAACTCTAGCAAGCATGCTCTATTTTGCAAGGTAGAAAAGATGATCCAATAAACTTCAAATCATCAAGAAATTAGTACATTAAACCATAGACTTATAGAAGAAACCCTTGTAATTGAAATCCCCACAAAAACCCATTCAAATCATGCTAAAATATCAATCCTTTTTTAGAACAATTGCAAGATCCCCCATCACAAATGGTATCTAAGTTGGATGAAGGAGATGTTGCCAATTCAATAGACCAAAATAAGGATGAATGTCATGGCATCTTTTCTCCTTTATCTGATGATGTAATGATGAATACTTCAAGAATGACTGCCAAAGATACAAACCATATGACCTACCATGCAAAAGCCAATGACAGACTCATGATTAGTAATTTAGAGATAAACAAATCATACTTGTAATTATAAAGTTAGAGATAGACAAATTGTGAATTAAATATCTAAATTGTAATTTAAAATGAAGTGGTGCAAGGGAAAATTTCAATAGCATCTCCCTTTAAAAATGGAAATTTTCCAGGCACTAAGGCTGCTCAAAATTCAACCACAACAATTATTCACATATAATTCATACCAACTGCACTTCAAACAAATACTATACAACAAACCACCAATCAAATCACCACCAAATAAATATCTAATAGCCTCTCCATCACCTTTACAACTCAATCTCTAATTAGAAATGGACAACATCTCAATTAAATCTAAAAATGCAACAACGAAATGAATAACATACCCATAATTCCACAGCCACAAAAGAAAGTAGAAAATGTAGAAACCAATGTACCTTTTGTAGATGAGCAAAGCTAAATATGAAGTACCTCGATCCGAACCTCCTTGTAGTGTGACACTCTATATTATAGACAACACAAATAGTTAAAAATGGAAGAATGTGTGTACATATATGTATATATAAATGTAGGTGAAATCTTTTGTCTTCTAAAAATACTCTAAACACACACATAGCTAGCATAGTAGATAATTAAATATGTATATATCCTATAATTCTCCCAATGCTATATTAGTCCACTAGTTAAACCATTGTCCAAGCAAAGTTCATTAATGAAAGGCAGCTATTAAACAAGATATTAGTGTATATATATGTATGTATATGTATTCTTCTCTCTCTCTCTCTCTCTCTCCCTAGGTACCAGAAAGGCTCAAGACACAAATACATAATCACATGTACACCTAAGAAAAAAAAACAAAAACAGTAATACATCTTAATACTAAGATGAAAGATCACAGCCCCCACCTATAGCAACATAAAAATGAGCAAAATCTTGGAAAATTTCTATAAAAACCAACCATTACATCGAATTAGGAGCTAGGCATTAAAAAACCAACAAATTCAGATAATCCAAGAACTATGATAAACGAAAAAAGTATCAAAAGAAAACAACTGCAAAAGGGAGGAGATTAAGATACCTTGTAAAGGTCGTGGGCTTTTGATTCTGTGTTGAATATCACTTATGTGTTATACGTGATTTTTTTTTTCACAAAAATAGTTATATCATATTGTACCAGTCCTATTAGAAAAGACAAGAATTTCTTTTAGAAAGAATACTTTTACTAGTGTATGATATTATCCCCCTCTAATAGTCTATGCATTGGAATAGTTTGCCTTAAATTTAGAATTTTATTCCCCATTCTAGTCACCCTAGAATTTTGGATAGCCATTTTAATTTTTTGTTATATATGGTGAAAGGTCCAAAGGACAAAATATAAGAAAGAAGAAAAGTTGTTGTTTTATGATATGACTGGATATGATTATTAATATCAATATTCACTTTGATACCAAAGGTACAAGGTTTTCTTTATTGGATAATACTGCATCATTGTTCTTCTATCAAATTTTTTTTTATCACAATAGCAAACTAAACAACAAAGCTTTTGTTTGATGATGCTACTGTAGAATATCTCTTTCCTCCTAATACCTATATTCTTCATCTAGTAACCATCTTGCTCTATTGGTTTGTAAACTGAAAAGGTTTTTTTGTCCTATATATTTTCATACTTGGTGTTTTCCTGGTTAAAAGGTTTACCGTTTATTTATTCACAATGCTTCAAAAGATAATCTCAGAAGGGGGCACATGCTTTTAAGTGATTATACTTGCCCCAACATCCTATTATGGAGATGACTAAGATCATGTGTTTGCTTAGCTGAATTTATTAAACTAGGTGTCTGTCATTGTATTTGACTGAACTTGGACATTCTACTAAACTTTGACACTATAACCAAAACAGAAGATAATTCAACCTCTAGAACCCCAAACCTATATCCAATTGCATTCTACTGCTTATAAAATTAAGTATAGTTCATGACAACCAGAAGCACACATGATTTTCCAAGCCAATAATTTCAACCAAACCAGCATCCTCACTGTTTACTCTCTTAACTAGAGCTCTGTGTTGGGAAATATGAAATCGAAGGAAACATCATCATTAAAAACCTTGATCAAATACACCTCATACCCAACAAATTCATAATTAAACAAAAACAAGTGACAAAGGTGACAAAACAAACCCCCCCCTCCCCTTCCTAAAAAAACACAATAACAATAAATGACTCTATCTCCAAATCTGCCAAGAATCAAAATGAAATCGAAATACATTAACACATTTGTGAAGTGAAATTCATCATTCCTAAAATTAAAGACATATCAATCTCAAGGTAATAACAGCGCTGCATCCTTGGAAGGTGCTTGGCAGCCTCAAAAGAAAGAAAAGCTTGGATTTTTTTTCTTTTCTCAACCAAATAAAGTGGATTCTATCTTATGTTTTAGTAGCAATGGACTAAAAAGGAGGTTAATTGCGGGTAAAACAAAGATGTGAGAGAAGGTTAATGGCGGGTATTCATCGACGAACAAGAGGAGTAGGGAATTATCGACTGCCTTGTGGAATGAAATCGCAAAGGGAAATCGAAGACAAAAAAAAATTCAAATGCCGACAGAGAAAAGAAGAAGGAAAGAAAGGGAAAAGAATTGAAGTGAATTTAGCGAAGGTCATATTCCGTCGCTAAACTCTCGCAAAGAGAGGGTTAGCTACAGATACCTATATATTGTCTACGGGCTCTTTTCCATCACTAATCCCTCACAAATAGAGAGGGTTTAGCGACGATAAAAAAATAATTTATTTTTCATCTATCTATTTTCCTAATTTCATTTATATATATATATATATATATATATATATAAAGCTAAATATTAATTTTCACTCAATTTCATGTAAGTTATATGATTTTTTTATAACCCTAAACACAAAATTAAATAATAAATTATTTATTAGATATGTTATTTGATGACAAATTATTTTTTCTCAATTTTAATCTTTTTAATAAAAATATGTTATCAATAAAAAATATTTATTAAAATTATAATTTATTTGTTAATTTTTACTTATTAATATTAATCTAGTTAAAATCTAACAAAAGTTCAGTTATTATTTTCTTATTAAGTTATATAATTAAACATGAATATATTAGCATCATGTATACTTTGCTACGTATTTTGGTAGGAAATAATCTAAAAGTATTTGGATAGGAAAAAGTTGACACACACACACACACACAATTAATGCATACTTATTCATATAAACAGTACTATGTCTCATATATAGCTAATACACACACACACACACACACACACACACACACACACACATCAATGTGTGTGTGTGTGTGTACTTACAAATTGATGCATACATATCTATATATTAGTATGTAACATATATAACTAACATCTATATATGCACATACAATCATAATCACTAATATATCAATATATTATATAACTATATTAACTATGCATATATATTAATTGTCTAACATGTCAAGCATATTAACATACATATCATTATTATATAACAACATATACATTTTAAAACACATCTCAATTAAACATTCGGTTAAACACATTAAGGGGGGAATTGAAGGATATTTCAAAATTATTTTTTAATCCTAATATTCCAAAATTTTTCTGAGAAAAAAATACATTTTCGTAGCTAAACCTTGGCTAATCAGTGAGGGCTTAGTTATGGAATTTCATCTTAAAATGTCAATAAATTTTTTTGAAAAAAAATGGTAGCTAAACCCTTGCTAATTAGAGAGTGATTAGCTACAGCCATTTATCTTAACATGCCACTAATTTTTTTTAAGAAAAATTTTAATGCCATAGCTAAGCCCTCGCTACTTAGCGAGGGTTTACCTACCGTAGCTACGGAAGCCCTCGCTACCGTAGCTAAACCCTCGCTAAGTAGCGAGGGCTTAGCTACAGAATTTCATCTCAAAATGCCAATAAATTTTTGGAGAAAAAAATTTATGGTCATAACTAAGCCCTCGCTAATTACTACCAATTTATGATGGCTACAATGTTCCCTCAGAAAACCCTCGCACATTTGTGAGGGACTCATGTCCATCGCAAAGCCCTCAGTATTTGTGAGAGTTCAGTTACGGTTGGTTAACTCCTCAGTAAATTATCTCTTTTCTTACTTGCCCTCGCAAAAGTCTCGGTAATTAGCGACGGCAATTGTGTCGTCACTATTGTTGTCGCTAATACTGTGTTTTCTTGTAGTGATAATAACAAAATAAAGGTACAAGACTCTTATTTTTCTCATGTAACACCCCATCTACCTACACGACCCAAAAAGGTCAGGTGAAAGGACCGCGAAAAAATTAAATACGCAATGGAAGATAGCAAATTAAAATTTTGTCTTAGCCAAAGTTTAGGAATACTTACTTCTAGGGTGTTTTACTTGAATAACAAGAATTGGATTCGGGTTTAATGACGCTTCCTGAACTGGAATGTCTACTTGATATACCAGCTAACTGTTGGCTCCTTCGCATCAAACACTTACCATGTTTGCTAACTCTTAACCTTCCCGAGTATTCTTGAACCTTTACAGACCTCTACCAGTGAAAATAGAACTAGGATGAAAAAGATTGGAAGAAAAAAGAAAGAGTTAAACGTTAAACAAAAAATGATGGAAAAATGAGAAGAAAATGGCGGCCTTAGTTTCGTTTAAAGGAAAAAACGAAAAGCTATTTTCTAGTGTAAAATTCGGCCAAAAACTTTTTTACAGGCACACGTAATTTCTATTTAACAAAAACAAGCTTTCCTTTTCCCTTTCTAACTCAACCAGCCTGGCCTTTTTTTCTTTAATTTTCTTTTTTCTCTTTTTCCTTATTTCTTATACCGTTGCGGCTCCATAGGATTCTAAAAATCCTAAAACCGTAACAACACCCTGGTGGGCTAGGGTTTTCTTAATTAGTCCAAGACTAATTGATTAACTCTTTTATTAATTAATTAATCCATTTGAGTCCAATATAAAATTATCGAAAATAATTAATTAATAAACTAATTAATTAAATTATCTCTTTTATTAATTAATTAATTAATTAATCTACTTAGGCCCAATATAAAATTACACAAGATAATCAATCAATAAACTAATTACTTAAATTGACCCAATTAATTATTCTAGTCCAAATAAATAATTAATTGGACTCTTAGAATAATTCTTCTAATAATAAATTCACCCAATAAGCCCATATAATAAATAAATTTACTAAAGTTACTTGAGCTACTCTGGGGATCAAAAGATACATTGTTCTTGAGTACTAAAATGACCAAAATACCCATGCTAACAAAAAGCGATATTTTAATCATTTTAAATATTCTATTTATCACTATATGGAAATATTGACCCCGAAAATAATATTGCAAATGCAGTTTCTTCGACTTACAGGTGTAATGATGAAAATGCCCATCTACATAACATCCGTCATTGAGATAGAAAAAATACACTAACACATTTCTTAATGACATCTACTATCCTTTGATAGCTAGTGCGATAATCTATGACTTTCAGTATGTATCTACTTATCATAGGGAGCTACCCAAAAGTGTGCATACTTAGTCACGTTTCCCAGGACCCTAAATTATTAGTTTATCTTGGATAATCACAATGGAGTGATTTCTTCACGTAATAAAGTATAAAAACTCTACTGTATAAGTCTATCTTAATTAACTTGAGTCATACACACAATGTACAAGGTTATTAGCCTTGTGATAAGACCTCACCCAACATACATCAAAATGTACAAATTTAGTTTCACCAAACCACCAACTTACTCGAGTCTTAGGGTACTTGCCCATGCAATAACTACGATAAACCAATCTTTAATTATTTTAGTACTTTTAGAAAGATTATTATCGCATGGTCCAATTCTACGTCTTTCAAATACGCTTGTACTATTGGTATGAGTGAACTATTCACTGGTTAAAGGCAAACCATTCCCTATTTAGAAATCATAGTGTAATGATCTAAACCTTTATAAAGTGCCAACCTCCATCAATTGATCAAGAAAATTTTTTTGCTTATGTGTTAGTAGCTCATAATCTACATCTTACTATGAAAGCACGACCCAATCACGTAGATTACTTACTAACACATTTAAACCTTAATGTACAATATATGTAAACAAACAACTATTAATGAATGAAACTTTTATTAATTTCTAAAATACAGAAATATATAGTCTATTTTGGGCATACATTCTAACATCAGGAATGTCACCCCATCCTTAGGACCTGGGGTATTTATAACTAAGTACAAATAAATCTTTAAAAAAATTATTAAAACTTAACACAAAATTCTCAATACTTATACAAAATCAAAAGAATAAAATAGATAAACAACATCATTAACATGAAATGAATAAATACAATGAATCTAATTCTTCAAAACTCTAAGAACTTGCAACTTTGCCTAGACTGGATCCTCCTGAAAACATGATAGAAATTGTGTAAGAAAGATTTCCCAATAAATCCTGTGTATGCTCTTAATATTTTAAAACACATTCGTGATACAAGTTTAACTAAAGTGAGTGGAAACAAATGAATATCCTTTCATAACAATTTCAAAGTTATTGAGTGGTTTTTATAAACATATTTACAACCAGTTGAGTCAATCATACTATTGGTGTAAAGGCAGCTAAAGAAATAACTTTTTAGTAAAATCAACCACTTTACATTTTGAATGCATAAGGGTGGATTATGAAACCTGCATCATAATCCAATTTCATTTGCCATGAAACCTTGCCTTATGGTAGGATACTCTAAAACCCTGCATCATAGCATTAGTGGGTAATCGGACTATTGGGTGAGATGTTCCCCCATCTCTCACCCAAATTTACTGGTCGTCCAACCCCAGAGAATAGTCCCACTTGGAATTAGGTGCTAACGCGGATGGCTTGACTTACTATACTGTTGCCTCATCTAGAAAGAGCTCATTTTCTGGAGCTGCATCTCCTGCTAGAAGAGTTACTCAATCTTTCCAAGGTTAGCACCATCAACCTATCCTTATTAAGTACTCAATATTTTCCTGTCCCTGCCTAGGAATAGTTCAATCCAAAAATCTATATAATCAACTCATTGGGTTTCCATAGTCAAATAATATTTCTCATTTAAAACAATTATTATAGAACTCGACATTTAAATTTGTACAACAATGTTTAGGTAAATCGATGCTTAAAAGCTTTAGAGTATAGTTCATAAATTGTATGAAAAGTGATGAATGCAAATCTTTGATGTTAAGTTCTTTTCCTTCAAAGTATTCCCAAAATAGTTTGCATTGAAATATTTCAATGCAATATGAAATTTGTAGGATTTGAGCATTATGTTACAAAGTATATCTTATGCAAGACTCACAAAGTCTCTAGAGTAAAAGAGATTTCCTGAGATGCAAGGACTTACCTGCTCTTGTTTTCTCGAAAATTAGATTACTAATTTGTTCCTTAACAAAAGGATCTAACGCCGTCTATCAAAAATATAAAACCTTCCATCACAATTCACTCAAGATACATACCAAAAGATGTTCGCATATAATCCACCGTTCTAAGCATCCATCAATTTATCATACATGTACTTACATGCTATAGTCCCCAATTACTATATTTTAACAGTTCAAGATCTCCATCAGAATCCCATCGAAGCCTTAAGCATAATATAACTCAAATCATATGCAAAAATCAAACATTCAGTATCACCTAATGTCTCAATCATTCAAACTTGTAGTACAAAACCTGGCATGATTTCCTCCTATATAAACAACTTTTCATGACAGAATTGCATAGTCTCTAAACATATGCTTATACCCCATCATAACTAATTCACAAGGGTGTACACGAGCATGATTAATTTACCTCAACAGAAACATAAATCAAATTAGAAGAGACAAGATAATCAAACTGAGACCCTACTCATGTGTGTACAATACGACACCGCAATATACCAAAGTATGAATTCCCTAAGTCTTAGATCTAACATAACTGGATATCACCACTAGTACAATCATCACAAGACTATCGATCCCATAGTTCATACGCATGCTCGATTTAAAAAAAAAAAAAAATCATCAACTCCATACAACACATATATTATCCTCAAAGAATCCAAAACACTATGGTATACAAATCAACCAAGGGACTCACAAGGTATGGCTAAAAGTCACTTGCAAAAGAAAGCTTGCTTGATCCCAAGAAGGTGAGAATTGATATGAAGCCACCTAGTGTTTGATGATCCAAGAGAAGAGAGAGTGTTGGAATGATGCCCAAAATGGACTGTGTATTTCTGTATTTCAGAAATTAATAAAATATTTCATTCATTAATATTTGTTTACATATATATACACATTAAAGGTCTAAATATGTTAGTAAGTAACCTACATGATTGGGTCATATTTTCACAGTAAGGTGTAGATTATAAGTTACTAATATATAAGCAAAAAATAATTATTGATCAATTGATAAAGCTAGGCACCTTATCAAGGTTTAAATCATTACACTATGGTTTCTAAATAGGGAATAGTTTAGCTTTAACCAATGAGTAGTCCACTCACATCAATAGTGTAAGCGTATTTAGAATACGTGGAATTGGACTACATGATAATAATTTTTATAAAAGAACTAAAATAAATAAATATTGGTTTATCGTAGTTATGCATAGATGAGTATCCTAAGACTTGAGTATAAGTTGGTAGTTTGGTAAAATTGGACTTATGCACTTTGATGTATGATGAGTGAAGTCTTATTGCAAGACCAATAATCTTGTATGTTGGGTATATGACTCTAGTTAATTAAGATGGACATATAAAATAACATTTCTATGCTTCATAACGTAAAAAATAACCCCCTTGTAATTGTTCGGGATAATCTAAATAATCTAACGCCATAGAAAACATGACTAAGTATGTATGCTTTTGGGTAGCTTCCTGAGATAAGTGGATTAGAAGTCATGGATTATCGAACTAGTTATCAAAAGATGGTAGATGCATTGTGAAAAATTTTATTGCATTTTTCCTATCTCAATGACGGGTGTTACGTAGAGGAGTATTTTCATCATTATACCTGTAGGTTGAAAACACTACACTTGTAATATTATTCACGAGGTCAATATTTTCATATAGTGATAAATGAAATATTTAAAATGATAAAATATTGCTACTTGTTAGTAAGGGTATTTTAGTCATTTTAGTAGCCAAGAATAATATCTTTTGATCCTCAGAGTAGCTCAAGTAACCTTAGTAAAAATTGTTTACTATATAGGTTTATTCAGTGAAATTAATATTGGAAAAATTATTCTTGTAGTCCAAAAAACTATTTATTTATGTTAGAATAATTAATTAGGCCAATTTAATTAAATTGGTTTATTGATTAATTATCTTAGACAATTTTATATTGGGTTCAAGTGAATTAATTAATTAATATAAGAGCTATTTAATTACTCTTATATTAATTAAATAAAACCTTAGCCCATCAGAGTAATTGAGGCGACAAGAGTTTCTTTAGGAAACTAGGATTGCCGCCTCAAAAAGAGAAAAAAAGAAAAGGAAGAGTGGTGTTACGGGAAAAAAAAAAAGGAAAGCTATTTTGTTTTGTGGCTCCACGTGGGTGTATGCATATGCGGCTACTATTAGTGTAAAAACAATATAGAAAGAACAACTTTTGGCATTTTTTTTTTTTTCATTTGCGTGGGTTCCAGACCGGGCTTTTGGCCCGGCCCAACTAATCTCCACGGGCTTAGAGGGCCACCATGTAAATCCCCAGAGATGTCCTCAGCGGGAGTCGAACCGCAGCCGCATCCCAAGAGCTGTACTTGGGTTCCAGCCGTTGCCAGTTGCTCTCAACTTTCGGACACTTTTGGCATTTTTTTTTAATGCATGCTGCGGTGAATAAGGAAAAAAAGGAATTCACATAGCAATTGATAGCTGGTGTTTTTTCTTCTTTTAAAGTTGACTTTATGCATGCTATTGTGCATGAATTGTGATTCATGAAAAGAAGTAGAACAATAGCCGTTTGGTTTTCTTATAAATAATATATGCCACTATTCTTTTCGGTTTTTTTCTTTAGACCAAGCTTTCCCAATTAATTCTCCTAATATTATAATTCTGATAGGGCCTAAATTTACATGTATTTTTTTAGTTATTTGAGGATATTTTGTGATACTTTTAATATAATAACTAGTCATATTTCTTCCTATTTGATATTTTACTTACAGAAAAAATTTTCTGTGATTTTATGAGAAAATAGGTGAATTTAGAGTTAATTGAAAAAATTCCAGTGAATACCCGGCACCAAGCCAAGAAGATTGACTCAACACCTGGCCAAGTTTGGAGACAGCAAACTAAACTGAGGCAAATTGACTAGAAAACAGAGAAAACCGAAATTGGCCTGATTGAGTGCCAAAAACAAATACAAGGCTTGGGAGGCTATATGCAAGTCGCGAGAGGCTCCAACAGAAGGGAGCCGCGGCTCGGCTAGCTGCGGATCGCTGAAGAAGACAAAGAAAGGAAAAGCTAACTTCATGGTCACTGAACAAAACAAAAGAAATAAAAGAAACAAAAGGAGAAAGCAACTATGGCATGATGAATGGATGTTGTGGCCGACTTCCACAAGTGGTAGCTGTTGCTCGACAAAGGAGGAAAGAAGGAAAAAGCTGCGGCTCGGGCTCAGCTCAGTGGCCCGACTAGCCGTGGCTCAGCAGAAAAGAAGAGCTGGCTCGGGCAAGCCGACTTCAGTTAAGAAAGAAAGATTTCGGATGTTTGGCGGCTTCAACAAGGTAGACGGCTTGGATGCTTTGCGGCTTCAGAGCAATTCGGCACAAAGGCTTGCGATGGCTCAGGAACTTGGCTTGGTCAATAAAACAAGGAAAAGGAGATACAGCTGGCTTGAGGATTGAAGTTCACTCGGCTTAGGTAGCTACTTGCCGGCTTAGCAGAAGGAAAGAAATGGCTCGAAAATGTGGCTTCATGGCTAGGATAGTTTCGAGCAGAAATAAAAGAAAAGAGAAGAACTCGGCTTTGTGGCTTCGATAGGAAATAACGATCGGCTAAGGGAGTAAACAGAGATGGCTTGGCTTGTTTTCTTTGCCTGTATTGCAATTAATTGAAGTCGGTGATTCTGTGTAAGGTTTCAGAATTCTCTTAGAAAACTACTTCTTTTGTATTTTGAGCTCAAGGAAATCTTTTGTGCCTATAAATAAGGCTATTAACGTAGGAGTAAGGGGGCATACATGGAGAGTCAGGCAAATATTTAGAGTGCACCCATGTAATATTTTCTCTAGAGAAATTTAGCACTCAAGGAGCATTGATTTTGGATGAGTTTCTATTAGAAGTTGAAGGGCTTGTCTATTACTACCTATTTCTTTCCTTTGTTTTCTTTTTTTTTTGAACAATGATAAGTTTAATTCTTAAATTATATTTGGATGTTATTTTTGAATTTATGATTTTGAATTGATTTAATCTTTTGATCAATTAATCATTATTCTTGGTATTTGATTACTTGTTTCAATTAAGGAATTGATTGATTGATTCTTCTTGTTAACTTGCTTGAAAAGGCGATTGATGGTCGTCTCAATTTAATTCATTTCATATTTGTTATCTTTTAACTTACTTGAAAAAGAGAGTTAATTGTCAAGAACTTGAGTAATCAAAGATTAGTTAATTGTTAGAATATAGATTTATTGGCTAATTTCATGCTTTAAATCATCTAGAATATAGGGATTTATGCTAGGATTGATTTTAATTCATCTTTTGGGTAAATTGGTTGAGACCGAATATATTCACTAATTTAACTAGAAGATGGTGATTCCATATATTGCAAACAAAGTGGGTCTATTTCAATTCATTCATAATACCAAGATAATAATTGATTGTAATATTTACTAAATAATTTATTGTCATGTCTTCAAGAATATTTGTCTAAATTGCATATTATTTCATCCTTGTGTTGTATATATTTTTTTATTTTTCTTTTTATTCTCTTATCACTTTATTGGGTCGGTTAAACAATGAATGAAAGGTAACTAATGATAGTTGTTCCTTGAGGATCGATACTCATTAATTTCTTGTACTATGCTTGCGATAAGTGTACTTGCTCATATGTGTAATTTGAGAATTAATGCTTTAATTAAAATTTGGCTAGGAATGGATTTAAAATTATATGATTTTTCTACACCCAAAATTTACGCATCAAATTCTTTCACCTGTTATTCTACTTTCACTGGTAGATTGCCTATAGGAGGTTTGAAAATACTTTGGGAGATTGAAAGCTAGCAATTGGTGTGCGTGTTTAATGTGAAGGAGTCGACGCTTTGCCGAGATTTTTACAGAACAAGTAGTCGTGGCAAACCAAAGCATTCCATCAAATCCAAATCTTTTGGTTATTCAATCTAAGTGGCCTAAAAGTAAATATTCCTAAACTTTGACTCAAGAAAAATTTTAAATTGCTATGAAGACATAGACACTTGTGTTTACTGTTATTCATATTCCATAGAATTCGTGTATATCTCGTTTTGAAAGGTATAGGTGATGTATTTAAATTCATCTGTGGGAATTTTTGTAACAATATTGGTCATGAGCAACATCGAGATTTCACGAAAAAAAATTTTAAAAAAGGAGAAAATTTTGATGGCTTTTTAGAGCAAGCAAGGAGCAGTTTTTCTTGGGCGATTCGATCATGGTTCATGCGGTCCAAGCTTCCAATGTTTTCCATTCAATTTTCCTTGTAATTTTTCCTTTTCTTTTGGGTCCCATATCTACCAAGGTTATTTTTCCTTACAATAGTTTATTTATGATGATAAATAATTTTGCATGAAAATGATTATTAAAGAAGAAACCACCTTAAGATTAAATAAGATCATTTTAATTTTGTTATTATGATGTTTAATCCATTATTTGGTCACATAAGAATTAAAGAATAGAAATAACATGTAAAAAGTTTATTTTTGAGAGCATGGCTATTTATTTAATTTTGTGATCAAATACACAAGTTTTTGATAAATTAATTTTTCTCTAGATAAAATAATTAAGAAAAACATTTTAAAAGAGAACTAAGGAATTTAAAATAAAATTCATGATTTATTTTTCCAAATGGTTATATCCTTGACATGGAGAATAAATTGAATTTAAGTATTTTAAATGTAGTTCTAAAAAAAATAGTTCTAACTTAAGTAGTAAAAATAAAAATTCATAATTTATTATCTTAAAGGGTTTCATCATTGACATAAAAAATAATGGTTGAATTTTTGAAATTTTACTAAAGTTAATGAGAACCAAATAATAATTTTAAGAACATATTTTTCTCAAAAACCTTTTTTTTAAAAAAAAAAAAATTAAGTGGGAGAGGGGTTCCAACGGCCCTATAGCTTCTATTACGGATTCCTATTAGAGATTGTGGTTATTCTCGTGTCATTCCGAGAATAACCCCCTATAGGATGGATTCCCACGAGAATCTAGAACTAATAAAGGAATTATAATTAAATGTCTAGGACATGTACTAGTGTCGGCCAACCTATTGTTTAAGGTATCAATGCTAGATTATCCATAGGTGGTGAGAGTAATAGCCATCCTATCGATGAAACTATCTCTAGATCATTACCTATTAAGGAAGTTTAATTTATGATGATTATACACTTAACTTAGAAAATTATTAACCTTCCTACGAAGCTCTGTCAACATTTCTAAGAGTCAAAATTTTCATATTTTTAATAATGGTTTTAATAGGTTAACCATATCATGAAAATAATATGATGTTTTATTTCTGAATAATTTTTTTTCCAATCAATAGAAATGTCTGATTTTAGTCCCTTGTCTATTATTCTCAATAAGAATAAGTTAACTAGACCAAATTATGTGGATTGGAAAAGGAATCTAAACATAGTACTCACTACTAAGGAATACAAGTATTTCTGACCGACCCCTATCCTAAAATTGGAGAAGATTCACGAACCAACTTTGTGAGGCTGAGAAGGCATAGAGGAAAGCTGATAAGATGGCTAGATGCTATATATTAGCTTTTATGTCTAAAGTTCTTATGTCTAAACACGAGAACATGCCTACTGTATTTGATATCGATGTATCGTTGTGTACCATATTTGCTAACAAAAGTTGGGCCATAAGGCAAGAAATTCTTAGAGCAATCATGAATACTAGGATAGCTGAGGAGGCATCGGTTCACGAGTATATGCTTAAGATGATTGCATATTTCGAGGAAGCTGAGGTCTTAAGGGCAACAATCGATCTTGAGAGCCAAATTGACATGGTTCTCGAAATTTTTCCAAATTCATATTCTCAATTAAATTTAAATTATAATATAAACAAGTTGAGTATGTCTTTGACTGAGTTGATGAAAGAACTCCAAACTGTTGAGAAAATAATAAAGCCTGTGTCAAAAGTTTTGGTTACTCTTTTTAGTTCATCTTCTAGAACTAGGGCCCAGCCTAAGAAGTTCAAGAAGAAAAAGGCTCAAAACAATGCAGAGATGCAACCTAAGGGGTCTAAGCCCGGTCTGTCCAAGCCCGATGCCAAGCTCAAGGGCAAATGTTTCAAGTGTGGCAAGAAGGGATACTTTAAGAAAGATTGTCTGGACTTTTAACCAAATTCTTTTCAGGTATTACTTTTTACTTAAAGTCTATTTTAATGGTTGTATCATCATTCACTTAGATTGTTGATTCCGGAGCTACTAGTCATATCTATAACTCCTTGCAGTGGTTCAGCAAGATAAGAAGACTCAGTAGAGGAGAGCATGAACTCAGAGTGGGCAACGGAGCACAAGTGTGGGTTGAAGCAGTAGGAGACTTGGAAATTTTATTTGATTGTAATAGGATTTTAGTTTTGAAAAATATTTTATATGTTTCTAGTTTTAAACAAAATTTGATTTCAATTTCAAGATTGATTAATCAAGGATATTTTGTTTCTTTTTATTCTGGTATTACAGTCAGTAGGAATAGAAATATCATTTATTCCAGAAACACGTATGGCAATCTTTTCTATGTTAATCCTATTAGTCATCAAATAAATAATACTCAGATTGGACCTAATAATAAAAAGAGCACGAGCACATCAAATAACTCGAATTTATGGCACTTAAGATTAGGACATATAAATTCTAATCGGATTCAACGGTTAATCCAAAATAGGACTTTGGATTCATTGAAATTGGAGGAATGGCCTTAGTGTGAATCTTGTCTAATAGAAAAAATGACCAAAAAGTCTTTTACTCAAATGGTAGAAAGGGTCAAGGAAATACTTTAGTTAGTTCACACCGATGTTTCTGATCCTATGTCTATACCACCTAGAGGAGGGATGAATACTTCTTCACTTTCACAGATGATCATATGTGTTTTGGTTATGTATACTTGATAAGGTGCAAGTCTGATTTCTTTGATAGATTCAAAGAATTTAAGATTGAAGTGGAGTGTCAAACAAGTAAACTAATTAAGAAGTTTAGATTATATCGTTGTGGAGAGTGTCTTCTTATCCTAATCTACTTATATTGATAAGATATTGGTTAGGTTTAGAATGGATTAATGTAAAGGGAAAATTATACACTTTAGGTACAAATTGACCTTATCTTCCAAACAGTGTTCTAAGACACAAGAAGAAAAGAAAAGAATGAGTAAAATTTCTTATGCCTCGGCAGTAAGAATTCTCATGTATGTCATGTTTTGTACAAGGCTAGATATAAACTTTGCAGTAGGCATGGTTAGCAGGTTTAGGGAAAAAATATTGACAAACTGGGCAGCATATGCTCAAGTACCTAAAGAGAACGAGGGATTATATGCTTACTTAAAGAGCTGATGAATTGATTCTTATCGATTACACTAACTCAAACTTTCAGGTGGATAAAGATGAAAAAAAAAAAAAAATCTACTAGCGTATATATTTTTACTTTGTCTAGATGAGCTATTTCATGAATGAGTGTTAAGTAATCTTGTATTGCTGATTCCACCATGAAAGCTGAATATGTAGCAGCTTCATAAGCTTCAAAAGAAGCGGTTCGTTTTCAGAAGTTCCTCACGGAATTTGAAGTTGTGCCACAAATGGACAGACTCATTACCATATATTGTGACAATTCTAGACCTGTGTCACAATGCAAGAAATCAAGAAATCATAGGAAGGGTAAGCATATTAAGAGGAAGTATCATCTAATCAGGGAGTTTGTCCAGAAATGGGAGATATTGGTTGATCAGATTTTCTTTACAAATAATTTGGCAAACCTATTTACCAAGCCTTTGACAGGAAAAGTATTTTGGAGACACTTGAATGTCATAGGGGTAGATACATATGGACAATCATAATCTATTTAGTACAAGTAGGAGATTATTAGAATATATATCCAAAATAGATTGTGTATTTCTATATTTTAAAAATTCATAAAATATTGCATTCACTAATGTTTCTTTACATATATATGCACATTAAAAGTCTAAATATGTTAGTAAATAATCTACGTAATTGGATTGTGTTTTCTCAGTAAGGTATAGATTATTGGCTACTAACATATAAGTGAAAAATTATTCTTAATCGATTGATAAAGCTGTGTATTTTATCAAGGTTTAGATCATTACACTATAGTTTCTAAATAGGGAATGATTTACCTTTAACCGGTGATTAGTTCACACACGCGAATAATGTAAGCGTATTTAGAATACGTTAAATTGGACCACACGATAATAATCTTTATAAAAGAACTAAAATAAATAAATATTGATTGATCGCAGTTACTGTATGACGAGTACCCTAAGACTTAAGTATAAGTCGATAGTCTGGTAAAGTTGGACTTGTACACTTTAATGTATAATGGATGAGATATTAACGTAAAACCAATAATCTTGTACGTTGGGCGTATAACTCTAATTAACTAAGATGAACTTATACAAAAGAGTTTCTATATTTCATTACATGAAAAAAATCACTCAGTTGTGATTGTCTAGAATAATCTAAATAATCTATAGTCTTGGGAAACGTAACTTAGTATATATGCTTTTAGGTAGCTCTCGAAAATAAATTGGTACATATTGAAAGTCAGGGATTATCAAACTAGTTATCAAGGGATGATAGATGTTATTGAGAAATATGTTAGTGTATTTTTCCTATCTCAATAGTGGGTGTTACGTAGAGAGGTATTTTAGTCATTACACCTGTAAGTCGAAAAGACTACACTTGCAATATTATTCTTGGTGTTAATATTTTCATATGGTGATAAATAGAATATTTAAATTATAAAATATTACTATTTCTTAGCAAAGGTATTTTAATCATTTTAGTAACCAAGAAAAATATGTCTTTTGGTCCCCCCTAGAGTAGCTCAAGTAACCTTAATAAAATTTATGTACTACATGTGCTTATTGGGTGAAATTAATATTGAAAGAATTATTCTTGGAATCCAAATAATTATTTATTTAGGTTAGAATAATTAATTGAACTAATTTAATTTAATTAAATTATTGATTAATTATCTTGGATAACTTTATATTAGACTCAAATTAATTAATTAATTAATTAATTAATATAAGAATTATTTAACTACTCTTGGACTGATTAAGAAAAATCGTGATCCATCAAGGGAATTGAGATGGCAAGAGTTTCTTTAGGAAACTGGGTTACCGCCTCAAAAAAGAAGGAAAAAAAAAAAAAGGAAGAGGGCGGTTAAGGCAAAAAAAAAAAAGGAAAGATGTTTTGTTTTGTGGCTCCACGCGGCTGTATGCGTGTGCAGCTGCTGTTAGTGTAGAAACAATATAGAAAGGATAGCTTTTGGCATTTTTTTAATGCATGCTATGGTGAATAAGGAAAAAAAAAAGGAATTCACGCAGCAATTGGTAGCTGTTGTTTTGTTTTGTTTTGTTTTTTTTTCTTTTAAGGTTGACTTTATGCATGCTATTGTGCATGAATTGCGATTCATGAAAAGAAGTAGAACAACAGCGTCTTGGTTTTCTTACAAACAATAGCCGCCACTATTCTTTTTGTGTTTTTTTTTTCTTTGGATCAAGCTCTCCCAACTGGAAAATTCTTATATGTACCGGTGTACGTGTATCGGATGCATAATGTATTATACCACCTGCAGCACTTATTGTACATCAAATTCTGTGTACAACTTTACCTGTAAGTAGTACAATACATCAATGCACCGGTGCATGTGCACCGGGTGCATATAAGAATTTTCCCTCCCAACTAATTCTTCTAATATTATAATTCTTTCATATATTATTCTACTTTTACCGATAAATAGTTTATAAGAGATTCGAGAATATTTTGGAAGATTGAAAATTAGCAATCTTAATACGCTTGTTTGATGCAAACGGGTCGATACTTGGATGAGATTCCTGCAAAGCAAGTAGTCGTGACAAACCAAAACATTCCGTCAAAACTTAAATCCTCTAATTATTCAATTTAAATGGCCTAAAAATAAGTATTTCTAAATTTTGACTCGAAAAAAATTTTAAATTACTATTTTCCATTACATTTTTATTTTCTCACGATCCTTCAGAGAGATCCACTTTGCCTTGAAGAGAAAGTTGGAGTGTGACCATAGGGCTGTTTTTAATAGTTTAAGTCTGAACTTGAAGAAAATAAGCAGTGTCGAAAGAGTAATAGAAAAGATCACCTTAGTCTTGTAAAGGAATGGTGAGATTGAGAGGGAGAGCTCTTGGTGGTGTGCAACACCCCGCTAAGATGTGACCCGATAGGGTCAGGGATGTCGTCCCATCCTTAGGACCAGGGGTCTTTATAATTACGTGAAAAAGAAAAATGTAGTAACTCAACTCAAAATACTTCACATCCAAAACTTATTACAGGATCTCAGGAAATAAAATTTAAAATGTATAAATCCACAATACATGACTTAATTGAAATAATGTCTAGAGGACAAACAACCTCTCAAACCCAAATAAATAAATGAACAAGTGAAACCTTGCATTGAAGTCATATCACAATAATAAATATCATACAAAATCACTCAAAATAAATGGATTATGAAACCGTGTATCATAGCCTTGCCATGAAACCCTACATTATGACAAACACTGTGAAACCTTACATCATAGTGTAGTGGATGTATGGTCCACTGGGTAAGATACTCCTCCATCTCTTACCCTGACTTACCGGATGTCCACCCAAGAATAACAACCCACTTGGACTGAAGTGTTAGCTCGGATCGGCCCGACCAACTAGGACTGTTATTTTTTCCAAAAAGAACTTATCTTTCAGAGGTGGCCTCATATTAAGAGACTTGCCCTATCATTCAAAGGTTAGTCCCAGAGGCCTACCCTTATTGAGTACTCAATGTTTTACTACATCATTCAAGATCCAAACTCAGTGAAAATATTTCCAATACACTTTAATCATGCAAGCATGGTTTTCATATGATTTGCAGTAAAATTGTTTAACAAATAAAAGATGATTTTCCAATAAAACCTTTATTTGTATAAAAACCTTTAATGAAAAATAGTCAAGGAGCTTGCATTCCGAACAATCACATCATTGAGACAATATTCGTTTTCCAAATGACTTGCAATTCAGAGTTTTAGTATCAAATATTTAATATAAGGACTTACTTGTCGGGATCTCTTGATATAGTGAATTACTGAATCGCAAGGGTCTGAAGTGCAACTTAGCCTAACCAAAAATTAAGAGCCTAAAGTCAATGTATTTCACTCATAAAAATTAGAGTGATAATAGTCCCAACATGACGTTCCCCAATCCTATGCTTCAATCTCATAGCACATCAATAACCCACATATATCTCTCTACTAATCATATAGTCAAACAAAAAAAAAATATTGCTCAATGAATAGTTTAACTAGTATTAAATGATAAATAAACAGGTCCATAAGTGAACACAAAATGGGAGTCGCAATTAAATTTGACTAAATCAATTAATTATTAACACCCAAAAATCCATGATTTATATATATACATACATATATAGCAAGTAAAATAGTAAATAAATTATTAAATAAATGGACATTTACAACAAATAATAATAAGTATGAGTAATATTTAAATAGGTCGGTCAATTACCAACAAGTAAATTTAATGATTACTAGCAGTAAGGGTGAGTTTGGTTGGAGTGAAAGTGGGAAGGCAAAGAGGAATAGAAGTAAAATAGGAAGTAAATGTGTAATTTACTTAGTTTGGTTAGAGTGATTATAGGAGAGAAGTATATGTGGAAGGGAATTGGATCCCTTCCACCTCAGATTTTTCTTCCTCTCCATTTCGGAGGGTTTGAGAAGTAAATGAGGGTTAAAAGACCCTCTTGTCCTAGAATATTTATTTTATTACAATTCTACCCTACTTTGTAATTTTGTATGAATTAGCCTTAGGGGTATAATAGTAATTCAATAATTATTTTCTCCCTATATACCTTACAACCAAACAATGAGAGGTAAATCATATTTACTTCCCTTCCACTCCAACAAAATAGGATGAAAGTAATTACATTTACTTCCCTGATTTACTTCCCTGATGGAAGTAAAATGTTTCACTCCCCCTTCCCTTTCCCCTTCCCTTTCCCTTCTCAAACCAAACTCACCCTAAACAAATAACATATAATAATTAAAGGGCTATCAACCAACCGTCCATTAATACCTAGTAAACCATATCTTGCAAATAAATGGTAAATAATAATTTTTTTGTTAACGTCTAATAATATTAAATACTGAATAAAAACTTGGGGTACTGTATCCAAATAGGCGAACAAATATTGCAGTGGATTAACCAACAACATTTAGTAAAAAAAAAAAAAAAAAGAAACAGATGATTTAAATAATTATTTAAGTAAGCACATGATTTCTTAATTTAATATAATGTTGCTGATCATAAGTTTTTTTTTTAAAGGAAAACCTTATTAACCTGTACAACGGAGATTAAAATAGAAACATAACTTTGATAGCTATTACTCGAGCATATAGGTAATGAACTAGTCGCCACTAAAAGAACTGATAGCTATAAGGAAATTCGCAATACAACTAGACTGTAGTTAATCAATTATGCCACCCTTCATATAATTATAATTTTAAAAACAGCAAGGCTATACAAGACCACAAGGAACAAGCACCAGCATCCCATGGTATCACATCCACGAATAGCATGCTGACAAACACCTTTTACACATGACTAAAACCCAGAGGTCTTACATTAAGTAGGGAATATATATATATATATATATATATATATATATATATATATATATATATAAGTAGTTGCGGTAAATTGCCATTAAGATACATGGCAGTGTATTATTGGCAAAAAATAAATTTTAATTTTTTTTTAAAAAGATAGAGAGATGATATAAATTCATATAAATATATATATATAAAAGTAGTTGCGGAGAGCTATTAGTGTATTGTTTTAATACTTGGCAAAAATAAATTTTAGATTTTTTTAAAAAAAATAAAAAGGTGATATAAATTCAGATGAAAAAAAAAAGATGAAAAGTCATATGAATAAAACTTATCTAAATGTTTAGGAACAATAAATTTGAGAGTCCATTTCTAGCTAGGATACTTCCAATAACAACGTATAATTATCTTGCTCAATTAAAAAAAAAAGTAAAAAGTTATATGAATGAATCTTATCTAAATGTTAAGGAATGATGAATCTGGGAGTCCATTTCTTAGGATGCTTCCAGTACCAACATATAATTATCTTACTTTTTAAAAATATTTGTTTTAGATTATATTTTATTTTAATTTTAGAAATTAAAATATCTTCTAAAATATTGATGTCATTGCCTTCTTATATTTTATATGTGTATTATAAAATATATCTATATATTTCTTTACGTATTTATAAGTAATCTTCAAGATAATATTAATATATTTATTTAAAAATTTACTTGTAAATTATATTTTTTTATAAAAAAATATAACTAAAAAATCAAAATATTACAATAATAAATTATTATAAATAAAATAATTAAAACATAAAAAAAAATTTATTCACCTGAGCAACCTCGGACCTCCTACCTGGTATATATTAATAGGGAGTGGAAGTTGAGATTTACTTGGAGAAAAAGAGGGTTTGCGGCCGACCTTGAAGACCCGAATGAGCTGCGTTGGAGAGAATTTGTACCATACAACCCTTGCTATTACTTGAGTAGACTGAAGGGTTTTGTTGGAGCGAGTTCGCTTGGTTTTCTTTTCTCAGTGGGAGAGAGTAATTGAGTGGAGAGTGTGTGTGGGTGTGTGTGTGTTCTGGATTTCAGCAGAGAGAATGAGAGCAAAAGAGAGAGTAGTGCTTGGTGTGTTCTTCGGCCTTGAGAGAACAAGCGAGGAGGAGAGATCGAGAATGATAGGTGTAAGGGTTGAGGGAATTCTGAGAGAGATTGGGGAGGCTTAGGGCGTATGGGATTCTATTCCTTTGATGATGTAGTGAGGAAGAGTGATTGATGGAATAAGGAAGGAAAGTTCCTGATTTGGGGAGGGCGGTTACGTGAGATGATCCGAGAGAAGAGGTATTGTGGTTCGGTTCTGGTGTCGGAGAGAATGAAAGCAGACGTTTACCAGCTTTGAAAGAGGAAAGGAAAAAGGTTTTGCTACATGCAAAACTGTCTTAGTTGGTAAAGAAGTGAAAGGAGAGTAGTGTGTGCTGAATTTCGGTGCTGCTGCTTGAGAGACGGAATGGTCTTGAGCAGTATGTGCTTTGGTGGTACTGAAGCAGGAATGAGGTGATCATGGGGAAAAATAGGATTCGGTTGAGCAAGAATTAGGAAGGAAATAATTTAACTCTAGTAATTGGTCACTCTAATAATTTTAGTTGCCATAAGAGTTGATTGAGGGTTTCCTAATTTGCAAAAATGGTGGTCATAATCTGACAACGAAATCTTAATATTCCAAAATCTATTTCCTCAAGTTTTCTCTTAACACAAGACTAAATAACCTGACAACCTAACATGCTCGCACATATCACACTCAAGCTAATTAGGGTAACTTAACTCATCAGCTACATACACGAAGCACATAAAACCATAAAATGATATTGGCATATAAGTAATGTAATGTATGATCCCATACTACTCAGAATGACTTAGGGTTGGGTTTTACATTGTGAGTGTCGGTTGCCTAGAGAACCGAAGTCTCAAAGGAATAAAAGAAGAGAGGATGGTGTTGTTCTCGGCTTGACAGAGAAAGAGGAAGAGAAGTGCGTGAGAGTGTTTCTATTTTGGTCGGAGAATAAGAGGGGTGAAACTAAAAAGGAGATCTTGAAGGGTTGCTTGGATATCTTAATTCGTTTGTGTAGGGTAATGGCCGAGAGCTTTGTTTATGTTTCTCGATTTTATCTGTCTAGGTAAGGGAAATGGCTAAGAGCTTTTGGTTTGTAAGAGAATAGGTAGGGCCGAAGGTCTTTATGAATTTTGTCTTTGACTGGAATTGATAGACACAGGAAATCGAGGTCTTCTCTTTGGTGTGGGGTTGTTTGTGTTTTCGGATTGCCGAGGATGTAGAGAGTGTTAGATATGCTCAAATACAATGTTTGTATTTTTTGAAATTAAATAAAGTATGCCTTTATACATTTATATGTATGAATTTTGTATGAGCCTATTTTGTCCACGAATTATTTAGATATTATAAATCAAGTATTTATTTGTTAAATATAAAAAGACTTAATTTATAATTTAATTCGAAATAAATTATCCGCGATCTAAAATAAATTTGGGCAATTTATTTTGGAAGATCGTCTTAATTTTATTGAAGTCTGTCTTTGACTTTGGTAATAAAATTAAGGATATATTTTGATATATTGGATGGACCATCAATATTTATTTGTGGAATAGACCGTACAAATAAAATATTTAAAGATTGTCGTACATAATACCTTAATCCTGAGCAAATAATTATTTATATTTACTAACTTGAAATTCTTTGAGTTGCCAAAGAGTGAGATTAACTTAATAATCAATATCTCGGCATCTTGGGAATTAAAGTGAAATAAATATGAAATAATTGTTATGCAATATGGAATCCGTCACCTTTAATAGGCAAGATCATTTTCTCATGAGTTCTTCTAAGGGACAGTTAAATCTGAGCTCAGTAATTCAATAGTGTCTAATATTGAATTCAATTTGTAAGTGTGACGTGGTCACATGGTACTGTCAAATTGAAAATGAGAATTGAGGATTTGAATGAAGGGCACTGTGGTCATACTACCTCATTCAAAGTATTATATTAATCGACAGAGGTAATTTGTTAGATCGATCAATTAATGGATATAATTATTGACTCCAGTAATTGCGATTAGACTAAGAGTGCAGTTACGTTCTTTTAGTAGAGTGGAACGTAATTAATAAATTATTTTTATTGACAAAATAATTTATTGGAGCTTAGTCTAATTGTATCCGGTCAGGTCCCTTCAGTGGCTCCTAATTATGAGATAATAATAAATTATAATTTATTTATAATTTATTAATGAAAATTGTAGGAAATAAAAAAAATCGTATTTTAGATGGAATAGGATAAGTGGAAATAATTGTATTCAACTATACATTTCTTATTCTATCAGGATTTGTATTATGAGATAGAGTCCAATATACATATTGGGATATAACTTTATTTCAATGATACGTGAGAAATATCGTTGTTGTTCTCTGAGTTTTTCTCTCAATTTTTGTGTGAGTCCACCCTCAACAAAGAGAGAAACAAAATACGATTAGCAATTTTCTGGTCCAATGAGATTACATTGAAGAAGACTTGGGGGTCTGGAGCATTACCAGAAGGCCAAAGACTTCAAGAATCGTATTGGTGAAGACGATATCTACAAATGTATGATTCATTTCACATATTCTCGAGATTTAATCAGGTTGATATATAAGCATATCGATCCTATTAACTAACAATTGGTATCAGAGCCAAGTTTTGATATGTGTTTATGTGTTAAAATTAAATCTTTTATGCATATATTTAGTTGAGTGGTGTAGGAATAATGCATTTATGTTCATGGTGAATGATTTGATTAATTCTGTCCAAAATAATTTCATGGCCATAGTTTTTGATTCGGTGAATATGTATAAGTATTATCAAGTCTTGTAATAAAAGGGGTGGATTACGTCTCCATGTTTCCCTTTTGATTTTTCTTTTAGTTTATTTTATTTTATTTTTATGTTATTAAAAAAAATGTACTGGAGCTCGGCGAAGAACAGCACAAAGAACAATTGTAATGGGGCATGAATTGCTGTTAAACGAATTCCACGTAAGCCTGGCACGAAGAAGAATTGCAGCTGGTGGGCTGGGCTAGCGAAGTGGGTTGGCGAAGCTATTCCTTTTGGATGCTTGGGCTGGCGCAGTAGCCCAGCGACTGGGCTGAAGCAGCAGCCCAGCGGCTTGGGCTGGGCACTGCTTGGGCCTAGAGGCCGGGCTGCACTGCTTGGGCTGGCATGCACTGCTTGGGCCGGCAAACTCCCTTTAATTTAAAAAAAAAAAAATAAGGAGAGAAAGTGGTTAAGGTGGGATTTGATCCCAAGACCTACAACTTAAAAATGCAACATTCTAGCCACTACACCACTGCAGATTATGTGACTTAAACTTGTTGCAACAAATTAATATTGCAGAAGATTGAAGAATTAGCTATATTGTTAGCTAATTATTATTTTCAATTGTAATTTTGTAATTTTATTTTTGAGTCTAGGTTGGCCATAAAATTATTTTTATTTTATAGTTTTTACTATTTAATTTCAATTGAATTATGTATCATTCATATTAACATGCCATATAGTTTGCATTAACACCGCTCTAGGTACTATTTAGTTATGCATAAACAAATTAATATTTTTATTAATTTATTAATAAAAAAATTAAGTGTGAAATGGTTAATTTTAATTAACCTTAGGCCTTTCCTATAAGCCCATTAGTAAAATTGACGTTTGTTTCGTTCCATTTTAAATGGTCTCCTTATAGGAAGGTTACGTTTTATTGGTTACTAGATTGGGCATCAAAATTTTAATTATTTTTTTAAGTTTAATTCATTCATAATTACCCCATAGGTGATGTGATTGGATTGGAAACTTTATATTAAATAAATAAATTTTGAATATAGTGGTTACACTTAAATCAAAAACATTATAAGGACTTCCTATAGAATATCCAAATAATGTCTATGATGGCCAAAATATTAATAACACTAAATTTAATATTGCGTTTAGATGCAAGATATATTAATTTTAGTGGGATGATCCAGGCCTAACTATAAGTTATATTGTTATCTCCTATAGAGGTGCATATTATTTTGGGGTTTTAAATTGTGGATCTTGACCTAACTATAAGTTAAATTGTTATCTCCTATAAAGGTATATGTTACTATAGAGTTTTAGGTTGTCATATTTTGATAGTAGTTTTTATTACTATTTAAAATATTATCATATTGATCATGCATCATACCATTTTATATTGATCATGCATCATGATATGATATATGGCTCATATGTTTTATTTTATTTAATTTCAGAAAAATGACTTTCAACACTTTATCCCAAATTTTAACAAAGAACCAACTGGTTGGAGAAAATTTTATTGATTGGAAACGGAACCTCATAATTGTACTCACTGCTGAGAAGCTCAAATATGTGCTAACCGAACCGTGTCCAGCTAAGCCTACTGAACAGTCCACGCGCGAACAAAAGGAGGCTTATAATAAGTGGTTGAGTTCTGATGAGATGGCTCGCTGCTACATTTTGGGATCTATCTCAAATGTGTTGCAATAGAAACATGAGAACATGACAACCGCTGCAGACATCATGAGAAGCCTCCAGCAAATGTTTGAACACAAAAGACATCAGGCCCGTCAAGCAACAATGAGGCGCATAATGAATATGTGCATGAAACCTAGAACGCCCGTGAGAGATCATATATTAGAATTGATTGCTCAGTTTAACGTGGCAGAAGTCTTAGAGGCTGAAATTAAGCCTGAGACTCAGGTTGACATGGCTCTAGAAACTTTCCCGGAGATGTTTTCACAGTTCAAAGTTAATTATAACATGAACAAGATGGAGATGTCTCTTACAGAGTTAATGAAAGAGGTTGAAAGCACCGAGGCAACCCTAAAAGTGGGAAGTGGCAACGCTCTTGTTCTAACTCATGCTGGATCTTCCTCTTCCAAGCCTAAGGGCAAAGGAGGGAATAAGAGGAAGTAGAATAAAAATAATAAAAAAGGGCCTAAGCAGCAGGTTAAGAAAGCAAGAGTGGATGAAAAGCCTAAAGGCAAATGTTTCCACTGCAAGCAAAAGGGACATTGGAAGTCACAGTGCCCAGATTACTTAGCTAAACGCAAGTAAGGTACTGGTGAGTTATCCTACATTGAAACTTGTTTAGTGGTTGATTCTACAAATACTTGGATAGTAGATTCTGGAACCACTAATCATATTTGCAATTCATTGTAGGGGTTCCAAGTAACCAGACATCTCAATGAAGGAGAGCATACTCTAAGGGTTGGCACATGATCAGTGATATCTGCAAGAGCTGTTGGAGATGTTTGTCTTTATTTTGATAATAAACACTTGGTTTAGAAAGATTGTTATTATGTTCCCGACATTTATCGAATTTTGATTTCGGTTTCTTTATTATTCAAACAAAAATATTCTGTTAAATTTTATAAATTTTTAGTAGAGATATTTTTGAATAACTCTTTGATATGTCGTGAAAATTTAAATAATGATCTGTATGTTTTGAAACCTACCAACAGTTCATTATATCATACTGAAACAAACAAACGCATTAAGTTATCTCCTACTAATGAGACTCTCTTATGGCATCTTAGACTTGGTCATATTAATCTAAATAGGATTCAAAGACTTGTAAAAGAAGGTCCTTTAAGTGACTTGAAAGTGGAACCTCTTCAAGTTTGCGATTCTTATTTGGAAGGTAAAATGACCAAAAGATCATTTCCTTCCAAAGGAAATAGAGCAAAGGAAGTCTTAGAATTAGTGCACTTTGACGTATGTGGACCAATTAGTGTCCAAGTTAGAGGTGGATATGCGTATTTCATTACTTTTACGGTTGATTACTCAAGTATGGATATGTTTACCTAATGACTTATAAGTCTGATGCCTTAGAAAAATTCAAAGAATTTAAGGCTGAGACTGAGAAGCAGTTAGGAAAGAACATTAAGACACTTTGATCAGATCGAGGTGGAGAATATCTATCCCATGACTTTAGATCTTACTTGTTAGAAAATGGGATTTTATCCCAACTAAGTGCTTCTGGCACTCCCCAACAAAATGGAGTGGCAGAAAGGAGAAATAGGACCTTGTTAGACATGGTCAGAACAATGCTAGGCTTCTCTACACTCAGTACATCCTTTTGGGGATATACTATACAAACTGCGACATATATATTAAATATGATTCCATCAAAGTCTATCCCTAAGACTCCATTGGAATTGTGGAATGGGCAGAAGCCTAATTTGACACACATCCAGATTTGGGGTTGTCCTGCATATGTGCTAAAGGGAAAGATGGATAAAATAAAATCACGATCAAATTTATGTCTGTTTGTTAGATATCCAAAAGGAACAAGGGGATACTACTTCTATAGTCCTTAAGATAAGAAAATATTTGTAAGCACAAATGCAATTTTCTTAGAGGACAAGTACATAGAAGAACGAGGATCTAAGAGTAGGGTTATTTTGGAAGAAACCAAGGGAGATAATCCCAAACAAATGGTTACTGAGACCCATACTCAAGATTCACGTGGAGAATTCGTATCTATGCCACTTAACATGCCAGATTCCAGTGGGAGAGAAATAGATGTTACACCTTCTATACCCACTGGCTCTTCGGCACATAGAGTGGAAGAACCTCCTGCCCTTATTCAAAATCCAGTCGTTGAGGAATCAGCAGATCTAGTTCCAGTCAACAAGGAGGAGGAAAGTCCAATCATTCAGAAACCTGCACAACTTAGACGTAGTGGGAGAGTCATTCGACGTCCCTCTAGATACTTACTCTATGGAGAAGCTTTTCAAGCAGTCTCTTTTGAGGAAGAAGAGGATCCCGCCACGTATAAAGAAGCTGTAGAGGACATAGACGCAAACCATTGGAAGAATGCAATAGATTCAGAAATGAAATCCATGTACACTAACTCCGTCTGGGATCTTGTGGACCTGCCTAATGGGGTAAAACCTATTGGGTGCAAATGGGTCTACAAAAGAAAGAGAGGAGTAGACAAGAAAGTGAAAACTTTCAAAGCTAGATTGGTTGCTAAGGGTTATACCCAACGAGAAGGTTTGACTATGAGGAAACCTTCTCGCCTGTGGCCATGATAAAGTCTATAAGAATCCTCTTATACATTGCAGCTCACTTCGACTATGAAGTATGGTAAATGGACGTCAAGACAGCTTTCCTTAATGGAAATCTTGACGAATGTATCTACATGGTATAGACAGATGGTTTTATCCAAGAAAGTCAAGAACAAAAAGTTTGTAAGTTGAATAGGTCCATATATGGGCTTAACTAAGCGTCTAGATCTTGGAATATCATATTTGATCAAGCCATTAAAACTTATGGTTTTGATCAGCATCCTGATGAACCTTGTGCCTATAAGAGAATTGTAGATGGTAATGTGATTTTTCTCATACTGTATGTTGATGACATCTTTCTCATTTGAAATGATGTAAGCACATTAACATTGGTAAAAAGTTGGTTGGGTAAACAGTTTGATATGAAGGACTTGGGAGAAGTAAGATATGTTCTGGGCATTCAGATCCTTCAGAATAGAAAGAAAAAATAGATAGCTTTATCCCAAGCTTCGTATATTGACAAAATACTGACGATATTTTCTATGCAAAATTCCAAGAAATGTCAATTGCCTTTCAGACATGGAATTCAGTTATCTCAGAAGTATGGTCCTAAAACTCCTAATGAGGTTGAGTACATGAAACGAGTTCCTTATGTATCAGCTGTAGGAAGTCTCATGTATGCTATGATTTGTACTTATCCAGACATTTGTCATGCTGTTGGAATGGTCAGTAGATATCAGTCAAACCCAGGACCGGAATACTGGACAACAGTCAAGCATATATTCAAGTATCTTCGCAGAACTCGAGGATATATGCTAGTTTACTCAGCTCCAGAATTGGTACCTATAGGTTATACTGATTCTGATTTTCAAGCTGATCGAGATCTTCGTAAGTCCACCTCAGGCTCTGTTTTCACCTTAGGTGGTGGTGTAGTTGTGTGGAGAAGTATTAGACAATCTTGTATTGCTGACTCTACAATGGAAGCTGAATATGTGGCAGCTTGTGAAGCAGCTAAAAAGGCGGTATGGTTGAAGAAGTTCTTCATAGAACTTGAAGTGGTTCCTTCTGCATCTCAAGCCATTAGTTTATACTGTGACAACAGTGGTGCAGTGGCAAATGCAAAAGAACCACGTAGCCATCAGCGTGGTAAACACATTGAACGTAAATATCACCTACTTAGGGAGATCGTTCAACGTGGAGATGTAGAAGTGTGCAAGATTTCTTCTGCTGAGAATCTTGCTGATCCTTTTACTAAAAGTTTACCTGTAATTGTTTTTGGAAGTCATATAGAAAGTATGGGTATTTCTGACATGTCTCATTTACTCTAGGACAAGTGGGAGATTTTTGTTAGATATGCCCATCGAGTAAATACAATGTTTGTATTTTTTGAAATTAAATAAAGTATGTCTTTATATATTTATATGTATGAATTTTGTATGAGCCTGTTTTGTCTACGAATTATTTAGATATTATAAATCAAGTGTTTATTTGTTAAACATAGAAAGACTTGATTTATAATTTAATTCGAAATAAATTATCCGCGATCTAAAATAAATTTGGACAATTTATTTTGGAAGATCTTCTTAATTTTATTAAAGTCTGTCTTTGACTTTGGTAATAAAATTAAGGATATATTTTAATATATTGGATGAACCATCAATATTTATTTGTGGAATAGACCATACAAATAAAATATTAAAAGATTGTCGTACATAATACCTTAATCCTGAGCAAATAATTATTTATATTTACTAACTTGAAGTTCTTTGAGTTGCCAAAGAGTGAGATTAACTTAATAATCAATATCTCGGCATCTTGGGAATTAAAGTGAAATAAATATGAAATAATTGTTATGCAATATGGAATCCGTCACCTTTAATAGGCAAGATCATTTCCTCGTGAGTTCTTCTAAGGGACAGTTAAATTTGAGCTCAGTAATTCAATAGTGTCTATTGAATTCAATTTGTAAGTGTGACGTGGTCACATGGTACTGTCAAATTGAAGATGAGAATTGAGGTTTTGAATGAGGGGCGCTGTGGTCATACTACCTCATTCAAAGTATTATATTGATCGACGGGGGTAATTTGTTGGATTGATCAATTAATGGATATAATTATTTACTCCAGTAATTGCGATTAGACTAAGAGTGCAGTTACGTTCTTTTAGTGGAGTGGAACGTAATTAATAAATTATTTTTATTGAAAAAATAATTTATTGGAGCTTAGTCTAATTATATCCGGTCAAGTCCCTTCAGTGGCTCCTAATTATGGGACAATAATAAATTATAATTTATTTATAATTTATTAATGAAAATTGCAGGAAATAAAAAAAAAATCGTATTTTAGATGGAATAGGATAAGTGGAAATAGTTGTATTCAACTATACTTTTCTTATTCTATCAGGATTTATTTTATGAGATAGAGTCCAATATACGTATTGGGATATTACTCTATTTCAGTGATACGTGAGAAATATCGTTGTTGTTCTCTGAGTTTTTCTCTCAATTTTTGTGTGAGTCCACCCTCAACAAAGAGAGAAACAAAATACGATTAGCAATTTTCTAGTCCAAGGAAATTACATTGAAGAAGACTTGGGGGTTTGGAGTATTACCAGAAAGTTAAAGACTTCAAGAATCGTATTGGTGAAGACGATATCTACAAATGTATGATTCATTTTATGTATTCTCGAGATTTAATCAGGTTGACACATAAGCATATCGATCCTATTAACTAACAGAGAGACCGGGAGTTTTGTGTGTGATATTTGGGGTTTTCAATTTGTGTGAGTAAGAGGGGTTGAAGTAAGCTTAGAGGATTTCGTGCTTGTGTGAATTAATACAAAAAGGAGGGAATGATGAGGGTTTGAAGTTTGGATAAGATGTTTAAATTGCAGCTTGCTTTAGCTAAAGGAGGAATATACTAAAAGTATGACTACTTGCTTTGTTTGGAATTGTAAGTCTCATTCCCTTCCAAATTCTTTCCTAAAACCGGTTAGTTCTAAGAAGCAAAGTGAAAGTAATCAAGGAACCTTGAGTGGCCAAAATCTAGGAATCACTTAACTCTCATCTTTACTAAGTGAAGGTGAACAATTGGAGGAGTGATTAATTGAAAGAGATATTTTAGGATTTTGAAATTTGAATTCCATGAAGAATATGGAAATAAGAAGTTTCAGCTTGGGTAAGAGATCGATTAAACCAATTAATCTCTATTACCAAAATGGCGTTCAATTAACGGGATTGGAGAGAGAAATAACCAGCTGCTATATTAAGAAAGAGGAATAAGGAAAGTGTATAAATTTAAGGGACTGAGTTAATTAGAAAGGGCACCAACTAGGAAAATTTCCTTATGGATAAAATTGATTGCTCTCTTTCAAATTCAAACGGAGCCAAGAACGCTCCAAGAAATTGGTTGTATAAGGATGCAAGTTGGGTTTAATGTGCAAATAAGGAAAGAAGTAGATTAATGATTTTTTGAATTCAAATGGACGATAGAGAAGGAAGATTTCCTGGATTAGATGATTCTCTTTCCCTCATATGATTTAAGAAGGGTGGCTGCTCAAGGTTGTAAACTTGTAATAACAACCTTTCCTTACTTATCCTTCATGATGCACAATTAATAGAGTGGGGGGAGGGATGTCGGCCCCCATGAAGGAAAGAGGAATTTATGGCAAGTCTTGAAATAAAAGGGATGAAGATATAATGTAGAAGATCACAACTAGAAATTGGGCGATCAATCACGAAAATCAGCCACGAAAACTGGCGTAAGAGATCACTCACGAATAAATCACGAATCAACTACAAATTTTTTTTAAAAATTGTGAATATATTGATCAAAGATTTTTGTAGTTGATTCATAGGAAATCAACCACAAAAAATATTCATGGTTGATTTGTGGCTGATCACCTACGAATCAGGCATGAATTTTTTTTTAAAAAATTGATTATTTATTAATAAAAGATTTTCATAGTTGATTCGTAAATGATCAGACACGAAAATATCTGTGGCTATTTCGTAGTTGATTCACCCACAAATTAGCCACAAAAATCTTTTATCAATATATAATCAATTTTTTTAAAAATTTTTAGTGGCTGATTCGTAGGTGATTCGCCACGAAAATATCCGTGGCTGATTCGTGAATGATTCACCCACAAATCAGCCACGAAAATCTTTTATCAATATTAATTATATATTGATAAAAGATACGGATATTTTCATGGCTGATTACCTACGAATTTACCACAAAAAATAATTTTTTAAAATTTTTTGTAGCTGATTCGTAGGTGATCAGCCACGGATATTTTTCGTGATTGATCTCCTACGAATCAACCACGAAAATCTTTGATCAATATACATTTATAAATAAATATTTATTTATATATAGATTAATATTTATTTATATATAACTATTTATATATAAATATATAAAAATATTTTTAAATATAAATATTTATAAATATATATAAATAAATATTTATATAAAAATAAAAATACATATTTATTTTTTATGTTTTTATAAATATTTATAAATATAGATATATAGTAAATATTTATCCATATAAATAAATATTATATATATACATATGTATATAAATATATATATATTTATAAATATACACATACATATACACACACATATCAATACAGATGTATATATTGTTTATATATATGTATATATTTGTAAAAATCATTAAATAAAAATTGTAAAATAATTAATAATATACAAACTTTTAATTATATAAATGTACAAAATAATTTATTATATTGAATAATATGGTTTCATAGTAAATTGAATATGATTGTTGTATTTTGTAATAGTATTAACATTTTAAAAAAAATACAAAATAGATATTGGGAATAGTTTAAATGAAAAAAAGAGAGAGAGATATGTCCAAGCAATTAGTCTTGGCTCTCAAACGATTCAAAAATTCTCCAATTATTAATTGGTCAAGGATTTGACTCTTAAAGGATTCAAAAATTCTCCAATTATTGGTCAAGGGTTCAATAAGACATTCCAATTAATTGGCCAAGGGTTCAATAAAACATGCAAGCTACACGAATAAAGTAGTGCTACATAAGCCAAACAATTAAACTGTACCCAAGAAATATATTCATTCAAGTATATAAAATATATATACATAAAAAAAATGCAATGCATGCCCTTTTTTATCTTTAAGGGTAATTTAGGATGAGGTTTTACAGCTCATGTGCTTAACATGATGTAAATGTACTAAATTATGGCCTTGATAGGTTCAATCTTCTTTCAATGATGCTACTTCTATTTTATCACATGCTCTTGCTAAAATGGATAGTTTGCAACATAATTACAATTCCTTAAAGGATTTTTTTGCAAATCTATCTATGAGATTATATTGTGATGAAAAGCATATTTATTGTCCATCTTTGGGTGATGTTGATTCACCATGTGAAACTAGTAAATAATTAAGGTTGTTTTGTCTGCCGAAATTTTGATCATTTTATTAATAAATGTCTCCTTAGAGGAATAACATTAAAGGACCTCCACAAAAAGAACCTACTGAAAATCAAGAATCTTTTGTAGGTCCGAAGAGAAAAAAAACACCAAAAAGCGAAGTTGACGGTAAAAAAATTGAAGAAGTTATCTCAAGACACATCCAGTGAAGAAAGACGAATTTGATAGAAAGAAAAAATGGGAAAAGGTGCAAGAAGATTGGCAATGTAAAGGAAAGGCATTGACATTTAAGAACTATGCCAAAAATTTCCAAAGAATGGGAAAGCGACTTTTGAAAGATTCTATGTTGGTAATCTTTAATTTATTGCCTTTTACTTACATCCTTGCGTTGATATTTGTTGGTATTTATATAATATTATGTGCATCAATTCAGGCATTCATGTTAAGCATTACGATCATGAGTTTAAGGGAATTCTCCCTTGACATTGATTATCCAAAGGAGACCTAGTTGCAGATGTTCTCATGGTATTCTTGATGAAGAATCTAGTTTGAAGCACGTATTCATGTTTGTAAGAATATGACTTTGAACCTACCCAGACATAAAGTTGAGGAAGAAAAATATGGAAACAGTTATGAAAGCTCTCTATCAACCATCCTCAAAAATTTTCTTATAAAATATTTATTTTCTACCAAGTTTGTTATTTAGTTTGTTAACAGACGCGCTGAAATGGTCATTCTATTTTCTTTTGAACCATCAGCCTTTTTGTCATGTCAACTACCTGTCGTATTTTAAAATTTCTAAACTTTTCAAGTACCTCATATTAAATATTTAAAACTTCTCACTTTCGGAACTTCTGAAAATTCACACTTGCATCAAAATATTAAAATTGATCTTTAATAAAAAAAATTATTTTAAACAAAAAGATTTGTCTCTTTTTTTTTAATTAATAATTTGACCGATTTTTTTTAAAAAAGAAGCAAATTCTTGAACTTTCTTTCTTTTCTTTGCATTCCCAAAAACACCTTTTTCCATTGCTAAACTTTTCTTCCAAAATTCCTACTTCATTTGTTGAGCAAAACTTCAAAACAATATTTTTAGGTAATTGGCAAAATTTACACTCAAATTATTTATTTTGTCGTAAAAAAAATTCTCAAATCATTTTGTTTTTCAACTTTTTCAGTACCTTAACGTTTATTTTTTCCCTAAAATATTTGCTCCTGACCAACAGCTCCATGGCGGAGTCCAGTGATTTTAACCACATGACAACTATGTACAATATTTTTAAGGGGCAAATCCATCATTATATCTTCATTCCTTCCAAAACCAACCTCTACTCCTCTCTCATGTGCTCTCAAACATTAAGAAGGACTTCAATTTAGAACTGGTACCTAGGGTTCATCAAAGTATAATAAACATACTAAATTTTTTGCAACAATTAAAGATGGTGAACAATATCAGAATTTGCTACAGCAAGAAGCTATCTACAATTAGAGCTTCATAGACCAATGCAAACCCAAATAGGAGATATCTTAGTTGTGATAGTTCTGAGGTTAGCATTTGAGGGTTTTTCCCTGCCTTTTTCCGCTTATAAAATAGTGACATTACTACTAGTAAATATTTTTTTAGGTTGAAACGCAAGGAGTAGGTTGTAATTTCAGTCAGTGGCATGACCCCCCAATGTGTCGACTATTGTAATTCTTGATTTGCTAATTTGAAGGCTACGATCCAGTGAAGTAAAAAATGAAAGACCGAAGGCACAACTATGGAAATAAAAAATAGGCCATATTATTATCATTCACACAATGAAGTATATCGATAATATTTTAAAGAATGCTAAGAAAAAAATGTGAACGACTAAAAATGTTATTAGATGGATTTTGAGTAAATAAAAAGGAGGAAGATTATAAATCGATATAAGAATATAGAAAGGAAAAAAAAACTTGTCACTACCTTATAAATACCATTGAAAAACACAAAAGAATTAAATCATTATATCCGGTTGATCAAAAAATAAAAAAAAAAAGAAGAGAGAGAGAGAGAGAGAGAGAGAGAGAGAGAGAGAGAGAGAGAGAGAGAGAGAGAGAGAGAGAGAGAGAGAGAGAGAGAGAGAGAGAGAGAGAGAGAGAGAGTCTAACTAGAATAAAGTAAGAAAAGAAAATAATGAGAAGAGAAAAAGGGATAGAATTTAAACAAAGGATATGCATTTATTGAAAATAGATCATATAATTACTTACTAATAATAAAAATTAATCCAATGTTCCATATTCTACTCCAAAGGAAATGGGTGACACCAAAAAATTCTCCCTCCCCTCGAAAATCATTAAAAGAAAATTTCAATAAATCAAAGTTTGATGGTAAAATGTTAGATATGCCCACCGAGTAAATACAATATTTGTATTTTGAAATTAAATAAAATATATTTTTATATATTTATATGTATAAATTATGTATGAGCCTGTTTTGTCCACAAATTATTTAGATATTATAAATTAAGTGTTTATTTGTTAAACATAGAAAGATTTGATTTATAATTTAATTCGAAATAAATTATCCGCGATTTAAAATAAATTTGGAAAATTTATTTTGGAAAATCGTCTTAATTTTATTGAAGTCTTCTTTGACTTTGGTAATAAAATTAAGGATATATATTTGATATATTGGATGAACCATTAATATTTATTTGTGGAATAGACCATACAAATAAAATATTAAAATATTGTCATACATAATACCTTAATCCTAAGCAAACAATTATTTATATTTACTAACTTGAAGTTCCTTGAGTTGCCAAAGAGTGAGATTAACTTAATAATCAATATCTCGGCATCTTGGGAATTAAAGTGAAATAAATATGAAATAATTGTTATGCAATATGAAATCCGTCACCTTTAATAGGCAAGATCATTTCCTCACTACAAGAAAAATGCACTTTAGCGACGGAAATTAGCGACGGCTTTGTTACCGTCGCTAATTTGCGACGGAATAGCGACGGCACACAAAAATTTTTAATTTAAATTTATTTTTTAAAAATTTGTCAGAAGCCATAGCTAATCCCTCGCCAATTAGCGAGGGATTAGCTAGTCCTTCGCTAATTAGCGAGGGATTAGCTACGGTAAATGAAATTAACACTAATACTAATTAATTGTTCAAATGCCGTAGTTAATCCCTCGCTAATTAGCAAGGGATTAGCTACTGCATACGTAATTAGAACTTACACTAAATTAATTGAAAATGCCGTAGTTAATCCCTCGCTAATTAGCGAGGGATTAGCTACGATATCGTAATTAACACTAATACTAATCAATGTCGTAGCTAATCCCTCGCTAATTAGCAAGGGATTAGCTACAGCTTATTGTCTCTCACTAATTAGTAAGGGATTAGCTGCGGCTTCAGAATCCCTAGCTAATCCGTCGCTAATTTATAAAAAAAAGACTATATAATTAATATAAAGAATAAAAAATCACAAGAATATCAATAGCCTAGTGGTAGAGCACGTGCTCCCCCACAACAAGGACGCGGGTTCGAGCCCCGTGTCTGACATAATCTCAAAAAATTATCTGGCGGGTCGGGTCGATGGTCGGGTTGAACCGGTTACGCCGGGTCTTGACTAATTAATTTTTTTTAAATAAAATTCGTTGGCCATCGCTAATCCATCGCTAAATTTGGCCGTCACTAATCCGTCGCTAAATTTAGCGACGGATTAGCGATGACCTTAATTGCAAATTTAATTATAAATATCATTACTTAGTATCTGTCGCTAATCCGTCGCTATTTGTGACGCCAGTCTTAGCGAGGGTAAGAATCCGTCACTAAACTCAATTAGCGACGGATTTGACCGTCGCTAAATTGTTGTTTTCTTGTAGTGTCCCCTCGATAATCATTAAAAGAAAAATTCAATAAATCAAAGTTTGATGGTAAAATGTTAGATATGCCCATCGAATAAATACAATATTTGTATTTTGAAATTAAATAAAATATATTTTTATATATATTTATATATATAAATTATGTATGAGCCTGTTTTGTCCACGAATTATTTAGATATTATAAATTAAGTGTTTATTTGTTAAACATAAAAAGATTTGATTTATAATTTAATTTGAAATAAATTATCCGCGATCTAAAATAAATTTGGGCAATTTATTTTGGAAAATCGTCTTAATTTTATTGAAGTCTTCTTTGACTTTGGTAAAAAAATTAAAGATATATATTTGATATATTGGATGGACCATTAATATTTATTTGTGGAATAGACCATACAAATAAAATATTAAAACATTGTCGTACATAATACCTTAATCATAAGCAAACAATTATTTATATTTACTAACTTGAAGTTCCTTGAGTTGCCAAAGAGTGAGATTAATTTAATAATCAATATCTTGGCATCTTGGGAATTAAAGTGAAATAAATATGAAATAATTGTTATGCAATATGGAATCCGTCACCTTTAATAGGCAAGATCATTTCCTCATGAGTTCTTCTAAGGGACAGTTAAATCTGAGCTCAGTAATTCAATAGTGTCTATTGAATTCAATTTGTAAGTGTGATGTGGTCACATGGTACTGTCAAATTGAAGATGAGAATTGAGGTTTTGAATGTGGGGCGCTGTGGTCATACTGCCTCATTCAAAGTATTATATTGATCAACGGGGGTAATTTGTTGGATCGATCAATTAATGGATATAATTATTTACTCCAATAATTGCGATTAGACTAAGAGTGCAGTTAAGTTCTTTTAGTAGAGTGGAACGTAATTAATAAATTATTTTTATTGACAAAATAATTTATTAGAGCTTAGTCTAATTGTATCCGGTCAGGTCCCTTCAATGGCCCCTAATTATGGAAAAATAATAAATTATAGTTTGTTTATAATTTATAAATGAAAATTGCAGAAAACAAAAAAATCGTATTTTAGATGGAATAGGATAAGTGGAAATAGTTGTATTCAACTATACTTTTCTTATTCTATCAAGACTTGTATTTTGAGATAGAGTCTTTAATACATATTGGTTTATGACTCTATTTTGAATAGACGTGAGAAACATCGTTGTTGTTCTCTGAGTTTTTCTCTTAATTTTTGTGTGAGTCCACCCTCAACAAAGGGAGAAACAAAATGCGATTAGCAATTTTCTGGTTCAAGGAGATTACATTGAAGAAGACTTGGAAGTTTGGAGCATTATCAGAAGGCCAAAGACTTCAAGAATCGTATTGGTGAAGACGATATCTACAAAGGTATGATTCGTTTCACAAGGTATGATTCGTTTCACGTATTCTCAAGATTGAACATTTGAAAGATTTAAATCATTTTACTAACATAATTAATAGTTACAAGTGATATAATGAAATAAATGTAATTGAAATAATTTGAAAAGATATCTCACTTACTTAAAGAGACCAAAAAATGTGAGTCACTCTGTAGTATAGATAGATTCACTAAAATTATAAGTACTTTTGAAATAGAACTTATAAAGTAAAAACCGCATCCATAGTTATGTTAAGTTTGCCTACATAGTCCTTGCCTTTGCGTGAGAATTGACGCAAAGCTTGATCTTAGCTATAGATTTTCACTTAATTCAAAGTAAATTACAAAATTTATCATGACTCTAGAGCTATCTGTCATGTCCATTCTACGATTTTAACTGAGTTCAAGAACTGGACACACATTTTGTCTTAAAAAGCAGTACAAGTATGAAAGGGGTCGAGGATAAGCCTTACAAATGCTTTGTCAAATGTGCTGAGACCTACACCAATAGCAAAGATTGGGAGGCCTTGTAAAGATCTGTAGGAACAATGGGCTTCTGCAATTAAACCGTGACCAGAATTAGTAGAAGAATTACTCACAATATATAGGCATGTTGTGGCCCATGAAACATGAAAGTCCAAATAGAACTAAATTGTATAATACATTACCATCTTAAATAAAATAGCTAAAAAACCAATATGCCAATGGTCATGTATCAATTTGTTGCATTTAAATGTCTCCAACAAATTACTATAGATTGGTGATACATATGTGTGTGTGTGTGTACTCCTCTTATGGAAATGTTGTCTCAACGCAAAAGTTGTTTGAGACCAGTTGTTATTTGGACCAAGTATCTTGGAATTCTATGCTGTCATGCTACTTTAGACGTGGTGAAGTAGAAAAGGCCAGACTTTATTTGATGCCATGCCTGAGAAGGATGTAGTGTCATAGAGTGTAATGATCTCTGGGTATGTACAACTTGGTTTGTTTCCAAAGGCCCTAGATTTGTTTCAAGAGATGATGCTTCAGGATTTCAAGCTTGATGAAACCACTCTGGTTGGTGTAATTTCTGCTTGCACCCATTTGGGTGCTCTTGACCAAGGAAGATGGTTACATGCTTACATAAAGAAACATGGGTATAAGAAAAATGTCATTCTCTATACCACCCTTATCGACATGTACAAGAAATATAGATGTGTGGAAAATGCAATTGTGGTTTTCAATGGCATGGAGAAGAAGGGAGTTTCTGCATGGAATGTTGTAATTCTTGGGCTAGCCATTAATGGACCGATGGAAATGTCCCTAGAGATATTTCAAGCACTGAAAAAAAAAAATCAAATAATACATAATGAGGTAACCTTTGTGGTAGTTCTTGGGGCTTGTCGACACATGTGTGTGTGTGTGTGTGTGTGTGCGCGCGTGAGAGAGAGAGAGAGAGAGAGAGAGAGAGAGAGAGAGAGAGAGAGAGAGAGAGAGAGAGAGAGAGAGAGAGAGAGAGAGAGAGGGAGGTGAGTAGAGAAAAGTGAGGTAATGAGAATGAAAGCAAATAAACATCTTCACCTTCCAAAAAAAAACAGATGAACTTCACAGAATTATACTAATAGAAAGATTAACCTCACGAATCGCCTAAATATTTTCTAATTCAATATTATTCATATATTAGAACTAGGTTTTATAGCACTTCACCTAGGTTTCTGTCAAAATCTAAAAGGAGAAAAAGAAAAGAACAATTTGATGAAGAAACAAAACTGAAGTGATCTTGTTCATAGATATTTCAAAAGGGAATATCATACCACATAAAGTTTTAGCCGGATTAGAGTCTACCAACCATGTTTCTTTTGAAAAGGAAAAGACAAGCAAAAAATGTTTCAAAACACAAGAAATTTTTGTGGCATATAAAAACTTATACATGATCATGCAACGTCTTTGTAACCAAAACTTCCTTACTGCCAATGTATTGTCAATTTCATTTTGAACTCTCTAATTCAAACAATCCACCAATTGAAACATCATAAATGATTACAATACCGTAGAATGAGTGTTCACTATAACATGGATGGAAATTTGGAAGGTACCAAGGTGCTAGATTGAACCATTTTATGGCAAATATGTTTTTCTGCATGTTTTTCTAGATAACAACCTGTTTTGCAATATTTCAACCTAGATCTAGATGACATAAAGGACAAACCAAATTCTCAAATGGGAAAAGTAAGATAGTAAAAAGATTCACATAAATGCATATACACAAACTCTCTCCTCACTAGATGGAAAATAATGTTCATTAAAAAGAAGATGGTATTTTAATCATCCCAGAATCCAGAAAAAGAGAAGTTACTAGATTTTTTTTGTTTGTAAACTCTTTTTACTCTAGCAAAAACACATGGAAATGCTTACGACCCAATTACAAATACAAAGTGTCAATATTCACTTCATTTTACAATTAGAAAAAAGTAATATAAATAAAGGGCAAATCAGTAAGTAAATGCACTGGGAAAAAATTAGCACTCCATTGCTCAGAAAGAATATCTCAAACTCATTCTCAAGATGATTTTGAAAGGTCTAGCAGCATTCAAATTATTCATCCAGAACTCAGTTGAGTGAAACAATGAAGTAGAGAACATTAAATTGTAGACAATCCCTACTGCACTATATCTTGTTCTTAATAAATTCACCAGGAAGCAAAAAATAGGTAACTTGTACCACATCAGTAATTGCACAAGCTGATATTTGATATACCCTATTGAAAACTATTGAAAAAATAATTTGTTAAGCTCTAGAAGAAAAACAAAGAGAGTTTGCAATGCACTTGTGCAGAGCTCAGTATTGGTATCATACAAATAACATACTAGAGTATTAAGAACACTTCCCATATGAGGAGGAGAAAATGAAAACCATTAATTATGCCAACCGACAGTCAAAAAAAGAAGGAAAAAATATGAAGAAAATGAGTCGATCTTGCCATGAATCATATACGACACTGCTTGGGACTAGAATAACATTGAGAATAATCAAACACAATAAGACTGAGAATAATCAATAGTCACGCCATTTCACTTTCCCATTTAACAGTTGTTTCTATGCATCTTAGATGGCCGACGATCAATGGGGTAAAGTACAAGGATTTACACTAAACAGGTAGTGTGTTAACGCCACTAACTTGAATTGTCTGTTGATTACCCAAATCATAAAGCACACTGGGCTTTGGCTTGCAGATATAATTTCACATAGGGAACAAATTATTCAGTTCATTGTGAGCAAAAACAAAATCTTTCTACATAGTATTCAATAACTATACATATTTTTGCAGCCAATAAACCCATTAAATTGAACTAAAATGTAAAGTAATCTTCGATCTTCAGAAAGAACCCAAAAGGAAAAACAAGAAAGTATAGTTAAAACTCATCCGGGAGATTATGCCCTAATTCACCACTACACTACCAAATTCCAGTAGCACACTTGAATCTCACCCAGCAGTGCCAAAAACCTCTGAGGTGGCAATTCTAGTAGCGATGGCAGCAGAAACGGCACCAATTTGACTTCCATGGCAGCTGCAATGGAGGTGGAACGAACCAATGATGGGTAGGCGCATGAGGGAGCGAATTTTCTTCTATGGCAGTCGTGGAACTTGGCTCTCGTTTTAACTTTCTCTCAATTGTTTTCTTAATATTTAAGAACTTACTTTTGAAATTTCAATTGAAATAAGATAGTGATATGCTATGCCTTAGTTAATGTCTTTATTTTTTACACACTTACTATTAGGGGTGTTCATTTGGTTTTCGATTTTGAAATTTGGTTTTTTTTTTTTCTAAAACCTAATCGAACTGAAATTTAAAGAAAACCGATCGGTTCGATTTTAAATCAAATTTGAATTCCTCTTTAATAGATCCATTAACCTAATATAAATTTAAACCAAAACAAGTAAAGTTTAATATAAATTACAATTCAAATCTAATATAAAATGTAATATAAATTAAAGTCCAAACATTTTAAATATTTGGGTCAAACATTTTAGTAGAAAGTTATGATCATGGATGTAAATTGCAAAGATGAAGATCTTAAACTCAGTTACTAATGGCTTTATTTTGGACAAAACTAAATCGAACTGAACCAAAATAATCGAAATTGAACAGAAAATTTTTAAAAAATTATAATTTATAAAAAATAAATAATTAATTAATGAACAATATTTAAATATTAATTATATATTTTAAAATTTTAAAATATAATTTGGTTTTTCGATTTTTTATTTTAGAAAATCGAAAATCGAACCGAATTTTTATATAAACTTTAAAATCGAACTGAACCGAACCGAATTTTATTAAAATCAAATTGAAAATCGAAATTAGGACCGATTCGGTTTGGTTTTTTAGTTTAAACTAAATAATGAACATCTCTACTTACTATTACAGATGTTAAACAAATTATGATAATTATTTAAAAATGTCCATAAAATTTTGAATGAAATGACACTTAACATTCTATTAGTTAATATGATTAAATTGTTACTTTTAAAAAAAGTGTCGCAAATATTTTGTATTATGACATTTTTTTTGTTAATATCGGGTATATATAGAATATGTCGACTAATGTATTTATTTTTGAAAAATTATTAATTAGTAGACATTTTATATTAAATGTCATTAATATCTATATTATTGAGACATCTTTAATTAATGTTCGTGAAAAAACTCTTTTTGAGTTAGGATAATTAATTTTAAAGTGTCCCCATGACTTTGAATGAGACGACACTTATATAAAAAAACGTCATCATTATTTGGCATTATTTAATTACACGTCGCTTTTTTAAAGAGTGTTGAAAATATTTTTAATATTGCGACATATTTTTATTAATGTCAGAAGAATATATAATATGCTAACGCTTTAATTAAAAAATGATGGGAGATGTTTTATTTGTTGACATTTCATTCTATGTGTCAGGAATCTCTTTATTATAGGAACACTTTTAATTAATGACGTAAAAAAAGTGTACCTAGAATAGATTTTTGTTGTAGTGCGTACTTTGTGTGATATAGAAAATGATATTATACTCACTCAAATTTTAAACTATAAAATACCAAAATTATTCATACACAACACACATTTATATAAGTGCACGTATTGTGTATAGAGTTTTAGAGGCAAGTATCGAAGATCCAAGGTAAGTGATAGATACCTCTAATTCATTCTTATTTCATTGTTTAGCTAATAAAAAAAATGTATAAACACAACGATGAATTATCAAGAGAATCAACCAACCCATACATATAAAAGATCGTCTAAGGTCACAAAACTACCCAAAGAATGAGAAAAATGGATAAGTCATGTAATTAAATGAAATCTTCCAAAATCAAGTCAAACATCAATTATCTGAATTAACCTATTGGGAATCTAAAATTGGCACCAATTTTGTAACCTAATTCAAGGCGCACTCTCTCCCAAATTATGAATTCCTCATCTTTAACCTAATTAATGTGCATCTCTTTTTCATTAATAAAATTCATGAGGTATTAATGTCAATTACCTAACTCAATTTGGAAGAAACTATGTCTCTATCTCTAGGCAACACCCCAACCCTTCAATCACCTTGTTCCTTTCCTTCAACACCTTTCTCGAGCTAATTGAAGAAAAACCCATGAGGTGAATTTACCAATCAAGCCCTAAATTCTAACTCTATCTCTCGAATTCATTAAGATAAAGAAAACCCAATCAATCAATAAACACAATTCAAATCTAGTGATTGAATACCAAAATAGATTGTAATAAATTAAGAAGGAAATCAATATTTTAACAAAATAAGAGTTCATCACTTTAGATACACTATAAATCCATAAGAACCAAACAAAATCAAAATATATGAGGGAAAAGGGAAAACTCTTAGAAAAATTGATGTCCACTTTTTCTTCTTGCAAATCCTTTTTGAAGATGCCCTTTTTCTTCTTCAATGGATGCCTTGATCCTCCCTTTCGAATTTCTCTTGGTATTCTAGGGTTTAAAGTTGTTCCTCCCTCTAACTCTCCTCTCTCCTCTTTTGAATAAAAGCCCCTAAAGGGCTATCTATAGCCTAAGCCCTAAAATCACAACAATAGCCTCTGCGACATTAACCAGTGCCTGTTTGTGTGCACACTTAGGCACCGATTACTTACTTTTTTGAAATCCCAATAACTAGCGCCTGTTCACTCGTCTAAACCAGTGTTGGTTACTTCTAATAGTTTGAATTCTTTTGATCTCTACATTGAACTAATGCCTGTTCAAGCTACTATCAGGTGCCGATTATGTCTTCTTTGGCTCCTTTTTCATACTTTTCACCTTGTTCCTTCAACAAATATTCTTTTATAAAATCTACACAAAACAAAGCAAAAATAGGAAAAGTAATTAGTCATCTATTCAAAAATCATGAACAATTATAACACAAATGACATAAAATTGAGTATATATATTTTAAGAACTCATCTATTATTATTGTTGTTGTTGTTGTTGTTGTTGTTGTTGTTGTTGTTGTTGTTGTTGTTGTCTGTATAAAAAAAACTAATGGAATTGACGAGTTAAGTACTAAAAATTAATTTTTTAAAACCAAAAACACAAATTATATAAATGCTATATATAAAAAAAAATAGTCTACACAAACGTAGAAAACAAAAATAATTACGAATAAGTTTATACCAAATAATTGATCGATAACCTATTGAAATTGGTTTTTTTTTTTAAAGTTATACAACTACCATCTCTAAATATTATTACAAATAAGTTTCTAGAATTTGATTCCAAATTTGTTGCAAACTCATTGCACCGAAAATTATATTCCATCTAGGATGGTTTTTTAATCAGACATTAAACAAAATTAAAATTTTCGTCATTGATCCGTTGATGATTAGTGGTGGAACAGCAATGAATATTTACAAAAATAAATAAATAAATAAAAATAAAGGTTATTAGGAATGGAAAGGATAGGCAACAATATTTATTTCCTCTGTTGATCCGTCGTCGATTGCATTACTAATTCTAGTAGTATAGAAGTATTAGAAATATTGATCCTTGACAATAAAGACAAATGCAATCTAATCCCAATCAATTTGATCTTCTAGATTGCATAGAGTACCTGTCTTGCACCTTATTTGCCATTTACTATCAAGTGAATTTACTAAGTACTTATCACTTGGTAATCTCAATCATAATCAAAAATAAGAAAACACAAAATATTAGTTATATATTAAATTACCTTAAAATTGTTGTTCCTATCAACAATTTAGGAACTAAAAGTGTTAGGTTTGACTTGTCGATCTCCAATAGTTTTGTTAAACTTCCTTTTAAAGTTATATTAGTTTGATAGACAATAAAGTAAAAAGTTTAAGAAATACAATAAATTGGTAACATGGTTTGACTATTAATAAACCTACGTTTCTGGGTCCTAGACTAATAAAAAGTTCCACTGAAACTTTAATAAAGGTTATAAGGATAACACTTATCTTAATCACTAAGTGATCCCTAGTGGACTTTGATAGAATATAACAACAGTGTTCGTTTGTCAAACTTAGAGAAAACCTTTGTTGCACTTAACTCCACAGATTGAACTCCTTTCAAACATCATTGCTACAATTCAATGGATTCTCATTTGACCCAATCGTTCATACAAAAAAGGCAGTAGGTTCATATAATGTATTTAATTCAAGCTCACACAAATAGATCAGAATAATAAACACCAAATATACTTGAATCGCTATTGTAACGCAACAAAGAAAAACATCAACATTAAATGCTACAATAGATCACCATCAATAGATCATCATAGACTTAGAACACTCAAACTAGACATGAAGTTTTATGGAAAACTTCTCAGAATATTTTCTCCTCAATCTCTACTTTTTCTAACTTTTGCTTCAGTTATATTTATACTTGTAAAACATGCCATTTGCTAGGATTAGGAAATTGTTAAACTCTTCTTTATACACAAATTTCCTTATTATTCTATAGTTCCTCTTAGTCATGACGTAACCATCTTGGATGAGATCTCCTAAAATTTATCCATAGATTCTTGTGAGATCTTTCCTAGATAGATTTCCAAATATCTTTAGAAAATCCAGCCTCATCAGACATATGCCAAATAGTCTTTTACACGGATTCTACCACATGTCTAGTTTGTCAAAGACAACTGTTGTAGATGACATAATAACAACCATATCTATCTCCCTCTTTGGCACTCTTTAATGCAAAACCATAATATGTTGACATGATGACCAGATAGGCATACTTTAAATAGAAGATCATGATATGAGAACAACTTTGAAAAACATAACAGCAGCAATCATGAGCAGTAGTCATGCCTATTTACTATTACAGTACCATTATTACTATCATCCATAATATATTGTATGTAATGTCCAACAAAAAAAATAAATAAATAACCCACAACTAGTAGCAATAGTCAACGAGAGCAACAAGAGTAACCATCCAGTAACCAGCAATAATCAACAACCAGTAACAATCCAACACCACACCCAGACCCAGCACCATACCACTCCCTTTTTTTGGAGTAAACAAATGCCAATTATGCATTAGAGAGGGCTTGAAGATTATTCTGCAATTGTTGTTGAGTGGCCTGAAGCGTGTCAAGCTTGCTAAGGATGGTGTTAACATATGAACCAAGAAGAGCTATTTGGTTGGATATCCCAATTAGCTGTTGTCATAGGGAGATAGAGTCCATCAAAGGTTATGTTTTAGTAGGAATAGATGCTTCAAAGGAAATGTTAGGAACTCTTGGTGACCTTTGTGGAGGTGGTGGCGGCATAGCTATAGGAGTAGTAGCAAAGGGTTTCTTCAGTGGTGGCCTAAGAATTTTGATATCTTTGATTAGCTTGTCATTCTTGGAAGCCACATAACTGAGGTAGGCACTAAGATATTCCATTAGCAAATAGGGATAGGAAAGTAGAGTAGTGTTGTGGGTCATGATCTGAGCTAATTTCACCACTTACTGAAATATAAGATCACCTAAATTGAACTTTATGTCCTAACCCACTTTGTAGATCAGCACAACCCTGTCCCTGAGTACAATTGAAACATTGTGGTGGGCATTCAATTATGACATAAAATCCTATAAAGAGTAAAGTATGGGCTTGTTAAAGTTGAAGACTCCCAATATCCCTTAGCTGGCTAATTCTTAACAAGTCCCCGATTATAGTTTGATATACTGTAGCAATATCCACATCCTCACCAAGACCAAAGATGCCTTTGTCATATGGAATGTCAAAGATAGCTAAGATATCTTCAGGAATAAAAGAAACCAAAGATCCATGAACAAAACTGAATGATAAAATTTCTTGAAGGGCTTTGTCTTGTAGACTTCAAGTTTGCATAGAATTCCCTCACTAGTGTGTCATTGTACATTTCCATAAAGTTGACTAACTCCAACAATGCAACATTTTCCAGTATTATCTTCAAGTTAAAGATCTTGAACTTTGCAAAGTCGATCTTCCTTTCTTCAAGAAAACCTTTGTCTTCTATGATCTTGAACTGCTTCTCACTCTCTTTGTCACAGAAAAGATAAATATCAGGATTGGTGGCTAATTGACTTGACTTCTTTACTGGAATCTCTAATTTACCAGATGATTTGATTTTCCTTTCCTTTGATACAGAGGTCTCCTCAAGTACAGTCTTCTCAAGTATTTCAACTTCTATATCATCACGCTTTTCTCTAATGTCAACTTCATCTTTTTCATTACTTCCTGACAGAGGTATCTTAGCAATTTGAATTAGCTCAACACTTTCAACAGATAATTCAACAGGGTCAAGTTCCGTTGCCCAGTTATAGGTTCACATTAGGTTTTTCAATTACATTAGGGACTAGAACTAAGGCATTAGACTCATCACTGTCATTAGACCTCCTTAATTGGTTACCAAGAAAATGAATCCAGTTTTTTTGCTCTAAGCCCCAAAATTGCTCTATTTTGGCCCTATTTCAGTAGTAATTGATCGACAATCAACCAGCATCGGTGGCCTTATGTTTTTCTCATTCTTATCTTTTTTGACAACTTTTAACCATTTTTTTCTTCTACCTTTTCATTCCACAAATCCTACACAAAAGAGGGTAAAATAGTGGGAATCAATAGTCATCTAAACATGAAATTATAACAAACAAAGCACTAATAACTTAGAAAATATATACCAAATTAGTCCCCGTCAGTTTTGTTTACCAACTGGACCTTTTATTATTTGTCTTGAATCTTTTATTAAAAATCAAAATAATAAAACCTTAACCTACTTTTTTTTGACTTTTTAATTTATTTAAAATATGAAATAATAAATAAATGACCAAATATAATTATTAGGCTAATCCTTATTTATTTTATTCAAACTCATATTTTAACTTGAACTTCTTAGAATTAATTAATTAATCTAACCCATGAATTAATCTAGGACTTAATTAATTATTCTAGTCAAATAGACTTTTTAGAATAAAATAAAATTTCTCATTCTTCAAACAATTTAAATAATTTGTGTAGTGACTAAAATAGCCATTTAGGTTTCTAGAGCTACCTTGGGAACCAAAGGCATATTATCCTAACTACTAAAACGACCAAAATGCCTCTACTAATTAAATAGTTGTATTTTACATTTTAAATATCTTCATTTATCAGAATATAAAAATATTGACATCGAGGATACTATTGTAATAGAATTATCTTTGACCCACAGGTGTAATGAATGAAAAACTCCTCTATGTAACACTATTCATTGAGAAAGAATTAATTGATAATATCACATTTCTCAATGACATCTACCATCCTTTAATCTCTAGTCCATAATTTATGACATCCAAGAATGTAAATGCTTATTTAAAAGGAGTGACCCTTAAAGCAACTCTCTTAGTCATTTCAAGACTATATTTTGCAGATTATTTTAGACTACCACAAGAGGGTCATAATGGTGTGCTTGTGGTGCATAGGAAATAGTATCGACAAAAATCACACGAATGGTCAAGTTTGAATTAAAATGTCACAGTTATTCACATATATATACTTTAAATAAGTATACCTATCATGTGGTATAGAATTCTAATGGCAAGTATCAAATCCGCGGGAAACGTGGTAAGTATCCTTATTTTGCTCTAATATCATAGTTTGGCTAATAAATAAAAAAATAAAGTAAATATGACTTTTCGCCTAGAGAATCTACTAACCCTCACACAAATAAGTCACTAAATATGACAAAATCAATCCAAGAGTAAGAAACAGAGATAAGTCATGCAATCAAGTGAAATTCTCCAAAATTAGCCAAGTACAAAAAATACTAATCTAGTCAATTGAACACCTATATTAGCATTAGAAGAATTGACCCCAGTTAAAACTCATTCTTTCCTGAGTTATGAGTTCCCTATCTTTAGCCCTAATTGAGGATATCTTTAAATCCCAAATTAGATCTAAAGATCATTAAGTCTAAATAATCCCAAATTCACATATAAAAAATGTAATGTCCATATCTTTAAGAAACATCGTACTCCATCAATCACTATGTTTTTTTCTCCCAAATCCTCTCTTTTGTTTATCAAAGAAAAAAAAAAGTAGTGAATCAATCAATTTGATACCCAATTTCTAACCCTATCTCTTGAAATCATTAGAAGAGAATACACCCAAATCAATCAGTCCACACAATACAACTAAGCAATTAATTACTAAAATAGGCTTCAACTAAAAGGAATCCAATGCAAATCATAATAATAGTTCATCCCTTTAATAACAATTTAAATCAACTCAACCCAACATTAGCAAAATAATTTACCAAGTAATATAGAGAAAAACTTATAGATAAAAGTGTTCCCCCTCTTCTTTACAATCTTCTTGAAAATGCTATTCTCCTCATAAAAAATGATCTTGATCCTTCCTTGATAGACTCTCTTTATGTTCTTGAGGAGTTCTCTCAGTGTTTTTCTCTTGGGAATCATGCCTTAAAGGTTTATTATGGGGGTATTTATAGTTTCTCTCTTCAAAACCTTAAAAATTACACAAATAGCGACTGTTTTGTAATATTAAACAACGCTACTTCAACTATTTTTTTTCAATCCAAAGCATTGAACAGTGCTGCTTCTATCAACATGACTGGCACTAGTTTTCTTCTGTAGCTCAATTCTTCTAAAAATTTGCCTTGAACGGTGCCAATTTAATCATTCTAAACGACACTGGTAGCTCCCAATATCTCGGCCTTTTTTATCTCTGAATTTAAGTGGCACTACCTAAGTTGGTATAGGGGCCACCGTTTAGATATCTTTTCTGAAGGATCGCAGGAAAATAAAATGCAGTGAAAATTGCAATTTAAAATTTTTTTTTCGAGCTAAAATTTAGGAATTCTTACTTTTAGGGCATTTAACTTAAATAACTTGAGGCGGATTCGAATTCGACAAAGCTTCCTTAGTTGGAATGATGATTTGTTCCGCAAGAATACCAGCTTGACATTAATTCTCTCATATCAAACACTTACTGCTTTGCTAGCTCTTGACCTTTTAGAGTATTCTTCGAACCACCATAGACTTTTACTGGTGAAAATAGAATTAGGGTGAATTAATTGAAAGTAAAATGGAAGACCTAAATGTTCAAAGGAAAAATAACAAGAAAATGGTGGCTTCATTTTCTTTGAAAAAATCGAAAAGCTATGCATTGTGTCATTTGGTCAACCCCCAAAAAAAACACACACACACACAAAGCCTGTTCTATTTAAAAGATTGCACAGCTTTCCTTTTTCTTCACCAACAAGGCCACCACACCTTTTCTTTTAATTTCCTTTTCCCTTTCTTATTCAATGGCGGGTTCTAGGTTTCCAAAAACCTTCAAGCCATCACAACAACCCTGGTGGGCAATTGTTTTATTCAATTAGCCTAAGACTAATTAAATAATTCTTTTATTAATTAATTAATCCACTTGAGCTTAATGTAAAATTACCCAAAATAATTAATTAATAAACAATTTAATTAAATTGGCCTAATAAATTATTCTAATCCAAATAAATAAACAAATGGACTCTTAGAATAATTCTTCCAATATTAAATTCACCCAATGAAGCTATATAGTAAATAAATTTACTAAGATTGCTTGAACTACTTTGGGGACCAAAAGACATATTATTCTTTGCTATTAAAATGATCAAAATACCCTTACTAACAAATTAGCAGTATGTTGTCATTTTAAATATTTCATTTATCACTATATCAAATATTAATCCTAAGAATAATATTGCAAGTACAGTATCTTCAATTTACAAGTGTAATAATAAAAATATCCCTTTACATAACACCCGTTATTGAGATAGGAAAAAATATAATAACACATTTCTTAATGACATCTACAATCCTTTGATAACTAGTCCAATAATCCATAACTTTCAGTATATATCCACTTATGTCAAGGATTTACCCAAAAGCATTTATACTTAGTCACATTTTTCGATGCCCTAGATTATTTAGATTAGCTTGAGCAATCACAAAGAGGTGATTTCTTCAGGTAATGAAGCATAGATATCTATTGTATAAGTCCATCTTAATTAATTAGACTCATACACCCAACATATAAGGTTATTGGTCCTGCGATAAGTCCTCACTTATCATATATCAAAATGTACAACTCTAGCTTCACTAGGCTAACAACTTATACTTAAGTCTTAGGGTACTCATTTATGTAGTAGTAACGATAAATCAATCTTTATTTATTTTAGTACTTTTATAAAAATTATTATCGTGTAGTTTAATTCTATATATTCCAAATACACTTATACTATTGGCATAAGTGGACTACTTACTACTCAAAGGTAAACATTTCCCTATTTAGAAACTATAGTATAATGATCTAAACCTTGATAAAGTGCCCAACTTCATCAATCGATCAAAAACATTTTTCGTTTCTATGTTAGTAGCCCATAATCTATACCTTACTGTGAAAGTATGACCCAATCACATAGATTACTTACTAACACACTTAAACCTTAATATGTGATAGAGGCAAAATTTATCTATATTTTCTTAGTTATTTGAGGATATTTTGAGATACATTTGTTGTAATAACTAGGTATATTCCTTCATATTTGATATTTTACCATTGAAAAGGTATTTTAAAATTTTATTGCAAAAAATGACGAAAAAACGAAAACACCGTTGCCGTCAGAACACAGCCGGCGCCGGCTTCGTGTCACGGCCAATGCCGGCCTCGATCTGGACAAACAAGGAATTTTTTGGGAAACAACAGAGCACGATCAGGTTGACCAGAGCATGGCTGGCGTCGGCTATAACCCACAGAGTCGGCGCTGGCTCCACTCTGCCCAATATTGGTGAACTTTCCAATTATGCGCGGATTTGATAATTTTCCAAGAGTTTTAATATTTTCAAATCTCTACTCAGCCTAAGACTCTCAGGGAACAAATTTTAGCCTCTTAGAAGCATATTTAAACAAGAAAAACATGAGACAAAAGTGTGATTTAAAAGATCCAAGCTAGTTACTTATTATTCAAAGACAAAATCACCACTCAAATAGGCATTGCTTAAAGAAGGTTTTCAAGAGAATAAGAAGGGTTTGTCTATGAGTTCTATCTTTTATCCCTTGTTTACTTTTTTAGGATAATGATGTGCTTAATGTTTTGATTATAATTAGATATTATTTTTCGAATTATGATTTTGAGTTTTAATTGGGATTCTTGATCAATTTGTTGTTACCCTTAGTATTTGATTACTTATTATCATTGATTATTGATGCATTTTCTTCTAATTGACTTGAGAAATGATGTTAAAAGTTCATTATATTGATTTCATATTTGTTAGATCTTAATGGACTTGAGAAACAAAATTAAGATTAAAAAACTAAAGTGATCAAAGATTGGTTGATTTCACCTAGAGCATAGGGTTATTGGCTAATTTCATATTTACAAGGTATGAGTTTAATGCATCTTTTGGTTGCTTTGGTTTGATTGTGAAATCTACTAAATTAATCAAGGGATAGTGATTCCATAGATTGGGAAAGAAGTGAAATCTACATAAGTAAGTTCATTACTTGGGACACGATTGAATTTTACTTAAGTTCCTTCATGATGCTAAGATGACAATTGATTATGATAAATGCTAATTGCTTTAATACTGTATTTTCAAGATAATTGTCTAGTTGCATGGAATTGCATCCTTGAGTTATACCTATTTTTATTTTTGATTTTTTTTATTTTCTTCTTATTTTATTGGCTAAAAAATATATATTTGGGTAAAGTAAGGTAAGAGCCTAAATTCTCTTAGATTCAATACTTGCTAGTCCCTACTATACGATTGATATACTTGCTCATATATGTGGTTTTAGTAGTTGATATTTTAATTAAAACTTGATTAATTGTGTAATTTGTTGGTAATATTTTTTACACTAAAAAACACACATCAATATGCACATACATGTAAACAAACAAATGTTAATGAATGAAATATTTTATTAATGTCTAAAATACAAAAATACATTGTCTATTTTGGGCATACATTCCAATAATCTCCCACTTATACTAAATAGATTATGATAGTCTATATGTGCCTACTCCTATGACATCCAAGTGTTTTTGAAACAACTTTTATGTCAAAGGCTTAGTAAATGGGTTCGACAAATTATTTGCAAAAGAAATATGATAATCCAATATCTCCCGTTTCTAGATGAACTCTCGAATTAGGTGACACTTTTTCTCAATATGCGTGCCCTTCCTGTAGTTTCTTGGCTCCTTGCATTGTGACACAGCTCTAGAATTATCACACTATATAGTAGTGGGTCTATCCATTTATGGAAAAACTCCAAGTATTGTGAGTAACTTCTGGAGCCAAACTATTTCTTTTGAAGCTTTTGAAGCTGCCACATACTCAACTTCCATGGTAGAATTAGCAATACAAGATTGTTTAACACTCCTCTATGAAATAGCCCTTCCAGATAAAAGTGAAAACATATCATTAGTGGATTTTCTTACATTTTTATTCGCTAAAAGTTTGAGTCAGTGTAGCCGGTAGGAACTAAATCATCAGCTCTGTAAACAAGCATATAATCCCTTGTTCACTTCAAGTACTTGAGAATATGCTTTATAGCTTACCAATGTTCTTCTCCTAGGTTTGACTAATACTTGCTAATCATGCCTACTACAAAGTAGATATCTAATCTTGTACAAAGTATATAACATTACTAAAATAAGCATCAAATACGACGGCAATAAAACCGCCATATTTGATCACACAGCTGTCATATTTTCTAAATACAATGGTTAAATGACGATTATAAGGCTGTTGTAATAAGTCTCGTCGCTTTTGGATAATAACGGCTACAAAATCGTCGTATTAGGCTAATATGACAATCAAATACGACGGCTGAATTTAAGGGTCATTTTTTATCAGTCGAAAGGTTTATTGACACGGTTTGAAACTCCGTCATATTAGGTTAATCAAACCATTATATTTGATAAGCAAATACGACGGCTATAAACTGTTGTATTTGCTAAGCCATCATATTTGTTGAGCAAATACGACGGTTTATAGCCGTCGTATTTGCTTATCAAGCCATCATATTTGTTGAGCAAATACGACGGTTTGTAGCCATTGTATTTGAGATCACAAATACGATGGCTGGTGACTATCGTATTTGTTCTGTTAGTTTTTTTTAAAGCATTTTTTTATTTGTACTTAGCCCTGCACACGTATAATTTCCAGCCAAACACAATAGAATCAACTCATTTAACACCAAAATATAATAAAACACAATTTTCTCATTGCCAAACAATTCAACAGCAATATCCTCAATAATTAAATCATAAATAATCTACAAAGTCCCAAATAAATATATTACTACATGTACGAGAAGTAGGAAATGTCAAGAACTCGATAAAAAATAGTAGTACAAATACAAAGAAGAAGGAAATCAAAATATGTCACTCATCACGGACAAGTTCGTCAGGATCACATGAATCAACGGGTTGAGAAGTGAAACCAATGCCAAGAGATGCCATAGAAACAAAGATGGAGGTATAGGCACTACATCAAATGCACTTGCATCTAATCTGCACGATAATGCTTTCATGGTAGTCTGAAGTGTAGCTATACGTGACTCATAAGCCTTTCGCTCACGCTGCATCTCAGCCTTAATCATATCTCACATACTCTGCATACTTGCTTTAACCTCAATCCTGATGACCTCCTCAACATTTGTAGCAAAACTTAATGATTGACTGATTGAGATTGGTGTTGGACCATTTCCCTTGCACCTAACACGACCTCTTGTTTCTGAACTGAACAATTACTGAAATATTTGCTCCTTCGCTTCCTTTGTGCGCTCAGACTCAGGCAATGCCTACCACTCTGTCTCTAATCGGTCCTACGAAATGAAGAAACATCATATCAAATTTATATTAAGTTAATATATTGTCTTTGTCATATATTAATAACTCAGAAAAATTAGCATTTGAAAATTACTTACAATTATCTCTGCAGTCAAACCATTAGCCTGCTGACCATGCCACCTTCGTGTCGCGAGGAACATATCATACTGTGATGTCGGTTGGCTTTGTGATGCCATCTATAAAAATGTGTGAGAAATTTCAAGCAAATTAGGTAAATTTCAAATGAATAGTGTATAAGATAAACTAAATACCTAATCTTGCATAACAGAATGTAGCATTTTTTCTATGACCAGTGGATGTCATATGCGATCGATTTTATCTATTCCACTCGGCCTCCATCTGTGAAGATTTAAAATAGTTAACATATAAAACAATTTTATGATTAAAAAAGTAAATAAGTTGTGAGATATAAAAGTAGTCAACTTCTATACATATGACCTGTGTATTCTCCAAATGCCAGTAATCTACTAACATCCTCCATTGATTTTCATCAACCCATTTATCTCCACAAACAATAGGCTCTGTACTATGCTGCAAAGAAATGTAGTATCTTTGTTTCAAATTTAACTTAAAATCCTTCCACGCTACGCATAGCATCTTCATTGTGACATTATGTCCTTGTGGTGGCATCATGGTATTGTCCTTGCACGTCTTAAACAAATAATTAATTATAAAAAATGCTAACTTCTGAAGAAAATCCAATTTTGCATATAGTAGAATAAAATTAGTTACTTGTATTTCTTCCCAAACTTCATCCTTAAGTTTTTGAGGTATGGAATGCCAATTCCTGTAATTTAGAGGGATTTTATTGCTCATACGTACAAAATAGCCTACCACTGAACTGTAGCAAGACGTAATCTATCCCTACAAGCCCTCCATGTTGGTTAATGCCAATATTGTACTTTCGGAAGCCCAACTCACCCCATCCGGAAGGTAATTTTCCACCCTTGCAAGAACTTCTCGCCGTGGAACTTAAACAATATCAACACAAAAATTAATAGAAAAAACAGTTTGTACTGGAACGCTAGGGTCTGAGGAACCTACACAATTTCTCCTAATATTTACTTCTTATTAATTTAGAAAACCTAAGGCACTAGGGTCTGAGAAAGACGGTCCTGTGCAACTGGGATCTAAATCAAAAGTAGGTATAGTTATCTCTTGATTAGACTCCTGATCTCTAGATCTTGTCCGGACAGTTGTATGTGATCTCTGACCAACCTCGTATACTGGTGCTTGTGTTTCTGTACCCTGTGAGGAACTAGCTCTTGATCTCTAGCAGCTATAACATCCTGCATTGATCCACGTCAAGAACATTTGTCAACCATCTGCAAAATATAAAAATTTAACATTGCGTAAAAGATTTTAACAATTGAAGCACATTTAGTAAACGGTTAAGTGATTTAAGTAGATTTAAATTGCAGTTTATATTCTTCTTCCAATTAAATACTTCCTCCCTAGAAATCCCATCTCTAACTCATACGACATCTACTTCGCACGAAACAGGATGAGAATCTAATTGCTGCACGAAAAAGTTTCTAGATCATAGTTCCTTTGAGTACACATCATAACTATCTCTTCTCATCATTGGCATTACCATATGCTAGTCTCTTTCTTTAAGACAACGAGAATACCAAACTTATTCCGCTTGATTTGCTAGTATGAATGGCTCATCCATCTCTCTATTTTTTTGGTACAAAAAACGACCCCGATTCACTAAAGTAAACTTTAGATCATCAACTTTAACACCTCGATGTACATCAATCCAATCACATTTGAATAATAGAAAATTCAGTTCACTACTATATTGGATCCTTATAATATCAGTAAGCAATCCATAGTAATTGACACCAGCTACTATGGGATTCATATCTCTTGAATTGGAATAACCCGTAGTATCAGCTTTACATATAACAACAGAATTTTGGGTTGACTTGTTAGCCTTGTATGTTGTTGTACAAAACCAGAAGCCATTCACATTGCATGCATTGTAGCGCAACCTTTGATTCAAAGGACCATTTGTAATACCCCCACTACCTAGGTCCGACAGGGTCGGGGATGTCGCCCCATCCACATGACAAGGGGTCTTTATAACTAGATCATACATCCACAATAATGTAATAAAACAATACTTAAAACTTAAAATTTATACAATCCAAGAATTCAAAAACAAATCCAGAAATAAAATTATTCACGCTCAGCTCCCAAAGCATTACATAAAAATAAATAATAAAATCTCTTCCAAGGCGGACAACACTAGCTACTCATCTCCATAGCAGGATTGACCTGAAATTATGGTAAAAATGGTGATGAGATAAAAATCTCAATAAGTGCGTGTATGCTTCGAGTGTCTAGTAGAAACAGTTCGTGGATGCAAAGTAAAACATTTTCATAAGAGAAATACTAGCAAGTAATAAACAACTGTCAAAATCAAGAGTGGTGTTTTGACTTTTCTAACCATACATGTACAATAAAATCAACCACTCAAAAAGGTAGTCATGGGTTACCACACGTTGGGCCCCATAACTATACAACGGTCAGAATGCCACACTTTGTGTAGACTGACAAAAGTAGGTGATCAGCTTACCGGGCAAGATACTCCTCTTTCTCTATACCAAAATAAAATCGGTTGTCCATTCCGGCAACACACAGTCCACTTGACTAAAAACTGCTAGCTCGGACCGGCACGACCTACTGGATTGACATCTTATCCGGAAAGAACTCACCTCTCAAAGGTGGCCACCTACTGAGAGACTTACCCTAACCCTTCAAAGACTAGTCCTAGCAGTCCACCCTTATTAAGTACTCAACGTAATTAATCCCACTTGGGGGAAAATGAACAAAGTATAGTTCCACTTGAAAATGGCAATTAAGGATTTTCAAAGTCTTTGTCAAAATTAGTTTTAGAAAGAGTTTTAGGATTTGAGTAAATCTATTCATTGATTTTTCAAATAATTTGTTTGACTAAAATAGGAAAGAGGACAATCCTCAATTGCCTTTACAGAAGTGAGTGTCCATACACTCTACATTTGGCATGCCATAATAATTATTTTGCATCAAACGATTTTTATGCAGGAGCTTACCTGATCCTTGCTCAAAGTAAAGGTCTCCAACAGTTGACCTAATCCCGCCTGGGTTAAACATGAGCTATAATCAGACTCAAGCCAAAGATTCACTTTCACAAATAAAACTAGCTCAACTTACTACCATCATATCCCTAGTGTCCCAAGCTTTAAGGCCAGATAACAAATAAAAGGGTTTATAAAATAAATCTTCCTTGATATTAAAATAACTAGGGTTTGGAAAATATGTACTATAAGTTGAAAGTTTAAATCTTGCTAAAAGTAAATTAGGGTTTATTTGATGAAGGGTCCTAGGACCTAGATGTAATTATTTAAAATAATAATTTATTGATAATTAATTGTTAGAAAGTAATTGGTAACCAAAATTATTAATAAGTAAATTTTAATAGGTTTTGATTAAAAGATAATAAATAAATTTTAATAGTATTTATGAATATAAGACTTACAAAATTAATATTTCACTTATTATGATTACTTATATAAAAGGCTTTATTTGATATTATTATTTTATATAATATCTATATATTTTATTTTTTTAATAAAAGCTATCATTTATTTGACTAAAATATCACTATTTTATATATAAGACCAAATCCACATTTTCCTAGGGTTTTGGAAATTTACTAGAAGAAGTCATAGTATTAATCATTTTATTGATGAAATAAAATTAGCTTAGGGACAACAAAGTCAGGGTCATATTTCCACTTGCTAACTACAATCATGAACATATACTCCACTCCAATTCATCAAATCATCCAAATCATGAATAAATGCATAAATCTAAATTTACCAAGACATGATCCAAACTCTACTAACATAAACATAATAATGGCTTTAACAATCATACATGAACATAAACCCTATTCACCAAAGGTGACATAATCTCTAACATGCTTGATCACATATACTTTCACGACATGGAGACATGCATTAAACCTTAAAAATGCCATACAATCAACCAAGACAATCAACTCATGCATCAATCCCATCTCCATCATATACACACATTTATTCATGCTTCAATCTCAACTCATCACAACAACACATGCTCAAACCCTAATCATAATCCATCTCATTCTAATATCATCCTAGAGACATGAATCTAGAATTTAAAGAGAGGGTTGAAGAGGCTTACTTGATTGATGACTACCTTTGAATAGTTTTGAAGGGATCTAACTCCTAGGAGACTTGATCTGACCAAGAGAGATGAATGAACCATGGCCATGGTTGAAGAAACCATTTGGCCAAAAGAGAGAGAGAGAGAGAGAGAAAAGAGGAAAAGAGAGTCCATTAACATGTTTATATATACATATATTCATTAGAAGTTGAAGATGAGAGAAGGTGGGGTGATTGATCATGCTTATCTTGAAGGTGTTCTTGAGCCTTCATAAAAATACTGGTTTTTCGATCCAAAAGAGAGAGTTGGATTTCGATGTTTGATGTTAAAAGTTGCAGAAGTGGTTTCAAGGGGTGGAGTAGGTGTGATTTGGAGTTTTTGGAGAAGATTAGAGTGGTTTGGAGTGGTGTTAGGCATATGGATGCTAGTAGGTGTTCTAGGTGTTCTTGAAGGTTGAAGAGAATGGAGAGGATTTGATTGAAGCTGGCTAAAATTCTGTGGGATTGGAGTGGCTAAATTCTTTGAGAGGTTTTGGTAGTTGATTTTTTTGGCTTGAAAGGAAAAGGAAGGCTGGTTGCTTGAATTCCTAAAAGAATATTTTAGGGAATCAAATTTGGAAACAAAATATGGCAAGAAGATCTTTGATGGAAGAGAGCTTTTGGGAAGTTCCAATGGCCGGCTGAGTTGGCTAGGGGTTTTGTTGGAATGAAAGCTGTTTGAAGAAGCTTAATGGTGGCCAAAAATATGGTGAACTATGGTGAAGGGATTTCTGGTTGTTTAAGGATTGATTTATAGTAGTTTACAAATTAGGTTTGCTGGAATTTTGGTCTCCAATCAATGACTTGATTGGAGTGATTGTTGGAGATATTTTAGGGGCAGCCATAGACTGTTTTTTGAGTAGACTACTTGAGAAGATGATGGAGCTCAGTTAATGGCTGTTCAAGAAAAGTTTGTACAGAAAAATGGTGAAGTTTCAGTCAGGGTTGAAGAAGGAAGAAAGCTAGAAATTCTGCCCAGTTTTTTTCGCAAGCTGGCTAGAATTTCTGGGCAGATTTTTCTTCCATTGTTCAGTCAGTTTATAGAGGATTTGAAGGGGCATTTAGAAGTTTTTCAAGACTGGTTTCCAGCCTTCTTTATGGAGGAAAAATGTGGCTAAGGTGCTGGATGAAAAACTAGAAGAAACAGCTTGGTGTAGGTTCACCAAAGTTGCGAATTTGCCTAGAAAATTTTCTGGTTTGCATAGTATTTGTGTAGTCCGGTTTTGGCCTTATAATTTTAGACTTCAAGCTGGTCAAGAGGGCTATTTTTCTGGCAGCATTTGGGAGGGAATGATGACTGAAAATTTTGACACTTGGACTGAACAAGAAGTTGGAAAAATTCCAGATTACTTCATGAAGAAAATGAACATAGCTAGGGTAGAGTTTTGAAGGTTCAACCATAGAGATTAATCTCTTGGGAACCTTCCACAACTCCTACCCATTTTCGGCCCACAAGATGTCTTACACTTGGACAATTTTGAACCTTCAAAGCCACAGCACTTTGCTGGAATTTTCTGGAATGGAATTGGCTTGAATAAATTGAACAACTTAATGAATTGAGAAGTAAGGAAAACTAAAGATCAAGAAGGGTATGAATTCTCTTAGAAATTTTTGTAGGGCACAAGAGTAGGATTATGATACTCTTATCATGACTCCTTTAGGACAACGCCTCTACTCGTCCCTAAAGCATATAAGGCCGAAAATTGCCTCCCTAAATAAAAATAAAATTTAATCATGCGAAAACTCAAATGATGGAATTTGAACCTAAGACCTCAAGAATTAATTCTAAAGCTCAACCACTAAATCACAACAACTCTTGTTCTTATTTTCTCTCCAAATATTTTTCTATTTAATCCTCAAGCTATCTGCCTATTTCACCTCAAGCAAAAATTACCATTTTGCCCTTCTTACTCAATAACCACAATTAAGCCTTTTAGGCTACAAATCACAAATCCAAAGTACATAAAATCATATAAAAATATATTTAAGCATGCAATAAAATATGATATACATCCCAACTCCCTTACTCTAAGGTTGGTTTCAACTAGGGTTTCACACCATTTGCAAGCTTTTTAACTTCAACAGGAATATTATGGCATTTTTCGTTCTCATCAACCTATCTAAATATAAGGGTTATAAGGACTAAATGTTCTAGAGGAATTACTCGTTATATTGTATATGTTTTGCTTACATAATGATTGAACCATGTGTGAAACGTTTGAGAATGAATACATTGTCTATAATGTAATCGAGATCTTGGATGTTCTCTATTTATGACAGACATGTGAAAGCTGCATATACACATATGTGAAAATTTAGAAGTTAAAATAAAAGAAGCATAATAAATGAAACATCATGATTCAAAGGAAAATTGACTCTCTATATGGTTTAAGGATGTCAGAGTTGGTTAGAACCCACTAAATGCTTGCATCAATGTTAAACGATCAAATATTACATCAATCCCCTTTCCAACTGGTTTACCCATCAGGTTGTCATCATCAACATATTTTGGGGGCCTATTCTCCTTGCACTTAACATTATTTAAATATCTCGACAAAAATGTCATACATTCTTCTATTAAATATCCACTGGCTATCGAACCTCCAGCTCTAGCACGATTGTTCACGTAACAATTGAGAGTTTTTAAATATCTTTTAATCAGAAACATCCATCGACATTGAACTAGACCAGCTAACAATGCATCATCGGCCAAATGTATCAGAAAATGTTCTATTATATAAAATAAAATAAAAAAAAACTAGGGATGAATGTCTTCTCAAGAAGACAGATCGTAACTGCGAAATGATCTTGAAGATACTTAAGATGCCTCTCTTTGTTAATGTTAGAACAAAACTACCTAAAACATGAAGCAATCTCAATCAAAAGTTGTACTACATTCTTGGGCAAAGTTGTGTAGGTAGCTAATGGGATTAATTGTTGGAGTAAAATGTCAGAATCATGACTCTTCAAACCTTCCAAAGTCTTTCTCATCATATTTACCCGTCGAGAAATATTAGAAAAGTAGCCATGAGAACTCTCAATTCCTTTAATATTGACAAAAAAACTTCAACTTCTGTCCTGCTATTGTATAAGGAGCTAATGGCAAACTGTATCCAGTTCCAGAGGGTTTTAAAATTGGATGTAAAGACTTTCTAATATTCATTACCTACAAGTCTTGACGAGTTTTGAAGTTATCTTTTGAAGAAGTGCCGTCACCCAATATTGTAAGCAACAGATTGTCTGCAAAATTTTTCTCAATGTGCATTGGGTCAAGATTGTGCCTCATCAAATTACTCTCCCAATATGACATCTAACAAAAAATACTCTTCTTTTTCCAATTATAAGAATGTCAAACTTCCGTTTATAGTCACATTGCAGTTTGATTTTCATATCATCTATTGCATATTTTGTTAAACAACCCTGAAGCTGTGTCAAAATTTCTATTCCCGTACACCTTTTTGGCACTTGTCGTATCTCCATTCCACTATAGAAAGAAACCTTGTCCCTATAGAGCTTATGCGATAGTTCAAGAAATCTACGATGATATAAGAAACAATATTTACCACCATTAGGTAATCGGTAAGACAAACAGTCAACACTGCATATCGGACAAGCCCTTTGGTTAGGAACACTATAACCAGAGAGATTACTATAAACTGGGAAATCACTTATGGTCCACATAATAGCCACACACAAATAGAACATCTCTGTTACCCTAACATCATAAGTAACCACACCGTCAAGCCACAATTCTTTCAACTTATCAATCAATGGTTGTAAAAAAAAGTCAATCTTGTTTCCTAGACTCTTGGGGCCATCGATAAGAGTTGATAGAATAAAATAAGGTTACTTTATGCATAACCAAGGTGGCAAATTGTACCGTATTAAAATAACATGCCAAGTACTATGTGGTATATGCATATTTGAAAATGAACTAAATCTATCTGAAGCCAATCCAAGTCTAACATTTCGGCAGTCACTTGCAAATTCCAAATGCGACTCATCAAACTTTCTCCGAGCCTTAGAATTAGCTGGGTGTCTATAGACTCCATCTTTCATACGACATTCCTAATGTCACCTCATAAAAGATGCAGTTTTATGAGACATAAACAATCGCTTTAACCTCGGATTCAAAAGAAAATACCTAACACACTTGTACGCAACTGTACTACCCTCTTTTTTGAACTCGGAGCATTGCATACCTCGCAAAATTGTGCGCTGCCATTTTCCCCTCTGTACATTATGCAATTATTTGGACAAGCATCCCAGACTTTGCATTTCATTCCTAACACATTCGTTATCTTACTAGCCTCATAGTAATTCTTGGCAATTTTCACTCCTATCTCACTAAAAGCATCTGTTAGAACTCAAGTAACATATCAACAGACTTGTTCAACTACCCATTCAAGACCTTTAAATATAATAATCTCATAATGAATGACAATGAAGAAAACTTAGTATAACCTAGATACAACTGTATATTAGCCTTTTCTAAGAATTTATGTATCTCTCTCAAATCTTCAGGCTCTTCAGTTACATTATCGAAATCACCAATGCCACCAATATCTTGAAGCATCCCAACCATATCATCCCCTTGTTTGTTTTCAGTCGAAGGAATAGTGCTAGTTGTATTGCAAAAAGACAAGTATGTTTCCCCATGAACACTCCACTTTTTGTACCAACGCATGAAACCCCACATTTGGCAATGATATTTGACCTCTATTGTTGTAACACCCCGCTACCTAGGCCCGCCGGGGCCGGGGATGTTGCCTCGTCCAAAGGACAATGGGTCTTTATAACTAAGTCACACAATTAAAATAGCGAAATGAAAATAATAATTTAACTTAAAATTTATTACAACCCAAGAATAAATCCACGAATAAAACCATGAATTCCCAAAAGGAAACAAATCCATAAATAAACTCATCCACTCTCAACTCCCCAAAGAAATACATAAAAATAAAAGACAACATTCTCTTCCAAGACAGATAACACTAGCTACTCATCCCCACAGCAGGATCGGCCTGAAATCATGGTAAAAAGGTGATGAGACAGAAATCTCAATAAGTCCGTGTGTGCTTTGGGTGTTCAGTGAAAATAGTTCATGGATGCAAAGTGTGAAATCTTTATAAGAGAAATATTGGCAAGTAATAAACATTAGTCAAAAGCAAGAGTGGTGTTTTCCTCTTTTTGAAACCATACAAGTGCACAATAAAATCAACCACTCATAAAGGTGGTAATGGGTTACCACACGTTGGGCCCCATAACCATACAATGGTCAGAATGCCACACTTTGTGCAGACTGACAAAAGAAATATTGGCAAACAATGAATGATGTTCAAAAATAAGAGTGGCGTTTTTGGCTTTTCCAGCCATACATAATTTATAAGATCAACCACTCGAAAGAAAGGATTATGGGTTACCACACGTTGGGCCCCATAACCGGTCAGAATGCCTAACACTTTGTGCAGACTGACAAAAGGTAGGTGATCGGCCTACCGGGCAAGATACTCCTCCTTCTCTATACCCAAACAACAACCGGGTGTCTATTCCGGTAAAACACAGTCACTTGACTGAAATAAAACAAACTGCTAGCTCGGACCGGCCTGACTAAGTAGTACTGATGTTTTTCTAAGTTGAGCTTATCTTCTGGAGGTGGCCTCCTGCCAGAAGACTCACTCTTGCTCTTCAAAACTAGTACTACTAGCCTACCCCTGTTGAGTACTCAACGTAATGTATCCCACTTGTGAAGAAAATGAACAAAACACAGTTCCATTTGAAAATGGCAATCTGGGTTTTCCAAAGTTTGGGGCAAAATTGGTTTTAGAAAGAATTTTAGGTTTTGAGTAAAACCGCCCCTTGATTTTCAAATAATTTATTTGTCTGAAATGAGAATGAAAATAATCCTCAATTGCCTTTACAGAAATGAGTGACCATGCACTCTACATTTGGCTTGCCATAAAAAAAAATCATTTTTCATCAAATAGGTTTTATGCAGGAGCTTGCCTGATCCTTGCCCACAACAAAGGTCTCCAACAGCTGACCTAACCCCGCATAGGGTAAATACAAACCACAATCAAACTCAAGCCAAAGACTCACTTTCTCAAATAAAACCAACTCAACTTACTACAATCATATCCCTAGTGTCCCAAGCTTTAAGGCTCAATAATAAATAAAAAGGTTTATAAAATAAATCTAGTTTGATATTAAAATAACTAGAGTTTGAGAAATAGGTACAAAAAGTTGAAGGTTTAAATCTTGCTAAAAATAAATTATGGTTTATTTGAAAAAGGGTCCAAGGTAGTATTAGGTAAAATAATGATTTATTAATAATTTAGTTGTTAGAAAATAATTGATAGCTAAAATTTGTTGAAAATAAATTTAATGAGTCTTGCTTGAAAAATAATAAGCAAATCCTTAATGGGTTTTGATTAAAAGATAATAATTAAATTTTTAGTAATAAATATTTTATTAATTATAATTATTTCCATAAAAGGCTTTAATTGATTTTATCATTTTAAATAATATATATATATATATATATTTTTCAGCAAAAACTATTATTTATTTGACTAGAATATCACTATTTTATATAAAAGACCAAATCCACATTTTCCTATGGTTTTCAAAATTTTACTAGAAAAATCATATTACTAGATATTTTATTAATGAAATAAAATTTAGCTTAGGGACAACTAGATCATGATCATATTCCTATAGCTAACCACAATCATGAACATATACAACCCTTCAATTCATCAAATCATCCAAATCATGCATACAAGCATAGATCTCAATTTATCAAAACATGATCTAACCCCTACTAGCATAAATAAGATCATGGCTTCAATAATTCAACATGAATATAAATCCTATTCACCAAAGGTGACATAATCTCTAGCATACTTCATCACAAATACTACCTATGACATGGAGACATGCATTAAATCTCAAATCATCATACAATCGACCAAGATAATCCATCCATGCATAAATCCCATCTCCTTCATATCCATACATACATTCATGCTTCAATCTCAACAATATATATATATATATATATACTTAAATCCTATCGCCATCCACCTACCATCATCATCATCCTAGAGACATGAATCTACAGTTTAAAAGAAAGTTTGAAGGCACTTACTTGGTTGATGAATGCTTTGAAGGAGTTTAGAGTAGATCTCAACTCCTAGATGTCTAACTTTGTCCATAGGAGATGGCGAAAGCATGTTCATGGGAGAAAAAGTCATCCAGCCAAGAGAGGGGAATTTTCGGCCATGAGAGAGAGAGAGAGAGAGAGAGAGACCATTAGCATGCTTATTCACATAGGCTCTCACTAGAGATCAAGATTGGAGAAGATGAAGTTGTTAGAATAAATTTACCTTGAAGGTGTTCTTGACCTTAACAGAAATTTCTGATTTTTTATCCAAAAGTGCTAGTTGAATTTTGGAGTTTGATGTTAAAAATGGTACGGATGGACTCACAGCAATGAATAGATGAAATCTGGAATTTTTAGAGGTAGGTTGAAGTGATTTGGAGAGGTATTAGGTGAAAGGAAGTAGTAGGTGTTCTTGGTGTAGTGTGTGTTCTTGAAGGTTGAAGAAAATCGAGAGATGGTAATGCGCAGCTGCTGAATTTTTGTGAGAGATATGGGTGGACGAATTTCTGTAGGGTTTAGGAGGTTGATTCTCTGATTTGGAAGGGAAAAGGAAAGGTTAGTTGTTACAATCTTTGAAGAATATTTCTAGGAAGTGAATTTGGAAACTAAATATTCCAAGAATATCTTGATTGTTGGATAGCTTTTGGAAATCTTCCATGGCTGATTGTTTGAGCAGAATTTCGTGGGATTAATGCTGACTTATGGAGGCTTATGGTGGCCGAAAGTAGGGTGTACAATGATGAAGAAGAAGTATGGTCCATTGAGTAAAATATTATGGAAGGTTACTAAATAAGATGGTTGAAATTTTGGAAACCAATCAAGCTAAATTGCAGGGATTTATTTGAGAGATTTTTGGACAGCCATTAATGGAATTTCGTGCAGAAGTTCAAGGGGATCAATGGAGCTCTATTGATGGAGGTTTAAGGAAGGTTTTGATAGCTTAAGGTTTGTGTTTTGGCTGGAAGAGAGATAGGAAACAAGCTGGACAAAAATCTGCACAGAAATTTCGCTGCACAGTGATTTTTCTGGCAGATTTTCATCTGCTGTTCAAAGCCATTTTGCAGCGAGTTTTGAAGGGGGGTTTCAGGGGTATTCAAGGCTGGTTTCTAGCCTTCTTTATGGAGGAAAAACATGGCTAAGGTGCTGCACAAAATTTGGGAGAAAACAGCTTGGTTTGGAGCTCTCAAAGCTGATTTTCGTACAGGAATTTTTCCTGTTTTGCTCCAACTTGTGCAGTCCGAAATTGGACAAGAACTTTCAGGTTTCAAACTGATCCTAAAGACCATTTTTCTGGTAGCATTTGGGAGGGAATGTTAGCTAAAAATTTTGACCTTTTGAAGGTACAACAAGCTGAAAAATTCCAGCTCATTCTATGAAGAAAGATGAACTAAGCTAGAGGAAAATTTCAGCAAGCTTACTAGGGGGATTTTTCCTCTTGAAATTCCTCACAACTCTTCCATATTTTTCAGACCATAAGGAGTCTTTTACCAAGACATTTCGATCCTACAAGACCTCAGTACTTTACTGAATTTTCTGGAAAGAAAAAGGCTAGAACATCTTGATCAAACCAATGAGTTGAAACTAAGGAAAACTAAAGATCAAGGAAGAATGATTTTCTCTATAAGAATTTCGAGAAGAGTAAAAGGAGTGAAATGACGTTACTTCCATCATGTCTCTCCTAGAACATCATCACCACATTAATCTAGGCCCTTAAGGCCGAAACCATCCTTTCCCAAGCAAAATAAAATTTACTCAAGCTAAAGCTTCTATGATGGACTTTGAACCCAAGACCTCAAGAATTAATTCCAAAGCTCTAACCACTACACCACAACAACTCTTGTTGCTATTTCTACTAGAAAAATTATTTCCTATTCAATCCACAAGCTATCTCCTTATTTTCACCTCGGGTAAAAATTACCATTTTGCCCTTCTCACTCAATAATCATAATAAAGCCCTCTAGACTATAAAACACAAATTCAATGCACATAAAATCATATAAAAATATATTTAAACGTGCAATAAAATATGATATGCATCCCAACCCCCTTACTCTAAGGTTGGTTTTGGCTGGGGTTTCACAATTGTACTATAAAAATACTTATTCTAGCACTTCATACAAGGACAATTGATTTTAAATCCATTAGGTTTGTCTCTTAACGCAAATTCTACAAAGACTTTCAAACCCTTTTTATATTCATCATCTAAATGGTCTTATAAGTTAATCCACGATCGGTTCATCCTCCTATTCATTTATCAATATTTTCAGTCAATGTACAAGTTTTGTTATAATAAATATATTGCCACTTATCATATTATTTATGAACCTCTATGAACCATATTAAAATATCATTAACCTCCATCACGGAATATTATAAAATATCATTAACCTCTATTAAAAACATCAATAAACTTCAAGAACCTCTATGGAAACTATTTCAATATTATATTATTTTCACTCTTAACAACACAAATTGATTAACACATTAATAATTCTAAATATTTGAAAAAAATTTAACAGAGTTTTCCCTATAAGTACACGCTTTCCAGGCACTAAGCCACCTCAAGATATGCTCAAGGATTTAAGTCAACAAATAAAAAAAACTCAAAAAAAACATACATGAATCATTCATTAAGGGTAATCACCCATTACACACAAGAAGTGATCACTCATCACTCACGGGGAATAATCACCCATCACTCACGAGGCTCCAATAATGAAATATAAAAAAGTGTCATTAACTGGCTAATTAGAATAAAGTGCAACACCTCTTAGAGAGAAATATAAAGCTATGGATTGTTGAACCCCAATGATAAGGAAGATAATGAAATTGATCAAGATAATATTATTTTCCCTATCTCATTGTCATCATCATAATTATATGTGTCTTCTTGTGATTTCTTATGGTTCTACCTAATTTGAAATCAAGTTCAAATCCTCAATTTAAAGTTGAAGCAAAGTTTTCCTTCTTAGGCCACAAAATTCCTTGGAAGTCATCATCAAACGATTCTTTAGCTACCATAATAGAAGAGTATTACAAATTTTAAATCAAAAGCTAATTTGAAAATTTTTGATAGAGTATCCTCTATAAATTGAATATTTCCAGGCACTGAGCCAGTTCGAGACGTGTCAAGCATTCAAGTCAACCAACAAAAAACACATAAAATAAATTCAATCATTTAGTAAAACTAATATATGTCAATGTAGCATAAAACTAACTTAAGGGTAATTACCCATTACCCATGAGAAGTGATCACCCATCACTCTTGGAGAATGATAACCCATCACTCATGGGGATCTCGCAATGAACAAGTTTATTCTTACCATAGTAATGCTCCTCTAGACACTCACAGAAACAACTATATCTCTAACCTATCCAATATAGCAAATGCTACTTAATTAGTCCAACTAAGAATAAAACTAAGAAGAAAAAAAGTTCATGTCTGGAATATCCATTATTCCATTGCATCGACAATATAGTTGGTAAAGATGTTCTTATGGGATAATTTGAGATTAAAGTATAATGGGATAATTTTAGAGCATAATTTGAGGATCACAACAAAAGAAAAGCTAGAAGATAGTGAAAATAAGAGGAAGAAGAGAAGTGGAGAGATAGAGGGAGAATAGAAAACTAATAAGTATTGAGAAAAAACTAAGAAGGAGGGTGGGGACCATACATCAATACTCTTGATCAAACTGTCTTATATAGAAGTTCAAACTAACAAGTATTGATTACGCATATAAATATGTATAGAGTTACAAATACAAAGAATAATTTCTAAAAAAAGTATTTAAAAGTTTATTAGACAATTTTTTAACAAATATGCCTAAAAAAATAAATTCTTCACATAAGAAGATACTACTAATTCTAGACCCCATTATTAAACTATTTGCAAAAGTGGCATAAACATATCGAGTATGTTTTGACTAAAAGGACTTTTGAAATTTTATAAGATGATTTATTAGGACATTGGTGATTAAAAACTTTGATACTAAAGAAATTATCTAATAATAAAGTATGAAAAACAAAAATAATACAAGAAATTAGCGTCGTTCGATTGAAGTCCACAGGTGAAAAAGATCAGTATTCACTAAAAATATATGGAAGCATAATTAAAGAAGAATTAATGAGGACAGTTGTCCCTTTCATGTTGTCTCAGCTACTTTGCCTTAAGTAACAAACAAGCATTTAGCAAATTCATCTATTTGAACGAAATGCCATTTGAAAAGAACTCAGCCAAATCAATATTTAAGCAACTTGTACTTCCTTTCTGCATGACAATATTGGGAAATTTTTAAATGGAACTATTTCAGGACCCAAAATTTTCTTTGATAAAATTGCCTGTCAATGAAAATTGTGGTTCCAAGTTCTATATAATGGAAAGAGACTTGTAGAACAAATGAGGGCACTAAGAAAGAAAGTGAGAGCATTTAGCTACCCTATTTAGAACGTTCCCAAGTTTCATAGATAAAATTTTCCAAATAATAGAAGTAGGACCAAAACCATTTCTCTTTCACAATGGACAATTCAGTGAATGCTAACAAAGGCTAAAACATTGAAATATTTAAGCCCCCATTAAAATAGTAAAACATTGAAGGGTTAAAACACAGTGAACAATGCACTGGCTCTAATCTGTTAGACTAGGAAAGAACATAAAAACCAAATGAACAAAAACCAAATTTTTGCTTCAATTCCTTTCTGATAAACAATGCCCACTTCCTAAGAAGTTTAAAACTCAAAATGGCAAATGGATGTGTGCGCTCTTTAGGGGGATTCGGCTAAAGCCAAATAAAGCTCAAATTCAACTTCTTATGATAAATAAATCACACAAAGGAAGAAGGGTGTCTGCCAGAGAAGAAAAAAGACAGATTCAATAAAATACAAGAAGATATATTCAAAGAAAATAGATTCAAGAAGACAAAAACAGATCAATAGCAAGATCCAATGTTGCGCCGGAGATAGAAACACTTACTAGAAGCCGCGTTGGAGAAGAACAACAAGGGAAGAATAGTATCTGCCAGAGAAGAAAGAACCCGCCAGAGTTGAACAATAGAACTTGCCAGAGAAGACAGTCCAAAGCCGAAGAAGACTTAATTGAAAATGGAATGTGCCGAAGTGAAAGTGCGACTGAAATAGAAGAAAGAAGGAAGAAATGCTAATAGAATTTGAGACCAAATACGATGGTTTTAATAACCGTTGTATTAAATAACCTAATACGATGGCTAATCATTAGCCGTCATATTAAATGTGCATTTAATACGACGGCTAATGATTAACCGTTGTATTACATTAGCCATCGTATTAAATGAGTCTAATACGATGACTAATGATTAGCCGTTGTATTAAGTTACAACCTTAATTTTTTTTAAATAATTTTTATTTGTTATATATATATATATATATATATTACTAATGGGACAAATAAAATTATATAAAGTTTACTTTTACAATAAAAATTATAAATAGAATGTCTATATATATAATAATTAATTAAATGTAATAATTAAAAGATAGTATACTCTAGCTAGCTATACAGATATATATGTACACACACATATGTATGTTTGTAATTAAAAAAATTATTAATGTTATATAACATATTAATCTAATACTTACTAATTAATAAGGATATATTATATTGTATATAAATAATATATATAATAAAATAACTAATAATTAAAATGAATTTAAATCTCTTTAATACAAATATATGAAAACTTAAGATGTCGACAAAAATTTATTTCAAAAATCAATGATCTAACCATTAGATATATTTATAAAGTTAAAACAAGTTTAGTGACCAAATTTGAAGGTCATTCATTTTATTTTATCACATTTGTGCAGTAATATTTATAAAATAGAAAGATATCTTCGTATATTTACAAATATAAAGATATCAAATTAATGATCTAGTTGTTAAATCTATTGTAATTATTACCAAAAGTATTATGCTTAAATTTGAAAATAATCAGATAAAATTTAAATAATTTTGGTAGGTTTTTTTATAATTAGACTAAAAACGACAGTTATATCAACCGTTGTATTAGGCCTATCTATTACGACAATTTGGGTAAACCGTGGTATTTGGTGACCAAATATGACGGTTGGAGTAAAACTATCGTATTAGGCCTATCTATTGCGACAGTTTCTGAACCGTCGTATAAAGTAACTTATTACAATAGCTTTTGGACCGTCGTTTTTAGCTCTATCGTATTTGCCCCCCCCCCCCCTTTTGTAGTGATAGCATATCTGAGATTTCCTACTGCTGAGGCATAGGGAATCCCATTCATCCTTTCCTTTTTTTCCTATGTCTTAGGGCACTGCTTAGAAAATAAAGTCAATCCGTGCTTAAAGGGTATAATTGCCCATTTACATTGATCCATGCTAAACGTGGTCAATATCTTATCAATATAAGCAAATTAGGATAAGCCTAATGTTCTTTGCTTCTTATCTCTAAGAAGCTATATTCCATTAATGCAGCTAGCTTCTCTCATATCTTCATAATAAATTGACTTGATAGTCAAACATTTATAGATGTCAATGTTCCTATATTATTTCCAATGAGTATAATGTTATCTACATAAAGTACCATAAAAGACACGTTGTTTCCATTTATCTTTCTATACATGCATGGTTCATCTATATTTTGTATGATACTATAAAACTTTACAGTCTCATCAAAATATATATTCTATGCACATGATGCTTGCTTAAGTTTATAAATAGACTTCTTAAACTTACAGACCATATATCCTTGGCCTTTCGTAATAAAGCTTTCAGGTTGAATCATATAGATGTTTTCATTAAGATAGCCATTAAGAAATATTGTTTTGACATTCATTTGCCATATCTCATAGTCAAAATAACATGCGATGGCCAAGAGAATGTGAATGGACTTAAGCATGGCAACAGGTGAAAAGATATTTTCATAATCGATCCATTCTTTTTTAGTATAACCTTTAGCAACCAATCTTATTTTATAGGTTTTCACCCTTCCATCAGCACCTCTTTCTCTTGTATACCCACTTACACCCTATAGATTTAATCCATGCAAGTGCAGTGATAAGATCTCAAATTTGATTGAGATACATAGATTCAATCTCAGCATTTATTGCTACTAGCCATTTGTCTGCATTAACATCATCAATGACCTTATCGTATCTAGCCGAATCTTGTTCCTGATAGTAGGAAACTACCTCAAAGGCTTCTCCAAACCATTTTTTTTTTAGAACTCTAAATATCTTCCCAATACGATATGGTTCATTTTGTCTTGGAATATCTGGTTGTGCATCTTTTAGTTCATCAATTGGGGCACTAGAAGTTGAAGTATCAATCAACTTTTCTTTCAATTCCACCTTACTCTAGACTTAGTAAATACACTTTGTTCATCCTCCAAGGATTTAGTATGAGAACTAACAAGTACCTTTTGCTCTTGGGGATGATAAAAGTATTCATCTCTTATTTATTTATTTATTTTTTGGATACCCTATGAAGTAGAACAATTCTGATCTTGGGTCTAGCTTACTTCATTTAGTCAATATATAAGTTGGATAACCTCATACCTTGAGATGATTCATACTAGGCTTTCATCCAATCTGCTCTTATAATGTGTCCTAGGTACTGATTTGGAAGGCGTCAAGTTTAAAATATATGTTCTTGTCTTTAAAGTATATTCCCAAAAAGAAATAGAAAGAGTTTCATGACTCATCATGCTTCTGATTATCTCCATCAACATTCTATTTCTTCTTTCATCTACTCCATTCTGCTAGAGAGTCCCAGGTGTAGTCAGCTAAGATACTATTTCCTGATATGCTACGTAGACCTTGAATTCACCAAAGAGGTACTCCCTATCACAATCCAATCTAAGCTTCTTGATTAGTTTACTTATTTGAGGCTCAACTTCAGCCTTAAACTCCTTGAATTTATTAAAGGAGTCAGACTTGCACCTCATCAAGTAAACGTAACCAAAACATGTATAATCATTTGTGAAAGTGATAAGTATTCATACCCTTCTCTAGCTAGTGTAGACATAAGACCACAAATATCAGTGTGAACTAACTCAAGTATTTTCTTGGCTTTTTCTGCCTTTTGAGTAAAAGGCCTTTTAGTTATTTTATCCATAAGACAAAATTCACACTGAGGCCATTCCTTCAATATCAATGAGTCCAAAGTCCCATTTTGGATTAACCTCTGAATCTGATTAGGATTTATATATCCTAATCTTAAGTGTCATAAATACGAGTTATTTGATATAGTCTTTCTCTTCTTATTAGGTTCAATATGAGTATTATTTATTTGATGACTATAGGATTCATATAAAAGAGATTGCATACATGTTTCCAAAAAAAAAAAAAAAAAATACTTTTTCCATCTCTATTGATTAAAATACTAAAATGGAAAGAGACAGAATATCCTTGATTAAGCAATCTTGAAACTGAAATCAAATTTTCTTTGAAACTAGAAATATATAAGATATCTTTTAAAATTAAAAGTCTATTACAATAAAATAAAAGTTCTAAGTTTGCCACTGCTTCAGTCCATACTTGTGCTCCATTTCCTATTCTAGTCCATGCTTTTCTCTATTAAATCTCCTTATCTTGCTGAATCCTTACAAGGAGTTATAGATATAGTCAGTGGCTCTGGAATAAAAAATCTAAGTGGATGATAATCCATCCATCAAAATAGACTCTAAACAAAGGGCAATACCTGAGGAGAACTTGGTCAAGAAGTTCGGACAATCTTTCTTGAAGTGCCACTTTTTACCACACTTGAAACACTTACCCTTAAGCTTGGATGGACCGGACTTAAATCCCTTAAGCTGGGCCCCTACATTATTTTGGACCTTCTTCTTTTTGAACTTTTTAGGCTGGGCGACTTAGTTCTAGAAGATGGACCAGAACGAATAACCAAAATCTTTGACACTGGCTTCATGATTTTTTCAACAATCTGGAGTTCTTTCATTAACTGGGTCAAAGACATACTCAATTTGTTCATGTTGTAGTTTAACTTGAATTGAGAGTACGAATCTAACAAAGTCTCAAGAACCATGTCAATTTAGCTTTGAGGATCTATCATTGCCTCTAGAACCTCAACTTCCTCGAAGTGAGCAATCATCTTAAGCATATGTTCACGAACTAATATCCCCTCAACTATTCTAGTGTTTATGATTACTTTAAGAGCTTCCTACCTTGCGGGCTGGCATTTGTCAACAAACACGGTACGCAATGACATATCGATATCATATATAGTAGGCATGTTCTTGTGCTTAGATTGAAGAACATTGGATATGGAAGCTAACATATACCAACAGGTCATCTTATCGATTTTCTTTCATGCCCTCTTAGCTTCACGATCCCAATCTGTGGAGTTTTTTCAAATTTTAGAACAGGGGTCGGTCAGGATATACTTGTACTCTTTTGTAGTGAGTACTATATTCCGATTCTTTTTCTAGTCCATGTAATAACTCCAGGTGACTTATTCTCCTTGAGAATAATGGACAAATAATATTTCTGTTGATTGGAAAAAAAAAAACTTCATTTAAAAAAATGTTTGTTTTGAAAAAACATATAAAAATGCTCATTTAAATATCATATTATTTCCATAATATGGTTAACCTATTAAAACTATTATAAAACATATGAAAATTTTGGTTTTCAAAAAAAAAAAAAATTGACAGAGCTTCGTAGAAAGGTTAATAATTTTTTAAGTTAAGTGTATAACCATCACAAATTAAATTTTCTTAATATGTAATGATCCAAAAATAGTTCCATCGATAGCATGGCCACTATGCTTACTACGTACGGATAATCTAGTATTAATGCCTCCAATGATTGGTTGGCTGACACTAACACATATCCTAGGTTTTAATTATAATTCCTCCATTAGTTCTAGATTCTCATAAAAATCCATCCTATAGGGGGTTATTCTCAGAATGACACGAGAATATCTACAATCTCTAACAGGAATCCGTAATGGAAGCATGGGGCCATTGGAACCCCTCTCCTACTTAATCTTTTGAGAAAAACGTTTTCTTAAAATAAATATTTACGTTAGTGAAATATATAAAAAAAAAATCAACTATTATTCTCAATGTTAAGGATAAAATCTTTAAGAGAATAAATCATGAATTTTTATTTTCACCACTTAAGTCAAAACCATTTTGTATGAATTAAATTTAAAATACTTAAATTAAAAATATTCTCTATGTCGAGGATATAACTCTTTGGAAGAATAAATCATAAATTTTATTTTAAATTCCTTATTTCCATTTTAAAAATGTTTTCCTTAATTATTTCATCTAGAGAAAAAAAATTAATTTCTCAAAAACTTTTTGTGCATTTGATCACAAAATTAAATAAAATAGCCATACTTCCAAAATTAAACTTTTTTTCATGCTATTTCTATCATTTAATTCTTATGTGACCAAATAATGGATTAAATATCATAATACTAAAATTAAAATGGTCTTATTTAATCCTAAGGTGATTCCTCATTTACTAACTATTTTCATGCAAAATTATTTATCACAATAAATAAATCATTGCAAAAAAAATAATCTCATGATATGGAACCCCAAAAGAATAAGAAAAATACAAGAGAACTAGAAAAACAATAGCTCCTCAAAGAATATTGAAACAAAAACAAATTGCAACCCAAACCCAGCTTCCAAAGCTGAACCAGTCCAATCTTCATGTAAAGCCGGCTGCCAATTCTTTTATTTCTTTCTTCAAGCAGCCATGGACCGCTTTCTCTCACACAATTTCAAGCCAATGACCACCTTGATGTCTAGCCCTGGACTGCCTTGATTCCTTTGTGAGATGAAGGTGGTGGCTAGCTTGCTCCAAGCCGACCGTGCCTAGGCCACCAAGCCAGTGATCGGCTTGCCCTTTACGCGACTCTCTTCACGGTTTTCCTCTATGCTAATTTTCATCCTTTTTTCCATGGGATTCTAGTGTTATTCAGCCACAATTTTTGTTATAAGAATTCATAGATTAAATTGAAATATAATATTAATCACTTATGCCTTTCAAAATGAGGAGTACACAAATTTTACGAAAAAGCGGTTAACAAAAATTATAGGTGCTTATGCCTCCACGTGCGAGGTATACACAACATCTACCCATATCATAAAACTAAGAGGGATCTATACGATCACAAAGATTAAATTTTTTATTAGTAAAAGAACCACCTTTCTGGTTGTTAACCCTAAGCATGCTCTTAGATTATAACTATGGCTCTGATACTACTTGAAGGATCAAGGGAAAATAAAACGCTGTGGAAATTACAATTTAAAAATTTTTCTCGAATCAAAGTCTAGGAATACTTATTTTTAGGGCTTTGAACTTGATTAGCTTGAGCTGGATTCAAATTCGATGAAGCTTCCTCAGTTGAAACGATGATTTGTTCTACATGAATACCAGCTAGACGTCGACTCTTTCGCATTAAATATTTACCACGTTTATTAGCTCTTGACCTTTCAAAGTATTTTTCGAACCACTATTAACTTCTATCGATGAAATTAGAGTAAATTAATTAGAAGTAAAACAAAAGAACTAAACATTCAAAGAAAAAACGAAGGAAAAATGACAAGAAAACGGTGGCTCTGTTTTCTTTGGAAAAAACGAAAAGCTATGCACTATGTGATTCGGACAACCCCCAAAAGACTGACACACACCCTAAGTCTATTCTTTTTAAAGGATTGCATAGCTTTCGTTTTTCTTCACCAACAAGGCCACCACACCTTTTCTTTTAATTTCCTTTTTCCTTTCTTGTTCAGTGGCAACTTCCAAGTTTCCAAAAACCTTCAAGCCATCACAACAACCCTGGTGGGCCATGGTTTTATTCAATTAGCCCAAGATTAATTAAATAGTTCTTTTATTAATTAATTAATCTATTTGGGCGCAATATAAAATTATTCAAGATAATTAATTAATAAATCAATTTAATTAGATTGGCCTAATAAATTATTCTAGCCCAAATAAATAATTAATTAAAATCTTAGAATAATTCTTCCAATATTAAATTTACCCCAATGAAGCTATATAGTAAATAAATTTATTAAGATTACTTGAGCTACTTTAGGGACCGAAAGACATATTATTCTTGGCTACTAAAATGATCAAAATACTCATGCTAACAAATTAGTTGTATTTTGTCATTTTAAATATTATATTATCATCATATGAAATATTGACCCTAAGAATAATATTGTAAATGCAGTGTCTTTGACCTACATATATAATGACGAAAATACCCCTCTACGTAACACCTGTCATTGAGATAAAAAAAAATGCACTAACACATTTCTCAATGACATATACCATCCTTTGATAACTAGTTCAATAATCTATGACTTCCAGTATGTATCCACTCATCTCAGGGAGCTACCCAAAAGCATACATATTTAGTCACGTTTTTAAAGGCCTTAAATTATTTAGATTATCCCGAATAGTCACAAGGGGTGATTTCTTCACATAATAAAGTATAGAAGCTCTATTGTATAAATATGTTTTAATTAACTAGAGTCATACACCCAACTTACAAGGTTGTTGGTCTTGTGATAAGACCTCACCCATCATACATCAAAGTACACAAGTCCTACTTCACCAAACCATCAACTTATACTCAAGTCTTAAGGTACTCATCCACGCGGTAGCAACGATAAATCAATCTTTATTTATTTTAGTACTTTTATAAAGATTATTATCGCGTGGTCTAGTTCTATGTATTCCAAATACGCTTACACTATTGACATGAGTGGACTACTCACTGGTCAAAGGTAAACTATTCCCCATTTGAAAACCATAGTATAATGATCTAAATCTTGATGAATTACCCAGCTTTATCAATTGATCAAGAATATTTTTTACTTATAAATTAGTAGCCCATAATCTACACCTCACTGAGCACGATCCAATCACATAAATTACTTACTAACACACTTAAATCTTAATATGCACACACACACACACACACACACACACACACACATATTAATAAATAAAATATTTTATTAATTTCTAAAATACATTGTCCATTGTGGGTAAACATTTCAACATTTAATGCCCAATTTTTTGTGGTTTTCACCTTATTTCTTCACTAACTCTTTATTCTAAGTATTCTATACAAAACAAGTAGAAAATAAGGAATATAGTCACCTATCCAATAGTTCTTCACAATAATAACATAAATGACATAAAAATATGCATATTTTAAGCACTTATAATGTGATTACTGTTTTTATAGAGAAAGACATAAAAGTACTATTGTACAAATCCATCTTGATTAACTAAAGATATATATCCAACATACAATGCCTTTAATCCCATGAAGAAAATCTTACCTATAGTATATCAAAGCATATAGGTCTAGTTTCACTAGACCATAAGTTCACACTCAAACCAGAGAGTATATGTTCACACAATAGTAATAATAGTCTAATTTTTAGTTATTATAATACTTTTGTAAAGACTACATCACGTGGTCCAATTCTATATATTCTAAATATACTTACACTATTGGTATGAGAGGACTACTCACTAGTTAAAGGTAAACTATACTCCACCTAGAAAATATTGTATAATGAACTAAACCTTGATAAAATGTCTAATTTCATCAATCGATTAGGTACTTTTTTCACTTATGTTAAGTAGCTATGATGACTACCTTATTGTGAAGCATGCCTAACATATAAATTATTTACTAACATACTTGGACCTTCATGTATAAAAAATGTGAATATAAACTTATTAAATAGAATACTATTCTTATTACAAAATGAATGTCTTGACAAAATTTCTTAATCTTTGAGGGCATATTTCTAACAATCTCTCAATTGCACAATAAGACTAAGATGGTTGTATGTGCCTAACGCTAAGGTATCTAAGTGTCGCTGAAACACTTTCTTTAACAAAGGCTGAGTAAATAGGTTCGCTAAATTATTTTCTAAGAAAATTTGATCCTCCAATATTTCTTGTGTCTGAACAAATTCCCAGATTAAGTGGTGCTTCCTCTTTATGTGCTTGCACTTTTGTGGTTTTTTGGTTCTTTGTATTATGGTACCACTCCAAAATTATCACAATACATTATTAGTGTCTTGTCCGTGTTAGTCACAACTCCAAATTCTATTAGAAACTTCTGGAGTTGAATCACCTTCTTAGACCCTTCTGAAGATGCCACATACTTAGCTTCTATGGTGGAACTTGTAATGTAAGATTACTTGATAATCCTCCATAAAATTGATTCTCCGAACAAAATAAGTACATATCTAGTAGTGTATTTCTGTTCACCGTTATCCTCCTAGAAGTAAGAGTTTGCGAGTTTATAAATCCAACTAGAACCAAATCATCAGCCTTATAAACTAGTACATAATCTTTTATTCTTTTAAGGTACTTGAACTATACTTTACAGTTTGCAAATGAGCCTCTCTAGGGTTTGATTGGTATATACTAACCATGCCTACAACAAAGCATAAACCAGATCTTGTATAAAACATTACATACATAAGACTTTCTACTACTGAAGTACAAGGAATCCTACTTATCTTTTTCTTATCCTCTTATGTCTTAGGATATTGCTTGGAAGATATGATCAATCTGTGTCTAAAGGGTATTAATACCCTTTTACACTAATCAATGTTATACTTTGATAATATCTTGTCCATGTAAGATGCCTATGATAAATTTAATATTATTTGCTTCCTATCTCTAAAAAGTTTTATTCTAAGAATATAACTGGCTTTTGTTAAATCTTTCATATTAAATTGACTAGATAGTCAAAACTTAATAGATGAAAATATCTGTGTATCATTTTCAGATGAATAGAATATCATCTATATACAACACCAAGAATGACATATTTTGACCATCCAACTTTCCATATACACAAAGTTTATCCATGTTTTGAGCAAAATCATAAGACATTACAGTTTTGTTAAAACATATGTCCCATGTTCTTGAAACTTGCTTAAGTCCATAAATGGACTTCTTAAGCTTGCAAATCATGTGTTCTTAATCTTTAGCAATGAATCCCTTTAGTTAAGATATATAGATGCTCTCACTAAGATTGTCATTAAGGAAGGTAGTCTTAATATCTATTTGCCATATATCTCATAGTTATAATGACAAACGATGACAAGTAGAGCCTTAATAGATTTAAGCATGATTACTAGTAAAAAGGTTTTCTTATTCCTCTTTTTGAATGGACCCTTTTGCTACTAACCTTACTTTGAAGGTTTCAACCTTCATATCAAATCCTTTTTTCCTCTTGTACACCCACTTACGCCCTATGTGTTTTATCCCTTTAGATATAATGACAAGATCTCAAACCTAATTGTCATGCATAGATCTAATCTCTACGCTCATAGCTTTGAGCGACTTATCTATATTAAGGTCAGCAATAGCCTTCTTGTATCTAGATGATCTTATTTATGATGCTTGAAAACTAGATCAAATATCTCTCACATCCATCTTTTTGGAACACAAGTAACCCTTCCATTACGACGAGGCTCCGCTTACATAAGAATGTCAGCTTATGTCTCTCTAGGTTCCTCAATTAAGTTATATTATTTTGAAAAGGATGATGTATTGATCTCTTCCAATTCCACTTGACTTGAAACACCAATAGACAATTTTTTATTATCCTCTAAGTATATAGCATGATTGCTAACAAGAACTTTTTGCTCTTTAGGATAATAAAAATATCTGCCTCTAGTTCTATTTAGATATCTAATGAAGCAATACAATTCTGATCTTAATTCTAACTTATTCCCTTTAATCAATATATAAGTTGAACATCTACATATCTTGAGGTAATTTAAACTGGACTTTTGTCTAATCCACATCACATAAGGAGTCCTAGGCACCGATTTAAAAGGTACTAAGTTCAGAATATGTGATTCCATTTTTAGAGTATGTCCACAAAAAAAAATAAGAAAATATGTATAACTCATCATACTTCTGACCATTTCTAGCAATGTTCTATTCTTTCTCTAAACTATTCTATTTGTTGGGGTGTCCTAGGCATAGTTAAGAAAATACTATTTCATGATGTACTAAGTAGTCTTTAAACGCACTAAGGAGATACTCTCTACCATGATCTGATCTTAATAATTTGATTTGTTTACTTGTTTGACACTCTACTCTAGCCTTATACTCTTTAAAATTTTTAAAAGAGTTATATTTGCCTTTTATTAATCTTATCAAGCAAACATATCTAAAGCGTGATTATCAGTGAACTTGATAAAGTACTCGTATCCATGTCTAGCTAGTGGAGTCATTAGACCACAAGCATCACTATGGATGATTCTAAGTATTTCCTTGACCCTTTTTACTTTTTGGTTAAATGATCTTTTGGTCATCTTCCTTTTAAGGCATGATTCATATTGGGGCCACTTTTTTTTATCTCAATAAACCCAAGGACCTATTTTAGATGAACCTTTGAGTCTACTTAGGATTAATATATCGTAATCTTATGTGCCATAAATACGATTCATTAGTTGTAGCCTTTCACTTCTTATTAGCTGGCTTATTTTTTTGTTGTTGATTTGATGACTTATAGGATTCAAATGAAATAAGTTACTATATATGTTTCCAGAGCAAATAAAGTTTTCATTTCTACTAACCGTAACACCAGAATAGAAAGAAATAGAATAACCACGATTCATCAATTTAGCAACTGAAATGAAATTCTATTTAAAAACTGGTACATATAAAACATCCTTTAAAACAAGAATTATATTCAAATCAAAACACAAAAATAACTTTCCCACTACTTTCTCCTATAGTTTGGCTCTATTGTTAACTTAAAGTGCGTGCTCTCCTTTATCGAATCTTTTTATCTTTCTTCCTGCAAGGAGTTACAGATATAGTTAATGGCTCTAAAATCTACAATTCAAGTAGATAAAGATCCAACCATTAAAATAGGTTATAAGAAGAGAGTTGTACTTGTGTTTTTGGCTAATAAATCTGGATATTCTTTTTTCCAATGGCCTTCTTGCCATACTTGAAGTACTTTCCTTTAGGTTTAGCATTGGGCTTTGCGCCGACTGATTTAACTATATTGCCTCTCTTCTTCTCAAACTTCTTAATTTTGGGCTTAAGTCCAGAAAATAGGACCATTGACACTAAAGTTATAAACTTGGGCTTCATGATCTTCTCTGTTGCTTAGAGCTCCTTCATTAACTCTGAAAGAGTTATGTTCATCTTCTTCGTGTTATAGTTTAACTTGAGTTAAGTAAAAAATTCTGACAGAATTTCAAGAACCATGTCTATTTGACTCTCGAGATCAACGACGGTACTAAGTTCCTCGATTTTTTCCAAAGCAGTAACCATCATAAGCATATTCTATCTGACTAATATTCCTTTAGCTATCTTGGTATTCATTATGACTTTAAGAGCTTCCTACTTAGCAGGCCGACTCTTATCAGTAGACATCTCTCTTAGAGAGAAGTCTATGTCATAAGCGATAGGCTTGTTCTTATATTTTGACTAAAGAATATTAGACATGGAAGCTAACATGAAGTATTAAGCCTTCTCGTCAACTTTCTTCTATGCCTTCTCAGCCTCACACTCTTTTGCGGTAGAATTTTTCCTACTTTCGAGATAAGAGTCTGTTAGAACATATGTGTACTCTTTGACAGCGACCATTATGTTCAAGTTTCTTTTCCAATCCACATAATTAGAGCCAGTTAACCTATTCCCTTTGAGATTAATGGCCAAATGACTAAAAGAACCTTTACTGGATATTTCTGTAAATTTTACTATAATAAATTATAAGTTTCTATCCATTCACCACAAATTAATCCAAGAGTTTCTTTATGAAGCTTGACCACAAACTCCAGTACTATATATTTACTCCACCACTAGATATTTAGTCAGATCTAACAAGAATATATAAGGTAGACCGATTCAACGTTCCCATTTAGTGTCTCATAATTATGGTTTCAATTATCACATATTGATGTGGATATTAACTTGAATTTAATCAAATGGCCAGTATTTATTTATCTTAATTTGTATACATACTATTAGTCTACACTAAGGAAGATTATGTAGTTTAGCAATTTGTAAGTTAATACTATAAATCTGTAATATGTAAAAGAGTTTTAAAAACAATACTAGTTATGATAATGTATAAATATTTTGAAATTTTTTTAAAAAGTTATTTTAAAATTTTATAGACAATAAGAGTTTAAAAATTGGAGGGCTTAAAAATTTAGGAAGAAGTACTAATTAAATAATGAAAAAGTTTTGAATCAAAGGGTGAAAATAGGGATAGTAATTTCCCCTACTAAATTGAGGACTTGGTCTGGCCTGACCTGGTAGGGTTGGAGATTCTCTAATTTAAGTAGGGATAGATACAGGACCAAGTTTTATCTCTCGACCTGCCAACCGGGGGTGGGGATTACATGATCCCCAACTCATCCTAAACCAGATCATATTATGTGTGTGTGTGTGTGTGTGTTAAAATTTTTATATTTGTATGTGAAATATATATAATTAGTATGTAAATAAATTAGTTTGTGTTTATATAAAGGTTTGTGCATGTGTGCGTATGAAATAATATGCATATAAAGAAATATAAACATATATCATCATGTACAAAATTCATCGAATATATTCACAAAAATTAATGTTTATATAACGTGCAAAATACAAATACCAAAATACATACCATGCTTTAATTAATTGATCAAAACATATAATTTGGGAAGATAACACACACTATTAAAAAATTTATAACCAATCAAATGTTTTTTATTGTATTATTAGCTAAAAAAAACAAAAGAGATTCACTCCTACTAACTTTTATTTTTTGACATTTGAAAATTACAAAAAAAACTTTGGTATTCTTCTCCTCAAACCCTAGTCCAACTCTATCTCTATATCTATTAACAGCTACAGGAAAACAATGATGTTTTCCATAGACTCCTGAATTTTAATATATCTAACGGTTTGGGCCTATCTCGTTCTGTAATAATTTCAACCAAATCCCTGTTTACTTAAAATATTAACTAATAAGAATTCTAATTTTTGTTGTATTATGATTTTATCTCAAAATTTGAATAAAATTCAAAATATCTCGATAAATAAAAAATTGAAAAAAAAGATAAGTTTTACATTTTACTCCCCTTACAAAAGGTTATACTACCAAGCATTCCTCACTACAATACCAAAATCACAAATATATAACTTAAAGTTCAAAAAATCTCAACACGTTTTATCTTTCTGGGTTTCCTTCTCTGTTACTTTCTAAGGTAATACAAAGACGACATTGGTCTTTTTTTTTAGTATCTGTTCATTTTTCTTCAATTGGCTTTGGCTGAATATGTTGCTTGTCATTTAGACAATCGTGCACTTTGAGACCAAACTTCCTACAATCGAAGCATACACGTGTTTACCATCAACATTCCCCACCATGGTAACGCTTATAATTCTCACATAATTTATGTGCATTCCTGTAGAAGTATTAGTGTTGGAGTTCATTGGTGTTCGTCTTTTCCCTTATTGTCCTTTCTCTCGGGCACCTGCAACTCGAGCTTGAGAATATTACGCTATAATTTATCCTTTAACTCCTCACTTCGCATCTTCTCTTCTAATTTCCATATCAATGTTAAGGCTCATTTAATATGCGTCCTCATAGTTAGTGGACTATACTGCTGACATCCTAACTTGAATTCATGCCTACAACCCGTTCACAAATTGTAATGTCTTGAACCTAGAATCTGCCATCACTAAAGGTATGTATTGTCTTAGAGTATTAAATTGACTTGCAAACTTGACTACTATCATGCCGTCTTTTTGCACTAGGTTAAAAAATTAATTCTATCTCTCCAACTGCAAGGTAGCAGGAAAGTAGTGATTCAAGAATACTTTCCTAAATACATCCTATGTAACCAATTGTTCATCACTAGAATAGGTAGATTGTACTCTCTTCCACCACTTCTGTACATTTCCCATGAAAAAAGAAGGATGACTTTTGACTTTACTTCATCCAGTACTTCAAGAATATTGAAGTTCCGATCTATTTCTTCTACCTATATTTTTGCCTTTTTTGGATCTACACTCCGTCAAACATTGGTATGTTATCTTTCTTAAATGCTTCTATTGAACTCTTCTTCTTGAGCTTGAATTGTATGTTGTTGTTCTTGCATTACTTAAGAAATCGCCATTAATGTTGTAGCAACATCTCGTTTCACTACAGGAGGAACCATCCCTTGTGGTTGAGGTGCATTTGACAGCCTGCATTCATTTCATCCTCTTACCATTGCTATTCATCCCCACATAGCAAAAGGTATGTTCAAATCATTTGACACATGAGAATCTCTACCAGAAATCTCATTATACCTTCTAGTGGCTTCTTTCCTTCTTTATGCCATTGTTCACCTTCATGACAAAATTATTTCTTTTACTAATACTTGTATGAATATCTTATTCATAACTTATTAGATCACAAACTCATAAATTAATTAACATAAGCTGATAATGCTCATAAATAGAATCGAGTAAATAAAAAATGCAAATATTATGATGAATATCATATTTAAACTTTATTGAAAAAATACAGAGAAAATATAGATATTTCAAGAGGAGGAAAAGGAGGATGATAATAATAATTTTATTTGAGGAAAAATATAGATATTTCAAAAAAATAAAAAATATAATTATGCTTTTATTCAATACTATGAATTAAGAATTAAATGAATATCTTTCAAATAAAGCAAATACTTCTAATGAAAATTCTCAAATAATTTCTCCTAACATTATTTTCTAGTATCAAATAATGAATTAAATCACTCCAAGTATTCTACTGTGACTTAGGCCTATCAGATGTCTCATTATTATCTTCTTGATTATTTTCCTTCCTTAATGCAATATATTTGTCCCAAAGACATTGTAAGTCCTCAGTCTATTCTACTATCAAATATCCACATATCTCATTCTTTTCTCAAAGTTTCTCATTCTCATCTTAGAGTTTAGTGATTAAAGCCTTTAATGCGATGCCTTTTATCTTCAATTTAGCTTTCCTCCTCTTGAGCCTCACTTTCCTTACCTTAAGCCTTGTGTTTTCTTCATTGCCTCTTCTAATCTCTTATAAATCTTCCTCCAACTTTGCTATTTTGTCCTTCAACTTGTCATTGCTATCAATGAGATTGATAATCTTATTTTGTACCAACAGGTACTCTGTGTTGAATATTTACATCTCTACCTGTTCGTGTGAAAATTCTAACTGAATTATCTCGTCTATCCTGAGTTGGTTACATATAGGTATTATATATTATCACATAATAATCAGAAAAGTAGTCATAAAATAGTCAAGACATGTATTCACTTATATAACCAATCCTCATCCTACAAATTTTCTGACTGCATGTTCAACTATTCCCACATCCCCACTAAATAAAACCAAACCTACTGCTCTAATTCCATTAAACATCATGCCTTGCACCCATAGGGCGTAGCATAGCCATATCATTAGAGTATTTCTCTAATAATATGAAGTCTTGCGTTAAAAACTTAAACAATCAAATACTTTCCTAAAAATAATAAACCAAAAATATTATAATCAAGTCTTCCCAAGAAAAGTCTGATCAAAATCAAAATACAATTTGTTTAATTCATTACATGAAAGGACAAAAATCTAATCTTACATTTGTCTCATCAAATACTTAAGTAGTATAGGTGGAAAAAATCAATAAAATAAATAAAAATAAGATAATTATTGAGCTAAATTTAGAGTTTCGACTTCATGCTACACCTCAAACATATTCATAGTAATAAGGGTCTTCGTACTATTGTTCATCATTAGAATATGAAAGTGGAAAAAATTGAAGGGTGAGCCAACTACATACTCAGTAAGTAATAATGAATCATCTTTCTCAAATACAGTTTATTATTAGGGATAAAGCCAAAAACTTAGGATTGGCGAGACAAACAATACAATAATACACACACACACACACACACAAGCCAATGTTATAAATAAAAAGTTTAGGGCAAAAAGTAAATTTTTAAAGGATTTTTTAAAAAAATTAATTTTCTTAATAAAAATATCAAATTCTTAAAAATGTTGGAGGGTGGGCGCCACCTTCTGCCTTCCCCTAATTCCGTCATTACTTATTATATATATATTGTAACACCCCACTACCTACATACCCTATTAGGGTTGGGGATGTTGCATCGTTCACATGATAAGGGGTCTTTATAAGTAGAACTTACAAAAGAAATGAGAAATAATCCAAATCAAACTTATTACAACTCAGATAATACATGAACAATTTTAAAAAATAAATAAATGTCTACTAGAGCTTCTCCAATGAAATACATAAGAAAAAAATAAGTCTTCAAAATATGATAATCTCTAATCAATAACCTTCGTAGCAGCACTACCTTGAAAGTATGGTATAAAAGGTGGTGAGACATAAATCTCAGTATGCCCGTATGTGCTTTGTATTTCAAGTAAAACAGTTCATGTATACAAGTTGAGAAATTTTCATAAAGATAGTGCTGGCAAGTCTCAAATAAATTTCACAAATGAAGAGTAGTGTTTTTCTTTCAAACCATACATGTATACAATAAAAGTAACCACTCAAAAAAGGTAGCCATGGCACCACACTTTGCGCACCATGACAAAAGAACGTTCAGAATACCACACTTTGTGCAAACTAACACAAGGTAGATGTATGGCCTAGCGGGTGAGATATTCCTACATCTTTACACCCAAACTTACCAGTTGTCTATTCCGAAAATACACAATCCACTTGACTGACCTTACTAGCTCGAATCGGTACGACCTACAGGATTGGCATCCAATCCAGGAAGAACTCACCCTTCAAAGGTGGCTACCTACTGAGAGACTTACCCTAACCTTTCAAAGACGAGTCTTAACAGACTACCCTTATTGAGTACTCAACGTTGTGTTTGTCCCACTTGAGGAAAGAAAGATCATACAATGATTCTCTTTGCAATAGCAATTATAGTTTCCAAAATTTTTGTCCAAAATAGTTTTTAGGAAAAGTTTAGCATTATATATAAAATTTCTGGTTCAACTTTAAATAGTTTGTTTGATTGAAAAGAAAAGAAAAATTATCCATAATTGCATTTACAGTACAAATTCTCGTATACATTGTGTTTGACTTGCCAAGGTAACTTTGATATTCAAACAGCTTTATGTAAGAATTTACCTGATTTTTGCTCTTCTTGGGTACACAAACCTTCCAAAGTAATTCAAGGTAACCTAACCCCACCTGGGATAAATACAGGGTATAAGTCTAACATACAGACAACACTTGCCTTAAATAAATAACTCTTAGGTTCAACTAGTTACAATAACATCTAGCTATGCCAACAATGCCTTAAGCTTTAACACTAATTGATAAAGTATTTTATAAAATAAAATTAATTTGATAAGTTAAAATAAATAGGTGTTACAAATAAATAATAAATAATAAATTAAAATATCAACTATTTATTAACAAACAATAAATAATGAGTAATATTAATAATAAATAAAATTAGTAATAAATAATGAGTACTATTAATAATAAATTATAAATAATATTGGTAATAAATAATAAATAATATTATTACAAATAATAAGTAATATTAATAATAGATTATAAATAATTTTAATAATAAATAATAAATAACAAATAAAATTAATAATAAATAATATTTATGAATGTAAATAAAAGTTTTAGTAAGGCTAACTAATAATAATATGAATATAAAAGGCATCTGATATTAATTAATTCCAATATATTATTATTATTTATATTTAATAAAAAAATTTACTATTTATTTATCTAATAAATTAACAATATTTCAACTAATTATCAATTTTGAAAATATTTGTATTTATCAAATTTAGTCAATTAAATAAAATAATAATATTTATTATATTAACAATAATAATGATAGTAAGAATAATTCTAAAAATAATAAAGGTAATTATTACAATAATTTTATTGCTAGAGAAAATCCATACACATATTCATACATCTATGGATTCAACAAATAATATGTCGATTTATTTAAAAATAGACTTGAATTAACAAACATCACAATAAGGGTGATATTCTACTAGGCATAATATTATCTAAAGATTTATTGAAAAATAACATCACGAAAGCCTAATCAACAATGGTGGTATAATGACTATCATACATCAAAACATCTATAAATCTCTTAATCATAATGAACATATAATGATCCTAAAACATAATCTATAAGTCACAATATTCATTCCAATTCTGATGTCTTAAATCCATTCCCTTCACTCACATACATAGCCCACATTATTCAATCAACCTATCAAATCCATCATTTAAAAGTCTTGAGTGTGAGAATTTAAAGAGAATATCAAGAAAGAAATATTTGATTTGATGAACGTTAGATGAAGATATTGCCTTACTTAATGGAGATCCTTGAGTGTTTGAGAGTCCTTCATTAGTTGAAGTTTGTTCAAAAATGGCCATCCAAGGTTTGCCCAAGAGAGAGAGAGAGAGAGAAATATAGAGAAATAGATTAGGATGATATTGAAATGGTGATAATGAGATGACAAAGGTCCAAGGTGTTTTAAAGTTACCTTCTTGATGTTTTTGTTCTTGACCGAAAAGGTGTATTTGATCCCAATGAAAGATCAACATTGGTGTTTTTTATGTTATAGAGTGGCCTATGAGGGAGTATGGACTGAATTTTAGTTGGTTTGAAGGTTCTTGGACTGATTTGGGATATATAGAGGTGATTAAAGGTTGAAGAAGCTTAGTGTGTGTTCTTGGTGTTCATGAAAGAAATTGAAAGAGAGAGTGATTTCGTGTGTGTGTGTGTGTGTGTGAATGATGGCCGAATGGCCTAACTTAGGGGAGGCTTTCGGTTATCTAAGAAGGAGAGAGAGAGAGAGAGTTTAAGCTTTTTGAAAATTTAATTTGAGAGTAAAGTGGAGGTGTTTGAGGTATAGGATTTGGTAATGGTGTTTGCTTTTAGAAGGTTTCTTGTCCTTCAATGGTGTATAGCTGAACTAGCTATGATTTGATCATGGAATGGAGAGTTGTTTCAGCTTTGGGCTAGCCGAAAATGGCTGTGGAATAGCAAAGGAATTTTTAGTTTTATTTTCTAGTTAGGTGAGTGTTTAATGGACCAAAAATTTGGAATTTAATTTGAAGTTTGAAAAAATTTGAATGGAGTGAAGATATGAGTGTTTTGAGGTATGTTAATCGAGTCCTAATGATCAAGGTAGATGGAGAAGCCAAAGGATTCTGTCCATGGCTGCATTATAGCCGAAGCATGATGAAGTTTGATGAAGAAAATCAGCCTTAGCATTGAATAGGCAAAGCTGGAAAAAAGTTTTGGAATTTAAGCTAAAAAACTCTTAGGATTTGAAATGGTTTTGTGCAGAATTTTTTGTCTTTTTTGGAACGGTTTTGTAGCTGAAATTTAGGGGTATTTGAAGGTCCATTAATGATGATTTTCCAGCCAACATCTTGAAGAAGAAATGAGAAAGTTTCAAGGGTTCTTGAGCACTAATGAATGGCTCCATGATCATATTCAAAGATTGCTTGTTTGCTAGAAAAAATTATGATTTGGTGTAGTTTGTAAGGCTACGAAATTCCAAAGTGTTTCAACTTTCATTTTCACACAAGATGGTTAGTTCTTTGCAAAAATTAGGTAGAGAAAGCTTGCTGCAAATTTCGAAAACCAGCCAGGAAGAAAATCTGGAAAATTTTCCAGATTTTAACCAAAACAAGAATAAGAAGAAGATGAAGTTCTTGAAGAAATAGCTATGGTGATTTAATTGAAACCTCTTCCTATTCTTCCTCCACATTTTCGGCCAACCTCCTATCCGAAAAGAGCTGGAATTTTTTAAATTCCAAGCAAGGAATTATCCAAGAATTTTATGGATATAAAAATGAATTAAAGAATCAGGAGTAATTTAAATTCAAAGAGGTTAGGACAAGGCTTGCAAAAATAATAAAGAAGAAAATTCAAACGTTGGTTAAGATAAATATAAATAAAACTTAGGTGATGGGATTTGAACTCAAGACCTTAACGATTAAATTATAAAACTCTAACCACACTAACTCTTGTTCTTATTTTTTCAATCAAATTTTCTTCTTATCTAAGCCTTAAGACATCTTCCTATTTCGACCTTCAGTAAAATTGCCTTTTTACCATTTCTATTCAACAAGCACAAGTAAATCATATAACCCATAAATCACAATTCTAAAGCATACAAAATCATTCAAGAGATATATTTTATGCATGATGATATGATATGCATCCCATCCTTCTTACTCTAGAGTACGTTTAGGTGAGGTTTTACACACACACACACACACACATATGTTGGATCGATCAATTAATGGATATAATTATTGACTCCAGTAATTGCGATTAGACTAAGAGTGCAGTTACGTTCTTTTAGTGGAGTGAAACGTAATTAATAAATTATTTTTATTGACAAAATAATTTATTGGAGCTTAGTCTAATTGTATTCGATCAGGTCCCTTCAGTGGCTCCTAATTATGGGACAATAATAAATTATAATTTATTTATAATTTATTAATGAAAATTGCAGGAAATAAAGAATCGTATTTTAGATGGAATATGATAAGTGAAAATAGTTGTATTCAACTATACTTTTCTTATTCTATCAGGATTTGTATTATGAGATAGAGTCCAATATACATATGGGATATAACTCTATTTCAAATATACGTGAAAAACATCGTTGTTGTTCTCTGAGTTTTTCTTTCAGTTTTTGTGTAAGTCCACCTTCAATAAAGAGAGAAACAAAATACGATTAGCAATTTTCTGGTCCAAGGAGATTACATTGAGGAAGACTTAGGGGTCTAGAGCATTACCAGAAGACCAAAGACTTCAAGAATCATATTGGTGAAGACAATATCTACAAAGGTATGTTTAGTCTTCACGGACTCTCAAGATTTAATCTAGTAGGTACATAAGCATATCGATCATATTTTCTAACAATTGGTATCAGAGACTAGTTTTGATATGTGTTTATGTGTTAAGATTAAATCTTTTATGCATATATATAGTTGAGCGGTGTAGGAATAATGCATTTATATTCATAGTGAATGATTTGATTAATTCTGTTCAAAATAATTTTATGGTCATAGTTTTTTATTCGGTGAATATGTATAAGTATTATCGAGTTTTGTAACAAAATGGATGAATTACATCTCCATGTTTTCCTTTTGATTTTTCTTTTAGTTTATTTTATTTTATATGTTATTAAAAAAAAAATGTACTGGAGCTCGGCGAAGAACAACACGAAGAACAATTGTAAAAGGGCATGAATTGCTGGATGAGTTGCTGTCAGACAAATTCCACGAAAGCCTGGCACGAAGAAGAATTGCAGCTGGTGGGCTGGGCTAGCAAACTGGGCTGGCAAAGCTGTTCCTTTTGGATGCTTGGGCTGGCGCAGCAGCCCAGCAGCTTAGACTGGGCACTGCCTAGGCCCAGAGGCTGGGCTGCACTGCTTAGGCTGGCAAACTCCTTTTAATTTAAAAGAAGAGGAAAGAAAATGGTTGAAGTGGGATTTGATCCCAAGACCTTCAACTTGGAAATGCAGCATTCTAACCACTACACCACTGCAGAACATATGACTTAAAGTTGCTGCAACAGAATTATATTGCAGCAGATTGAAGGTTGGCTATTTTGTTAGCCAATTAGATTTTTAATTGTAATTTTACAATTTTATTTTTGAGTCTAGGTTGGCCATAACATTATTTTTATTTTTATTTTTATTTTCTAGTTTTTACTATTTAATTTAGTTGAATTATGTATCATTCATGTTAACATGCCATATAGTTTGCATTAACACCGCTCTAGGTACTATTTAGTTATGCATAAATAAATTAATATTTTTATTAATTAATTAAAAAAATTAAGTGTGAAATGGTTAATTTTAATTAACCTTTGGCCTCCCCTATAAGCCCATTGGTAAAATTAACGTTTGCTTCGTACCATTTTAAATGGTCTCCCTATAGGAAGGATACGTTTTATTGGTTATTAGATTGGGTATCAAAACTTTAATAATAATAATAATAATAATAATAATAATAATAATAATAATAATAATAATAATAATTATTATTATTATTATTATTATTATTATTATTATTATTATTATTATTTAAGTTTAATTCATTCATAATTACCCTATCGGTGATGTGATTGGATTGGAAACTTTATATTAAAAATAATAATAATAAATTTTGAATATAGGGGTTACACTTAAATCAAAGACATTATAAGGACTTCCTATAGAATATCCAAATAATGTCTACGATGGCCAAAATATTAATATTACTAAAACTAATATTGCATTTAGATGCAAGATATATTATTTTAGTGGGATGATCCAGGCCTAACTATAAGTTATATTGTTATCTCCTATAGAGGTGCATATTACTTTGGGGTTTTAGGTTGTGGATCTTGACCTAACTATAAGTTACATTGTTATCTCCTATAAAGGTACATGTTACCATAGAGTTTTAGGTTGTCATTTTTTATAGTAATTTTTATTACTACTTAAAATATTATCATATTGATCATGCATCATACCATGTTATATTGATCATGCATCATTATATGATAAATGGCTCATATGTTTTATTTTATTTAATTTCAGAAAAATGACTTCCAACACTTTATCCCAAATTTTAACAAAGAACCAACCGGTTGGAAAAAATTTTATTGATTGAAAAAGGAACCTCATAATTGTACTTACTGCTGAGAAGCTCAAATACGTGCTAACTGAACCGTGTCCTGCTAAGTCTACTGAACAGTCCACGCGCGAACAAAAGGAGGCTTATGATAAGTGGTTGAGTTCTGATGAGATGGCTCGTTGCTACATTTTGGGATCTATCTCAAATGTGTTGCAGCAGAAACATGAGAATATGACAACTGCTACAGACATCATGAGAAGCCTCCAGCAAATGTTTGAGCACAAGGGACGTCAGGCCCGTCAAGCAGCAATGAGGCGCATAATGAATAGGCGCATGAAACCTGGAACGCCCGTGAGAGATCATATGTTAGAATTGATCGCTCAGTTTAACGTGGCAGAGGTCTTAGGGGCTGAAATTAAGCTTGAGACTCATGTTGACATGGCTCTAGAAACTCTCCCAGAGATGTTTTCACAGTTCAAAGTTAATTATAACATGAACAAGATGGATATGTCTCTTACAGAGTTAATGAAGGAGCTTGAGAGCACCGAGGCTACCCAAAAAGTGAGAAGTGGCAACGCTCTTGTTCTATCTCATGCTGGATCTTCCTCTTCCAAGCCTAAGGGCAAATGAGGAAATAAGAGGAAGCATAATAAAGGGCTTAAGCAACAAGTTAAGAAAGCAAGAATGGATGAAAAGCCTAAAGGCAAATGTTTCCACTGCAAGCAAAAGGGACATTGGAAGTCACAATGCCCAAATTACTTAGCTAAACGCAAGTAAGGTACTGGTGAGTTATCCTACATTGAAACTTGTTTAGTGGTTAATTCTACAAATACTTGGATAGTAGATTCTGGAGCCACTAACCATGTTTGTAATTCATTACAGGGGTTCCAAGTAATCATACATCTCAATAAAGGAGAGCATACTCTAAGGGTTGACACAGGATTAGTGATATCTGCAAGAGCTGTTGAAGATGTTTGTCTTTATTTTGATAATAAACACTTGGTTTTGAGAGATTGTTATTATGTTCCCGACATTTATCGAAATTTGATTTCGGTTTCTTTGTTATTCAAACAAAAATATTCTGTTAAATTTTATAAATTTTCAGTAGAGATATTTTTGAATAACTCTTTGATATGTCGTGGAAATTTAAATAATGATCTGTATGTATTGAAACCTACCAACAGTTCATTATATCATACTGAAACTAATAAACGTATTAAGTTATCTCCTACTAATGAGACTCTCCTATGGCATCTTAGACTTGGTCATATTAATCTAAATAAGATTCAAAGACTTGTAAAAGAAGGTCCTTTAAGTGACTTAAAGGTGGAACCTCTTCAAATTTGCGAATCTTGTTTGGAAGGTAAAATGACCAAAAGATCATTTCCTTCCAAAGGAAATAGAGCAAATGAAGTCTTAGAATTAGTGCACTCTGACGTATGTGGACCAATTAGTGTCCAAGCTAGAGGTGGGTATGAGTATTTCATTACTTTTACGGATGATTACTCAAGATATGGCTATGTTTACCTAATGACTCATAAGTCTGATGCCTTAGAAAAATTCAAAGAATTTAAGGCTAAGACTGAGAAGTAGTTAGGAAAGAACATTAAGACACTTTGATCAGATCGAGGTGGAGAATATCTATCCCATGACTTTAGATCATATTTGTCAGAAAATGGGATTTTATCCCAACTAAGTGCACCTGGCACTCCTCAACAAAATGGAGTGGCAGAAAGGAGAAACAGGACCTTGTTAGACATGGTCAGAACAATGTTAGGCTTCTCTACACTCAGTACATCCTTTTGGGGATATGCTATACAAACTGCGAAATATATATTGAATATGGTTCCATCAAAGTCTGTCCCTAAGACTCCATTGGAATTGTGGAATAGGCGGAAGCCTAATTTGACACACATCCAGATTTGGGGTTGTCCTGCATATATGCTAAAGGGAAAGATGGATAAGATGGAATCACGATTAAATTTATATTTGTTTGTTGGGTATCCAAAAGGAACAAGGGGATACTACTTCTATAGTCCTCAAGATAAGAAAATATTTGTAAGTACAAATGCAATATTCTTAGAGGACAAGTACATAGACGAACGAGGATCTAAAAGTAGGGTTATTTTGGAAGAAACCAAGGGAGATAATCCCAAGCAAATGGTTACTGAAACCCATACTCAAGATTCACGTGGAGGATTCGTATCTATGTCGCTTAACATGCCAGATTCCAGTGGGAGAGAAATAGATGTTACACCTTCTATACCCACTGGCTCTTCGGCACATAGAGTGGAAGAACCTCCTACCCCTATTCAAAATCTAGTCGTTGAGGAATCAGCAGATCTAGTTCCAGTCAACGAGGAGGAGGAAAGTCCAATCATCCAGGAACCTCCACAGTTTAGACGTAGTGGGAGAGTCATTCGATGTCTCTCTAGATACTTACTCTATGGAGAAGCTTTTCAAGCAGTCTCTTTTGAGAAAGAAGAGGATCCCGCCACGTATAAAGAAGCTGTAGACCCTTGGAAGATTGCAATGGATTCAGAAATGAATTCCATGTACACTAACTCCGTCTAGGAACTTATGGACCTGCCTAATGAGGTAAAACCTATTGGGTGCAAATGGGTCTACAAAAGAAAGAGAGGAGTAGACGAGAAAGTGGAAACTTTCAAAGCTAGATTGGTTGCTAAGGGTTATACCCAACGAGAAGGTATTGATTATGAGGAAACCTTCTCACCTGTAGCTATGCTAAAGTCTATAAGAATCTTCTTATCCATTGCAGCTCACTTCAATTATGAAGTATGGCAAATGGACGTCAAGATAGCTTTCCTTAATGGAAATCTTGACGAATGTATCTACATGGTACAGCCAAATGGTTTTATCCAAGAAGGTCAAGAACAAAAAGTTTGTAAGCGGAACAAGTCCATATATAGGCTTAAACAAGCGTTTAGATCTTGGAATATCAGATTTGATCAAGCCATTAAAACTTATGGTTTTGATCAGCATCCTGATGAACCTTGTGTCTATAAGAGAATTATAGATGGTAAGGTGATTTTTCTCATACTGTATGTTGATGACATCCTTCTCATTGGAAATGATGTAAGAACATTAACATTGGTGAAAAGTTGGTTGGGTAAACAGTTTGAAATGAAGGACTTGGGAGAAGCAAGATAAGTTTTGGGCATTCAGATCCTTCGGGATAGAAAGAACAAACAGATAACTTTTTCCCAAGCTTCATATATTGACAAAATACTGATGAGATTTTCTATGCAAAATTCCAAGAAAGGTCAATTGCCTTTCAGACATGGAATTCAGTTATCTCAGAAGCATGGTCCTAAAACTCCTAATGAGATTGAGTACATGAAACGAGTTCCTTATGCATCAGCTGTAGGAAGTCTCATGTATGCTATGCTTTGTACTCGTCCAGATATTTGTCATGCTGTTGGGATGGTCAGTAGATATCAGTCAAACCCAGGACCAGAACATTGGACAGCAGTCAAACATATATTCAAGTATCTTCGCAGAACTCGAGGATATATGCTAGTTTACTCAGCTCCAGAGTTAGTATCTATAGGTTACACTGATTCTGATTTTCAAGCTGATAGAGATCTTCGCAAGTCCACCTCAGGCTCTGTTTTCACCTTAGGTGGTGGTGCAGTTGTATGGAGAAGCATCAGACAATCTTGTATTACTGACTCTACAATGGAAGCTGAATATGTGGCAGTTTGTGAAGCAGCTAAAGAGGCAGTATGGTTGAAGAAGTTCTTGATAGAACTTCAAGTGGTTCCTTCTACATCTCAAGCCATTAATTTATACTGTGACAATAGTGGTGCAGTGGCAAATGTAAAAGAACCACGCAGCCATCAGCGTGGTAAATACATTGAACGTAAATATCACCTACTTAGGGAGATCGTTCAACGTGGAGATGTAGAAGTGTGCAAGATTTCTTCTGCTGAAAATCTTGCTGATCCTTTTATTAAATGTTTACCTGTAACTGTTTTTGGAAGTCATATAGAAAGTATGGGTATTTCTGACATGTCCCATTTACTCTAGGACAAGTGGGAGGATTTTTGTTAGATATGCCCATCGAGTAAATACAATATTTGTATTTTTGAAATTAAATAAAGTATGTCTTTATATATTTATATGTATGAATTTTGTATGAGCCTGTTTTATCCACGAATTATTTAGATATTATAAATCAAGTGTTTATTTGTTAAACATAGAAAGACTTGATTTATAATTTAATTCGAAATAAATTATCCGTGATCTAAAATAAATTTGGGCAATTTATTTTGGAAGATCGTCTTAATTTTATTGAAGTCTGTCTTTGACTTTGATAATAAAATTAAGGATATATTTTGATATATTGGATGGACCATCAATATTTATTTGTGGAATAGACCATACAAATAAAATATTAAAAGATTGTCGTACATAATACCTTAATCCTGAGCAAATAATTATTTATATTTACTAACTTGAAGTTCTTTGAATTGCCAAAGAGTGAGATTAACTAGATAATCAATATCTCGGCATCTTGGGAATTAAAGTGAAATAAATATGAAATAATTATTATGCAATATGGAATCCGTTACCTTTAATAGGCAAGATCATTTCCTCATGAGTTCTTCTAAGGGACAGTTAAATCTGAGCTCAGTAATTCAATAGTGTCTATTGAATTCAATTTGTAAGTGTGACATGGTCACATGGTACTATCAAATTGAAGATAAGAATTGAGGATTTGAATGAGGGGCACTGTGGTCATACTGCCTCATTCAAAGTATTATATTGATCGACGGGGGTAATTTGTTGGATTGATCAATTAATGGATATAATTATTTACTCCAGTAATTGCGATTAGAGTAAGAGTGCAGTTACGTTCTTTTAGTGGAGTGGAACGTAATTAATAAATTATTTTTATTGACAAAATAATTTAGTGGAACTTAGTCTAATTGTATCCGGTCAGGTCTTTAGTGGCTTCTAATTATGGGACAATAATAAATTATAATTTATTTATAATTTATTAATAAAAATTGTAGGAAATAAAAAATCGTATTTTAGATGGAATAGGATAAGTGGAAATAGTTGTATTCAACTATACTTTTCTTATTCTATTAGGATTTGTATTATGAGATAAAGTCCAATATACATATGTGATATAACTCTATTTCATATATACATGAAAAAACATCGTTGTTATTCTCTGAGTTTTTCTTTCAGTTTTTGTGTGAGTCCACCTTCAATAAAGAAAGAAACAAAATACGATTAGCAATTTTCTGGTCCAAGGAGATTACATTGAAGAAGACTTGGGGGTTTGGAGCATTACAAGAAGACCAAAGACTTCAAGAATCGTATTGGTGAAGACGATATCTACAAATGTATGTTTAGTCTTCACGGACTCTCAAGATTTAATTTAGTAGGCACATAAGCATTTCGATCCTATTTTTTAACAATATATATAGAGAGAAAGAGAATACTATATTCACATTTGCAAATAGACAATAACTACCAACTAATATACGATTCTAAAACATTCTTTATATACACTGAGGAATATAAAATATATCAAAATAATTTTCATTTGTTTTGAACTCAGTAAGTAATATAACAAAACCATTAATTATATATATATATATATATATATATAGTTAAAAAAAAAAAAAAAACTCCAATGGCACACGAAGTGGCTTCGGACCTCGCCCTTTCAAATAAGAATACTTGCAATTACTCTTTTTTTTTTCTTTTGGCAATTACTTTTTTTATAAACTATCGTTAATAAAAAGATTGAATGGGCCCATTCAAACACTTGTAACCATATACTTTGAATTCATAAGGATGCCGAATGGGCCCAAATATTATGTAGTCTTCTGTTTGGTATGGTATTTGATTTTTATTATTATTATTTTTTTTTGAAACTTCGGAGGGACATAAACATCCTATTTCGCTCTCTATCACCGAAATGCTGGAAAACTCTTTCAAGAAAAGGAATATTTTCTTTTTTTTTTTTTAAAGGTTAGGGGGAAGACAAGGAGCGAAAAAGGAAATAAAAAAAAAAAAGAACGAATAATAACACTTCGATGACAATTTCTCCGTTTAAATTGGAGACTCGACTCGGTATGGCTTGGTTGAGCCGAAAATTCCCCGATTTAAGTAGAGATGGGCTTCATTCCTCGGCCTACCAACCGAAGACCAGGATTGCATGATTCCCGTCCCCAGCTCGGCCTAGCCTGACCGGCCCGCTTTACATATATTTTATATTCTATGTATTATATATATATATATATATATATATTATATGTATGTATAAGTAGATTATATAAATATATATATACACATATATATATAGAGATAAATTATATATGTATTGTACATATATACATATTATATAGATTATATATATATTATATATGTATATATACCAGTATATATATATAAATATACACTATATAAATTATAGGTAGATTATATATATTATATAAATGTAAATTATATATGTATATAAAATAAAATAAAATAGAAAAGAAGTGGAAAAAAAGAAAAAAATTTATCAATTATCAATTTTACTCTTATTAATCTAGTGATATGATAAATACGTGAATTATTGAAAACCACCACAAAAGTTTTCTATATGATTAAAAAGTTTTTAATAAAAATATATTGTAGGCAAATTTTTTTTTTTAAAAAATTTATAAATATTTTCGAGCCCAAATGGGCCCCTGCTTCCCCGCTAGGCTGGGACCGGGGATTATTTTGTCCCCAACGGGCTGAAAGCGGGGATCCCCATCTTTCTCCGTGGTGGAGACGAGTCAGAGATGGAGAAATAGGGACATATATTGGGGGGGGGGGGGGGGGAGGCGAGATTTCTAATCCTCGACCCGGCCTGACTCCATTGTCATCCCTAACTCCTACCACTAGAACAAGTTGTTATCAATGAATATTTTTTAATTTTAATTCCACAAAAATCTATATTTTTTCACAAAAGAAAACACACATAAATCATTGAGTAGAATAGACATAATACATCGATACAATATAATACAACAAACAATAATGAATATAAAATATATAGAAATATTCATTCATACAATTCATTTATTCATTACCACTTTTAACTTATTCAGTTTGAAAACTCTAAAAAATCTCTTATCTTATTTTTATCGATCTAAAAAGATTAAAAATTTGTAATTTCAAATTTTAAAAAGGTTGGTTTAATTTAACATAGTTTTATAATGGTTATTAGCCCACCTCAAGGCCCCACATTCAAAAGAAATTTAAAGAAATTTTATCATGAACATAATTAATTGAATACATTTACAAGAATTAATGTATATATAATGCATACAATGTGTTAATTAATTAATTAAAATATATACTTTGAGAAGATAACACACACTTTTTAAGAAAATTTTAATAAAAAATAACGTTTTCATTGTATTATTTGTAAAAAAAAAAAAGAATATTCATTCCTACTTCTATTTATTGACATTTGAAGATTATAACGAACTCTGATATTTTTCTTTTCAAACCTCGCTGTGTGTGTGGAAAATAACAATATTTTCTACAAACTTCCATATTTTAATAAATCCTAAGGTTATGATTTTTCTAGCTCTTTAATAATTTAGCCTAAGTCCCTAATTACTTAAAAAATTAATTAATAAGGATTTTAATTCTTGTTGCATTAGGATTCTATTCCAAAATTTTAATAATATCCAAAATATCTCTATAAATAAAATATTTTAAAAAAGACAGATTTTACAATTATATTTATACATATAATAGATATATGTATTAAAAACTTAATTATATATAAATATATATAATTATATAATTAGTATATAAATAAATAAATATGTACACATAAGTGAGAAAAATGTAAATTATTTATATCTTTGTAGACATTATATGTACAAAATATTCTTATATTTATTATATACATACAAAATATAAATATATATACGTAGTGTATAAATTTATTTTAGAACTTTATTATTTTTTTGTGAATAATTTGTGAAATTTATTATTATTCATAATTTATTATAGTTTATATAATTTAGTTACTTAGAGTTTATTTTAATATTTTGTTATCATTATGTAAGTAAATTGTGGTGAAATTTTGATTGTATAATTTACTTAGAGTTTATTTTTTTTATAAGTTTCTTTTATTTTTTAATTTTAGCTCTAATTAAAAAAATTTAAGTTCAGTTGACTCGTTGGACCGTTGCTTCCCGATTGGGTCTGAGCTAGGGATTATCTTGTCTTCAGCTGGCTAAGGGCTCAGCTGGCTAAGGGCGGGAATCCTTTTTTTTTTTTTTTTTTGGTGTGTGTCAAGAAAGACAAGAAATAGAGGAATGCGGAAGCGGGGGTGGGGTTGGAATTTCCATTCTGCTATTGCCGTTCCACTTGCTTATCGAGACTTGCTCTGCTGGTATAAACATCGTGTTAGAAGAATCCTGAGTTTCAGTCTAACGACTACGGCTTTCTAATACAAGCCACCAAAGGAATAGATAATAAAAAAAAATACTCATGCTAACTAAAATGTCACTTTGTAACCGATTACTTATAGTTCTATTACAACATTCAAATTACATGTTCTGAACCCATGATGATTTTATGCATTTGAGTTCAACTCAATTTCCCTTCCTTCACCTCAAAGCTTTGGCAGCTTAGGTTCTAAGAAATAATTCAGCATCTATTCCCATGTCTCTGAAACTTCATCCTCCCCCAACTCTGGGAGGATAAAGTAAAGCTCTAGTATCAAAAAAAGCTCTGCATTACTCTTCCAATACACATATTTTGCCTTCGGTCTCTTTTCTTTCTTTTTTTTTTTCTTCTGCTTCCTCATTTTCACGTATTCAATCAAATAATTCGTGTTCTAATGTTATCAAGAGGAAACATTGAACCCCAACCCCCCAAAAAAAAACCAAAAAAAAAAAAAATCCAAAATCCTTCTCTGGGGAACCAAAAAAGCTGTTCTTGTCAATTCACAAGCTGTTTGTTATCTTTCATGACTTCCCGGCACTGTCTTCTGGAAAAATCTGAGATCGAAATTTTGCCTGAAAATTATGACCTCCACAAGAGTTGGACAAAGAACACTAAGTGATTCAGGGTGAATAAACAAACCTGAAATTGCCTATCGGTGAAGCTTACAGATCTGCGCTTGAACTCACCCCTGCTGGTCGTAATTTCATCAAATAACTCAGCAGAACAAAAATCGTCATCACCAGAGTCAACGGCTTCAGGAAGAGGTGTTTCTGATTCCTGTTGAAATGGCAAGGATTCATGCTTAAAATAAAACAGCAAAACAGGAGAAATGCATTCAAACCAAAAAACAAAAAAAAAAAAAAACATGACAGTTCTCTAGTCTGAAACATCTAATCCTCACGTCATAATCACCGATAACGTTTCAGTATCGGTTTTTGCCGACAGAGGAAATGAATGACTTATATAACATTTGCGAAGTAGGAAAAAGGCAATGGAAAAATGAAGAAATAAACAGGTTCCTGTTTGCCCTGAAATGGAGAAAGTCATTACCCTAAGTGACTGTTTCTTTCTTCGGGATGGATGTCCATAAACTTCCTCATAGTCAGCTGCATCTAGTTCCCGTAGATGATGGGGTGGAAAAAAATTGGGAAGGACATGTTGTCTTATACTTATGAGAATGAAGAATGGCAGTGGGAACAATATTCCAGCTATAGGTATCCATGTCACTCCAAAGCAGATTAAAAGATACACTATCTGGAAGACGGTGAACATTGCAATGTATTTGAAAGGCACAGACTCCACAAATGAAGCATGAGCTCCTTCCAAGATTCTGCCAGATAGAATAAATCCAAAACATCAGTCAAAACAGACGAGTAACTGGAAACCATTTAACTGGTTTCCAGGAACAAATGCTCTTAAGAATGGTGTTCATTTGCTCAATCATTAAACCTGCTGAAGATGATCAAGATTATTCTAAAATTTGATGTATGCAAAATAATTCTTGAAACAAAATTGTGAAATGTCTCTTAATAAGCAATGAGATACATGGCTTACTTGTAACGACGACTAGCAGGAATGAAAAGCAACAAAATCCTCTCCCAAAACTGGCTGCCGGGGAGACTATCAATTGCCATGTAGGCAAAGTATCCCCAGAGAACTGAGGTAGGAATCATCTTGATCAGAGGCATAGCACTTACAGCAACTCCCACAAGTACGGACTGCAACAAGTTGCTGACTCTTTGCTCATTTACTCTCACAGGCAAATATGCATCAATAAATTTCCCAGGATCAAACTCGCCATCTGCAGTTTTCCCATCATTTTTCAATACGGCATTCTTCAGGTCCCCCAATTCTTCATCCACTTCATTCTGCAACAAATTATCTTGGTTAACAAAATCCATATTTTAATGCGATCCTTGAGCACAAGATGCACTTGGCAAGTGTATTTACAGTTGGAGCAGGATCCATCGCCACAAAAACATCATGCATCTTTCCATAAATTTCCGAGTGACTTGCTTGTTGTTTAATGCCTTCGTTGGCACTCTTCATCATTTTCTTACGGATCAACTGCATAAACAAGAGGGATAATTTTAATGAAAAATGTTTATTTATTCATAATCAGGCAAACAGAAAACAAAGACTTCCTTAAGAATTCCAATACCGACCTGCTTCTTAAGAACTGCAAGGCTCCTGGTATGCATGGGTGATTGTGGAAGAACTCCATTTGAAGGAGGAAGTCCAAGCAATCCGCAAAGCAACGTCTGAAATCAAATTCATAGCAAGAAAAAAGCTCATTGCCTGGAATTTCAAAGGGAAGAGACCCATGTGCCACCAGTCTGAATTATTAAATGAAAGAAGTTTGATATCATAGAACATGAAAGCTATACCAGAAAGCCAAGCAGTAAAATATCATAATGATAAGAGGATGGCTTTTTAAGGTTGAAATCCGCTTGTTGTGCCATCTGTGATGCTACACTGTGGTCAAAAAAGTATAGACCTGCTATCATCAGAGCTGGAACGAAAGCACCCAGAACGTATCTAACTGGAACCCTTGCCATATCCTGCACGGGGGTTGTAAAGTAGCATGAGGTACAGAACATATAATTATCAGAAACATAGTGTTGCTAGATTGAAGATTTCTGTCAACAACTATTTCCGTTTAAGCTTCCCATATCTTCTTGAAAATTTTCCTCAATTACAGAATCAAGGGAATGAACAACTCTTTTAATCAGCATTTTGGGAACATTGGAAGAGATACTGTCATGCTGCTATTCCAGCTCATGAATTAAAGAAAGCAGCATGCAGATAACCATAATTGAAATTAAGAATAGCTGACAAAGTCATGGGCAATACCTTAACAACTGTCCAGTGGTGCAATGAATCAGGTTCCCAAGGAAGAGGAGCAAGGAGTCTCCTAGGAACTCCAGAAGGAACCTTCCCAGGCACACTGTACGACAATGCTGTCCAAAGTACAACCATAAGTGGGACCCCATAATCTGCAATAAAACTCCGAACAAAACCTGTTTAATGACATACAAGAAGGCAGAGAGAGAATGATATCAGTTTCAGAGAAAAAAATATTCATTCATCACCATAATCATATGCACAGGATCACATAACATACCTGTACCATAAGGCCAAGATCTAGCTCTTCTGCTCTTGATGGCAGTGAGCAGCAGGCCAAAGGAAAAGATAATTGCCAGTAATCCATTCGTATAGAGCCACTGGAACTGGTATTCTTCAGATGTGGGATTTTCACCTTTAGGAGTAGCAAATTCGCTCACCAAGCCCTGAGATTCTCACATGATGATAACTACCATCACAAAACTTGTACTAGTAACTCCTAACTTCTGAATATCGCTATATAACCACAAGACAGCATGGAATATAAATCAGAAAAGTGCAGATACCTTAATAGCCTCTTGAAAGAAGAGAACAGTGATCAGCATGCCAAAAAGCTCCCCTGCAACCCTTGTAAATCTAGAGATAATTGCACAAGCATTGAATATTGCAAGAAGAAACAACAGGAAAGCGGTCCACACGCAGACCCTGTGAAACAATTTATCAATTAAATAACAGGTCAAGATTAGCTGTGACAAAGATTATGCCATCACACTGCACGTAACTCCTCACCATCCAGCCCAGGCCAAAAACAGTTCCTTTCCCATAACTGGTCTATCCTTGGCAAAAGTATATAAATAAGTATACATTATAATCGTGGGCTCCGCAACTCCCAAAATCAGCAGAGGTTGTCCCCCAACAATTGAGTGGATGATACCACAAATAGCGGTGGAAATAAGAGTTTCAACCGTGCTCAAGCTTCCATCTACATGAACATAAATGGGCAAGAAATTCCATAAACTTGATACCCTTAAAATTCAGTGTCAAATAAGCTGAAGATATTTAAACAAGAGATTTTGTAAAAATTGAAAAGAAAGAAAATAACCTGTCTCTCTGCTCAACTGCTCCCCAAAGGCAATGACAGGAAGAGCTGAGGCAAAGAAAATGTAGGCTGTCGGAGCCAGTATCCTAAAATCAACCAACAAGAACAAATATAAATTTTAGAAATTAAATTGCATTCAACTCTATGCAAAAGAGAGCCTGTACCTTGCTCCCACGCTACAGGCATCAAGCCAATCTGTTTTGTAGCATGATAGCCTCCCTTTAACATCACTGATGACTCCCTCAAAAGGAGTTCCCAGGCGCACCATCCTAGCTGAAGCTGAAATGCGAGAAACTAAACAAGTCAAAACTCGAATTCCGACCGGAAATACTTTTGGCAATATTGGTCAGTAACAGGCACCAAGAACTGAGAGTCATGCTAGTTATTGAATTGCTTAACGTTACAGAAGGGTTTGAGTAACTTCACTAAGAAAAACAAGAAGAAGCCAAATGGTGAAATTACATTTCAAAGAATAGAAAATAATTTTCTGACACAACCAATATTCTTCTGACATAGATGGTCACAATTTCACAATCCAATTACCTCAAATTTGGAATATTAAATAAGAATATGCCTTCCAGGAAGGAAGATGAACAAATTAATTTAGAGCAATGGCATACACGTGACTGAAGATTCTGATGAAAGTCCGGTTCTAGATAGGAGAAAAGATGAGTGAAATGTTTTGTAATGGTCAATTAAGTCATAATACATGAACTCATCTGTTCACACCATCTGTATTTTTAAAGCTTACTCATAAATACCATGATGTTCTGGCTAGCCCATCAAATTAAGAGGCCTTCATGCATTTTCATCCGTAACTCCAATGAATCAACCCAATCCCCAAACAAGAGAAAGAGAGAGAGAGAGAGAGAGAGCAGAGAAATTTATGCACGTAGCATATTTCTTGAACAAAGCCATCAGCGCAAAACAAAGAAGTCCCACTACAGAGGATTTAATATACAGAACATCCTGCGACAATGGAAAACTCATGACGACAACGTCAACGAACATATTTTAACAAAAGCCACGCTGTTTATTCAAAAACTCGGCCCAAGAAATGAGAAGTCCACAAGATCCCTCCATTTAAACTTTTTCTCAATACACTCTAGAATTCCATATTCCATCTACTCCTCAGCAATATACAAATGAGGGGAAAAAAAAAAAAAAAGAACCCGCCACACATGCAAAGAGACATACACTTCCTTTTATCTGTCTGTATCTAATAGTATTAAGAAAGGGAATGCATGTGCATATTTGTCTCCATATGTAAATACAAAAAATGATTAAAGAGATGGCCTGAAAAAAAATATAAAAAAAACACAGCCTTAGAGAGATGAGCAATGAATACCAGCAGAAAAAAGAAATCCGTCGGAAGAGGGAATGTGAGAAAGATGTTCCGGCCGGCGAAATGCCGCCGGAGAAAATGGAAAATATGCGTATATGGATGGAAAAAGAAATGATAGGAAAGGAAATGGAAAGAGTAAAGAAAGAAAACCAAGAAAAACTATGTTCCAATCTGTCCCTCAAATCTCTTGAATTCTTTGTCTCAATAATTTTGTCTCCATTTTGGGATTCTTTCTCTTCCTTCCCCTACTTTCTCTCTCCACCAAAAACCACTTCTGAAATGGAAATTAATGAATGAATTGATGTTTAAGGAAACAGAGGAAAAGGAAGGAAGGAAGGACGGAGGAAGAGGGTAACTGGGTAAGGGCTGAGGACTCCTTCTCACACACACTATTGTGCGTTTTTTTGTGAGTGTGTGTGTGAGAGAACTTGGAAGAATCGGCGAATGTCTGGGACTCTGGGGCCTGCAAGCGAGGAAGCAAGTTCGAATATAAGAACACAAGGTCGAGCGCGGCAACCGCCTAGGTCCCGCAGGATCTGACCCTGTCCAGCTGTCAATTTTGCCTTTTTTTTTTTAAATATATTACACAATTTTATGCTTCTGAATATTGAAATTTTTTTTTATATACTTGGTACATATGCACGTGATACTTTTAAGTGTTTATATCATATATATATATATATAATTATATATAATATTTATTATATAATTCTCAATATATGTAATATCATTACTTAAAATATCTAATACATGTAAACCGTGCAAGAATTTCCCTGAATATTTGGACTTTTGTAAAGCTCACGTTTAGGGAAAAAGACGGAGGATCTTGTTTTTGAGCCAAGGGCTAAAAGAAACATCAATTTAAAATTACTTTGCAGTGCAAATACTTGTGGGCATTGTTGTGTTCACCCAAACTAATTGTTAAATAGCATGATAGTCCTTTTTTTAAAGGAAAAAATTAGGACTTTTATTAACTTAAATATACTAGAACAGCATATAGGAGTACATTATGAGGAGCCTCATCTTGCCATAATCTAGGACTAGAAGAATGAAGGCCTTTTTGAGTCATCAAATGTGCTAGAACATAGAAATTTCTACTAACAAAAAAAAAATTTAAGTCATAACATAAAGAAAAAAAATATCCTAACTCGAACAATAAAATAGGATGGTGGAATGTGATCCGTCATTTCATTCCTTCATGTTTGACTGTGCAATTGGCTTGTGTAATAAGATATCATAGTTATTTATTCTTTTTTCCTTAGAATTACGGTGGTTATTGTTTTTAAGATGAGATTTTACAGATCATGTTTTTAATAAATGAAAATTATAGTTATGGTTATTGTTTTCAATATAAGATTTTATAGACCATGTTTTTAATATATATATATATATATATATATATATATATATATATATAAAAGTTAAAGATGAAATATACCATTACGATACGTAGAAGTATCCTAAGGTGACACGTGACTAAAAATTGTATTTAAATTCATTTAAAATTTTAATTAATTAAATTAATACATAAAAAATATATATTTAATATTAATACATTAAAATGTATGATTCTTTGAATATTATCTAAATTAATATATTGAAATGTGTTATTCTTTAAATATTATATATATATATATATATTTAATATTAATACATTGAAATATGTTATTATTTGAATACTATTTAAATTTATTTTAAAATTTTAATTAATTAAATCATTAATTAATAATATATATTTAATATTAATATATTAAATCTTAATAACATAACAATCCGTGCAACGCACGGGGATATCAACCTAGTGATAAATATAGTTATGTGATGTGTTTTTAAGACTTTTATTTTTTGTTTTTGATGCACATTAATATTTTGTATGAATGGAAAAAATGACTTACCTATTTAAGTAAAAATTTCCTATTGATCGTAATGGTATGAATATAGTCTTTTATTAATTATGAATGGTTATTAATTTAGCTAAATACTTAATTACATAATTAATAGAGTATTCATTATGTTTTGAATGTGAAATTAGAATATTATTAACAATATTTAGTATAAATTTAAAACTTCTAATGCGCAAAGTGTAAAATTAGGACAAAAAGTGTACATTAGCGGCAATGTCTGATTTAACTTTTTCTAAGCTGTAAGCCAGATGCTTACCAATTCCTATTAAATTAATAGTCAGGGCCCATTAATTCTAAATTAGAGACTAACAACATATAATATTTTTGTATTTAATAAAAAAGATATTTTTTCCTTTTGAAACTAAATAATCTCATTTATGATGAATCTTTACCAAAATAGTTTTTTCTTGTGATACTCTCCATATTAGAGAGATATAAGAATGGATAAGAAATAAATAGTTATAAGTAAATAGATTATTGAATAAAGTAAATAAAACAAGTACATTTATAATTAGATTGAAAATTTTTAGAATATGTAAATCAACCATAGGTAGATACTTTTATTTTCATCAATGTGATTTATGATTTATACATATTTTTTCTTAGCATAGAAATGGCATGGCTAAGCTTTTTTATGTTGGTATAGAAAATAGAAAATTTGAAAACTACTAGTGTGTTTGGTAATGAAATTCACATAAAACCGAGGGACCAATAGGGAATATTTCGAAGTTCAGCAGTTCATGTCAGGTGTGTGTCGTGAATCGTGATGCATCAAAGTATCACTCATCGGTCTCCCTATTTACACTTTCATCTGCTTTTAACCTGTTTGGTATCATAGAGAAAATGGGAAAAGTATTTGTCATACTTGTGAGGTTAGAATAAGAGTTCGAACTACTAAAATCAATACGCTTACATTTAATGAATAACTCGAAATTTTGACATGCAAAATATGCACTTTTTAGAAATTCGGAGCCCTCTTCATCTTAAAAAAAAAAATTATAAAATAAGAAAAAATGAGAATATAATCGATGATCATTGAACAGTTGTACTCTAATTGTCAATAATAAGAAGATAACTTCAAGCAAGAAATGGATTTGAATCTGGATTCATCCAAGTTAATCTGTAGACATGGATTTAGATAAAGAGATAAAACAAGATTTTTTTATTTTTTTATTTTTTGAAAGTTGAAAAAAAACTGTTTTTCATAGTGCATAGATATACATAGTTTTTTTGGAAAAAGGAAATGGAATTTGTTAATGGATTCGCTAGTAAAGAATGTTTGGGATGCTATAGTCTCACATAAGGGGTTACTTAAATTATTTGTGATAAGTAAACGAGTTGGGTTATACAAATCGACCAATATAAAAAAAATAAAAATAGAATAATGTATTAGATCATGTTTAAAACAATTAATGAATTATCGTATCACCGAAAAATCTTTCGCCAAAGAGAATAATTTTATGATAAAAATCTTATAATCACTTTCTATTATAACATGCTTAATCCTCTGCTCCAAATAAAATTGGAAACCCTCTAAGAAGACAAAATCTTCAGCACATGGATATAGGCAGTTTAACAAGTGAAGTTTCAATTTATTATAATTTGTTTATAAATTAATAGAAAGTATAATCTTACATAACTTAACGATAGAGGTTGCACCGTAGCTCTTAAGTTTTGAGGACATAGGGAATAAAGTTGTATACGAGACAGATTGGCTGTATAGTTTAGTCTGTGGTTAGTAAAGCAATTTTTAATGCTAATTGGTTTTCGTTGGTGACAATAAAAGAAGTTTGCTAAATTTGCTTATTGCGATGCGACAACCCATTTCTACCTTAAATCTCACTGAATAATTGCATTGCAGTACTGCCATCTATCTGACACATCACATGTGCAAGTGGATAAGAATTAATTTGAGATTAGTTTTATAAAAAATAATTAAATATGTGGAGTGATTTAAAATTTAAAAAGAAAAAATATGACATGTTGTGAGTGAATGATTACGTAAAATAATAATATATTTGTATTAAAGTGAAATTTTGATTTGGATTCAGATTGAGAAATTTCTATCCAAAAAGATATTTAAAGTAGGTGTGCAAGTAAATATTTTTTTTGTACAATTTAATTAGAGTGAAATATTAAAAAAATTGTTGAGTTATTATTCTCTCTTTCTCTTTCTCAATTCTTCCTCTCACGTTTTAAAAATTAGATTAAAAAAAAAATGAAAGATAGATAAAATAAAATAAAATAACAATTCTCTTTTATCTCTCTTTCCCCTCCCTCATGGACAAAAAAAAAAAAAAAAGTAAAGTAAAAAGATATTAGTATTTGTTCCCTTCTCCCTTCCTCTCTCCCTCATCGTTTCCTCCCGAAAACCAAACCATGTGCAAGGAAAACAGAATGATGGTGCATCGTAGTCTATGTTGTGTACAATTATTATTATTATTATTTTGTTTTGGGTTACAATTATCGTTTGTTGACTTATAAATAAATGTGTTGAATTTATTTGGCTGGTGAAGAATGGCACAACAACCTGTAACTTTTGATTTTCATTAAATTTTGAACCAACAACGCGAAAAGAATGTGGAGTGGTTTGGAGGGTTGGCAAAGTTCTAACAAAAAATAAAGAAGAATATGAAAAATTATATTTAGTTTTATATATTTGTATGGACTAATGCAAATGATTATTATTTGCATAATATTAATAGTTATATTAATCATTCTAAATAGATAGTAATATTTATTTTTGAATTTATAAATTGTTTACAAATTTAAAATTATACTTACATTTAAAAAAATATAAATATAAACGCAATCTAAATACACATTGATATATTTAAAAATAATATAGAAAATTTAATAGTAGGAAATTATAATATTCACTTGAAAACTAAAAAACGTGAAGTCTTGATTTGCTTCATTAATGGGTTTATCTATAATTTTTTTTTATCGATTCAAGAAAAATTTGTGTATTGAGCCTCCGTCTTAGATTTTTCTCTGCACCATTGCGTGCGTCTCCTTTGTTGATCTCCGTCACTTCGGCAAGATCGGAGCTCCGATATTGGCCAAAATGTCTTTCATTGCTAAACTTTTTGCGAACCTACTCTCTCTTTGTCTACAAATTATGAAAGTCTTCATCCTTGGTATTCGTTTTCAGTATCTAAGATTCATTGGTATGAGTTTTCTATCACTCTTCTTGAATTGCTATTGATAACTCCATTCCTTTGGAGTTTGTTTTGTTGCCCAGACCAGATCTAAACTCTTTCTCTACCCCCCCCCCTTTTTTTTGCTCTCTTTATCAAGTAATTTTCAAGACTCTTGGTTCGCCTAGTCTTCCAAATTGTTATTCACAAAAAGAGCGAAGTTGGATTCATCTTATTACTGCTTGAAGATGGCGATAAAAGAATTAAAAGAAAATTGTTAATGTGCTTGTTTTATTTTTAATATATTCTAGTTTACCCATTTAGAATATATGAGGCGTCGCATTTTTCTTGTTACCATAAATATAATAGCCTATTTTGTGTAACATGCTTTATATTTTATTATCAGATTATCTTAATTAAAAAAAGAAATTAAGAATCCATTGATGTGATAATTTAGTAGAGTAAGAATAAAATTGAAAAAAAATAAAAGACCTATTTGATTTTATGAAATGACTGATGATATAAACCAAAAAATTGTTTAAAATTTAGCTAATTAAATTGGATCCGAGTGTGTAATTAAACACAAGAATTTTCCACTCATTCCGAATAGAAGATTTTCGACCTCACATTGTTTTGCTTCCTATAATTGAGGAATCCATTATTTATAATAATTGACTTAGTGGACTTGGTTTTTATAGATAATAAATTTTAGATCGTAATATTATATGTGAACAGATCATACTTTCAAAAAAAAATATAAAATGATAAATTTTGTGATCAACAAAAATCAAATTCAGAAATTAGGATTTTTCAAAAGAAACATTCCATGCGATAAGTTTACCGCAATTGGATGGTTCATGAATAGACGCAAGCAATCATGACTATGATACTACAAGTAGAATGCTGAAACAAATTGGTTGTAGGCGTTGGAAAATGTAGCATGTTAGAATGAAAGATGTGTGTGACCTTTGGCCTACCCACCCTCTCCTTCATTGTTCACAACTCTTCAAAATCTATACTTGACATTAAATAACTTTCTTGGCACAAGGATGAAGATGCATGGAATTTGCTAATTATGTAAACTGGAGTTGCTTTTGGGACACGAAATTTCATTGCCTTTGTTATCAATCAACTGAAATTTGGTAGTTTTGCGGTTGCTTTGGGAGTCATACAAAGTAGAACTAGTTAGGTGGTTGCACTTGTAATATCATGTAGCCACTCAATTTGCGTACAAAATTGTATAGTCAGTTGAGGTCGAGACTAAAAAGGACAAAAATCTAATAGCCAATAGGATGATTGCGTGTTAATTTTTTTTTTTTTTTTTGTGAATAAAATTTTTTTACCTTAAAAAAATTTGTTTATCAAATCATGATTGTTGTTAATTCAATTGTGAGTGACGTTTATCATATCATGACCATTTTTACAAATCATGAGTGTTGTTTATCAAAGTATAACTATACTCATTATATTGTGATAATTATTTATAATCAGTCGCGAAATTTTTATACACAAAATTGCGCCACCTTGGATCCCTCATTATTATTGTGTGGTTTGGTTTATTAATTTCATGTGATTTTGTTAAACTTTTCTGTTGAAGTTACATTAATCTGACAAATAGTAAAATAAGGAGTTTAATAAACATAAGAAATTGATACTGTATTCGACTATTGACAAGCCTATGTTTGCGGGTCTATGACCACTGAAAAGATCCACCACACTTTAACATAAACTACAAGGGACAACATTTATCTCAAATCACCAAGTATTCCTTAGTGGACTCTAATAGGATACAACGTAGTGCCCTTTCCGTTAAACTCACTGAAGACTATTGTTGAACTCAATCATTATGATTGACTTCTATCAACTATCGTTGTAGCAACTCGATGAGTCCTTATTTAATTTTAGAATAACCTTTCCACTAGAAAGGTAATCACTCCAAAGAAATGCTTGATTCAAGCTCCGTCTAGAAGATAAGCAATGTAGAAGCGAACAAACTTGAATCCCTAATGCAAATGTTTGACAATGAATCACTAAAACTTTCGCTAATGGTGTTTGCATCAAACCTTCTCAGAATATAAGAGCGAATCTCACTCTGTCTTTTTGTATGACTCCCCCAATGAATGCTTTTTAGAATTTGACTTCTTTCTTCTTGCTCCAGAGTCGACTATTTATAGATATGATAGAGATATTGTATTCTCACTGACCTAGGGGACTGCTAAATCCTTTTGTCTTCCAACGTTTTTAAAAACATTGTAGTCCCTTTGTAACTTGAATTATTCTTTCACGGTATAGGATCTTTACTAGATTCACCACGATCTTCTCCAAATTTGCTAGAGATCTAAACATTGGTTTCCAAATTGTCTTCAAACATATTCTGGCATCAAACTGTGCTAATAGTTGCTATTTTCTAAACAATTCGTAACTCCTTCATCAGAGTGTCAAAAGTCCTTGTTAAGTTCCAGTAATTGACTCTAAAAATCTCTTTATTTGGCATTATTTGAGGCAAAACCATACATTGTAATCTAATAGTGCAACACAAGCTTCAACATAGTGTAACAACAACTCTACTACATAATCAAGAGAACAAGAACTAGCAATAATGTATAGCAAATATTGCATCAGAAATATTAGCAAAAATAGTATCCCTAATTACTATTACACAAAACTTCAAATTGTTTTGTTCAACAAATATAAAAGATTGTGCATTGTTCAGAATCCAGAATCAGCAGCAGATCAAACCAAAAATCCAAACTAAACCCCAAAGAACCAACACCAACAACTATGGTCTCCCCCTTTTTGCAATAAACAAATGCCAAAAACCATTAGGTAGAAGACTCCTCCAGGTACGAATTGTAACACCCCACTATTAAGTAACCTAAAAGGGTCAAAGATGCAGCCCTATACTTAGAATCATGGATCTTTATAACTAGGTAAAGGTGAAAAGAAAGAAGTAAATTTAAAACTTAATACAACTCATCAATACTTATACAAGTCTTAGAGGATAAAACTCAAAAGATTACAAGTCTTCGACATTGATTCATAAATAAACAACAAAATCTAGATCTTGAACACTATCAACATCCTACTTTGTTTGGATTAGCACACCCTGAAAACATGATAGAGAAATGTATGAGAAGAATTTCTCAATAAGTCCTATGTGTGTTCATGAACAATTTGAAATGTTTTCATGATGCACGTAGAAACTTTACAGAAAATGTTGCAAGTCATTGCATATTAATTTAGAAGAATATATAGTATTTGCTTGTGTATTTTGCTCAAGAAAATACGATAAAATCAACAAAAAGGTTAATAACCATGTTCCGCGTAATAGACAAACCACTCATTGAATTTTACAAAGTGGGTGGACTACAAAACCCTACATCATAGTCTCTTGCCAAGAAACCCTACATCATGGCAATGCACTGTAAGATTCTGTCCAGTAATGAAGTGGATGATTGACCCACTAGGTGAGATACTTCTCTATCTTTCATCTAACTTTCCTATTGTCCAACCCCGCATCATAGTCCCTACTTGAAACTAGTTGCTAGTTTAGACTAGCCTGGCTTACTAGTACTGTCCCTTCTTCCGGAAAGGGATCATGCTCCAGAGGTGGTCACCTACTGGAGTAATCACCAAATCCTTCCAGGGTTAGTACCAGCAGTCTACCCTTATTGAGTAGTCAATGTAATCTGTCCCTACTTGGAGATATTCTCAAACAAACACAATTCAATCAGCTTAAACATGCACACATGTTATGGTGTAAGTTCTATCAAAACATTGTTGTAGAAAACTAGATTTCATTTTGAAAATACTTTTATGTGACTAAAGTGATTTGTTGTAAAAGGAAAGGTTTAAATTATGCTTGCATATCAAGTGTTCAGTTCTTTAAACAGAATCATATAAACAACAAATGACTTACAAGGTAAGCATTATTTGCGAAGAGTTTATGCAAGGTCTTACTCGTTCTTGTTTTCAAAAAATCTCGCTATAGATTTGCTCCTTAGCAAAAGGATCCAATACCATCTAAAACAAGACATAACTCATTCACCGTCACATTCCACACTTGATTTATTAAATTGCAAACTCAACGTATATTCACATGCAATTCATTGTTTAAGCATTCTACAATTTATCCATATCATGGTTCCGAAATGTTCTAACATGTGACAAAAGCATAACAGTATAACCCTATGAATATAAAACTTCACAAGTGGCAACATCTCATAATAACTAGATTGAAATATGTTCGCCAAAGTAGTACACATAGTATAATAACATCCATCTAAATTCTATCTTCAAAATCAAAACTCGTATTAGATGGAATAAATATTAGTCGATAAACATGATTTCCAAACAACCCTAACCCAAGTATTGCACAAATACAAATGATAGTTCGAATTGCATGACATGGATCATATCACCTCACTATATATATATATATATATATATATATATATATATATATGTATGTATGTATGTATGTATGTATGTATGTATGTATGTATGTATGTATGTATGTATGTATGTATGTATGTATGTATGTATGTATGTATGTATGTATGTATGTATGTATGTTAGAAAGTATGTCCTCAAATACTATGTATTCTGTATAAACATATTACAATATAATATTTATTCATTCAATTTAGTTTGTTTCTTATATTATTGCATATTTAAAGGTCCAAGTATAGCAAGTAATGTTCTATGTGTTGGGTCGTTCTTCACAGTAAGGTATAGACCATGGGTACTTGTCATACAAATAAAATTGAATTCTTAGTCGTTTGATAGAATTGGACATTTCATCAAGGTAAGACTATTATACCATGATTTCCAATAAGGAATGATTTACTTTAAATCAGTGAGTAGTTCACTCACATCATAGGCATAAGCGTATTCCGAATATGTAGAACTGGCCCTGTAGTAGTGGTCTATCTTATAGTATGATAATTATAGAGATAAGATTATTACTGTTACAGTGTAGACAGATACCTTCATACTTAAATATGAGTTGGTGGTTTGGTGAAGTTAGTGTTTTATACTTTAATGTATGTTGGGTGAGATTTCTTTTGTGAGATTAATATCCTTGTATGTTGGGTGTATTATTTTAGTTAGTTAAGACGAACTTATGTAAAAGAGTTTCTATACATCACTAAGTGAGGTTAAATCACCTCCTTGTGATTGTTCAGGATAATCTAAATGATCCAAGGCCCTGGGAACGTAACTCTAGAATGTGTGCTTTTGAGTAGCTTCCAATGATAAGTAAGTATATTCAAGTTAGTCATGGATTATTGGACTAAAGATCTAAGGATGGTAGATATCTTTGAGATGTGTGTTTATATGTTTATCTTATCTCATTGATGGGTGTTACATAGAGGGGTATTTCCGTCATTTCACCTATAGGTTAGAGATATTGCTTTAAGTAATATTATTCTTAGAGTCAATATTTTCATATAGTGATAAATGAAAATATTTAAAATGAAAAATGTTGCTATTTAATAGTAAGGGCACTTTTATTATTTTAGTAGCCATGAATAATATGTCTTTTCATCCCTAGAGTAGCTCAAGTTACTTTGGTGTTGTTTAGGCACGATCTCGGCTTAATAGATAATTATTTAGAAGATAAATAAAATTTATTCTAAGAGTCCAATTAGAATTAATTAATTAGTCTTGAATTTTGATAAGGTTCAGAAAAGATAATTAATTAATTAAGAGAATTGGGATGGAATAAACTAATTAATTGAGTTGATATATGTTGACATATATTAAGAGTCCAATTAGAATTAATTAATTAGTCTTAGGTTTTTAATGAGGCACAGAAAAGATAATTAATTAATTAAGAGGATTGAGCCAGTCTTGGGTTGATTTTTGAGTACAGCACCTAGCCCATTAGGGCTTGAGGAAGCCCTAAGCTGGCCGAAAATAAAGAGAAAAAAAAAACCCTTACAAAGTTTTAAGTTTTTTTCTCTCTAGTGTGTGCTGTCTCCTCTCTCCTTCTCTAGTTTTCGTCTATTTTCCTCATTCTCTCTAGAAGAGTGTTTTGATTATCCAAGAAGGCACTCTCACCAAGTAAGGCTAAGAGTAAGATAGAGTTATACTTTGAAAGACGAAGAGAAGAAGCTTGGAGACGTTTGATGCATAGGAGTAGAAGATTAGCAGGAATTCCTGTTGAACAGCAGGCGCCTCCTTCTTCCCTTCCAACGCAAGAAGTTCTAGTGTAACCTGTCCCCACGTTGATTAATTCGTGACCAGCAAGAAAAAGTAAGTATTCTCTTCTAGATGTGGCTCGGAAAATTAAAAAAATTTTCGCTGCGTTTTTCTTTGATGTTTTTCCATGATCCTTCATATAAACCATATATTCATAGAGTAGAGTGCACCGCATAGTCCTAGTCATGAAAGGGAAATATATTAAGATCCATGTATATCTCACAAATTCAAAACGGAACACTTCAGGTATAAAACCATGGAAGTAATATTAAAGATAAGGCTAGTAGTTACTTGGAGTGGAGATTAGATTTGGCTTGGTTTTAAACAATTTGAGAGAGCCCAGCCCTTGAGGAGATTACATGTTACTCTCCTAGTAAAACAGTTCAGGAAATCAAAAAGGGAGAGGAAACCGATACAAATTGTGTCTTTGTTTGCCTAATAGAAAAGAGAATAGAAGGGGGAAGAGAGAGAGAGAGAAAGATCCATCCAAGAGTAAAGGAGAGAGGGAGTTTACCTTGTGTTGAAGAGGGGGAAAACCAAGAAAAAGAGTGCTTGAGGGTGTGTGTTGATCGCTTGGAAAGAGCGTGCCAAAGCTCTAATAGAGTGTTGTTTCGGTTTCTCTAAAAAAAGAGAGGAAGGAAAGTGTTCTTGCTGTAGCCATGGAGTTTGAGAACTAAGGGATATGGAGGAGAAAGTCTCTTAGTTTGTGTAAGAAAAAGGGGCTAAGAGTATATGATACTAGTGGCTCTTTCGATTTTCAGAGGGAAGAGAGGTGGCAATTGTTATATTGAGTGACAAAAAAGTAAACAAAATGACAAGAAAAAAGGTTTTGTTTAAGTGGTAAGCAATGCTATCTTGATTCACCACTGTTTGGAGAGACCGAATGGCTTGGGTTTGTGTGAGTTTGTGTGCTCAGTTATAGTTGTGAGGGAGAAAAGAGGGAATGTTGCTGTGGCCAGTGGTATGTATGTGAATGTCTTGATCTTGGCAAAGGAAAGATTAGCTTGGAGTTTCTTTAGTGAGGGAGTATATGTCTTCGGTATTGGTGTGCTAAGAAGAGAGTCAGCGAGTAGCTTCGAAGAGTTTGAGAAAGTATGTTTCGTTTAAGTTAGGAGGCAAAAAGATAAGATACCTTGAAATTAAATCAAATGATGATTCATAATTCTTCTTATTTGGAAAAGGAGTATGCCAAATATAAGCGATCAAAATTTAGATAGAAGATATATTGTAGTGCTTAATTTTAGAAGGTTTCCCTTTCTAATCCCTTCCCCTTATATCTAGCTAGTTTATACAAGAAAGCATGAGCCAAAGTTGGCCGAAATTAAGGGTAGAATCAGCCTTTATCTTGGTTGAACATTGGTTTCCAATTGGGAGGGAAAACTTAAAGATTTTAAATTTAAAGCTTAGGGAAGGAAAAGGTTAGGTGACTACCTTATTGAATTGAGAGAGAAAATGGCAAGCTTGTTTGTGAAGGGAAATAAAATTATAGAGCGGGAACAAGTACGGTAAACTTTTGGATAAAATGCAATGAAATATTATTCTTAGGGATTTTCAAATTTTGAATCTTAAAAAGAAAAGGGAAGAAAAGTTTTAGTTTAGGAAGTAAATGAATCTAATAAATCTTGATTGAGAAATCATTAATACTCAATTAAGGGAATCATGAGGAAATATGGCCAGTTGCCACAAGAAGAGAGGAAGAAAATGGGAAGTATATGCATAGACGGAAATAGAATCTAAGGGATGAGAAATCAAAAGAATTCAAAATTTAAATTCCATGGAGAATAAGTAGGTTGTCCAGTTTTCGTAACAAAAATAATTCTCCATCCATTAAGTTGGCCACACTGGGAACTGGCTTTAATTATCATCCCAAGTGCGACATGTTAGGTATCACTCACTTAGCCTTTACGGATGAGTTGATGTTATTTGCCAGAGCCGACATGAAATCCATTGCCATCTTACTCAATTGCCTGGAGGAATTTGAGGAATGCTCCGGGCTCTAAATCAACAAGCAAAAATCACATCTGTACTTAGCCAGTATTAATGAGATAGATAAGGAGAATCTGGTTCGGTCAGTTGGTATCCTGCTGGGTTCATTTCCATTTCATTATCTTGGGGTGCCTATTATGTTTGATAAGATATGGCTAAGCAACTACCAGCCGCTACTGGATAAGATAGGGTCTTACATTGGCAACTAGACTGCCCGCTTCCTTTCATATGTTAGTAGAATTCAACTCATACGAGTAGTCTTGTAAGGGGTAGATTGCTTTTGGTTATTGATTCTACTAGCGCCGTCAGGAGTGATTGACTAGCTGAATAGGATGGCAATGGACTTCCTATAGGACTTCAGAGGCTCCTTGGTAGCCTGGACAAATTTCTGCCTACCAAAGACTGAAGGTGGGCTAGGACTTAAGGACCTCTAAACTTGAAACTTGGCACTCCTAGGCCGTGTTCTATGGGACGTTCAATTGGAGAAGTAGTTTCTATGGGTCAAATGGGTATCCCATTACTACTTAGATGGCTATTCAATATGGGAACTCCCCTAGCACCGAGATCAATCCCCGCTTATTAGCCGCATTTTAAGCATCTGGGACCTTATCCTTCAGAAGGAACAATCACAAGACCATACTATAGCAGCTTTGGAGGAGTGGACTGTTGGGACGAAATTTTTCACGGGCCGCGCATATGACTACTTCCGTTCTTACTATGCAAAGGTTTCGTGGGCCAAAACTGTTTGGACACAATGCCTCACGCCCAAACATTCTTTCACGGCATGGCTCTGTATTAAAGGCCGTCTCAAAACCAAAGATCGGCTACCGTTCGGACTAGATGACATGCGCTACCCATTATGCTAGACTCACTAGGAGACAGTGCATCATCTCTTCTTTGCTTGTGCTTTTTCACAGCAAGTATGGGCTAACATCAAAACCTGGTTGTGCCTGCCATGGGCTATGAACACCATCACTAGCTACCTCAAATGGTTTAAACAGCTAAACTGTGGAACAAGTTGGATGGCCAAAGCAAAGTCTATAGCACTGTGTGCTACTATCTACCATGTATGGTCTGCCAGGAACCAAACGTTGTTCGACAGTTCCCAAAGCCATCCAAGGGACTTTGCCAAGCAGATCAAAATACATGTGTACAGGATGATCTTCACCTTGTACCTTTATATTTTGGACCTTTTTGTATCCTATGTAGGAGGGACTAGCTAGTAGTCTTACTTATGTATACGTAACTACTGGCTAGAAGAATCTCTCTGTACATATTCCTTTTGATGATTAATATACTTTTACATTTTCATAAAAAAAAAAAAAAATTCTCCATCAATCTAAATGCCAAATTTGATATGAAATTGGGAGAATTAGGGCTTGATTGGACTGACTGCCATTACAGATGAAACAAAAAATAGAAGTTAGAATAGAAAGGAAATAGAAATATATTAAAGAAGGAAGGAGATTAGGAATAATCTTCCTTTGGAAAAATATTCCCCTATCTTTAAAAGGAAATGGCGGCTACAGAGCAGAGAAGGATGACTAAAAGAAATATAGAGAGGAAATAAAATATGACACTGATGTAAAAGGTAGCATTCAACTCCCACTTGCTCATCTAGAATCCCAACACTCTTTCCATAACACCACGATGCTCTTGTTTTATAATTTCACCAAAAATCCTTATGCATTGGAATCTCATACTTAAATCCTCCCTAGCTTAACTCAAACAAATGAATGATATAATGCACAATTCAAGTCACATAGCTATGATATTTAAACATAAAAAAGTAAACATTTTAATTTCCACTCAAGGTAATATATATATATATATATATATATATATATATATTTACAGACACACACAAACATATGAACATTTATTGCTCAAGAATATTACAATGCATGACCCTTCCCTAATTCTAGGGTTACTAAGGGTGTGGTTTTACATCCTTCCCTTCTTAAGGGAATTCGATCCCAAAATTCATGATGTCTTACCTTTAGAATAACTCCAGATATTTTTTCTTCACCCACTTTTCCATTTCCTATATCGCGTCTTAGATCCTATGATATTCCCCCATAACCTTGACCATAGGTATTTGTTTATTTCAGAGCACCTTAATACTTTAGTCTACAATTTTAATCGGCTTTTCCATATAGCCTAGATGAAGTTGTAGTTGGAGAGGTTCATCATTCCAAACTAGGTTGGTATTTCTTAAGTGGTGATACATGGAATATATTGTGTATTCCTATCAAGCCATCCTGTAGGTCTAGTCGATATGCCACAGCCCTAAGTTTCTAGGACTAAGTTTTCCCTTCTTTTGAATGCTTTAGTATTCCAAACTTGGAGTCAACTTCAAGAATATTTGATCCCCAATTTGAAACTCCGATTCTTGCCTCTTGTTATCCGCATAATTTTTTTATATGCTTTGTGCTACCTGTAGTCACTTCCTGATCAGTTTCATTTTATCTGTCATCTCTTGAATGTAGACTTCTCCAGCTTTGGTATTTTCTTGTCTTTAGTCTAACCTTAATACAATGGTACTTAACATTTTCGTCCATACATAACTTCATATGGAGCCATCTCGATTGAGGATTAATAACTGTCATTGTAGGGTAGTTCAGAATGCAGTACACTATCAATCTATTTATTCCTAAAGTAAAAAATATAGGCACTTAGAATGTCCTCCAAAATTGTATAACTCTTTGCAATTGCCCATTCGTCTGCGGGTGTGCTGTCATGCTGAATTTTAGGGTCATCCCCATTGACTCTTGAAATTTTGTCCAAAATATAAAAGTGAACCTCGGATCTTGATCAGATACAATGCTAGTCGATACTTCATGGAATCTTACTTTTTCCCATGTATAAACTTGTACTAGTTTCTTTATTGAGTACCTTACATTTATGGGGATAAAGTGCATTGTCTTTGTTAGCCTGTCCATCACCACCCATATAGTATCTTTTTGGGACTTTGTCATGGGAAGTTTTGTAATAAAATCCATAGTCACCTCTTCCCATTTCTCCTCAGGGATTGTTAATTGCTGTAATAATTAAGCTGATTTCTTATGCTCTACCTTGACATTTTTCAGAACTTGGTACATCTTTACTTCTCTCGGGTGAATACCATATCTAATTTTGAGTGCTTTTATAAAAAACCTTTCTTGATGAGACTCCATTTTATCATGGAGGTCAAGATCAAGGAGGGGGAGACGTGACCTTGCAAGGACAAGGACCGTTGATAAGAGCTAGGTCTAAGAAGCTCCAAAATGTTTTTCAATTGCTCATAAAATCATGCTTGAGGATGGAAGAGGATTGGAAGGTTGAAGAAGCTAGCCAATAGTTTATTTTAATGACTATTCAAGAAGAACCCCAATAAGAACTCAAGCCGGCATCAAAGACGAATGAAATTTGACCAAAGTTAGCCTTCCAGCGGACATTCGGTGCTGGCCTAAGCAGTAGAACCGGCGCCAGCTTCATTCTGGCATTTGACCACCTAAGATAGTTCACAACTGGCGCCGACTGTAGTGTCCAAACCGGCGCCTGCTCCGGCCTGGGTAGCCGTCGCGTTTTTTATGTTTTCTTTGATTTTTTTTCCAATTTTAAGTGTTTGTAAAGACTTATTATAACCCTAAACTGTAATAGAATCTCAAAGATTACTTAGTTAGGGTTAGAGTAGTATAAATAAAGCCTTTAGTGATTTAACAATACAATTCACACACTTTAATTCAAATTTGAGAGAGAATCTTGAGAGGTCCTAGCCTCCTTATTCATCTTGTTCAAGACCATACTTAAGAGTTAGTCCTTCTTATGAATGAGTCTATAAATCTTATGGATAATCTAATGTGGTTTCTTTAAATGGATCTTAGTTGCTTTGTTCTTCTAAGGTTTATTTGAATTCCATTACTTGAGTGTCTATTTTCTCTATTCTATTTGTTCTTGTTTACTTTTATTATTTCAAAGATATTGGGGTGAGATTATAGTAGAACTTTCTACTATTCTTGAGGGTCTTTGAAGCTTAGTTCTTTAAGGGTTTGATAGAAGGTAGGTTGTTATTTCATTTTTTTCTTTTTGTCCTAAGAAGAATCTCTGTTTTTGGTCTCATTGATTGAGTTGAACACATAACCAACTAAACCATTCACAACACCAAGAAAAAGCCCACATAAGAACATATCATTTCTTCTTGGCTCTTTATCGTTGGGTATGCATATTTTATCTTTGAAATAAAATATTTTTATCTCTTCTTCCTAAAAATCTGCACCTTCTCTAGTAATTTGCTTATTTTTGAAGGCCTGAAATTCTGAATTGCTTTGGTGAGCTTCCGTAATCTCTTGCTTCAAGTTAGGATTAAGACTCAACTTATTTATGCAGATTTTCCCAACTTAAACCTCTACTTCTCAGGTCAGCACTTTCTATAAGGCTTGTACTTCCTGCACCTTTAGCCTAGCCATCTTCACATTTCTCCTTGAAACATCTGCCACAAAGTTGGCCTTTCCCTAGAGATAGTTTATTAGGCACTCATATTCTTCTAGAAACTCCATCTACCTTCTTTGCCTAAAGTTCAGGTCCTTTTGGGTAAGGATATACTTCAAGATCTTATGGTCCATGACTTCAGGTCATGTGTCAGATAGTTTTCCTAAAGAGATTTTGATTTCTAAAAAGCTTATGCTATGACTTTATTGTCCTATATCGGTACTGCCCCCAAACCTTTCTTAGAGGTGTTCGTGTACAATGTATACGACTTTCCTTTTTTTGATGGAAAATTCTTATATGCATCCGGTGCACATGCACCGGTGTATTGAGAAGTTGTACCACTTGCAGATAATATTGAATACAACATTTGCTGTATAATTTTTATTGCAGGTGGTACAACCACTCAATGCATCCGGTGCATGTAAGAATTTCCCTTTTTTGATAGGCTTAGCACTGGAGTTGTCATCAACCTCTTCTTGAATTCTTGGACTAGCAATCTTTTTCTGATGGTGTTCGTTTCTCCGCTATCCATTAAGGTGTGTATTCTGGTTTGAAAATCTTGATAAATACATTCCAAGGCTATTCTTGCCTGGTCCGTCCCCTACTCCTTCTAGACTTGCTGCTATCAGTCTCATGTAGGTTCTCTCAACCTAAAGGTAATAACCATACCATTCATTGTTTAGAGTACTGCAGCGTAGAGAAAATGTCTTCTATCTGTTTAGTCCATACACCACTTTCTAATCCTACTTTGCTTCTTCAAAGAAGGTAGGCGGCTAAAACTTCAATGACCTTTCCAATACTTCGTCTCCCCTTCGTGATGCTTTTTTATCCTACAAGAAATGGAGAAGTTTCGCCATTTTGCTAAAGGCTCGACATATAAACACCTCTTTTGGCCTAACCCTTTTCTCTTGGTTAACTTCTATACTTTTTCCTGAGATGGAGGATGGTGCAGACATGTATTTTAGGGTTGCTGGCTTGGCTGTGTAGTTTTCTTGGCAAAGGGTGGATATCCTGTGCCTTGGTGCCATCTTTAGTCTACAAGTATCATTGAGGTGAGTATGAGTAAAAGTATAACACTCCGCTACCTACGTACCCAAAAAGGGCGAGAGATGTCACCCCGTCTAAAGGACCAGGATGTTTTATCAATAGGTAAAGAAAAAAATAAAGTAAAATTAGTCCTTAAATTATTACAATGGAAACAATAAATTAGTACAAGTCTCAAAATTTAACAAACAAAATTGTCTCTCAAAAGAAATCACAAATAAAACAGAAGTAGCATTCTTCAAACTCTAACATGGCCCAACCTGATCAAATATGGTATCTCTTGAAATAGGATACAAATGTATGAGAAAATAATCTCAGTAAGTCCTGTGTGCTTTTGATTGATTTAAAAGAGATTTTATGTATGCACTTTTGAAATCATGCATAAAAGTTGATTTCAAGTTAAACACAATTTTACATATAACAGTGAGTGGTATTTTGTTTAGTTTCTCAAAAAAAAGTCACAATTGTAAAATTTTACAATAGAAACCACTCAGAAAGTGGGCTATGAAACTCTGCATCATAGCATTTGTCATGAAATCTTGCATCATGATAGACAACGTGACACCCTGCATCATAGTGTAGTGGGTGATCAGCCCACTGGGTAAGATACTCTTCTATCTATTACCCTAACTTACCGATCGTCCACATCGAAATAATAGCCCACTTGGATTGTGGTACTAGTTCGGACCGACTTAACTTACTAGAACTGTCACCTTCTCTAGATAGAGCTCATCTCTTAGATATGGCCTCCTATTGAGAAACTTACTATTCCTTTCATAGGCTAGTCCTAGTAGCTTACCCTTGTTGAATACTCAACGTATCAGCATATAGCTCAAGAACCAATCTCAATAATTACTTTCAAATATTTTAGTCCTGCAAGTATGGTTTTCAAATAATTTGTTCAAAAACATTTTTTAAATAGAAGGTAGTTGCTTTGCTAAAATCCTTATTTGAATAAAACCCTTTCGTGAAAATAATCAAGCTTGCACCTAAAATATTCACATCATTGAGATAACATCAATTCACAATTGACTTGCAATGCAGAGCTTTGATTCACAAAATTTAATATAAGGACTTACTTATAGCAATCCAGACAGATATGTAATATCAACTGCCTTGATCTTTCATTTCAGATAAACGTCTTAGCTAAAACCATATAATATATCACAGTCATAATCTGTCCCAATACATGGCATAGTAAAAATATTCAAATAAACTAGATCTAAGATTCTAACAGGTTATGACTGTGTGTGCTAACCCCCAAGCATTCATTCATGCTCTGGTTGTGTGATAGGGGACGGCTGAAGACAAAGGATGCTCTTGTGTTCTGGCTGGATGACTTGTCTTGTCCATTGTGTAAGGCACAATCGGAAACGACTAACCATTTATTTTTCAAGTGCTCGGTTTCTGCACCAAATTGGATGGAAGTTAAAGTGTGGCTGGGCTTACCACAAACAATGAATACGACCACCTTTTACCTTAGGTGGTTCAAGCGAGCCAACCGTGGTTCTTCATGGATTGCTAAGGCTAAGGCTACTGCTATGACTACCATGTTCTATTACATCTGGAATGCACGTAACAGGACGTTGTTTGACGGGGCAGTTTGCCAACCGATGGAAATTGTTAAAATGATTAAAACACATGTGTACACTGTTATATTTACTTTGTACTCTAATGTTTTGACCAATTTTGAGAATTGTATTGACCACTACTAGTTAATAGTTCTCTTGACTATTAACTAGTGAACCACCTTGTAAATATCTTTTGATAAATATTAATCCATTTACATTTCGATAAAAAAAAAAAAAGATTCTAACAGGTAATCTCATGCTCAACTGTCTCATCAATGCATAAACTCCCTAAGTAATAATCATAGATCTCATACTATTCCAAATATTCATATGATCAAATTTATATCAACCAATCTAATCATCAAAGTATCCCAAATTAATCATATGTCCTGAACATAGCATAAAAGTCCTTCCATCACATCTTCATACTCATAAATCAACAACTCCATCTTTAACTCATAAAGATTAAAAAACTAAAAAATATAAATCCTCTATATCATATAATTGATAAGACATGCTTAGTAAAATCAAGAGATCATATATTAACTTATCATATTCTCTAGATAAATTGAGTCAAATGGGTCATTTGGATACCTTAAGACTACCTCTTAGTAGAGCAGATCTATTGAGAATAAATGGCGACCCTCTTGGTGACCAATTTGAATCCACTTGAGAGAAGAAGAAGATGTCTCACCTAGATCTTCTAGCTTAACTGTGTAATTACAAGGAAAAAGGGGAAATCAGTCCTTTTATTTTCAGTTGTTAGAGAAATCAAAAAGAAAGAGAGAAAAATGAAAGAAATTATTCTTAAGTAGTCTAAAAGATAGAGAGATCGTTTAGATGAAGAAATAAGGGATCCAAACGTTTTAGAGTGCTTTGAAATGTCTTGGCCAACTAAGAGGCAGCTTCTTGGTTTTCTTGTTTCGTTTGGTAATAGTGAAGACCGAAAATAGTTTAGGGTTGCTAGAAGAGTGATGCTTATGGTGTGTGTGTTTTGGTCTTGTGTTGTTGCTATGACTAAATCTTTGAATGAAGTTTGATGTTGGATGAGTTATTTTGTTGGCTTTGGTGTCTAGAGATTGTAGGAATTTGTTTAGGTTGAGAAGAATATGTGTGTTGGTTTGGGATGGCTGAAGAATGAGTAAAAGAGAAGAATAAGCATGAAGTGTTTGTGTCCAACTTTTGGAGCAATTGATATGTGCTTTGGTTTTGTTCTTGCTGTTTAAGTTGTTGGCAAGAGAAATCAAAAGTTTGTGTGTTTGTGCAAGTGCTGGCCAAAAATCTACTAAGAGAGTATGGGAATTTTAGCTTTTTTGGTGCAAGAGAAATGGTGTGATATAGTTTTGATACAAGAAAATTTTATCTAAGAAGAGGAGATAGAAGTTTAGAGTTTTTGTTAGAATAAAATTCTATCTTCTCCTATCTTGTGCTTTGGCCAACTAGGGTAGAGAGAAGAGAATTTTCCAGCTTGGTAGAAGTTTTGTTGGCCGGTTGATCTTGGGAGAAAAAGAAGCTATGGTGGCCGAAATGTTGAAGAGGGAAAAGAAGAGTTTTAGGTGAAGAAAAATTCTGGTTTCTAAAAGATAATAGATAGATTATCTAGATAGAAGTTATTCCTAGATTTTAGGTAATCTTCTCCTAAGTTTCTTTGGAGTTTGATTAGGGCACAAAGTCCCTCAATGGTGACGGGCAAAAGCCATCCATAAGCTGGAATTTTAGTTTAAAATTAAGATAATACAATAAAGAAAAATAGTTGATAATTTAAAGGATAAATGCTGCATTTTCTTCTCAACATTCAAATTTAAAAAATTATAAAACTTAGAGGAATTCTTTTCCTCAATTAATGGTGGCTAGAATTCCCTTCCCTAGCAATCCGAAAATCCATATGTTGATAGAACACTATAATGCATTTTAAATACAGAAATCTGGTTGTATAATAGATAATTATTAGCTAATGGATAATAGGAATTAATGTTATTTTAGAAGATATAATCATAAAAGAAAATTTCTGGTTTTATCAAATAACTCTCAAGATAAATACATTCCTAGTTTTTAGGAGATAAAATCTCCAAGGAGGCAGCTGATCTAGAGAATTTCAACTAAGAAAGAAAAGAGAGAAAAAGAATTATTTTGGTAGAGTTAGGATTTGAACTCGTGTCACCAATAGATAAATCCCAAACTTTAACCACTAGACCACAATATTTTTTGTGGCTATAATACATAAAATAAATTTCCTTCACTTTCATCCCAGGCATCTCATATGCCATTATAAATTCTAATTCCTATATTAAATCATCTAACTCAACCAAGGAATTACTATAACCTCACTAGACAACCCACATACTCATAAATAAACATAAGTTCGATCCTACACATACAAATGCACACAACCATTAATCACATAGATAAATGTTTTAAAAAAAATCCTTATGCATATGATAAACACTATACAATGCCCACATTACCCATGTGTCTGAGGTAGAAATAGACGGGGTATTACATCCTCCACTCCTTAAGAGAATTTCATCCTGAAATTCAGGCTGTTATACCTCTAAAGTAACTTTGAATAGTTTTGCTTAATCCAATCTTTAGTTTCCCATGTAGCATCTTGCGTTCCATGATGATATCATAAAATATTTACCATAGAAATCTGCTTATTTCAAAGCATCTTTATATTTCTGTCCAAAATCTTTACTGGCTTCTCAACATAACTCAAATCGGGTTGTAGCACCAATGGTTTCTCGTTAAGTACATACTCTGTGTAACACCCCACTACTACGTACCCAAAAAAGGTGGGGATGTCGCCCCGTCCCGGAGGATAAGGGGTCTTTAAAACGAGGTATAAAAATGTAAAGACAACTAAAGAAATCAAACTTAAATAAATAACGAAAAACTCTTATTACATCGGCTCAAACACAAGCATAACTAAACAAAAACAAATATTCGATCAGAAACTTGAACCAACAATTGTCTCCTAGAACACAATGGAAAGAAATAACAAAAGTTTCAACTATCACATGCCCCGCTTGCTCAGTATAATCTATCTCCTGAAAACATGATATAAAATAGTGTGAGATTAAATCTCAGTAAGTCCTGTGTGTGCACATGGCACTTTGAACAATTCGTGTATGCATAGTGAAAAATATTTGCAGAAATATTCGGCAAGTCATAAATAATTTTCTCTTTGCAAGGAGTGTGTTTTTCTCTTTCACACACTTTATACAAAATAAATCATTCACTCGAATAAACAGTCATGTCATCACACGTTGGGCTCCATGAGGACAAGGCACCACACTTTGTGCACCTTACCTGGACCAGATTACCACACGTTGGGCGTTCTGATCAAGGTGAGTGTACAGCCCACCGGGTGAGATACTCCTCCTTCTCTACACCTAACAAAACCATCCGGATATCCATGTCGGAAAAATAAATAATACCTTACCAGGTACAAATGCTACTCGGACCGGCCTGACCAACCAACACTGTCGCCTTTTCAAGCCAAGCTTATCTTCTGGAGGTGGCCTCCTACCAGAAGACTTACTCAAGCCCTCCAAGACTAGTATTGTTAGCCTACCCTTATTGAGTACTCAACAAATATATCTGTCAATTCCTGATTCAAAATATTTCCATATCTTGGCTTTGTAAAACGTGGTTTTCTTTAGACGAGTTTTCTAAAAATTTAGGAGAAAGAATAGTGTTCTTGATAAAATTGTTAGTTTGACAAAACCGGTAAAAGAGTAAATATCCACGTTTACAACCCAAGCAAACACAGTTTAACAAATAGCTTCACAAAGCTTTACCACATAGACTTGCCATCAACACATTTAACAAAAGAGTTTATGCAGGGACTTACTTGATATGCCTCAGATAAATAAGATAAAATCACAGCTTGCTTCCTTCGAATACCCTCCTGATCTAGAATCACATAATATCATGATCAGGGTCTCAATCGATTCAAACATGCATTAAACTCATTTATTCCTATAACAATTTACAATCTATTATCTACCTCCAAATAAATTATTTATTTCTCAAAGTTCATACACTATGACCCTACATCCATCAAAGACATGATTAATATATCAAAAGGGTCTTGACTTGACCATCACAATTCACATCCGTCATTATCACAATAAAACATGGTGTTACTATCCATCGAATATGCTTAATTAATTACTCGACTCAAAATATTCATCTATCCCCACCAAGCACATATATCATGCTATCATACTTCCATAGACCTCATCAATCTCATTAGACCTTAACTTCGACATCAAGAGTAAGAATTCCCTTACCTTGAAACAATCGGATTGTCAAGATCTCGATGCTCTTATGGTGATTATCCCGAGTTTGTTTGAGAAGAAGAGAAAAGCTGCCTTCTTTCCTTCCTTTTGACCGAAGGTAGCTAAAGAGGATGAAATCAGCCTTTAGGTGGCGTGATTTAATGGAAGGAAAAGAGAAGAATTGATAGAAGAAAGGATTCAAGAGGTTGAGATGATTTTTGCTTACTTTAGGGTGTGATCGGTTTTTTGCTAGGAATTGCTCTTGGAATTTTCAAAAATTGCAGAAGAGTTCTTCCTGAAATTTTCATGTAGGAAGGAGGGAGTGGTCGGCTACTATGATTTAGGGTTAGAGAAGTTTGATTTAGAGTTAAATGGTGGTGCTAAGAAGGACTCCTAATGGCTTTAGGTTTCTTGGACAGCAAGGACGAAAATTGCAGCTTGCTGTACCCCTTTTTGCTGCTGAAATTAGGAAGGTTTAAGAGGAGAAAATAATCTGGAATTGTTCTCTTATGTTGGCTGAAATATTGCTTATGAAAAGGGCTATGTGTGTTCAGGTCTTTTTGGCTAATCAAGGAAGAGTTTGCACAACTTTTGGTCACCGAAAATCCTGGGCACATGCAGTGGTTTTTGTGCGAAAATTTGCTGAACAAAAAGGGAAAAATTTAGGCTGTTTTGGTTGCTAATCTGTCAGCAATTCAGAGAGGAAATAATGAGTTCTTAGGCTTTGAAATTGGCCAATTCAATAGGGAGTTTTAGTGGTGGATTTTCGGTCATTGCATCAAGCAAAGCCGGCCGAAAATTCTGGTTTGAAGCTGCCGAAAAATCTTGGTTTGAAGCTGGCCGAAATTTTGGAATTTTTGGTGGATAAAATCTGATTTTGTGTCGCCACAGTAATCTGATTTGGTAAGGGGTGTTCTAGGTGATTTGAGCTAGGGCTTTGAAGAGTTTGATTGCACTTAGGAGTGCAGGAATTTCGTGCCGCTTGTGCATGCACAAGGCTGCCGAAATTCTGCAGGAAAAAGAGAGAATAAAACCTAGTTGATTTAGGATTGAAATAAAATCTGATTTGCTAAAGGATTTAAGATAAGATTTTCTAGTATTGAAAGAGTTTGTCTTGAGCTAAAACACCTTCAAAGGTGGCGGCACTAAGTTGGAAAATTTTTTAGATTTTTAGCTAGGGTTCTATGTTCAAAATCAACAAGGTATCTAACTAGAAAAATAACAATTTAGTTCCAACTATCAATAACAAAATCTGATACATTAAAACCAAGCTAGAATCTAATTATTCTAACTAGGATTTTAAAAAATCAAAGAATAAAAGTTGGAAATAAAATTAAACTTTATCCTCATAAAAAATCCTTGAATTTAGGAGATAAATATGGAGACTTATCTCCTTAGATGATGGCGCTGAAATTCACTAGGATGACTAAGGTTTTTCAGCCAAAGCATGAAGAAATCTAGAGAAAAGAATTCAAAAGGAAAATTAAGATTTGTAAGAGGTAAGATTCAAACTCGGGTCACCAATGAAAATCACCAAACCCAACCGCTATTCTAAATCAACTCCGATGATAATATTTCTCTAGGAAATTCTTTCCACCCTAATTCTCATCACTCCATCTCCTCTACTAAACTTCACTTAAAACAACTCTCAAGTAACGCAACAACACATTTAAATAATTTTATGCAAGCACAACCTTGAAAATCACATGCACCCATGCACAAATAATTTGAAGATATCACATGAAATGCAAGATGCTATGCAATGCATGACTTTTTCCCCATAGGTCAAAGGTGGTTTTGGGTGGGGTATTACACTCCGAGTTTCAACTGTGACATATAGAATACATTATGCATTCTAGTTAAGTTTTCTAGTAAGTCCAGTTAATAAGCTGCTGGTCCAATTCTCTCAATAATCAAGAATGATTATTGACTCAATTTCCTTCCTTTCGAATGATTCAAGATTACTCTATTAGGAGTCCATTTCAAGAACATCTAATCTTCTACTTGAAACTCTAATCCTTTTCTTCTATTGTCTGCATAACTCTTTTACCAACTCTGAGCTGCCTTCAACTATTCTTTAATTAGTTAGACCTTATCCATCATCTCTTGTATATTTTACTTCAACAGATTTCCTAATGTGTCCATCTTCCATCCATCTCCAAAATATCAGTACTTGGCATTTCCTTCCATAAAGAGCTTCATACAGTGCTTTGCTAATGATGAATGGTAACTTTTGTTATAGACTAACTCCGCATAAGGTAAGAAATCAATCCACTTATCTCCAAAATCTAGAATACATGCCCTCAACATATCCTCTAATATCTAGATAACTCTCTCAGATTGCCCATCAGTCTGAGGATATGCTGTGGTACTAAACTTCAAAGTCGAATCCATAGATTTCTAAAATTGATTCCAAAATCTTGAAGTAAATCTAGGGTTTCGGTTAGATACAATGCTTGACGGTATTCCATGTAGTCTCACAATTTCCCATTAAACCCCTTAGATTTACTTCTCTATTAAACCCCTTACATTTACTGGTATAGAATGTGTAGACTTGGTCAATCGGTCTATGTAACACCCCTAATTCTTATAAGTAATTTATCTTGTAAAACATAGGTGTCACCCCGTCTGATCTCCCAGACAAGGGGTATTTATAACTAAATTAGCTTAAAAGAAAGAAATTGAAACTCTATTGTACTCAAAGAGAAGTTACATAAAAGGTTGCTCAAACTAAACATAAAACTCCCAAAATAATATACATATCAGCTAAGTCGTGATTTACAAGTTGTCCAAAAATCTATATATATAACTATACACCTAGTGATGCTACACCAGGTATGCGATCCTCACAAGCGCAAGTCCCCACCACACGAATCTGAAAAGAGAAATAATAAAAATGTGTGAATAGAAATACTTAGTAAATCCTATGTGAGCTTGTGAGTTTTATGTAAACATGTATACACAAACTTTATAAGTAGTTGGTTTATTTAGAAACTCTAAAAAATGATGTTTTGTCAAATAATGGTGTTATGATATCAAAACTTTGCCCCGTAGTTTCAAAAAATATAGGTTCTACTCTCAATAGAAGGATGACCTACGTGCAAAGTCTAAGAAAGACTTCACCTTTAGCAATATAGATTATTGTATGACTCTTGTAGTCAACCATAATATTCTATCGAAGTGGTAAGAGTTGTTATGCATTCTACCTGAAATTTTTGAATCTTTTACTTGCTATCGTAAGCCCAAGATTCCCAATCTTGACGTTAATCACTATCAAGGTAGCAAGGGATTGCACACACTGGCTGTCCCTACTTAGCAGACCAGAATGCAAAACAACACATATAAGCTATTAAATCATAACCAGAACTCTAGCTTTGGCAGTCTTCAATAATTTGTCCGTAACTTTTTCTCACATCTCCAAATTCAGAAAAACTTGTCCCAAAATACTCCTAAGATAATTGGCATCAAAATCTAGTTCATGCCTTCCCCTGAGCCATTTCGTGCAGTTTATTGCCTAAATAGGCCAGCTCTACAAAAAACCCAAACTAGAATTTCTGATTTTGTTCATACTTTGCTCAAACTATTTCTTTCATATCTTCTATTAGTGTTATGCCCTAAAGGTACTTGTACATTGTATATGACTATTTATTAATAAAAATCATTCTTTATCTTTTAGTTTCATTAATTATTCCGCACATATGTGTATAAAACTGTTAGATAAAGTCCCAAGAATATAGTATAGTGTTAAGAAAATTATGATAGAGATCATAATGTGATATTCCTACTACATTATGTAGTACTTGTGCTTAAATTATCCTTAATCATAGTATAAGTGAGATATGACATTATTAATGCGTAAAGACTAGCACGTGTTATATTTCTTGATTTGATCAAGCGATAGTTCTTACATCTGTGAGTACTGTGAAACTCAAAGTTAACATGTGGATGTTTGTTAAGTGAACAAATTTATTAGATGATCTAATTATGAGATAATCACATAGATAACTATTTAGTACCAGTGATAAAATCTCATTATAGCAAATGTGCTAGTTTTCTTAGACTTGAGATCTTTAAGGTACTTTGTTTACTGAGTGTTGTATTTTGATTCTAATCTCTGGAGTCCTACAAGACCGCCTATAGGATGGATATTGGATACAATGCAAAATAACAAAGTAGTTGAGAGTGTCAATAAAGGTTTTATCACTCATAATAGTAGGGGCGTATATCTCATGTCCACTTGTATAGAATCATTACTCAAAAAGTCCTTAGTCAAGGTAACTATGTATTGGAAATAATTCCAATTGATACATATGTTGAGTAATGGATTCTATATCAAGTACTTATAAATTCGGGCTAGAAATAATTATATTCTAATAAGAGTTGATACTAATTCCATATTCTAAAGTTAAATGAGATATATTATGATGAAAATAGTTTATTGCACTGATGTTTTGCTATTGAAAGATTCATGTCAAGCCACTTGACTTTCTGGACTTTTAGGTGGTCATGATGTAATGCTAAATATTGCTTATGATCTATTAAATATGAAAATAAATTAATCCTAATTTGAATTAATAAGTTAATTCTAATTATTAAGTATTATTAATTCCATAGTGATTAGAATTAATTCATATTAGCTATTAATTGACTAGAAAATCTAATAGGCCACACACAATAGAAGAATTGGTACTCAAGATATTATTTAATAATATTTTGAAGTTAATTTGTGAGAATAAATAATTTTAAAAGTAAATTGTAACTAGTTATAATTTGTTGGAGGCCAAATTGTAATTATTTAAAGCTTGTGGCACCATCACAATTTAAATCCAAAGCTCATAAAAAGGATAAAGTAAAAGTTTACTTGTTTCCTAAATGGGTTTAGGAAAACAAGAGGAAAAAGGCCTTCATGTGGGTTTAGGAAAGGAAAAGGAAGAAAAGCTTAATGTTGGTTCCTAAACTATTTAGGAAATAAAATTGCAAGCTTTCCGTGTGTGTCTGTGGTGGTGGTGGTTTTGTTTGATAGCTATGAATTGTTCTCTCTCTATATATAGTGAAAGAAAGGAAAATTAGGCCTATCGAATTTTTCCAAAAAACCATTGCCTTCAGATGAAATTCTGTAGCCTTTTTCTCTTAAAAAAAACCAAAGCTTTTCTTTACTTTTTCTCAACAAATAAAACCCAACCACCAGTAATAACCTACTAGCATTGGTTTTTGGTGGTTTTGAGTACCGTTCTTTGTGTGGATCAATATTAAAGAAATTTTTATTCTTAGAATTTTGGTGGTTCGTGATTAAACGAGTTTGCGGAAGGGTTCCCTGCATGCAAAGAAAATTTTAAAAGCTACGTTTACGAGATAACGATTTTCTTCCATTTCCTAACCCGTTTAATTATATATGAGTGATCCTGTTGTGAGGATTCTGTTTTATTTTCCACAGCGTATTTTTTAATTTTGCATGATCGAAATCCAACAGTGGTATCAGAGCCATCTCGTGTGTGTTTTATGGGTTTATTATTATTTTTGTAATTATTTCAAAATAAATTTGGCATTAAGAAATTATTTCATAAATATTCTAAATTTTAAAATTATTTCAAAATTATATTTGGGTTCGTAAAAATTATTTTCACAAATATTTTTTGTTTTGAAAAATTTGTTTTAATCGATGTGATTGTGATCACACCAAATTGTTAATAGAGAGTAACATGTTCTTCAAAAACCAAATCTAACAAGAAATTATTTTCTAAAATTGGATTGAAATAACAAAAAAGGGGGGGGGGGGGGGGAGCTAAACAAAAAAATTTAAAATAGCTTGCCCAATGGTCAGGCGGTCTAGAAAAGCTTTCTTAGGCTACCTAGGGAGTAACCTAGGTAGGCTAGGAAAGTCCTAGGTTACCTAGGCTGCACGCCCAGGTAGCCATCAGGTGGCATAGGAAGCTCATCCCTAGGCAGCCTAGGTCAGAGAGTATCCTAGGTAGCCTAGAGGTATTATTTTAATATATATATATATATATATATATATATATATATATATATATTTTACTTTTACCTACAAGAAATTTTCCTATTTCAAAATATACCCAATAGCTTTCTAAAATTTTGATTTTGGAACTAGTTATTTTATTTTTCCACAATAATGATTTTTAAAATTTATATTTCATGTACATTTATTTTGTTTTTCCAAATAATGATTTTGGAAATTTTATTTTATGTATATTTATTTGCTTAATTTATTTTAAGCATGATTTTGACATGTTGGCTTAGTTATGGACTTAGATAAATTAATTTTGATTAATTAATATTGTGTCATGCATTTTTATTGCTTTTTTTTTGAATAAATAGGGCATGCGTCTCCTGCCTTTTCTATTATTCTTGTGTACTTTTTCTTCTCATCTAACTCCCCTCAAATGTACTTAAGGTTTCTTTATTAAATTTTTTTTTTATATAATTAGATTACATACGATTAGAAATTATTTTTTAAGCTTATGGAGATGGTGATCAAGACAAAGTAAGAAGATGGTAAGACTTTCTTCTGAAAACATGTATGAACATATAGGTTTGACCAAAATTAATTTCCTGCTTAGCTTAAGGAAATTAATCTAGAAAAGTCTATAATCATGCTATGTAATTGAGTTTTTTACAATATTGTCATTATGTTGATATTTATGCATGCCAAATGTATGAGACCACTAATATAACAAATCCCTCAATTATTGTTAGACTTAATGCTTTCCATTAATATAGTAAGAATAAAAGCTCTTTTTCAAAACCATTTTGTTAGGCAAACCCAAGCCTACTTGACATCGAGTATGTTTGAACTATGGAATTTAAATTCTTGATTAATGGCTTGGGGTTAACTAATTTCTTTATCTTGGTTGGGCTAGCTCATGTATAACGAAAATTAGAGGCAGGATTGGGCTAGCTTAAAGGTTTTAAGATTAAAAGATGTTAATCACCCAGTAATCCGATAATTACATTTGATGTAATAGGTATTGAATACCTACTATTGAACTTAAGAATGATTTGTTAGGCAAACCCAATGTTATTTTTAAGAAGTTTAGGGCCTACTAGGAAAACTTCTAATGGGCTTTTTTGAATCAATAGTGGGGGCTATTGATTTGGGTAACATAGTGAAATAATTATGCGCTTAATTAAAGACTTAATTATTTACATATCATCTGCATATACATTTTGCTAATTTCTCTATCTTTATATCTAGGTCATTTGCATCATGTCGACCAATTTAAATTTATGTAGTATCTTAGAAACCAATAAGCTTATCAAGTCAAATTTTTTGGACTAGTATAGAAACTTGAGAATCATTTTCAAGTCGAAAAAGTTACTCTACGTGCTAGATACAGCCTAAGATACTCCTATTAATGAGCGTGCTGTCTATAAGAAGCACCAAGAGGACAGTGAGACAACATCTTAATAAACTTTGAGCTACAAAAGTATATAAGCATATAGATGCTTACCCTACTATTTTTTATCTTAGGGAGCTGTTTGATCAGCAAGCCAGAATAGAGAGATACAAGATCTCTAAACAGTTATTCCGATCTAAGATGGTAGAAGATGCTTCTGTGGCCATTCACGGGCTGAAAATGTTAAGCTTGATTGAGAAGCTTGGATCTCTTAGTTTTGTGATGGATCATGCATTAAGTGTTAACTTAATTCTACAATTTTTTTCAGATAATTTTTCATAATTTGTGATTAATTACCAAATGAATAAGATTGAGACCATACTACCCGAGTTGAACAACTTTCTCAAGATTGCAGAAACTTCTTTGAAGAAGGAAGCTAATGCAGTTATGTTGGTAGATTCTTCCTCTTCTATGAAGAAAGTTCCTAAGAAGAAGAAGAAGGTTCCCACCAAGCCCAAAGGTGGCGTGAAGAAAAAGGAGGTAGTTTCCAAAAGCCCATGTCATCATTGTGGCAGCCATTGGAGGCGTAGCTACAAGGCCTACTTAGAGGCTATCAAAGAGAAGAAGGAGAAGGAGAAGCTCGCGGGCACTTCTACTCCTGGTATGTATATAATTGAGATTAATATTGCTTTTAAAAATAAGATATGGGTATTAGATATCAGATGTGGATCTTATTTGTGCAATAATTTGCAAGGACTAAAAGATATTAAATGGCTTGAAAAGGGCAACGTGAACCTACGTGCTGCATATGGAGTAAAGGTTACTGCACTTGCTATGGGGACTTATCATCTACACTTACTTTCTAGATTAATTTTAGAACCTACAAACTATTATTATGTACCTGTTTTACTTAAGAACATTATCTCAGTTGCATGTTTGGACATGCATGATTTTTATTTACTTTTAAAAAATAAAGGTTATTTTTTTCATTAAATGATGTCCACTATGGTACTGTAACTTTGATAAATAGTTTGTATGTTCTAGACATGAATGATCTTATTCTCAATATAAACAATAAGAAACAAAGAAAAGGTAACTCAATCTCATCTTACTTATGGCATTATTGTTCAGGCCACATAAATGAGAATTACATTTCTAAATTACACAAGCATGGTAACTTAGGGTCATTTGATTACGAATCATATGACACATACGAGTCTTGTTTACTTGGAAAAACAACTAAAACACATTTTTTTTTTTGGACAAGAGAAAAGGGCCAAAGAGTTATTAGAGCTTACACATACTGATGTATGTGGCCTAATATTAATACAAGTAAGAGGAAGTTATTAATATTTCATTACCTTTACTGATGATTGTTCACAATATGGGTATTTGTATTTAATGAAACACAAATCAGAAGCATTTGACAAGTTCAAAGATTTCAAGAATGAAGTAGAAAAAAAATTTAGCAAAAGTATTAAAACTCTAAGATATGATCGAGGAGGTGAATATTTAAGCCAAGAGTTTCAAAGTTATCTTAGAGATACTGGGATATTATCTCAATGGACTCCACTGTATACACCTCAACGTAATGGTATATCTGAGAGAAAGAATTAAACTCTTTTAGATATAGTACGGACCGTGATGGCTTTTGCAGACTTACCAAAATCTTTTTGGAGAAATGCACTTGAGACTAATATTTATATACTAAATAGTGTTCCGTAAAAAACAGTTGATACTACCCCATTAGAGTTATTATTTGGTAAGAGACCAAAGTTATCTCACATGAGGATACGAAGTTGCCATACTTTTGTTAAAAGGCCATAGTCAGACAAACTTGAAAGTAAGTCTAACAAGTGTTTATTTGTTGATATCCAAAAGAATCATAGAGATATTATTTCTATCTCACTTCTGAAAAAAAAGTATTTGTTTCGAAGAGTGCCATCTTCTTAGAGAAGGAGCACATGCTTAAAGAAGACAGTGAGAGTAAAATTAAACTTAGTGAAGTTCAAGAAGAATAAACAAATATGGATTAACTATCCTATCCCACATCTATTGAAAGAATAGATGAACCTTTATTTACACAAGAACCTCGTAGGTCGAGTAGAATACGTGTGGCACCTGAGAGATATGGATTTCTCATGAGTAACCATAATGACATATTGCCCATAGATGAAGATGAGCTTACTACTTATAAGAATGTTCTGAATAATTCATAATTTGACAAATGGCTTGAGGCCGTGAAGCTAAAAATAAATTTCATGTATGACAACCGAAGTATGGATATTGGTTGATCTACCTGAAAGAAGCAAACCTATTGGGTGTAAATAGGTTTTCAAAAAGAAAACCTATATGGATGGTAACTTAGTTACTTATAAAGCACGATTGGTTACTAAAAGTTCTCGTCAACAACATGGTATAGACTGTGACGTACTTGCCGTCCATTATGATTATGAAGTCTGGCAAATGGATGTAAAAACAGCTTTGCTAAATAGAAATCTAACTGAAAAATGTACATGACACAACCTGAGGGTTTCACATCCAAAGATAGAACAAAAGTGTGCAAGTTGCCAAGGTCCATTTAGAATTTAAGCAAGCATCTAAGAGTTGGAACATCCATTTTGATGCAACAATTAAAGAATTTGGTTTCATTCAAAACATGGATGAACCTTATGTATCTAATAAGGTTAGTAGGGGTGCAGTTATTTTCCTTTTACTTTATGTAGATATATATTGCTAATAGGAAATCATGTCTCGATTTTTCAATTTGTGAAGAATTGGTTGTCTAAAAATTTCTCCATGAAAGACCTTGGAGAAACAACTTATATTTTTAGAATAAGGATCTATAGAGATCCATAAAAAAAGTTACCCAGTTTTTCACAATCAACATATATAGACAAAGTGTTAAAGTGGTTCTGCATGGATCAATCCAAAAAGAGATTCTTACCCATGTCTCATGGGGTAAGCCTTTCAAAGTTAATGTCTCCCAAGATATAAGTTGAAAGGGATCACATGAGTAGAGTTCTATATGCTTCAACAATTGAATCTATCATGTATGCTATGATATGTATTAGGCCTGATGAATCTTGTGCTCTCAGTTTAACAAGCAGATATCAATATGACCCTAGAAAGGGTCATTGGGTAGCTGTAAAGAATATCCTTAAGTACTTGTGAAGGACTAAGTACGTATTCTTGGTATATGGAAAAGATAATTTGAAAATAAAAGGATATACTGATGCTAATTTTTAATCTGATAAGGATGATTTTAAATCACAATCAGGCTACGTGTTTACGTTAGGTGGAGGATAATAAGTTGGAAAAGTTTCAAATAAGATACTATTGCCGACTTGACACTAAAGTTGAGTATATAGCCACTTCTAAAGCAGTTAAAGAAGTAGTTTGGACCAAGAACTTCGTGACAGAACTAGGAGTGGTCCCTAACATTGTTAATCTAATACTTTTGTATTGTGATAATAATAAAGCCATTGCACAAGCAAAGAAACTATGGTTTCACCAGCTATCCAAACACGTACTAAGATGCTATTACCTGATACAAGATATTACAGATAGAAAGAATATAAATATAGAGAGAGTTCCCACAGATAATAACATAGCAGACCTACTTACTTAAGGTACTATCACAGAAGAAACATGATAGCCAAGTTAAGTCAGTCAGTATTCGATACCTGAATGATTGGCTCTAGTGCAAGTGAGAGTTTGTTAGTATTATACCATAGAGGTAATTACTTATGTATTCTATATGACACATTTATTAATAAAAAGCATTCTTTATATGTCAATTTAATTAATCATTCCGCGTATATGTGTATAAAATTTTAGATAAAGTCCCAAGTACATAGTATAATACTAAGAAAATTATGATAAAGATCATAATGTGAGATTCTTGTTTCACCGTGTAGTACTTGTGCTTAAATTATTCCTAGTCATAGTATTAGTGAGATAGGACATCAAAAATGCGTAAAGGCTAGCACATGTTATACTTTTTGATTTGATCAAGCGGTGGTTTTTACATCTGTGAGTATTGTAATACTCAAAGTTAACACGTGGATACTTGTTAAGTAAACAAATTCATTGAATGACCTAACTATGAGATAATCACATGGATAACTATTTGGTGCTAGTGATAAAAATCTCATTATAGCAAATGTGCAAGTATCCTTAGACTTGAGATTTCCAAGGTACTTTATTTATTGAGTATTGTAATGTGATTCCAATCTCTGTAGTCCTTACAAGATCGCCTATGGGATGAATATTGAGTACAATGTAAAGTAAACGAAAGTAGTTGAGAAGGTCAATAAAAGTTTCATCACTCCTATTAGTAAAGGCGTATATCTCATGGCCAGTTGTTAGAATCATCACTCAAAAAGTCCTTGGCTAAGGCGACTATATATTAGAAATAGTTTCAATTGATACACATGTTGAGTAATGAATTTTTGAAAGTACTTATAAATTCGAGCTAGATTTAATTATGTTCTAGTAAGAGTTGACACTAATTCTATACTCTAAAATCGAATGAAATATAGAATGACCAAAGGAGTTTATTACACTGATGCTTTGCTATTGAAAGGTTCATGTCAAGCTACTTGACTTTCTGGACTTTTGAGTTGTCATGATGTATTGCTAGATGCCACTCATGATCTATAACACCCTGCTACCTAAGCCCGCTAGGGTTGAGGATGTCGCCCCGTCCAAAGGACAAGGGGTCTTTATAACTAGGTCACACAAATAAAATAGCGGAATAAAAATAATATTTTAACTTAAAATTTATTACATCCCAAGAATAAATCCAAAAATAAATCCATGAATTCCCAAAATAAATCCATAAGTAAAATTATCCACTTTCAACTCCCCAAAGCAACACATAAAAATAAATGACATTATTCTCTTCCAAGGCAGATAACACTAGCTACTCATCCTCACAGCAGGAACGACCTGAAATTATGGTAAAAAGGTGATGAGATAGAAATCTCAGTAAGTCCGTGTGTGCTTTAAGTGTCCAGTGGAAATAGTTCGTGAATGCAAAGTATAAAACCTTTATAAGAGAAATACTGGCAAGCAATAAACATTAGTCAAAAGCAAGAGTGGTGCTTTGGCTTCTTCAACCATACAGAATCAATAAAATCCACCACTCAAAAGAAGTGATCATGGGTTACCACACGTTGGGCCCCATAACCGGTCAGAATGCCAACACTTTGTGCAAACTGACAAAAAGGTAGGTGATCGGCCTACCGAGCAAGATACTCCTCATTCTCTATACCCGAACAACAACTGGGTGTCCATTCCGGCAAAACACAGTCACTTGACTGAAAAATAAACAACTGCTAACTCGGACCGGCACGACCTACTGGACTGACATCTTATCCGGGAAGGACTCACCCCTCAAAGGTGGCCACCTACTGAGAGACTTACCATAACCCTTCAAAGACTAGTCCAGCAGTCCACCCTTATTGAGTACTCAACGTAACGTAACCCACTTGGGAAAATGAACAAACCATAGTTCCATATGAAAATGGCAATTAAGGGTCTCCAAAGTCTTTATCAAAATCAGTTTTGGAAAGAGTTTTGAGTTTGAGTAAATCTGCTTATGAATTTTCAAATAATTTGTTTGACTAAAATAAGAAAGGAGTTAATCCTCAATTGTCTTACAGAAATGAGTGTCCACACACTCTACATTTGGCTTGCCATAATAAACATTTTACATCAATAAGATTTTATGCAGGAGCTTACCTAATCCTTACTCACAATAAAAGGTCTCCAACAGTTAACCTAATCCCGCATGGGCAAATACAAACCACAATTAAACTCAAGCCAAAATCCACTTTCTTAATTTAAAACAACTCAACTCACTATTACCATGATCCTAGTGTCCCAAGCTTTAAGGCCAAACAATAAATAAATAGGTTTATAAGCTAAGCCTAATTTGATATTTAAAATAATTAAGGTTTTGGGAAATAAGTACTAATAAGTTGAAGGTTTAAATCTTGCTAAGAAAAATTTAGAGTTTATTTGATGAAGAGTCCTAGGTGGTATTAGGTAAAATAATAATTTATTAATAATTTAGTTGTTAGAAAATAATTGATAACTAAAATTAGTTGAAAATAAATTTAATGAGTCTTGCTTGAAAAAATAATAAATTTTTAATGGGTTTTGATTAAAAGATAATAATTAAATTTTTAGTAATAAATACTTTACTAATTATGATTAGTTCTATAAAAGGCTTTAGTTGATTTCATTATTTTATATAATATCTACATATATATATATATATATATATATTATTTTTCTAGCAAAGGCTATTATTTATTTGACTAAAATATCCTTATTATATATAATAATCCAAATCTACCCCTCCTAGGGTTTTTTTCAAAATTACTAGTAAAATCATATTATGAAACATTTTATTAATAAAAATTAGTTTAGGGACAACTAGATCATGATCATATTTCTATGGCTAACCATAATCAAGAACATATACAATCCTTCAATTCATCAACTCATCCAAATCATGCATATAAGCATAGATCTAAATTTACTAAGGCATGATCTAACATTTACTAGTATAAATATAATCATGGCTTTAATAATCACACAAGAATATAAATCCTATTCATCATAGATGACATAATCTCTGGCATACTTGATAATGGAGACATGCATTAAACCTCAAAACATCATACAATCAACCAAGATAATCCCTTCATGCATAAATCCCATCTCCATCATATTCACACATATATTCATGCTTCAATCTCAACTCATCACAACAATATATACTCAACCCTATTCATGATTCATCTTCTATCAACATCATCCTAGAGACATGAATCTAGAATTTAAAAGAAGGGTTAAAAAGACTTACTTGATTGATGAAAACCTTGAAGGAGTTTCGAATGAATCTCAACTCCTAGATGACTAGATCCGTCCAAGGAAGATGAAGAAAGCATGGCCATTGGAGAAGAAGCCATTCGGCCAAGAGAGAGAGAGGTTCGGCCGAGAAAGAGAGAGAGAGAGAGAGAGAGAGAGAGAGAGAGAGAGAGAGAGAGAGAGGTTCGGCCGAGAGAGAGAGAGAGAGAGAGAGAGAGAGAGAGAGGGAGGGAGAGAGAGAGAGACTATTAGTATGTTTATTCATATATATATATATTCATTAGAGATCAAGATTAGAGAAGATGAAGTTGTTAGAACAACCCTACCTTAAAGGTGTTCTTGAGCCTTCACAAAACTTCTAGTTTTTTATCCAAAAGAGCAAGTTGGATTTGGGAGTTTGATGTTAAAAATGGTGTGGATGGACTCACAGTAGTGTATAGATGAAATTTAGAATTTTTAGAAAAAGTTTGAAGTGATTTGGAGAGGTATTAGGTGAAAGGAATGAGTAGGTGTTCTTGGTGTGCTATGTGTTCTTGAAGGTTGAAGAGAATATAGAGCTTTTGGATTGGAGGTTGCCAAATTTCTGTAGGTTTAGGGCTGGCTGAATTGTTTGTAGGGTTTGGTAGATGATTTTTTGGTTTGGAAGGGAAAATGAAAGGTTAGTTGTTGAAATCCTTGAAGAATATATTTTGGGAAGCAAATTTGGAAACTAAATATACAAGAATATCTTTGATTATTGGAGAGCTTTTGGAATGCTGCAATGGCCGAATTGTTGAGCAGAGTTTTGGCTGGATGAAAGCTGGTTGAAGGAGGCTAAGAGTGGCCGAAAATAAGGAGTATAATGGTGAAGGGAAGGTCTAGTTGTTTGAGGAATATTTTATGGAAGGTTGTTAAATTATGGTGGCTGGAATTTTAGGTAACTAATCAAGCATGATTGCAGTAATTTTTTTGGAAATCTTTTAGGGCAGCCATGATTGGATTTTCGTGCAGAAGGTTGGGGAAGATAATGGAGTTCAGTTCATGGCTATTTAAGGGAAGACTGTACAGAAAATTGGAGGAGTTTCGGCTAGGGCTGAACAGGAAAATAAGGCTGAAAAAATCACTGCACAGAATTTCGCAAGGCTGGAATTTTCTGGGCAGTTTTCGGCTACCATTTTCCAGTCAGCTTGCAGAGAGTTTGAAGGGGATTTCTTTCAAGGCTGGTTTCCAGCCTTCTTTATGGAGGAAAAACATGGCTAAGATGCTGAACAAAAACTGAAAGAAAACAGCTTGGTTTCGGACCTCCAAGGCTGCGATTTTGCCCAGGGATTTTTCTGGTTTTGCACAGCTTTTGTGCAATCCGAAAATAGCCAGAAATATTCAGGTTTCAAGCTGATCAAAAGGGCCATTTTCTGGTAGCATTTGGGAGGGAATAATGGCTAAGAATCTCGACACCTTGAAGGCACAAGAAGCTGGAAAAATTTCAGTTCTATGCATGAAGGAAAATGATCCTAACTAGAGTGAAGTTTTTAGAAAGTTCACTAGAGAAATTAATTCACTTGAAATCCTTCCCCCTCTTCCATGGTTTCGGTCCACAAGATGTCTTTCTCTAAGACATTTTGAACCTTCAAAGCCATGGCATATTACTAGAATTTTCCTAGAATAAAATTGGCTTGAACAAATTGAACAAACTAATGAATTGAGAAATAGGAAAAATTAAGGATCAAGAGGAAATGAATTCCCTTTAGGAATTTCATGTAGAGCAAAAGAATAGGATTAGGATACTCCTATCATGTCTCTCTTAGGACAACATCTCTACCCTATTCCAAAGCACATATGGCCGAAAATTCCACTTCCCAAGCAAAAATAAAATTTAACCAAACTAAAGCTCCTATGATGGAATTTGAACCCAAGACCTCAAGAATTAATTCTAAAGCTCTAACCACTAAAACACAACAACTCTTGTTCTTATTTTCCCTCTAAAAATATTTCCCTATTCAATCCTCAAGCTATCTCTCTTTTCCACCTCAAGTAAAAATTATCATTTTGCCCTTCTCATTCAATAATCATAATCAAGCTTTCTATACCATAAAACGCAAATTCAATGCACACAAATTCATATAAAAATTTATTCAAACATGTAATAAAGTATGATATGCATCCCAACTCCCTTACTCTAAGGTTGATTTTGACTGGGGTTTCACATCCTCCTCTCCTTAGAAGAATTTCGTCCCAAAATTCAAGCATACATCTATTTCAGCTCGGGATACTTCCGTTTAACCCACTCTTCCGATTCCCAAGTGGCATCTCGCGTGCCATGATGCTCCCACTGAACCTTGACCATCAGTATCTATTTGTTCTGGAGGGTCTTGACACTGCGGTCCAATATTCGTACAGGCTTCTCCACATAGCTCAAATCTGGCTGCAATACTAACGGTTCATCATTCAATACATGACCAGGATCTGCATTATACTTCTTCAATTGTGACACATGAAACACATCATGGATTCCTGTCAACCCATCTGGCAGGTCCAATCGGTAAGCTATTGGTCCAATCCTTTCCTTAATCGGAAATGGCCCCAAATATCTCGGATTCAACTTTTTGCCATTCGGATGATTCAAAATTCCCCTATTCGGCGTCAGTTTTAGAAATACGCTGTCTCCGACTTGAAATTCCAATTCTCTTCGCCGGTTGTCCGCATAGCTCTTCTGTCGACTCTGAGCTGCCTTTAACCTTTCCCTGACCAATTTCACTTTATCTAACATTCCTTGGACACAGACCTCTCCGGTTTTGCTCACATGACCATCTCCCGACCAACTCCAGTACAGTGGTACTTGACACTTGCGCCCATACAAAGCCTCATATGGTGCCATCCCAATTGAGGCTTGGTAGCTATTGTTATATGACAGTTCGTCATACGGTACACACTTTATCCACTTGTCCCCGAAGTCCAAAACACAGGCTCTCAGCATATCTTCCAATATCTGTATAACCCTTTCTGACTGCCCATCGGTCTGCGGGTGCGCCGTCGTACTGAATTTCAGACTCGACCCCATTGCTTCCTGAAATTTTCCCTAAAAACGAGACGTGAACCTCGGGTCTCGATCTGACACTATGCTTGAAGGCACTCCATGCAGTCGGACTATCTCTCGAACATAAGTCTGGGCCAGCTTTTCCATGGAGTCTTTTACATTTACCGGTATGAAATAGGCCGGCTTGGTCAGTCGATCCACCACTACCCATATGGCGTCCTTTTGCGTCTTTAACATGGGAATCCCAGTGACAAAATCCATAGTCAACTCCTCCCATTTCCATTCCAGTACTGGCAATGGTTGCAATAGTCCTGCTGACTTTGAAGTTATTTTGAGATGCATTTATTGTAATAACTAAGCATATTACTTCCTATTTGACATTTTGCTTATAAAAAGTATTTTTGGTAAATATATGCAGATTTGAGTAGATTTCAAGTAGAAAGTGAATAATTTCAGAATATACCTGGTGATAGGACTAGCCAAGGGACCAAGCGCTTGGTCTATTATGGTCAAGCAGTAGAAATTAAGCCAACGTTAAGGGAAAAAACAGAATAGACCTGATGCCAGGTTTGGTAAGTGTACTTGGCACCAGGTCCATTTTATTTGACCAACAAAAATAGAGCAAAACTCTAGAGGAAGAACAATGTGCACCTAGCGCTAGGTGGGTCGAAGCTACCCAGCATCAGGTACGCTCTGAAAAGCAAATATTTTGTACACGAATTTGGAAATTCTCCAATGATTTTGGTATTTTCCAAATCCTACTTGGCCAAGACTTCCTAAGCCATGAATTTAGCATCCAAGAGACTTATAAAAGTACAAGAAAATATAATAGAAAGGTGTAATTTGAAGGATTCAAGCTAGCTACTTAATCACCACTCAAAGGAGCATTTTTCAAAGAAGGTTCTCAAGAGAAGAAGAAGGGCTTGTCTATGAGTTTTATCCTTCATCCTTTGTTTGCTTTTCTTTAACAATGATGTGCTTAATGTTTTGATTGTAATTGGATATTATTTTGGAGATTATGGATTTGAGTTAACTGGAATTTTTGATCCATCTATTGTTATCTTGGGTGTTTCATTGGTTGTTATCATTGATTATTGATGCAAGTTCTTCTAATTGACTTGGGAAATGATATTAGGAGTTTCATTGGATTGATTTCATATTTGTTAAATTTTAATAGACTTGGGAAACGAAGTTAAGATTAAAGGACTAAAGTGATCAAAGATTAGTTGATTTCACCTCGAGCAAAGGGTCATTAGCTAATTTCATGTTTATAACATATGAGTTTAATGCATCTTTTGGTTGCTTTTGTTTGATTGGAAAATCTGCAAAATTATTCAAAGGATAGTGATTTCAAGGATTGGGAAAGAAGTGGAATCTGCATAAGTAAGCTCATGACTTGGGAAATGATTGAATTTTACTTAAGTTCTTTCATGATGCCAAGACGACAATTAATTGTGATGAATGCTAATTAATTCAATATTGTGTTTTCAAGATAATTGTCTAGTTACATGAAATTGCATCCTTGAGTTATATCTATTTTTATCTTTATTTATTTTTCTTTTTATTCTCTTCTTATTTTATTAGCTAAATAATAAAGATTTGGGTAAAGTAAGGTGGGATCTTAAGTTCTCATGGATTCGATACTTGCTATTCCCTATACTATATAATGGGTATACTTGCCCGTATATGTGGTTTTAGTGGTTGGAATTTTAATTAAAACTTGGTTGACTGTGTAATTTGTTGATAATATTTTTTATACTAAAAAATACGCATCAAGTTTTTAGAGCCGTTGTTGGGGATGGGCACTGTCGGAAACACTCGAGTCTCGTTGATTTAGCTTTTGTTGTATTTGTATATATCACTAACTTTTGTATTTAGGTAGTTTGTGAATATTTCTAATTTGTGTATTTTTCTTTTCTTTTCTTTTCTATTATTTTTGGTTTGTTTTTTTTTTATTCTTTCGATGTGATTTTTTTTTTCTTTGAGTGTGAGGTTCAAACCATCATCATGGACAATTATTCCTAGGCACAATGTCAAAGGAGCTACAATGATGATAGATTGGTAAGGTTCTAAGCTTGGATTAACGCTTTTTGTGAGACGTCACTTGAAGCTTCAATCCAATCCTTTGTTGCCAACACAACCACGTCCTTTAGGTGGCATGAAGAAGCATCCCAATAAATGAGCTCTACAAGAACACAACTAGCTAAGTTGGTTGAAGATGCCATAAATGCCCATACGTTCGAACAAGAGAATCCCCAAGAAGAAGAGAAAGGATATGAAGAACAATTGCCCAATGTGGAAAGGGAGGTATTTGATTCTCCTCTATGTGCTAATAATTCTAATATTTCTTTGTCACATGATTTTTAGGTTCCTTGATGTGTACAAATTTGGGTATAAAAAATCATATAAAAATAAGCACATTCCCAATCAAGTTTAAATTAAAACGTTAATACCAAATTGTGCATATGAGCAAGCGTACTCATCATTAAGCATAGCATAGGGTTTAAAATGAGTATCGATCCTCAAGGAACAAGTATGCATTAATCACTTTTCTTTCATTGTTTAACCGACTTAATAAAGTAAAAAAGAATAAAAAGGAAAATCAAATAAAATAAAAGAATATATACATGTCAATGATGGAGAATTATGTAACTTAAACCATTATTTTGACAAACATGACCTTAAAGTACCCAATCATTATCATAACTAATCATTCTCTTGGCATCATGGAGGATTAAGATAGATTCACTTCTTTTCTAATCCATGAAAGCACTATCTTCTAGACAAATTAGCATCACATATCCTGTCTCAAACCTAAAAGATGCATTAAACACAATCCTTGATTAAATCCCCATACCTTGGCAAATTTAAAACATGAAATTAACCAATGAATCCATATCTTGGTAGACATCAATTAACCTCTAATTACCCAATTCTTAGCAATTAACACATTTTTCAAGCAAGTTAATAGACAAAAAATATGAAATTAATGAATTAAGACACCATCAACCCTTTCTCCAAGCAAGTTAATAAAAAGAAACAACAAATTAATTTCGTAATCAGTATAAGTAATTAAATACCAAGAATAACAATCAATTAATCAAAAGATCAAAGTAACTCTAAAAATCATGAATATCGAAAACAATGTCAAATTACAATAAAACAATTAATACATCATTGTTCAAGAAAAGAAAACAAAGTTAAAAGAACGCACTCATAGATAAGCCTTCTCCTTCTTCCTTCGTAGACTCTATTGTACAATCCTCATTGATTTGATGAATTTCTCCTTGATTTCAATGATTTTGTTTTTTCCTCCTTGAATTCATACATTTGACTTGTGTTTTTCCTCTATTTATAGGCTTTAGAAGTGCCTAAATTCATCCTTCTAGGGTTTTTGGCCGAATAGAAGTAAGAAAATACCAAAAATCTGAAAATTGCAAAAAATGCACATGAAAATCGAGGCACCACTTCTATAATAGTGCACAACCGGTGCTACCTGTCATGTCTAGGGTCGGCATCGGTTGCATTCTATCTTTCTGTCCGTTCGTCGATTTTTCTCTATTTTCATACCAAGTCTTCCAAGTCGCAGCCGGTGCCGCCTTTGGGCTCCCAATCGGCACCGTCTATGTTCTGTTCAGCCCTTGTTTCACCGATTTTTCATCGTCTCGAAGTACTTGCCAACAGCACGTGGCCGGTGCCGCCTCTCTTGTCCTGGCTGGTGCCGCTTCTAGTCTGTTTAGCGACGATTTTGCCTTATTTTACCCCTAAAATCTAAAATAATGTACAAAATACCTTTTCAAGGGTAAAATCTTAAATATGACGGAATATGACCAGTTATTACACAAAATGTATCACAAAATGGCCTCAAATAACTAGGTAATATATGACTAATTTGGGCTTTATCACATTCTCTCACACTTAGTTTTTTTCTTGTCCTTAAGCAAAGTATCAAAGACAAGTAAAAAAATACAAGTTTTTACAAAATTACTCAATCAATTTCAAAATAATATTTCCAATGCTTTCTGTGAAACCCCAGTTAAGACCAACCTTAGAGTAAGGGGGTTGGGATGCATATAATGCTTTATTTCATGATTAAATATGCTTTCATATGATTTCTATATGCTTTGAATTTGATTTTTATTATCTTGAAGTCTTGTTGGTGAGTGATTGTGAGAGGGGCAAAATGGTAATTTTTGCCCGAGGTGAAAATAAGGAGATAGCTTGTGGATTGAATAGGAAATAGTTTTTCTAGTAGAAATAGTAACAAGAGTTGTTGTGGTATAGTGGTTAGAGCTTTGGAATTAATTCTTGAGGTCTTGAGTTCAAAGTCCATCATAGAAGCTTTAGCTTGAGTAAATTTTATTTTGCTTGGGAAAGGATGGTTTCGGCCTTAAGGGCCTAGATTAATGTGGTGATAATGTCCTAGGAGAGACATGTTAGGTGAATTCTCATTTCACTCCTTTTACTCTTCTCGAAATTCTTATAGGGAAAATCATTCTTCCTTGATATTTAGTTTTCCTTAGTTTCAACTCATTGGTTTGATCAAGATGTTCTAGCTTTTTTCTTTCCAGAAAATTCAGTAAAGTACTGAGGTCTTTTAGGATCAAAATGTCTTGGTAAAAGACTACATATGGTCTGAAAACATATGGAAGAGTTGTGAGGAATTCCACGAGGAAAATATCTCTAGTGAGCTTGCTGAAATTTCACTTCAAATTAGCTCCTCTTCCTTCATGGCATGAGCTGAAATTTTCCAGCTTGTTGTACCTTCAAATGTCGAACTCCTTAGCTCTCATTTCCTTCCAAATGCTGCAAAAAAAAAAAGGCCTTAAGATCAGCTTAAAACATGAATTATTTCTGCCATTTTCGGACTACACAAAAGCAGTGCAAAACCAGAAAAAAATTCTGGGCAAATCGCTGCTTTGAGGGTCCAAAACCAAGCTGTTTTCTTCCAGATTTTGTGTAGCACCTTAGCCATGTTTTTCCTCCATGAAGAAGGCTGGAAACCAGCCTTGAATACCCCTGAAACCCCCCTTCCAGCTCACTGCAAAATGGCTTTGAACAACAGACGAAAATCTGCCAGAAAAATCACTGTGCAGCGAAAATTTTGGGCAGAAATTTGTCCAGCTTGTTTCCTCTTTCTCTTCCAGACAAAACACCAACCTTAATCTGTCAAAACCTTCCTTAAACCTCCATCAACAGAGCTCCATTGATCCCCTTGAACTTCTGCACTAAATTCTATTAATGGCTGTCCAAAAATCTCTCAAACAAATCCCTGCAATTTAGCTTGATTGGTTTCCAAAATTTCAGCCATCTTATTTAGGAACCTTCCATAATATTTTGCTCAATGGACCAGACTTCTTCTTCATCATTGTACACCCTACTTTTGGCCACCATAAGCCTCCATAAGTCAGCATTAATCCCACGAAATTCTGCTCAAACAATCAGCCATGGCAGATTTCCAAAAGCTGTCCAACAATCAAGATATTCTTGGAATATTTAGTTTCCAAATTCACTTCCTAAAAATATTCTTCAAAGATTGTAACAACTAACCTTTCCTTTTTCCTTCCAAATCAGAGAATCAACCTCCTAAACCCTACAGAAATTCATCCACTCCTATCTCTCACAAAAATTCAGCAGCTGCACATTACCATCTCTCGATTTTCTTCAACCTTCAAGAACACACACTACACCAAGAACACCTACTACTTCCTTTCACCTAATACCTCTCCAAATCACTTCAAACTACCTCTAAAAATTCCAAAATCATCTATTCATTGCTGTGAGTCCATCTGTACCATTTTTAACATCAAACTCCAAAATCCAACTTGCACTTTTGGATCAAAAACCAGAAATTTCTGTTAAGGACACCTTCAAGGTAAATTTATTCTAACAACTTCATCTTCTCCAATCTTGATCTCTAGTGAGAGCCTATGTGAATAAGCATGCTAATGGTCTCTCTCTCTCTCTTGGCCGAATGACTTTTTCTCCCATGAACATGCTTTCGCCATCTCCCATGGACAAAGTTAGACATCTAGGAGTTGAGATCTACTCTAAACTCCCTCAAGTCATTCATCAACCAAGTAAGTCCCTTCAACCTTTCTTTTAAACTCTAGATTCATGTCTCTAGGATGATGATGATAGTAGGTGGATGGCGATAGGATTTAAGTATATATATATATATATATATATATATATATATATATATATTGTTAAGATTGAAGCATGAATGTATGTATGAATATGAAGGAGATGAGATTTATGCATGGATGGATTATCTTGGTCGATTGTATGATGATTTGAGATTTAATGCATGTCTCCATGTCATAGGTAGTATTTGTGATGAAGTATGCTAGAGATTATGTCACCTTTGGTGAATAGGATTTATATTCATGTTGGATTATTGAAGCCATGATCTTATTTATGCTAGTAGGGGTTAGATCATGTTTTGATAAATTGAGATCTATGCATGTATGCATGATTTGGATGATTTGATGAATTGAAGGGTTGTACATGTTCATGATTGTGGTTAGCTATAGGAATATGATCATGATCTAGTTGTCCCTAAACTAAATTTTATTTCATTAATAAAATATTTAATAATATGATTTTTCTAGTAAAATTTTGAAAACCATGGGAAAATGTGGATTTGGTTTTTTATATAAAATAGTGATATTTTAGTCAAATAAATAATAGTTTTGCTAGAAAAAAAAAATCAATTAAAGCCTTTTATGGAAATAATTATAATTAATAAAATATTTATTACTAAAATTTTAATTATTATCTTTTAATCAAAACCCATTAAGGATTTGCTTATTATTTTTCAAGCAAGACTCATTAAATTTATTTTCAACAAATTTTAGCTATCAATTATTTTCTAACAACTAAATTATTAATAAATCATTATTTTACCTAATACTACCTTGGACCCTTTTTCAAATAAAGCATAATTTATTTTTAGCAAGATTTAAACCTTCAACTTTTTGTACCTATTTCTCAAACTCTAGTTATTTTAATATCAAACTAGATTTATTTTATAAACCCTTTTATTTATTATTGAGCCTTAAAGCTTGGGACACTAGGGATATGACTGTAGTAAGTTGAGTTAGTTTTATTTGAGAAAGTGAGTCTTTGGCTTGAGTTTGATTGTAGTTTGTATTTACCCTATGCGGGTCAGGTCAGCTATTGGAGACCTTTGTTGTGAGTAAGGATCAGGTAAGCTCCTGCATAAAACCTGTTTGATGAAAAATGATTTTTTTTTTTTGTGGCAAGCCAAATGTAGAGTGCATGGTCACTCATTTCTGTAAAGGCAATTGAGGATTATTTCCATTCTCATTTCAGACAAATAAATTATTTGCAAATCAAGGGGTGGTTTTACTCAAAACCTAAAACTCTTTCTAAAACCAGTTCTGCCCCAAACCTTGGAAAACCTTAATTGCCATTTTCAAGTGGAAATGTGTTTTGTTCATTTTCTCCCCAAGTGGGATATGTTACGTTGAGTACTCAACAGGGGTAGGCTAGTAGTACTAGTTTTGAAGAGCAAGAGTGAGTCTTCTAGCAGGAGGCCACCTCCAGAAGATAAGCTCAACTTAGAGAAACGTCAGTACTACTTAGTCAGGCCGGTCCGAGCTAGCAGTTTATTTTGTTTCAGTCAAGTGACTGTGTTTTTGCCGGAATGGACACTCGGCGGTTGTTTGGGTATAGAGAAGGAGGAGTATCTTACCCAGTAGGCCGATCACCTACTTTTGTCAGTCTGCACAAAGTGTTAGGCATTCTGACCGGTTATGGGGCCCAACGTGTGGTAACCCATAATCCTTTCTTTCGAGTGGTTGACCTTATAAATTATGTACGGCTAGATAAGCCAAAACGCCACTCTTATTTTTGGATATCATTCATTGTTTGCCAGTATTTCTTTTGTCAGTCTGCACAAAATGTGGCATTCTGACCATTGTATGGTTATGGGGCCCAACGTGTGGTAACCCATGACCACCTTTATGAGTGGTTGATTTTATTGTGCACTTGTATGGTTTCAAAAAGAGGAAAACACCACTCTTGCTTTTGACTAATATTTATTGCTTGTCAATATTTCTCTTATAAAGATTTCACATTTTGCATCCACGAACTGTTTTCACTGAACACCCAAAGCACACACGGACTTACTGAGATTTCCGTCTTATCACCTTTTTACCATGATTTCAGGCCGATCCTGCTGTGGGGATGAGTAGCTAGTGTTATCTGCCTTGGAAGAGAATGTTGTCTTTTATTTTTATGTATTGCTTTGGGAAGACGAGAGTGGATAATTTTATTTATGGATTTGTTTTCTTTTGGGAATTCGTGGATTTATTCTTGGGTTGTAATAAATCTTGAGTTGAAGTATTATTTTTATTATTTTTATTCCGCTATTTTATTTGTTTGGCCTCGTTATAAAGACCCTTTGTCCTTTGGACGGGGCAACATCCCCCGCCCCGGCGGGCCTAGGTAGCGGGGTGTTACATTTTCTTTATTCAAGACAACAAAACATATGCTATTATACCTTTTATAACAAATGTAAGACTTGTGTAAGTGAAGAATAACTAGTAGAACCATCATAACACTTAACATCATTCTCAAACCATTGGAAAGAATTTAGTTCAAAAACATACATTCAATAAGCTTACTTTTCATCCATTCTCTCCATTAATCCAAGACATATCATGATTCTACATAGGTCAAGTAGGACTTTTAAGCTTGTAATGTAAAGTTAAAGGGTTTGTAATGTAGCTGTCAAATGAAGGATATAGGAAAATCAAATATCAAAGAAGATGAGAGTTTGCAAGAAAAGGATAAACAAAATGTACCAATAAATTCCAAACTTTTCTTGCTCTCCTATTACAAAACCAATCAAAAACCCATAACCTTGTATAGCAATCATATTACAGTTCAAGCAAATCTTGCATTCTTTTCATCAATAGTCCTCAACTCATCAATCATATTGCACAAGATCATTAAGATTTCAGTAATTCTTCTTCCAACTCAACCAACATTCTTCCTGTGCTCTTTTTTTCACATGCTGCTTTTGTTTGTTTCTCAGTTTTTTTCTTTCAACATTTTCTAACCGCTTTTTGTTTTCTCAATCTTTCTTTTTCTTTCTCCTTTCTCTTTTCACAATTCCAACTCAGCACATGATGCATGACTGAAAGTAACAAGTCATGACATTTACATAAGCATTCTCTCTCATAATTCTTCTACTTGTACTTTTATCCATCAAGAGCAATCACAGATTTGGAAGGTAAATCAAACTCTCAGAAAGAAGTAATAGACAAAGAATGATAATGGGTTTAAGAAAGAAATTAACAATTTAGGCTCAAAATAGGCACTAGAGATAATATAAAATCGGTAAGCTTGAAAAGTTTAAACTATCCAAAGAAGGCCTATTACCGTCATTCCTAAGTTAAATCATGAATGTCTTTCCTATTTCACCTCATGAGGTATTCAAGTAAGTTTTAGAATGCTCAATGAAGTTTAGCAGAAAAACAGGTTTAAGAACAATGTAAAGCATTTGATCAAGAACTACTTAGTCCAAATGCGTGCAAAAAGTCATGCATAAGCTACAAATGACATAGAACATATGCTTTATGATCCAGCACAAAGACATGCATTAAAAATACTTCTTGAAAGCTCAAAAAATCAGAAAAAAAAATTTGAAAAACTTGCTCAAAAGGTTCAAAGAATTTCAGAAGAATGAAGCATAAAAGAATTCTAAAGAATGAAGCATAGACGAATTCCAAGGTTCAAAGAATTTAAAGAAGAATGAAGCATAGAAGAATTCCCATTCTAACCATTCCTCCACATTTAAACTGGACATTGTCCTCAATGGCCAAACAAATAGAGTAAGGAAATATTGCCACGGGACCAAAAATAAAGGGGAAAAGAGAGAAAAGAAAATACTTCCCTTGCATTGTGCATTCTCCTACAAAAGAGTTGAATTCTAGCAAAAAGGAGCATTGTTGAAGTATCTAGAAAGAAAAACACACAAAAGAAACACACCAAAGCATAAAAATTAGAAAAGAGAAATAACCAAAAAGTAAAGAAAATAGTACGAAAAAAAAAACATATAGTACGAAAGAAAGAAGTCAAGATAACCCAAAAAGTTCTATTCTGTAGTGTCAAAGGGCAAATCCACCCTAGGTCTAGTGATACTTGAGTCCATGCCCAAGATTGTAGGTTTCACAAAGTCATCCATGACCCTCCTGTTGTTTCCAGCATTGTTGTTTTGAGCACCGTCCATATTTGCGAGTAATTTCCTTTTTGATTGTTCGGTAGATTTTTGACAATGTCCTTTCGATTTCAGGATCAAAATCTACTATATTGCCTTCAGATCGTCGGGTCATGTACCAAGGCTAACACATAGAAAAGACAAGAAGAAAGTTAGATAACGGAATTCACAATTCAAACAATATTAAAAGAACAAATTAGTTAATTAAACATCAGTCAAAGTTAGTAAATTAGATTACAAAGATATATAAGATACAAAAGATGGCACCTTTTTGTAAAAAGAACATTTGTACAAATTTACATATTTATTTGGTTAAATCAACAAAATCCAAGCTTTCATGATATTGTTCCTTGGCAACAGCGCCAAAAACTTAATGTGTACGAATTTGAGTATAAAAAATCATATAAAAATAAGCACATTCCCAATTAAGTTTAAATTAAAACGTTAACCCCAAATTACACATATGAGCAAGCGTACTCATCATTAAGCATAGCATAGGGTTTAAAACGAGTATCGATCCTCAAGGAACAAGTATGCTATAATCACTTTTCTTTCATTGTTTAACCGACTCAATAAAGTGAAAAAAATAAAAAGAAAAATAAAATAAAATAAAAGAATATATACATGTCAAGGATGGAGAATTATGTAACTTAAACCATTATTTTGGCAAACATGACCTTAAAGTACCCAATCATTATCATAACTAATCATTCTCTTGGCATCATAAGGGATTAAGATAGATTCACTTCTTTTCCAATCCATGAAATCACTATATTCTAGGCAAATTAGCATCACATATCTTGTCTCAAACCCAAAAGATGCATTAAACACTGTGAAACCCCACCTAAAGCCAACCCTAGAGTAAGGGGGGTCAGGATGCATATCATAGTATTTCTCATGAATATATATATTTTTGGATGATTTTATATGCATTAGAATTATCATTTATAGGCTAAAAGGCTTAGTTATGCCTATTGAGTAGGAAAGGTAAAATGATAATTTTGCTTGAGGTCAAAATAGGAAGATAGCTTGAGGATTAAATAAGAAGAATATTTGGGTGAGAAAATAAGAACAAGATTTAGTGTGGTTAAGTGGTTAGAGCTTTGGAATTAATCTCTAAGGTCATGAGTTCAAATCCCATCATTTAAGTTTTTATCATGATTATCTTAATTAAGTTTGAATTTTTATTTTTTCTTGCATTCCATAAAAATAGGAGTGTTGTCCTAGGGGAGACATGAAGGGAATGTCCTAATCCTATCCTTATGTCCTAAAAAGAATTCTAGAAGAATTCTTGTCCTTTTATTACCTCTAGCTTGTCCTAACCTCTTTACCAACTAAATTTGTTCAAAAATTTATCCAAATGCATGTTTTTAATTCCAGAAAATTCAGCAAGGATTCTTGATCTATGAATTTCGAAAATGAATCTTAGAGGTTAGAGAATTGATTGAAAATAGGAGAGGAGTTAAGGAAGGTTCTCAAGAGAAATTAATTTCCATGGTTGAACCTTCAAACTCCACTCCATAGTATTTATATTCTCCATGAAAGAAATCTGGAAATTTTCCAAATTCTTGAGCAGCCTATCCTTCGAAAATCTCAGCCCTCTTTCTTACTCAATTTCCACAAAAAAAAAAAAAAAGGCCAATCTATTCAGCTTGAAGACCGAAATTCTTGTGCAAAAATCGGACTGCTCAAAACTGCACAAACTAGAAAAAAAATCTGGACAGTTTCGTTGCATAGCAGCCTAAAATTAAAGCTGTTTCTTCTGCCTTCAAACCAGTAAAATACCTCTTCTTTTCCTCCATAAAGAAAGCTGGAAATCAGCCTTAAAGGACCCTCAAATACCTCTCAAGAACCCCTGCAAGTCGGGCTAGAAGATTGCAGAAAACTGCACAAAAAATTTCAGCAAATCATTCGAATCATAACTAGAAAAATTCCAACCTTGTTCCCTTCAAGCCTTGGCCGAAAACCACCCTCAAACTTCTGTAAGTTTACCCTTGTTCAACCATGAACTGAACACCATTACCCCCTCCACTGACCTTACACAACTGGACTCCATAACCACACCTCAAATTTCTCCTACAATCACTCCAATCAAACTTCCATTTGAATTTCAAAATTTCCAGCATTTACTCCATGAAAACACCCTTGGATTAGGCTTCATAACTAGAAATTCTTCTACCATTGAACTCAAAAATTTGGCCAGCCTTAAAGCTCCATCAACCCTCATTCATTTCAGCAAAACACAACAATCCAATCGGCTCCATTACATCTCTAAGAAACCTCCATCAATCAAACACCATTAACATATCTTCTACCTCAAAACACTCCTCAAATTTCTCCATTTGAATTTCAAACAACCAGATTTTCTCTTGCCCCCTAAACTGAAAACCAAAATCCCTGAACTCCCTCAATCATTCGGTCAGCACTCTCCAGAAATTTGTCTAGCATTTTCCCTCTAATTCTCTCCATTTTCACCAAGAACACCAAGAACACACATTACCTTTCTTCAAGCCAAAGACCACTCTAAACACCTCCAATCCCTCTCAAAACTCTAGAATACTCCTACATACTCCCTAGAGTTCATTTCTGAAATTTATAACATCAAATCTCGAAAACAAAAATTGGCATTTGGATCAGAACTAGTTTTTCCCCTTGAAGTCTCAAGAACATTATCAAGGTAACCAAGAACAACTCTTTTGTTCATCTTCTTCCCTTCAACCTTTAACATATTATGCTAATGCTCTCTCTCTCTCTCTCTCTCTCTCACAGCCGAAATGGTTGTTACAACCATGGCTGTTTTCTTTCTCCTCTCTTGGACAATTCAAGACTCTCAAGCCCGTGGACCTTCTTAAATCTTCATTGAGATAATCATCAACCAAGTATTTCTCCTTAACCTTTCTTTTTAATTCTGAATTCATGTCTCTTAGATGTTGATAGAGAGGATAGAATATGAATGGGGGATTAAGTATATGCGTATGTACGAAGGGGTTGAGATTGGAGTATGAGAATGGATGATCATAATTAAGCTATATGAATCTCTTTGAGAATCAATGTATGTTCATCACGTCTTAAGAAATTATGAATGTTTAAGCATGCTAAATGTTATGCCGCCTTTGATGAATAGAATTTTATGTTCTTATTTTCATTGAAGTCGCGAGTATGATTATGCTTTAGTAGAGATTTGGTCATGTGATAGTAGGTATGGATTAAGCCTATGTTCATGAATAGAATAGGTTGTTGATTGATGTTGGAGTACATGTTCATGAATCTTGTTAGCAATAGAAAAATTATGTTCATGACCTTGTTGATCCTAGACTATTTTAATTAGCAAATTTTATTACCCTAATTAAAATTATTACTTTGTTTTCCTCCAAAGATTTCGAAATTCCTAGGAAGTTTTGGAATTGGAATATTAAATGAGATAGTGATATTTTATTAGCCAAATGAATGATATCTTTTATTAAGAAATAGTATATGTGTATAATAATAATAATAATAATAATAATAATAATAATAATAATAATAATAATAATAATAATAATAATAATAATAATAATAATAATAATAATAATAATAATAATAATAAGCAAAATATGAATGACCTTGTAGTCCATATATTCATTTGTTATCTATTAATCAAAATTTAATAAAATTTATTTATTATTAATTTTATTATGTATTAATTATTAATTAAGAGATTGGTAATAATTTATTATTTATTTTAATAACACTATTTAAGAATTACCATTTATTAATATTATCTAGGACTTAGGATTCTTCAATTATTCAACCCTAGTTTATTTATTAACAACAACACTCAAGATTTGTTATTTGAACCTATAACTTATTAGTAATTATTTTACAACCCCTAGTTATTTTAACTTATCAAGCTAGACTTATTTTATAAAATCCTTTATCATCTAACCTTAAAGCTTAGGACATTAGGGTCATGATTGTAATAAGTTGAGCTAGGAATATTTATGTAAGCGAATATAGCTTGAGTATAACCTTATGTCTTGTGTTTACCCCAGGCGGGGTTAGGTTAGCATTGGAAGATTTTTGAATTTGAGCAAGTAAAGGATCAGGTAAGCTCCTTCATGAACTTATTTGAAGAAAAAGGATTACTATGGCAGGCTAAATGCGATGTGTATGGACACTCATTTTGTAAAGGCAATTAAGGACTGTTTTCCATTTTATTTCAGTCAATCAAATCATTTGAAAATTTAATCAAGCAGTTTTGCACAAATACTAAACTCTTTCTAAAACCTAACTTTGACAAGAATTTTAGAAACCCTTAATTGCTATTTCCAAGTAAATCAATGCTTTATCAGTTTTATGCCAAGTGAGACAATTAACATTGAGTACTCAATAAGGGTAGACTATTAGGACTAGTCTTTGAAGGGTTAGTGTAAGTCTCTCAGTAGGTAGTCACCTGTGAGGGGTGAGTCCTTTCCGGATAGGATGCTAGTCCAGTAGGTCATGCCGGTCCGAGCTAGCAAGTTTTAGTCATGTGGACTATGTGTTTCCAGAGTAGTCAATCGGTAAGTTTGGGTGTAGAGAAGGAGGAGTATCTCACCCGGTAGGCTGTTCACCTACCTTTTGTTAGTCTGCATAAAGTGTGGCATTCTGACCGTTATATGGTTATGGGGCCTAACGTGTGGTAACCCATGGCTACCCATTTGAGTAGTTGTATTTGTTGTGTACATGTATGGTTTTGTAAAGAAAAACACCACTATTTATTTTTAATATTTATTTACCGCTTGCCAACAATTTCTCTTATAAAATTTTCCCCAACTTGCATACATGAACTGTTTTACCTGAAACACTCAAAGCACATATGGGCTTACTGAGATTTTATCTCATTACCTTTTATGCCATGTTTTCAGGTCGATCCTACTGTAGAGTTGAATAGCTAGATTTGTTGCCTATGCTTTGAAGACATTATGTTATTTAACTTATGTGATGTTTTGAGAGATAGTAGTAATCAATTTATTTTGGATTTTTTCCTGTATTTTTGGGTTGTAATAAGTTCAATTTTAAAGTATTGCTTTTATTTTCTTTTGTGTGACCTAGTTATAAAGACCTCATGTCCTTTGGACGGGGCGACATCCCCGGCCCTGTTAGGCCTAGGTAGTGGGGTGTTACAAACATAATCCTTGATTAAATCCTCATATCTTGGCAAATTTAAAACATGAAATTAACCAATGAATCCATATCATGGCAGACATCAATTATCTTTAATTACCCAGTTAGTTCTTAGTAATTAAACCCTTTTCCAAGCAAGTTAATAGAAAGAAACAACAAATTAATCTTGTAATCAGCATAAGTAAGAAGATACCAAGAATAACAATCAATTAATCAAAAGATCAAAGTAACTCTAAAAATTATGAATACCGAAAACAATGTCAAATTATAATAAAATAATTAATACATCATTGTTCAAGAAAAGAAAAAAAAGTTAAAAGAAAGTACTCATAGACAAGCTTCCTTCTTCTTCCTTCGTAGACTCTCTTGCACAATCCTCCTTGATTTGATAAATTCCTCATTAATTTCAATGAATTTGTGTTCTGCTCCTTGAATTCATACCTTTGACTTGTGTTTTTCCTCTATTTATAGGCTTTAGAAGTGCCTAAATTCGTAGGCTTTAGAAGTGCCTAAATTCGTCCATCTAGAGTTTCTGGCCGAATAGAAATAGAAAAATATCAAAACTCTGAAAATTGTCAAAAATGCACACAAAAATCGAGGCACCGCCTTTGTACTAGTGCACAACCAGCTCCACTTGTCCTGTCTAGGGCCGGCACTGGTTGCATTCTGTCTCTCTGTCCGTTCGTTGATTTTTCTCGATTTTCATGCCAAGTCTTCCAGGTCGCAGCTAGCATCGCCTCTGGGCTCCCAACTGGCGCTGGCTATGTTCTGTTCAGCCCCTGTTTCACCAATTTTTTGTTACCTCGAAATGCGTGTTAGTAGCATGTAGCCGGCACCACCTCTAGTCTATTTAGCGACGATTTTGCCTTATTTTACGCTTAAAATATGAAATAATGTACAAAATACCTTTCCAAGGGTAAAAATCTCAAATATGAAGGAATATGACCAGTTATTGCACAAAATATATTACAAAATGGCCTCAAATAACTAGGAAATATATGACTAATTTAGGCCCTATCATTCCTCTCTGTTCTCGAAGGACAATGGTCTAAACAATGATGTATGGAGTTTAACATGTCTCAAGGAGTTAAATCTATACGTGATTCATCATAAGAAGCCCTTGGAGGGTATTGATAAAATCTACCATTCACCCCAATTTTAGGGAGGTAACTTGGTATTTGTAGAAGTATTGAAAAGCAAGAATTTCTTGATCCCATATTTGAAAACTCAAATACTATGTTTTAAGGGGAATTGCAACTATGACAAATCTTTTGAAGGGTTAAGTGATGATTCTCATGTTTACACACTTTTTAGGCATAATTTATATCTTTGTATTAGAAACTTGATTTGCATGTCTAAAAGAGTGTTATGGAAGGGGGGTCCTGCAACTAATATTCTCCATGAACCCTCTATTTTTCAAAACCCTCTCTTATTTCTACTTTCATCATCCTTACCTTTTTCAATGAGTATTAATATCTCTTACAAAGGGATGATGAGAAATCTTGATGAGTGGAAAGAGTTTGTCTCTTTGTCTTAGGTTGGGTTTTCTTTAGTCAGTATCTTTTCCCTCCCCAAATAAGAAAAATATTTTCCATCTTAAGTATGGGGGAGTGAGCCGTGTCTTTATTTGCTTTATTTAGATTTTATTAGTATTTTTCTTTAGTTTTTTTTCTTTTATTTAGGTGTCTTTAGTTTGTTATTATTTTTTTATGCTTTTATTTGTGGTTTCTTTTGTAGGTCGAAATAAAGTCCTCCTGGACAAGCTCTTCTCTTTATTCTATTTTTTAATATTTATTGGAACTTTATTGCATTTGGGAAGTATTACTTAAACTTTTTACCTCTTGATTAGATTTGGTCCCGTTGGAGATGCTTTCTTATGTTAATTTTTGGCCAATGAGGACATTGTCTAGTTTAAGTATGGGAGAGTGGTTTAGTAATATTCTTTGTCTATGTTTTTATCAATGATCTTGGTGTTTTCTTGGTACCAAACAATTTCGTTTAAAAATTGAGAATTTTGAAATTTTTGGAAGTTTGGAGATTTTGGAGCTAAGTTGAGCTTACTTGTCTATAATGGGGTGATGATTTTCTTACTAATTTTGGATATGGATTTGTCATTCATTATCGTTGGATTTTTTTAAAAGTAAATTTATGTATTAAGTTGGATTTTACTAAGTCTTGAAAATTTAAGTTAATCTTGGTTATATTTAGTATTTGAGTTTTATTTTATTCTTTAAGTTTGAATATGGATGATATGATGAAATATAAGAAGTGTTGTTGATTAATTCTTGTATTATAGATTTAAAATTTGCTTGACTTTGAGTTGTGAATAAGGAATATGAGGAAAAAAATTTAGTGAAAAAAAAGAGTGAAAAGAAGTCATTGTTATGTGATACAAAAAAAAAGAATTTAGTTGAAAAAAAAATTGATTACATTTGTTGAAAGAAAAGAAAGGGACTTTTTGCTAAAAAGGGGGCCAATATGGTGAGTGAAAGAGAAGAAAAAAAGAAGTATCACACTCTCTTGAAGCTATATCATAGGCAAGAAGGTAAGGAAAAAAAAAAGGTAAGAAAGAGAAAAGAGAGAAAAAAATACTGAAAAAAAAAAATTGATGACTAAAAAGGGGCCAATATGGTGTGCGAAGAGAAATCCATGCACTTGATGCTATCAATTCCCTAAGTCGTTGAAAAAATTTTGAGAGGAAAAAAGAGAATGGAATGTTTTTCTTGTCTCATTACTCGAGCAAATTTGAGTTTATAATACTTGAATTGGTTAAATGGCTTGACTTGTATGATTTATGTTAGCTATATTTTTTATTAAGGAGTAGGATTATTTTCTTATACTAGATATAAGATTGTTTAACTTAACTTTGATGGCTTTGGGATTGTTTGATTTGATACAAGAGTTTACAAGGATTTGAAAGGGTTGAATGAATGACGAATTTATGTTTAAGGTTGGAAGAAGGTTATGTCTTCATTATGGATGAGTTTTCTAAGGAAAATTTTGCCAAACTATTTTGTCTTGTTTAAAATGCTTAGTGCTTTAAATCTTGTTTGCTTGAGGACAAGCAAATGTTCAAGTGTGAGGGTATGTGATAGGGGTTAAAATCACCATTAATTTTCTAGTTATTTTAGGTTGTTTTTGTAATACCCCACCTTTTTATCTTTGACTAGCTACTGCTTGTAATAGGATAGAATTTATATCAGCCAGAATAAAAGTTGACCGGTGTAATGAGACGAATGTTTTGGTATGATAATATTTGGTTGGGACATGGATGTAATTATTGGATTTATTTTATCCGTACTCTAAATCTTCGAAAGGCTACTATTATTAATAGAATAAGAATTTGAGGGTACGTCGAGAAGAGAAACTGAACAGTGCGATGAAACGCATGTTTTGGTATGAGTTATGCTATCCGGGTCACCGGGGGCATTTTTGTCATTTTGATCGCGCTCGTGACTTTGACCAAAAATTTGACCAAATAGAGAAGGAATTGAAGAATTTAAGAATTACCAATGGATTCAGTAGAATTTTTGGAGTTGAATGGTGAAATAAATATTTTTCCGTTACGGACCCGATTTTGGTTATTTCTAAAGAAAATAGGAAATTGCGGTTAAAAATGGTGTGTGTGGCATTTTGTGAGTGGTAGCCCATGGACATGTGTCAATTTAAGAGAGGTTGCATGAAGAGTTCTTGCAAGACACTTGGAATTAAAGGATTTCAAAAATAAATGAAGAATGATGTATAATTTTATGATTGGAACAAATCATTTTGTGGGCCATTTAATTTAGGCCTTAGGTATTGTGATTGGCTAGTGTTTAGACCAAGAGAAGATGAATAAATGGCTAGAAATTGTCCAAGGATTTCGTTAGCCTTGCAAGAAGAAATGAGGGAAAATTTTGTAGAGAGAAAAAGTGGTTGGTGTGTAAAATTGTGATTGGAACACGCCTACATGAAATCCACCATACAAGCAATTGAATTAAAAATTTCTTGGGCTAAAATTTGATGAGAATGGTGGTAGGAAGGCTGTTATAACAGTTAGAATTTCGGCTAGCCTTGAAGAAGGAAAAACAAGAGAAAACAAGGAAAGAAAAGCAAGAGAAAAATAGGGAGAAAAAGAAACAGGAGAAAGAAAGAAAGAAATATGTGTGTTCTTGGAGCAAAATCACTTCAAATAGCCTCAAACACAAGGTAAAATCCTATGCTTCAAGAATTAAAGTTGTAGATTTCATGATGGTGATCATCATGATATCAATTTTAGCATGAATACATGATTTTCATGTCTTGATTTTGGATTAAAGCTAAGGTTTGTAAACTTTGTGTGTGAACCTTGTATATACCTATGTGTTCTATGTATGTTAGCTGCCTATAAGCCTTATGGATATTATTTTGTGTAAGGAAGAACAGAATATTTATGGTAGTTTGAATGATTACTCTTAGTTGATGAGATGATGACCAATGTAGGGTAAAAATGGAATTTACTTGGTTGGAAAAATGGATCAAATTAGCTTTTGATTAGAAGAGATGAATTTGTGTTGAATAAGTGTGACTCTTGTGAGCTATTGGAATATGGAAATCATGGAATTAAAGTTGATTTGAAGGAAAATTGAGTGAATTAATGGTTCCATGGTGTTAAAGGCTAAAGGGAAACAAAGGAAAGCATGAATAGTAGGTATGAGGCAAAACTACTGGGGCTGTTTTTACCCAGTAGCATGTTACAAGAAATAGAACTCTAAAAAAGGCCTATACAGAATTAAAGTTAAGAGTCTTACGGTTGATTTGGTATATTATAGAGCCAAATTGGAGTTGTGGATTGAAAGGTATATGCAAAACAAAATGATGTGTTAAACTAGTGAAATTTCAGAAAAGTAGTTCAAAAATCGATGAATTTAAGAATGATTAATTGTGTGATTTTGGATGAAATTAAGGGGAAACATGAAGTGAATCCCTTGTATATGAAGGGAGAAAGGATGTGGAAAAAGAAAAATGAAAGAAATGAACAAACGACGAAAAAATGACGTGAATGAAAGTTGAATGTTTTCCTTAACTGTCGGCTACCTGTTGGCCCTGTGGCTAAACATCGGTTATTTTTCGACCGAACACGAATTGACCCAAAAACGATGTGTGGTGTAGCTTTATCGGTGAACAGCCAACGGTTCATTGAAAACGGTAGGGACGGTGGTCAAATGACTGTAAATAGAAAGAGTTTAGTTAGGACACGAGGTGAGTCCCTTTGATTTCTAAAACCTTTTGAATGCTAGCGTGCTTCACTTTTTCATGAAATGCTATATTTTATACCATTTTAGAAATCTCCAAATATGTTTAAGGTTTATTGAGTAAGAATTATTTTATGACACTTTGGGCTCCTATGAATTTCATATTTGAATTGGAAACCTTAATGGATGATATTGTTGGATTGTATGCCCTCTTAGACTAGGTTTCTGATGTAAAATCGAATATTTTAATAAAAGAATTTATTTTCAGAATTTGTTTGTGAATTTACTATTTGTTTGTGCACAATTTTCGTTTGGAACAGACCCATTGTGTTTAAATAAGTGATCCATGTGAATGGTGGTCTTTCACAGTAAGGTATGGATCACGGGTTATTTAACACATAAACATTTGTTCTTAACCTATTGATGAGACTGGGAACCTCATCATGTTTAGGTTATTATGTTATGAATTCCAAATGGGGAATGGCTTACCTTTAGCCAGTGAGTAGTCCACTCACTTCATGACATAAGCGTATTTCGAATACGTAGGACATGACCTGTAGTAGTGGTTTCTAAAAGTACTATATGATAGAAACCTAGACTACTACCGCTATATGGACTAGTACTCTACGACTTGAGTATGAGTTGGTGGTCTGGCGAAGTTAGAAGCATATACTTTGATTTGCCATAGTTGAGATTCTATCGTAGGGCCAATATACTTGCATGTTGGGTATGTGTGACTAGTTAGTTAAGACAGACTTGTACAAGATAATTTCTGCACTATATCGCCCCTTGTGGTTGTCCGAATAGTCTAAAATGTCCAGGGTCATAGGAAACATGACTTGGATGTTTGCTTTAGGGTAGCTCTCTTGGAAAGCGGAAACACTCCAGGAAGTCGTGGATCATTGGCCTAGAAGCCTAAGGATGGTAGATGTCATTTAGAGGGGTGTTAGTACACTTCTTCCTCTCTAAATGTACGGCGATGTATAGAGGGGTATTTTAGTCATTTCACCTGTAGGTCGGAGACTTTGCTAATGCAGCATTATCCTTGGGATCAATATTTCCTTATGGTGATATTAGGAAATATTTAAAATGTAAAATAAAGCTACTTGTATAGTAGGGGTATTTTGGTCATTTTAGCAGCCAAGACGATGTGTCTTTTTGGTCCTCGGAATAGCCCGTAAGTCCTAACCAATTTTGGGTTGAGGAATTGGTCTCAGTTCAAAAGGATTTTATTTTATTTAATTTTATTCAGGAAGTCTAATTTATTATTGGACTGGAATAAAATAAATAAATAAATTAAAATAGGACTTGAGAGAAATTAATTATCTAGTTTAATTGGTTAATTAATTATTCAGGACCTAGGTCTAGTATGAATAATTAAGAAATTAACCTGGCTTAAATTAGGGGAAATAATTAATGTTTAGTTATTTATTGGGTTATTTATATAGGCCCAAGAAATAAATAATTAAAGATTAATTATTTTGGTTCATTTGGGCTCATTAATTATTTATTAGGTTATTTATGTAAGCCCAGGAAATAAATAATTAATGTTTATTATTTTGGGCCTTTTTGGGTCCAAGAGAAATAATAAATATTATTTTGGCCCAATAGCTTGGACCTTAGGGTTTTTTCTAGATACGGTTAAGAGGGGTTTAGGATTAGGCCAAGCTGATTTTCAGGATAACATCCGGGTGTTTTAAAATATGAAATCCCGGGGATATGTTTATCAGATAATGAGAGACCTAATTTTGGCTAACTAATGAAACAACTCTCTAGAAAAAGAAAAACCCTAGTTTTCCCTAGCCATACGGAGACTCACGCCATTCACTCTGGCTCTCACGTCTCTCTCTCTCAACGTCTCTTTCTTTTTCTGGTTTCTTCTTGTTTCTTTGCTAATCGATAGCAAGAGAACCAAGGAGATTTGAGATTGTTCCTCTTCACCATTGTGTTCAACGACTAGAGTATAGGCAGAGGAATATTCCGAGAGCTGGAAAGCTTGGCGTTGATGCAAACAAGGCGAAGTAGAAGGCTAGCGGGTGTTCAACCGGAAGCTTCTTCAAGTGGGCGAAGCGAGGCGATTCCAGTCGTTCAATCCGCTCCTACTCAACCTAGAAGGGTTAAGGAGCGCAAAGGTATGATCTTCATGCTTCCGTGTGGCCTTTAAGGCTCGGGTTTATTTTTCTCTCCGTTTTTTTTAAACCGTGCATGCTCCCCTGTTTTCGTCTCCCTCAGATTAAAGCATGAATTTTGTGAATTTAGTCATTTTTGGATTAAACACTTGGAATTTTCGAAAAATGTTAAATTTTGGAACCGAGTATCCATAAATTGACTGAATTGCCCTTCTTTGAACATTTTATGAAAATATGTTTGGAAACTTTGAATTTAATCCTCTTTTGGGATTAGAATTCTAAATTTCTTGAAATGAGTTCTTTTTAGAATCAGGTATTTGGAAATGATCTATATGTCCTTATTAGAATGTTTGTGAAATCTTTTGAAATCGGGTATACGGTAAATGACTAAAATACCTTTATTGGAACTTTTGTGAATACTTTTCAAATCGGGTAAGAGTAAAATGACCCAAATACCTGCAGAAAGTCTTTTGGAATCAGATATGGGTAAAAAGACCTGAATACCCTTGGAAAATGATTTTTGTGTTTAAGTATGGGGAAAATGACCTGAATACTCTTGAAAACATGTTTTGATGTGTGAACAGAATTCTTTATCCTATTTCAACATGATTTTGGAAATGATCTCTCGTGATAAGATTAACTTTTGGGAAAATGACCTTTTGATCATTGAAATTATTTTATTGGCCTGATGTACCATGGAATGAATTGCTTAGCTCTACAGAGCCTATGTGAATGATGATTTGACTTGCGAGTCAGTGGGATCAAATTTTAAAAAATTATATTTTACCCAAAAATGGTTTTCTTGAAATGGAAAATGGTTTCCTGATGTGCTCAAGTACTACCCTTTTTTCTTGAATACCAAGCGTAAGCACTAACTTGAATTATTGGCGTATGCACTAACTTGAATTCCTAGCATAAGCACTAACTTGAATACCTAGCGTAAGCACTAACTTAAATTCCTGGCGTAAGCTCTCAATTGAATTCCTGGCGTAGGCATTGTTAGGATTCATGGACTCCTAAACACGAAAAACATCCATGAATTCCTTCCGAGAACCCAAGTAAACGATTAAGAAGACTTAAGATTTACAGAATTACCTCTGTTCGGTGTAATCGAGATAATTCGATTCTGATTGTGCTGTTGTACGTGCAACTCGAACGATCACCAGACGTTGTAGTGTGCGAACGTCCTCTATCGGATACACACGGTGAACTGACTCGATACCCTGAGAGTGCTAGCGCCTAGGGTTTGAGAGGTTTTTCTTTTCTGGTGAATAGAGGCACGAATAATCTTAAAGTTCAACTCTGATAATATCTTATCATATTTTAAATTAAATTCAAATTAAATTAAAACTGATATGATAAGATTCTACCATTATCTCGATAATTTAACTAATTAATTTACCGAGCCAAATTCTTATAATTTGGACATCATCCAGATACATTGAATATGGACATCTTTCCAAATTCATTGTATCTGGTAAATTTTCTAAGTTCGATTAACTTAGATATATTTCCAAATTCATCAAATTTGGCTACTAGAAAAATAAGCTAACAAGTTCGCTTATTGTGTGACCCTATAGGTTCATTTAACATTGGCAGTATGCCTAAATCATATTTAAATGGTGCACAAGTTATAAGCTGTTTCTAACCAAACATTATAACTATCCAGGTTAAATGAAGATCAGTGATCTTTTTGAACCAAACTATAATTTTGTATCTAGTCCTTTTGTCATACGATATCCAGATTAAGCATAAGGCACGGAGCATGTCATCCTTATTAAGCTTAATCAATTATTTCTTGATTTCATAGTAAACTGTTCAAACAAATGATATCAATATCTTAGATTGATATATTTGAGTACGGCCATGCATTGTAACAGTCTAACTTATCAAGGGACCCATGGATATCTCTCCCATAATTGAGAGGGACAAATTCCTTCACTATCAATCATATTCCTCTCCTTGATTTATTCTATATCCAACAGTAGTCTATTTTATTATCTGGTTATAGACAACTTTAGATAATGTTAAAATATAGAATTTATCAAGTAGGAAACTATGATGAATTTAGGTCGAAGGACTTTTAATATCATTATGACTAGAAAATACTTATGACATGTTCCATGAATTACTCTTACAGTGGGTCATGTCCAATACAATGTTCTCTAACATTTATTTATGTTTTGACTTGATATCACGAATATCCATGACCAGTAAAACATGGCCATCAAGTCACAAACATACTAATATTAATTTATTATTGTTCTAATAATAATAATAATCGATCAGGGACAGTTTTAGAATAGTCATTGTTGGGTTTTACTATCAAGTCACGTACTTGATGACCACAAAACAAAATGCACTATTCATGGAAAGGAAAATCTCATATTATTATATAAAACATAACGACAATGGTATAAGTATAAATTGACTCTAGGGCATATCCCTAACAGTCTCCCACTTGCATTAAGACCAATTTGGCATAAACCGTAATCCTATTAATCTAGTATTACTATCATGTTTAGACGATGGGAGAGGCTTTGTCAGTGGATCTGCAACATTGTTATCAGTTGATACCTTACATACTTTGACATCTCCTCTATCAACAATTTCTCGAATGAGATGAAAACGTCTAAGTATATGTTTAGATCGTTGATGTGATCTTGGTTCCTTAGCTTGTGCAATGGCTCCATTGTTGTCACAATAGAGATCTACTGGGTTCACAATACTAAGAACTACATCTAGTTCTGTAATAAACTTTTTAATCCAAACTGCTTCTTTAGCTGCAGTTGAGGCAGCTACATACTCAGCTTCTTGTAGTAGAATCGGCCACGGTATCTTGCTTTGAACTTTTTCAGCTTACAGCACCTTCATTCAAACAAAATAGAAAACCTGATTGCGATCTGTAATCATCTATGTCAGATTGAAAACTAGCATTAGTGTTACCATTTACAACTAGCTCGCCTTTTTGTCCTCCATAAACTAAGAACATATCATTAGTTCTTCTTAAGTACTTCAGTATGTTCTTCATAGCTGTCCAGTGTGCCTCTCCAGGATTTGATTGGAACCTACTCGTCATGCTCAATGCATATGATACATCGGGTCGAGTACATAACATGGCATACATGATAGACCCTATAGCGGAAGCGTATGGTATCTTGTTCATGTGCTCTTCTTCATCCTTCATAGAAGGGCTTTGAGTTTTGCTGAGCTTAATACCATGCGACATTGGCAAGAATCCTATCTTAGAGTCTTACATACTGAACTTTTTCAGTACCTTGTTAACATATGCACTTTGACTTAGTCCAATTGGCTTTCTAGATCTATCTCTATATCCTTTAGTTTCTTTAGGATACCCCACAAATATACATTTATCCGATTTAGGTGCAAGTTTATCAGATAATAAATGCTTTACATAAACTTCACAACCCCAAATCTTGAGAAATGACAAACTAGGTTGTCTCCCAGTCCAAATCTCATATGGTGTTTTCTGAACGATTTAGATGGAACTCAATTTAGTATGAATGCAGCAGTCTCTAGGGCATAACCCCAAAAGGAGATTAGAAGATCAGTTTGACTCATAATTGATCAAACCATATCTAATAAAGTCTGATATCTTCATTCAGATACACCATTCCATTGAAGTATTCTAGGTAGAGTTAATTGGGAGATAATTCCACAAATTTAAGATGCTCGTCAAACTCGTGACTTAAGTATTGACCACCTTAGTCTGATCGAAGTGTTTTGATACTTTTGCCAAGCTGGTTTTGTACTTCATTTTAAAATTCTTTGAATTTCTAGAATGATTCAGATTTATGTTTCATTAGATACCGGTAGCTATATCTGCCGAAATCATTCATAAATGTAATGAAGTACTGAAATCCTCCTCTAGCATGTGAGTTCATTGGTCCACATACATCAGCATGTATTAGGCCTAATAAATCACTTGCCCTTTCATTTTGTCTCTTAAAAGGCGCTTTAGTCATTTTGCCTAATAAACAAGAATCACATGTTTCGTAAAATTCTAAATCAAACTATTTTAGAAGCCTATCATTATGAAGCATTGTTATGCGTTTCTCATTTATATGGCCCAAACAACAATGCCAGAAGTTAGTTTGGTTTAAATAATTGAATTTCAATCTCTTAGTATTAATATTATAGATAGACTTGTTTGAAGATCCACGAAGATTGAGAATATAGAGCCCATTTGATAATGAGGCATCTCCATAAAAAATGCTGTTTTTATTAATAGAGCAAATGTTATTCCTAATAACAAATTCAAAACCTTTTAAATCCAAACAAGAAACTGAAATAATATTCCTACTTATAGTAGGAACATAAAAACAATCATTCAGTTCTAAAACAAGCTTACTAGGCAAAATTAATTCAAAAGTTCCTACAGCTACTGCAGCAACTTTTGCTCCATTCGCAACTCGTAGGTCCACCTCGCCTTTTGCCAAGGCTTTACTCCTTTTTAGACCATGCACATTTACACAAATGTGAGATCCACAACCAGTATCTAATACCCATGAATCAGAAGTAGATAAATTAATTTCTATAACATAAATACCTGAAGCGGCAGTCTTACTGTCCTTCTTTTTCTTTGCTTCCAAATAGAGCTTGCAATATCTTAACCAATGTACTTGTTCTCCACAATGGTGGCAAGCTCACTCCTTTGGTGTCTTGGCCTTAGGTTTGGACTTGAACTTGGACTTTGCCTTGTCCTTACCCTTACTAGCCATGAATTTGCCCTTTTGGCCGTTCTTTTTCCCTTTCCCTTTTTGAACCATTGGAACACTAGGAGTATTATTCTTAATGTTTAGTTCAGCTTGTTTTAGCATCCCATGCAATTCAGTAATGGATTTCTCCATATTATGCATGTTAAAATTTACAACAAACTGGTCATACTCAGGAGGTAATGAGCCCAAGATCAAATCCGTGGCCATGTCATGATTAATAGGAGCACCAAGCTTATCAATATGATTAAGATAGCCCTTCATTTTAAGGATATGAGCACTTACTGAGGTGCCATAAACCATCTTACATGCATTTAAAGCAAAGTATGCAAAGTAATTAATTTTGAGGCTTTAATGAAAAACTCCCACTAAAAGCATTTAAACTTTTGAAACTTCAACATTGATGTTTCTTAGTGGGGGGGGGGGGGGGGGAATTTTCATAAATATATTATTTTAATCATAAGTAAGATTTGGCTTTAATCTTATAATTAAATAAAACTTAAATTTTAAATGAGATAGGCATTAAATGTCCCGGCTAAAAATATCTCATATAATGCCCTAGGCCTAAAACCATTTTGATAGCCCAGTTAAGTCAAACCATATTAAGCAAATGGAAAACTATTTTCCATCTTGTCTCACTTAGATAATAAAAGCATCCTACTTTGGTAGGAATGGCCATATGATGATCCAAGTAATAACAAGTGTTTGATTTTGGAAGGCACTTAACATTTAATTTTTTTTAATAAAAATTTGATGGTAGTAAGCATGAAATAAACATATCAAATATGCATGCAAGACATAAATAAAAGTGACATAGCATGGTTCATAACCTATGTTGATCATCACGAGCAAAGTGAAGATCAAGGTGGTCAATCTAGGTATATAAACTCCTTAAGCATTCTCTAATGTCTTGTGCATACTCCTCATTGGTTGTAAAATAGGCCGCCATCTTCTTTTACATTGGATAGTAAAATTAAAATAATTCCTATTCTAGGAAAGCAATACAATTTTACAACAATGAAAAATGACACGCAGGCCATATTTAAAAATTACAACTTAAAACAACTAGAATGTAACTTACCAATCACATTGGGATAAAATGGGCCATGCTATGCACTATTCAAAATAATCCACAACTACAATAAAAAACACTAATGAATAACACACAACGAACAGTTAGTCAGGGTTCTAAGGGGTAGCGCCCCTGGTGGAGGTCCCGCTAGTCGATCAGTGGGCAGGGGTCAATGGGGCAGCGCCCCTGGAAGAAAAAATGATTTTTCCTTCTCTCATTGAATAAGATTTAACCTTCCAATTTACAAATATTAATCAGATTAACGTTCGGACCCCTTAGTAACCATCGCCGTGAAATTTTCATATTACAGACAATCTGCATTCCTTTTTAATCATATTCGTCCAGATAACATATTATCATGGACGATTAATACAAATAATTCGCAAATATAGAACCACAGATAGCATGCTTACGATACCATATTATATTAAAACAGACCAGTTTACAGACAATCTACAAATAATCTGGTCTGATCAGACAATTAAGACGCATAGATTAAACCTAATTCAGGCAGTCTGCATGCTAAGTATTCTAAAATCATAATCATGTGAACATGCTGATATACACTGTTTAAATTCACACACATATATATCATACATATATTCAACAATATGATTAACATAGATGAATCAACCTAATCATTTAGCAAGTTACTCTGATACCATTGTTAGAATTTGTGGACTTCTAAACGTGGAAAACATCCACGAATCCCTTTCGAGAATTCCAAGTAAATGATTAAGAAGACTTAAGATTTACAGAATTACCTCTGTTCGGTGTAATCGAGATCCTTCGATTCTGATTGTGCTGTCGTACGTGTAACCCGAACGATCACCAGATGCTGCAGTGTGCGAATGTCCTCTATCGGATACATACAACGAACTGACTCGATACCCTGAGAGTGCTAGCACCTAGGGTTTGAGAGGTTTTTCTTTTCTGGTGAATGGAGGCATGAATATTCTCAACAGAACGGGGCTCCGAAGAAGACGACTAGGGTTTTCTTAAAAAAACTCCCGAACCTCTTAGAGTCCAACTCTGATAATATCTTATCATATTTTAATTTAAATTCAAATTAAATTAAAATTGATATGATAAGATTCTGCCATTATCTCGATAATTTAACTAATTAATTTACCGAACCAAATTCTTATAATCTGGACATCATCTAGATACATCGAATGTGGACATCTTTCCAGATTCATTGTATCTGGTAAATTTTGTAAGTTCGATTAACTTAGACATATTTCCAGATTCATCAAATTTGGTTACCAGAAAAATAAGCTAACAAGTTCGCTTATTGTGTGACCCTATAGGTTTATTTAACACTGGCAGTGTGCCTAAATTATATTTAAATGGTGCACAAGTTATAAGCAATTTCTAGTAAAAAATTATAACTATCCAGGTTAAATGAATATTAGTGAATTCTTTGAATCAAACCACAATTTTATATTTAGTCCTTTTGTCACACGATATCCAGATTAAGCATAAGGCACGGAGCATGTCATCCTTATTAAGCTTAATCAATTATTTCTTGATTTCATAGTAGATTGTTCAAACAAATGATATCAATATCTTAGATTGATATATTTGAGTACGGCCATGCATTTTAACAGTCTAACTTATCAAGGGGCCCATGGATATCTTTCCCATAATTGAAAGGGACAAATTCCTTCACTATCAATCATATTCCTCTCCTTAATTTATTCTATATCCAATAGTAGTCTAATTTATTATCTGGTTATAGACAACTTTAGACAACGTCAAAATATAGAGTTTATCAAGTAGGAAACTATGATGAATATAGGTTGAAGGACTTTTAATATCATTATGACTAGAAAATACTTATGACATGTTCCATGAATTACTCTCACAGTGGGTTATGTCCAATACAATATTTTCTAACATTTATTTATGTTTTGACTTGATATCACAAATATCCATGACTAGTAAAACATAGCCATCAAGTCACAAATATACTAATCTTAATTTATTATTGTTCCAATAATAATAATCGATCAGGGACAGTTTTAGAATAGTCATTGTATTCATTGTTGGGTTTTAGTATTAAGTCACGTACTTGATGACCACAAAACAAAATGCACTATTCATGGAAAGGAAAACCTCATATTATTATATAAAACATAACGACAATAGTATAAGTATAAATTGACTCTAGGGCATATCCCTAACATGCACTAACTTGAATACCTAGCGTAAGCATTAACTTGAATACTTAGTGTAAACACTAACTGGAATTCCTGGCATATGCACTAACTTGAATACCTGGCTTAAGCACTAACTTGATTCTTAGCAGTACATTATGGTGTACTTACTTATCCAGTGACGCATGGTTGAGTACTGTAAGCTGTGGTCTAAGCACAATGATACGTGTCACTGAAGGAGAAGCTTTGAGAGCATTGCATATAGGTCGACCTTCTGTTGGAGGAATGCCTGTGATGTGAAAATCGAGGTAATAATTTGGAATTGAAACACAGTTTTTCAAAAATGATTGAGTTCTAAATAAACTTTTTTTTTTTAGAGTTTTAAAATTGTTTCCAGTGAACAAATGAAATGTTTTCCCCATAAGGGTTTTATGTACTTTGTCCCCTTACTAAAGTACTAGTACACACGGGGCTCACTGAGTGATTTTCATTCACACATGTGTTATTTTCCTTAAAAAAACAGGATCTGAGGCACAACGAAAGCACGGTAGACTCCCAGAGGTTCATGCTACGTCTTGAACCTGTTGTATTCGTGAGTGTATGTATTAGAAGCTAAATTATTGTACTTTTCTATGTTGGAAAAAAAAATTTTCTGCTGCCTTTTGAGTAATGTTTGTTATAAAGAACCTTTGTCAGAGCATTCAGACGGGGCAACATCCCATAAAGTTATAGCCCACTACGTTATGAAAATATGTGGTGTTATAGTTTTGAGATATATTTGTTGTAATAACTAGGTATATTCCCTCATATTTGACATTTTACTTGTAAAAAGTGTTTTTGGTAAATATGTGTAGATTTAAGTAGATTTCGAGTAGAAAGTGAATAATTTTAGAATATACTTGGCGCCAGGACCAGCTAAGGGACCAGGCATTGGGTCCATTTTGGTCAAGCAGTAGAAATTGAGACAACGTTTAGGGGAAAAGCAGAACAGACCTGGTACCAGGTCTGGTAAGTGTACCTGGCGCTGGGTCCATTCTGTCTGACCAACAAAAATAGAGCAAAACTCCAGAGGAAGAACAGTATACACCTGGCGTCAGGTGGGTCGAAGGTACTTGGTGCCAGGTACGCTCTGGAAGATAAATATTCTGTACACGAATTTAGAAATTTTCCAATGATTTTGGTATTTTTCAAATCCTACTAAGCCAAGACTTTCTAAGCCATGAATTTAGCATATAAGATGCCTATAAAAACACAAGAAAATGCAAGAGAAATGTGTGATTTGAAGGATCCAAGCTAGCTACTCAATCACCACTCAAAGGAGCATTGTTCAAAGGAGGTTCTTAAAAGAAGAAGAAGGGCTTATCAATGAGTTTTATCTTTCATCCTTTGTGTACTTTTCTTTAACAATGATGTGCTTAATATTTTAATTGTAATTGGAGATTATTTTGGAGATTATGATTTTGAGTTAATTAGAATTTTTGATCAACCTATTATTATCTTTGGTGTTTGATTGTTTGCTATTATTGGTTATTTTGGTGTTTGACTCCACAGCTAGGTTCACCAATAATTTGCTCTTTTAGATGACCAGTTTTGTACTTCCAATCTTTTGGTAGCCCATAATCAGTGAGCTCTTCAGTTTCTTGCTTGCTTTGTTCAGCTTGTTGCTCTTTCAATTCCTCTTTTTTAGCATGAATGTCCAGCGATGGTACTTTGAGCTGTTCTTTGCCTTTTTCTTTTGAACTCTCTACATTATCATCATCATCTTTTTTTGATGTATAAATGTTAGATTCATTAAAGACAACATATACGGATTCTTCTACATATAGAGTTCTCTTATTGTATACTCTATATGCCTTTTTATTGGAAGAGTGTCAAAGAAATATAGCCTCATCAGATTTGCTATCAAAATTTTCAAGATTGTCTTGGGTTTTAAGAATAAAAAATTTGTAGCAAAATAATTTTAAATAGGAAATTGATGGAGTTTTGTTAAACATAAGCTTAAAGAGTGTTTTTCTTAGAAAGGGTCTCAACATCACTCGGTTAACAATATAACACGCTGTATGATAGCTTCAGCCCAAAAGTATTTTAGAAGAGAGTTTTCACAAATCATGGATCTAACCATTTCTTGTAAGGTCCTATTTTTCCTTTCAACAACACCTTTTTGTTGATAGGTTTTAGCAGCTAAAAAGTTGTGAAAAACTCCATTTTCATCACAAAAATGTGTAAACTCGTTATTGCAAAATTCTCTACCATTGTCACTCCTAATAGAAATCAATTTACATCCAATAAAGTTTTGGACGCGCTTGAATAATCTAAAGAATTTAGAAATGCTTCATCTTTTTGTTCGAGAAACAAAGTTCAAGTAAATCTTGAGAAATCATCTAGTAGAACATAGGCATACCTCTTACCACCAAGGATAGTGGTCCTCATCAGTCCAAGCAAATCTATGTGTATTAATTCAAGGGGCTTTGAGGTGAAAATCATTTTCTTGGGTTTAAAAAAGGTTTTGATCTACTTTCCAAATTGGCATGCATCACATATTTTGCTTTGATCAAACTTCATTTTGGGTAGTCCTCTAACAACCTCTTTTAAGGATAATTTGTTTAGCAAATCAAATGAAACATGGCCTAGTCTTCTTTGCAAAAGATAGCCATCATTATCATACACGGAAAGACATCTAATATCATGAGCTATAAGATCATCAAGATAGAATACATATACATTCCTAACACGGTTAGTAACAAAAATTGTTTCATTATTTGAGTTGTCCATAATAGAGCAAGAATCTTCCTCAAAAATGACTTTGCAACCATTGTCACATAATTGACTAATGCTAAGTAAGTTGTATTTCAGCTCATCAATCAATAATATTTGTTCGATAATGGTTGAAGATCCTTTACCAATATTACCTATGCCAAGTATCTTTCCTTTCTTTTTGTCTCCAAAGGTAACAAACTCATCATTTGTAGCTTGAATATCTTCTAATAGAGCTGTATTTCTTGTCATGTGTCTTGAGCATCCACTATCCAAGAGCCATTTTGTGAAGCTCATTTTCTCTAATAAACATATCTATACATGAGATGGGAGAGTAATTTTTGGTACCTATATCTTCTTAGGTCTATAGAGTTTAGTAGTGATTCTTTTAATTCTCTAATCAGTTTTCATTCCTAAACCAATGCTTTTCCTAATGTGATACCTAGATGCAATGTGTCCATTTTTACCATAGTAAGTGCAACATGTATAATTTCTATTTGAGGAGCTTGGTTTTACAAAATAAGACTAGTGTTTTCCTGTTTTGTACATATTATTGAAGATAAAATTGCAAGCCAAACATAGCTAAAAAACCAGCCACGTGAACAACAAAAACGCAGCACATCTGCGTGAAGAAGAAAAAGGGGGAAAAAAAATATTTTCATTTACCTCTTCTTGTTGATCTCACACTCGGCTGAACTGGAATATACGGAACTGGGGTAGGCACGCTCGTAGAAGCCTCTGGTGCAATCCCTGCAAGCCTTCTACTTCGTCTTTGCATATAGATGAACGCCTAGCTTTCGATGTTCCAGTATATGGCCTGCCTAATCTCGTTTGGTGAACAACTTAGGGGCTAAAGAATATTTTCTGGAGAGGGAGAGGAAAAAACGTCTGGTATTTTTTTCACAGAGATGAAGCACCGGGGAAAAACACCGTCTGTTCCTTATCTCCTGTTTAACCTAAATAAAACCCTAGGTTAAACTGGATTGGGCCATTGGACTCTTAGTTTAACCTTTTGGGCTTAATTAATTATTCTAACTAAAACCAAATAAATGGCCCAATTAATAAATAATTAATTTTTCAGCCCAAATAAACTAGTCCAATTAATTAAGCCTATATTAGTTTAGTCCCAGGTTAATCTTTAATTATTCAAACTGGACTAAAGCCCTGAATAATTAATTAACCCACCAAACTAATTTAATTAATTCTCTCTCTCCATGGACCTTTATTTTATTCTTGCCCAATAATTAAATCAGGCTACTTAAATAAAATAAATTCCATTTAATTTAAGATCAATTCTTTAGCCCATATTTAATTAGGACTCACGGTCTATACTGGGGACCAAAAGACACACTGCCTTGGCTACTAAAATGACCAAAATACCCTTGCCATAAAAATAGCTGTATTTTGCATTTTAAATATTTTCTAATATCACCATAAGGAAATATTGACCCCAAGGATAATGCTGCGTTAGCAAAGTCTCCGACCTACAGGTGAAATGACTAAAATACCCCTCTACACATCGCCGTACATTTAGAGAGGAAGAAGCGTACTAACACCCCTCTAAATGACATCTACCATCCTTAGGCTTCTAGTCCAATGATCCACGACTTCTGGAGTGTTTCCGCTTCCAAGGGAGCTACCTCGAAGCAAACATCCAAGTCATGTTTCCCATGGCCCTGGATAATTTAGACCATTCGGACAACCACAAGGGGCGATATAGTGCAGAAACTATCTTGTATAAGTCTGTCTTAACTAACTAGTCACACATAGCCAACATGCAAGTATATTGGCCCTACGATAGAACCTCAACTACGACAAATCAAAGTATATGCTTCCAGCTTCGCCAGACCACCAACTCACACTCAAGTCGTAGAGTACTAGTCCACGCTGTAGCGGTAGTAGTCTAGGTTTCTACCATATAGTACTTTGAGAAACCACTACTACAGGTCATGTTCTACGTATTCGAAATACGCTTATGTCATGAAGTGAGTGGACTACCCACTGGCTAAAGGTAAGTCATTCCCCATTTGGAATTCATAACATAATAACCTAAACATGATGAGGTTCCCAGTCTCATCAATAGGTTAAGAACAAATGTTTATGTGTTAAATAACCCGTGATCCATACCTTACTGTGAAAGACCACCATTCACATGGATCATTTATCTAAACACAATGGAGTGCATTCCAAACGAAAATCGTGCACAAACAAAAAGTAAATTCACAAACAATTTCTGAAAATAAATTCTTTCATTAAAATATTCGATTTTACATCAGAAACCTAGTTTAAGAGGGTATACAATCCAACAATCTCCCACTTGCACTCTAAGACTAGGTAAGTCCATAGGTGCCCACCCCTATGGCGTCTAAGTGTCTCTTGAAGACTCTCTCAGCCAAAGGCTTGGTGAATGGATCTACTAGATTGTTTTCTGAGGCAATATGCTCCACCACGACTTCCCGTCTCTGGATGAAATCCCGGATCAGGTGGTATTTCCTCTCGATGTGTTTCCCCTTCTTGTGGTTCCGAGGTTCCTTAGATTGTGATACTGCTCCAGTGTTGTCGCAATACATCACAATCGGCCTGTCCATATGTGGTACGACTCCAAGTTCTGAAAAGAACTTCCAGAGCCAAACTGCTTCCTTGGACGCTTCCGAAGCTGCCACATACTCAGCTTCCATGGTTGAGTCAGCAATGCAAGACTGCTTAATACTCCTCCAGACAAGGTGAAGACATATCCACTAGTGGATTTTCTCTCATCCTTATCTGCCTGGAAGTCTGAGTCTATGTATCCTGTAGGAACCAAATCATTAGCCCTGTAAACCAGCATATAATCTCTCGTTCTCTTGAGGTACTTGAGAATATGCTTTACTGACTTACCAATGAACCTCCCCAGGTTTGATCGATATCTGCTAACTAAGCCCACGGCAAAGCAGATATCTGGCCTAGTACACAGCATGGCGTACATAAGACTTCCCACAGTCGAAGCGTAGGGAATCCTACTCATTCTGTCATTTTCTTCTTGAGACTTAGGACAGTCCTTCGAAGAAAATGACAACCCATGTCTGCAAGGGATTAGAGCTCTCTTGCATGAGTCCATGCTGTACTTGGCCAGCATCTTGTCAATGTATGTCGCTTGGGACAATCCTAACATTCTCTGCTTCCTATTTCTAAGAAGCCTAATCCCGAGAATGTAGCTGGCTTTTCCCAAGTCCTTCATACTGAATTGACTAGACAGCCAAACCTTTGTAGATGACAATGTCCCTACATCATTTCCAATGAGTAGAATGTCATCCACATAAAGGACAAGAAAAACCACATTAATGCCTTCAAGTTTCCTGTACACGTATGGTTCATCTTCGTTTTGGATAAAACCATAAGACTTTACGGTCTCATCAAAACGAATGTTCCATGCTCTCGATGCCTGCTTAAGTCCATAAATGGACTTCTTAAGCTTGCAAACCATGTGTTCCTGGCCTTCAGCAATGAAGCCTTCCGGTTGGGACATATAGATGTCTTCGCTAAGATGGCCATTCAAGAATGCCGTCTTGACATCCATTTGCCATATCTCGTAGTCATAATGACATGCGATGGCAAGGAGGATGCGGATGGATTTAAGCATGGCTACCGGGGAAAAGGTTTCCTCATAGTCGATACCTTCTTTCTAAGTATACCCTTTCGCCACAAGCCTAGCTTTGAAGGTTTCCACCTTCCCATCCGCTCCTCTCTTTCTCTTGTATACCCACTTGCACTCAATGGGTTTTATCCCTTCAGGTGAAGCTACAAGATCCCAAACCTGATTGAGGTACATAGACTCAATCTCGGCTTTCATTGCTTCATGCCATAGATTTGCATCGGCATCAGCAATAGCCTCCTCGTATCTAGCGGGGTCTTGTTCCTGATGGTCGGAGACCAGCTCAAAGGCTTCTCCAGTCCATCTATCCGGAACCCTAGACACTCTCCCACTACGACGAGGCTCCATTTGCACAGGCTCTTGAGGCTGTACCTCTTCTTGTTCCAAAATCGGGTCAGAAGAAGTTGATTCCATAGATAACTTCTCCTGGAGTTCCAACCTCGTTGAACCTTTAGTAGAAGTACTTTGATCATCTTCCAAGTATCTGGCATTGGTACTGACTAGTACCTTCTGCTCCTTAGGTTGATAAAAATAGCCTCCTTTTGTCCCTTTCAGATACCCAACAAAATAGAATAATTCTGATCTTAGTTCCAACTTGTCTCCCTTGATCAGTACATAAGCTGGACAACCCCAAATCTTGAGATGATTCAGACTTGGCTTACGCCCAATCCACATCTCATAGGGAGTCCTAGGTACTGACTTGGAAGGCACTAAGTTCAGAATATATGCCGCTGTTTCCAGGGCATATCCCTTAAAGGACACTGGAAGAGTAGCATGAGACATCATGCTTCGGACCATTTCCATCAACGTCCTGTTCCTTCTCTCAGCTACTCCGTTCTGCTGGGGGGTTCCCGGCGCAGAGAGCTGGGATACTATCCCATGATGTACCATGTAGTCCTTGAATTCACCTAGGAGGTACTCTCCACCATGATCCGATTGTAAGGTTTTGATTAATTTACCTGTCCGACGCTCCACTTCAGCCCTAAACTCTTTGAACTTGTCAAAAGAGTCAGACTTGCGTCTCATCAGGTAAATGTAACCATACCTTGTACAATCATCCGTGAACGTGATGAAGTACTCAAAACCTCCCCTAGCTGGTGTAGACAATGGACCGCACACATCAGTGTGAACAAGACTCAATACCTCATTGGCTCTATCCGCCTTTGGTGTAAATGACCTCTTGGTCATTTTTCCCATTAGGCAGGATTCACACTGAGGCCAACTTTCCAATCTCAATGTGCCCAAAGGCCCATCATGGATTAGCCTCTGAATCCTGGTTGAGTTAATATGACCCAACCTTAGATGCCAAAGGTATGAATCATTGATATTGGTCTTTCTCTTCTTAGTTAAAGGTTCAGACAGAGAGTTATTTGATTGGTTGTTAATAGGGTTTAAAAAGAACAGATTACCATACATGTGCCCAGTACATAAAATTTCTCCATCTCTACTGATAGAAATACCATAATGGAAAGATACAGAATATCCTTGATTAATAAGTTTTGCAACTGAAATCAAATTTTGACGATAACCAGGTACATATAAAATGTCTTTTAAAACCACTATCTTATTACAATAAAAAATAAGATCCAGCTCTCCCATTGCAAGGGCCTAGACTTGTGCTTCATTACCCACTCGAAGCCCATGTTCGCCCTTCTTGAGTCTTCTTATCTTCCTAAACCCCTGCAAGGAGTTACAGATATGATTAGTGGCTCCTGAATCAACAATCCAAGTGGAAGTTGATTATACCATTGATATGGACTCTAGATAGTAAACATTACCTGTGGGGTTTTTCTTGGCCTAAAGATCTGGACACTCTTTTTTCCAGTGTCCCTTCTTTCCACACTTGAAGCACTTGCCCTTTGGTTTGTCCTTGGGCTGGTTCTTGGGCTGGGCTGCTGCATTCCCCTTCTTCCTCTTGAACTTTCTGGGCTTAGGCCCAGTTCTTGAAGAAGAGGCCTTAGCAATCACGGCCTTAGACTGCGGCTTCATGACCTTCTCCGCCATCTGGAGCTCCTTCATCAGTTCAGTTAAACTAATGTTCAACTTGTTCATGTTATAGTTTAACTTGAACTGAGTGAAAGAGCCCGGTAGAGATTCAAGAACCATGTCCACTTGGCTCTCGGGGTCAATGACAGCCCCTAAGATTTCTGCCTCCTCGAAAGCAGCAATCATCTTGAGCATATGCTCTCGGATTGATGCTCCCTCAGCCATCTTAGTGTTTACAATTGTTCGAAGAGCCTCCTGCCTTGCGGGCCGGCTCTTGTTTGCGAACATAGTTGCCAATGATTGACTTATGTCATATGCAGAAGCCATGTGCTCGTGTTTTGACTGGAGAACATTAGACATGGAAGCTAACATATAGCAACGTGCCATTTCGTCAGCTTTCTTCCACGCCTTTTCAGCCTCTCGCTCTTCAGCGGTGGAACCTTCCCCGATAACAGGGTAGGTTTCGTAAAGGACATACTTATACTCCTCAGCTGTGAGTATTATGTCCAGGTTCCTTTTCCAGTCCACATAGTTTGGATCCGTTAGCTTATTCTCCCTGAGAATAACGGCCAATGGACTAAAAGAACCTCCCACCATTTCTGAAAATCGATAATAAAAGAAAGAATTTAGTTTGTGAAAACAAAATAAAATTTGTGCACTGAAAATAATTTGGCTCTTAGGAAAACTGACATAGCTTCTTGGGAAGATTAACAGTTTCCTAAGCTAAGTGTGTTAACCACCACAAATTAATTTCCCTTTTAGGTAATGGTCTAGAGAATAACTCCATCGTGGGATGGCCATTTCCTCTCATTTCCTATGGATATACCTCGCACTATAACCTCCAACGTGGGCTGGCCGATCATAGTACATGCCCCGGGTTATTAATTACATCCTTCCATTAGATCTAGATCCTTGTGGTATCCCCATCCTATACGGGTTCACTCCCAGGGTGACGCGAGGGGACCCACGATCTCTAATGAGGACCGTGATGGAAGCCGTGGGGCCGTTGGAACCCCTCTCCCACTTAGTTTTTTAAAATAAAGTTTTCTGAAAAATATCTTTTTGAAATTTCCATTAAGTTTTTCTTAACTCAAAAATAAAATATCTAAGTCCAATAAAATTTCTATGTCAAGGCTTATATCCTTTGAGAGATTTCCTCCACGGACTAATTTTATTTAAGTTAAAACTTAATGATTTCAAAAATTTCCAATTAAAACTTTCTAGAGACTTTGGTCTCAAGCTTATTTGACAAAATCATTTTTCTAGTCCCAAACAAAACAAAATGGCTCTCCATTTTAATTTACAAAAATATCTAAATCCAATATATTTTCTATGTCAAGGATTAAATCCTTTGAGAAAATATTCAAGGATTAATTTTTGTACCAATTAAAATAACCATTTAGTTTTTAAAGAAAAATATTTTTTCTTGCCAAAACAAAAAGTTCCCAAAAGACTTTGGTCTTTGAGAAAAAGCACACATAGGTACATAAAAAAATAGCATGCTAGAAAACAATAAACGTTTTCATGCTTTTCTTTTTTTTAAACCTAAGTGCCCAAATAATAGAATTAAACACATTAATTAATTAATTAATTAATGATCTTGTTTAATCCCAAAATCCTTTACTAATATTTTTCATGCAAATATATTCCAAGAATATTAACTATTGCAAAAATATTAACTTCGCCTGGTATGGACCCCAAAACAAAAAAGAAAATGCAAGAAAATAACAAGGGAAAAAAAAAATTCCCATTGGTTCACTGCACCCGCCGCACAGGAACAAAACAATTCTGGTCATCGGTCCACAACACCCGCCGCACCGGAACAACCGCATCATGGACCATCCAAGCCCGCGACCCGCCCCGGTGCTGACCCGTGTGCTGACCCGCGAGAAGACTTCCAGATTTTGCAAATTGAATTGCAAATTTGCAATTCAATTCCATCCGATGCAGCCGAGCCGGTAAGCCACAAAGCCGAGCCGTCCTCCTTGTTCCAGGCACAGACGCTGCTGGCGGCTCGGCTCGGCGAGCCAAGCCGATGAACAGTGCTGTCTGCTTCAATTTTCCAGTGCGATTTTCTTCTGCTGCGTTTTCTTCTGGTTTTTTTTTTCTGCGATGGATTTACTTGCTTTTGCCGTCTGATTTCAACCAAAATCAATAAAACCAAAAACCAACAACCGCCTATACCCTTTAAAATTGGGTTTACACGATTTATTCTCGGAAAAATGGTGAATTACATCTCAACTATACCTCCATCCGAGAGGTTTAACAAGCCATCTATCCATACCAAAAAACCAGCGAAGGATCACAGTTAATCACACATAACTGTCCGATTTTATTAACTAGCATACAAGCTTCCTATATGTGCAAATATCTTCATGCTCTGATACCAATTGAAGATAAAATTGCAAGCCAAACATTGCCAAAAAACCAGCCACGTGAACAACAAAAACGCAGCACACCTGCGTGAAGAAGAAAAGGGGGAAAAAATATATTTTCATTTACCTCTTCTTGTTGATCTCACACTCGGCTGAACTGGAATATACGGAACTGGGGTAGGCACGCTCGTAGAAGCCTCTGGTGCAATCCCTGCAAGCCTTCTACTTCGTCTTTGCATGTAGATGAACGCCTAGCTTTCGATCTTTCAGTATATGGCCTGCCTAATCTCGTTTGGTGAACAACTTAGGGGCTAAAGAATATTTTCTGGAGAGGGAGAGGAAAAATTGTCTGGTATTTTTTTCACAGAGAGGAAGCACCGGGGAAAAACACCGTCTGTTCCTTATCTCCTGTTTAACCTAAATAAAACCCTAGGTTAAACTGGATTGGGCCATTGGACTCTTAGTTTAATCTCTTTGGGCTTAATTAATTATTCTAACTAAAACCAAATAAATGGCCCAATTAATAAATAATTAATTTTCCAGCCCAAATAAACCAGTCCAATTAATTAAGCCTATATTAGTTTAGTCCCAGGTTAATCTTTAATTATTCAAACTGGGCTAAAGCCCTGAATAATTAATTAACCCACCAAACTAATTTAATTAATTCTCTCTCTCCATGGACCTTTATTTTATTCTAGCCTAATAATTAAATCAGGCTACTTAAATAAAATAAATTCCATTTAATTTAAGATCAATTCTTTAGCCCATATTTAATTAGGACTCACGGTCTATACTGGGGACCAAAAGACACACCGCCTTGGCTACTAAAATGACCAAAATACCCTTGCCATAAAAATAGCTGTATTTTGCATTTTAAATATTTTCTAATATCACCATAAGGAAATATTGACCCCCAAGGACAATGCTGCGTTAGCAAAGTCTCCGACCTACAGGTGAAATGACTAAAATACCCCTCTACACATCGTCGTACATTTAGAGAGGAAGAAGCGTACTAACACCCCTCTAAATGACATCTACCATCCTTAGGCTTCTAGTCCAATGATCCACGACTTCCTGGAGTGTTTCCGCTTTCCAAGGGAGCTACACTGAAGCAAACATCCAAGTCATGTTTCCTATGACCCTGGATAATTTAGACCATTCGAACAACCGCAAGGAGCGATATAGTGCAGAAACTATCTTGTATAAGTCTGTCTTAACTAACTAGTCACACATACACAACATGCAAGTATATTGGCCCTATGATAGAACCTCAACTACAGCAAATCAAAGTATATGCTTCCAGCTTCGCCAGACCACCAACTCACACTCAAGTCGTAGAGTACTAGTCCACGCTGTAGCGGTAGTAGTCTAGGTTTCTACCATATAGTACTTTGAGAAACCACTACTACAGGTCATGTTCTACGTATTCGAAATACGCTTATGTCATGAAGTGAGTGGACTACCCACTGGCTAAAGGTAAGCCATTCCCCATTTGGAATTCATAACATAATAACCTAAACATGATGAGGTTCCCAGTCTCATCAATAGGTTAAGAACAAATGTTTATGTGTTAAATAACCCGTGATCCATACCTTACTGTGAAAGACCACCATTCACATAGATCATTTATCTAAACACAATGGGTCTGTTCCAAACGAAAATCGTGCACAAACAAAAAGTAAATTCACAAACAATTTCTGAAAATAAATTCTTTCATTAAAATATTCGATTTTACATCAGAAACCTAGTCTAAGAGGGCATACAATCCAACAATTATCATAGCCAAGGCCATTTCTATTTCTAGCCATTCATTGAGCTCCAAGAAGTTTATTCAAGTTGCTTCAATCATCAGTGAATTTTTCAATACAAGTAGTGAGATCATCAACTTTCATTTTCATATTATCAAATTCATAGGTCATGACTTCAAGGGATGAGACTCTATCATACAAACATCTATTCTTAAGAGTAGAACAGTTCAATAAAGTAGAAATGATTTCTTTTTCAATATTCAAGCAGCACAGGACGTCAAGAAGATTTTTGTTCTCACTTATCAAATTGTCATTTTCAATTGATAGTGAATTAATTTTCACCTTCATTTCCTTGTTCCTTTTTTATAGTCTTTTTAGTTCATGAAACATATCAATAAGAAGAGCATTTGGACCATCAATATTATCGCAAGTAGAATTATGCAATTCCACTGCAAGGTTAGATGAAGAGGTGTTTACCTTATTCACTACTGCTATGAAGCATACGTTAGTAGTTTCATTTTCAGAATCTCTATTTTCCTCAGATTCGGACTCATTTGGATCCCAAGTTCCTATTAGTCCTTCTCACTTCTTTATTTTTAGATCCTTCTTTTTCTTTTTGAGCATTTTGCCTTCTTTCTATTTGGCTATTGGGCAGTCAGCAATGAAGTATTCCGTACTATTGCATTCATAACATTGAGGCTTAAAGGATGAGGTCTGTCCCTTTCTTTTCATGAAATTCCTTCCTTTTTTGAAGTTTCCCTTTTTGAACATTCTTCTGAATTTCTTTGCGATCATGGCCAATTCTTCGATATCCACTTCAGTTCCATCATCACTATTAGATTGGCTACTGTCAGTGCCCTCATCAGCGGCCTTCAGTGCTATTCCTCTCTTACTTTATCATGGTCATCAAATTCTTGAAACCTTTTGAGTTTCATTTTATAAGTTAGGGGAGAGCCAATTAGCTCTTCATTTGGTAAGGTTTTCAAGTCTTTTGATTCCTCCACAGTTAGAGCTTTAGCTTGCTAGCTCTTTGGCAAAGCATCCAGAATTTTTTTATTTTGTTCGCTAAGGGAATAGCTTTTCCCATAAGCCTTAAGTCCATTTGCAATATTTGTGAATCTAGTAAACATATCAATTATGCTCCCATTTGGCTTCATAGTGAATAATTCATAATCATGAATTAAAAGTCCCAACTTAGACTCCTTCATTTGATTTGTCCCATCATGGGTGATTTCAAGCAATCTCCATATGTCATAGGTTGAATTATAGCCATTTACTCGGTTATATTCAGTGGCATCAAAGGCACAATATAGAATGTTCATAGCTTGAAAATTTAATGTCATTTTAGCATTGTCTTCAACATCATATTCATTATTCTATTTTAGAACTATTTGACATTCAATACTTCTTGAAGGAACATATGGTCCTCTTTCAATTAAGTTCTATAGTTCAAAATTAATTAAGCAAATATCGATCTTCATGTGATTTTTCTAGAATGTGCAATTGCTCCTAGTGAACAAGGGAGGTCTATTTGTTGAGGATCCCTCGACATAGGGAGGAGAGGAGATATTTACCATAAGGATATTTTCTATAAGGCTGTTTAGCCGAAGAATAGAAGACCAATGCTCTTATGCCAAATGAAAAACCTTAAGGGAGTGAATAAGGTTTTTGGCAAATTTAAAAACACTTTTCAAAAATTCTATTTTTCGAAGTCCTCCTTTAGTTTTTCAGATCGAGGAGTTTGATTGATATGCAAAGAAGAGTTTTTGAGTAGATTTAAGGAGCTAACAACAATCTAAATGAAATGAGACAAGAGATGTGCAATCAATACTCAAATAAAGATGGGATGGTGAGAATAAAAAAGATTTCTTTGGAATAGTTAGGAAAATATGGCAGAGAAATTTTTAAGTAGATAGAATTAAATGCAAGGAAAACAAACACGATATTTATAGTGGTTCGATCTACCAAGATCTACATCCACCACCTTAAGCTTACACTTAAGAATTTTTTAAACTAGATTTCTATAAACTCAATCAAATTAATGGTGTTTGTCTACACCAATTACATAAGAGGATCACTATACTTGGTTTTACCAAACCTTTCAATCTACAATAAATTAAGGCTCACCCCAAATAGGTTTTACCCCACAACCTTGATATTCAATAAGGATTATAGAAATGTAACAGAGATAGCTCATACCTTTGAGCAAATGTGTAAACAAATGAGAACCAACAACCTTTACCTTTTTGAAACAATTTTATTTTACTTTGAAGCACTATTGAAAAGGGAAATTTTTGTATTCTAGAGAGTAAGAGTGTTTCTTAGAAAGATAGGACAAAACTCTACTTTAAAATCGAGTTTTGAAACCTTTTATAGAGGCAAAAAGTAAAACTCTAATGACTAGAAACGGCTAGTTTCACGCTGCCAAATTTTCTGGACTTTTAGACTCAAGGATCAGACGAATGTGCATCCAAAAGGTGAGTCCAAAATGGCACTTTTCTAGGCAAAAACATTTTGACACTGTTCATAGAGTTTTAGACGAATCTTTTGGATGTAGAACCATCCAAATTACTCAATCTAAAATTCTGAAGACTTAATACTTTAAAATCTTTTTGCTTGTGTGCTTCAAAGTAGAAATAAACTAAATTATAAGATAAGGAAGACATAGGAATTTACACAAAATACCTTAACAAAATGATTTCTAGTCTAAAGTTCTTTCTCAAAGACTTCATGATCTTGTGAGCTCTTAGGTTGAGGTTGTTCTTGATCAATCACCATTTTGGATTATATTTCCTTAAGAGCTGCTTAGCAACTTTATTTGCATGCCTCGAAAGAATTGAGTCAAACATGTCATATCACATATAGATCACACAAGTTAGTCCTTATCAATGTTTGTCATAAGTCAAAACACAAGAGAATGCCCTTAGGGCTAACAATTAGTTTTTTCTTCAACTCTTGAAAATTCCTTTCATATTTCTCTGACCAAATATAGAGTTACCCAAGTTAAATGAGACACAATCTTAGAAAATCCATTAATAAATTTCCTGTAATACGCAGCCAATCCTAGAAAACTTTGCACTTCTGTTAGATTCTCAAGGCATTTCCAGTTCATTACTAGTTCAACTTTTGCAAGATCTACTGTAATTACCTCCTTAGATATTACATGCCTTAAGAACGCCACTTTATGTAACAAAAACTCACATTTACTGATTTTAGCATATAATTTAGCCTTTCACAGTTTTTCCAATACTTTTCTGAGATACACCTCATGTTTTTAAGAGCTTACTAAATACACCAAAATATCATCTATGAAGATAACAACAAGATTATCGAGGTATGGTTGGAATACTCGATGCATCAAATCCCTGAAAATAAATGGTTGGAATACTTGGTGCATCAAATCCATGAAAGTAGTAGGAGCATTGGTGATGCTAAATAGCATTACTACAAATTCAAAATATCCATACCGTGTATTGAATGTAGATTTTGGTATATCTTCCTCTCAAATCTGGACTTGATAATATCCTTATCTTAAGTACAATTTAGAAAAACACCCTACTTTTTCCAACTGATTGAACAATTTATCAACCATAGGCAATGGATATTTATTCTTTACCATCACTACATTTAAACCACAATAATCTATACATATTCTTAATGATCTATTTTTCTTCTTAACAAATAGTACAGGTGCTCCCCAAGAAAATGTATTGGGTTGTATAAATCCTTGTTCCAATAACTCTTGCAATTATTTCTTAAGCTCCTTCAATTCTATCAGTAGCATTCTATAAGGGGCTTTTGAAATTGGTTCTATCATTGGCATTAAGTTGATGGTAAATTCCACCTCCCTCACCAGAGGTAATTCCTGTAATTCTGCAGGGAAAACATCTAAACACACTACCAAAATATCTTCTAGTTTCTTCGATTTACTAGACTTATTCATAAGGTATGCTAAATATCTAACACATCCTTTCCAAATTAACTTCTACGCCTTAATTTCTGAAATCAACAAGTTCTTTTTCCTCCCAATTTCCTATAAAGGTTCCAAATAATCTTTCCAGGTTTACATAATTATACTACCTTACGTCTACAACCAACTTGGGCATGATGTAGGGATAACCAATCCATTCCTAAAATAGCATCATAGTCTTCTATAGGTGTACATATTAAATTTCCTTCCAGCATCACATCATTTACCAAAATTCTACATCCTAGACATATTGTATCACTATTCAATTTATTCCTCAATGGTGTACTAAGAATCATTAGATAGGGAACTTCTTCTCCACTAACCCTTACAATTTTGAGAAAAGAATTTGCAATAAAATAATGTGTAGAAACTGGATCTATCAAAATTTAGCTTCTTTATCAAAAATAGAAAACATACTTTCGATGAAAGTAGCATCAGAGTCCACTTTACCTAGGGCGACCACTTATGTATTTACTTGGGGTTTGTTGGGTTCTAGTTTTGATGTGAAAGATGGCCCCTAATTCCTTTTTGCTTGTCCGGGTCTTTGCCCCACATTACTTCCTCTCGGGTTTCTCTATCCTGCTGACCTTTAAGGTGTTAGGATTCGTGGACTCCTAAACGCAGAAAACATCTGCGAATCCCTTCCAAGAACCCAAGTAAACGATTAAGAAGATCTAAGATTTATAGAATTACCTCTGTTCGGTGTAATTGAGATCCTTCGATTCTGATTATGCTGTCATACGTGAAACCCGAACGATCACCAGATGCTACAGTGTGTGAACATCCTCTATCGGATACACACGGCGAACTGATTCGTTACCCCGAGAGTGCTAGCGCCTAGGGTTTGAGAGTTTTTTTTTTCTGGTGAATGGAGGCACGAATATTCTCAACAGAACGAGGCTATTGAGAAGATGGCTAGGGTTTCTGAAAAACCCCCAAACCTCTTAGAGTACAACTATGACAATAACTTATCATATTTTAATTTAAATTGAAATAAATTAAAACTGATATGATAAGATTCTACCATTATCTTGGTAATTTAACTAATTACTTTACCGAGTCAGATTCTTATAATTTGGACATCATCCAGATACATCGAATGTAGACATATTTCCAGATTCATTGTATCTGGTAAATTTTCTAAGTTCGATTAACTTAGATATATTTCCAGATTCATCGAATTTGGTTACTAGAAAAATAACCTAACAAGTTCGCTTATTGTGTGACACTATAGGTTCATTTAACACTGGTAGTGTGCCTAAATCATATTTAAATGGCCCACAAGTTATAAGTAATTTCTAGCAAAATATTATAACTATCCAGGTTAAATGAAGATCAGTGATCTCTTTGAACCAAACCATAATTTTTTATTTAGTCATTTTGTCACACGATATCCAGATTAAGCATAAGACACGGAGCATGTCATCCTTGTTAAGCTTCATCAATTATTTCTTGATTTCATAGTAGACTGTTCAAACAAATAATATTAATATCTTAGATTGATATATTTGAGCACGACTATGCATTTTAACAGTCTAACTTATCAAGGGGCCCATGGATATCTCTCCCATAATTGAGAGGGACAAATTCCTTTACAATCAATCATATCCCTCTTCTTGATTTATTCTATATCCAACAGTAGTCTAATTTATTATTTGGTTATAAATAACTTTAGACAACGTCAAAATATAGAGTTTATCAAGTAAGAAACTATGATGAATTTAGGTCGAAGGACTTTTAATATTATTATGGCTAGAAAGTACTTATGACATGTTCCATAAAATACTCTCACAGTGGGTTATGTCCAATACAATGTTTTTTAACATTTATTTATGTTTTAACTTGATATCACAAATATCTATGACTAGTAAAACATAGCCATCAAGTCACAAACATACCAATCTTAATTTATTATGGTTCCAATAATAATAATAATAATCGATTAGGGACAATTTTAGAATAGTCATTGTATTCATTGTTGGGTTTTACTATCAAGTTATGTACTTGATGACCATAAAACAAAATGTACTATTCATGGAAAGGAAAACCTCATATTATTATATAAAACATAACGATAATAGTATAAGTATAAATTGACTCTAGGGCATATCCCTAACAGTTTTCCACTTGCACTAAGACCAATTTGGCATAAGCCGTAATCCTATTGATCTAGTATGACTATCATGCTTAGACAATAGGAGAGGCTTTGTCAGTGGATCTACAACATTGTCATTAGTTGATACCTTACATACTTTGACGTCTCCTCTATCAACAATTTCTCGAATGAGATAAAAACGTCAAGTATATGTTTAGATCGCTGATGTGATCTTGGTTCTTTAGCTTGTACAATGGCTCTATTGTTGTCACAATAGAGATCCACTGGATTCACAATAGTAGGAACTACATCTAGTTCTGTAATAAACATTTTAATCCAAACTGCTTCTTTAGCTGCAGCTGAGGCAACTACATACTCAGCTTCTGTAGTAGAATCGGCCATGTTATCTTGCTTTGAACTTTTCCAGTTTACAACACCTCCATTCAAACAAAATAGAAAACCTAATTACAATCTGTAATCATTTATGTCAGACTGAAAACTAGCATCAGTGTAACCATTTACAACTAGCTCGCCTTCTTGTCCTCTATAAGAATATATCTTTAGTTCTTCTTAAGTACTTTAGTATGTTCTTGACAGTAGTCCAGTGTGCCTCTCCAGGATTTGACTGGAACCTACTCATCATACTTGATGCATATGATACATCGGGTTGAGTACATAACATGGCATACATGATAGACCCTATAGCAGAAGTGTATGGTATCTTATTCATGCGCTCTTCTTCATTCTTCATAGAAGAACTTTGAGTTTTGCTGAGCTTAATACCATGTGACATTGGCAAGAATCCTCTCTTAGAGTCTTGCATACTGAACCTTTTCAGTACCTTGTCAACGTATGCATTTTGACTTAGTCCAATTAGCTTTCTAGATCTATCTATATAGATCCTTATACTTAGAATATAGGCAGCTTTACCTAAGTCTTTCATTGAGAAATAATTTTCCAACCATATCTTTACATTTTGTAGAGTTGGGATGTCGTTTCCAATGAGCAAGATGTCATCAACATAAAGTACCAAAAAGACTATTGCATTCCCATTTGTTTTCTTATAGACACAAGGCTTATCTTCATTTTTTATAAAGTTAAATTTTTTAATTGTTTAATCAAAATGAAGATTCTAGTTTCGAGATGCTTGCTTCAATCCATAAATAGATCTTTGAAGCTTGCATACTTTATTAGAATTCAAAGGATCATCAAAACCCTCAAGTTGTGTCATGTACACATTCTCGAGTAAGTTTCCATTGAGAAATACAGTCTTGACATCCATTTGTCAAATCTCATAATCATAGTATGTTGCTATGGCAAGAAGAATTCTAATAGATTTAAGCATTACAACTGGTGAAAAGGCTTCATCATAGTCTATACCATGAGTTTGTCTATAACCTTTTGCTACCAGTCGTGCTTTGTAAGAATGCACATTTCCCTCCATGTCTGTTTTCTTTTTGAAAACCCATTTACACCCAATGGTTTTTGAATCTTTAGGTGGATTAACCAAAGTCCAGACTTGGTTATCATACATGGATTGCATCTCAGACTTCATAGCCTCTAACCATTTTCCAGAGTCAGAACTCTTAATGGTTTCTAGATAGGAAGTGGGCTCATCATTAACCATAAGCTCCATAATCATTTTCCAGAGTCAGAACTCTTAATGGCTTCTAGATAGGAAGTGGGCTTATTTTAAAATTGTGTCCATTGCACACTAAACTTGTCAAGCTACAACTAATATACATATACTAACTGTATATATTATTCTATAAACACATCATCCTACTCGTTGGTGTCACTACTGCCTGAGATGAGAGGTCTAGAGTCTAAAGAAATAGTATAATACTCGGGTGCATTCGGCTCAGGGTTATTTAAATCCTCCTGTTCGATCTCACTTGCACCCTCAATGTCATCAAAACTTATACCATCCTCCAAGGCCTTTATCATATCTACTTCCGGTTCTGCTTCAATTTTCTCATTTGTCAGAACTTCCTAATCCATCTCATTTTCCTCCTCAACCTGCTTGGAGACATCCTCCTCAATCTCTCCAAAAATACCTTCCCTGACCACTCCAAATAGTTGCTCACTCCCTTATGATATCTCACTAAAATTATCAGAAACACCATCCTCCTCACCCGAGCCACTAATCTCTGGTGGTGTTCTCTCAGGTGATGGGTCTTGAGAAGGTGTCAGAAGAAGGCTGGATCGTGTCATAAAAGGTCGAGGTTGGCATTTAAGGCCTGGTTCCATCATTAAATGGTAACAAAGTCCTGATCCAATCTAAATCCTCCTAATTTTCTTTGATCCAAAACTTTCACCTTGCTCTATCTTTTTCTTATCCTTGCCATGGTCATCTATTAGTCTTTTACCCTTATCGTTCCTCTTGGCATTCCTACAAGGTAAAAGAATCCTATCAATTCCTATAATGATACCACAATTATTCTACAATTAAGCTCTGATACCAATTGTAACATCCCTATTAGAAATAAGGTCAGAAGTGTATAATAGGTTTAGGGGTTGCCCTATCCGGTTTCCTAGATAAGGGGTCTTTATAACATTCAAGACCAATACAATAGAGAGATAAGTACCAATACTAGTATATTAAAGTTATACTGTGTTATACAACTCAAGAGTGCAAAACTTGGCATAAAATAACATGCGTACTATAACGGTAAATGTAACATCATATGCAAGTAACAAAAGTCTGCCAACCTATTTTGTGGTATCGTCTTCAACTTCAAAGCCTCTCAGCTTCGAATACTAAGAATACAAAGCAAAGAACACATGTGAGTGAAAATCACTTAGTAAGTCCTGTGTATGTCAGTGTTTTTACAAAAAAATGTAAAAAAGAAAAAAGAATTTATCGAGTTTATTTCATAAAATTCCTACAAATGTTCATTTCACTTTTCCACTAAAAACAACTCTATAATTGATGAAAAGAAAGCTTTCTCAAGGGTTGTTCAAAATATTCAGGCATGATTGGAAAATTAAGTTTTTATCAACATTATTACCCTGTTAAAAAAAATGCAGGCATTTCTCTCAATAGAAAATTGGCCTATATGCAAAGCTCATAAGGTTTTGCCATCGACATCACAGTTCTATTATGCTAAAGAACTAGTCTACAACACTTAATTGTGCATTTCTGGAGCGGTAAGTGCATACCTACACAATGCCTCAAAGTCAACATAAAATATTTTACTTGCCCCCATAAGCCTAGGGGCCCCAATCCTGATGCCAATTACCATTAAGGTGGCAAAGGGTTGAACACACCAGATGTCCCTGCCCAACAACCATGAACAACCTAAAATAACATATGTATAAAGGCATAAGGCAATTGCCAGGCGATAAACGGTGATGCATTGATTTTAGGTGTATAAAAATCATTAAATTTAAATCCATCACTTAGTCAAGTTTTAATTAAAACATTAATTCTAAAATACACATACCAGCAAATATACTCATCGCAAACATAGCATTGGGACTTAACAAGTATCAATCCTCAAAGAAATAAGTACATACTAATCACTTTTCATTTATTGTTTAATGACTCAAATAAAGTGATAAAATTATACGCACACACACACACACACACACACACACACACAACTCAAGGATGTAAGAATATGTAATTTAGACAATTATCCTAGAAAACATGATAATGAACCAACTAGCAATTCTCTCAATTAATTATCATCTTGGTATCATGAAGGAATATAAAGTAAAATTCAATCGTTTCCCAAGTCATGAATCTACTTAGGTAAATTTCACTTCTTTTTTCAATCCATGGAATTACTATATTTTGATTAAATTATCAGATTTTTCAATCATGCTAACATAACCAAAACGTGCATTAAGCTGAAATCCTCATAACATGAAATTAGCCAATGACCCTTTGCTCGAGGTGAAATTAACTAATCTTTAATTACTTTAGTTCTATAATGCTAACTTCGTCTCCCAAGTCCATTAAGATTTTACAAATATGAAATCAATGCAATAAACTCCTAACATCATTTCCCAAGTCAATTAGAAGAACTCGCATAAATAACCAATAATAACAGGTAATCAAATACTAAAGATGATAAAGAATTGATCAAATAACTAAATTAACACAAAATCATGAATCCAAAATAATGTTAAATTATAATAAAAATATTAAATACATCATTGTTTAAGGAAAAGAAAACAAAGATAAAAGAAAGAACTTATAGACAAGCCTCTTTCTTTTCCTTTAAAGACTCTCTTGAACAACCCTCCTTGAATTTGGGAATTCCTCCTGTAATGACTATTTGGAATTTTTGCTCTTGGATTCACTTTCAATTCCCCTTTTCTCTTGTGTTTTCTCTTGCTTTTATAGGCCTCTTTGATGCTAAATTTGTTGCTTAAGAAGTCTTAACTGAGTAGGACTCGAAAAATACCAAAATCAAAAAAAAAATTCCTAAATTTGTGCATAGGATTATGGCATCCTAGAACTGGCCTGGCACTGGGTCCAGTCAACCCACCTGGCCCCAGGTGCAATATGCTCTTCCTTCTGGGTCCAGTCAACCCACCTGGCCCCAGGTGCAATATGCTCTTCCTTTGCATTTTGCTCTATTTTTCTCTGGCCGTCCAGAATGGACTTGGCACCTAGTCCACTTGCCAGACCTAGCGCCTAGTCCACTTGCCCGACTTGGTGCCAAGTGTGCTATGGAAATCTACAATTTTTGCTAAAAAATAGCTTAAATTTGCACAAATTTGTCACAAATACTTTTTACAAGCAAAATGTCAAATAGGAAGGAATATACCTAGTTATCATAACAAAAGTATCTCAAAACAACCTCAAATAATTAGGGAAATAATGATGATTTTAGCCCCTATCAAACACCCCCACACTTGAACTTTTGCTTGTCCTCATGCAAAACACTTTAACCAAGAAAAATCATCAAGAAAACACAAGCTCTTTCTTATTGCACCAAAAAATTCTTCTACCATAGAAAAAATTATGTCTTTCATTCAAACTTTAGATACAACTCTTGTCATTCACACCATTTTGAAAATAATTCAAACTTTGAAACATTTGACAAGATATCACAAAACTCTTAAAGTCAAATTAATCAAGTGTATATCTTAGTCTAACAAAATTATTTCACCCTTCAAATTAAAATATAGATAACATGAATCACATAAGTCAAGCCATCAACCAACTTAAGCATTATAAATCTAAAAAATTGCGCAACTCAAATCATGATGTAAGAAAATCACTCTATTTTTTTCCTCCCCAATTTTTTCTAATGACTTAGGGAATTGATAGCCTCAAGTGCATTGATTTTTCTTCATACACCGTATTAGTCCTCTTTTAGTCATCACTCATTATTTTATCAACATCTTTCCTCTCTTTTACTTTTGAGAATTCATAGCCTCAAGAAAGTGGAATTCTCTTTACTATCCATATTGGCCCTCATAATCAAGCAAAAACAATACTTTCTCATCTTTAAAGAGGAAACGACAATCAACTTATTTTTTAATTTTCAACTCATAAGAATTTTTCACAATTTTCCACAATCTTTCCTCTCAAGGATCTTTTATCAACTCACATTCCTCATCACAATTCCAAGCTAAGCAAAGTTTAAACTCATAATACAATAGTTAGCCAATAACCTTTACCCATATTCATGATATCCTCCATATCCAAATTAGATGAGTCAAATAACATTCAAACACCAATGTATAAACAAGATTAATCAAAATTCTCAAGTCTTGACAAATATCCTATCCAATAAACCAAGTTCATAAAAATCCACCAAACGAATGACAAAGAATCATATCCAAGAAAGAAAAAGAATTACATCCTTGCTAAATAATGAAAACAACAAAAATTAAAAATGATATGGAAAAATATTTCTTCTACCTCATTCTCCCCCCTCATACTTAAACTGGACATTGTCCTCAATGGGTAAAGATAGAACAATAACATTACAGCTAAGAAGACCAAAGTCAATAAAGAAGAAGAATAAAGTGAAGAAAATACTTCTATTACATCGTAGTTCCACTATGTTCGAATCCACTACAAGGAGGAGTCATTAAAAAAGTCACAAGAGGTTTTAATTTAAAAAATAAAATAAAGAAAAATATAAATCTAGAACAAGAGGCATCATTATGCCACTCATCTAACTCATTCATTTGAAGCAATCGTTGTTGTCCTGCAAGATGAAGGTTAAAATTGACAAGTTTATTTGTCCAATGCGCCCTATGTTCAACTTCTACTGGTAGATGACATAATTTCCCATATACTAATTGATAGGGGGTTGTACCAATGGGAGTTTTAAAAGCAGTCCTATAAGTCCAAAAAGTATCTTCTAGCTTCAAACTCCAATTATTTCTTGTATAATTAACTAGTTTTTTCAAGATTCTTTTTAATTCTCTATTAACCACCTCAACTTGGTTACTAGTTTGAGGATGATAGGGGGTAGCAAACTTATGAGTAACACCTAAATGTTTGAGAAATTTATCTAATTAGGTTTTACAAAAGTAGGTTCCCCTATCACTAATGAGAACTTTAGGCACTCAAAACCAGGTGAAAAGTTTTTTGAGAAATTTTACTACAATCCGCGCATTATTAGTAGGCAAGGCTTGTACCTCAACCCACTTTGATACATACTCAACCGCAACTAAGATGTATTTGTTACCCAAAGAACTAGGAAAATAGCCCATGAAATCAATTCTCCAATAGTAAAAAATTTCACAAGCTTAAAAAATTTGTAATGGTATCTCATTAGATCTAGAAATATTACCTGTACATTGACACCTATCACAATTGTGAATAGACCTGTGAGAGTTCTTGAAGAGTGTAGGCCAATAAAATCTAAATTGAAGCACCTTTCTTGTGGTGTTGTTAGCTTGCTAGTGGCCTTTTGCGAGTCCTTCATAACAATGTTTCAAGATATTTGTACTTTTCACGGAATCCACACACATTCGAATGAATTGATCTGCACAACACCAAAACAAGTATGGATCTTTCCAAAAGTAATGCTTTACCATCGAGAGGAATTTTTTTTTTTTTGTTGTGCATTGAAATCTTCCTGAATAATTTTGGCAACCAAGGAATTAGCAAAATCTGTATACCAAATGTTGGGTATCTCAGGCTCGTATCGTATACGGTACAGCGGAAAATAAAATGAGATACCCTCCTAGGACCCGTCTATGTGTGGAAAACAAGACATAAAGAGAGTAAAGATAACAACTTTTACCTTTGGGTGATCGTCTGAAGAACAAAAAATTTCTTCTTCAAGTTGAGGCGCGATCCAGCAATCCTCGTGATCAACCTCCACGTGAGTTGAACGTCTAACCACTATAATCATAGTGTGTGATTATCTCTAACAGTAATCTACGCAGAGGGTACACTCAAGCACCAAAATTTCCTGTGCTAGCAGAAAAAGATGGTGGCTAGAGTTCTTTGATCAAGATCAAATCGAGAGAGATAGAGAGGAAGCTGTTGTTTCGTGGCTCTTAGTTCTTTGTGTGTGTTTCAACTAGGGTTTTGGTGTTCTATGTCTACTATATATTACACGAAATTCCCCCCCCCCAAAAACTAAGAGTTCTAATCCTATTAGAATTCCCTAATTGTAATTGGAAACATAAAGTTCTCACAATTACAACTTAGACACAAATTATAACTAATTATAATTTTTTCACAACAACTTTTTTTTCTCTCAATCAACCCCACTATATTATCAAATAACATCTTGAGTATATAATCGTCTATTGCGTGTGACCTATTAGGTTTCTCAGTTAATTGGTAGAGAACATGAATTAATCTAAACTTCTTTAAGATTAATAGTCCACAATTAATTATAATTAACCCTATTAATTCTAATCAGGATTGGTTTATTAATTCATCAATTAATAAACTCATATTCCCAGATCATGAGCGGTATCTAGTAACACATCATGACCACCTAAGTGTCTAGGAAGTTAAGTAGCTTGACATGAACCCTTGAATAACAAACTTCAGTGTAATTAACTCATTTCACCATACAATATCTCATTCGGTTTGGAATACGGAATTAGAGCCAACTACCTCCAGAAATAATTCTGGCCTGAATGCAATAGTACTTGTACTAGGAACCCACTACTCTAGATGTGTATCAATTGGAACTATTTTCAATACACAATTGCCTTGGCCAAAGACTTTTTGAGTAGTAATTCTTATAAGTGGTCCTGAGATATTCTCCCATACTATTAGGAGGGGTGAATCCTTTATTGACCCTCTTAACTACTTTCGTTTACGTCACAATGTACCCAATATCCATCTCATAGGTGGCCCTCGATCGAGTTCCGGAGATTGGAACCAAAATACAAAGCTCAGCAAACAAAGTACTTTGGAGATCTCAAGTTTAAGGATACTTGCACGTTTGTTATATTGAGATTATATCACTGGCACTAAATAGTTATCCATGTAATTATTTCAAAGCTAGGTCATCCAATGAACTTGTTCCATTAATAAGCATCCATGTGTTTACTTTGAGTATCTCAATACTTACGGTTATGAGAACCACTGCTTGATCAAATCAAGAAGTCTAACACATGTTAGTCTTAACGCATTAATGATATCCCGTCTCATTAATACTATGACTAGGGACTATTTAAGTACTAACACCATCCAATGTAGTAGGAATCTCATATCATGATCTCTATCATGATTTTCTTAACACAGTGTTGTACTAGGGACTTTATCGAACAGTTATGTTACTTAAAAGTAAACAAAAGAAACTGTAAGATAAATAATACCTTTTATTAAAATAAAATGTGTCATATACAATGCACAAGTGATTGCCTCTAGGGCACAACACTAACAAACTCCTACTTGCACTAGAGCCAAGCATTTATGTATCTAATACCGAATGACTCAACATAACAATCATATTTCTTTTGGGATAGTGCTTTCGTAAGCAGGTTAGCTATGTTCTCATCCGTGGGAACTCTCTCTATCTTTATTTCCTTAGTTGCTTTAGAAGCGACTATGTAATCAGCTTCTTCGTAGAGTTGGCAATAGTTTCTTGTTTGGAACTTTTCCAACTTATTACCCCTCCGCACAACGTAAACACGTAGCCAGATTGTAATTTGAAATAATATTTGTCAGATTGAAAACTGGCATCAGTATACCCGTTTATTTTCAAATCACCTTCTCCATATACTAAGAACATATCCTTAGTCCTTAATAAGTACTTAAGAATATTCTTTACAGCCGCCCAATGACCCTCACTAGGGTCAGATTGGTATCTGCTCGTCAAACTGAGAGCACAAGATACATCAGGCCTAGTACATATCATAGCATACACGATAGATCCAACTGCCGAGGCATATGGAATGTTACTCATGTGATCCTTTTCAACTTATTTCTTAGGAGACATCAACTTTGAAAGGCTTACACCATGTGACATGGGTAAGAATCCCTTTTTGGATTGATCTATGCTAAACCTCTTTAGCACTTTATCTATGTATGTAGATTGTGAAAGACCAAGTAACCTTTTGGATCTATCTCTATAGATCCTTATTCCAGGAATATAGGTTGCTTCTCCAAGGTCTTTCATGGAGAATTGTTTGGACAACCAAATTTTAACCGTTTGCAAGATAGGTACATCGTTGCCTATTAGTAATATGTCATCTACATAAAGTAGTAAGAAAATGATTGCACTCCTACTAACCTTTTTGTATACACAAAGTTAATCCATGTTTTGAATAAAACCAAACTCTTTGATTATTTCATCAAAATGGATGTTCCAACTCCTTGAAGCCCGCTTAAGTCCATAAATAGACCTTTTCAGCTTGCACACCTTTGTGCTATCATTGGATGTGAAACCCTCAGGTTGTGTTATATACACTTCCTTAGTTAGATTTTCATTTAGGAAAGTTGTTTTCACAGCCATTTACCAAATCTCACAATTATGATGACCAGCAATGGCTAGGAGTATCCTGATGGATTTCAACATGGCTACTGGTGAGAAGGTTTCATCATAGTCAATACCATGTTGTTGACGATAACCCTTTGCCTCTAATCGCGCTTTATAGGTAACTAAGATACCATCCATGTCCGTTTTCTTCTTGAAAATCCACTTGTACCTAATATGTTTAATTCCTTTGGGTAGATCAACCAAAGTCCATACTTGGTTGTTGTACATGGAATCCATCTCTGACTTCATGGCCTGAAGTTATTTGCCAAATTCTGAACTATTCAGAACATCCTTGTAGGTAGTAGGCTCATCTTCATCTATGAGCAATATGTCATTGTGGTCACTAATGAGAAATCCATATCTCTTAGGTGCCACACGTATCCTACTAGGTCTATGAGGTTCTTGTGTATTAGAAGGTACATATATTCTCTCAATAGACGTGGGGTTAGACGGTTAATCCTCGTTTTTTTGGTCTTCATGAACTTCACTAAGTTCAATCTTACTCCCATTGTCCCTCTTGAGCATGTGCTCCTTCTCTAAGAAGATGGCATGCTTCGAAACAAACAATTTATTTTTGGATGGTAGATAGAAGTAGTATCCGAAAGATTCTTTTGGATATCCAACAAACAAACACTTGTCAGACTTACTATCAAGTTTGTTTGACTGTGGCCTTTTGACAAAGGCAGGACAACCCCATACTCGCAAGTGAGATAACTTTGGTCTCTTACCAAAGAACATCTCAAATGGGATAGTATCAACTGATTTTATTGGAACTCTATTTAATATATAAACAGAAGTCTCGAGTGCATACCCCTAAAATGATTTTGGAAGGTCTACAGAAGCCATCATGGTCCGTACCATGTCTAGAAGGGTTCGATTCCTTCTCTCAGATACACTGTTATGTTGAGGTGTATGTCGTGGAGTCCATTGAGATAATGTCCCATTATCTCTAAGATAACTCAGAAACTCTTGGATCAAGTATTCTCTTCCTCGATCTGATCTTACAGTCTTTATACTTTTGCCAAGTTATTTTTTTATTTTATTTTTGAAGTCTTTGAGCCTTTCAAAGGCCTCAGATTTGTATTTCATTAAATACAAATACCCGTATCGTGAGAAATCATCGATAAAGGTAATGAAATAGTTATAACCTCATCTTGCCTATATTGACATTGGGCCACATACATCAGGATGTATGAGTTCTAATAACTTCTTGGCCCGTTCTCCTTTTTCTGGAAAAGGAGTTTTTAGTCATTTTACCTAGTAAATAAGACTCGCATGTGCCATATAATTCATAATCAAATGACTCTAAGTCATCAAGCTTGTGTAACTTAGAAATACGATTTTCGTTTACATGGCCCAAACGACAATGCCATAAGCAAGAGGTGTTAAAGTTATCCATTTTAGGTTTCTTATTGTTTATATTGAGAACTGGATTATCCAAGTCTAGAACATATAAACCATTAACCAAAGTTGCTGAACCATAGTGAATATCATTCAAAGAAAAAGAACAACATTTATTTTTAAATATTAAATGAAATCCAAATAAGTCTAAACACGCAACTAAGATAATGTTTTTCATTAAAACTGGTACATAATAACAGTTTTGCAATTCTACAATTAATCCCGAAGGCAGGTTCAGCTCGTATGTCCCCACAGCAAGTGCAGCAACCTTTGTTCCATTTGCAGTATGTAGGTCCACGTCGCCTTTCTCTAGCCTTCTATTGCTCTTTAGTCCCTGCAAGTTATTGTACAAATGAGATCCACATCCAGTATCTAATACCCATATCTCATTTCTAAAGGCAACATTTATCTCAATCATAAATATACCCAGAGTAGAAGTAGAAGTGCTTGTATGCTTCTTATTCTACTTCTTGTCCTTAATGGTCTCTAAGTAGGCTTTGCAGTTGCGCTTCCAGTGGCCCATCTTCCCATAATGATGGCATGAGCCCTTGGTAGCTGCATCCTTCTTGTTCACACCACCTTTGGGCTTCATGGGAGCCTTCTTCTTCTTCTTTTGAACTTTCTTCTTAGGAGAGGAAGATTCTACCATTAAAACTGCATTGGAATCCTTCTTCATGGAGGACTCCGCAGTTTTGAGAAGATTGATCAACTCAGGAATGGTGAACTCAATCTTGTTCATTTGATAGTTAATAACAAATTGTGAGAAACTATTAGGCAAAGACTATATAATTAAGTCAACACTTAAGTCATGATCTATTGCAAACCCAAGAGATCCAAGCTTCTCTATTAAGCACAACATCTTCAGCCTATGAGTGGCCATAGGAGAACCCTCTGCCATTTTGCAACGAAATAGTTACTTTGAGATCTCATATCTCTTAGTTCTGGCTTGGGCATCAAACAACTCTCGAAGATGTAGTATAATCAATTGAGCATCCATATGCTCGTGCTATTTTTGCAACTCGGGAGTCATGGATGCCAACATAATACATGATGCTATATCATTATTCTCCTTGTGCCTTTTATGGACAGCATGCTCATCAGCATGAGTATCTTGGGCTGGTGGTGGTGGAATAGGAGTATCTAGCACGTAGAGCAACTTTTCCGATTTGAGAACGATTCTCAAATTTCTATACCAATCGAGATAGTTTGATTTGGTAAACTTGTTGGTTTCCAAGATGCTATGTAAGTTTAGGTTTGTTGACATGATGCAAGTGACCTAGATATAAAGATAGAGAGCATTAGCTACTTGTATATGCACATGATATGCAAATAATTAGGACTTTAATTAAGCGCATTTTTACTCCACTATTTTACTCAAACTAATAGCCCCCACTACTGATTCGGAAAAGCCCATTGGAAGCTTTCCTAGTGGACCGGTATCCAAATTCCTCAAGAATAACTTTAGGTTTGTCCAACAAGCCATCCTTGAGTTCATTGGTAGGTATCCAATGCCAATTACATCGTATGTAACTACCCGATCATTAGGTGATTAATAGCTTTTAATCTTAAAGCCCTTTGGGTTACCCCAACTTTTCCTCTAAATTTCTTTATGCTTGAATTTGCCCAACTGGGATAAATAATTTAGTTAAACTGACCCATTAATCAGGAATTTAATTCCAAAAGAATTTAATTCCCTAACTTGAACATACCCAATGTGTAACACCCCGCTATCTAGGCCTGCCAGGGCCAGGGATGTCACCCCGTCCAAAGGACAAGGGGTTTTTATAACTAGGACACACAAATATAATAGCGAAAATAAAATGATACTTCAACTTAAAATTTATTACAACCCAAAAGAAATAATAATAAATCAAAGAATACTCAAAACAAATCCATAATAAAAATTCATCCACTCTCAGCTCTCCCAACATTACACAAAAGAAATCCTCAAAAAATTCTTCCAAAGCAAACAATATATAGCTACTCATGCCCACAGTAGGATGGACCTGAAATCATGATAAAATGGTGGTGAGACAGAAATCTCAGTAAGTCCGTGTGTGCTTCGGGTGTTTAGTGAAAACAGTTCATGGATGCAAAGTGTGAAACCTTTATAAGAGAAATACTGGCAAGCAATAACATTAGTAAAAAATAATAGTGGCGTTTTGGCTTTTCCAGCCATACATAAGTAATAAAATCAACCACTCGAAAGAAAGGGATATGGGTTACCACACGTTGGGCCCCATAACCGGTCAGAATGTCGACACTTTGTGCAGACTGACTAAAGTAGGTGATCGGCCTACTGGGCAAGATACTCCTCCTTCTCTATACCCAAACAACAACCTGGTGTCCATTCCGGCAAACCACAGTCACTTGACTGAAAACAAACTTCTAGCTCGGATCGGCATGACTCACTGGACTGACATCTTATCCGGGAAGGACTCACCCCTCAGAGGTGGCCACCTACTAAGAGACTTACCCTAACCCTTCAAAGACTAGTCCTAGTAGTCCACCCTTATTGAGTACTCAAAGACGTTTCCCACTTGGGATAAAATGAACAAAACACTGTTCTACATGAAAATGGCAATTTATGGGTTTTCCAAAGTCTTTAACAAAATCAGTTTTAGAAAGAGTTTGAGTTTGAGTAAATCTGCTCATTGGCTTTTAAATAATTCAAATGTTTGAAATAAGAAATGATTTAACCCTGAATTGCCTTTACATAAATGAGTGTCCATGCACTCTACACTTGGCTTGCCATAATAAACATTTTGCATCAAACAGGTTTTATGCAGGAGCTTACCTGATTCTTGCTCACAATAACAAGGTCTCCAATGGCAGACCTAACCCCACATGGGCAAATACAAATCACAATCAATTTCAAGCCACAAACTACTTCCTTAATTTTAAATCGACTCAACTTACTACTACCATGATCCTAGTGTCCCAAGCTTTAAGGTTAAACAATAAGTAAATAGGTTTAAGAGTTGAGCCTAGCACAATTATTTAAAATAATTAATGGTTTGGGAAATAAATTTAATAAGTTGAAAGCTTAAATCTTGTTAGGGAAAATTTAGAGTTTATTTGATCAAGAGTTCTAGGTAGTATTAAATAAAATATTGATTTATTAATAATTTAGTTGTTAGAAAATAATTGGTAGCTAAAATTAATTGAAAATAAATTTAATGAGTCTCACTTGAACAATATTAAATAAATTCTTAAGGAGTTTTGATTAGAAGATGATAGTTAAATTTTTAGTAATATATATTCTACTAATTGTAATTATTTTCATAAAGGCTTTAATTGATCTCATTATATTAAGTAATATATACATACATACATATATATATATATATTATTTTTCTAGCAAAAATCATTATTTGTTTGACTAAAATATCCTTTATATATATGATAATCCAAATCTATCATTCCTAGGGGGTTTTTTTTTTTTCGAAAATACTAAGAGAAATTATTTTATTGAATATTTTATTCATGAAGTAAAAATTTGTTTGGTGACAACTAGATCATGATTAAATTCCTATGGCTAACCACAATCAATACATACACAATCCTTTAATTCATCAAATCATCCAAATCATGCATACAAGCATAGATCTTAATTTATCAACACATGATCTAACCTCTACTAGCATAAATATGATCATGGCTTCAATATTAATCCATCATGAATATAAACCCTATTCACCAAAGGTAACATAATCTCTAGCATACTTCATCACATATACTACTTATGACATGCATTAATCTCAAATCATCATATAATCATCCAAGACAATCCTTCCATGCATAAATCCCATCTCCTTCACAATCATACATATATTCATACTTCAATCTCAACAATATATATATATATATATATATATATATATATATATACTCAAATCCTATCACCATCCACCTATTATCATTATCACCCTAGAAACATGCTTCTAGAGTTTAAAAGAAGGACGGATGGTACTTACTTGGTTGATGAACGCCTTGAAGGAGTTTAGAGTAGATCTCAACTCCTAGGTGTCTAACTTTGTCCAAAGGAGATGGCGAGCGCATGATTATGGAGAAGAAGTCATCTGGCCAAGGGAGACGAGTTTCGGCCGTGTGTGAGAGAGAGAGAGAGAGAGAGAGAGAGAGAGAGAGAGAGAGAGAGAGAGAGAGAGAGAGAGAGAGAGAGAGAGAGAGAAGAGATCATTAGTATATTTATTCACATAGGTTCTCACTAGAGATCATGTTTGGAGAAGATGAAGTTGATAGAGTAAATTTACCTTGAAGATGTTCTTATCCTTCATAGAAATTTCTGCTTTTGATCCGAAGTAGCAAGATGATTTGAGGAATTTGATGTTAATAATGGTGTTGATGGACTCACAGCAGTGAGTAGGTCAAATCTGGAAGTTTTTGAGAGGATTTGAGATGGTTTGGAGGGGTATTAAGTGTAGGGAAGAGGTAGGTGTTCTTGGTGTAGTGTGTGTGTTCTTGGAGATTGAGAGATTTCGAGAGGTGGTTCTTGTGCAGCTACCGAATTTTTGTGAGGGATAGGGCTGGCCGAATTTCTGTAGGGTTTAGGGAGTTGTTTCTTTGATTTGGAAGAGAAAAGGAAGGGTTAGTTGTCACAATCTTTGGAGAATATTTTTAGGAAGTGAATTTGGAAACTAAATATTTTAGGATATCTTGATAATTTGGAGAGCTTTGAAGGTCTCCTATGGCCGACTGGTTGAGCAGCTTTTCTGAGGAATTAAAGCTGATTCAAGGTGGCTTGTGGTGGCCGAAACTAAGGTGCACAATGATGAAGAAGATGTCTGGCCATTTGAGTAAGATATTATGGAAGGTTGCTACACAAGGATGGCTGGAATTTTGGAAACCAATCAAGTTAAATTGCAGGGATTTGTTGGAGAGATTTTCGGACAGCCATTGCTGAATTTCGTGCAAAAGCTTGAGGGAAACAATGGAGCTCTGTTAATGGAGGTTTAAAGAAGGTTTTAATAGATTAAGGTTGGTGTTTCGGCCAGAAGAAAAATAGGAAACAAAGCTGGAAATTTGGACTGCCCAGCATTTCGCTGAACAGGAATTTTTCTGGGCAGATTTTCGGCTGCCACTTCCAGCCAATTTGTAGCGAGTTTTGAAGGGAATTTCAGGGTTATTCAAGGCTGGTTTCCAGCCTTCTTCATGAAGAAACATGGCTAAGGTACTGAACAAGATCCAGAAGAAAACAGCTTGGTTTTGGACTCTCAAAACTGTTTTTCGTACAGGATTTTTTTTCCTGTTTTGCTCCAGCTTTGAGCAGTCCGAAATTGGTCAAGAATTTTCATGTTTCAAACCGATCCTAAAGATCATTTTTCTGGCATCATTTGGGAGTGAATGTTAGCTAAAAATTTTGACATTTTGAAGGTACAACAAGCTGGAAAATTTTAGCTCATGCCATGAAGGAAGATGAACTAGTCTAGAGTGAAATTTCAGAAAGCTTACTAGAGGGATTTTTCCCCTTGGAATTTCCCACCATTCTTCCACATTTTTCTGACCATGAGAAGCCTTTTACTAGGGCATTTTGATCCCACAAGATCACAGCATTTTACTGAAATTTATGGAAAGAAAATGGATAGAACATCTTGATCAAATTAAGAAGTTGAAACCTAAGGAAAACCAAAGATCAAGGGAACAAGAATTCCCTTTAGGAAATTCGAGTAGGGCAAAAGAGTGGAATGAGAATACTCCTAGAATGTCTCTCTTAGGACATCATCCCTACCTTACTCTAAGCTCCTAAGACCGAAATTTCCTCCACTAAGCAAAAATAAAATTTAATCTAGCTAAAGCTTCTATGATGGAATTTGAACCCAAGACCTCAAGAATTAATTCCAAAGCTCTAACCACTACACCACAACAACTCTTGTTGATATTTTCACTACTTAAATTGTTTTCTATTCAATCCACAGGCTACCATCTTGCCTCTCTCACACAATACTCACCAACAAGACTTCAAGACAATAACACCCGAATCCAAAACACATAAAAATCATATGAAAATATATTTAACCATGAAATAAAATATGATATCCATCCCAACCCCCTTACTCTAAGGTTGGTTTTGACCGGGGTTTCACACAATGTCAAGTAGGCTTGGGTTTGCCCAATAACCTGGCCTCGAAAAAGGACTCTCGTTCTTACTATATTAACGGAAGAAATTAGGTTTAATATTGATTGAGGGATTTGTTCCTTTTAGTGATTTCATTGAATGACATGCATAAAAATTAATAAATCACATAATTGATAATCATGGTTATAAAGCGATTACGTGGTATGGTTATGAACTTTTCCTAAATTAATTTCTTTGAGCTATAAAAGAAATTAATATAGTTAACTCTATGTGTTCATGCATAATTTAAGTAGAAGGTCTTACCTTCTCACCTTATTTTGGTCGCCATATCCAGAATAGAATAATTCTACTCCTATCTAACCTATGTAAACTAATTACATAATTTCCTAAAGAGAGAAAACCTCGAGTTACATTCGAGGGGAGTTAGATATGAAGAGAATTACACAAGAATTCTAGAGAAGGCAGGACACACAGGCACTATTTCATAAAAACCAAAACTGTAAAATGCATGAATAGATATAATTGGTTTTAGTCCATAACCATCCACCATGCCATTGCATATGCTTAAACAAAATAAACATATACTTTTATCATTCCAAAATCACTATTTTGGAAAGACAAAACAAATTCTAAAATCACCATTTTAGAAAGATACATTAATTTTAGATTTTCAAAATCATTATTTTGAAAAACAAAATTGTTTGTCTCAAAACTAATTTTGAGAAAATGCTTTTGGGTCCCGTTTTCGTATCAAATGAGATATTTCCATTTTAAAATTCTATTCCAGATTTTTTTTAAAAAAAATACCTGGAAGTCACAAATAGAGAACCGGCGCCGGCTCTGTTTTGGTTTTAAAAAAAAAAATTTCCTTTCCAAAACTGATTTCTTGACATTGCGAACAGAATAGAACCGGCGCCAGCTTGGAGGCCGGAGTCGGCGCTGCCTGTGTTCTGAAACAATGGCGGCAATTTTTCAAAAAATTCCAGAAATAATTTCTGGTGCTTTCTTCATCTGCAGATTATCAGTGAGAACAATTCTCAGCAGTATTTTTTGTTATGAAGCTCTAAACAACAACCAATTTGTTAGTTTAAACAAAATCAAAATGGAAAATTAAGATGAAACGGAGGGCAACATCCATGTTGCAAGAAAATATTTTTCCTGCAGAAATTTTAAGCACCAAAGAAAGCATCTTTTTGAAATACGCTGTGACTTTTACACAATCATATTATGCTACCAACCCAATCCATAATGATCGAAACGATTTCAACTCGAGTGAAAATGATTTTCACAGTAAACGAAGACAAACACGAAAACAGTTTTTCATGCCAAAACAATGTCCGTAGACCACACATATCATGGCTCTAATACCACTGTTAGATATCGCAGGCTCATATCGTATACGGTGCAGTGAAAAATAAAACGAGATACTTTCCTAAGACCTGTCTATGTGTGAAAAACAAGACATAAAGAGAGTAAAAGTAACAGCTTTTACCTTTAGGTGATCGTCCGAAGAACAAAAAATTTCTTCTTCAAGTTAAGGCGTGATCCAACAATCCTTGTGATCAACCTCCACGTGAGTTGAACGTCTAACTACTATAATCATAGTGTGTGATTATCTCTAACAGTAATCCACACAAAGGGTACACTCGAGCACCAAAATTTCCTGTGCTAGCAGAAAAAGATGGCGGCTAGGGTTCTTTGATCAAGATCAAATCGAGAGAGATAGAGAGAAAGCTGTTGTTTCGTAGCTCTTGGTTCTTTGTGTGTGTTTCAGCTAGGGTTTTCGTGTTTTATATCTACTACATATTACATGAAATTCTCCCCCAAAACTGAGAGTTCTAATCCTATTAGAATTCCTTAATTGTAATTGAAAACATGAAGTTCTCACAATTACAACTTAGACCACAAATTATAACTAATTATAATTTTTCCACAACTTCTCTTTCTCTCAATCAACCCCACTATGTTATCAAATAACATCTTGAGTATATAATCTTCTATTGTGTGTGACCTATTAGGTTTCTCAGTCAATTGGTAAAGAACATGAATTAATCCAAACGTCTTTGAGATTAATAATCCATAATTAATTAGAATTAATTCTATTAATTTTAATCAGGATTGGTTTATTAATTCATCAATTAATAAACCCATATTCCCAGATCATGAGCAGTATCTAGCAACATATCATGACCATCCAAGAGTCCAGGAAGTCAAGTGGCTTGACATGAACCCTTCAATAACAAACTTCAGTGCAATTAACTCCTTTCACCATACAGTATCTCATTCAGTTTGGGGTACGGAATTAGTGCCAACTCCCTCCAGAAATAATTCTGGCACGAATACAATAGTACTTGTACCAGGAACCCACTACTCTAGATGTGTATCAATTGGAACTATTTTCAATACACAATTACCTTGGCCAAGGACTTTCTGAGTAGTAATTCCTACAAGTGGCCGTGAGATATTCGCCCCTACTATTAGGAGTGGTGAATCCTTTATTGACCTTCTCAACTACTTTCGTTTACCTCATAATGTATCCAATATCCATCCTATAGACAGCCCTCGATGGAGCTCCGAAGATTAGAATCAAAGTATAAAGCTCAGCAAATGAAGTACCTTGGAGATCTCAAGTCTAAGGATAATTGTACGTTTGCTATGTTGGGATTATATCACTGGTGCTAAATAGTTACCCATGTGATTATCTCAAAGTTAGGTCATCCAATGAACTTGTTCTATTAACAAGCATCCATGTGTTAACTTTGAGTATCTCAATACTCACGGTTATGAGAACCACCGCCTGATCAAATCAGGATGTGTAACACATACTAGTCTTAACGCATTAATGATGTCCTGTCTTATTAATACTATGACTAGAGACTATTCAAGTACTAACACCATCCGGTGTAGTAGGAATATCATATCATGTTCTCCTTAACACAGTGTTGTACTAGGGACTTTATTGAACAGTTATATTACTTAAAAGTAAACAAAAGAAACTGTAAGATAAATAATGCCTTTTATTAAAATAAAATGTGTCGTATACAATGTACAAGTGATTGTCTCTAGGGCACAACACTAATCCCAAAGTGGTTGAGAAATCTCACCATTAATAAATAGAAGTTGTTCCTCTGGAAAGGTGTCATCAATGTCTCCTTCAGTCAACGGCTGAAGATTGAGATTTTCCAACCTAGATAAGTGATCCGCAGCTAAATTTTTTGCTCCCTTTTTGTCCTTAATCTCTAAGTCAAATTCCTGCAACAATGAAACCCATTTTATCAATCTTGGTTTAGAATCATGCTTGGTTAATAGGTACTTAAGGGCAGAATAATCTGTATACACAACAACTTTGGACAAAACAAGGTAAGAACAAAATTTATTAGAAGCAAACACTATTGCAAGCCACTTTTTCTCTGTTGCGGTGTAGTTCTCTTGTGTCGGCGTAAGAGTTTTACTGGCATAGTAAATTGGGTGAAAGTGCTTATTCCTCTTTTGTCCAAGCACTACGCCCACTGCATAATCGCTTGCTTCACAAATTAATTTAAAAGGAAGAGACCAATCCGGTGCAATTAAAATAGGAGAATAGATTAATTTCGTTTTAAGCACATTGAAAGTATTGGGACATTTTTCATCAAAATAAAAAATAACATCTTTTAAGCACATTGAAAGTAAGAGGTTTAGAAAATTTTGAGAAATCCATGATAAATCTCTTATAAAAACCTGCATGACCATGGAAGCTTCGAATAGCCTTCATGGAAGTTGGAGGAGGGAGTTTCTCAATAGCCTCAATCTTGGCCCTATCAATCTTAATACCTTTCCTTGAAATCTTATGTCCTAATACTATACTTTCTTGCACTATAAAGTGGTACTTTTCCCAATTCAGCATGAGATTGGTCTCTTCATACCTTTGAAACACTTTTTTCAAATTGGCCAAAAACAAATCAAAAGAATCATAAAAAATAAAAAAAAAATCATCCATAAATACCTCCATAATATTTCTTACAAGTCCTTCAAAAATAGCCATCGTACATCTTTGAAAAGTTACGGGACCATCGCAAAGACCAAAAGGCATACGTCGATATGCAAAAGTACCAAAAAGACATGTAAAGGTGGTATTCTCTTAATCCTCCAATGCTATGGGAGTTTGGAAGTATCTGGAAAAGCAATAAAAAAAAAAGTAAAACTCATGTCCGGCTAACCTTTCTAACATTTAGTCAATGAAAATGAGAGGAAAATGGTCCTTCCTAGTTACCTCATTCAATTTTCTATAATCAATGCAAACCCTCAATCGGTTACCAATTTCATTGGGATCAACTCATTTTTTTTATTTCGGCTCACAATCATTGCTCCCTTTTTTGGTACCACTTGTGTTGGACTAACCTAAATACTATCAAAAATAGGGTAAATGATGATGGAATCTAGGAGTTTTATCACCTCACCTTTTACCACATCACTCATATTGGGGTTCAACCTACGTTGAGGTTGCACTATAAGTTTGTCTCTTTTTTCCAACAAAATTTTGTGAGTACAAAAGAAAGGGCTAATTCCCTTAATATCCGTGATTTTCCATGCAATAACTCCCTTATATTTTCCCAATAGACTTACCAATTTGGTCTTTTGGTCACAAGTAAGGTATTTTGCTATGATCACTGGCAATTTTTTTCCTTTAGCTAAAAATGCATATTCCAAGTACTCGGGGGAGGTCTTTTAAGTCTAATTCCGATAGTTCCTCAATGGATGACTTCATCCTTCCCAAACTGCTTTTTTTAATTTCCTCAAATTCTCCCAACTCATGGCCCTCATTTGAATCCTCCAACTATGCAATGGATTGTTCCATATAGCATTTGACAAATGATTCCTGCATAAAATCAAAGATAGGTTTATCAAGAATATCAATCCTTAAACAAGAATCATCATAAGAAATAGGATGTTGCATGCTTTTATGGATTTTGATAATGACTTCCTCATCCCCAACGCTAACTGTCAACTTTCCCCTATGGATATCAATTAATGCTTTAGCAGTTGCTAGAAAAGGTCAACCTAGGATTAAAGGAACTTTAAGATATTTAAAAATAACAAAATTTATGAAAAATATGAATCTATCCACCTTAACCAATACATCTTCCACTATTCCCCTAAGATATTTAATATATCTATCCCCATGTTGAATACTCATCCTAGTAGGCTTGGGTTCCCCTAGACCTAACTTTTTAAAAGTTTTGTTGGGTAAAAGATTAATACTAGGACCTAAGTTCGCTAATGCATTACAAAATATAAGAGTCCCAACAAGAAAAGGAATAGAAAAACTCCCTAGATCACTTTCTTTTCGTAGCAAAGTCCATTGGTCCTGTAAGATAGTTGAGAACTCTTCATTTAGCACAACAGTGGATAATTCCTCCAACCTCTTTTTGTTAATAAGCACGCTTTTGAGGAATTTTGCGTATTTGGGCAGTGTATCAAGGCCTCGCTAAGTGGAATATTTATGTGTAGTTATTTGAATATTTCTAAAACTTGTCAAATTGTGTATCTTTTCTTTCTTTATGTGTGCGAGTGGGGTAAGGTACCAGTGGCTGAAAATATGATTTTTTAGTTTGTTTTTCAAAAGGTTCAACAAGAAGGGTTGGTTTTGGCTCATCTTCTTTAGATGGTACCGGTTCCGTAAGAGGATCGGGTAGCTCCTTACCACTTTGTAGTGTAATGGCAGTTAAATCATATTATATTTCTACCCCTAATGGCGACTTTATCACTAAATCCATTAAAAACCAAATTTGCCTTTCCATATTTTTAATCATGTCCTCAAATTTTGCTAATGTGTCATCTATCTTATGAAAATGTTTAGTTACATGGGTGGCAAATTTTCCTAACACCCCCCTTCTAAGGCAATGGAATCGGATGGTCGAGATGTCATCCCTTGAGACATGTTAGGATACCGTCCCATGATCCAATTGGCCATCTTACATATATAAAATAACTTGTTAGTATCATATATACATATTACAATATGAAATCAAGTTAGTTAGTTAAGATACATGTTCACAAATTAAGTTAGAAGCAATTACAATATATAGAGGCATTAAATTATAAGTATACAAACAACAAAATTTGGCACCTATTCATACAAGGAATATATATACATATTTTCATATTAACATATGAACATATTAATATATAAACATAATTAAATCGACAAAAATTAAGCTTTCATGATATTGTTCCTCAGTAATGGCGCAAAAAACTTGATGCGTAAATTTTGGGTGTATAAAAATCACCCAATTTAAATCTATCCCTTAGTCAAGTTTTAATTAAAATATTAATCCCAAAATACACATACAAACAAGTATACTCATGGCAAGCATAGCATATAGAATTAACGAGTATTGATCCTCAAAATAGCAAGTACACACTAATTACTTTTCATTTATTGTTTAACTGACTCAAATAAAGTGATATAATAATAAAAATAAAATTAAAGATATATATACAACTCAAGGATGTAAGAATATACAATTTAGACAATTATCCTAGAAAATATGATAATGAACTAACTAGCAATTTTCTCAATTAATTATCATCCTGGTATCATGAAGGAATATAAAGTAAAATTCAAACGTTTCCCAAGTTATGAATCTACTTAGTTAAATTTCACTTCTTTTCTCAATCTATGGAATTACTATCTTTTGATTAAATTAATAGATTTTTCAATCAAACTAACATAACCAAAATATGGATTAAGCTCAATTCCTTATAACATGAAATTAACTAATGACCTTTTACACGAGGTGAAATCAACTAATCTTCAATTACTTTAGTCCTATAATCCTAACATCGTCTCCCAAGTCCATTAAGATTTTACAAATAAGAAATCAATGTAATAAACTCCTAACATCATTTCCCAAGTCAATTAGAAGAACTCACATAAATAACCAATAATAACAGGTAATCAAATACTAAAGATGATAAAGAATTGATCAAATAACTAAATCAATACAAAACCATGAATCCAAAATAATGTTAAATTACAATAAAAATATTGAATACATTATTGTTTAAGGGAAAGAAAATAAAGATAAAAGAAAGAACTTATAGACAAGCCTCTTTCTTCTCCCTTAAAGACTCTCTTGAACAACTCTCATTGAATTGGGAAATTCCTCCTGTAATGACTATTTGGAATTTTTGCTCTTGGGTTCACCTTCAATCCCCTTTTTCTCTTGTGTTTTCTCTTACTTTTATAGGCCTCTTTGATGCTAAATTTGTTGCTTAAAGAGTCTTAGCCGAGTAGGACCAAAATCATTGGAAAATTCTTATATTTGTGCACAAAATTTTGGCATCCCAGAACTGGCCTGGCACTGGGTCTAATCCACCCTCCTGGTGCCAAGGGCAATATGCTCTACCTCTGAATTTTGCTCTGTTTTCCTCTGGTTGTCTAGAATGGACCTGGCATTTGGTCTACTTGCCAGACCTGTTTCCAAGTGTGATCTGGAAAATCTCCAATTTTTGCTCAAAAATAACTTAAATCTGCACAAATTAATCACAAACATTTTTTACAAGTAAAATGTCAAATAGGAAGGAATATGCCTAGTTACAATAACAAAAGTATCTCAAAACCATCTCAAATAACTAGAAAAATAATGATGATTTTAGCCCTATCAAATGGCTAGCCAGAATAGCAAATCTCAATGTCCTATCGCCTTATTTGGATTAAGACAATGTCCAAAACTAGCTAGGTTACTTAGGGCCATCTACCTCTAATGTAGGCTAGTACAAAGATCAAAGCCCTTGTTGAGCACTCTACATCTTTACTGGTTCACTATTAGTGTTATGCCCTAGAGGCAATCACTTGTACGTTGTATATGACACATTTTATTTTAATAAAAGGCGTTATTTATCTTACAGTTTCTTTTGATTACTTTTGTGTAATATAACTATTAGATAAAGTCCCTAGTACAACACTATATTAAGGAATTCATGATAGAGATCATGATATGAGATTCTTACTATAATATATAGTGTTAGTGCATAAATAGTCCCGAGTCATAGTATTAATGAGACTAGACATCATTAATGTGTTAAGACTAGCATGTATTAGACTTTCTGATTTGATTAGGTGGCGGTTCTCATATCTGTGAGTATTGAGACACCCAAAGTTAACACGTGGATGCTTGTTACTGGAACAAGTTCATTAGATGACCTAGCTATGAGATAATCATATGGATAACTATTTAGGTGCCAGTGATATAATCTCAATAGAGCAAACGTGCAAGGATCCTTAGACTTGAGATCTCCAAGGTACTTTGTTTGCTGAGCATTGTGCTTTGATTCCAATCTTTGGAGCCAGATCAAGTGCTACCTATGGAATGGATATTGGGTACATTGTGAGGTAAACGAAAGTAGTTGAGAGGGTCAATAAAAGATTCACCACTCTTAATAGTAGGGGCGAATATCTCACGGCCACTTGTAGGAATTACTACTCAAGAAGTCCTTAGCCAAGGCGACTGTGTATTGGAAACAATTTCAATTGATACATATCTAGAGTAGTGAATTCTTGGTACAAGTACTATTATATTCGGGCCAGAATTACTAGATATTCGGGCCAGAATTAGTATATATTCTGGAGGGATTTGACACTAATTCTATACTCTAAACAGAATGAGATATTGTATAGTGAAAGGAGTTAATTGCACTTTAGTTTGTTATTGAAGGGTTCGTGTCAAGCTACTTGACTTTTTGGACTCTTGGATGGTCATGATGTGTTGCTAGATACCGCTTATGACTTGGGAATATAGGTTTATTAATTGATGAATTAATAAACCAATCCTGATTAGAATCAATATGATTAATTCTAATTAATTATGGATTATTAATCTCAAAGATGTTTGGATTAATTCATATTCGCTACCAATTGACTGGGAAACCTAATAGGTCACACACAATAGAGGATTATCTACTCAAGATGTTATTTGATAATATAGTGGGGTTAATTGCGAGAAAGAGAAGTTGTTGTGGCTAAATTATAATTAGTTATAATTTATGGTCCAAGTTATAATTGTGAGATCTTGATGTTTCCAATTACAATTAGGGAATTCTATTTGTTTTAGAATCCTGAGATGGAGTAATTTCAGTAGGTTTTTCGTGATATATGTGAGACACACACGAAACCCTAGCTTGAGAGGAATTGACGCCAAAACAACAACTTCAAAACCTCTTCTTCTTTCTCTCTCCCTCTTTTTTCTTTAGCAAAAAGGAAACGAAATACCCTAACCCTAGCCACCATTTTAGTTTATGCTAGCACATAAACATCTTGGTGCTTGAGTGTGATTTTCCGTGTGGATTTCTGTTAGAGATTATCACACACTGTGATTATAGTGGTTGGATATTCAACTCTCATGGTGTTTGATCAAAAGGATTGCTAGATCGCGCCTCGACTTGAAGAATGAAAAATTTTTATTTTTCAGACGCTTAAAAAGAGGTAAAGCTGTTACATTTGTTCTCTTTATGTCTTATTTTCCACACATATGCAGATCATGGGTTGGTATCTCATTCTTATTCTTTCTGCTGCGTCACATATGATATGCGTGAGATAGCCAACATTCACAAGACTAGTACAATACCTTATTCCCAAGGGAATTCCAAGAAAACATTTTCCGAGGCCAAAAATACCTTTTTCTAAAAGTTGACCTGATACTGAGAGGTCATTTTCCAAAATTGTAGTGAAAAAGGATAAGAAATTCTTTTTGCATAATAAAATGTCCTTCTAAGGGTATTTTCATAATGTATATTGGAGTTCAAAAGAGGTTCTATTCAAGAGATCTAGAATTCTAATTCTAGAAAGAGAATTAAATTAAGGAAATTCATATTTTGCCATGTTTTAAATTTTAGAAAAAATAATTATGATTCCCATAAAATCAATGCTTCATATAATCACAATTCTTTCCCTTAAAAGTAACATCAAACACTTCAACTAGATAAAATATTATTTTGCTTCATAACTAATGTAAAGAAAGCTTTTCAAGTATGCAATTATAACTAAGAATTATTCATAATTCAAGTGACTTAAAATTCATTATTATTATTTCCTCAAGTCTTCAATAATTTCCCATTTGGAAAACCATATTTGGTTCATGGAAAAAAAAACACAAAAGTTCATATAGCTTATGTTTATTGTGCTTTAGGAAATTAGTCACTAATTATGAATGTTCTAAATATGAAAATCCACAATTTTCATTCAAACCATCTTAACATGATATCATTCCTTTTCTCAAAAAACTATATTTTTTCTTAGAGAAACCCAAAAGGGTTCATAAAGCATTTCTTAGTGAAATGTAAAGTTCACTAGCATTCATTGATTACTTTAAAAAAAAAAAAAAAATCAAGGGACTCACTTCATGTCCTATGTAGTAATGTGTAGGTTATCTTCTAGTCTTTCATCGAGTCTTTAATATGAACAATCTACATTAAGAATCATTCAACACTTTACTTAGCATCCTAAGGTTTATAACTAGAGCATTACTAATGTAAAAATAAGAAAATAATCTATTCCTTATTTTCGTATTTTTTACTATAATGAAAAACATTTCTTAGAATAATCAAACCCATTATCATCCATCATCCATTCCTATATCCCTTTCCTCCACATAGATACAAAGCCTTCACATGACATTCCAATTCCTCATCCATGCATTAACATTAAAGAAATAACAATTGGACTAATTTTCTTCAATAAAAAATTCTGCAATTTACATCTTTGCTACATAATCTTGTTTTTAGCATATCTTTTGAAATATAACTCCAATTGAGTTCAAATTTGTGCCAAAATGCTCCTAAGATCATTAGTAATATTATTATGGACTCACTTCACGCAGGTTTATGACCGGATTCAGACTGCTAAGCACAATACAATCCAGCTTTTCCTTGTCTATACCATTTTTCTCACAAAATAACATTATCCATTTATTCTCCTTTAACCATAATACTTATACAACACTGAATCCATTTCATTTTCCATCTTAACACCCCTTAATTCTCTGATTTTCAGATTCAAACAATTCAGTATATTCATGTTTAAACAATACAAAATCAATAGCCATAAATAACAACATTAATATCTTATTTTTCTTCAACAATTAAACCTTTTTTAGTCTTCTTTTTTTGCAGCCTCGAACAACCATCCAAACCACCATCAAAACATCTTTATCGACCATATAAAACATAGTACACAGCTTTCCAAGTCAACTGACACACACAACACACACAACAACCCAAGAAAATAGCTATTCTTTCCGAGTAAAAATCATTTTTCTCATAGATTTCTCAACAAAATTAATACCAAAATAATCCTTACGATTTACTTTACAACTATAATTCATGAACTACAAGTTTCTTCTCTCTCTCTTTCGAAAATGCCTTTCTCTTTCTTTCTTATTTTTCTCTTGATTTCCTTCAAATTTTCCTTCCATTCTTTCCTTTTCTTTTTCCCTCTTTTTTTTTTTCTTGTCTTGACTGACTCCTAGGCTATTTTAAAATAGCTGCACCGCCATTCTTTGGTCACAAGGTCAAATAGTCATTAATGGTAATTGTGGACAATTGTGGGCTAGTGATGACTCGTCATTTTATCATTTGTTAACCTTTTCCCTTAATTATCCCTTTTGAAGCTTATTCGATAAGCTTAATGGAATATAAAATGTGCATGAAGATTTCATGCAACCAATCACCTTTTGACACTTGCTTTCACCCACGAATCACATGGCACCATTTGTTTTCAATTTTGACTACACTTCACAAATTTTCTCAAGAATAAATTAAAAATTAGGGTCAGTATGTATTTCAATCGGGAAAACTTTTTATTCTACTAGTGGAATATAGTCATTTAACTGAACTCAGTGGTGGGAGTTAGAATTTTAAAATTCATTTTCAGTTTTCTCAATTCGCGGTCAAAATTATGATAGTACCCATGCAAACTTAATTTATACCAAAACGTTTGTTTCATTGCACTGATAAACTTTTGTTCTGAGTTTACATGCAAATTCACACTCTATAAAAACTAGTAACCAGTTGAAGTACAAAAATATATGGTATTACAAGTTGGCTACTTTAGGTCTACTGCAATCCTTTTAGCTATCCTCTCACTTTTTCAAAGGTGATGACAGAAACAGAGCATGCAACCACGGATGAACAAAAATGGAAGAAAAACATTAAACAGAGCATGGCAGCAGCATGGAGGCATGAAATACATACCTCTTAGAGCCTTAAACCTTGAAGATTAAAGAAGATTGGTTTGAACCTGAAAAACAGCTTTCTTCTCCTCCGTCCAGTGAAGCTTCCGGTTCCGGTTCTTTCACTTCTCCTCCGGTGCAATCCTTAATGCTTGGCTTTTCAATTCTCAGAATATTCCATAGCCTAATCCATTGTTGGTGAGCACAGAAAGGGATAGAGAAGATGATCCTCAGATTTTTCCACTCCTACAACTCCTCGGTTGGCTTCCGTTGGTTTCATAAAGCAAAACAAAAACTAAAAGCCAGAAGGAGAAAAGGCACAAGAAAGGGAGAGAGCCAAAAGACTTTGGAAAAATATTTTTATTTTTTCCCTTTTCTTTTATTTTATTTTTTCACATAGAAAGCTAAGAGTCATGAAACCAAAAATAATTATTTTCATAAAAATAATATTCTCGGGATTTAATACCCGAATATTATTAATAAAATAAATTTTGGCTTCACTCTAAGCTCTTCTGAACTGTGTCTGGAAAAATCTTATGGTCCAGGCTATTGGGCCAAAATAATATTTATTATTTTTCTTGGACCCGAAAAGTCCAAAATAATAAACATTAATTATTTTCTTTGGAATTAAATAAATAACACAATAAATAATTAATGAACTAAAAATAATTAAACATTAATTATTTATTTCTTGGGATCAAATAAATAAATTACCCAATAAATAATTAAGTATTAATTATTTTCCTCTAGTTTAAGTCCCAGTTAATTTTTCTAATTATTCAAACTGGACCTAAGTCCTAAATAATTAATTAACTAATTAAACCAAATAGTAAATTTCTCTCCATTTATTTTATTCCAGTCCAATAATAAATTAGACTTCCTGAATAAAATAAAACCCTCTCAACTGAGATCAATTTCTCAACCCAAAAATTAATTAGGATTTACGGGCTATTCCAAGGACCAAAAAGACACATCGCATTGGTTACTAAAATGACCAAAATACCCCTACTATATAAATAGCTGTATTTTTCATTTTAAATATTTTCTAATATCACCATAAGGAAATATTGACCCCAAGGACAATGCTGCATTAGCAAAGTCTTCGACCTACAGGTGAAATGACTAAAATATCCCTCTACACATCGCCGTACATTTAGAGAGGAAGAAGTGTACTAATACCTCTCTAAATGACATCTACCATTCTTAGGCTTCTTGTCCAATGATTCACGACTTCCTGGAGTGGTTCTGCTTTTCAAGGGAGCTACCCTAAAGCAAACATTCAAGTCATGTTTCTCAGGGCCCTGGATAATTAGATCATTCAGATAACCACAAGGGGCGATATAGTGTAGAAACTATCTTGTACAAGTCTGTCTTAACTAACTAGTCACACATACCCAACATGCAAGTATATTGGTCCTACGACAGAACCTCAATTATAGCATATCAAAGTATATGCTTCTAGCTTCGTCAGACCACCAACTCATACTCAAGTCAGAGAGTACTAGTCCACACTGTAGGGGTAGTAGTCTAGGTTTCTACCATATAGTACTTTTAGAAACCACTACTATAGGTCATGTTCTACGTATTCGATATACACTTATGTCATGAAGTGAGTGGACTACTCACTGGCTAAAGGTAAGTCATTCCCCATTTGGAATTCATAACATAATACCCTAGACATGATGAGATTCCCATTCTCATCAATCGGTTAAGAATAAATGTTTATGTGTTTAAATAATCCATGATTTATACCTTACTGTGAAAGACCTCCATTCACATGGATCACTTATTTACACAAAATGGGTTTGTTCCAAATGAAAATGTGCACAAATAAAGAAAATAAATTCACAAATGATTTCCGAAAATAAACTCTTTAATTAACATATTCGATATTTTCATCCGAAACCTAGTCTAAGAGGACATATTCCCAACATTCTTAAGTTGGTCTGACTATTTTATTTCTTTTATGTGTTACTGAGGCTCCCATTGCTATAGATGATCTATCAGATGCTTCGCCTTTCCTTCGCTGATCTTCTCACACTACTTAAGCTTCCCTTGATTTTTCAACGATTTTGGCCTTCTCTCCCCTTTTTATAAGCTGATTTCCATTGGTGAAATAGAGAAAAAGAAATAGACTAGTTGATAAAGCAGTTTTTGTATGAAAAAAAAAAAGTGCAACAAAAGGACTGGTGATGCAATTAATGTTGAGTCGAATTCTGCTCAAAAATAGGCTACTCCCCATTTATCTCAAAGAAAAAATTGGAAGCTTTCTTTAAATATCTCCCCATGAATTCCTTACTACAAAACTCATAAGACCGTTTAAGCTTTTTGATAGATCAACTGGTCAGGCCTTTCCTAATAGACAAAAATATTTAAAAGCAATTGATTTACACCATCAATTTTTTGACCAAAGTAAATGACTCCAGTCTAATTTTTGCTACTATGGTCATGTTCCTAATAGAGTTCAGTTCCTAGCATGGTAAGATGTTCTTCAATGATTCCTATTACCACAAATAGCTAGCCTAATCCTCCTCCTAGCTCAATGCACTTACCTGTCTAAATGAGCTAAATAAAGAATTTTTTTTTTGCAGTATCAAAATGTCACTGTGAACTTTGTGAACAACCAGAGATAGGCTGACTACTTTAGGACTGAGATTGCAAAACTACAGGTAAGCTTGTTTGCTATGGAGGATTCCATCAATCAGGACCAAAAAAAAAAAAAAAAAAAAGAAGAAGAAGAAGAAGAATCTAAATTAAACCATTTTTTGATATTTCAATGAAGCCAATTAGATTAGGGAATAGATTTCTACTTTGGACACTAAATGGTTGCACTGGAACAAGATAAGTAGTTAGCAAAATTTGAACTGACAAAAATTACTAAAAGTTGGTATGATCTTAGCAAGAGAGCTATCGTCTGCTACAGCTAAAAGAGATCATACCTCCCACCAAATCTGCCTCCGCTAGCTGACTTTATCTAGCCCCTCTAGAAAGTCCTACCTTAACTTGTCCTCTATCTGTTAATTGCCTTGTTGGAGCCTCCTAAGATTCCCGTTCTTGTTCTAATTTCAGTTGGCCTAGGCATTCCTCTAGTAGTTGAACCATTAGCAATCCAACCTCTAACAGGGCAAGTGTTTTTCTCCAGGTTCAATGACTAAATCCACATTTCCTAATTTGCTAGCCACTCTTGGTGTTGTTAAAGACACGATGACTAATCTTGATATAGTCATTTGTGATGTAACACCCCACTACCTAGGCCCAACAAGGCCAGGGATATTGCCCTATCCAAAGGATAAGGGGTCTTTATAACTAGGACACACAATCAAAATAAAACAATACTTTAAAAATTAAAAATTATTACAATTCAAAAATTCAAGACAAATCCAAAATAAAAATTGTTCACTCTCAACTCCTAAAGCATTACATAAATTAAATAATAGAATATCTTCCAAGGCAGGCAACAACTAGCTACTCATCCCAACAACAGGATCGACTTGAAATCATGATAAAAAGGGTGATGAGATAAAAATCTTAGTAAGTCCGTGTGTGCTTTGAGTGTCCAGTGAAAATAATTCATGAATGCCAAGTGTAAAAACTTCATAAGAAAAATACTGGCAAGCAATAATAGATGTTTAAAATCAAGAGTGGCGTTTTGGCTTTTCCAACCATATATGTACAATAAAATCAACAACTCAAAAGGGCGATCATGGGTTACCACACGTTGGGTCCCATAACCAAACAATGGTCAGAATGCCAAACTTTGTGTAGATTGACAAAAAAGGTAGGTGATCGGCCTACCGGGTAAAATACTCCTCATTCTCTACACCCAAACAAAACCAGTTGTCCACTCCGGCAACACACAGTCCACATGACTAAAACTTGCTAGCTCGGACCAGCATGACTAAGTAGTACTGATGTTTCTCTAAGTTGAGTTCATCTTCTGGAGGTGGCCTCCTGCCAGAAGACTCACTATGCTCTTCAAAACTAGTACTACTAACCTACCCTTATTGAGTACTCAACGTAGTTCATCCCACTTGGGAGAAAACTGATAAAACATAGCTTTACTTGAAAATAGCAATCAAGGGTTTCCAAAGTCTTTATCAAAAATTAGTTTTAGAAACAGTTTACTGTTTGAATAAAACTACTTGTTGTTTTTCAAATAATTAGTTTGACTGAAACAAGAAAGGAAACAGTCCCTAGTTGCCTTTACCAAATCAGTGTTCACAAACTTTGTGTTTAGCATGCCATAATAACTTTTTACAACAAATAAGTTTTATGCAGGAACTTACCTGATCATTTGTTCAAGATAAAACAAAGATCTCCAAAAGCTGACCTAACCCCGCCTGGAGTAAACATAAGCCATAATTAAACTCAAGCCCAAAATTTACTTTCATAAACAATCCTAATTCAACTTACTACAATCATGACGCTAGTGTCACAAACTTTAAGGCTAGATAATAAATAAAGGGTTTATAAGATAAATCTAACTTGAGATTAAAATAACTAGGGTTTGTGAATTAGATGCTAATAAGTTGAAGGTTTAAATCTTGCTATAAATAAATTAGGGTTTATTTGATGAAGGGTCCTAGGACCTAGATAATATATTTTAAAATAATAATCTATTAATACTTAATTGTTAGAAAATAATTAGTAACTAAAATTAGTTGTAAGTAAATTTTAATAGGTTTTTATTAAAAGATAATAAATAAATTTTTAATAGTATTTATGAATATAAGACTTACAAAATTAATATTTTACCTATTATGATTATTTATATAAAAGATTTTATTTGATATTATTATTTTATATAATATTGATATATATTTTATTTCTTTAATAAAAAAATATCATCATTATATATAATAGTCCAAATCCACATTTTTCTAGGGCTTTCGAAATCTCTAGAAGAAATTATAGTATTAATCATTTTATTGATGAAATAAAATTGGCTAACTCAATTATCTTAGGGACAACAAGGTCATGATTATAATTCCTATTGCTAACCATAATCATGAGTATACACTCTACACCAATCAACAAAACATCCAAATCTTGAATAAAAACATAGATCCAAATCTACCAACACATGATCCAAACTCCACTAACATAATCATATTCATGGCCTTAACAAGAATACATGAATATAAACCCTATTCATCAAAGGTAACATAATTTCTAACATGCTTGATCATTCATACTACTCATGATATGAAGGCATGCAACAAACCCTAAAACTGCCATACATTCAACCAAGATAAATCATCTCATGTATCAACCCCATCTCCATCATATAAACACATTTATTCTCATGCTTCAATCCTAACTCCATCACACAATACATAATCAATCTCCAAATATATTCCATCCTCATCCAACTACATCCAAGAGACATGAATCTAGAATTTAAAGAGGAGTTTGAAGAAGCTTACTTGAATGATGACTGCCTTGAAGTTGATCTAAGAGAATCCTCTCGCTAGGAAGGCTTGATCCATCCAAGGAGAAGAAGAAAAATGGCCATGGTGGAAGTACCATTCGGCCTAGAGAGAGAGAGAAAGAGAAAGTCTATTAGTATATATATATATATATATATATATATATATATATATATTCATTACGAGTTGAAGATGAATGAAGATGGAGATGATCGTTCATGTTTACCTTGAAGGTGTTCTTGAGCCTTCAAGAAAATTCTGGGTTTTGATCCAAAAGTGAGACTTTGATTTCAGTGTTTGATGTTAAAAATTGTAGAAGTAGATTCAAGAGGATGAGTAGGTGTGCTCTGGAGTTTTTGGAGAAGATTGAAGAGGTTTTGAGTGGTCTTAGGCGTGAGAATGGTAGTAGGTGTTCTTGGAAGTTTGGAGAGAATAGAGGGAATAGAGAGAGTACTGGCCAAAATTCTGTTGGAAAGAGTGGCTGACTGGTTTGGGAGGGTTTTGGTAATTGGATTTTCAAATTTGAGAGGAAAAGGAAAGCTGATTGTTTGAAATTCAAAAGGAATATTTTAGGGAATCAATTTTGGAAACAAATAGAGTAAGAAAATTTTGGTTGATGGAGAGCTTTTGGAAGCTTCAATGGCCGTTTGATTGGTTGGGGTTTTTGTTGAGATGAATAATGTTTGAAGGAGCTTTAGAGTGGCCGAAATATGGAGTATAATGGTGAGGAAATTTTCTGGACAGTTAAGGCTCAATTCATGGAAGTTTGCTGGAATTTTGGACTTCAATTAATAGCTTGATTGAAGTGATTGATGGAAAGATTTTAGGAGCAGCCATGGAACTCTTTTTCATGCAAAACAATGGTGAGGATGATGAAGGTGAGTTTGTATAGAAAAATGGGATGAGTTTCGGACAAGGGTGAAGAAGGAACAAAGTTGGAAATTCCTGATTAAGCTTTTGCAAGGCTTATTGGAATTTCTGAGCAGATTTTTCTGCCATATTTCAGTCAACTTGCAAAAGGTTTGAAGGGCTATTGGAGGGTCCTTCAAGGCTGGTTTCCAGCCTTCTTTATGGAGGAAAAACAAGGTTGCATTGCTGGTTAAAAAGCTAGAAGAAACAGCTTGGTTTTTGGCTCACCAAGCTGCGAAACTGACCAAAAAAGTTTCCTGGTTTGCACAGCTTTTGTGCAGCTCAGTTTTGACTGGAATTTTCAGTCTTCAAGCTGAGTGAATTGGTCATTTTTCTAGCAGTATTTGGGAGGAAAAGATGGCTGAAAATTTTGATAATTGGACTAATCAAGAAACTGGAAAAATTTCCAGTTTACTACATGAAGAATATGAACACACCTAGGTTGGAATTTTGAAGGTTCAACCGTGGAGATTAATTCTCTTGGGAACCTTCCATAACTCTTTCCTATTTTCGGTCAATAAAATACCTCACACTTAGACATTTTCAAACCTCCAAAGCCACAGAACTTTGCTGAAATTTTCTGGAAATAAAATTGACTTAGGTAAATTAAACAACCTAATTGATTAAGAAGTAGAGAAAGCTAGAGATCAAGAAGGGTATGAATCCCTTAGAAATTTTTGTAGGGCACAAGAGTGGAATTAGGACATTCCTTTCATGTTTCCCTTTAGGATAACTCTCTTACTCTTCCTTAATGCATGCAAAGGCCGAAATATAGCCTACCTAACCAAAAATAAAATTTAATCTTGTTAAAACTCAAATGATGGAATTTGAACTCAAGACCTCAAGGATTTATTCTAAAGCTCTAACCACTAAACCACAACAATTCTTATTCTAATTTTTTCTCCCAAATATTTTCCTATTTAACCCTCAAGCTATCTCCCTATTTCCACCTCAAGCAAAATTACCATTTTGCCATTCTTACTCACTAAGCACAATTAAGCCATCTAAATTACAAATCACAAATCTAAAGCACATAAAATTATATAAAAATATATTTATGCATGTATAAAAATATGATATGCATCCCGACCCCTTACTCTAAGGTTGATTTTAGTTGGGGTTTCACATGTGATGTTTGGTGGATTTGGTTGATGCAATAGTGGCTAAAAGTTCTTCTAGTCGGGCTAAAAATGATGCCTCTAGAACAAAACTTACTGAGTAGTCTTCCTCTTTCAATCATTTGGCTAGTTGGCTGGCTTATAGCCATCCCTCTAAACATTTTATCTATTTTGATAAGTCTAGTATAACAGTCAGCCTATAGCTAACCTAGGATACAATCTCTATATTTTAACTCTCTCTTTTTCTAAAAGGGTAGTATAATTTCAGATATTTTCTATTAATACTCTTATCGAATTTCTCTCCATTTGAATTCATCAGATAGTATGCTCCTCCGAGAATAACTTAAATGGCCTAAAAGGGTCCTTTCCAACTTGGTGACCATGTGCTGAACTTGGGATCCTTAGGTCCTATTAACAACATAATTTTCCATACTAGATGTCCTTCCTAGAATTGCTTTTACTTAACTTTTTTGTTATAAGCATGAGCGACTGTTTTCTTGTGTAGCTTCAAATTCTCCTTAGCTAACCAACGTTCCTAATCAACTGAGTCTAACTTTATAAACAAAGTCTACCTGGATTCGACTATCTATAAGAAGTGTTGGATGGCTATTCTAGCCGATTTCACCAAAATTTCCATTGGCAACACTGCATCTTGGCTAAAGATCAATAGAAAATAGGTGAACCATATAGCTATCCTCCTTAGCTTGCCCATTGGCCTAGGAGTAGCATGATGTTGTATGGATCACCTTAATCTGAAATTGTTGGGCAAAAGCCAAAACTTGATCACCAGTGAACATTATTCCTGATCAGTTGTAAGGGTTTTAGGAATGCTAAAATGATATATGATGTATTCCTTAATGAATAGGTCACCTTGTTAATAGAAATTGTTTATGCTCACTTAGTAAAATAATCCATGGCCACTAAAATGAACGTATGACCCTGAAAGGATAAGAGGTAGATCTTACTAATTACATCCAGTACCCATCTCTGAATGGCTAAGGCCTTAGTGATCGGATATAGTTTGACTACTGAGCCTACTACAGTTGTCTATGTTTCTGGCACTCTTTATCGCTTTTAACATTTTTGAAACAATCTACCATGATAGTTGGCCAATAAAATCCATACCTATGGAGGGTCCATCTTAGTTTTAGAGCAGTTTGGTGAGCAACACATAGTTCTTCATGAACCTCAAAAAGAGCTATAATGGCTTCTTCTCCATTGAGACATTTCAATAGTAAGCCTTTTAACTTTTTTCCTATAGCTTATCTCCTACTAATAAATAGTTTAGGGCTTTAAGATTGATATTTTTGGAAGTCGCTCTGACAGGATTGCACAAATACTCCATAATATTAGTTCTCCAATCAATAGTTGCCTGTCCTTTAATGCATGTAATATGGCTTACCTACCCTTCTTTTGCAACTAGTTGATTGGTTTTGCCTGATAGCCTGATATTTCTTGGGCAAGCTAGTTGGCTTTTGAACATGCATTATGGTAATATAAGCAGTCTACTATAAAAGAGACTTGACCAAATTAAAGAATAGCCAAAGATTTTCATTGGCACATCTATACTCCATAATTAATTTGTTTATCATGAGTTGTGATTCTCTAAAAACATAGCTAGCCTAAACATTCCTTGCCACTAACACCTGTAACACTATGTTGAGAGCTTCGTACTTAGCCTAATTGTTAGATAGTTTAGGAGGTAATTTAACCATGAACCTTTATCGCATCTCGTCTAAGCTCTCTATCACCGCAAACCTAGCTCCTACTCCTTCACTAGCACTAGAATTGTTAAACATAAGTTTTTAAGAATAAATGCCTACAAAGCTCTATGCATCTAGATTAAGGTCGGTTACCTCCAAGTTAGGATGTTTGACGAAGAAATCAGCTATTGCCTAACATTTGACTACCCTTAGTGACATATAGTTGAATATGAATAACGTCAGTTTGACTGCCCACTTCATTAGTCGTCCTTACAATACTAGCCAATTAAATAAGTAACGGACAATATCAGCTTTACATAAAATGTGCACTCTTGGTAGGAGGCAATACTTCAATTTTGTACAAACATAGAACAAAGAGAAATAAAGCTTTTCCAGGGAAGTCGATCTACTCTCAAATCATTCAAAGTTCTTCTAAGGTAATAAATAAATTATTCCACACCTTTTCGGTCGTCTTAGCCTAGTAAACAACCAATCGGCTCCTGAACTGCTAATATGTATAATTTTAATGATATGTCTATTCTGTGTGGCATAAGCACTAGAGGTTTCGAAAGACACATCTTGATCTGTTGAAAGGCTACTTGCTGATCCTTTCCCCAGACAAAATAGTTAGCTTGCTTCAAGCATAAGAGAGTTGTGAAAAACCTCAGTTTTTTAGGAGAATTAACTATATACATGTGAAGGAAATAGATTTTTTTCCAACAAAATTTGCAAATTTTTCTTATTTCTGCATGGTATAGCCTCTCACACTACTTTAGTTTTATTACTCTCAATTTTGATACCTTTGTGATGATATAAAAAGCCAAGGAAATAGCCTACCTTCACTCCAAAATAACATTTACTAGGATTCATCTTGAGGTTGTGGTGCCTTATCTAGATAAATGCCTACTCCAAGTCAATCTATCGAAGCTATAAACAACTAGATCATCTATATAGACTTCCACTATTTGACCAATGATATCATGAAAAATCAAGTTCATGGCCCTTTGGAAAGTAGCTCTAGCATTCTTCAATCCGAATAACATGACTACTCATTCGAATAACCCAATAGCACTTGGACATCAGAAGGCAGCTTTGTGGATGCCTTCTTCTACTATAAAAGTTTGCTTATAACCAAAATAACCATCTATGAAACTCAAGTATTCAAATTTAACTACTGCATCTACCAACATATACGTAATGGGCATCACATATTCATCTTTTAGGATAGCCAAATTAAGGTCTTTAAAGTCAATGTAAGCTCTAAACCAGCCATTCTTCTTGATTGCTGGGACTATGTTTGAGACCAATTTGACATATTTGGCCACCCACACATTAACACCTGTTCAATCTCCTACTTGATCTTTAGAATAATGTCTGGTCTAAACTTTTTGCTAAACATTTTTTGGCTTGAACCCTAGTTTGATCGGCAGTTTGTGTTCAATGATGCTCTTATAGGGGCTTAGCATTTCATGATAATCTAAGGCAAAACAATCTCTATACTTTTAGATTAGCTAGACTAATAAATTCCTATATGGTTCAGCTAATAATGAGCTAAATCAAGGGCATTTTGGCTCTTGTAAAGTATTGAGGTTTACTTCGGTTAATTGAAATTATGCCTGGAAGCTGGGTAACTTTCTTAAAATTGATGAATTCTCTATGTCTAGAGAACAAGCATCATTATCTTCTAAATAGAATGACTTATTTGCCGATTGAAAGAAGCCTTCTATGCAGTAGAATAAGCCTATAGCCGATTTAAGATTCCCAGGGTTATAATAGAGTACTTCTCTGCATGCTCTAGGTAGAAGCCTTCCTTGGACACTATTCAAGCCATATAATCATTATCAGATGATATTCATGCAGTTGTGTGATAGAGAAATGCATCCAAATCTCAATCAATTTTTAAATTAAAACAATAAATTAACTCATATAACATATAAATTTGGGCAAGTATACCCATTATTAGTATAAAGTTGCCATAGTAAGTATTGAAGAAATCCTTAGGAACTATCTCAACTACCCCTACTTTCACCCATGTTTCATTGTTCAATCAACTAAAATAGAGAAGTAAAGTTATTAACTACTATCAGTTATAACCAATTATCAATTAGCAGAATAAGAATGCATCAATCCAATGACAAGGAAAAGTCTAGAAGATCACAAGAGCAAGATATAAGTAAGAAACAGAGGTTGGTTATGTAATTAAAGTGAATTTCCCTAACAATAATAATGCATCAACATTACTCAATCAATTGAAACAAAACCCAAGAATTAGCAAGGGGCCCCCAAATATGAATTTCCTATCCTTGAGCTAATTTATAGATATCTCTATAATATAACTTAAACCCAAGAAATATTAAAATTAAAGACCCACAAATCTAAAGCCCAAAAGTGTAAAGCCCCTATTTTTAGGTGACTAAATAGTTCCATCCATCATAAAGTTCCCATATCTTAAATCCTTTCTTAAGTTCATCAAGAGAAAATAAATCTATTGAACCAATATAAATGGGCACCTATCTTATAAATCCTTTTTTCAAAATCAAAATAAGAAAATAACCCAATCAATCAATTCAATTAAGTAAGCCCAAGTGATAGATTACACAAACGAGGTTCAATTAATCAAATGATAATCCAATGTAAGATCAAATTATGGTACAACCCTTTAATTACAATTAGATCTAAGTACTATAAAAATCACTAAATTAAAATTACAAAGTAAAAATAAAAGGAAACTCATAGATAAGTATCATTCTTCTACTTTAGATTCTCTTTGGAATGCTCCTCTTCTGCGTCAATCTAATCTTGATCTTCTCATCTAGCCCTCCTTGATGTTTCCAGTAGATTTTCAAATGTAAATCTCGTGGGGCACTCTCTTGAAATGCCTTAAATAAAGGGTATTTATAGTTTCTTCTTAAAAATCCCTAAAATCTACTAAACATGGATGACTGTGATGTTGCACCACGCTGCCCAAGGTGCTCTAAATGGCATCATGTATACTTTAAATTAATGACATCAGCTCTCTAACAACATCATGTAATGTGATCTTTATAGTGAGATGTAACCATGCACAACGGTATCTAAAATGATATGTACGACATCATTGGTTCTTAGTACTTTTACGCTTCTAAAACTTTGAAAGTTTACGTTGTCGTTGAAGGTGGACCGTATGATGTCATTAATTCCTAGTAATTTGATTATGAAGTTTAGATTGTGACATGATGCCGTGGAATATAAGTCAGATGATGTTGTCAGTGTTCCTCAAAATTCTTTTGAAGTTCATTTCAGCTTACTTCCATTTTTAATCTGAAATCAATACAACCTACATAAAATAAGTTGAAAATAGGGGAAAAGTTGCAATCCATAATAGATTTTTGAAAACTTTAAACCACAAATGATAAGTAAAATATACCTATAATGAGCATTCATCACTCTCCCACACTTAAGCTTTTGCTTATCCTCAAGCAAATCATCAAAAACAACCAAGCACCTCAAGCAAAAAGCATTTTAACAAAAGTAGATTTTTTGCAACATTGACTATCTGAGAAAGATATTTTTTTTTTCATTTGAGATGAGAATTAAATTCAAGATTACTCAACTAAGCTAAACTCGTGTAAACCTATGTAATTGAATAGATAAAATTAAGGCCATTGAAGTTAAATTAAACAAGGTTACATTTATTCAATGAGCTTCATCTCATCTTTTAGGTTAAGAATACAAACCAAGTAATTCATATAACTTAAATTCTATGACTTCCAATGCTACTGTAATCCAAGTAATAAATAGAGGATTGGTCAATAAGCTCATTTTTGCAAGGTAATGTAAATGCCTAGTAGAGATGGATAATTACTGATTTTTAAGCTTTTACACTACCTTAAAAAAATTTCTTATTTTCTTTTAGATTAAAATAATGCAAATGCTTAATAAAAATATTTAGCTTTTGTATTATCTTACTCTGTCTTTCAATATTTTACCCTAATATACATTTACTTAAACTCAGAGTAAGAACTAGCAAGAAGATAACATAATATAAATTAATCACAATTCTCTACTTATATTTCACCACAAGTTTCTCGTCAATTCTTAAGAAACAAAGTGTAATAATTTTTACTAAAACATAAATAATGTTAATTCAAATTCTCAAGACATGGATTATATCACATCAAATATACGCATTTACCTAAGAATATTCCATTTAAAATAAGCTCATGCTAAGAGAAAAGAATAGAAATTCCAAAAAAAGTTCAAAATATGCCAAAAATTACAAAAATTTAGCCCATTTTATACTAACAATAACAATAGAAGTACCAAGGCATTCAATAAAGACTTGTCGAGAAAAAAAAAAAGTGATATCCGCATACTTGTGTGATAAAGAAGTGCATCCAAATCTCAATCAACTTTTAAACTAAAATACCAAATTAACTCACATAACACACAAATTTGGGCAAGTAGATCTATATAGAGTTGCCTTGGTAAGTATCGAAGAATCCTTAGGAACCACCTCAACTGCCCTTACTTCCACAATTGTTTCACTATTTAATCAACTAAACTAGAGAAGTAAAGTCATTATCTACAATCAGTTATAACTAATTATCATGAGCACAAAAAGGATACATCATCCCAATCACAAGATAGAGTCTAAAAAATCACAAGAGTAAGACATAAGTAAGAAAAAGAGATTGGTCATGTAATTAAAGTAAATTCCCCCAATAATAATCATGTATCAACTATTACTCAATCAATTAAATTAAAATTCAAGCATTAGTAAGGCCCTCCAAATGTGAATTTCCTATCCTTAATCCCAACCAATAGATATTTCTACCAAAAAAATTAAACCCAAGGAACATTAAAATAAAAAACCCACAAATCTAAGACTAAAAAGTGTAAAGCTTGTATCTCTAGGTGACTAAACAACTACATTCATCACATAGTTCTCATCCCCCAAATCCTTTCTCAAGTTAATCCAGGAAAAAAAATCTATTGAACTAATATATATTGGTAGATATCTTATAAATCATTTTCTCAAAGTCAAAATAAGTAAATAATCCAATCAATCAATTCAATTAAGGAAGCCCAAGTGATAGATTACTCAACCAATATTCAATTAATCAAATGATAATTCACTACAAGATCAAATTAGAGTACAACCATTTAATTACAATTTGATGTAAGTAATATAAATATCAGAAGATCAAAATTACGAAGCAAATGTAAAGGGAAAGTCATAGACAAGTATGCTTCTTCTACTTTAGGCTCTCTTTAGACTACTCCTCTTCTCTTTCAATCTAGCCTTGATTTTATCTTCCAACTTTCCTTAATGCTTCCAAGGGGTTTTCATAAAAAAAACCTCGTGTGGCTTTCTCTTGAAATGCCTCCAAAGAAGGGTATTTATAGTTTCCTCTTGAAAATCTCTAAAATTTGCTGAATTGGGGCTAACTGTGATATTGTACGACGTTGCCTAAGGTGCTCTACATGGTGTTAGGTATACTTTACATTAACGATATCAGCTCTCTAATTACATCGTGTAACATGATCTTTATGGTAAAATGTAACCATGCACGGTGGCATCTAAAATGATAGACATGGCGCCGTTGGTTCTCAGTACTTTAAAACTTCTAAAACTCTGAAGGTGCACAGTGCCATGGAAAATGGACCACACAACCCCGTTAATTCCCAATACTTTGATTCTAAAATTCAGGTTGCTACATAGTGCTATGGAATGCGAGCCAGACGATGTTGTCAGTGCTATTTAAAATCCTTTTAAAGTTCTTTTCACTTTGTTTCCCCTTTTAATCTCAAATCAATGTAACGCATATCAAACAAAGTGAAAATATGGAGATAAATAGTAATCCATATCATATTTTTTTTTAACACTTTAAAGCACAAATAATGTATAAAATATGCATGTAATAAGCACTCATCACTTTCCCACACTTAAGCTTTTACTTGTCATCAATCAAATCATCAAAAATAACAAAACACCTTAAGAAAAATGCATTTTTTAAAAAGTGAATTTTTGATAACATTGGCTATCATGAGAAAGATAGATGAGAATTCAATTCAAAATTACTCAACTAAGTCAAACTCGTGTAAACTCATGTATTTGAATAGATAAAACTAAGGTCATCAAATTTAAATTAAACAAGCTTATATCTATTCAATGAGCTTCATCTTATTTCCTAGGTCAAAAATGCAAGCTAAGTAATTCATATAAGTGAGGAATAGTGAACCAACTTAAATTATATGACTTCCAATGCTATTGCAATCCAAGTAGTAAGCAGAGAATTGGTTTATAAGCTCATTTTTGTGGGGTTATATAAATGACTAGTAGATATAGATAATTACTGATTTTTCAACTTTTACATTACCCTCATAAAATTTTCATTTTCTTTTAGGGCAGGGTAATACAAATGCCCAACAAAGATGTGTAATAAAAATATTCAGCTTTTGTCTTACTCTGTCTCTCATTATTTTACCCCAATATACATTTACTTAAACTCAGAGTAAGGACTGGCAAGAATATCACTGAATATAAATCAATCACAATTCCTTACTTATATTTCACAACAAGTTTCTCATCAATTCCCAAGAAACAAAGTGTCACAATATTTACTAAAATATAAACAAGGTTAATTCAAATTCTCAAGATTTAGGTTATATCACATCAAATATAAGAGTTTACTTAAGAATATCCTGTCAAAATAACTTCATACCAAATTCTCATGTCAAGAGAAAAAGACTAGCAATCCTAAAAGAGTTCAAAATATAAAAAAAAAATGAAAATTTTAGCCCATTTTACACGAACAATAATAATAGAAATGTCTGGATATTCAATGAATACTTGCAAGAAGTAAAACATATCATCTCACCCACACTTACATTGGACAATGTCCTCAATGACCAATAATATATGCAATGTGGTTGTACGTAATAGGATGGAAAATAATAAGGAGGGAAAAGTAAAATAGTATTCACCAAGTGATTACAAGCATCAATATGATCATTGGAAAAGAGAAAAAGATCATCCATAAAGAAAGATGTATCTACAATAATAAAAAAGAGATAAAGTACTAAGTACAAAAAATAAAGTGAAATTTAACAAAAGTTAAATGACATAAAGAGAACTAAAAAAAAACATCATAAAAAGAAAATAAATTCCTATTCATATCCTCAAAAATGGCCTCAGCTCATGCGTACTTTGCTGCTATAATGGCATATGGCCAGTCTTCTCCTTAAAATCACTGCGGGCCAACCACCTCTTCTCAATCTCATCATAACTGTACCCATAGCTTACTAGCATCCTATCTGCCACTATCTTACTAGTGCTAGTGGTAGCTGACACCTCATCCTCTATTAGCAGCTGAAAGTGCTTAAGAATCTTTGTAATAACCAAAGGCAAAGCAAATGCTTTTGAATAATGATGGAGAAGACAACATCTCTCATGTAAAAGATGAAAAGAGAGGCTAAAAGAACAATCCAGGCCTTTATAAGCTTTTGTAATACATAAATGTTACCTAATCTCTCTTCATTAAATCTACTTGCCCAAATGACTATATTAAAGGCTAATAGTTGAACAATCAATCTATATTATGGAGGGAGATTAGTGACATGTAGCACCTCAGCCTGACTAGTTGTCTAATATTGCAAATGAAGCTCCGATCTGGCATCAAAACCACAATCTACATTACAAACAACATTTTTGTTGTAGGTATCAATATCTACCCATGCCCCTTCATCTTCAATGCCTAAAATGTCAGCTAACAACTCCCTAAAAAAATGGATTGGTACCCCTCTCATAGTAATATCAATGTTTCAGAACTTAGTGTTTCTTATCTTCCATATTAGCATAGAATTCTTACACTAAATTAGGATAATAAACACAATCTAAGAATGGGACCCCAACCATTTTTTCTAAAAATAGCAGTGATTTTAAGCTTATTATCTAAAACAGGGCGAAGGGTCTTCTCAACAATCATTTTTCTGTTCACTTTTTTGTTAAACTATTCTTTTCACTCCAAACTCACAAATCTATTAGCATTAGAAGGTTGTTGTGAAGAGGAAGAAGAACCTTCACACTTCTTTCTTTTAATAGGTAGCTTGGCGGCAATATGTTTAGGAGCCATAATGGATTCTAAGAAATAAGTAGAAAAGGAAAAGAACAAGAACAAGAACAAGAACAAGAACAAGAATTGATAGTAAAAAGAGAAGTGAACAAGAGGTGGTTTCATTCTTAATACACCCTTCATGGTTCTTAACTCGTAAATGTTGGATTTCGATCATGCAAAATCAAATAATGCGCAATGAAAATTAAAATGAAATCTATACAATAGGATCACTCGTATTTAATTGAATGGGTCCAAGGAGAGTAGAAAATTTTCGTAACTTGAAAATTAAAATTTTCTCCATGCGAAATTCCTCAGAAAATTGTCCAAACCGTGAACCATTAAATTCCAACCATAGGAATTTCCCCAATAATATCCACATAAGAATTAGTACTCAAGCTAGGCACCGTGAACTAATGCTAGTGGGTTGTATTTCGGTGACTATGTAGGAAAAAACTTGCGGAGAAGAAAATAAAGAAAAGCTTACATAATTTATTCTACTGGTTCCCAAAATCAGCATTTTTCCTTTATTTAAGAAACAATCACCGCCTCTGGAAGAATCACCAAATTTGTGTGTTCCTAAACCTTTAAGGAAACAAATTAATAAGCCTTTTCCTTTATCCTTTCATTATAGGTTGATTTTCCAAAATTGCACAAGGCCTCTAAATTATAACAAGTTTATAATTCAACTACAAAGGTTTAAAATTTGTAATTTTGACCTCAATAATTATAGCCACTTTACAATTAGCCCATAACATTATTTTTTTCTCATAAATTAAGCCCATAATATTATCATATAATATTTTTTAGTACCAATTTCTCCATGGTGTGTGATCTATTAGGTTTTTTGGTCTATTAGTAAGAAAATATGAACTAATCCTAATTGCTATAGAACTAGTAATCCTTGATAATTAGAATTAAATTATTAATTTTTTAATTAATAAATTTATATTTAGCAGATCACGAGCTGCAACTAACAATGCATCATGACTACCTAAAAGTCCAGAAAGTTAAGTTTCTTGACATAAACCTTTCAAAAGTAAAATGTCAGTGCAATAAACTCTTTTATCATACTATATCTTATCCAGTTTGGAGTGTGGAATTAGTGCCAACTCTCTCTAGAATATAATTAATTCTAGCCTAAATTTATTAGTACATGTTCTAGAATCTATTACTTAATATGTATATCATTTGAAACTCTTTCCAACACATAGTTGCCTTGGCTAAAGATTTATTGAGTAATGATTTCTTATAAGTGACCATAAGATATATACCCATTCTATTAGGAGTGGTAAATCCTTTATTGATCATTTCCCAACTACTTTCATTTACTTTATGTTGTATCCAATATTCATTCTATAGACAGTCCCTATGAGACTCCAAAGATTAGAATTAAAGTATAATGCTCAGCAAACAAAGTACATTACAAATCTTAAGTCTAATGATACTTATACATTTGCTATAATACGATTCTATCACTGGTACTAAATAGTTATCCATGTGATTATCTTATAACTAGATCATCCAATGTACTTGTTTATGTAACAAGCTTCCAAGTGTTAAATTTGAATATCAAAATACCCATGGATGTGAGAATCACCACTTAATTCAATCAGGAAGTCTAACATGTACTAATCTTGGTGCATTAATAATGCCCTGTAACACCCTAGATACCTAAACAAGGTAGGATATCGCCCCGTCCAAAGGACCAGAGGTTTTTATAACAAGGTACAAAAAGAAAAAAAAAATGTCTAAGTAAAATTAAAGACATAATCTCATTACATCCGGAAGAAAAACTTATACAAGTCTAAAAAATCAAAACTAACAAACGTCTCTTAAAATAAATTCAAACATAAATAAACAAATGAACTGGAGTTCATCTCCTAATGCTTTACCCTACTTAGAATAAGCAATCCCTTGAAATCATTATATAAAAGGTGTGAGATTGGCATCTCAATAAGTCCCATTTGTGCAAGTGTCAATTTTAACTATTTCATGCATGTAGGTTTATCCAAATCACAAAATCGTGTTTGCAAGTCAATTTCATCAATAACAGTTATACAAAAGAGCCTTACTTAATGAATCAAAAATAGCTCACAAGAAATCATCGTTTCATCATATTCATAATTCATTAGGTAGGGATTAGCAAATGATTCAATAATATAGTAACATAATTCATATCATAGTTACCACCATGATAGCTTCCCAATGTATTCCTTCAACAATGGGCGGTGGAGGATCCACCCACTAGGTGAGATATTCCTCCATCTCTACACCCAATATTTCGGTTGTCCAATCTAGATAAATAGTGTCCACATAGACCAATATGCTAGCTCGGATGGCCTAACTAAGTAGTACTGTCACCTCTCCAAGTTGAGTTCATCTTCTGGAGGTGGCCTCCTGCCAAAAGACTCATTTTTACTCTTCAAAACTAGTACTACTAGCCTACCCTCATTGAGTACTCAACGCTTCCCATTTAGGGGCAGAATAATTTTTTCTTTTTTCGAAAGCCTTTGATTAGCTTGATTGCAAAAAGTGATTTGTCGTAATAGCGTTTTCAAATCGTTTAGTGATAGTGTAAAAAATTGTTTTTGAGTTTGAATAGTAAAAATTGGATAAACTTATTTAGAAAGTAAAATATCCACGTTTCCAACCCAAGTATCAAAACACAGTGTAACTTATCATGTTTAGCAAACATTTCAATCCTCTTGTCAAAACATCATATTGACATCAATTGGAAACAACATTGTAAAAATTGCTTGCAAACATATAATATTTATCAAAATAGTTATGCAAGGACTTACTTGGATGAATCAATAGCTAGACCTAATTCAATTGATGGCCTTTACTTCACTCATTCCTTATCTAGAGCAAATAATTTTATAATTAGGGTCCAATCATTCCATCTACTATTTCATGCAACATAAATTCTCATGATCTTGCTAATTACCTAGTTAATCCATGGTGCCTAGATAATTTAATTCATTAGATCAGATATGCAACTTCCGTTTGCCATTCTATTGTTCATATTCATGCATTTATCTAAATTAATTCACCATATAACAACTCTTATATTCAACTAGCATAAAATCATCATAAAAAGCCTAATAAACATTAAAAGACATCATCTTTTCCAACCTAGAATAGATCTAAATTCATCATGAGATGTATCAATGTCCTATCTCATACATGCTTTGTCTATGGCTTATATCAATATATTCATTATAATAGTCCATTCATGCTTGCATGCTCAACTTCATAAGCATTCATAAGTCCATACACTAAAGATTAATGCCTTTTAAATTAGTAAAGTTAATCCTTAAATACCTCTTTGATGGCATAACAAGAGCAAATGTGGCACCTTTGGTGCTTGACGGAGTTTACTTTAGAAAGAAGAGTTGAGTGGTGGCTCTTGGTTTTCTTGATTCGAAGATCACGAGATGATAAGGGTAAATTAGTCCCATTTGGTTTGAAATTTAGGAGAAAAGAAGAAGAAGAATTGAATAAAAGTTGAAGGGTTTGAAGAGTTGCTTACCTTGCTCTTAGGGTTCAATTTTGGTGGAGATTGGTGCTATTTTGGCCGAGTTATTGGAGGGGGTTGGTGGTTGGAATTTCTGGGTAGTAGAGGATTTTAGGGTATGATTGAGGGCTGGTTGATGGAGGAAATAGGTTAGGGTTGGTGTTTTAGTGTTTAGGAGAAGTGAATCTTGCTTCAGACTCTTGATCACAAGAGGGAAAAATAGCAGTTTTTAGTCTCTCTCTTGGGGTGGCTGAACTTGATTAGGTTTTAGAGGGTTCTTGGGTTGTTAAGGTGGCCGAAAATAAGAGAGGAAAAGAGATGAAAGAAGCTGGTTTTCTGCCTTCCTCTTGGACGAAATTGGGAGGTGGAACAAATCGAGTTTTGTGTGTAGCTTTTGCCTAAGACAAGTGGGAAGTTGAGAGTAATGAAAAGTTGGAATTTTCGTGAGAATGGGTGTGTGAACAGTGGCCAAAAATTAGGTGGGAATAAGAGGAATTTTCTGGTTTTTGATTAGCTTAAAAGAATCTTGATTGATTAGGATTACTTAGGGAAGTTTCCCCCAATTATTTAGGGAGCTTGAAAGGAAATAAAAACTCATCAAGGTGGCGGCTAGGGTTGGTTTTATTCCAGAAAATTCAGTTAATAAAAATGGGATGTTGATCCAATAATTAATTTAGGTAATTCCTTAATTTATTTTAAGCAAAAACAATTAATTGAGGAATAAGTATATTAAGTGATAAAATCTAGATTCTTGGAATAAAGCTAAAATTTCCTTCCCTTAAACACTAGCTTTTGAAAATGCCATAAATCTTGGGAGAATATTTATTTCCTTTAAAGCTTTGGAGAAGGTCTCTTTATTTCCAAATAAACTCTTTTAGAGAGAACAAATTTGGAAAACTTTCCTTTTTTTGAAAGTAGTAGCTATAGTATGGTTTCCAAAAAAAACATTCCTATAATCTTCTTTCCATAATGAAACTCTTGAGTAAGATCCTTGAAAAATTCTAGATGATAAAATAATTAAACTTCCTAAAAGTTTGAAATAAAATATTAATTAGAGAATATTAGGAATTTAATTTATATTAAATTCTTTTTAATAAAATCCAAAATAATCAAAAACTCCTATTTTAGGAAATTGGAAAATAGGAAGGCAGCTACCCCTAGAATTTTCGGCTAAGGGGAAGGATAATAAGAGGAAAGGGTTTATCAAAAGTGAAAAAGGGAAAAGGTTTGCAAGAGTTGGGATTCGAGCTCAAGTCACCAAAGAATACACACCAAGCTCTAACCACTATTCCACAATAATTCTTAGTAAATATTCTCCTAATAAATTTCCTTGATTCCTACTCACTTGCTCCATCCTCTTTCTAATAAATTCTTCTCAATAAAATAAAACTCAACTAACTCAAATAACACGACCACTTCAAAAATAAATTAATTCATGCAATAACAAACTGATATTTTCATGAAAATAGTTCAAATAATCAAATGTAGTATAAAACAATGTGACATGCATGACTTTTTTCCACATACTAAAGGTGGTTTAATACAGGGTATTACATGCCCCGTCTCATTAATACTGTAATTAGTGATTATTTAAGTATAAGTACTACATAGTGTAATAGGAACCTCGCATCATGATCTTTATCATGATTTTCTAAACATTGTACTTTGTGCTAAGAACTATATCTATAGTTTTATAGACATACATAATACAAAGAAATGGAAAGATAAAGAATGCATTCGTTAAATAAGTGTGTAGAATACATTGTACAAATAGAATGGTTCTAGGGCATAATTCTAACACTAAAACCACCAGGTCAACCAAACGTTCCTTCATCAACTTAAATAAGCCAATCAACCAACACAAATCAACTCCTCTACACAAATTCACAAAACCATTCCTATCACCGAATCATCCAAACTAAATGCCACAACAAAATTTCAACAAGGGAAATGTAACTCAATAACAATCATTTCAAGCTCAAACAGAATAGCAAAAAAATGTCAACCAAGTCCTCAAATTTCAGATGCAATAAAATAGCTCACATGCTACCAGGCTCTAACTATCAAACAAATAGCTCAATCAAGCAACACAAATTAACTTCTCTTCACAAATTCACAAAACCACTCCTTTCATCAAACCATCCAAACCAAATACCAAAATAAAATTTTGACAAGGCAAATGCAACTTAATAACAATCAATTTCAAGCTCAGATAGAATAACAAAAAAATTGTCAACCGAGTCCTCAAATTTCAAATGAAATAAAACAGTTCATAGGCTACTAAGTGCAACAATCAAACAAATAACTCAATAATCCAATTTCCATTAAAAAAAATGCATATTTTAATTCCCAATTTAACTTCTAACACTTGATAGCTCAAAATTAAAGCTAAAGATTCTAAAGTTCAAATGTCACCAAAACAGCATTGCTATTGCCAGAACAGCTTCAAGATGCTACTGCCTATTTCTTATACTATAAGTTTCTTCAATAAACTACTTCAAAGACTTGCATAAGGTTGTTTACCCAAGGTTTTTATTGCAAGGAATCAAGAAATGAATAAAGACAGTGGCTGACCTAGATGGTTGATTCAACTGAACGGGATAAAAGGAGAAAAAGCCAGCAATTTGCAATTCATTGAAAAGGCTCAAATTTCACAAGAAATTTAATTGTATGGATTGATTTAAGTAATGGGTAAATCAAATAGATGAACAGCGATGAGGGCTTTGGGGGGGGGGGGGGGGGAGGGGAAGAAAATGCACTGTGCAAGGGTTTTGAGAGAAATTGTAAGAATGGAATCAACATATCTGTTTTATTTTTCTAAAATACATAGGTGTATGGTGCCATGTAGAGTGATCGGCACGCTGCTATCTAACTGCTGTTCTTTGAAATTCTTAAACAAAATGACCTCGTTAATCTTATAAAGTTGATGCACGTCGTTGTGTCGAGTGAACTCCACAGCATCGTATATCTATTTATGTACTATAAGTTTTTAGCTAACCGACAATGTTTTTGTCCTATATGATAAAGGCTGGCATCGCGCATGATGCACACAATGCTGTTAGCTCCCGGGACTTTGAATTTTTGAATGACATGGCACCATGGACTATGATAGTCACAACACCATGTACTTCTAGCAACTTCCAACAAAATACTTTACTTTTTCTTTTTCTTCTTTTTTTTATATATTACTCAAACAAGTAATTAAAGAAAATAAAGTCAACATATAAACACAAAGTTCAAAAACACATGAAATGACTTATACAAAATAAAACAAAGATAAACACACTAAACAAAGCAAATGCCAAAAATTAACATACCAAAAATAAGATAAAAGCTAAATAAAATAAAACAAAATATTATTCAAGTATATGAGCATAGTAAAGCAGAGATCAAGGCTTTACGCATTCATCACATGAATTGATTTCAAGGTTTCCTAGCATTGTTCCCATTTGTCTCTTAAAAAACATCTTTGCAAGCTGTCCAATTTCATTCTCTAGATTGTAGATAGAAGGTTCTTAATTTCTCATTGATACTTCAACACCTTGGAAATGTATATCTGTAGAAGGAACCTATTGGCAACTAAATCCTCCATAGATGGTTTAGGAGGTACTTGTGGAAGTGGTGGAGGTGGACCATAATATGGCATAGGGGCTTGAGGTCTTGGGGCAAAGTTTTCTTGTACACTTTATGGCCTTACTTTATTTTATCATTAAGTACTCCAAGAGAAATTTAGATGATTACACTAACTTGGGTTATAAGTATTGTCAAAAGAAGCATTATCTTGTCTTGCATTCCCCAAATAATTAGCATGTAAAAGTTGTTGATCATTTCCAATTCTCATTTCTTGATATTCATGATTAGGATTTGCTTCTCTACAAAAGTCATAGCTCATAATTTATGTTTGAGAATTTACATTCAACTTATCCATATTTCTCATGACTGTCTCCAATTTTACCTCTAATGAAGCATATCATCTACATTATGCATTATTTTTATCTTAACTCTTGTCTTTTGCATGCCCCATAAGTAATTGTTTAAGGTAATATTTTCTATTAACTCACAAAGCTCTTCCAGAGTATTTGAAGAAGGTGTACCTCCTAATGAGGCATCAATCATTTGTTTAGAAGAAAAATTCAGCTCATTGTAGAAAGTTAACATTTATAATCCAAGATCAAGACCATGATATGGACATTTCCTTATCATTTCCTTATACCTTTCCCAAGAATTATGAATTGTCTCTCCATCTAATTGAGAAAATGAGAAAATATGATTCCTCAACTTAGCTACCCTAGCTGGAGGAAAGTATTTAGCAAGGAATTTCTCAACTAATTATTTCCATGTTGTGATAGATCCAGTTGGTAAAGACTTTAACTACAATTTTGCTTGGTCCCTTAAGGAAAATAGAAACAACCTAAGCTATATAGCATTCTCTGATACACCATTAAGTTTAAAGGTGTCACAAATCTCTAGAAATGTCGCTAAATGAGCATTAGGGTTTTTATCTTGCAATCCATCACATTGAAGCATTTGTTGAATCATTTGAATAAAATTAGGATCTCAAATTTGTTAATATCAACTCTAGGCCTTATAATACTTAAATTAGTACCCGAAAGAATAGATCTAGCATAGTCACCAATTGTTCTCCTCTTTTTACCATTAGCTCCTTGATTTACCTCCATTTTTTCCCACCAATTTAACTTGAAGTGTCTAGTTGTTCAAAAACTTTCAAAGCTATTTGTTTTTGCTCCCTATACAATCTCCCAAAGTCCTTTCTATTTCACTATCAAATTCAGCCAATTTCTTACCACAATTTCTTCTATGCATACACAAAAGTTCCCTATAGAATAAAGAAAATAGAAACTCAACTTCTAGCAATCCAAACTAAACTAATCATATCAAAAGGAATACATATAGTAAAAGCAAGATAATGATAAAAAAATCAATGCAACATGAATATATCAGTTAATCTAAGAAGAATAAATAAGCTATGAACTAAATAAGTATATTCAGAACTAAAGCAAAAGTTAGTATTACAAATATTCACAAGAAATCAAAAAAACAAAAATAAAAATGTGAAAACATCTAAAATCAAAATGTCCATAAAAAAATATATCGTTTACCCAAGAAAAGTAAAAAAATTAAAGATATTAACAAGTTATAACAAAGATTAAATCAACAAAACTCAAGTGTTTTCAAGATATTGAAGACTGATCCCCGGCAACGGCACTAAAAACTTGATATTCAAGTGCTTGCATGATAAAAAAAATGCATCCAAATCTCAATCAATTTTTAAATTAAAATACCAAATTAACTCACATAACACACAAATTTGAGCAAGTATACCCATCATGTAGTATAGAGTTGCCTTGATAAATATCAAAGAATCTCTAGGAACTACCTCAACTACTCGAACTTTCACCCTTGTTTCATTATTCAATTAATTAAAATAGAGATGTAAAGTCACTAACTACTATCAGTTATAACTAATTATCAATGAGCACAACAAGAATACATTAACCTAATTACAAGGTAGAGTCTAGAAGATCACAAGAGCAAGATACAAGTAAGAAAAGAAGATTGGTCATGAAATTAAAGTGAAGTCGCCCAATAATAATCATACATAAATGATTACTTAATCAATTGAATAAAAAATCAAGTATTGGCGAGGCCCCCAAATATGAATTTCCTATAGTTGAACCTAACCCATAGATATCTCTATGATATAAATTAAACCTAAGGAATATTAAAAATCAAAGACCTGCAAATCTAAAGCCAAAAAATGTAAAGTCCCTATCTCTAGGTGACTAAACAACTCCATCCATCATAAAGTTCTAATCTCACAAACCCTTTTTGAAGTTCATCAAGAGAAAATAAATCTTTTGAACCAACATAAATGGATGCCCATCTCATAAATCCTTTTCTCAAAGTCAAAACAAGAAAATAACCTAATCAATCAATTTAATCAAGTAAGCTTAAGTGATAGATTACTCAAATAAGATTTAATTATTCAAATAATAAATTAAGGTACAACCCTTTAATTACAATTAGATCTAAGTAATATAAACATCACCAAATTAAAATTACAAAGCAAAAATTAAGAGAAACTCATAGATAAGTATCATTCTTCTACTTTAGGTTCTCATTGGGATGCTCCTCTTCTCCTTCAATCTAGCCTTGATTTTTTCTTCCAACCCTCCTTAGTGTTTCCAATAGGTTTTTTTGATATAAACCTCATGTGGCTCTCTCTTGAAATGCCCTAAATGAAAGGTATTTATAGTTTCTTCTTGAAAATCCATAAAATCTACTGAACAAAAGTTTATGTGATGTTGCACAGCACCACCCAAGGTGCTCTACACGGCGTCATGTATGCTTCATATTAATGACATCAACTCTCTAATGACATTGTGTAGTGTAATCTTTACAGTAAGATGTAACCATGCACAGTAGCGTCTAAAATGGTATATACGCCGTTAATTCTCAGTACTTTGAAGCTTTTAAGACTCTAAAGGTGCACAGTGCCATTGAAGGTGATCTGCACGGGACCGTTAGTTCCTTGTACTTTAGTTTTGGTGTTTAAGTTGTGACGCAACGCCGTAAAATATAAGTCGAACAATGCCCCAACAGTTAATTCCACAATAGTACCCCTAATACGACCGTTGCTTCTCCTATGAAATTAGTCATTTGTATGTTAGTAGAAATTAAATCATCAATTGTCTTACCCAAATTCTTCAAGGTATCGACTGACATCATGTTTAGAACTGCTCCTCCATTAATAAAGACCCAACTAATTAGTCGTCCATTAATAGAAGTTTTGATATACAACAGCCATAAACGATTGGTCATTTCTTGATTTGGCTTCAGAAACTGCATTACTGATTAAGTCCTTGGCTGGCCTACTTCATCCTCCCCTAATTCCAGCCCATAAACTTCTGCCTTCTTCGATATGGTCACATGTTTATTAAACATTTATTTGTTCCTTTTTTTTTTTTATCATACTCTGTGGGTAGTATACCTACGATGTTGACTGAGCCTTCTAGTTCGAGTACCTCTTTGTGCATTTTACATTTTAAGAATGCTCTTTTCCGATACTTCCTTTTTTCTTGGGTACAAAAAATAGGTATGGATTGACTGCATTGGTGGAAAATAAATGTTTAGCCATTTTGATTAGGGGCCAGAGAATGATCAAGTTGATCAACTGACTGAACCACTATAATTGTTAGCATAATATGTCCTCATTTGGCTTGAAAGACCACTTTTCTGTTATGTTAGCTTTTCTTAAGCAAGGTTTCTTACCATCCTCTATTTATAAGGATAACCTTCTTGCCTAACCTCCAAAAGATATTCGAACTTGTGGATATGGTTTGATGAGAACCTTCTTAATTTTGTTTCTCGTTCAATTGAGCATCCTGTCTGCTATTTTTCAGGTAATTGACTCTTCATGCTAACTTCTGACCTCCCCGCCTGACTTTCTGTTGTAGAGCACTTTTTTACAGGTTGAGAATTTCTCTTAAATTGGGTATAAATTATCTAGAACAACTAGTTTCACTCCAAACCTCCTTTTGAATTAGTTGATCCCGGTGGTCTACTAGTTGTATTAGCTTTTCTTTTCACACTTACCTTAGGCCTGGCTTATGACATATTTGGTAGGTCACCATATTAACAACCGCACTAGGAAAGGGAACTGAATCAACTAGAAACTTAGAAACTAGGTTGTTTGCAAACTTGTCCTCCTATCTTGGATGGCCTTTTATATTGTTGCCCTAAAAACAAGGCAATTATTAATGGTATGAGTATAAATATTGTGCAATATACAATACCATTTCCTTTTGAGTTCTACTCCTAAAGGTATCTGTTGACAATGTGACAGCTTAATATGCTTGTCCTTCAACAAATGGTCCAAAATTTGGTCAACCTTAGTAATGTCGAATAGGTAACTATCTATCCTACCATATCTTTCCTTGTAGCTAGACTTAATGATTTCTTTACCCTTGAGAGGTTTTAAAGTGAGACACACATAAGCTTTCCCAAAGACTAACTCTGCAACCAAATTTTCATTAGCTATTTCTTCTTTGGGGTTAGATAATTCATCAACCACTGAAATCATAGCCTACCATTTACGAAATCGTGCTCCTCATTCTTTTTCTTTCTTATGATGAATTCCCCAAACCATGTAGCATGAGAAGCTAGTCACAACAATTCTGAAAAATCTTATGGGATCAGAGCTTCCTTTAATTGAGGATACATCCTGCCAACTGCAATCCTCACATACTCAGATTCAAGTAGGCTAGTTGAACATTTACCTTTGAGTCTCTTCAACTATTCCAAGAATTTAGTAATGATTTCTCCCAATTTTTGTTCTATGGCTAGTAAATCAGCGATAGACACATCTGGGATTAGCTGATAAAATCTTTCATAGAACAAACATTCCAATTTAGCCTAAGTATACACTGAATTCAACAGTAAGCTTGTCTCCCAAATAAAAGCTACTCTTGTTAAAGACAAATAAAATAATTGAAGCTTGTAATATTTATTAGTAACAACATCACCACATTGGGTTGTGAACTTCCAACATGCCCTATGGTCTTCTTCTCATCGTCACAAAAAAAAGGTTGTGAAATTAGGTAGTTTGAAGCCCTTGGGTAATGCTACAACTGAGTCAATCTATTTCAAATAAGGTTTTTGATATGTTAGCTTGTCAGTCTTGGTAATATTGAAACCAAATTCCTTCTTTAATACATCAACAATGGATTGGGAGTCTACCTATTGATTGGTCACTTGTTAATATGCAATAACATGCTGAACGATTGGCTACTGAGTTCTTCCATCCTGTTAAGGTCTCGTTTGAGAAAGATATAAATTGGCTGCTTGGTATTTGGAGGGAAGAAATATACCTGTCCTTGGCCACTACTCACGGATTACATACCTATGTAGGTTATATGTAGACCTTAGACTTGTCTTACGATGTTTCTAGATATATTATTACCTAGGACCTGTCCTCAGGACCAAATTATGCATAGCCTATTGGGACTCGCCCACTAGGAAAATTTGGCAGAACCCCAACACTAGGTTACCCTCTAACACTGTAAAACTATTGTTCTGTAGTAAAGATAAGTGATTGTCCCTAAAGTAAGGGAATAGAGGCCTCTTGGGAGTAAACGAGAGTTGCAAACCTAATGTAACTCACCATAGGAACACTCATGGTTATAGTTTGTCTGCTCACGAATGACTCGATTGATTGCTCTATTCTTGAAGGCAGAGTTAACTACAGATCCGAAACTGTCATACTCAACATAAGGTATATTTCCAAGAATGACCTAGGAATTGAGGTGTTTAAGTGTGAACCCTGCTCCCGTCAAGCAATAGTGACCCCATCATACTATAGATAATGTGAACTTACTCGACGTTCAACTAGAGATGTTGTGGCTATCAGCACATTCCTCCTTACGACTATCAAAGTTTGTAACTGATTGTGCAATATTAGTTTGAAAACCACTGCAAACTACTGAATAAGATTGTGCATCAACTTTCTTATACTCTCATCAAATTGCTATCAGATGGTTGTGAGGGATGTAGGGGATGCAACAGTTGTAACAGAAGTAGAATTTTGACCAACATTCTTCTGTTGACCTTCTATATCTTCCCTTTGCATGCTCATATTAAGAACAATCTTTCTTGAGCATAATTGTGTAAACTAAGGAAATGGCTTACTTTAAAGTGATCCCATTTGTAACACCAAATAGTGTTTGCCCTGAACACTTCAACTGGCCAGGTCTACTAAATAGCAACTTCTTGGTTAGGCTGACTGTCGTTAAATGTGGGTGGAGCAATTTCTATCATTTTGATGGAGTATTTTGAGGTTAAACTGAACAAAAAAAAAAAAAAAGAGAATTAAAGCAGAACAAAAATGTAAACAAAAGCAAAGCTAAATTTACGGGAGAAACTCCAAAAAGACGAAAATGAAAAAATTTTGCTTTTTTTTTTTTGTGCTTCATACCATTCTCCTAGATTTGCCTTGATTTATGTGCTTTTTCCTTCCCCCAACATCCATTAAATCCACCACCTCTTGTATGGTGTCTCTGCTTGCTGGTTCTTGGCATACCATGGGAATAGGGGAAGTTTATGACTAAGTCAAATGCACAATGACTTATCCATAATATCCTTGGTTGGTCAGGAGTCCTTGGTCTCCTTAGCTGTTCCGCATATGCCTAGCCGCTTGTTCCCTCTACGGGATCTACTAAACCTGCTTTTTCAAATCCTCAGCCTGAGCTGCTAATTTTTCTTGCCAACACTTATAAAGTAAATAAAATGGATAAATATCAACAAGAAATATTCTTTTCCATATACCAAAATTCCATAATTTAATTTGTCGATAAATAAAATTAAGGAAGAAATATACATGATCCAAAATATTAATCTTGTTTAATCATTCAAATAATGTGCACAAAACAAGAATAATGTTAAAACATTTATATATCCAAATACTACTTGCAATATAATATTGGTTAAACCCTTTGTACAAAAATATTTAGCAAATTATTTATTTTGGTATCAAAACTTTTATGGGTTTGGATAACTTACTTTACTAATTTTTTTCTTTTTGAATATTTATAAGAAAAATAAGATAATAAAATTTTACAAATGACAAATTAGCAAGTTTAAAAAGTATAAATAACTCGAAACTTCTGAATAAAATTTTATAAAGTAATTACCCTACAACTAGATTCACAACTTTATAATTAAATTAGCCATAGTAAAGATATTATAAAATCTTCATTGTATAGAATATCATGCACATGGCACATGTTTAAGATAAAAAATATAATCATACCTCCTCTAACCTTTGCATATATTCAATTATCAAGATTGTTTACTTAAATTCAGATGTGTTGGAAAATATATGATTAATAATTAGATTAAAATACTTCCTATATAAAATAATGAGTTACCTTAAGTAAAGTCATAAGTGCTAAAAAAAAAAAAAGAGTAATCCAATGTATTATTAATCCTCACATGTAGGTGAGAAATTAACAAGACAATTGATTTGATACTTAGTTAAATCACTTAGTCAATACTTAGTTAATTGTAACCACTTTTTATAATGAAAGTGAAGCAAGAAACAATAACATATTGTCAACTTTTGACTTTGGACATTGACATGTTGACAGTCTGCTCTTTAAGTGAATACTCTTTTATTCACTTACAATATTATAATAGTAGAGTCAATTGCATCGTCTTTTTACTTTGGGATTTAAAAATTAATATGCTAGTAATTAACTTGAAAGCACAAAATTAAATACTTAAAATGGTCTGCATATAGTAGTTCTTTGGGTTGATCACTAACCAACCAATAAAAAATATTGTCATAACAATCAATTACTTCCTCCTTTCATTTTATTTGGCCTTTTAGCTATCTACACACAGAGTAAGAATACTGAAATCACTAAGTACTTTTTTTTATGTTTCCAAATTTATACATAGTAAATACAAGGATGTGTAATCATTTACGAGATTTTTTATCTTTTCATTAAGTATAGTTTAACTAAAATTAAGGGTAATATTGAAAAATATTAATCGTTGATGTATGGGAATATGTAAAGAGCCAAATATTTTGAAATAAAATATAAATACTAAAAAGTTAAATAATATGAAATGGAGGGAGTAGTATTTAACTTACTAAAAAAATTTGTTAAAATGATCATACATAATAAGAAAAAATATTGATTAAGTCACTTTAATGACAAACAATCAAATAATCAAGATGTTTCTTTAATGGCAATCAATAATATTGCCATTATATCCATTAATATAGGCTAAACATATAAATCACTATAAATAATTTGATTTTGAAAAGAAACATAGTATCAAAATTAAGATGGGAAAAATGCTTTAAAGATAAAAATCAAACTTCATAAGTGCAAACTTAAGGCATGCGCTTCTCATGATGATTATAAATGTTATTTCATCATAATAACAAATATAAAACATAATAATAATGCAAAACCAATATCGAAAGATAAAGTATTATATCATATAAACTTATGTATATGTTTCTTATGGTGATCACTAATAAAATAATTGTTCAGAAAACTCTATAAAATAATCACATCATATAACAAAAATAAAGTACATATATAATATAATAATAAGTAGTTTATAAGAATAAACTTCAACCATAACTCTAACTAACTTATAAAGTATAGCTTCAATCATACCTATAATACTACATATTAAAAATAATATGATTACATCAAGATTAAACATTATAATGCTAAGGCAAATAGAAATAATTTTAGTCATTACAAATATTACCTTACCAATATGACCTTAAACCATATCACTTATGTCCAGGGTAGATTGGTTTATCTTTCTTCTCTTAACTCGTATTGATACTTATGAATATATAGTAACAGGGTTATACACAAAACCAGTTGAAACGAGTAGAGATGGTTAGAATAGAGAGAGGGACTACGATCCCCAATTATAGAGGTAAAGAGTGACTCTTCTATTATAGATTATTATTAGAGACTCTTCCATCTTTCTTTTAGAAATTGTAACTCATATAACTTATCTTCTCACAATTCATAAAATAATAGAGGCAGTAATCTGTCAATATAAGCTTTATAACTTTAGTTGATAATGGGCATAAAGGTCAAACTTCCCGCAGTTTACATACTTATTCATATTTTAGTTGTGTACAATATTTTAGAGTAAAAAGAGTTGATTCTCCTTGAACTTTCTTTAAATTTAAATTTTGCCCTCTGCATTTCAAAATTTTGATTGTTACCTTCGAACTTTTAAAATAACATAATTCTTGCCTTACATCTAATTTTGGCATTAGGTCATATTGGTAGCTTAACCCATAACATTCACATAATAAATTTGGAGGACTTTTTAAGAATTACTTACAAAAGTAATAAATGAGCTTTACCCTCAATCCTTTTGTCATCATATTCATTTGATTAACATTGGCCATTGGTTTCCATTGAGAAAACCTCTTCCAAAAAACATGTATTTTTCATATAAGGCTTTATTTTCTACTTGATTGTTTTTATTTATTTATTTATTTATTTGGGGGGGGGGTCCCTAACTTCAATTTTTAGAAATCTCTATTCATTTATCAATTTAACATCCTATCATCACAAACATAAACACAAATGCCCACAAACTAAAACATTCTATGATAGATGGTAGTTGGTTAAATACATGCTCACTTTTTGGGTCAATGGTTTCCCGAATTGAACTTGAGTATGAAAGTTTTTGAACTGTGCAAAATTATTTAACAATTAGTGAAGTGAAGAAATTCTATGCAGACTCTTGAAAGAAAATGAACAAAAACAAAAAAATTAGGTTGTATAGGGGAAAGCACTGCAAATTTTGTTATCAAACTTTGACTGCCTGTAGTGAAGGTAAAGGAGAAGGAGGAAGGAGGAAGGAGGAAGAGGGAGGATAGAAAAAAAAGTAGGATGCAGATCCAATGTTGTTGCCTGTAGGTGGTGAAGGCAAATGAGAAAGAGGAAGGGGGAAGTTGGAGGGGAAAAAATAAAGGAGGTGGCAGATACGGTGTAACACCCCGGAAAACCTAGGCCCGGCAGGGCCGAGGATGTCACCCCGTCCAAAGGACTAGGGGTCTTTATAACTAGGTCACAAATAAAATTGCAGAAATGAATAATACTCAAGCTAAAAGAATTTATTACAACCCAAAAATAAATACTTCCAAAGTACATCCATGAAATTCCAAAACAAAACTCATAATTAAAATCATCCACACTCGTCTCCCAAAGCAGTACATAAAATCAAAAACACATTCTCTTCCAAAGTAGCTACTCACCCATAACAGGATCAACCTGAAAACTTGATAAAAGGTGGTGAGACAGAAATCTCAATAAGTCCGTGTGTGCTTTGAGTGTTTATCAGAAACAGTTCGTGGATGTAAAGTGTGAAATCTTTATAAGAGAAACATTGGCAAGCAATAAACATCAGTCAAAAGCAAGAGTGGCATATTGGTTCTTCTGGCCATACATAAGTAATGAAGTCAACCACTCGAAAGAAAGGGATATGGGTTACCACATTTTGGGCCCCATAACCGGTCAGAATGCCTAACACGTTGTGCAGACTGACAAAAGTAGGTGATCGGCCTACTGGGCAAGATACTCCTCCTTCTCTATACCCAAACAACCACCGGGTGTCTATTCCGGCAAAAACACAGTCACTTGACTGAAACAAAATAAACTGCTAGCTCGGACCGGCACGACTCACTAGAACTGGCATCTTATCCAGGAAGGACTCACCCCTTAGAGATGGCCACCTACTGAGAGACTCACCCTAACCCTTCAAAGACTAGACCTAATAGTCCACCTTTATTGAGTACTCAATGACATTTCCCACTTGGGATAAAATGAACAAAGCATTGTGCTTCATGAAAATAACAATGTGAGGGTTTCCAAAGCTTTGCGAGAAATTAGTTTTAGAAAGAGTTTCGAGTTTGGAAAACTCTGCTCATTAACTTTGGAATAATTCCAACGTTGGAAATAAAGATGAGTTCAACCCTCAATTGCCCTCAAATAAACGAGTGTCCATACACTCCATATTTAGCTTGCCATAAGAAAACATTTCACATCGATAGGTTTTATGCAGGAGCTTACTTGATTCTTACTCAGAATTACAAGGTCTCGGATAGATGACCTAACCCCACATGGGCAAATACAAATCTTAATCAGATTCAAGCCACAATCCACTTCCTCAATTTTAAATCAACTCAATTCACTACTACCATGATCCTAATGTCCTAAGCTTTAAGGCAAAACAATAATTGAATAGGTTTATAAGCTCAGTTTAATTTGTTATTTAAAATAATTAATGGATTAGGAAATAAATTCTAATAAGTTGAAAGTTTAAATCTTGTTAAGGAAAATTTAGAGTTTATTTGATCAAGAGCCATAGGTGGTACCAGGTAAAATAGTGATTTAATGGTAGCTTAGTTGTTAGAAAATAATTGATAGCTAAAACTAGTTAAGATTAAAATTAATAAGTCTTTCTTGGAAAATAATAAGTAAATCCTTAAGGGTTTTGGTCTAGTAAATATTTTATTAAGTATGAATCTTTTTCATAAGGCTTTAATTAATTTGCCTTATTTTAGATAATATTTATTTTTTTCTAGAAAAATCATTATTTTTTTGACTAAAATATCCTTTACATATATTATAATTCCAAATCTACCCTTCCTAGGGTTTTCGAAATTCTTTAGCAAAAATTATTAGTAAATATTTTATTCATGAAATAAAATTTGCTTAAGGACAACTAGATCATGATCAAGATTCCATGGTCAACCATAATCAATAACATACTCAATCCTTCAATTCATCAAATCATCCAAGTCTTGCACATAGGCATAGATCTAAATTTATTATTACATGATTTAACATCTACTAGCATAAACATGATCATGGCTTCAAAATCTAATCATGCATATAAATCCTATTCACCCATGGTGACATAATCTCTAGCATGCTTTATCACAAATATTACCTATGACATGCATCAAATCTCAACTCATCATTAAATCCACCAATATAATCCTTCCATGCATAAATCTCATCTCCATCTCAATCATACATATACTCATGCTTCAATCAATAACATCACATACACAACCCCATCGCCATTCATCAACTTAGAGACATGATTCTAAATTTTAAAAAGAGGATTGAGGGTACTTACTTGATTGATGAATGATTTGAAGGAGTTTAGAGAAGATCTCAACTCCTAGATGGCTAATCTTGTTCAAGAAAGGTGGCGAAAGCATGGTCATGGAACAAGAGACCATTCGGCCAAGGGCGGAATTTTCGGTCCATGAGAGAGAGAGAGAGAGAGAGAAAGAAGAAGAGATCATTAGCATTCTTATTCATATAGGTTTTCATTAGAGATTAAGGTTGAAGAGGATGAAGTTGTTAGAATAAGTTTACCTTGAAGATGTTCTTGTCCAGAAATTTTTGCTTTGATTCGAAGTAGCAAGATGTTTGGAGGAGTTTGATGTTAATATTGATGTTGATGGATTCACAGCAATAAGTAGACTAAATCTGGAGATTTTCGTGAGGGTTTGAGGTGGTTTGGAGGGTTATTAGGTGTAGAGAAGAAGTAGGTGTTCTTGGTGTAGTGTGTGTGTATTCTTGTTGCTTGAAGAAAATCAAGAGAGAGAGGAAGAGTTTGTGCAGCTGCCGATTTTTCTGGATGAATAGGTCTGGCCGAATTCTAGTAGGGTATAGGGAGTTGATTCTCTGATTTAGAAGGGAAAAGGAAAGGTGAGTTGTTACAATCCTTGAAGAATATTGTTAGGAAGTGAATTTGGAAAGTAGATATCCTAAGAATATCTTGATTTGTTTGGACAGCTTTGAAGTCTGCCATGGCTAATTGTTTGGACAGAATTTTGTGGGATTAATGCTGACTTATGGAGGCTTATGGTGGCTGAAAGTAGGGTGTACAATGATGAAGAAGAAGTCTGGTCCATTGAGCAAAATATTATGGAAGGTTGCTAAATAAGATGACCGAAATTTTGGAAACCAATCAAGCTTAATTGCAGGAATTTCGTAGAGAGATTTTCGGTCAGACATGGAGGGAATTTCGTGCAGAAACTTTAGGGAACAATGGAGCTCTGTTATTGGAGGTTTAAGAGAGGTTTTGACAGAAGTAGGTTGGGGTTTTCAGTTGAAACAAAATAGGAAACTAGCTGGACAAAAATTCTGCTCAGGAATTTCGCTGAACAGAAATTTCCTGACAGAATTTTCGTCTGCCATTTCCAGCAGGTTTACAGCAAGGTTTGAAGGGGATTTCAGGGGTATTCAAGGCTGGTTTCCAGCCTTCTTTATGGAGGAAAAACATGACTAAGGTTCTGTACAAATTCTGGAAGAAAACAACTTAGTTTTGAGCTCTCAAAACCGATTTTCGTACAGGAATTTTTCCTGCTTTGCTCTAACTTGTGCAATCCGAATTTGGGCAAGAAACTTTCAGGTTTCAACTGATCCTAAAGACCATTTTTCTGGTAACATTTGGGAGGAAATGTGAGCTAGAATTTTTGACCTTTTGAAGGCACAACAAGCTGGAAAATTTCAGCTCATTTCATGAAGATAAATGAACTAAGTTTGAGGAAAAATTTCAGCAAGCTTTCAAGAGTGATTTTCCTCTTGAATTTTCCCACAAATCATTTACATTTTCCAAACCATGAGAAGCCTTTTACTAGGACATTTTGATCCTAAAAGACCTTAGTCCTCTACTGAATTTTTCTGGAATGGTAAAGGATAGAACACCTCGATCAAACTAAGGAGTTGGAAATTAAGGAAAATTAAATATCAAGGGAGAATGAATTCCCTTTTGGCATTTCGCAAAGAACAAAAGAGTGAAGTGAGAATTCTCCTAACATGTCTCTCCTAGGACATCATCACCCCATTGATCTAGGCCCTCATGGCCGAAACCATCCTTTTCCAAGAGAAATAAAATTTACTCAAGCTAAAGCTTCTATGATGGACTTTGAACCTTAGACCTCAAGAATTAATTCCAAGGCTCTAACCACTAAACCACAACAACTGCTATTGCTATTTCTACTAGAAAAATTATTTCCTATTCAATCCACAAGCTATCTCCTTATTTTCACCTCGGGCAAAAATTACCATTTTGCCCCTCTCACACATCACTCACTAACAAGACTTCAAGATAATAAAAATCAAATTCAAAGCACATAGAAATCATATAAAACATATTTAATCATGAAATAAAGCATGATATGCATCCCAACCCCCTTACTCTAAGGTTGGTCTCGATTGGGGTTTCACATACGGTGGAGATAGCTGCTAATGGTGAAGGCAGAGAAAGAGGGGAGGGAGAAGAGAGAGGGGAAAATAGATAGAAGGTTGTACTTGACATTAGTGGAAAGTGGATCCAATAATGATGGCCAACGGTGGTTAAGGCAAAGGAGAAGGAGGAGGAAGAGGAGGAAAGAGAAAGAGGGAGTGGATACCAGTGGAGAGGCAAATCAGAACTTTGGAAAGAAGGTGAAAGAAAGAAGAAATTGGAAGAAAAAAAATTTGTGATTTACTTTTAAAGAAAATTACAAAAATACCCTCAAATTCGTCATGTGAATATCATGTTCTAAGCTGTTAACTTGATTTACTGTCCAAATTAGATAAAACGGCAAAAATTAAGTCATTTTAGAAGATAAAGGGCAAAAAATCACATTTTAAAATACAGAGAGAAAAATTCAAAATCAGGGAAAGTTCAAAGGAAAATGATGCTTTTTGTCTAATATTTTAACATAAAGATATCTTAATCAATATAATGTATGTGTGTGTGTAATTTGAATTTTCCTTCTATTTTTATCCACTTTTTAGCAAAAATCAAGGTAAATATTTTTAATTAAATCTAGTTTTTTTAATCCCCCTCCCTTTTATTTTCTCTCTACACAAAATACAATAGTCAATTCAAACACCTACATATTATCTCTTTTTGTTTTTCTCACTCTCAAACCGTTTCATATATAAAGTATGTTGATTCTCAATTATAAATTTAAATATCTATTTGGTATATTTGATAATGATTACTATTAAGTTATTTTTTAATTCAGTGTGTTTGATAATATATTCTTCACTTAGTATTTTAAGATATTTAAAGTTCATAGTAAAATTTAAATAAAATAAAAATTAATTAAGTCTAAAATCTAAATATACTATATATTTATCTATTTATTGTTATTCTTTTCTTTTTAATATAAATTATAAATATATAATTAGGGAATAGCTAAATCCATACTCCTCCGTTGTAAAAATACCTCTAGCTATTAAACTTTAATAGTTTGACAAGTATGCCCATCAACCGTTGTCCTTCCACCCCAATATAATTGATGGTTCTAACAATTATATAAAACTCAATCTGACAATTGAGAACACTTGTTTTTTTATACTCTATAGCCTTTATCTTTTCAATTTTTTTATCTTATTAAAATATAAAGACGATTTTACAAGTCAAATTGCATAGGTTATATTGTAATCAAGGTCACAATCTAATATTAGAGGCAGTTACAAGTGGACATAAATACATGAAATAGCAAGAAAATAGTTTCGATATACTCATTAATCGGTACAAGAATTTCATCCTGGTAATTTAAGTAGCACACACATATAAAGCTTATCAATTGAATATTTGAGTCCAAATATTATTTTCCTAGTAAAAACTTTATAAAATCTTGAAAACACACACATACATACACATATATATGGAGGATGAAAAATAGGGAGAGTTAAGAATATGTGGGGCATTTTTTTCTCTCTAACCATTAGATCTTAATAGGCAATTGTGTAGATTTAAATAAAGTTGCCTAAATCCATATCTATCGTTGTAGCCATATAAGTCCGGCTTGCTGTTCATTCCTGTTCTATATATGTCTGGATATACGGATTTAATCCCTCCATTATAATTAATTGAGTTATTTACCAAAAACTCCTTGAAGTATTAGCCCAACAATATACCTCTTACAAATTTTGTTCCAATTTCCCCCTTACTTGCTAATTCTATATGAAATTTAATAATAAAAAATATTAATTTTAGAATAATTTATATGAAATATCAAAATTATCCTTATCATTATCTTTGTCAAACTAGAACCCTAAAATCATCATCAATCTATGAACACGAGAAATTGTTTTCATTCTTCCTTCCTTTCTTGCCACAATTTCTACCTCCCTCTTCTTCTTTTCTACCATATTAGCACGCCTTCTAAGGCCCAACTGTATTCATTAAGCCCAAACTAGCAGATAAAGTCCAAAATCAATTAAGTAGGTAGGATTCTAAACATAACTTTCAACGCTCATGGTATAGCACTTAATTAACTACTACTGCCATCTATCTTCTTCTTCTTTGCTACCATATCATGGCCTACTCTTAAGGCACAAACCTGTTCACTAGACTCAAACTAGTAGATAAAGTTTAGGACTAACTAGGTAGGTAGGACTCTAGAGGTAACTTTCACCATACATAATACAGAAGCTAACTCCTATACTTCTAGTTAGTTACCATCTTAATACCAATTGTATAACATCTCACTCTGACAGGAGATTTATTTTACTATCTTTGTAATCTTTTGAGAATTTTCTTGAATTTTATAAAGTTATTTTCTTTTATTTTCAAGAAAAATTATTCTTTATGAAATTAATATTTTATTAGAAACATTTTATTTTATTTGATAAAGAGATAAGATGAGTATTTGACTTTGTGTTAATCATTCCATTCTCTATAATGTTCTAAAACATTCTATCCATTTCTAAAACATTTCATAAGCTTCTACTTTATTCTATTCTATTATTTTATATTATATTATGCCCTAAAAGCTTCTACAATCTTTTTCTATCTTCAAAAAGCTATTTTATAAAATAGCCAATGGGTCCACAATGATTAATGAAGGTGGCCCGCTCTAGTTCACAAGTTTGGCTAGCTTTGACCAATTTTGACCGAGTTTGATCGATGTTGACCATGCAATATTCATGCATTTTACATTAGCTTCACATAAATTCTACGAATTTCCACTATTTTCTAGAAGCTTCTAATGGATTCTAAAGTATTCTACATAAGGATGAGTTATCATTTTCTACAAGTTTCCATAATATTTTAAAGTTTTCCAAAAACTTCCATAATTTTTCATAATCTTCTAGGAGTGATGAATCACCATGCCAAGTTCCCCTAATGTTTCTAAAAAGGGTGAATCACCATTCCAAGTGTCCTATCATATTTGTTTACTTCCTATCTAAGCTTTCATCCAAGCTTCTAGCCTAAACTTCTTAACACTATAAATAGAGGATAATGGAGAAGGAAGAAGTAAGAGAGACAGAGAGAGGGTGGAAAAAATGAGACGCAGAAAGAAAGAAAAGAAGAAAGAAAAAAGAGGGAAAAAAGAGAAAGAAGAAAGGAAAACTAAGAAGGAAGTAAGATGGAGGAGATCGAAATAAAGGGAAAAGAAGAGAGAAACATATTAGAACTTTAAAGAATTGATTGCTTCAGGAATTAGTAAAGATAAGGTGAGTCCTATTTATTTTATGTAAACCATTTTGGCAAGTGATTTTCTAAAATATATGAAAATGAGCATATTATGAACATGGATAATGTGTGTCCCACTGAATTCATTATCATTGTGAAATATGTTATGCTTACATTCATAGGACTAATATTCCTATGGTATTAATATTACTGGTTGGACTAATATTCCTTCCAAAGGTAATTATGATGCGAATTTAAAAGATCGTGGGACTATTAATCTTTATGTGAAGAAAATATTTGTTATATGGAAAGTATGAGATGTCATGAATATTTTCAAGTTGTTTTAGTGAAAAATGTAATGAAATCCTATTTTATAAAAACACGAGCACACACGGGACTCACTGAGTATTTTTGCACTCACATGTTTGTTTTACATATTTTTAGGCCATGTGGTTCAGGCTGGTGATCAGAGTGCACAACAGAAGTGTGATGGAGTAGAAATAAGCACCATGATATGTTATATGATTTATTGTAAGTTTAGAATATTGTATGAATGATTCAAAATCCATGTTATACGGAATTTTCATATTAATAAAGTCCCTATTTTGAGGTTATAGTATGTTTTCGTTGTGTTAAGTTTATTAATCTATTATAAAGATCCCTTGTTTGGGAGCTCAGATGGGCCATTATCCCACAAAGATAAAGCCCACTATAATATGGAAATATGAGGTGTTACAGTTGGTATCAAGGCTAGAGATTATCGATTTGGGAGATGTAAGTCGTATCAGAGATTTTAGGCGAATGATTTTGGGAATATAATTGGTATCAGAGAGTTAGACTATTTTAAGTGTGATATCTTGAGTTTATGATTTTTGAAGATATTATCAGTTAGTTGTTTGGAAGAAATTTTGGTGTTGTAGTATTTTCAAATTTCGAGGGCGGAATTCCTTAAAGGAAGGGAGATTGCAACATCCTGTTCTGACAAAAGATTTATTTTACTATCTTTGTAATCTTTTGAGAATTTTCTTGAATTTTATAAAGCTATTTTCTTTTATTTTCAAGAAAAAATATTTTATGAGAAACATTATATTTTATTTTATTTGATAATGAAGTAAGATGAGTATTTAACTTTGCTCTAACCGTTCTATTTTCTATAATGTTCTAAAACATTCTATACTTTTCCAAAATATTTCATAAGCGTCTACTTTATTTTTATTCTATTATTTTATATTATATTATGTTCTAAAAACTTCTAAAGTCTTCTTCTAACTTCCAAATGCCATTTTATAAAGTAGACAGGGGGTCCACAATGGTTAATGAAGGTGGCCCGCTCTAATTAACAAGTTTAACTAGCTTTGACTAGTTTTGACCAAGTTTAACTGACTTTGACCAATGTTGGCCATGCAAGATTCATGCATTTTCCTTTATTTTCTTCTACATTCTACTAGTTTCCACTAGTTTCTATAAGCTTCTAATGGATTCTAAAGTATTATAGATTAGGATGAGTCATCATTTTCTAAAAGTTTCCATAATTTTCCATAACCTTCTAAGAGTGATGAGTCACTATGCCAAGTGTCCCTAAGGTTTCTAGAAATGGTGAATCATCATTCCAAGTGTCCCTATCATATTTGTTTACTTCTATCTAAACTTTCATCTAAGCTTCTAGCCTAAGCTTCTTAACACTATAAATAGAGGATAAAGGAGAAGGAAGAAGCAAGAGAGAGAGAGAGGGTGGTGAAAATAAGAGGAAGAAAGGAAGATGACAATAAAGAAAGAAGAGAGGAAAAAGAGAAAGAATAAAAGAAAATCGAAAATGAAGCAAGAGGGAGGAGACCGAAACAAAGGGAAATGAAGAGAGAAGAGAGAAAGAGATTAGAACTTTAAAGGATTCATTGTTTGAATTTTTAGCAAAGATGATGTGAGTCATATTTATTTTACGTAAACCATTTAACAAGTAATTTTTTGAAATATATGAAAATGAGCATTTTATGAACATGGATATTGTGTGTCCCACTAACTTCATTTTCATTGTGAAATATGTTATGCTTATATTCATAGGACTAATGTTCCTATGGTATTAATGTTACCAATTGGACTAATGTTCCTTGCGGAGGTAATTGCAATGTGAATTTGAAAGATAGTGGGACTATAAATTTCCATGTGAAAAATAATTGTTATGTGGCAAGTATGAGATCTCATGTATGTTTACGAGTTATTTTGGTGAGAAATGTAATGAAATCCTATTTTATGAAAATTACGAGTACATATGGGACTCACTGAGTGTTTTTACACTCATACATTTTTTAAGATATATTTAGGCTCTATGGTTCAGATTAGTGATCAGAGTACGCAATAGAAGCGTGATGGGTAGAAATAAGTACCATGAGATGTTATATGATATATTATAAGTTTGGAATATTGTATGAAGAATTCAAAATCCATGTATTATGGAATTTTAATATTAATAAATTCCCTATTTTGAGATTATAGTATGTTTTCAATGTGTTAAGTTTATTTATTTGTTATAAAGACCCCTTGTTTGGGAGTTCAGACAGGGCGATATCCCACGAAGATAAAGCTCACTACGACATGGAAATGTAGGGTGTTACAAATTGTCATGCCATATATCTTCATCCAAAAAAAAAAAAAAATGACTTATGGACTTGGTAGTATCTATAGACAACTATTTAGTAGCCATCCTCATAGGGCGAAAAAAGATATTCTAAAATTTTTATAGGTATTTAGACTCATTCTCATATGTCATATCGCATTTCCATTATTAGCTTATGTAGAATTTGGAGTATCACAATAGCAACCCTTCTTCTCTTTCTCCTTCTTCTTCTTTTCCGTTCCCTTAGGCCACTATCACTATTGCCTCCTCTCTTTTCCCTTTTCTTCTTTTTGTACTTCTTCTTATTCTCATTTCCTCTTTGCACTATCACCCCCTTTATACCCCTCTTCTTATCCTACTTTCCTCTATTGCTATTGCCTCTCTCTTCCTTTTTGTTTTCTTTTTTCTCTCCCCAGCTACATCTATCACACCGTCCCCTCCCTCCACCCCTTTTTCTTTTCATTTTCCCGCTACCATCATGTTGGGAAATATGCCCTCTTAGACTAGGTTTCTGATGTAAACATCTAATGTTTTAATAAAAAATTTATTTTTAGAAATTGTTTGTGAATTTACGTTTTTATTTGTGCACAATTACGTTTGGAAAAGACCCATTGTGTTTAAGTAAGTGATCCATGTGAATGGTAGTCTTTTACAGTAAGGTATGGATCACGGGATACTTAACACATAAACGTTTATTCTTAACCGATTGATGAGCATGAGAATCTCATCATATCTAGGTTTTTATGCTGTGAATTCCAAATGGGAAATGGCTTACCTTTAGCCAGTGAGTAGTCCACTCACTTCATGACATAAGCATATTTCGAATATGTAGAACAGGACCTGTAGTGATAGTTTCTAAAATGTGCTATATGGTAGAAACCTAGACTACAACTGCTACAGCATGGACTAGTACATTACGACTTGAATATGAGTTGGTGCTCTGACGAAACTGGAAGCATGTACTTTGATATGCTATAGTTGAGGTTCTATTGTAGGGCTAATATACTTGCAAGTTGGGTATGTGTGACTAGTTAGTTAAGACAGACTTGTACAAGATAGTTTCTATACTATATCGCCTCTTGTGATTGTCTGAATGATCTAAATATCCAGGGCCCTGGGAAACATGACTTGGATGTTTGCTTTAGGGTAGCTCCATTGGAAAGCGAAAATAATTCAGGAACTCGTGGATCATTGGACTAGAAGCCTAAGGATGGTAGATGTCATTTAGAGATGTGTTAGTATATTTCTTCCTCTCTAATGTACGGCGATGTATATAGGGGTGTTTTAGTCATTTCACCTGTAGGTCGGAGACTTTACTAACGCAGCATTGTCCTTGGGGTCAATATTTCCTTCTGGTGATATTAGGAAATATTTAAAATGCAAAATACAGCTATTTATATGGCAAGGGTATTTTGGTCATTTTAGTAGCCAAGGCGGTGTGTCTTTTGGTCCCTAATATAAACTGTGAGTCCTAATTATATACAGGCTAAGGAATTGGTCTTAAATTAAATGAAATGCGATTTATTTTATTTAAATAGTCTGATTTAATTATTGAGCTAGAATAAAATAAAGGTCTAAGGAGAGAGAGAATTAATTAAATTAGTTTAGTTGATTAATTAATTATTCAGGGCTTTGGCCCAGTTTGAATAATTAAAGATTGACCTGGAACTAAACTAATATAGGTTTGTTAATTAGACTAGTTTATTTAGGCTGGAAAATTAATTATTTATTGGGCCATTTATTTGGTTCTAATTAAAATTATTAATTTAGTCCAAAAGGCTAAACTAAAAGTCCAATGGGCTAATCCAGTTTAACCTAGGGTTTTATTTAGGTTAAACAAGAGGATAAAGTAGGACGCAGTTTTTACACTTCTCAGAGTTAAGAAACAACGTTGGTTTTTTTTTTTTCTTCTGGCATGAGGAAAAACATAGTCTCTTTCTCTCTCTCGAAAATATTCCTTAGCCCTGTGAATTGTTCACCAAACGAAATTAGGCAGGCCATATATTGGAAGATCGAGAGGTTGTCGTTCACATACATGCACAGATGGAGTAGGAGGCTTGCAGGAATCACACCAAAGGTTTCCACCAACGCACCTACCCCAGTTCCACACATTCCGATCCAGCCAATTCTGAGAACGAGAAAAAGAGGTAAAAAAAATTTTCCCTTGGAGTCCCGCCAGGCCGTGACCGGCACCGGCGCTGGCTGAGGCCGCCAGAATCAGGGCCGGCTCTGGTCTGCAATTTTCAGTTTTCAGTTATTTTTTCTTCCGCTACGTGCTTTGCTTTCCCCTTTAAACCTTTAATTGGTATCAGAGAATGAAGATTTTGTGCAAATATAGGAAGCATGCATTTAGTTGAATAAAACTAGACACATATATGTGATTAAACTGTGATCCTTCACTATTTTTTGTATGGATAGATTCACATATTAAACCTCTCGAATGGAGGAATAGGTAAGATGTAATTTGTTTTTTCTTAGCAAATCATGTAAGCCCAATGTTAATAGGTATAGGCAATTGTTGGTTTTTGGTATTGTTGATTTTGGGTTGAAATCGAAGAGTCAAGAACTGGAAGAAAGTTGCAGAAAGAACAGTGAAGAAATTTGCAGAAGAAGACGCAAGAAAAAATTCAAATGAGAGCCCCGCAGACTGGGACCGGCGTCGGCTGAAGCAGTTGGAACCGGTGCCAGCTCGGGTCTGGGATCCGATCTGCGCGCTGGTCGCCCGCGAGGTCCTGGTCCAATGCGGTGGGTGTTGTGAACCGCAGTGCAGTTGGGTGCTCAATCTAGTGTGGCGGATGCAATGGACCAAGAAGAAATTTTTATTTTTCCTTGTATTTTTCTTGCATTTTTTTTTTTTTTTAGTTTTGGGGTCTATACCAAGCAAAGTTAATATTTTGCAATAGTTAATATTCATGAAATATTTTTGCATGAAAAATATTAGTAAAGGGTTTTAGAATTAAACAATATCATTAATTAATTAATGTGTTTAATTCCTTTATTTGGGCACTTAGATTTAAAAATAGAAAAGCATGAAAACATCTATTGTTTTCTACCATGTTATTTATTTTTAAGTACCTATGTGCACATTTTTCTCAAAGACCAAAGTCTTTGGGAATATTTTTGACAAGAAAACATTTTTCTACAAATTAAATGGTTATTTTAACTTGAACAAAAAATAATCCTTAGATATTTTCTCAAAGGATTTAATCCTTGACATAGAAAATATATTAGATTTAGACATTTCTGTAAGTTAAAATAGAAATCCAGTTTGTTTTATTTTTTCACAAGAAAAATTATTTTGTCAAATAAACTTGAGACCAAAGTCTCTAGAAAGTTTTAATTGGAAAATTTTTGAAGTCATTAAGTTTTTAACTTAAAATAAAATTAGTTCATGGAAAAATCTCTCAAAGGATATAAACCTTGGCATAGAGATTTTAATGGATTTAGATATTTTATTTTTAAGTTAAGGGAAAACTTAATGGAAATTTTCAAAAAGATATTTTTCAGAATATCCTTATTTTAAAAGACTAAGTGGGAGAGGGGTTCCAATGGCCCCACAGCTTCCATCATGATCCTCATTAGAGATCGTGGGTCCCCTCGCGTCATCTTGGGAGTGAACCCATATAGGATGGGGATACAAAAAGGATTTAGATCGAATGGAGGGATATAATTAATAACCCAAGACATGTAATATGATCGGCCAGTCCATGTTAGAAGTTATAGTGCGAGGTATGTCTATAGAAAATGAGAGGAAACAGCTATCCCCTCGATGGAGTTATCTTCTAGATCATTATCTAGAAGGGAAATTAATTTTTGGTGGTTGACATACTTAGCTTAAGAAACTGTTAATTTTCCCAAGAAGCTATGTTAGTTCTCCTAAGAGCCAAATTAATTATATTATTAATTTTAATATAAGGATAAAGTGCACAAATTTGTTTTGTTTTCACAAACTAAATATTTTCTTTTATTTTTGGTTTTTTTAAAAATGGGGGAAGTTCTTTTAGTCCATTGGCCGTTATTTTCAGAGAGAATAAGCTAACAGAACCAAACTACGTGGACTGGAAAAGGAACTTGGACATAATACTCATAGCTGAAGAGTATAAGTATGTCCTTTACGAGACTTGCCTTATCAGGGAAGGTTCCGTCACCGAAGAGCGAGAGGCTGAGAAGGCATGGAAGAAAGCCGACGAGATGGCTCGTTGTTACATGTTGACTTCCATGTCTAATGTGCTCCAATCCAAACATGAGCACATGACCACTGCATATGATATAAGTCAATCATTAGCCACGATGTTCGCAGATAAGAGTCGGTCCCAAGGCAGGAAGCTTTTCGAACTATCATAAACACTAAAATGGCTGAGGGAGTCAGAGAGCATATGCTCAAGATGATTGTTGCTTTCGAGGAGGCAGAAATCTTAGGGGCTGTTATTAACCTCAAGAGCCAAGTGGACATGGTTCTCAAATCTTTACCAGGTTCCTTTACTCAGTTCAAGCTAAATTACAACATGAACAAGTTAAACATGAGTTTAACTGAGTTAATGAAAGAACTGCAGACGGCGGATAAGGTCATGAAGCCACAATCTAAGGCTATGATTGCTAAAGCTTCATCTTCTAAAATTGGGCCTAAGCCCAAAAAGTTCAAGAAGAAGAAAGGAAATACAGCGGCACAGCCTAAGACCCAACCCAAAGACAAACCAATGGCAAGTGCTTTAAATGTAGAATGAAGGGACACTGAAAAAAGGAGTGTCCAAATCTTCAATCTAAGAAAAAGCCCACAAGTAATAATGTTTTCTATCTAGAGTCTATATCAATAGTTGGATCAATTTCCACTTGGATTGTTGAGTCAAGGGCCACTGATCATATCTGTAACTCCTTGCAGGGGTTTAGAAAGATTAGAAGACTCCAGAAGGGTGAACATGGACTATGCGTGGGAAATGGAGCACTAGTTTGGGCCCTTGCAGTGGGAGAGCTGGATCTTATTTTTTTTTTATTGTAATAGAATAGTGGTTTTAAAGGATATTTTATATGTACTTAGATTTCAACAGAATTTGATATGAGTTGCGAAACTAATAAATCAAGAATTCTGTATCTTTCTATTCTGGTATTTCTATCAGTAGAGATGGAGAAATTTTATGTACTGGGTACATGTATGGAAATCTATTCTTCTTAAACCCTATTAATAACCAATTAAATAACGTTCAATCTGAACCTTTAACAAGGAAGAGAAAGACCAATGTCAATGACTTTTATCTTTGACATCTAAGGTTGGGTTATATCAACTCAACCAGGATTTAAAGGTTAATCCACGATGGGCCTTTGGGCTCATTGAGATTGGAAAATTGGCTTCAGTATGAATCCTGCCTAATGGGAAAGATGACCAAAAGGTCATTTACCCCTAAGGTGAATAGAGCCAAGAAGGTATTGAGTCTTGTTCACATTGATGTGTATGGTCCATTGTCTACACCAGTTAGAGGGGGTTTTGAGTACTTCATCATTTTCACGGATGATTGTACGAGGTTTGGTTTCATTTACCTGATGAGACGCAAGTCTAACTCTTTTGACAAGTTTAAGGCAACAGTGGAGTGTCGGACAATTAAATTGATCAAGACCTTACGATCGAATCGTGGTGGAGAGTACCTCCTTGGTGAATTCAAGGACTACATGGTACATCATGAGATAGTATCTCAACTCTCTGCACTGGGGAGCCCCAATAGAATGGAGTACCTGAGAGAATGAATAGGATATTAATGGAAATGGTCCGAAGCATGATTTCTTATGCTACTCTACCAGTGTCCTTTTGGGGATATGCCCTAGAAACAGCGACATATATTCTGGACTTGGTGCCTTCTAAGTAAGTACTTAGGACTCTCTATGAAATGTGGATTGGGCGTAAGCCAAGTCTGAATCATCTCAAGATATGGGATTGTCCAGCTAATGTACTGGTCTAGGGAGACAAGTTGGAACTAAGGTTATAATTATGCTATTTTGTTGGGTATCCAAAAGGGACAAATGTGGTTACTTTTATCATCCTAAGGAGCAGAAAGTATTGGTTAGTACCAATGCTAGATACTTAGAGGATGATCAGAGTACTTCCATGAAAGGTTCAACTGTTGGGGATATGCCCTAGAGTCAATTTATACTTATACTATTGTAATTATGTTTTATATAATAATATGAGGCTTTCCTTTCCATGAATAGTGAGTTTTGTTTTGTGGTCATCAAGTACGTGACTTGATAGTAAAACCTTACAATAAATACAATGACTATTCTAAAACTGTCCCTGATCGATTATTATTATTAGAATAATAATAAATTAAGATTAGTATGTTTGTGACTTGATGGCTATGCTTTACTGGCCATGGATATTTGTGATATTGAGTCAAGACATAAATAAATGTTAGAGAACATTGTATTGGACATGACCCACTGTGAGAGTACTTCATGGAATATGTCATAAGTACTTTCTAGCCATAATAATATTGAAAGTCCTTCGACCTAAATTCATCATAGTTTCCTACTTGATAAATTTTATATTTTGACATTGTCTAAAGTTGTCTTTAACCAGATAATAAATTAGACTACTATTGGATATAGAATAAATCAAGGAGAGGAATATGATTGATTGTGAAGGAATTTGTCCCTCTCAATTATGGGAGAGATATCCATGGGCCCCTTGATAAGTTAGACTGTTAAAAATGTATGGCCGTGCTCAAATATATCAATCTAAGATATTGATATCATTTGTTTGAACAGTCTACTATGAAATCAAGAAATAATTGATTAAGCTTAATAAGGATGACATGCTCCGTGCCTTATGCTTAATCTGGATATCGTGTGACAAAATGACTAAATATAAAATTATGGTTTGGTTCAAAGAGATCACCGATCTTCATTTAACCTGGATAGTTATAATGTTTTGCTAGAAACCGCTTATAACTTATGGGCCATTTAAATATGATTTAGGCACACTGCCAGTGTTAAATGAACCTATAGGGTCACACAATAAGCGAACTTGTTAGGTTATTTTTCTGGTGACCAAATTCAATGAATCTGGAAATATGTCTAAGTTAATCGTACTTAGAAAATTTACCAGTTACAATGAATCTGGAAATATGTCTACATTCGATGTATCTGGATGATGTCCAGATTATAAGAATCTAACTCGGTAAATTAATTAGTTAAATTACCGAGATAATGGCAGAATCTTATCATATCAGTTTTAATTTAATTTGAATTTAAATTAGAATATGATAAGATATTATTAGGGTTGGACTCTAAGAGGTTCGAGGTTTTTAAGAAAACCCTAGCCGTCTTTTCAATAGTCCAAATTTTCGGTTGAGAACATTCGTGCCATTCTCTACCAGAAGAGAAAAAAAAAACCTCACAAACCCTAGGCGCTAGCACTCCCCGGGTATCGAGTGAGTTCGCGGTGTGTATCCGATAGAGGACATTCGCATACTGCAGCGTCTGATGATTGTTCAGGTTGAACGTACAACAACGCAATCAAAATCGAAGGATTTCGATTACAGCAACCAGAGGTAATTCTTAAACCTTAGATCTTCTTAATAGTTTACTTGGGTCCTCGGGAGGGATTCGTGGATGTTTTCCGCGTTTAGGAGTCCACGAATCCTAACATCAACTAGGTTAGAACTTGAGCAGAAGTTATTTTCGGAATCAACTTCTTCTGACCCGATTGTGGAACAAGAAGAGGCACAACCTCAAAAGCCTGTACAAATGAAGCCTCATCATAGTGGGAGAATGTCTAGGGTTTTGGAGAGATGGACTGGAGAAGCTTTCGAGCTAGTCTCCGACCATCAGGAACAAGACCCCACTAGATACGAGGAGGCTATTGCAGATGCTGATGCGAATTTCTAGCATGAAGCAATAAAAGCTGAGATTGAGTCTATGTACTTCAATCAGGTTTGGGATCTTCTAGCTTCACCTGAAAGGATAAAACCTATTGAGTGTATGTGGGTATATAAGAGAAAGAGGGGAGTAGATGGGAAGATAGAAACCTTTAAAGCTAGGTTTGCGGCGAAAGGGTACACTCATAAAGAGGGAATCGATTATGAGGAAACCTTTTCTTCGGTAACCATGCTTAAGTCCATCCGTATCCTCCTTGCCATCGTATGTCATTATGACTACGAGATATGGCAAATGGATGTCAAGACGACATTTTTAAATGGCCATCTTAGCGAAGACATCTATATGTCCCAACCAGAAAGCTTTGTTGCTAAAGGCCAAGAACATATGATTTGCAAGTTTAAAAAGTCCATTTATGAACTTAAGTAGGCATCGAGAGTATGGAACATTCATTTTGACAAGATTGTAAAGTCTTATGGTTTTACTCAAAACGAGGATGAACTATGCGTGTACAGGAACTTGAAGGTGTTAATGTGGTTTTTCTTGTCTTCTATATGGATGACATTTTACTCATTGGAAATGATGTAGAGTCATTGTCATCTATAAATGTTTAGTTGTCTAGTCAATTCAGTATGAAGGACTTAGGAGAAGTTAGGTACATTCTCGGGATTAGGCTTCTTAGAAATAGGAAGTAGAGAATATTAGGATTATCCTAAGCGGTATATATTGGCAAGATGCTGGCCAAGTACAGCATGAACTCATGTAAGGGAGCTCTAATTCCTTGCAAACATGGCTTGTCGTTTTCTTCAAGGGACTGTCGTAAGTCTTAAGAAGAAAATGACAGAATGAGTAGGATTCTCTATGCTTCGGCTGTGGGAAGTCTTATGTACGACATGTTGTGTACTAGACCAGATATCTGCTTTACCGTAGGCTTGGTTAACAAATATCAGTCAAACCCTATGGTGGTTTATTGGCAAGTTGTAAAGTATATTCTCAAGTATCTCAAGGGAACGAGAGATTATATGCTGATTTACAGGGCTGATGACTTGGTTCCTACAGGATACATAGACTTAGACTTTCAGACAGATAAGGATGAGACAAAATCCATTAGTGGATATATCTTCACCTTGTCTGAATGAGCCATTTCATGGAGGAGTATCAAGTAATCTTGCATTACTAATTCAACCATGGAAGCTGAGTATGTGCAGCTTCGGAGGCGTCTAAGGAAGTAGTCTAGCTCCGGAAATTCCTTTTAGAACATGAAGTCATGCCATACATGGACAGACCGATTGTGATGTATTGCAACAACACTGGAGTAGTATCGCAATCCAAAGAATCCAGGAACCACAAAAAGGGGAAGCATATTGAGTGGAAGTACCTCTTGATATGGGATTTCATCCAGAAACAGGAAGTCGTAGCGGAACAAATTGCCTCAAAGAACAATCTAGCAGATCTATTCACCAAGCCTTTGGCTGAAAAAGTCTTCAAGAGACACTTAGACACCATAGGGATGGGCAACTACGGACTTACTTAGTCTTAGAGTGCAAGTGGGAGATTGTTGGAAAATATGCCTTTTTAGACTAGGTTTCTAATGTAAACTTCGAATGTTTTAATAAAAGAATTTATTTTTAGAAATTGTTTGTGAATTTACAATTTTTTTTTGTACACAATTACATTTGAAAAAGTCCTATTGTGTTTAAGTAAGTGGTTCATATGAATGGTAGTCTTTCACAGTAAAGTATGGATCACGGGTTACTTAACACATAAGCGTTTGTTTTTAACCGATTGATGAGCATGGGAATCTCATCATGTCTAGATTATTATGTTGTGAATTCCAAATATGGAATAGCTTACCTTTAGCCAGTGAGTAGTCCACTCACTTCATGACATAAGCATATTTCGAATACATAGAACAGGACCTGTAGTGGTGGTTTCTAAAATGTACTACATGGTAGAAACCTAGACTACTGCTGCTACAGCGTGGATTAGTACTTTATAACTTGAGTATGAGTTAGTGGTCTGATGAAGCTAGAAGCTTGTATTTTGATATGCTATAGTTGAGGTTCTATCGTAGGGCCAATATACTTGCACGTTGGGTATGTGTGACTAGTTAGTTAAGATAGACTTGTACAAGATAGTTTCTATACTATATCACCCCTTATGGTTGTTTGAATAATCTAAATATCCAGGGCCCTGGGAAACATGACTTGGATGTTTGCTTTAGGGTAGTTCCCTTGGAAAGTAAAAATAATTCAGGAAGTCGTGGATCATTAGACTAGGAGCCTAAGGATGGTAGATGTCATTTAGAGAGGTGTTAGTACATTTCTTCTTCTCTAATATACGACGATGTATAGAGGGATATTTTAATCATTTCACATGTTGGTCGGAGACTTTGCTAATGCAGCATTGTCTTTGGGGTCAATATTTCCTTCTGGTGATATTAGGAAATATTTAAAAATGCAAAATATAGCTATTTATATGGCAATGGTATTTTGGTCATTTTAGTAGCCAAGGTGGTGTGTCTTTTGGTCCCCAAGGTAGACCGTGAGTCCTAATTATATACAGGCTAAGGAATTGGTCTTAAATTAAATTAAATAAAATTTATTTTATTTAAGTAGTCTGATTTAATTAGGCTAGAATAAAATAAAGGTTCATGGAGAGAGAGAATTAATTAAATTAGTTTGGTGGGTTAATTAATTGTTCAGGGTTTTGGCCCAGTTTAAATAATTAAAGATTGACCTGGGACTAAACTAATATAGGTTTGTTAATTAAACTAGTTTATTTAGGCTGAAAAATTAATTATTTATTGGGCCATTTATTTGGTTCTAATTAAAATTATTAATTTAGTCCAAAAGACTAAACTAAGAGTCCAATGGGCTAATCCAGTTTAACCTAGGGTTTTATTTAGGTTAAACAGGAGAATAAAGTAGGACGCAGTTTTTACACTTCTCAGAGTTAAGAAAACAACGTTGGTTTTTTTTTTCTTCTGGCATGAGGAAAAACACAGCCTCTTTCTCTATCTCGAAAATATTCCTTAGCCCTGTGAGTTGTTTACCAAACGAAATTAGGCAGGCCATATACTGGAAGATCGAGAGGTTGGCGTTCACATACATGCACAGATGGAGTAGGAGGCTTGCAGGAATCACACTAGAGGTTTCTACTAGCGCACCTACCCCAGTTCCACACATTCCTGTCCAACCAATTCTGAGAACGAGAAAAAGTGGTAAAAAAAAATTTTCCCTTGGAGTCCCGCCAAGCCGTGACCGACTCCGACTGAGGCCGCCAGTACCGGCGCCAGCTCCGGTCTGCGGTTTTCATTTTTCAATTTTTTTTGCTTCCGCTGCGTGCTTTACTTCCCCCATTAAACCTTCACATCACTATCACCTCCTTCCTTTACAGCTGCCTTTCTCTTTTCTTCTTCTTCCCTCTTCTTTTTTCCTCTCTCTATTGCCCCTTATTTCAACTACTTAGCCAGTGCTACTGTCGTCTATAATAAAAGGAGATTGATTTACTACTCCGCACAAACTCTCCTCCATAATTTTCACACCGTTCATCTTCCCTACTTTTTCTCTCATAAGATCTAATCTAAAATGTCTGCCTCTTCTTTTGCTCCTTGTAAACCAACCTTTTCCCTACACACTTGAAAATATTAAAGCTTTTATTTGATTCTTTCTTTCTTTTTGTTCAAAAAGTTGTGTAAAAAATTGATACATGGCTATTTCAAATATTTCACATTGGGGGGGGGGGGCTCTACATTGAAATTGGGATAAAAGTTCAAGGGGCTTTTGATAATTAATCATAATTAGTTTATGTTTAGATTTGGACTCTAAAATTTAATTTTCAAAATTCAACCTTAAACATTCAGACTACAAATTTATGAAACAGCCCTTAGTGATATTTTTTAACTGACTAGAATAAAGACTTTTTAGACACTTAAAAAAAAGGAAAAACATTAAAAATTTTATTTCTTTCTTTTCATTTTTTTTCTATTTTTAGATAGAAATTTAATTAACCTTTTTAATTAGTGAAGGAAACTTTATGATAAAAATATTATAGAAAATATGTTTGTTATCGTGAATTTGATTCCAAATAAAATCAAGATTCAATAAAACAAAATATGAAAATTGATATTAAAGAAACTATAAAAAGAGAGAAATAAGAGAATTACTTAAATTCAAATTGATTCTTCTGTTCGTTTACATAAGGCCAATATTTATAGAGATTTAGATACATCATCTAAAATGATAAGAAATGAATCTAATAAATATAATTTTATCTTATCTATTAATAATATTAGAAAAATGAACAATCACATCTTTCTTATCGTTTACATAAGACCCATATTTATAGAGATTTAGATATATCATCTAAAGAGAAAAGAAATGAATCTAATACATACAATTTTATCTTATTCATTGATAACCTTAGAAAAATGAACAGTCACATCTATCTTCACAATAAATGGATAGCTTCAAGAAAATGAACTACCACATGATTATTTTCATAACACTCTCCCTTAGATGTTCATTTTCAAATTCTCGGAAATGCCTCGTTAAATACCTTCCAAGGAAAAACTCTGTGGGACGAAAACCTAGTGAAGGAAAAAAGAGTACACTTTCCATTCTAGAGGAAACACTACCTCATTACAAAACTAACCAAGAAAAAACCTAGTAGGAAAAAAAACTTAGTTAGGAAAAATAGTACAATATACATACTTCCCTCTTGATAGCATCTTCAAGATGTCTTTATATTTGTCAACCGACACATTCCAATTTAATATACTAATTTTTCAAATGAAGCTATTAGCAATATCTTAGTGAATAAATCTAACAAAATATCACATGATCGAATCTATTGCATATCTATTTCACCTCGCTTCTAGAGTTCATGAGTAAAGAGAAATTTTGGTGAAATATGTTTCGTTCTATTTCCTTTAATATATCCATCTCTTAATTGAGCTATACAAGCTATATTATCTTCATAAAGAGGTATTGGAATTTCCTTTTCAGATGATAAACTACAATTTTCTTAAATATAATAGATCATGGATCTTAACCATACATATTTTCGGCTTGCCTCATGAATAGCAATAATTTCTGCATGATTAGAAGAAGTGGCTACCATAGATTGTTTTGTAGAGTGCTATGAAATAGTAGTACCACCACATGTAAATAAATCACCAGTTTGAGAACGTGCTTTATGTAGATCAGATAAATAACCATTATATGTATAACTAATCAACATTGAGTTAGTTTTATTTAAATAAAACAATCCAAGATCCATTGTCCCTTAGAGATATCCTACAGTATGTTTAATACCATTCCAATATTATCGTGTTGGAGAAGAATAATTCTTGCTAATAAATTCATAGAAAATGCTATATCAGGTCGAGTATTATAGCAAAGTACATAAGTGCACTGATTGTATAGAAATATGGTACTTCAACACCAATAAGTTCTTCATCATCTTCTCGAGGTCGAAAAACGTCTTTATTTACATCTAATGACCTAGTGACCATTGGAATACTTAATGGATGTGCATTGTCCATGTAAAACCTCTTCAAAACTTTAGTTGTATATGTTGATTGGTGAATAAAAATACTATCTCCAAATATTCTATTTGTAGACTAAGATAAAATTTAGTTCTTCCAAAATCTTTAATTTCAAATTCTTGCTTCAGACTATCTTTTGCCTCTTTGAGCTCTTCTAGAATTTCAATAAGATTTTATCATCAACATATATAGCAAGTATAATAAAACTATATCCAAATTTTTTAATAAATACACATGGACATATAGGTCCATTTTGATATCCTGGTCTTAATAAATATTTACAAAGACAATTATACCACATGTGTCCAGACTGCTTTAAGTCATATAATAACTTTTGTAACTTAATGGAATAATTTTCACAATAACCAAAATTATATGCTTCTGGCATATTGAATCCTTCTGGGATTTTCATATAAATATCATTATCAAGGTTCCCATATAAATAAGTAGCCAAAACATCCATTAGACGCATGTCAATCTTTTCACGTACTACAAAACTCACAAGGTATCGGAGTATAATTGCATCTACTATGAGTAAATATATCTCATTATAATGAAAACCCAATTTTTGTGAAAAACCTTATGCCACAAGTCGTTCTTTCATACAACTTCATTATTTTCATTTTGCTTCCGTACAAATACCCATTTATAACCAATTGATTTTATAACTTCCAATGTTCGAACTACAGGTCCAAAAACTTCATATTTTGCAAGTGAATTTAACTTTGATTAAATCGCATCTTTCCATGTTGACCAATCATTTCTATAAGAACATTCTTCAATTAATGTTGGTTTAAGATCCTCGTTATCTTTTAGCACATCAAGTGCTATATTATATGCAAAAACATCATCAACAATTATTTCTATTTGATTCTAGCTTCTGCTAGAAGTCATATAATTGATGGAAATCTCATTATTCTGTTCACTAATTTCAAATATTTGGATTTTTTCATTAGTTACCACTTGGTCCTTATTTTCTAATTCTTCAACTTAATCATTCTAATTATTTAGTCCTCTTTTCTTTCAAAGATTTTTATCTTTTGAACCAAAGGGTCGCCCATGCTTCTGGTGTGTTTTTTATTCAGCATTATAGGAATTTCATTTTGTCGTACTCGAACCTCTATTCGAATAGGAGCATCTATAGCTGAAATATGCAATTAGTTAGTGACCTTTGTAGAGTCAACAAAAGAATCTGGTAGCTAATTTGCAAGTTTTTGCAAGTGAATTATCTTTTGAACTTCTAGTTCACTCGCACTTGTATGCGGATCTAAATAATTCAATGATGGTATCTAGGTAAGCTCTTTTTTATGTAGTTTATGTTCTCCCCTTAATTTAGGAAATAGAGTTTCATCAAAATGAAAATCAGCAAATCTTGCTGTAAATACATTATCTATCAATGGTTCGACATATTTAATTATAAAGGGAGAATTATATCCATCATATATCTCTAATCTTTTTTGAGGACCCATTTTTGTTATGTTAATTTGGTGCTATCGATACATATACAACATATTCAAAAATTATTAAATACGTAATATTTGACTCTGAACTAAAAACTAACTGCGAAGGAAAGAATTTGTGATAAATTGTTGGCCTTATATGTACAATTGTTACAACATGCAAAATAGCATGTCCCCAAGAAGATGTAAGGAGATTTGTTCTCATTAATAACGATTTTAGCAATTAATTGTAATCTTTTAATGAATGATTCAACTAGACTATTCAGGATACGAACACGAGCAACTGGATGTTCAATAGTAATGCCAATCGATATACAATAAGCATCAAAAGTTTGGGAAGAATATTCTCCAACATTACCTAGATGGATCCTTTTAATAGGATAATTTGGACATTGTGCTCATAAGAAAATTATTTGGATAAGTAATCTCGCAAATGCCAGGTTTTGAGTTGATAATAAATTGACATGCGACCATGGGGTCGATGCATTAATTAAAATCATAAAGTATCTAAATTGCCCACATGGTAAATGAATTAGTCCACTTATATCACAATGAATTCTTTTTTGAAATATTAGAGACTTAAACTCCACTATTGTTGGAGATGGTTTAATAACCAACCTCCCTTGAGAACATGCAACACATGAAAATATATCTAATATCAAAATATTTTGACTTCTTAAAGGATGGCCATGCATATTTTCAATTATCTTTTATATCATAATGGCTCCTAGATGACCCAAACGATCATGCCAAATGATAAATGTAGCAGAATTAGTAAACTTCTGGTTTATTGAATAACACACTTCAATTGCATGGATTTTTGTGCTATAAAGGCCAGATGAAATAGAAGGTAGCTTTTCTAATAAAGATTTCTTACCTTAAATAATTTGAGTAATACAGAGATAATCAAACCCATTTTCTTCCATTGTTTTAATATGATATCCATTTCGGCAAATATTTTTAAAACTTAATAAATTTCTTTGAGATTTTAAAAAATTAATACTTTATAAATAATAACATTTGTTCCTTCGAGTAATAATATATTATCTTTTCCTGAGCCTTCAATTAATTTTATATTACCACTTATAGTATTAATATTTGTTTCTCCTATCTTCAGGTAAGAGAAATGTTTTTTTTTTTTATCTTTCAATATGGTGTGTATTGTACCACTATCAACTAGGCATATATCTTCAATACGACTTTTGTATCTAGTAAATAGAGTAATAGCCATCTGGGCTTAATAAAACATTTATAAATTTAAATACTTCAAATAATAAAATAAAAACTTAAAATGCTAATTACTCTTGTAATGCCAAAAATATAGAATATAAAATAAAAATATTAAAATTAAACTTTTAATTCTTCTGGACACTTCCATCACCAATCAAATGATCAACTATTCCTTCTGGATGCTCAAAGAAATGAGCCACATTCAAATGAGTTACATCAACATTAACATCTTCAAGATTAGTATCATCATCATCATCATCATCACAAAGAGAATGTTGTATAGTGAAATTTTCTTCAGTATTTTACCTTTCTTCTCAATAAAAGCCTAATAAAGATCAACAAATTGTTTTGTTGTACGACAAGTATGAGACGAATGACTTTTCATACTACAATGATAACATTTATATTCATAATTTGTAGTTACCTCCTCCTTACCTTTTCTTTTCTCGTTATTTTTTGGCCACTTTTGATGGTATCATTATTTCGTGTAATTTTGTTTTGATTTTTATGATCATAATGAATATTTCTATTATAACCACGATCATAATGAATATTTTTATTATAGTTGCATGCATATCCACAGCCACGACCATGACCACGATCATTACCTCTTCTGGAGCCAAAATTATGAGGTCTAATAACATTCATTTTTTGGGAATGGAGTAGAATCTGTTGATCAGGCTTCATGATTTTTCATTAATAACTCATTATTTTGCTCAACTATGAGAAGGCAAGATGTTAATTTTGCATATTCCTTGAATCCCTTGATATTACTACTGCAGGAGCACATTCGAAGCATGAAAAGTATAGAAAGTTTTCTCTAACATATCTTTATTAGTAATATTTTTTCTACACAATTTTAACTGCAAGCTAATTTTAAACATCGTAGAATTATAATCACTGACAGATAAAAATCTTATAATATGCATCCGTCATACCACACTTTTGGAAGAACGACCATATTCTGGTGGTCAAACATTTCTTTCAAATTATTCCACAAAATAAGTTGATGTTTCACAATAAGGTATTTCACTTTTAAATCTTCATGAAGATGATAATGGAGAAAAATCATGACTTCAGCATCATTTTTGTGATGGTGATGGATTTTCTTCTACAATAATATATGCCAAACTTATTGTAGCTAAATACATTTCAGCATCTAATGTCCAAGATAAATAATTTTTTTCAATGATATCTAGAGCTAAAAACTCATGTTTGGTGAGATTTTTCGTGTTAATACAAAATTAAATAGAAAGACTATCTTTCTTTTTTTCATTTAAAGAACTTTAAAAAAAAAATCATACTACTTGATTATCTGGATCAAGAGAATTGATTATCAATTTCAATAGAACAATTTCGATAGAGTCTCGTGTTAGATATCATATTGTGAACTTGATTCCAAATAAAATTAAGAATCAAGAAAATAAAATATAAAAACTGATATTAAAAAGGCTATAAAAAGAGAGAGAAATGAAAGAATTACTTAGATTCAAATTGATTCTTCTGTTCATTTACATAAGGCCCCTATTTATAGAGGTTTGGATATATCATCTAAAAGGATAGGAAATGAATCTACTAAATACAATTTTATCTTATCTATTAATACCCTTAGAAAAATGAACAATCACATCCATTTTCAAGATAAATGAATAGCTTCAAGGAAATAAACGGTCACATGATTATTTTCACAACATTTATTGGTTTTTTAAGTCCTTAATAAAAAATTTTAAAAATAAAAATATTAAAAAAATCAGTTGGTCGATTGACCAGTCTTCACCATAACAAAAAATCCTTGGCTAACTGGCTTTAGAGATTTCGGTTTAGGTTGGCCAAAATGGTCAATGGCCACAATGGCTATCCCCAGATATGCCTCCTCTCTTTCTTTTTTTTTTTTTTTTTACCCATTTATTTGTTTTTTCAACCCTATCAGTCCAAACATAGTTATCAATTCTGGCTAAACATTTCTTGATATCATTGGATGAAATTTACCTTTCACACATGACTAATTTAGCTATGAGTTTGATGTTTCTTCTTTTTATTTATTTAGCTTTTTATAAGGAAGATAATTTGTCAATAGAAACTGAATAAATTACACAAATAAATTTTATGTCTACTCTTTATTCATTATTTGTTGTAATGGCACATACGTTTTTAAAATCTAGATATGGGAGAATATTCTTTTTACTTTAGAATTGTAAGTCATAGTTATATTATACCCATTTTTTTTATTCAAGGACACAATTCCTTTCCATAATAGTAGTATAGATTATTTCTAGAGAATACTACTACTCAATGTACATGTCAACAAAATGTTATCATAAATCAAATCACTATTTGTACTAGTAACTTAATTAAATGATTCTATACCTGCGACACTTCACATTGGAAAATTTCCTTTTTTTCAAATACAAAACTTTTTTTCCTTATAGATATAATTTTTTAAAAAAAAGTAATTGTATTCTTTTTTTAAAATTTACACATATTAAAGAAAATTTTATATTTACATCCTGTTTGGTTTGAGGGGAAGAGAGAGAGAGGAGAGGAAAGGAAAGGAAATAAAGAGTTTGGGTTTTAATTGTTTGGTTTAGTTTTTTAAGGAGGACAGATGGGAATGGGGGGATTAGTTTCAGTATAAAATTTTCAGCATCCTTTTTTACTAAAAATAGAAAGAAACGGAAATAAATGAAATCTAATTTAATGAATTTTTATTGAATTATCTAAAACACCCTCAACGAACATAAATTTAATATTGATGTATTAAATTATTTGATAAAAATATCAACTGAAATTGTAGTATTTCCTTTCTTTTCTTTCCATTCTCTTCCCCTCCCCCCCCCCCATATCTAATCAAACACAATAAATAATTAGTAATCTCCTGTACTCTTCTTTCCTTTCTTTTCTATAATCTATTCTTCTCTAATTTCATTTCCCTCAATTGGCACTTATAGAGTTTTAAGAGAAATAATATATTTACCTTTATTGGAAATTTCAGAATCATTTTAAAAATAAAAAATTAATTAATATTATGATTTAACTTTGTTAGTCCTTATGTTGCTGGAACATCAGCATGCCTTATTAACATACTATGTGTGTTGAATCCTTTTAGGAAGCAGTTTATTGGCACAATTTGATGCTTTATGAATTTGATTTAGAAAGAGAAACCTACAGAAAATTGTGGCAAAATATTTGTCTAAGATCTTGTGAATATTTGTGAGTAACTTAATTGGAAGATCTTGGAGATAAATCAAGAAAGAGAACTACAGAACTTAACTTCAAGAAAGAAAGGAACAATGTTGTACTTAGGTAATCTATAGAGATCGTTTGGTTTTAGCAGTTTCCTATTTTAATCAAAATACAATAGCTCTATTGTGTATAAATATACACAGTTGACTCAGAAAAAATAAGTATGAGTGGATTAAAAATGATATTATTCTTGTATAAGTCATAAAGAACATAGAGGGAGAGATTCATGTTCATATTTTAGTAAGAGAGATGCAAATAGCTAATATGACGCTATAATTCTTTATTGAGTGTTTGCATCACAGATTCAAGCTAAATCATTTCAGTATTGTATACTTATCAACGCGAAGCTTGAGCCAATAAAATCCTTTGAATCCATTACCTTCCAGTTAATGGAAGACCACGTGAAGTTGCTGCAACTATGATTGATGATTGATCAATCATGCTACTTGAGCTCAACAATGGTCTTCTACAAGTTTGATAGAAAGAGAACTGTACCATGTTCTGTTAGATTCCACTAAGGGCATTTAGTGATCTAGAGTAAGTGTTACCATTATAACTTTTGTTAAAGTTTTAGTAGATTATTTTTACTGGTTGAGAACCCACAGACATAGACTTGTTAATATGAAATTTAACAAAATTATAGGAGATTGACAATCTAAACCTAAAAAGTGGTATCAAAGCAGATTACTGTGTTAGAGTTGCTATTAACCTAGCATGTGAGATTTGGAAAGTTGGTTTGGATAATGTCCTCACTAGTAGACAAAGGAAGTTCTATCACAAGACCATTATCACTAAAGAGCACAAACTATGCATCCTAGAAGACTAGAATGAGAATTTTTACCCAAAACTCAGATATTGCTGCATGAAAAACTATTGAAGTTGAATGGAAACCACCAACAAAAGTGAATACTAATTAGGGAGTGTCTAAGGAGAAACCAATCACAAAATAGATAAGTGAGGAATGTCAACTTGCCAATGCTAATGCTAAAACTTTATATCTATTTTGCAATGAGGGAAGAAGAATATAACTTGATCTCCACTTGTGAAGTTGCTAGGAAAGCATGGGACAATTCGGATATCAAAGAAGTAGTTGCTGACAACTTAATTTGAGGAGCTAAAGATAGGTGAATATTAGGCAGTTGTCATGTTTGGAAACAAGTTGAGAGATATTACAAATCAAGCATATCATCTAGGTGAAGTTTACTCAGAAGAGAGGTTGATTTTGGAAAACACTGAGATCTTTACCATTAAGATTTCAAGCTAAGGTTACTACCATTGAAGAATATAAAGATATATAAAAAATGCGACTTGATAAGCTAATAGGTTCCTTAAAGACCTTTTAGATGAATCTCCAATCTCAAGCTAGGACTAAAGAAAAAGGTGCTACATTAAAAGTTAAAGAAGAGTTTGGATATAATAAAGCTTCTGATGAAGAAATAGGTTTGCTAACAAGAAAGTTCAACAGATGTTAAAAAGATGCAATCAAATGAATAGTCCTTTTGGCAAATCCTTCAACAAGAAATCCGATGCCCCAAAGAAAATAATCACAGATCATAAAAATACAGAAGTTAAGAACACTCCCAAAAATCCAAAATGTTATGAATATAGTAGAATTGGTCATATGGCATTAATTATGAATTTTGAAAAAGAGATCAAAGAACAGATCATATAATAATAGGTTAAGTGACATTAAGGATAACGTTCAGGAATATCCTAAAGAACCAAATTCTGATGAAGGTGACAATTTTGGTTAATCTTATAACATTGCATCTAATGTCGTGGTCACGGAAGAAGCCACAAATGATGTTGAGGATGTTGGGAGATATGCCCTCTTAGACTAGGTTTCTGATGTAAATATTGAATATTTTAATAAAGAATTTATTTTCAGAAATTGTTTGTGAATTTACATTTTTATTTGTGCATAATTACGTTTGGAAAAGACCCATTGTGTTTAAATAAGTGGTCCATGTGACTGGAGGTCTTTCACAGTAAGGTATGGATCACAGGTTACTTAACACATAAACATTCGTTCTTAACCAATTGATAAGAATGGGAATCTCATCATGTCTAGGTTATTATGTTGTGAATTTTAAATGGGGAATGGCTTATTTAGCCAGTAAGTAGTCTACTCACTTCATGACATAAGCGTATTTTGAATACGTAGAACAAGACCTGTAGTAGTGGTTTCTTAAAGTACTATATGGTAGAAACCTAGACTACTACCACTACAGCGTGGACTGGTACTCTACGACTTAAGTATGAGTTGGTGGTTTGACGAAGCTGGAAGCATATACTTTGATATGCTATAGTTGAGATTCTATCGTAGGGTCAATATACTTGCATGTTAGGTATGTGTAACTAGTTAGTTAAGACAGACTTGTACAAGATAGTTTCTATACTATATTGCCCCTTGTGGTTGTCTGAATGATCTAAATATCTAAGGCCCTGAGAACATGACTTGGATGTTTGCTTTAGGGTAGCTCCCTTGGAAAGCGGAAACAATTCAGGAAGTTGTGGATCATTGGACTAAAGGCCTAATAATGGTAGATGTTATTTAAAGAGGTGTTAGTACAATTCTTCCTCTCTAAATGTACGGCGATGTATAGAGGGATAGATCAGAGACTTTGCTAACGCAGCATTGTCCTTGAGGTCAATATTTTCTTATAGTGATATTAGAAAATATTTAAAATGCAAACTACAGCTATTTATATGGCAAGGGTATTTTGGTCATTTTAGTAGCCAAGGCAGTGTGTCTTTTGATTCCCAGTATAGACCATGAGTCCTAATTCAATACAGGCTAAGAAATTGATCTTAAATTAAATGGAATTTATTTTATTTAAGTAGCCTATTTAATTGTTAGGGTAGAATAAAATAAAGGTTCATGGAGAGAGAGAGAATTAATTAAATTAGTTTTGTGAGTTAATTAATTATTTAGGACTTTGGCCCAGTTTAAATAATTAAAGATTAACCTGGGACTAAACTAATATTGGCCTGTTAATTGGACTAGTTTATTTGAGTTGAAAAATTAATTATTAATTGGGCCATTTATTTGGTTCTAATTAGAATAATTAATTAAGCCCAAAAGATTAAACTAAGAGTCCAATGGCCTAGTCCAGTTTAACCTAAGATTTTTATTTAGGTTAAACAGGAGGATTGGAGATAACGTTGTCTTTTGATGGCCTCCTCTCTGTGAAAAAATAGCCAGACGTCTCTCTCTCTCTCTTTCTCTCTCCAAGAAAGTTCCCTAGCCTTGTAAGTTGTTTACCAAACGGAATTAGGCAAGTCATATACTGTAAGACCGAGAGTTTGGCATTCACCTACATGCAAAGATGGAGTAGGAGACTTGCAGGAATCGCACAAGAGGTTTCCACCAGCGCACCTACCCTGGTTGCGCACATTCTAGTCTAGCCAATTCTTAGAACGAGGAAAAGAGGTATTTTTTTTAAAACCTCAGAATTCGTGCAGAGCACGACCGGTGCCGGCTAGGGCTGCCAGAGCCGACGCCGGCTCTGTTTAGTTCCCCTGTTCTTAAGTTTTTCCAGATTTCTTGGCTTTCGCTTCCACTGCGTGCCCTGTGTTTTCCCCTTCTTAAGCCTTCAATTGGTATCAGAGCATGAAGATTTTGTAAAAATATAGGGAGCATGCATCCAGATGAATAAAACTAGAAACATATGTGTGATTGATATTGTGACCCTTCGCTGTTTATGGTATAAATAGATTCTCTGTTAAATCTCGCGGGTGGAGGTATAGGAGATGCGTAATTTACTATTTTTCTTAGCAAATCGTGTAAGCCCAATGTTTATGGGTATAGGTAATTGTTGGTTTTGGTTGATTTTATTGTATTTGGTTTGAAATCAGATAGTCATTGATACCAGAAGTTGAGAAGAAAATAGGAGAAATTCGTAGAAAAAAAAACTGCAGGAAAGCCATGCAGACCGGAACTGGCGCCGGCTAGGCCACCCAAACCGGCACCGGCTAGGGTCTGCACTCGCGTCTGATTCCGCACTGATTGCTCATGGGTCCTGGTTTTGTTCGGTAGGTGAAGTGGACCACAGTTCAGATGGGTGCCTGATCCAGTGTGGCGGGTGCAGTGGATCAAGGAAATTTTTTTAAAAATATTTTCTTGTAATTTTTCTTGCAATTTCTTTTTATTTTGAGGTCCATACTCGGTGAAGTTAATATTCTGCAATAGTTAATATTCAAGGAATATTTTTGCATAAAAAATATTAGTAAGGGATTTTAGGATTAAACAAGACCATTAATTAATTAATTAATGTGTTTAATTCTATTATCTGGGCACTTAGGTTTAAAAAATAAAATAGCATGAAAACGTCTACTATTTTCTAGCATGCTATTTATTTTTATGTACGTATGTGCACGTTTTCTCAAAGACCAAAGTCTTTGGGAATGTTTTGACAAGGAAAATATTTTTTTACAAACTAAATGGTTATTTTAACTTGAACAAAAATTAATCCTTAGATATTTTCTCAAATGATTTAATCCTTAACATATAAAATATATTGAATTTAGATATTTTTTGTAAGTTAAAATAGAAAGCCATTTTATTTTAATTTTGACACAAGAAAATTTATTTTGTCAAATAAACATGAGACCAAAGTCTCTAGAAAGTTTTAATTAAAAATTTTTTGAAATCATTAAGTTTTTAACTTAAATAAAATTAGTCCATGGGAAAAGCTCTCAAAGGATATAAACCTTGACATGGAGATTTTATGGACTTAGACATTTTATTTTTGAGTTAAGGGAAAACTTAATGAAAATTTTTCAAATAATATTTTTCAGAAAATCCTTGTTTTAAAAGACTAAGTGGGAAAGGATTCCAACGGTCCCACGGCTTCCATCACGATCCTCATTAGAGATCGTGGGTCCATTCGCATCACATTAGGAGTGAACCCGTATAGGATAGGGATACCACAAAGATCTAGATCTAATGGAGGGATGTAATTAATAACCCGGACACGTACTATGATCGGCCAACCCCTCATTGGAGGTTATAGTGCGAGTTATGTCCATAAGAAATTAGAGGAAACAACCATTCCCTCGATGGAGTTATCTTCTAGATCATTACCTAGAAGGGAAATTAATTTGTAGTGGTTAACAAACTTAGCTTAAGGAACTGTTAATCTTCCCAAAGAGCTATGTTAATTTTCCTAAAAGCCAAATTAATTATTATCAGTTTTGATAATAAGGATAAAGTGCACAAATTTGTTTTATTTTCACAAACTAAATTCTTTTCTTTTATTTTCAATTTTTCAGAAATGTTGGAAGGTTCTTTTAGTCCATTGGCCATTATTCTCAGAGAGAATAAACTAACGGGACCAAACTATGTGGACTGGAAGAGGAACCTGGACATAATACTCACAGCAGAAGAGTATAAGTATGTCCTTTACGAAACCTGCCCTGTTATCGGGGAGGGTTCTACCGTCGAGAAGCGTGAGGCTGAGAAAGTATGGAAGAAGGCCAACGAGATAGCTCATTGTTACATGTTGGCCTCCATGTCTAATGTGCTCCAATCCAAACATGAGCACATAACCACTGCGTATGATATAACTCAATCATTAGCCACAATGTTCGCGGATAAGAGTCGGCCCACAAGGCAGGAAGCTCTTCGAACCATCATTAACACTAAGATGGCTGAGGGATCATCAGCCAAAGAGTATATGCTTAAGATGATTGCTTCTTTCGAAGAGGTAGAAATCTTAGGGGCTGTTATTGACCCCGAGAGCCAAGTGGACATAGTTCTCGAATCTCTATCTGGTTTTTTTATTTAGTTCAAGTTGAATTACAACATGAACAAGTTAAACATGAGTTTAATTGAGTTAATAAAGGAGCTATAGATGGTAAAGAAGGTCATGAAGCCACAATCTAAGGCTATGATTGCTAAGGTTCATCTTCTAGAACTGGGCCCAAGCCTAAGAAGTTCAAGAAGAAGAAGGGGAATCCAGCGGCCCCACCCAAGACCCAGCCCAAAGACAAACCCAAGGGCAAGTTCTTCAAATATGGACTGAAAGGACACTGGAAAAAGGAGTGTCCAAATCTTCAAGCCAAGAAGAATCCCACAGGTAATGTTTTCTATCCTGAGTCTATATCAATAGCTGGATCAACTTCCACTTAGATTGTTGATTCAAGAGCTACTGATCATATATGTAACTCCTTGCAGGGGTTTAGAAAGATTAGAAGACTCTAAAAGGTTGAACATATACTACGTGAGGGAAATGGAACACAAGTTTAGGCCCTTGTAGTAGGAGAGCCTGATCTTATATTTGATTGTAATAGAATAGTAGATTTGAAAGATATTTTATATGTTCCTGGATTTTGACAGAATTTGATTTCGGTTGCGAAACTAATAAATTATAGATATTCTGTATCTTTCCATTCTGGTATTTCTATTAGTAGAGATGGAGAAATTTTATGTACTAGGCACATGTATGGGAATCTATTTTACTTAAACCCTATTAACAATTAATTACATAATGCTTATTTTGAACATTTAACAAAGAAGAGAAAGACCAATGTCAATGACTCTTATTTTTGGCATCTAAGGTTGGGTCATATCAACTCAACCAAGATTTAGAGGTTGATTCATGATGGGCCCATGGGCTCATTGATATTGGAAAATTGGCCTCAGTGTAAGTTTTGCCTGATGAGAAAGATGACCAAAAGGTCATTTGCCCATAAGGCAGATAGAGCCAATGAGGTATTGAGTCTTGTTCACACTAATGTGTGTGGTCCATTGTCTACACAAGCTAGAGGAGGGTTTGAGTACTTCATCACTTTCACGGATGATTGTACAAGGTTCGGTTATGTTTACCTGATGAGATGTAAGTCTAACTCTTTTGACAAGTTCAAAATGTTTAAGGCTGAGGTGGAGCATCAAACAGGTAAATTGATCAAGACCTTACGATCGGATCGTGGTGGAGAGTACTTCCTTGGTGAATTCAAGGACACTTGGTACATCATAGGATAGTATCCCAACTTTCTGCGCCAGTGCTACCCCAGCAGAACGGAGTAGCTGAGAGAAGGAACAGGACATTGATGGAAATTGTCCGAAGCATGATGTCTTATACTATTCTTCCAGTGTCTTTTTAGGGATATGCCCTAGAAACGGCCTATATTCTGAACTTGGTGCCTTTCATGTTAGTACTTAAGACTCTCTATGAGATGTGGACTGGGCGTAAGCCAAGTCTGAATCATCTCTGGATATGGGGTTGTCCAGCTTATGTACTAATCAAGGAAGACAAGATGGAAGAAAGATCGAAACTATGCTATTCTGTTGGGTATCCAAAAGGGACAAAGGGTGGTTACTTTTATCATCCTAAAGAGCAAAAGGTACTGGTTAGTACCAATGCTAGATACCTAGAGGATGATTAAAGTACTTCCACAAAAGGTTCAACTAGGTTGGAATTGGAGGAGAAGTTATCTTCGGAAGCAACTTCTTCTGACCCAATTATGGAACAAGAAGAGGCAAAGCCTCAAGAGCCTGTACAAATAGAGCCTCATCGTAGTGGGAGAGTGTCTAGGGTTCCAGAGAGATGGACTGGAGAAGCTTTCGAGCTAGTCTCCGACCATCAGGAACAAGACCCCACTAAATACGAAGAGGCTATTGCTGATGCCGATGCAAATCTATGGCATGAAGCAATGAAAGCCGAGATTGAGTCCATGTACCTCAATCAGGTTTGGGATCTTGTACCTTCACCTGAAGGGATAAAACTCATAGGGTGTAAGTAGGTATATAAGAGAAAGAGGGGAGTAAATAGGAAGGTGGAAACCTTTAAAACTAGGCTTGTGGCAAAAGAGTATACTCAGAAAGAGGGAATCGATTATAAGGAAACTTTTTTCCCCAATACCAATGCTTAACTCCATCCGTATCCTCCTTGCCATCGCATGTCATTATGACTACGAGATATAGCCAATAAATGTCAAGACGGCATTTTTAAATGGCCATTTTAGGGAAGATATCTATATGTCCTAACCAGAAGGATTTATTGCTAAAGGCCAAGAGGGTATAGTTTGCAAGCTTAAGAAGTCCATTTATGAAATTAAGTAGGCATTAAGGGCATGGAACATTCGTTTTGATGAGACTGTAAAGTCTTATGATTTTGTTCAAAACGAGGATGAACCATGCGTGTACAGGAAACTTGAAGGCATTAATGTGATTTTCTTGTCTTGTATGTGGATGATATTCTACTCATTAGAAATAATGTAGGGTCATTATCATCTACAAAGGTTTAGCTATTTAGTCAATTCAGTATAAAGGACTTAGGAGAAGCCAGCTACATTCTTGGGATTAGACTTCTTAAAAATAGGAAGCAAAGAATATTAAGATTATCCCAAGCGGCATACATTGACAAGATGCTGGCCAGGCATAGCATGGACTCATGCAAGGGAGCTCTAATTCCTTACAGACATGGGTTGTCATTTTCTTCAAGGGACTGTCCTAAGTCTCAAGAAAAAAAGGACAGAATGAGTAGGATTCCCTATGCTTCGGCTATAGGGAGTCTCATGTACGTCGTGCTGTGTACCAGGCCAGATATCTACTTTGAGTAGATATCAGTTAAACCCCGGGGAGGTTCATTGACAAGCTATAAAGTATATTCTCAAGTACCTCAAGGGAACGAGAGATTATATGCTGGTTTACAGAGCTGATGACTTAGTTCCTATAGGATACACAGACTCAGACTTCCAGGCGAATAAGGATGAGAGAAAATCTACTAGTAGATATATCTTCACCTTTTCTGGAGGAGCTATTCCATGGAGGAGTATCAAACAATCTTGCATTACTGACTCAACCATGGAAGTTGAGTATGTGGTAGCTTCGGAGGCATCTAAGGAAGCTGTCCGGCTCTGGAAGTTCCTTTCAGAACTTGGAGTCGTGCCATACCTAGACAGGCCGATTGTGATATATTGCGACAACACTGGAGCAGTATTAAAATCAAAAGAACCCAAGAACCACAAGAAGGGAAAGCACATCAAGAGAAAGTACCACTTAATCTGGGATTTCATCCAGAAACGGGAAGTCGTGGTGGAACAGATTGCCTTTGAGAACAATCTAGCTTATCCATTCACCAAGCCTTTGGCTGAGAGAGCCTTCAAGAGACACTTAGACGCCATAGGGATGGGCACCTATGAACTTACTTAGTCATAGAGTGCAAGTGGGAGATTGTTGGAAGATAAGCCCTCTTAGACTAGGTTTCTGATATAACTTCGAATGTTTTAATAAAAGAATTTATTTCCAGAAATTGTTTGTGAATTTACATTTTTATTTGTGCACAATAACATTTGCAAAAGGCCCATTGTGTTTAAGTAAGTGGTCCATGTGAATGGAGATCTTTCACAGTAAGATATGGATCACGGGTTACTTAACATATAAACATTTGTTCTTAATCGATTGATGAGAATGGGAATCTCATCATATCTAAGTTATTATATTGTGAATTCTAAATAGGGAATGGCTTACCTGTAGTCAGTGAGTAGCCCACTCATTTTATAACATAAGCGCATTTTGAATACATAGAATAGGACCTGTAGTAGTAGTTTCTTAAAGTACTATATGGTAGAAACCTAGACTACTACCACTACAATGTGGACTGGTACTTTATGACTTGAGTATGAGTTGGTGGTCTGACGAAGCTAGAAGCATATACTTTGATATGTTATAGTTGAGATTCTATCGTAGGGCCAATATATTTGCATGTTGGGTATGTATGCCTAGTTAGTTAAAACAGACTTGTATAAGATAGTTTCTATACTATATCGCCCCTTGTGGTTGTTTGAATGATCTAAATATCCAAGGCCCTGGGAAACATGACTTGGATGTTTGCTTTAGGGTAACTCCCTTGAAAAGTAGAAACAATCCAAGAAGTCATGGATCATTGGACTAGAGGCCTAAGGATGACAGATATCATTTAAAGAGGTGTTAGTATACTTCTTCCTCTCTATATGTACGGCGATGTATGGAGTGGTATTTTAGTCATTACACTTGTAGGTCGGAAACTTTACTAACGCAGCAATGTCCTTGGGGTCAATATTTCCTTTTAATGGTATTAGAAAATATTTAAAATATAAAATACAGCTATTTATATGGCAAGGGTATTTTGGTCATTTTAGTAGCTAAGGCGGTGTGTCTTTTAGCCCCTAATGTAGACCGCGAATCCTAATTAAATGCAAGCTAAGGAATTGATCTTAAATTAAATGGAATTTATTTTATTTAAGTAGCATATTTAATTGTTGGGTTAGAATAAAATAAAGGTCCATGGAGAGAGAGAATTAATTAAATTAGTTTGGTGAGTTAATTAATTATTCAGGACTTTGACCCAGTTTGAATAATTAAAGATTAACCTGGGACTAAACTAATAGAGGCATGTTAATTGGACTAGTTTATTTGAGTGGAAAAATTAATTATTAATTGGGCCATTTATTTGGTTCTAATTAGAATAATTAATTAAGCCCAAAAGATTAAACTAAGAGTTTAATGGCCCAGTCCTTTTTAACCTAGAATTTTTATTTAGGTTAAACAGGAGGATTGGAGATAACGTTGTTTTTTAATGGCCTCCTCTCTGTGAAAAAAATAGCTAGACGTGTCTTTCTCTCTCTCTCTCTCTCTAGTAAAGTTCCCTAGCCTTGTAAGTTGTTCACCAAATGGAATTAGGTAGGCCATATACTGAAAAATCGAGAGTTTGGCATTCACCTACATGTAAAGACGGAGTAGGAGACTTGCAGGAATCGCACCAGAGGTTTCCACTAGCACACCTATCCCGGTTGTGCACATTTCAGTCCAGCTAATTATTAGAATGAGGAAAAGTGGAATTTTTTTAAAACCTCGAAATCCATGCAGAGCACGACCGGCGCCGGCTAGGGCTGCTGGAGCCGGCACCGGCTTTGTTCGGTTCCCCTGTTCTTGAGTTTTTCCAGTTTTCTTTGCTTTCGCTTCCACTGCATGCCTTGTGTTTTCCCCTTCTTAAGCCTTCAGAGGAGACATCTGACAATAATGATGAGAAGATGACACCAGAAGCAATTTTGGATATTTATGAATTGCTATACTCAAAATGGCGAGTAGGAATAAAGTAAATCAAATAACTAAAAAAATAGGCTGTGGAGCTTAATCAATTACTCGATGATCAACAACAGAAGTTGAATCTATATGAAAGTGAGCTTGATCAAAAAGAGAAAGAATTGAAGCACAAAAAGCAATAGTTGTAAACAGCAAATATGTTGTTAATGGATGCTGAATCAGCTATGAAGAGACTGAACACTGGAAAAGCTAAACTGCCTGACTACAAGAAAATGATACTTTGGCGACAAAATTTTTTTTCCTAACTAAAGTTTTTATCGCTAAAAGAACCCTTTAGCAAGGAAAATTTTTCTTCAATGCCAAAAACTTTTTGCCGCTACTGATTAAGACCTTTGGAAACAAAATTTTTATTTCCTATCTAAAAGTGATTGCTTTAGCTTGGAAATAAGTGTATTAGTGATGAAAATTTAATTTTTTTGCTAATAATGTATCATCAACGACGAAAATTCATTTCCCAACTAAATTTTCCTCCCTAATAATACATCATCAAATACGAAAATTCATTTCCTAACTAACAATATTAACTTTTGTCACTATTAACTATACTTTAAGCATCAAAATTCATATTTCCTAGCTAATACCTATCTTTAAATTTTTAAATATTTACAGCATCGCCCTAAATATTTTGTAAATTAGTCTTTAAATTTTATATAATTACAAAAATGACCTCAAAAACTTGTAAATTGATCCCTAAATTTTAAAATATTTATAATATGACCCTAAAAAATATTGTCTCTAAATTTTTTAAATATATAAAACATGACCCCAAGTCTTACAATTTGCACCTTAAGTTTTGTAAAATTATAAAATGGTAACAAAAAATTTATAAATTGGTAATTAAATTTTAGAATATTTAAAATATAATCCCAAAAATTTTACAAATTAATCCCTAAATTTTTAAATATTTAAAAATGCATTATATTTTGGGCTGATATATATAAATTAAGCTAGATTACACGGCAAAACATATCTGATTACTTTAAAATTTGGTTATAATATATTTTTTAGCAAATTCAATAAATCTAATAGTTGGATGGTTAATTTGATATGTCTATCCTTATAAATGCATTAGGTTTTGGGTATTTTTATAATGATTATGCAAGATTATGTGGTAAAATATATTCAAATACCTTCAAATTTGGTCATAATATATATTTTTTTAGTAATGTTTACAAATCTAATGGTTAGATCATTAATTTGATATGCCTATCTTTGTAATATGTTAGGTTTCGAGAATTTTTATAGAGATTATACTAGATTAAGTAGAAAAACATATTTGATTATCTTAAAATTTGGTTATGATACTTTTTATAATAATTTTAACAAATCTAATGCTTGGATTACTAATTTGGCATACCTATCTTTATATATGTGTTAGGTTTTGGCATTTTTACATAAATTATATGCTAAAATATATTCTATTACCTTCAAATTTGGTCATAACACTTTCTCTAGTAATTTCAATAAATCCAACGGTTAGATCGTTCATTTAATACACCAATCTTTGTATATGTGTTAGGTTTTGGACATTTTTATAAATTTTATGCGAGTGCATGTGCAAAATATATTAGATTACCTTCAAATTTGGTTATAACACTTTTTATAGCAATTTTTGTTTTGATGTAATTTTGACTATTATTAATAAAAGTATTTTTCTCAGAATTTGTTTGTGAAATCTTCTTTATATTTGTGCACGATTTTATTAGAAAATACCCATTGTATTTAAGTAAATGGTTCATGTGCATAGAGATCTTTTATAGTAAGGTATGGACTATAGGATACTTAACACATAAACTATTACTCTTAACCAGATGATGAGAGTGGAAATCTCATCATAGCAAGGTTATTGTGGTATGAATTCTAAATAGGGAATGACTTGCCTTTAGCCAATGAGTATTCTTTTCAATTCATAACATAAGATTATTTCGAATACGTAGAATAGGACCTATAGTAGTAGTTTCTAAAAATACTATGTGATAGAAACCTAGACTACTACTGCTATAGCATGGACTTGGACTCTACAGTATACGCTTCTACGTATTTGACTCTACAGCATATCTCCTATATTTGACGAAGCTAGAAGCGTATGCTTTGATATTGGCTTTAGGAGAGCTCCCTTGGAAAGCAAAGATATTCCAAGAAGTCGTGGATCATTAGACTAGAAGTCTAAGGATGGTAGATGTCTTTTAGAGATGTGTTAGTACACTCTTTCCTTTCTAAATGAATGGCGATGTGTAGAAGGGTATTTTAGTTATTTCACCTGTGGGTCAAAGACATAGCTAATGCAGCATTGTCCTTGGAGTCATATTTCATTATGGTGATATTAGAAAATGTTTAAAATTTAAAATACAGGTATTTATATTGGAAGGGTATTTTGGTTAATTGAGTAACCAAGGTGATATGTCTTTTTGGTCCTCGAAATAGCACGTAAGTCCTAATTATTTTAGGTCGAGGAAATGGTCACAATAAAAAGGATTTTATTTTATTTAGGAAGTCTAATTTATTATTGGAATAGAATAAAAATAAAAGAACAGAAAAAATAAATTTATTATCTAGTTTAATTGGTTAATTAATTATTCAGGGCCTAAGCCCAAATTAAATAATTAAAAAATTGACCTAGGTTTAAACTAATTAATAAAAGGATTAAATAATTATTTTATTTTATTTGAACTCATTAATTATTTATTGGGTTATTTTAATAGACATAGGAAATAAATAATTAATGGTTATTATTTTTGGGCATATTGGGTCCAAGAAAATAATAAGTTGATTTTGGCCGAATAGCTTGAACTAAAGAGTTATTTTTGTAACACCCTGCTACCCAGGCTCGCTAGGGCCAGGGATGTCGCCCCGTCCAAAGGACAATGGGTCTTTATAACTAGGTCACACAAATAAAATAGTTGAATAAAAATGGTAATTGAACTTAAAATTTATTACGTCCAAAAAATAAATCCAAGAATACCAACAACAAATCCATAGTAAAATTTATCCACTCTCATCTCCCCAAAACATTACACAAAATAAATTATCAGAAAATCCTCCAAAGCAGGCAATATCTAGCTACTCATCCCCACAGCAGGATCGACCTGAAATCATGGTAAAAAGGCGATAAGACAGAAATCTCAGTAAGTCCGTGTGTGCTTTGAGTGACCAGACAAAACAGTTCGTGAATGCAGAGTATAAAATTCCTTATAAGACATCACTGGCAAGCAATAAACATTAGTCAAAAGCAAGAGTGGTGTTTTGGCTTTTCCAACCATAAATAATAAATAAAATCAACCATTCAAAAGAAATGATCATGGGTTACCACACATTGGGCCCCATAACCGCATGGCCAGCATGCCACACTTTGTGCATACCGCCGGTCAGAATGCCACACTTTGTGCAGACTAACAAAAGTAGGTGATCAACCAACTCGGTAAGATACTCCTCCTTCTCTATATCCAAACAACAACCAGGTGTCGATTCCGGCAACACACAGTCACTTGACTGAAAGAGAACACTGCTAGCTCAGATCGGCACGACCTATTGGACTGACATCCTATCCGAGAAGAACTCATCCCTCAGAGGTGGCCACTTACTGAGAGACTTACCCTAACCCCTCAAAGACTAGCCCTAGTAGTCCACCCTTATTGAGTACTCAACGACATTTTCCACTTGGGATAAAATGAACAAAACACTATTCCACATGAAAATGGCAATTAAGGGTTCCCAAAGTCTTTGTCAAAATCATTTTTGGAAAGAGTTTTGAGATTGAATAAATCTGCTTATTAATTTTCAAATAAATTGTTTGTCTGAAATAGGAAAGAAGTTAATCCTCAATTGCCCTTGCAAAACTGAGTGTCCATGCACTCCACATTTAGCTTGCCATAATAAACATGTTTCATCAATCAGGTATTATGTAGGAGCTTACCTGATTCTTGCTCACAATATAAGGCCTCTAACAGCTAACCTAACCCCGCATGGGCAAATACAAACCACAATCAAACTCAAACCAAAATTCACTTTCTCAATTTAAAATAACTTAACTCATTACCATTATGATCCTAGTGTCCCAAGCTTTAAGGCCAAACTATAAATAAATAGGTTTATAAGCTAAGCCTAATTTGATGTTTAAAATAATTAATGTTTTGAGAAACAAGTACTAATAAGTTGATGGTTTAAATCTTGTTAAGAAAAATTTAGAGTTTACTTGATAAAGAATCCAAGGTGGTATTAGGTAAAATAATGATTTATTAATAATTTAGTAGTTAGAAAATAATTAATAACTAAAATCAGTAGAAAATAAATTTAATGAGTTTTGCTTGAAAAATAATAAATAAATTTTTAACGGATTAGATTAAAAGATAATAATTAAATTCTTAGTAATAAATGTTTTAATAATTATGATTATTTCCATAAAAGGCTTTATTTGATTTCATTATTTTATATAATATATATATATATATATATTCTATTTTTCTAGCAAAAGCTATTATTTATTTGACTAAAATATCCTTTATATATAATAATCCAAATTTACCCCTTCTAGGGTTTTTCGAAATTACCAATAAAATCATATTATGAAATATTTTATTCATGAAATAAAAATTAGCTTAGGGACAAATAGATCATGATCATACTTTTATGGCTAAACACAATCATGAACATATGCAATCCTTCAATTCATCAAATCATCCAAATCATGCATATAAGTATAGATCTAAATTTATCAAGACATGATCTAACCCCTACTAGCATAAATATGATCATGGCTTCAATAATCCAACATGAATATAAATCATATTCACCAAAGGTGACATAATCTCTAACATACTTCATCACAAATACTACCTATGATATGGAAACTTGCATTAAACCTCAAATCATCATACAATCAACCAAGATAATCCATCCATGCATAAATCTCATCTCCTTCATATTCATACATACATTCATGCTTCAACCTCAACAATATATACTCAAACCTTATCCACAATCCATCTTCTATCAACATTATCCTAGAGACATGAATCTAGAATTTAAAAGAAGGGTTAAAAAGGCTTACTTGCTTGCTGAATATCTTGAAGGAGTTTCAAATGGTTGACAACCCCTAGATGCCTAAATCCGTCCAAGGAAGGTGGAGAAAGCATGGCCCATTGGAGAAGAAGCCATCCGGCCAAGAGGAGAGAGATTCAGCAATGAGAGAGAGAGAGAGAGAGAGAGAGAGAGAGAGAGAGAGAGAGAGACCATTAGCATGTTGATTCGCATTTATATTCATTAGAGATCAAGATTTGAAAAGATGAAGTTGTTAGGACAAATCTACCTTGAAGGTGTTACTGAGCCTTCACAAAATTTCTGGATTTTTATCCAAAATAGCAAGTTGGATTTGGGAGTTTGATGTTAAGAATGGTATTGATGGACTCACGACAGTGAGTAGGTTCAATCTGAAAATTTTAGAAGGAGTTTGAAGTGATTTGGGAGGGTATTGGGTGAAAGGAAGGAGTAGATGTTTTTGGTGTGTTGTGTGTTCTTGATGTTGAAGAGAGTAGAGAGCTTTTGGGATTGGAGCTGCCGAAATTCTGTAAAGATTAGGATTGGTCGACTGCTTGAAGGGTTTTGGTAGCTGATTTTCTGGTTTGGAAGGGAAAAGGAAAGGCTAGTTGTTGAAATCCTTGAAAAATATTTTTGGGAAGCAAATTTGGAAACTAAATATTTAGGAATACCTTTGATCATGGGAGAGCTTTTGGAAGTCTACCATGGCCGAATTGCTGGCAGTGTTTCGGCTAGTGAATACTAGTTGAGAGGGGCTAAAGGTGGCCGAAAATACTGAGTGTAATGGTAAAGGGAATGTCTGGTTGTTTGAGGTATATTTTATGGAAAGTTGTCAAATCATGGTGGCTGAAATTTTGGTATCCAAATTAGATCATGTTTGTAGAATGTTTTTGGAAATATTTTAGGCAGCCATGATTGGATTTTCGTTCAGAAGCTTGAGGAGGATAATGACGTTTAGTTACTTAAGGTTTAAGGGTGATTTGTGCAGAAGAATGATGGAGTTTCGGCTAGGGATGAATTAGGAACAAAGGCTGGAAAATTTCTGCACAGGATTTCGCTACTTGCTGAAATTTTCTGGGCAGTTTTCGACTATCCTTTTCCAGTCAGTTTGCAGGGAGTTTGAAGTGGAATTTCAGGGCTTTTCAAGGCTGGTTTATAGCCTTCTTCATGGAGGAAAAATGTGGCTAAGATGCTGAACAAAAACTGGAAGAAAATAGCTTGGTTTTGGACCTCCTAAGCTGTGAATTTGCCCAGGAATTTTCCTGGTTTTGCACAGCTTTTGTGTAGTCCGAAAATGGCCAGAAAAATCCAAGTTCTAAGCTGATGAAAAGGGCTATTTTCTGGCAGCATTTGGGAAGGAATAATGGCTAAGAATTTCGACACCTCGAAGGCACACAAAGTTGGGAAAAATTTCAGTTCCATGCATGAAGGAAAATGAACTTAGCTAGAGTAAAATATTTTTAGAAAGTTCACTAAGGAATTTAATTCACTTGAAATCCTTTCCCCCTCTTCCATGGTTTCGGTCCATAAGATGTCTCATACTAAGACATTTTGAACCTACCAAGCCACAGCACATTGCTGGAATTTTTCTAGAATAAAATTAGCTTGAACAATTTGAACAAGCTAATGAATTGAGAAATAGGAAAAATTAAGGATCAAGAGGAAATGGATTCCCCTTAGGAATTTTGTGTAGGCAAAAGAGTAGGATGAGGATACTCCTATCATGTCTCTCTTAGGACAACATTTCTACCCTACTCCAAGCTCCTAAGGCCGAAAATATTACTTCCCAAGCAAAAATAAAATTTAACCAAGCTAAAGCTCCTATGATGGAATTTGAACCCAAGACCACTAAACCACAATAACTCTTGTTCTTATTTTCCCTCTAAAAATATTTTCCTATTCAATCCTCAAGCTATCTCCCTTTTTTCACCTCAAGCAAAAATTACCATTTTGCCATTCTCACTCAATAGTCATAATCAAGCCCTCTAGACTATAAAACACAAATTCAATGCATATAAAATCATATAAAAATATATTTAAACATTCAATGAAATATGATATGCACCCCAACCCCCTTACTCTAAGGTTGGTTTTGACTGGGGTTTCACATCCTCCCCTTCTTAGGCGAATTTCGTCCCGAAATTCAAGCATACCTCTATATCAATTCAAGGTACTTCCGCTTGACCCATTCTTCCGACTCCCTTGTGGCATCCTGCGTGCCATGGTGCTCCTACTGAATCTTAACCATCGGTATCTATTTGTTCCGGAGAGTCTTGGACACTACGGTCCAATATCCACACAGGCTTCTCCACATAGCTCAGGTCTGGCTACAATACTAACGGTTCATTATTCAGTACATGACTGGGATCCACATTATACTTCTTCAATTGTGTCACATGAAACACATCATGGATTCCCGTCAACCCTTCTGGCAGATCCAGTCGGTAAGCTACCAATCCGATCCTTTCCTTAATCGGAAACGACCCCAAATATCTTGGATTTAACTTTCCGCCCTTCAGATGCTTCAAAATTTCCCTATTCGGCATCAATTTCAAAAATACGTTGTCCCCGACTTGAAATTCTAATTCTCTTCGCCGGTTGTTCGCATAGCACTTCTATCGACTCTGTACTACCTTTAACCTTTCCCTGATCAATTTCACTTTATCCAGCATCTCTTGGACACATACTTTTCCGGTTTTACTCACATGACCGTATTCGGACCAACTCCACTATAACGGTACCTGACACTTGCGCCCATACAAAGCCACATACGATGCCATCCCAATCGAGGCTTGGTAGCTGTTGTTATATGACAGTTCGGCATACGGTACACACTCCATCCACTTGTCTCTGAAGTCCAAAACACAGGCTCTCAGCATATCCTCCAATGTTTGTATCACCCTCTCTGACTGCCCGTCAGTCTGTGGATGTGCCGTCGTACTAAATTTTAGACTCGACCCCATTGCTTCCTAAAACTTTCCCCAGAATCGAGATGTAAACATCGGGTCTCAATCTGACACTATGCTTGAAGGCACTCCTTGCAGTCGGACAATTTCTCGAACATAAGTCTGAGCCAGCTTCTCCATTGAGTCTCTCACATTCACCGGTATGAAATGGGCCGACTTGGTCAGGTGATCCACCACCACCCATATGGCATCCTTCTGAGTCTTTGACATGGGAAGTCCGGTGACAAAATCCATAGTCACCTCCTCCCACTTCCATTCTAGTACTGGCAATGGCTGCAATAGTCCCGCAGACTTCTTGTGTTCCGCTTTGACCTTTTGGCAGGTAAGACAGGTCGAGACATACTTGACCACATCTCACTTTAGTCCGAGCCACCAATAGGCTATCTTCAAATCCTGATACATCTTGACTTCCCCGGGATGAATGGCGTACTTGCTCTTATACGCCTCCTCCAAAATTCTGTCCTTTAGCTGCTGCTCCTCGGGTACACACAACCGATCTCTGAAATGGAGAACTCCCACTTCGTCTAGATGGAATTCACTGCCTGGCCGCCTAAGCTCCTTGTCCTTGAAAAGTGGAAACTCGGTGCTACTTTGCTGAGCTCCCACGATTTCCTTCTTCAGATCCGGCACTAACTTCAAATTTCTAATGACAATTCCTTTGTCTTGCACTTCCACCCTTCTGTCCAACACATCTTGAATCGCTTGCATTTCCTGCACCTTTAGTCTAGCCATCCCAACCTTTCTGCTTAAGGCGTCCGCCACAACGTTGGCCTTCCCGGGATGGTAATTGATCAGACAATGGTATTCCTCCAAGAATTCCATCCACCTTCGCTGCCTCAAATTCAGATCCTTTTGAGTGAAGATATACTTTAGACTCTTATGGTCGGTGAACACCTTATATTCGGCTCCATATAGGTAGTGTCGCCATTTCTTTAGGGCGAACACTATAGCTGCTAGCTCTAGATCATGAGTGGGGTAGTTAACTTCATAAGGTCTTAGCTTTCGTGAAGCGTAAGCAATCACCTTCCGATCCTGCACCAACACTACTCCCAGTCTTTCGAAGCATCAATATATAGTGCGTAGGGTTTCCCTTCCTCCGGTAGACTCAATACCAGTGTTGTCATCAGTCTGCACTTCAGTTCTTGAAAACTTTTCTTGCACTTCTCATTCCACACAAATGGATCATCCTTTCCCAATAATCGGGTCATTGGCGATGCGAGTGTCGAAAATCCCTTGATAAACCTTCGGTAGTAACCAGCCAGTCCTAAGAAACTCCGGATCTCGGTGATACTCTCTGGCTGCTTCCAGTCAGATACTGCTTCAACCTTTGCCAGGTCCACCTTGATTCCCTCCTTGGTCACCACATGGCCAAGGAACGCCACACTGTCCAACTAGAATTCGCACTTGCTGAACTTGGCGTACAGCTTATGCTCCCGAAGCTTCTCCAGTATGAGCTTCAGATGCTCCGCATGCTCTTTCGGACTCTTGGAGTAGATCAAAATGTCGTCGATAAAGACCACCACAAACTTGTCCAGATAGGGTTGGAACACTCGGTGCATCAGGTCCATGAATACTGCTGGGGCGTTAGTCACCCCGAACGGCATCACCACGAACTCGTAATGTCCATATCTGGTGTTGAAGGCCGTCTTGGGGATATCTTCCTCTCTTATCCACACTTGATAGTATCCTTGCCTCAAATCCAACTTGGAGTAGCAATTAGATCCTTGCAACTGGTTGAATAGCTCATCAATCAACGGTAGGGGATACTTATTCTTGACCGTCAAATTGTTCAATCCCTGATAGTCAATGCATACCCTCAGAGTGCCGTCCTTTTTCTTCACAAATAGCACAGGCACCCCCCAGGGCGACGTGCTAGGTCTGATGTAGCCTTGACTCACTAACTCCTCCAGCTACTCCTTCAACTCTTTCAACTCTGCTGGTGCCATCCGGTACAGAGTTCGCGATACTGGTTCCGCTCCTAGAACTAAGTCGATAGTGAATTCCACTTCTCGGCTAGGAGGTAAAGAATCAAGCTCTACCGAAAATACATCAGGAAAATCCTTCACTACTTTTGTGTCCTCCAAAGTGCACTGGTCCTTCGGCTTATTTATCACGTAAGCCAAATACCCTTGACACCCTTGTTTCAACAATTTCCGAGCCTTAGCCCCCGCAATCAAATACTTGAGTTCTTTCACCCTTTTTCCATTAAATTCCAATACATCACAACCCAATCTGATGAACTGGACTATCTTATTTTTACAGTCTACCCTAGCCCCATGCTTGGCTAACTAGTCCATCCCTAAAATTAAGTCATAATCCTCAATGTCTAACACTATCAAATCTCCCTCCAGACTTTCTCTCCTCACATTAACTTTACACTCTTTTACATACCGATCCGCTTGCACTATTTTCCCCAGAGGTGTGCTCACCACTAAAGCGTAAGGTAGCTCCACTCTATCCCAACCCAAATGACATGCACACAACTTGCTTATATAGGAATGAGTAGATCTAGGATCAATCAAAGCATTAATAGAACGTCCTTGAATAGTGAATGTACTTTCTACCACCGCTGCATCGGCCCCGACTTCCTCTCTGTTGAGAGTGAATACCTTGGCCTTCACTTGCGGCTTTAGTGCTCCACTCCCGGCTGCTCCCGTGGGGTTGGTTCGGTTGGGCCCCGGGTTTTGAGCCGGGTTTCCTTGCCCAACTCGGTGCAATTTAGGACAGGTGTTCCTCAGGTGGTTCGGGTCGCCACAATGATATCATTTCTTTTCACCACCCTTAGACCAACAATTCCTTTCGGTGTGGCCTATCCTTCTACATTGCTTGCATTATGGGAGATTCAGGACAGGTCCACCTGGTGCCATCCGGGCTTGCTTTCCCCGGTCCTGCCATTGGTGATTGGTGGGGCGTTTGTAGGGTTGCGGTCTCGAGTAGTGTCCCTGCGACTGCCTTGGCGGTTGGAAGGGTTTTGCCGCCATCCAACTACGGTCCTCGTTCTCAGTTTGGGTGGCTACATCCACTGCCCCCGAATAGGTAGTTGGTGGGGATGGTGCCAACGCTCTCCTCAGCTCCGGTCTCAGCCCCTTGACGAACTGCCTCGTCCTATTATGCTCGGTGTCCACCAATCGCTTGCAGTATTTGGACAACTGAGTGAATCGGGCTGCGTATTGGGCTACGACATGCTTCCCTGCCTCAAATTTTGGAATTCGTCTTCTTACTTCTCCACAATCCACTGTGGGATATACTCTACCCTGAAGGCTTCAACGAAGTTGGACCACGTCCATTCCTGCTCGTCCATCTCCCAGTCGTCTTGGACCTGCTGCCACCACGCCCGAGTTGGTCCTCTCAATCGGAAAGCTGCAAACTTAACCATCCGCTCCTCGGTGTACTGGAGCGTTGCGAATATATCCTCCATTTGCTCAACCCATTGCTCGGCCTTCTTGTCTTGTTCCGCTTCGCCCATAAAGGCGGGCGGTTGAAACTTCAAAAACCACTCTAAGGCCTCATCTTCACCCTTTGGGTTCTAACGCTCGGTCATCAACAGCAAAATCTCGACCATCTTGCTGAATGCCTAGCCCATGGTCACATCAACTGGAACTTCAGACCCCGATCCCATATTCGGACTATTCCCTTCACCCTGGTTGGGTGCCTGCGTCTGGGCTGTTTCCTCTTCCAGTGCCACTTGATCAACTTCCGAAACCCTTCCACCTGCTAAAGCTGCACGACGCTTGGGTGCCATTCTAAACCATACCCCAAATGTTAAGTGCATGCATTTAAGGTTCAAATCATTTTAGTTGCACATGCATTCACAGTTAAATAGATGTAAATAGAAATTGGATGTAAATTTTGGCTAAGGAACAAATTCTCTTTCAAAAATGGACTTGCATAGATTTGAAATCCTGATAGAAAGTAGAATTGAAATCCCTGACATAAAAGTTCTTGAAAACAATAAAAAAATAAACATCTAAATAAAAGTAACTCCTAGTCCTCTAGTCCTCATCAGAATACTCATAATCAGCCTCATACAACCATCCCCCAGAGTTCTTAGAAAAATCCACCCCATCCCTGCTAGCAAATCCCTCCATTGGCTCCTTCCCAGGGCGCCTAGAACTCTCCCTGGGCTCAACTCGGCTGAAAGAAGGAAGGAAAGAAGGCCAGGGTAGAGACTCATAGTTTATCTCCCTCGGGTCATCACTATTTGCTACTAAGTCCACCTCGGGATTAGAAGGGTAGGGTCCAAGCTCCACTATCATCACCCTATCCTCACTGTCAGAACTTATGTCTATCACCGAAATTGGGGGTGGCTCAATGATCTGGACCTCGTCCTCACTGCAATCCTCCATAGGGTTAACCTCATCATCACTGTTATCCTCCATAAGGATAACTGGCTGAGGGCAGGCTGGGGAACTGGAAGGTCCTCCGAGTATATAGGGATAGGCGGGTGCCACTGCTGCCTTTTCCTCGCGGTCCTAAGAATCCAAACCATCCTACAGCAATAACAATATAGGTTAGATAAAAATTTAAACTTAAATAAATAACTTACTATCATTAATTAACTAAACCTAGTCTCTGATACCACTTGTAACACTTCGCTACCTAGGCCCACCAGGGTCGGGGATGTCGCCCCGTCCAAAGGACAAGTAGTCTTTATAACTAGGTCACACAAATAAAATAGCGGAATAAAAATGGTAACTGAACTTAAAATTTATTACATCCCAAAAATAAATCCAAGAATACCAACAACAAATCCATAGTAAAATTTATCCACTCTCATCTCCCCAAAACATTACACAAAATAAATTATCAGAAAATCCTCCAAAGCAGGCAATATCTAGCTACTCATCCCCATAGCAGGATCGACCTAAAATCATGGTAAAAAAGTGATGAGACAAAAATCTCAATAAGTCCGTTTGTGCTTTGAGTGTCCAGAGAAAACAGTTCGTGAATGTAGAGTATAAAATTCTTTATAAGACATCACTGGCAAGCAATAAACATTAGTCAAAAGCAAGAGTGGTGTTTTGGCTTTTCCAACCATAAATAATCAATAAAATCAACCACTCAAAAGAAATGATCATGGGTTACCACACGTTGGGCCCTATAACCGCATGGCCAGCATGCCACACTTTGTGCATACTGTCGGTCAGAATGCCACACTTTGTGCAGACTAACAAAAGTAGGTGATCAACTAACTGGGAAAGATACTCCACCTTCTCTATACCCAAACAACAATCGCGTGCCCATTCCGGCAACACACAGTCACTTGATTGAAAGAGAACACTGCTAGCTCGGACCGGCACGACCTACTGGACTGACATCCTATCCGAGAAGAACTCACCCCTCAGAGGTGGCCACTTACTGAGAGACTTACCCTAACCCCTCAAAGACTAGCCCTAGTAGTCCACCCTTATTGAGTACTCAACGACATTTTCCACTTGGGATAAAATGAACAAAACACTATTCCACATGAAAATGGCAATTAAGGGTTCCCAAAGTCTTTGTCAAAATCAGTTTTGGAAAGAGTTTTGAGATTGAATAAATCTGCTTATTAATTTTCAAATAAATTGTTTGTCTGAAAGGGGAAAAAAGTTAATCCTCAATTGCCCTTGCAAAACTGAGTGTCCATGCACTCCACATTTAGCTTGCCATAATAAACATGCTTCATCAATCAGGTATTATGTAGGAGCTTACCTGATTCTTGCTCACAATATAAGGCCTATAACAGCTAACCTAACCCCGCATGGGCAAATACAAACCACAATCAAACTCAAGCTAAAATCCACTTTTTCAATTTAAAACAACTCAACTCATTACCACCACGATCCTAGTGTCCCAAGCTTTAAGGCCAAACTATAAATAAATAGGTTTATAAGCTAAGCCTAATTTGATATTTAAAATAATTAATGTTTTGAGAAACAAGTACTAATAAGTTGATGGTTTAAATCTTGTTAATAAAAATTTAGAGTTTACTTGATAAAGAGTCCTAGGTGGTAGTAGGTAAAATAATGATTTATTAATAATTTAGTTGTTAGAAAATAATTGATAACTAAAATCAGTTGAAAATAAATTTAATGAGTCTTGCTTGAAAAATAATAAATAAATTTTTAATGGGTTTGATTAAAAGATAATAATTAAATTTTTAGTAATAAATATTTTAACAATTATGATTATTTCCATAAAAGGCTTTAGTTGATTTCATTATTTTATAGAATATATATATATATATATATATATATTATATTCTATTTTTCTAGCAAAAGCTATTATTTATTCGACTAAAATATCCTTGTTATATATAATAATCCAAATTTAACCCTCCTAGGGTTTTTCGAAATTACCAACAAAATCATATTATGAAATATTTTATTCATGAAATAAAAATTAGCTTAGGGACAACTAGATCATGATCATACTTTTATAGCTAAACACAATCATGAACATATACAATCCTTCAATTCATCAAATCATCCAAATCATGCATATAAGCATAGATCTAAATTTATTAAGACGTGATCTAACCCCTACTAGCATAAATATGATCATAGCTTCAATAATCCAACATGAATATAAATCCTATTCACCAAATGTGACATAATCTCTAGCATATTTCATCACAAATACTACCTATGACATGGAGACTTGCATTAAACCTCAAATCATCATACAATCAACCAAGATAATCCATCCATGCATAAATCCCATCTCCTTCATATTCATACATACATTCATGCTTCAACCTTAACAATATATACTCAAACCTTATCCACAATCTATCTTCTATCAACATCATCCTAGAGACATGAATCTTGAATTTAAAAGAAGGGTTAAAAAGGCTTACTTGCTTGATGAATATCTTGAAGGAGTTTCGAATGGTTGACAACCCCTAGATGCCTAAATCCGTCGAAGGAAGATGGAGAAAGCATGGCCACTGGAGAAGAAGCCATCCGGCCAAGAGGAGAGAGATTCGGCCATGAGAGAGAGAGAAAGAGAGAGAGAGACCATTAGCATGTTGATTCGCATTTATATTCATTAGAGATCAAGATTGGAGAAGATGAAGTTGTTAGGACAAACCTACCTTGAAGGTGTTATTGAGCCTTCACAAAATTTATGGTTTTTAATCCAAAATAGCAAGTTGGATTTGGGAGTTTGATGTTAAAAATGGTATTGATGGACTCACGACAGTGAGTAGGTTCAATCTAGAAATTTTAGAAGGAGTTTGAAGTGATTTGGGAGGGTATTAGGTGAAATGAAGGAGTAGGTGTTCTTGGTGTGTTGTGTTTTCTTGATGTTGAAGAGAGTAGAGAACTTTTAGGATTGGTGCTGCCGAAATTCTGTAAAGATTAGGGTTGGCCGACTGCTTGAAGGGTTTTGGTAGCTGATTTTCTAGTTTGGAAGGGAAAGGGAAAGGCTAGTTGTTGAAATCTTTGAAGAATATTTTTGGGAAGCAAATTTGGAAACTAAATATTTAGGAATACCTTTGATCATGGGAGAGCTTTTGGAAGTCTGCCATGGCTGAATTGCTGGCAGTGTTTCAGCTAGATGAATGCTGGTTGAGATGGGCTAAAGGTGGCCGAAAATATTGAGTGTAATGGTGAAGGGAAGGTCTGGTTGTTTGAGGTATATTTTATGAAAAGTTGTTAAATCATGGTGGCTGGAATTTTGGTATCCAAATCAGATCATGTTTACAGAATTTTTTTTGAAATCTTTTAGGCAGCCATGATTGGATTTTCAGGCAGAAGCTTGAGGAGGATAATGGAGTTCAGTTACTGAAGGTTTAAGGGTGATTTGTGCAAAAGAATGATGGAGTTTCGGCTAGGGATGAATTAGGAACCAAGGTTGGAAAATTTCTACACAGGATTTCGCTGCTTGCTGGAATTTTCTGGGCAGTTTTCGACTGCCCTTTTGCAGTCGGTTTGTAGGGAGTTTGAAGTGGAATTTTAGGGCTTTTCAAGGCTAGTTTCCAGCCTTCTTCATAGAGGAAAAACGTGGCTAAGATGCTGAACAAAAACTGGAAGAAAACAGCTTGTTTTCGGACTTCCAAAGCTGTGAATTTGCCCAGGAATTTTCCTGATTTTGCACAGCTTTTGTGCAGTCCGAAAATGGCCAGAAAAATCTAAGTTCTAAGCTGATGAAAAGGGCCATTTTCTGGCAGCATTTGGGAGGGAATAATGGCTAAGAATTTTGACACCTTGAAGGCACACAAAGCTGGGAAAAATTTCAGTTCCATGCATGAAGGAAAATGAACTTAGCTAGAGTAAAATTTTTTTAGAAAGTTCACTAAGGAATTTAATTCACTTGAAATCCTTTCCCCCTCTTCCATGGTTTTGGTCCATAAGATGTCTTATACTAAGACATTTTAAACCTACCAAGCCACAGCACATTGCTGGAATTTTTCTAGAATAAAATTAGCTTGAACAATTTGAACAAGCTAATGAATTGAGAAATAGGAAAAATTAAGGATCAAGAGGAAATGGATTCCCCTTAGGAATTTTGTGTAGGCAAAAGAGTAGGATGAGGATACTCCTATCATGTCTCTCTTAGGACAACATTTCTACCCTACTCCAAGCTCCTAAGGTCGAAAATATTACTTCCCAAACAAAAATAAAATTTAACCAAACTAAAACTCCTATGATGGAGTTTGAACCCAAGACCTCCAGAATTAATTCTAAGGTTCTAACCACTAAACTACAATAACTCTTGTTCTTATTTTCCCTCTAAAAATATTTTCCTATTCAATCCTCAAGCTATCTCCCTTTTTCCACCTCAAGCAAAAATTACCATTTTGCCCTTCTCACTTAATAGTCATAATCAAGCCCTCTAGACTATAAAACACAAATTCAATGCACATAAAATCATATAAAAATATATTTAAACATGCAATGAAATATGATATGCACCCCAACCCCCTTACTCTAAGATTGGTTTTGACTGGGGTTTCACAATTTTAATTCATGGAACAGAAGAGTTAAGGATTATCCAAACCTCTTCTGTTGATAGCCTTCAGATGTTTGAAATATAAAAAACACAGGGGTTTGGTTATTTGAATGTGAATAGGAGTTGTGGCTTTCAGTTGAAATAGACAGACGCTCGGAAAAAAAATAAAGTTTATTTTTTCTGATCTCTCTCTCATTTTCTCTTCTTCCTTTCTCATCTTTTTGACTCTGCTAATTAATAGCAAAGGAACAAGAAGGACTATTCCTCGCCTAAGTTATTTCACCAACTAGATTGGGCGATGGAATATTCTGAGAAGCGAAAAACTTTGCGTTCATGCCAAAGAGAAGTTGAAGGATTGCTGGTTCTTCATTAGAATCATCGTCAAGACAAGTAGCCACACCGGTGGGAGCTCCTCTTCTTCTCAGAAAAATAGATAAAGGACACGTAAAGGTATTATTTTTTACGTTCCGCTACGTCGTGTCCGATGCTTTTTCTAGTTTTATTATCTGTGCATGCATGGCTCCCTCTGATTCATTATCTTCATGTGGTATCAGAGTGTGATGCTTTAAATGGCTTAGGATTATGCATACTTGTTAATAAAAGTTGGCAAGTTAATTTTTGATTAATATATTGAGATCCTTCGCTATTTTGGTATGGGTAGTTGCATTGTAAACCTCATCATTGAGGTATAGGAGCCTTTGTAATTTTTTCGTAATGCTTTGTTAAGCTTTCGTGTAAACCCGATTTGAAAGGGTATAGGTAGATGTCATGTTTTTTGTTGAAAAAATGTAACAAGAGGCTGCCTACAATGATCGCGAAGGAGAAATTGCAGAGCCCAGAAAAAATCATAGAAGAAATCAGCGAAAAAAAGAGGATTGTAGAGAAGATAAGCTGAGCCGCCAATCCCAGCTGAAAGCCGAGTCGCGGCTCGGTCGTGCCTGGAGCCACGGCTGTGCCCAGGCCAGCCGTGGCTTGAAGCCACAGCAGGGCTCAGCACGCTTAGTCGCACACGAGGAACGGTTCCTCGCAGAGGCATCCTCACCAAGATGCAATACATCCTGACTAGGATGCTTCCTGGGTCATGCACAGGAAGGCCAGGTCGCGGGCACTCGCCCACGCACCATGGTCCATGGGTCTTCCCATGGGCCATGATCTAGGGTGGCAGGTGCACTGGACCAAGAATTTTTTTTTTTTTTTTTTAGATTTTGGTCCCATACTAGGAAAAGTTATTTTTATTTCAATAGTTAATATTCTTTAAATATTTTTGCATGAAAAATAATAGTAAAGGATTTTATGATTAAATAAGATCATTAATTAATTTAATTAATGTGTTTAATTCTTTTATTTGGGCACTTAGGATTAAAAATAGAAAAGTATGAAAACATTTACAGTTTTCTAGCATGCTAATTATTTTATGTCCTGTGTGCAAGTTTTCTCAAAGACCAAAGTCTTTGAGAAATTTTATTTGACAAGGAAAAATATTTTTCTTTAATTATATGGTTATTTTAACTTAAACAAAAATTAATCTGTGGTTATTTTCTTAATGGTTTTTTATCCTTGACATAAAAAATATTTTGGATTTAAAAATTTTTGTAAGTTAAAATAGAAAGCCATTTTAATTCATTTGAGTAAAGGAAAAATTATTTTTGTTAAATAAAACCTAGAGATCAAAATATAGAGGAATTTTAAATGAAAATTTTTTGAAATTATTAAGTTTTTAATTTAAATAAAATTAATCCATAAGGAAAAATTTCTCAAATGGTATAAACCTTGACATAGAAATTTTTTTATTGATTTAGATATTTTAATTTTAAGTTAAAGGATAACTTAATTGAAAATTTTCAAATGATATTTTTCCAAAAAAAAAAATCATTATTTAAAAAACTAAGTGGAGGGGGATTCCAATAGTCCCATGGCTTCCATCACAATCCTCATTAGAGATCATGGGTATCCTCGCGTCACCTTAAGAGTGAACCCCGTATAGGATGGAGACACAACAAGGATCTAGAACTAATGTAAGAATTTAATTAATAATCTGGGACGCGTATTATGATCGGCCAGCCCATATTGGAGGTTATAGTGCGAGGTATATCCATAGAAAATGAGAAAAAATGGCCATTCCCTCGATGGAGTTATCTTTTAGATCATCTCGATGGAGTTATCTTTTAGATCATTACGTAGAAGGAAAATTAATTTGTAATGGTTAACACACATAGCTTAGGAAACAGTTATCTTTCCAAGAAGCTATATCAGTTTTTATAAGAGCCAAATTAATCATGTTAAAGATAATAGTAATGGGGTTAGCTATTATCAAGTTTAATATGAGGATAAAGTGCACAAAAATTATTTTTTGTTTTATAATATTGATAATTTATTTTATTTTTCAAAATTTTAGAAATGGTTAGTGGAGGTTCTTTCAGTCCCTTAGCCATTATTCTTTGCGAGAATAAGCTAACGGATCCAAACTATGTAGATTGGAAAAGGAGCCTGGACATAATACTCACTGCTGAGGAGTATATGTCCTATACGAGACGTGCTTAATAATCGGGGAAGGTTCTACCGTTGAAGAGCAGGAGGCTGAAAAGGCATGGAAAAAGGTTGACAAGATGGCGTGTAACACCCCACGACTACGTACCCTAAAAGGGCGGGGATGTCGCCCCGTCCCGTAGGATAAGGGGTCTTTAAACAAGGTATAAAATATAAAGGCAATCTCCAAAAGGATCAACTTAGATAAATAAAGAAATATTCTTATTACATCAGGCTCAACTTGGAGCAAAACGGAATAAAACAAAATATTGTTTAGAAGCAGAAGCAATAAATGTCTCCTAGAACGGATAGAGAAAATAGCAAAAGCTCCAACTATTACATGCCTCGCTGACTCAGCATAATCTATCTCCTGAAAACATGGTGTAAAACAGTGTGAGAATAAATTTCAATAAGTCCTGTGTGTGCACATGGTGTTTTAAATAGTTCATGTATGCAAAGTGTAAAACATTTGTAGAAATAATTTGGCAAGTCATAAACAATCTCTTTTCGCAAGGAGTAGGTTTTTTCTCATTGTCACACTTTGTACAAAATAAATCCTCCACTCGGATAAAAGTCATGTCACCACACGCTGGGCTCCATGAGAACAAATTGGCCAAGGCACCACACTTTGTGCACCTTGTCCGGACCAGATTACCACACGTTGGGCGTTCTGATCAATGTGAGTGTATAGCCCACCGGGTGAGATACTCCTCCATCTCTACACCCAACAAAACCATCCGGGTGTACATGCCGGGAATATAAATAATACCTTTCAGGCATAATGCTAGCTCGGACTGGCCTGTCCAACCAACACTGTCGCCTTTTCAAGTAAAGTTCATCTTCTGGAGGTGGCCTCCTGCCAGAAGACTTACGCTAGCCCTCCAAGACTAGTATTGTTAGCCTACCCTTATTAAGTACTCAACGAACATATCCGTCAATTCCTGATTCAAAATATTTTCAAACCTTGGCTTTGTAAAATGTGGTTTTCTTTAAAAGAGATTTCTAAAAATTTAAGGAAAAGAATAGTTTTCTTGCTAAAAACCGTTAGTTTGACAAATCCGTTTAAAGAATAAATATCCACGTTTACAACCCAAGCAAACCTAGTTTAACAATAGCTTTACAAAGCTTCACAACATAGACTTGCCATCACAACCTTTAACAAAACAGTTTATAGAAGGACTTACCATCACAACATTTAATAAAAGAGTTTATGCAAAGACTTACTTGATATGCCTCAGATAAATGCGATAAATTCACAGCTGGCTTTCCTCAACTATCCTCCTGATCTAAACCATATAATATCATGATCAGGGTCTCAATTAATTCAAACATGCTCTAATCCCATTTATTTTCATAACAATTCGCAATCTCCTATTTAATTCCTAGTAAACTATTCAATCCCCAAAGATCAAATACTACGACCACATGTTTATCTCGCTAATAAACACCATTACACTTTACTTTCGACATCAAGGGAGGGTATTCCCTTACCTTGTAACTACCAGGTAATGAGGTTTCGATGTTCCTATGGTGATCGTCCCGAGTTCGCTTGAGAAGAAGAGAGAAGCTACCTCCTTTGCTTCACTTGATCGAAAATTAAGGAGGAAGAGGAAATCAGCCTCTATAGGGCGTGATTTAAGGGTAGAATAAAGAGAAAAGAATCATTAGAGAAAACGGCATCGAGAGGTTGAAAGGATTTGTGCTTACCTTAAGGTGTGTTCGATTTTTGCTTGGAACAGCTCTTGTATTTTCGAAAATTTGCAGAGAGAAGTTGCTGAAATTTTCGTGTAGAATGGAGAGGGTAAACGGTGGTTATGATTTAAAGTTGGAGAAGATTGGTTTAGGGTTAGATGGTGATGTTTAGATAGACTCCTAATGGCTTTAGGTTTCTTGGACAGCAAAGGCGAAATTTCTAGCTTGCGCGCGCCTCCTTGCTGCCGATTTTAGGGGAGTTTAATGGAGGAAAAAAAATTTCTGCAATTTGCTCCTCTAAGCTGGCCGAAACACTGCTCAAAGGAAGGGCTGAATGTGTTCAGAATTTGGGCCAAACAAGGAAGAGTTTGAGTGAGTTTTGATGACTGAAAAATCCTGTGCAAGTGCTGTGAAAATTCTGTGCAAGTGTAGCAAGTTTTGGACTGGTTTGGCTGCTATAATTCTACCAAAATTTCCAGAGGAAAATTAAGGGTTTTAGGCACTGAAAATAGCTTGTTCAGCTGGGGTTTTTCAGTGAATGATGTGTGCAGAATTTCGGTTGAAGTAGGAACATAAAGCTGGCCGAAAATCCTGCACAAAGCTGTCCGAATTTTCTGTGTATATGCTGGACGAATTTAAGTGTTTTTGTGTGAATAAAATTTTGGTTTTGTGCAGCTAAGGTATTTGAATTGTTAAGGAGTGTTCTAGGTGGTTTGAGCTAGGATTTTCAGAGTTGGATTGTAGCTAAAGATGGCTGGAATTTCAGACAGCTTATGTAGATACAAAACTGCCGAAATTCAGCTAGGAAAAGGAAGAAATCCTAGTTGAATTTGGATTGAAATAAAATCTGGTTTTATCAAGGATTTGGATAAGATTTCCTCTAGTCCTAGAAGAGTTTGGATTGAGCTAAAGGTGCTCCAAGGTGGCGGTCAAAATCTGGAAAAATTTCCAGAATATTTCCAGCTTATGGTTTCCGAAAATTCAAGGGAACAAAAGCTGAAAATAAAATAAATTTCATCCTTAGCTAAAATCCTTGAACTTAGGAGTTAAATATAGAGTCTTACTCCTATGGAAGTGGCGTTTAAACCCAAAGAAAATATCTAAGACTTTAGTTAAAATATTTCTCTAAAACAATTAAATAAATAAAAGGATTATGGCTAGAATTCTTGAAGAGGTAAAATAAGATTTTTCCCTAATATATTCCCTAACTCTAATATTCATCAAGAAGAGTTTTATACCACTTGAAATTCTTCAAAGTGGCTCCTAGCTAGGTTTTTTCAAAAATCCTAAGGAACACAAGCTGAAAATTAAAGGTAAACTTTATTCACATCCAAGTCCTTGAATTTAGGAAATAAATATAGAGACTTATTTCCTTGGAGTAAAAACACTAAAATTTCTCTAGGATAGCTAGATTCTTTTTCGGCCAAGATAAGAAATGGTCTAAAGAAAAGAATTTCAAGAAGAGAAACTAACTTCACAAAAGGTAGGATTCGAACTCGGGTCACCAAAGGAAATCACCAACCTCCCCGCTATTCCAAAACAACTCCAATACTAATTTTTCTACAAGAAGTTCTTACCACCCCAATACTCATCCTTCCAAATCTTCGACCAAACCTCCCTTATCCAAATCTCTAACAACACAACTATTTCACATCAATTAATTCAAATGCAAGAGCAACGAAAAAATTCACATGCATCCATGCAAATAAAATTATTCTAACTACCACATAAAATGCAAGATGCTATGCAATGCATAACTTTTCCCCATAGTCAAAGGTGGTTTTAGGCGGGGTATTACATGGCGCGATGCTATATGTTAGCCTCCATGTCGAATGTACTTCAATCCAAACATGAGTACATGGCCACTACATATGACATAAGTACATCACTAGCCACAATGTTCACGAATAAGAGCTGGTCCGCAAGGCAGAAGGCTTTTCGAATGATTATAAACACCAAGATGGCTGAAGAAGTATCAGTCAGAGAGCATATGCTCAAGATGATTGCTATTTTTGAGGAAGTAGAAGTCTTAGGGACTGTCATTGACCCCGAGAGCTAAGTGGACATTGTTCTCGAATCTTTATTGGGCTCCTTCACTCATTTCAAGTTGAATTACAACATGAACAAATTAAACATAAGTTTAACGGAGTTGATGAAAGAGCTCCAAGTGGCTAAGATGGTCATGAAGCCACAGGCTAGAGCTATGATGGCCTCTTTTTCGAGAATTGGGCCCAAGTCCAGAAAGTTTAAGCAGAAGAAGGGTAATGCAGTGCACCAGTCCAAGTCCCAGACCAAAGACAAATCAAAGGGTAAATACTTCAAATATGGGAAGAGGGGATACTGGAAAAAGGAGTGTCCAAATCTCTAGGTCATGAAAAACCCCACAAGTAATATTTTCTATCTAGAGTCAATATCAATGGTTAGATCAACTTCTACTTAGATTGTTGATTCAGGAGCTACTGATAATATAAGTAACTCCTTGCAAGGGTTTAGAAAGATTAGAAGACTCCAGAAGGGCGAATATGGACTACATGTGGAAAATAGAGCATAAGTTTGAGCCCTTTCTATGAGAGAACTAGAACGTAATTTTGATTGTAATAGAATAATAATTTTAAAACATGTTTTATTTGTTCCTGGTTTTAGACAAAATTTGGCTTCAATTGCAAAACTAATAAATTGAGGATATTCTGCTTCTTTCCATTCTGGTGTGTTACTATAAGTAGAAATGGAGAAGTAATATGTACTGGGCATATATATGAAAATCTATTCTTCATTAATCCTATTAACAATCAATTGAATAATGCTTAATCTGAACCTTTAAATAGGAAGATAACGACCAATATCAATGACTTATACCATTGGCATCTAAGGTTGGGTCACATTAACTCAATCAGGATTTAGAGGTTAATTCATGATGGGCATTTAGGCTCATTGAGATTAAAGAGTTGGCCTCAGTGTGAATCCTGTCTTATAAGAAAAATGACCAAAAGGCGGATCGAGCTAAAGAAACATTGAGTCTTGTTCACACTAATATGTGTGGTCCTTTGTCTACACCAACAAGATGGGAGTTTGAGTATTTTATCACTTTCACAGATGATTGTACAAGGTATGGTATGTTTATATGATGAGACACAAGTTTGACTCTTTTGACAAGTTCAAAGAGTTCAAGGCTGAAGTGGAGCATCGAACAGGTAGATTAATCAAGACTTACAATCAGACCATGGTGGATAATACCTTCTTAGTGAATTTAAGGACTACATGGTACATCATGGGATAGTATTCCAACTTTCTACACTAGGGACACCCCACCTGAATAGAGTAGCTGAGAGAAGGAATAGGGCATCCCTGGAAATGGTTCAAATTATAATGTCTCATGCTATTCTTTCAGCGTCTTTTTGGGGATATACCCTAGAAATAGCGGCATATATTCTAAACTTGGTGCCTTCCAAGTCAGTACCTAGGATTCCCTATGAGATGTGGACTGGGTGTAAGCCAAGTCTAAATCATCTCAAGATATAGGGTTGTCTAACTTATGTACTGATAATGGGAGACAAGTTAGAACTGAGATCAGAATTATGCTATTTTATTAGGCATCCAAAAGGTATAAAGAGTGGTTACTTTTATCATCCCAATGAGCAAAAAGTACTCATGAGTACTAATGCTAGATACTTGGAGGACGAACAAAATACATCCATTAAAGGTACGACAAGGTTGGAACTCGAAAAGAAGTTATCTCCTGAATCAACTTCTCCTAACCCGATTATAGAACAAAAAGAGGTACAACCTCAGGAATGTATACAAATGGAGCCTCGTCATAGTGGAAGAATATCTAGAGTTATAGAAAGATGGACTGGAGAGGCTTTTAACCTAGTCTTCAACCATCAGGAACAAGATCCTACTAGATACGAGGAGGCTATTGTTGATGCTGATGCAGACCTATGCCATGAAGTAATGAAAGTCGAGATTGAGTCTATATACTTCAATCAGGTTTAAGATCTTGTAGCCTGACTTGAAGGGTTAAAACCCATTGGGTGTAAGCGAGTGTACAAGAGAAAGAGGGGAGTGGATGGGAAAGTGGAAACGTTCAAAGCTAAGCTTGTGACGAAAGGGTATATTCAGAAAGAAGAGATCGACTATGAGTAAATTTTTTTCTCGGTAGCCGTGCTTAAGTCTATCCATATCCTTCTTACCATCACATGTCATTATGACTATGAGATATGACAAATAGATGTCAAAAAGGTATTTTTAAATTGCTATCTTAGTGAAGACATATATATGTCCCAACCAGAAGGCTTTATTGCTAAAGGCCAAGAACGTATGGTTTGTAAGCTTAATAAATCTATTTATGGACTTAAGCAAGCATTCAAAGCATGGAACATTCGTTTCGATGGGACTATAAAATCTTACGATTTCATTCAAAACGAGGATGAACCATGTGTGTATAAAAAACTGGAAGGCATAAACGTGGTTTTTCTTGTACTGTATGTGAATGACATTCTACTCATTGGAAATTATGTAGGGACACTGTTATCTACTAAGATTTGGTTATCTGATCAATTTAGTATGAAGGACTTTGGTGAAGCCAATTACATTCTTGAAATAAAGCTTCTTAGAAATAGAAATCAGAGAGTGTTAGGTTTATCCCAAACTACATACATTGATAAAATATTGGCTAAGTTTAGCATGGACTCATGCAAGGGGATGTTGATCCCTTGCAAACATGGGTTGTCTTTTTCTTCAAAATACTGTCTAAAGTCTCAAGAAGAAAAAGATAGAATGAGTAGGATTCCCTATGCTTCAACTGTGGGAAGTCTCATGTATGTTATGCTGTGTACTAGGCCAGATATCTGCTTTGTTGTAGGCTTAGTTAGCAGATATCAGTAAAACCCCAGGGAGATTCATTGGCAGATTGTAAAGCATATTCTCAAGTATCTTAAACATACAAGAGATTATATGCTGGTTTACAGGGCTAATGACTTAGTTCCTATAGGATACACAGACTCAGACTTCCAGGCGGATAAGGATGAGAGAAAATTTGCTAGTGAATATATCTTCACCTTATCTGGAGAAGCCATTTCATTGAGGAGTATCAAGCAATCTTGCATTACTAACTCAACCATAGAAGCCAAGTATGTGGTAGCTTCGGAGGTATCCAAGAAAGCAATTTAGCTCCGAAAGTTCCTTTTGGAACTTGAAGTTGTGCTATGAATGGACAAATCGATTGTGATATATTACGATAACACTGGTGCAGTCTCACAATTTAAAGACCCAAAGAATCACAAAAAAAGGAAGCACATAGAGAGGAAGTACCACCTGATCTGGGATTTCAACCAGAGACTGAAAATCATGGTAGAATAGATTACCTTGGAGAACAATCTAGTAGATCCTTTCATCAAACCTTTTGTGGAGAGAGTCTTTAGCAGACACTTAGATGCCGTAAGGGTGGGCACCTTTGGACTTACTGAGTCTTAGAGGGCAAGTGGGAGATTGTTGGAATGTATGCCTTCTTAGACTAGGTTTCTGATGTAATTTTGATTTATATTAATAAAAGTATTTTTCTCATAATTTATTTGTGAAATCTTGTTTGTATTTGTGCATGATTTCATTAGAAAAGACCCATTGTGTTTAAGTAAATGGTTTATGTGAATAGAGGTCTTACACAGTAAGGTATGGACCATGAGATATTTAACACATAAACTATTGTTCTTAACCAGATGATGAGAATGGGAATCTCATCATAGTAAGGTTATTATGTTATGAATTCTAAATAGGGAATGACTTACCTTTAACCAATGAGTAGCCTTCTCATTTCATAACACAAGCGTATTTTGAATACGTAGAATAAGACCTATAGTAGTGGTTTCTTAAAGTACTATGTGATAGAAATCTATACTACTACTGCTACAACGTGGACTTATACTCTACAGCTTGAGTATAAGTTGGTAGTCTAACGAAATTGGAAGCGTATGCTTTAATATACTATAGTTGAGGTTCTTGAGAAGGACTAATATACTTGTATATTGGGTATATGTAATTAGTTAGTCAAGACGGACTTATACAAGATAGTGTCTATACTATATCGCCCCTTAGTGGTTGTCCAAATGATCTAATTATCCCGAGCCCTGGGGAACATGACATGGATATTGGCTTTAGGGTAGCTCCCTTAGAAAGCGAAAATATTCCAAGAAGTCATGGATCATTGGACTAGAAGCTTAAGGATGATAGATGTCTTTTTTACAGTTGTTAGTACACTCTTTCCTCTCTAAATGAACGGTGATGTATAGATGGGTATTTTAGTCATTTCACATATGGGTTGAAGACATAGCTAACGCATCATTGTCCTTGGGGCTAATATTTTCTTATAGTGATATTAGAAAATATTTAAAATTCAAAATACAACTATTTATAGTAGCAAGGGTATTTTAGTCATTTTAATAGCCAAGGAGATGTATCTTTTTTATACTCGAAATAGTCCATAAGTCGTAATTGCTTTAGGTCAAGGAAATAGTCACAATAAAAATGATATTATTTTATTCAGAAAGTCTAATTTATTATTGGACTGGAATAAAAATAAAAGAATGAGAGAAATTAAATTTATTATCTAGTTTAATTGGTTAATTAATTATTCAGGGCCTAAGCCCATATTGAATAATTAGAAAATTGACTTGGGCTTAAACTAGCTAATAAAAGGCTTAAATAACTATTTTAGTTTATTTGAGATTATTAATTATTTATTGAGTTACTTTAGTAGGCTCGGGAAATAAATAATTAATGGTTATTATTTTTGGGCTCATTGGGTCCAAGAAAATAATAAGTTGATTTTGGCCTAATAGCCTGGACTCAAGGGTTATTTTTATTCATGGAACAGAAGAGTTAAGGATTACCCAAACCCCTTCTGTTGATAGCCTTCGGATGTTTGAAATATTAAAAACACCGGGGTTTGATTATTTGAACGTGAATAAGAGCTATTGCTTTCAGTTGAAACAGACAGACGCTCGGAAAAAAAAAAAAAAACCAGAGTTTTTTTTCTCTGCTCTCTCTCTCTCGTTTTCTCTTCTTCCTTTCTCATTTTCTTGGCTCTGCTAATTAATAGCAAAGGATCAAGAAGGATCATTTCTCGCCTAAATTGTTTCACCAACTAGATTGGGCAGTAGCATGAAAAGCGAAAAGCTTCGTGTTCATGCCAAGAAGAAGTCGAAGGATTGTTGGGTTTTCGTCGGAATCGTCATCGAGACAAGTAGCCACTCCAGTGGTGAGCTCCTCTTCTTCTCAACCAAATAGACAAAGGACATGTAAAGGTATTATTTTTTACCTTTCACTGTGCCGTGTCCGGTGCTTTTTCTGGTTTTATTATCTGTGCATGCATGGCTTCCTTTGATTCATTGTCTTCAATTTCAACAAATCTAATAGTTGAATCATTAATTTGATGTGCCTACTTTTGTATATGTGTTAGGCTTTGTGCATTTTTTCAGAGATTATGCTAGATTATGAACTAAAATATATCCTATTACTTTCAAATTTGATCGTAACAATTTCTATAGTAATTTTGATAAATCTGACAGTTGGATCGTTCATTTGATATACCTATCTAGGTGTATGTATTAGGGTTTGCCAATTTTTAAAGATACTATGTGAGTGTATATGCAAAATGTATCCAATTACCTTCAAATTTGATCATAATACTTTTCATAGTAATTTTAACAAATATAACGATTGGATCATTAATTTGGCATGCGTATCTTTGTATATGTGTTTGGTTTTAGATATTTTTACAGAGATTATGTGCTAAAATATATTGTATTGCCTTTAAATTTCATCATAACACTTTCCATAATAATTTCAATAAATCTAACGGTTAGATCATTTATTTGATATGCCTATTTTTATAAACGGATTAGGTTTGGAGCATTTTTATAAAGACTATGCTAGATTAAGCTGCAAAACATATCCGATTATCTTTAAATTTGGTCATAACACTTGTTATAAAATTTTCAACAAATCTATCGGTTCGATCATTAATTTGACATGCCTATCTTTGTATATGTGTTAGGTTTTGGATATTTTTGTAGAGATTTTACTAGATTATGTACTAAAATATATCCTATTACTTTCAAATTTGGTCGTAATATATTTTTTAACAAATTCAATAAATCTAATGGCTGAATCATTAATTTGATTTGTCTATCCTGTAAATGCATTAGGTTTGGGATACTTTTATAATGATTATGCAAGATTAGGTGATAAAATATATCCAATTACCTTCAAATTGGTCATAATATATTTTCAATAACTTTAATAAATCTAACAGTTGTATCATTAATTTGATATATCTATCTTTACAAATAGGTTAGGTTTCGAGCATTTTTATAGAGATTATTCTAGATTAAATAGAAAAATATATTTGAGTATCTTTAAATTTGGTCATAAAACTTTTCATAGCAATTTTAACAAATTTAACGGTTTGATTATTAATTTGATGTGCCTATCTTTGTATATGTGTTAGGTTTTAGACATTTTTATAGAGATTATGGTAGATTATGTGCTAAAATATATCTTATTACCTTTAAATTTGGTCATAACACTTTTCATAATAATTTTGAAAAAAATGTAATGGTTAGATCATTAATTTGATGTACCAATATTTGTAAATGTCTTAGGTTTTATGCATTTTTGTAGAGATTATGCTAAATTATGTACTAAAATATATCCTATTACCTTCAAATTTGGTGATAATATATTTTTTTAGCAAATTCAATAAATGTAATGGTTGGATCATTAATTTGATATGTCTATCCTTGTAGACACGTTAAGTTTTGGGTACTTTTATTATGATTATGCAAGATTATGTGTTAAAATAAATCCGATTATTTTTAAATTTAGTCATAATATGATTTTTAGCAATTTTAATATATCTAACGGTTGGATCATTAATTTGATATATCTATCTTTGTAAATGTGTTAGGTTTCGAGCATTTTTATAGAGATTATGCTAGATTAAGTAAAAAAACATATTCAATTATCTTTAAATTTGGCCATAACACTTTTTCATAAAAATTTTAACAAATTTAACGGTTGGATTATTAATTTGACGTGCCCATCTTTGTATATGTGTTTGGTTTTAGGAATTTTTACAAAGATTATGCTAGATTATGTGTGCTAAAATATATCCTATTACCTTCAAATTTGGTCATAACACCTTCAATACACACACACACACACACACATGCACACACACCAAATACGCACCAAAAACATATATAAAGATAGATATATACAAATATATATATATATATATATTAATAGACTTTTTAATATCCTAATATATATATATATATATATTAACATAATAAAATTGTGTGTATATATTATACATATTAATATGCTTTATTAATATATATATATATTTATATTTATATATTAAAATAGTATATTAATTATGTATATATATATATAAACATAAATATATATGAATATATATGTATATATGTATGTCTATGAATATGTGTGTGTGTGTGTGTGTGTGTGTGTGTGTGTATATATATATATATATATATATAAGTATGTATATATATGTATACATGAAAATTATGAATATATAGTCTCTTATCCTAATACCATATGGACTAGTCATCGAGGTATATATATCAATTTTCCATTATAGGTTATCTTTAAACTGTAAGAGGTGATCCGATATGGTTTTACCTTTTCCAAAAAAGTATTACCTAACATTATTTCTAATGTATCATTAACACCTTGACTTTCAATGAGTAGTCTAAGGGCAATTGTTTCATTACCGAATCGAAGTATAGTTTCTATAGCTTTATCTATCTCATGTATTTCACCACTAAAATTTGTATATTGGTGAATATCCTATAATTTATACCTTTGTATTTTGGTACATAGAGAACTACTAATGTAATTCTATTTGCACCAGTATCTATCAAAATATTAACCGGAGTAAATTGTATACCATCAAAATATTTTCCTTTAATCTTATAATTGCTTAAAGCAGCATCTTTTTCAATAACCGTTAGGCCTGTAAATCTAGAAGTATTTTTTCTAATTAATGGAATGCTAGAAACTCCTATATGCGTAAAACATAATCTAGGTGGTACTTGATTTGATAACATCAAAGGTTTTTGTTGTAAATCTAGATTTAAAGGAATTGTTTCAATTTCTGAATCTTAGATAAACTGCGAAATTTTATTTGACTTACTTTATTAGATAAGTATGGAAAATCTATTGTATCTTTAATTACAAAATACTCAGAATGATGAGTATTAGAAATCGCATACAAAATCATATAAGTTATCGAATAAGGTCAGCTAGACCGATAAAAGAATTCTTTTCTTTTAAAATATTGAAGTAAACTTAAAGTTTTATCAAAATATTTATCTTGTAAATGATAAGAAATTCTAGGTATACAGTAAAATTTAAGTTTCCATTTGCAAGTTTCCTCTTAGAATTCTAAGATAAGCTTCTTCACGATTCTATATCCTATTATCAACGACAGCCAAATCTATAGGTGTATCTAATCCTTCCTTAAAAGTTGATTTAAGGATTATCTGAATTGCGCCTCTGTGTACCCATCCTAGGGTATCTCGAATTTCAAGTTTGATTTTCTACAATTTATCTTGAAGATCTTCTTTAGATAACAAAGGAATCATAACCTTCTTCCCTGTAAGGGTAACATCTAAAGCTCGTTCTTGCATGTTTAATCCATACGACAAATTATGTTTTCTAGGTTTAATACCTAATTTTTCAAGCATATTTACTATAAATCCAGAATAGTTTGATAATGAAAACCCTTCATTTTGAATTTGTTTTAATTTTCGTTTATCAATTAGTGTATCACCTAGTTGTTCTTCTACGTTATCTATTACAGATGAACTAGAAGTTTCAACAATCTCATTCATTATGAGAAGAGGTTTATTCTATATCTGTCTTAATACAAAGGCTATCTTCAGACTCAGTATATTCAAATTCATTAATTTGAACAAACTCTCCTTGTTCAATCATATGGCTGATATCTTCATCTATTTCAAAAATCTTTTTATTTTTATCAAACTTTTTAGGAAATCTATTGGCATAATGGCCAATCTCATGAAGTTAATAGCGCTTGCAATCAGTGGGTTTTGTAACCTTCTTTTTTCTTTTATATGTTTGTTTTATCAGTTTTTTATATCCACGTTTTTTATAATATCTAGCCTTTCTCTTTTTAAAGTATATTTTCTTAAAACGCTTTTTATTTTTATATTTCCTTTTTATCTTGTTATAATAAAAAGGACTATCACATCCTATCATTAAAGGCATTTTAGGATTGTCATAGCATACAGATATTCTTTTCTTTAGTCCACGGGTCATCTTTGGTAAGATGGCATCAGCACACCATTCACTTAACTTATCTTTTAAATGTGTTATCCTTTTTCCTAAGGTATCAACTGTACTAGGATTATAAGTATCTATTGACTTTTTACCCCAAGGATCAGGTATCTTAGAAAAGAATAATAGCAAATGAATTTGCATCTAATCAACACGATTATAAATATGATAATAATAGCATTGGAATACACAAATATATTTGTCTCTCCACAAATATCACATAATTATAGTCTTAATAAAACAATCATATATATATATATATATATATATATTTTATCGTAGCAGTGTCTTTTACAAAACTTCATTCTCCGACAAATTCTAATCTTAAGGCTTCAGTGGCTCGGGATATCAAATTTGCTATGTTATCATCAGTATCAAATATCTGGGCTTTTGTGGCATCATCTAAATTTCGTCAAAATCTTAGAGTACTATTGACTAGACTTCTTTCCAAAAAATGTCTAGCAGGAACACAATCCATTTTGTTTACTGAAATAGCAATTCTTAAAGCAATTTCCCATGTAACTATGGCTTCTTCAGTATTACTAATACAATTAAGATTTAAGTAAATTCCAAAAGGATTTATTGGTTCATTTCTCAATGATCCTAATAGAGTATACTCTTCACTGGGTCTAGTATATGAACTAATTCTAGCATATCCTTTTGTAGGTTTATCAAATCCAGGGTTTGTACTTGTACTTGATATGTCTGCAATATGTAGATTCCATTTAGTTTTTATAACTTGATCTGGTTTAACATTGATAAAATTATTATCTAGTAAATTTAAATCTCCGATTTGAGTAATCAAAGTATCTATATCATGATTCTCAAATTCCAAATATGAATTTACCATTTTAGGTTATTTCCTTTATATCCTTCTGGTACAGTTAACTTACTAATATGTGAGGCTAGCATTTGTTCCGAAATCCTTTTCCTTCAAAAGTAATTTCAATTGATCAAATTCATATAATAAATTTTTCCCAAAATATTCTGTCATTTTTTTTGTATTTCAATTAATTCTTTATCTATTGATAAAGGATTCTCCTTTCCTACTAAATTTTTAAACTCTAGATGAGTTTTCTCCTTTATCTTTTCCATTTAGCAAACGGTTTGAACATTCTTCTTTGGTTTTCCATTTAGCAAATGGATTTCTCTATAATGTTTTGTTAAATATTTGTGAATCTTTACCTGATCTTGTCTAGTACTCATATGCAAAAATATACTTTCTTCTAACAGTTCTTGAACTATTCTTATTGATATCGAATGTGCATAATTTATTCTTGAATAATCTAAACAAAATTTATAATGATCAACTTGTTCTTTTAAGCATCTAATCTTTAAATCTATTTCATCTATTTCTGCCAAAATAAGATCGGATTCTTCACAACTCATGATACCAATTATAATGTTCTTGTAGATCGGCTTCGATTTTTCTTTTTGTTTTTTCCAAATAATCTAATTTTTTTATGTCTTTCATTGTGTAACTTTCTTGTTTTTCTTAAAACACTTGTATCTATTCAAGCTATAGCTAATCCACCAAATACTTTATCTATTCTACTTAACGATTCTCTAAAAATCTGTAGGTGACTAGCAAGTCTATCTATGTGTTCTAGAGATATCTGACAATAAGCACAACTCTGTGGGAATTCCATTAAGCTAAGCTATATCCCCAATCTGAATCATCAACATAATTATCATTATAAAATCTTATTGGTATGTCTTGGTTATCCCATTCTTGAGCATATCTATTTTCAAATTTAGTAAAATCTTCATCAGAAATATTTTCATCTATAGAATCCAATATTCTGATATCTAAATCTATAGCATCTGCGGTTTCAATGACTGTAATCTTGGTATTTTCTAATTCTATCATGGCCCCGATACCATTTTCGCTAGTCAAATATTGCCAATTCAAAATTGAAATATTACGCAGCATGTTATCTTGCACAGTTATGAGAATACTAATATCGACAGATATGGAATAGCAGTAAATAGAAATAATGTGTAATAATGTGTTTGCAAGTCACAAACATCGAGAACAATTATCATAACAAGGTTTTGCATAATTAAAAAGAATAAGGGGGTCCAACATGCTTTCGTACATTTCAATCCATTTTAACCACAATGTTTCCCGGTATTTTTTGAGACTTTTACCGAGCGTTTCAGCCCTAACCTCTTTCAAGGTAACTTCCCTTAGAATTCCTTCAGAAACACGTAGCATAGCTTTGTTTCGTTTCCTACCTCAAATCGTAAGGATCAAAGATAAAGAAGTAGTGATTGTTTATTCTTTCTAAAAAAGAAAAAGACTGTAATAAGAATAGTTTAGATGATTGTAGTAAGAAAAATTAGAAACTTATTTCATAGATAAGAGGGCAATACATAGAGAGAATAAGAAGAAGAGTTTTTCATGTGTCCTGCCTTCAGTACAAATTTGGCTATTTATAATACTAAAGAAAGGATTTCAAATCTGGACTTCAAACTTTCTACAAACTATTTGAACAACATTATTAACATACATAATTGAACTTCTTTATTAAAGCTACTTTAGTAAAGGTTCACAGGAACCTTATCTTGTGACTTTAAATCAACATCTACTTTATCACTTTTGGCTTTATTAACAGCTCTTTAGTCGCTATTGGTGCTAGAAGCATCTTTTAGTGTGGATGCTTTTTTTTTTTTTTTTTGGAGTGGAGAACACGCTGGACATGTTCCCTTATCATATTGTCGAAAGTGACAAAAACGTTCCTAGGCTTGTGGGCTCAAACAAAGACTTCGATTATCAATCATTTTTATCTTCTGATTGAGAAATTTCTCTATAGTTGGTGGAGTGTGCTTTGCAAGTGCAATTAACACGGATGAATACATTGTTTTTCCTCCATAAGTGAGGAATCCTCTTTTGAAGCATGCTTCCATGCCTGCTATGACAACTTTCATGCTAAGAGCACGTCCGTAGTGTATATCTAATTCTTTAAACCTAACATATTATTTTTGAATATCCTGCAAAGAGAAGATAGAAAAAGCTTCTGCTTTTCCTATTTACATCATATGATAAGCAGTATATCTTTTTTGCTAGTAGAAATTAGGTCCAGTAGATAAAAACTTTAAAACCAATGTATCTTTGGGAGTAAATGTTGGGTTATAAGTATAACAATCCTTAGCCCTATCCTGTATCCATTGTGGCAGTTGACTAATCTTTGGAAAGTGAGATAATTTCATATATATGGAGTTTATTGCTCCAAAATCATACCAATAGCGAATCTCCTTTGGAGAAGAATCTTGTAAGTAATTAATTCTGGGATAAATGCCAAAAAAATCGACATATCAGTATCTATATTTTGAAGAGAGTATAATTCTCTCATAATCGAATATTGATGTTCCTCTGGCAGAACCATATCTAAAGTTCTCTTTTCACTAGAGAGTTTAATCCCTATTTGGGGTCTTAGTGAAAGAGGGGTATCAAAAGATTTAGGACTATCTTGCATAGAATAGTACTCCATATCGTCAGAAGAGGATGTATCAACTTTTTGAAATTTAATTTGTTGTAATAATTTCCTTAGCCTTTTTTCTGCATCAAAATAATTTCCTAATTTTGTTTAAATCAATGTGCACTCTGAGATAAATAATTCTGCTATTTCTTTTCAAGTGCTTGAAAAGTTAGCAATATCAATAATTTCTAAAGTATTCTTTTCTATCGAATGTACCTACTTTGCCATGGCTTCAATTGCCTCAATCAACTGTTTTGCAAATTCTGCCATCTCGAGTCAAAAAATCTGCTAAGACATTTTTATCAATTTTGATTATTTCACTATCAAATGAGTATTTAGCTAATAATGTTTGCCATCGAATATATCGTTTCTACTTTGGTTTTGAAGGTAAATTATTATGAATGAATATATTAACTTGAGTATTATCAGTGTGTAATAAAAATCTTTTTGGTACTAAAGAGTAATACAATTTCTGAGAACTTTTTATTATTGGCAAAAGTTCTTTTTCATTGATATGATATCGTTGTTGGGTGTCATTAAAGGTGTAACACCCCATATTTCCTTCTTTGCACAATGGGCCAGCTTAGGTGGGATGTCGCCCCGTCTGAATCCTCAGACTAGGGGTCTTTACAGCGATATAAACTTAAAACAAGCAAGCACAAATCGAAGCTTAAGTAAATATATACAACATACTCTTCTATTATATATACATGAGTTGCGATAGAAACATCATCAGAGTTCCCAAAATACACAAGCCCAAAATAGTTTCAACATCTATGTACAATAATCATGCCAAAAGATTCACTATCTAGCGCTAGATGGTAAGTCCGGGTAGTATCGTCACTAGCCTTCAGCTCCAAACCCTAAAAAAATAGAAAAGATAAACACACGTGTGAGTGGTATACTCAGTGAGTCCCGTGTGTACTAGTGTTTTGCTCAGAAAAGAGATGATTTTCAATTCCTTTACTGAAATAAATTTCATAATAGGGAAATAACAGTGATTGGTAAATTTAGGATCAAGTTATCATGTATATTTGAAAATAATAATTTCTAAATATATGGCCCCCAATTCAATAAATGTGGATTCTTCCCCACATGAAAGTGCAACCCGTGTGCAAAGTCCAAGGAACTTCGCCTTCGGCTGCACGGTTTTTGGTGCCAGGGACTGCACCTTACAGCACGTCACCCGTGTCAGGCCGGAAGGATGAGCAGCGTACAAATGTACCTCACCAAACACATAGAGATCTTTTACTTGCCTCCATCAGCCAGGGTTCCCAATCCTGACGTCAATCACCATCGAGGTGGCAAGGAGTCAAACGCCCCGAACATCCCATCCTTATTCCAGCGAATGACTTAAAAACAACAAGCGTTCACAAACGCATTCACAAACACGGCAATTGCCAGGCACTAAACGGCTAGTCAGGACGACTCATCTCAATGTCATGTCGCCCTGTTAGGAGTAAAACAATCTCCAGAACTAGCTAGGTTATTTGAGGTCGTCTACCTCTAACACGGGCTAGTACAAAGATCAAAGCTCTTGCTGAGTACTCAACGCAACAACACAAACCCCATCTGACTGATCAGGCCAGATGGTTATCTGATCCCGTAGGATCTTCAATCAAAACATTTTGGGGCCAAAACAACATTTTTCAAAATCATGTTGAAACCAGATAAAAGGTTTTACTCACACATCAAAACGTGTTACCAAGAGTAAGCGGGTTATTTTTCCCGTACTCAATCACAAAAGTCATTTTCCAAGGTCATTCAGGTCATTTCACCCATGCCAGGTTCCACAAGACTTTTTGAGGGTATCTGGGTCATATTACCCTTACCTGATTTGAAATATATTCACAAGAGTTCCAATAAGGATATTTCGGTCATTTACCGAATACCCGATTCTAAAGTTTATCATTTTCTGGAAATCCCAAATATTTAATCCAAAATGTCTAAATTCACATAATTCATGTTTTATTCCTCCAATAAGGTTTTCAAACCAATTATGGAATTCATTCAAGTCGAAATAGTATGAAAATAAGTCTTGCTCATGTATTCGGTAAACACATTTAAACATTTCCAAAAGGGTATAAAACATAGCATTTCATAGAAAAATCAAAGCACACTAGCCTTTAAAAAGGCTTAAAAATCAATAGGACTCACCTCGTATATTAGGCCGAAGTTGCACTCGAGTATAGTCCTAAAAGGGGTTCCCTCGGCTTGATTCACCTACATCATTAGTATATTCCTTTGTCATTACTCAATGGTTTCAAATACTTAATGGTTTGGACAAGGTTTCTATAATTTTCTTAAAGAAATAAATGGGTTAGTGCTTTGAATAGTTTTTCTGGTTTTACAGCTTTTCCACCCTTCACCATTTTTCACACAATTTAGCCAATATAGGTCCAAATAGGGTGAGGCTACTTCCATAATTTCCCTAAGATATCCCTCTATCAATTCCAGGTCATAAGTCCTGCAAAATCCATCCCATTTTGTACAGTTTTGCAGTTGATTCCACTGTTCCGCGCTTGGAGATTCAGTTTCGTCACTCTCCAGTGTTTTGTTTTGTTCATATCTCCTCCAATTCAGGTCCAAATGAAGTGAAACTACTTCCTAAATACTCCTAGGACATTTCTCTATCAAATTTAGGTAATGGGGTATTCAAAACTCTCTCCATTTCGTTCAGTTTTCCAGTTAAACTTACTGCTCCGAGCTGGAAGTCCAGAATTACTGTTTAGAAGCTCAACTTGTTTTAATTTATTTCTATGATTTCTTCAACATATCTTACCACATTTAAACCTTCCAATACCTTATTTAACATCCCGAAATCATTGTTCTAACAGGTTTTCATGCCCAGCACTTCTCTTTTGTTCAAACAAATAAATTATTCCCAGCTTACCAAACCAGTAAATTTTGGCAGTTTTCACCCTTCTTGTTGTTCATGATCTCTTAGCTATTCAAAACCCTCACAACCTCCACAAAACTTGTTCCAAATCCTTTCTAACTGGTATAGGACAGGTTTAGAGTCATTTACGCGCAATTTTCAGTCACATCTACTCAGATTTCTTTTAATATTTCCAAACAACACAAACTAGTGAGTTGTTATCAACAAATGGCTTTTCTTGTTTTCTTTACCACTTCCTTCCTTTTTCTTTTCAAATTTTCAGTATACCATCACTCCAATACACCTTAAATAAACTGAAAACCATATTCAACCCATCACTACACCAACCGATCAATTCAACATCCATCACAACATCAAAATATTTTCATTGGTCAACATCAACAAATTCATATGCATTTAGTTTCCAACTTCTAACATCATTCTTTTAGCTTTTAAGAAATGATCTCTTACCTTTCCAAGATGAGGGCAAGCTGTATACTCCTTCCCTTCCTTCCTTCTCCTTTCTTCCTCCTTGCTGCTGGTTTCCTTCTCCTTCCTCCTTGCTGCCGGAAATCTCCCTCTCTCCCTTAGTCTCTTTTTTTCTTATTTTTCCTCTCCTCTCTTCACTTTTCTGGTTTTTCCTCTTCTCCTCCCAGCTTTGACTGAAATTCTCCCCTCCTTACTCCTATTTATAGAGCTTAATCCTCTTTGTCTTACTTTAAGGTGAGTTGGCTATTCTAGAAGCTCCTAGGCTTTCCAAGAAAATTGTGGAACCATGGAGAAACTTGTAGAATTCCCTAGAAGTCTCAAGACTAATGCATTTACTAACCTTACATGGTCATGCAAATTATAATTAACTTGGCCTAATCTAGTTTAGCTTAATTATGATCACTTGCCCTAATCTAGTTTAACTTAATTAAGCTTAATTAAGGAAGTCTAAGAATGGTTAATCTTGGTCAAAAATATCATGCATGTGGGCCCTCTTCATTTACTTCTTGTGGGCCCCTTAAAATATCTTTTATATAATAAAATATAGATAGATAATATAGCTAGGGTATTTATATATAGTATAATATAGCATAATATAGCTAAATAATATAGCTAGGATATTTATAGTATTAGTTGAAATATATATATATATATATATATATATATTATTTATTTATATACTAATGGTAAAAATAATATAATAATTCAACATAATTATTGAATTTTAATAATACTATAATTTAATATTACCAAGGAATATTGATATTACATAATAGATATAAAAGAATAGTAATGGATAATAGAATAAAAATAAAATCAATAATAATACTAATATTAATAATGATAATAGCACTAGTGATGGCTATATTAAAACACTATGAATAATATTATCAATTTGAAATCTTAATTTTATTATTGATAATAAGGAAAGAAAATATTTCTTTTATATATATTTTCATTGTTGACAAAACTATTCTTCACAAACGCTTTATGCAAGGCGGGTAAGGCGGGTTATTACAAAAGGTACCTAAACAATATCTACATAAAGATTCGCTTATGTTTTAATGTTGAGAATTATAATCTATTTTTTTGAGTACTCCACTCCATCCATATTCTGATGCATCTATTTCAAAAATCAACTCATTTGTATTTTTAGGTAACTTTAATTTAGGCAGATCATGACCTTTCTTTTTGATATGTTTGACCTGGTCTTTTAAATATCAAGAAAATGCAAAGATTTTATCTTTCTTTAATAATTCTTGAAATGGCTTTCTTAATGCCGCTAGATTATCTATAAAATCTGAGGCATAATTGAGAATATCCAAGAAAACTTTGTACTTTTTTTTTTTTTTATCAACTAACTTATATCAGAAAATCCTGAAATCTTTTCTAAAATATGGCTTTGTAACTGGATTTTAGTACCATCTATTTGCACTCCTAGGAATTCTATTTCTTTTTGTGCAACTTTCGGCCTTTGTCTCAAACAAACCTAATCCATGTTCTATGCATAAATCTGTAAAAATATCTAAATGTTTTATATGCTTAGTAATTGTATCAGATAAAATGAGAATATCACCTATATAAACAAAAATAAAACTATAAGCTCTGAAGATATTATCCATTTTTCACTCAAAAATCTATGGGGCATTCTTTAAACCAAAAGACATAACTAACCATTCATACTGACCTTGTGGAGTTGAGAATGCGATATAATGAATACTATTTGGATGCATTCTTATTTGATAAAATCCACTGTTACAATTGAATTTTGAAAAGACCTTATTGCTGGTCCAGTTAATCTAGCTTTCCTCATAAGGTAGGAAGTATCCATCAAAGATCTATGTGAAGATTTACTAGCATGAATTAACATTAAATCTAATAATTCGTGTACATGTTTTCACATTTCCTCTTGATCGGTGGAATTATATGTCATTAGGGGAATGCAGATTATCTTATCTTTAACTTTCATTTCTAATGAAGCCATTAATTGATTTTTGTTCTAGAATTGCAATGGTTTTTCTGTATAGCAGTTTTTTAACATATCCCTTGGAGGCTTCTAGCTTATCTAACAATGTTTTATACGATAAAAGAGGTGTTCCTTTGGGAAAAGTCGGGTTACCACTTCAGGATTATATGGTCTCCAATCCTCTTCCAAATGCACGACTTCTATTAGTGCAAGTTCAAGATGGAATGAAAATTATATATATATATATATATATATATATATATATATATTTGTTTATGTGTGTGTGTATATATATATGTATGTGTGTGTATATATATATGTATATATGTATGTGTGTGTGTGTGTGTCTACATATATATATATATATATATATATATATGTAGAAAATATAATATATGAATCATTTAATAAAATAGATGACATAATTAATAGAAATTAAACTTTTAAATTTATATAAATGTATAAAATAATTTATTATTTTGAGTCATACATTTTGATAGTAAATTTAATCTGATTAATATATTTTGTTATTACTCTAATTTAAAAAAGATCAAAAGTATATTTATAATAGTTTAAATTTAAAAAAAAAGGATATAATCAAGTAATTGAACTTGGTCTAGCAGTTGAGTTCTTCAATCTCTCAATAGAAGTTGTGGGTTCAAAACTCCTGAGTGTTAACTTTCAGAACCTTCTGAATTAATTTAAGAAGGTGCAATCCGGTGTGTTTGGTGTAGATGGACCAAGCTAAAGAGGAGAGAATACTGAAGTTGTTGGAATATATGCCCTGTAGACTAATTTTCTGATGTAATTTATTAATAAAAGAATTTATTCTCAAAATTTGTTTGTGAATTTGTATTTTATTTGTGCACGATTTTCATTTAGAAAAGACCCATTGTGTTTAAGCAAGTGATCCATGTGAATGGTGGTCTTTCATAGCAAGGTATGGATCACGGGTTACTTAACACAAAAATATTTGTTCTTAACCGATTGATAAGAATGGGAATCTCTTTATGCATAGGTTATTGTGTTCTGAATTCTAAATGGAGAATGGCTTACCTTTAACCAGTGAGTAGTCCATTCACTTCATAGCATGAGTGTATTTCGAATACGTAGAATAGGATCTGTAATAGTGGTTTCTAAAAGTGCTATATAGAAGAAACTCAGACTATTACTGCTATAGCGTGGACTAATACTCTACCGCTTGAGTATGAGTTGGTGGTTTGACGAAACTAGAAGCATATACTTTGATATACCGTAGTTGAGGTTTTCTCGTAGAGCCGATATACTTGTATGTTGAGTATATATGACTAGTTAGTTAAGACAGTTTTGTACAAGATAGCTTCTACACTATATCACCCCTTGTAACTGTTCAAATGATCTAATTATGTAAGGCCTTAGGGAACATGACTTGGATGTTTACTTTAGGGTAGCTCCCATGGAAAGTGGAAACATTTCAGGAGTCATTGATGACTAGCAGTCTAAGGATGGTAGATATCTATTAGAGAAGTGTTAGTACATTCTTCCTCTCTAAATGCACGGCGATGCGTAGAGGGTATTTTAGTCATTACACCTATAGGTCGAAGACTTTGCTAACGCAGCATTATCCTTGAGGTCAATATTTCCTTATAGTGTTATTAGAAAATATTTAAAATATAAAATATAGATATTTATACATTAAGGGTATTTTGGTCATCTTAGTAGGCAAGGCAATGTGTCTTTTGGTCCCCGGAATGACCCTTAAGTCTTGATAGATTTGGATTAAGAAATTGGTCTTGATAATTATGGGTTTTATTTTATTTTATTTAAGTATTCTAATTTATTATTGGATTAGAATAAAATAAAAGACCCAAGAGAGAGTATATATTTTATCTAGTTTAATTGGTTAATTAATTATTCAGGGCCTAAGGTCCAAATTGAATAATTAGAAAATTAATCTAGATATAAACTAGATAAAAGTCCTGATATTTTGTATTGGTATATTTGAGTTTATTAATTATTTATTGGGCTGTTTAATAAAGTTTAGAAAATAAATAATTGAGATTTATTATTTATGGGTGTTCAAGCCCAAGAGTAAATAATTTTATCTGACCCAATGAATAAGACCAAAGGTAAAATAAATTTTTTAAAAAAATTAAAATTAATTAATTATTAAATAAAAAAATAAAAAAAGCAACACGGGATAGATCCGTGTTGTTTTGCGTGAAGGATAACAGAAAGCATGGAGCTTTCTGTTTTCACGCGGTTGGATTCTCTCTTTATGTGAATTGATGAAAAGAATTCACATGCAATCAAGACCAATAAGGAAAACAACCTAAGTCTAGGAGTTTTTCACAGAGAACCCAACGTCTGTGAAAAAGAACTTACAGAAGCCAAAAGCTAAGCAAACCCAACACTTTAAGCTTTCACCGGCAGTGCTAGAGGTACCATTTCGGAAATCAAAGATTTCTCATGAATGAGACACAGTTGACGTTTACAAAGACATAATCCAATAGCTTCAAGCATATTTGTATAGGCATCTACATCAGTGCGAAAAGAGTCATTCAATCACAGAGATAAATTTTTCGTTTCCTTAGCATGCTTTCGGTTTGATGATTTTTTCCATTTTAAACCTTCAATTGGTATTAGAGCTTGGTTTGGAAAATATAGGAAGCATGCTAAGCTTAACTAAAATAAGAAAATATTTGTTTTGGATTTTTTCTGTGATCCTTCCTATTTACTGTTATGGGTACTTTCACTGTAAGCTTCACAAGTGAAAATATAGGAACACTGTATTTTGATTGATTTCATAAATATCGTGAAAGCCCAGTATTTTTAAGGGAATAGGCAGTTGTTTGGATGAGTTTTGATTGAAAATAGATGAAAAAACTGCGTCCAGTAGCTTCTAAATCGCAGAGAAAAAACTTGGAGAATAAGGGTCGAGTCGAGCTGAGCCGAGCCGAATCTGTGAGAGGAGCCGTGAGCCTACCGAGCCGCGAGCCGTACCACCCTTGGCGAGGAAGCGTTCCTTGCAGAAGTCAACAATTGCAATTTTGCAATTGCATTTTGCGTTGCGCAGACAAAATTGTTGACCGCACAGCTGGGTGGGCTGTGAGCAGGTCGCAGGCACTTGCCCGGATCGCGACCCATAGGGCCATGACCCAATGTGGCCAGTGCACTGGACTCGATATTAAAAAAAAAAATTGGTCCTATACTAAGTGAAATTATTTTTTATTGCAATAGTTAATATTCTCTAAATATTTTGTATAAAAAATAATAGTAAAGAAAATTTAGGATTAAACAAGACCATTAATTAATTAATAAGTTTAATTCTATTTTTTGGACACTTAGGTTAAAAAGACTAGAAAAGCATGAAAACGTTTACAGTTTCCAAACATACTTATTTCTTTTTGTATCCTATGTGCGCGTTTTCTCAAAGATCAAAGTCTTTGGGAATTTTTTACAAAGAAAAACATTTTTCTGAAATAAAATGGTTAATTTTAATTCAAATAAAAATTAATTCTTGGGTATTTTCTCAAAACATTTCATCCTTGACGTAGAAAATATTTCGGATTTAGATATTTTTATAAATTAAAATAGAAAACTATTTTGATTGAATTTTAACAAGGAAAATTGTTTTTTGTCAAATTAATCTTGAGATCAAAATCTCTCGAAATTTTTATTTGAAAATTTTGAAATTATTAAGTTTATTAATTTAAATAAAATTAATCCATAGAAAAATTTCTCAAAGGGTATAAACCATGACATAGAAATTTTTATGGGTTTGATATTTTATTTTGAGTTAAAAGAAAACTTCATTGAAATTTTCAAAAGACATTTTTCAAGAAGAACCCTTATTTTAAAATACTAAGTGAGAGAGGGGTTCCTACTGCCCTACGGCTTCCATCACGATCCTCATTATAGATCGTGGGTCCCTTTGCGTTACCCTGGAAGTGAACCCATATAGGATGGGGATACCACAAGGATTTAGAACTAATGAATGGATGTAATTATTGTTGGATTGTATGCCCTCTTAGACTAGGTTTCTGATGTAGAATCGAATATTTTAATAAAAGAATTTATTTTCAGAAATTGTTTGTGAATTTATTTTTTGTTTGTGCACGATTTTCGTTTGGAACAGACCCATTGTGTTTAAATAAGTGGTCCATGTGAATGATGGTCTTTCACAGTAAGGTATGGATCACGGGTTATTTAACACATAAACATTTGTTCTTAACCTATTGATGAGACTGGGAACCTCATCATGTTTAGGTTATTATATTATGAATTCCAAATGGGGAATGGCTTACCTTTAGCCAGTGAGTAGTCCACTCACTTCATGACATAAGCGTATTTCGAATACGTAGAACAGGACCTGTAGCAATGGTTTCTCAAAATACTATATGGTAGAAACCTAGACTACTACCGCTACAGCGTGGACTAGTACTCTACGACTTTAGTATGAGTTGGTGGTCTGGCAAAGCTGGTAGCATATACTTTGATTTGCTAGAGTTGAGGTTCTATCGTAGGGCCAATATACTTGCATGTTGGGTATGTGTGACTAGTTAGTTAAGACAGACTTATACAAGATAGTTTCTGCACTATATCGCCCCATGTGGTTGTCCGGATGGTCTAAAATGTCCAAGGCCCTGGGAAACATGACTTGGATGTTTGCTTTAGGGTAGCTCCCTTGGAAAGCGGAAACACTCCAGGAAGTCGTGGACCATTGGACTAGAAGCCTAAGGATGGTAGATGTCATTTAGGGGGGTGTTAGTACACTTCTTCTTCTCTAAATGTACGGCGATGTGTAGAGGGGTATTTTAGTCATTTCACCTGTAGGTCGAAGACTTTGCGAATGCAGCATTGTCCTTGGGGTCAATATTTCCTTATGGTGATATTAGAAAATATTTAAAATGTAAAATACAGCTATTTATATAGTAGGGGTATTTTGGTCATTTTAGCAGCCAAGGCGATGTGTCTTTTTGGTCCTTGGAATAGCCCGTAAGTCCTAACTAATTTTGGGTTGAGGAATTGGTCTTATGTGAAGAGGATTTTATTTTATTTGATTTTATTTAATTTTATTCAGGAAGTCTAATTTATTATTGGACTGGAATAAATAAATAAATAAATAAAATAGGAGTTGAGAGAAATTAATTATCTAGTTTAATTGGTTAATTAATTATTCAGGGCCTAGGTCCAGTATGAATAATTAAGAAATTAACCTGGGCTTAAACTAGGGGAAATAATTAATGTTTAAATTATTTATTGGGTTATTTATATAGGCCCAAGAAATAAATAATTAAAGATTAGTTATTATGGTTCATTTGGGCTTCTTAATTATTTATTGAGTTGTTTATATAAGCTCAGGAAATAAATAATTAATGTTTATTATTTTGGGCCTTTTGGGTCCAAGGAAAATAATAAATATTTTTTTGGTCCAATAGCTTGGACCTTAGGGTTTTTTCCAGATACGGTCAAGAGGAGTTTAGGGTTAGACCAAACTGATTCTCAGGATAACATCCGGGTGTTTTGAAATCCTGGGGATATGTTTTTCAGATATTGAGAGATCTAGTTTAGGCTAACTTATAAACAACTCTTTGGAAAAGAAAAAACCCTAATTTTCCCTAGACACACAAGACTCACGTCTCTCTCTCTCTGGCAGCTCATGTTTTTTTTCCCTCTCCCTCATCTGTGGTTTCTTCTTGTTCTTTGCTAATCAATAGCAAAAGAACCAAGGAGTTTTGAGACCGTTCCTGTTCACCATAGTGTTCACCAACTAGAGGTTAGGCTAAGGAATATCCCGAGAGCTGGAGAGCTAAGCGTTAATGCAAACAAGACAAAGTAGAAGGCTAGCGGGTATTCAACCGGAAGCTCCTTCAAGTGTGCAAATCGAGGCGATTCCAGCCGTTCAATCTGTTCCTACGCAACCTAGGAGGGTTAAGGAACGCAAAGGTATGATCTTCACGCTTCCGCATGGCTTTTAAGGCCTGGTTTTATTCTTTTTTGTGAAATTTTTAACGCTACAGTGCATGCCCCTGTTTTCACGTTTCCATCAAAGTGGTATCAAAGCCACTGGTTTTGATCAATATAGGGAGCATGGTAGTTAATAAAATGGAGAAGATAATTATACCTGTGATCCTTCACTGTTTTGGTATGGGATAGATGGTTTTGTAAGCTTCACCGTTGAAGCATAGGAGCTCTCTGTAAATTTTTTTGGCTTTCAAGTTTAATCGTGTAAACCCAATTTAAATGGGTATAGGCGGTTGTGTTTTTGGTTTGGATGTTTTTGGTAAGTAAAAATGTCCAAAGAAGCCAAAGAAGGCTGAAAAAAATGAAGCAGAAGAGTTTCTGCAATTCTGGCGCGAGAAAGAAGAAAAAATGAAGAAGATAACTATTCCTAAGCCAATTGAGCCAAGCCGAGCCGCCGCCGAGCCGCTGCCGAAATTGGGTCAAGAGCCGATCGCTGATGAGCCGCGGAAGCCAAGCCAATTCCTTTGATTTGAGCCGAATTCAATTGCAAAATTTGCAATTGAATTTCATTTGGCTTTCGGGTTCTTGCACGGGTCAGAGGAGAACCGACCGGGGCAGCACGCGGGCTGAAGCACGGGTTGGCAGCAGAGGAGAACCGGGTGCGGGCGAAGTCCACGGGTCGTGGCTGGCGTGCGATCTGGTGCGGTGCGGTGCACTGCGGCTGCGGTGGACCACAGGCCATTCTGGCGCAGATCCTGTGCGGCCGGTGCAGTGGACTGCCAGCCATTTTTGACAATTTTTTTATTATTTTTTTTCCTTTTTTGTTTTGGGTCCCATACCAAGCTAAGTTAATATTTTTGCAATATTTATATTCTTGGAATATATTTGCATGAAAAATATTAGTAAGGGATTTTAGGATTAAACAATGTCATTAATTAATTAATGTGTTTAATTCTATTATTTGGGCATTTATGTTTAAAAAATAGAAAAGCATGAAAACGTTTATTGTTTTCTAGCATGCTGTTATTTTTATATACCTATGTGTGCTTTTCCTCAAAGACCAAAGTCTTTGGGAAATTTTTTTTTTTTTTTTTACAAGAAAAATATTTTTCTTCAAAAACTAAATGGTTATTTTAATTGGTACAAAAATTAATCCTTGAATATTTTCTCAAAGGATTTAATCCTTGACATAGAAAATATATTGGATTTAAATATTTTTGTAAATTAAAATGGAGAGCCATTTTTGTTTTGTTTGGATTAGAAAATTGATTTTGTCAAATAAACTTGAGACCAAAGTCTCTAGAAAGTTTTAATTGGAAAAATTTTGAAATCATTAAGTTTTAACTTAAATAAAATTAGTCCATGGAGAAAATCTCTCAAAGGATATAAGCCTTGACATAGAGATTTTGTTGGACTTAGATATTTTATTTTTTGAGTTAAGGAAAAACTTAATGGAAATTTCAAAAGGATATTTTCCAGAAAACCTTTATTTTAAAAGACTAAGTGGGAGAGGGATTCCAACGGCCCTACGGCTTCCATCACGATCCTCATTAAAGATCGTGGATCCCCTCGCGTCACCCTGGGAGTGAACCCGTATAGGATGGGGATACCATAAGGATCTAGATCTAATAGAATGATGTAATTAATAACCCGGGGCACGAACTATGATCGGCCAGCCCGCGTTGGAGGTTATAGTGCGAGGTATGTCCATAGGAAGTGAGAGGAAACGGCCATCCCACGATGGAGTTATTCTCTAGACCATTACCTAGAAGGGAAATTAATTTGTGGTGGTTAATACACTTAGCTTAGGAAACTGTTAATCTTCCCAAGAAGCTATATCAGTTTTCCTAAGAGCCAAATTATTTTCAGTGCACAAATTTCATTTTGTTTTCACAAACTAAATTCTTTCTTTTATTTTCGATTTTCAGAAATGGTGGGAGGTTCTTTTAGTCCATTGGCCATTATTCTCAGGGAGAATAAGCTAACGGGTCCAAACTATGTGGACTGGAAAAGGAACCTGGACATAATACTCACAGTTGAGGAGTATAAGTATGTCATTTACGAGACCTGCCCTGTTATCGGGGAAGGTTCTACCGCTGAAGAGCGAGAGGCTGAAAAGGCATGGAAGAAAGCTGACGAAATGGCACGTTGCTATATGTTAGCTTCCATGTCTAATGTGCTCCAATCAAAACATGAGCACATGGCTTCTGCATATGACATAAGTCAATCATTGGCAACTATGTTCGCAGACAAGAGCTGGCCCGCAAGGCAGGAGGCTCTTCGAACTATTGTGAACATTAAGATAGCTGAGGGTGCATCAGTCCGAGAGCATATGCTCAAGATGATTGCTACTTTCGAGGAGGCAAAAATCTTAGGAGCTGTCATTGACCCCGAGAGCCATGTGGACATGGTTCTCGAATCTCTACCGGGCTCTTTCACTCAGTTCAAGTTAAACTATAACATGAACAAGTTGAACATGAGTTTAACTGAACTGATGAAGGAGCTCCAGATGGCGGAGAAGGTCATGAAGCCGCAGTCTAAGGCCATGATTGCTAAGGCCTCTTCTTCAAGAACTGGGCCTAAGCCCAGAAAGTTCAAGAGGAAGAAGGGAAATGCAGCAGCCCAGCCCAAGGACAAACTAAATGGCAAGTGCTTCAAGTGTGGAAAGAAGGGACACTGGAAAAAAGAGTGCCCAGATCTTCAGGCCAAGAAAAACCTCACAGGTAATGTTTACTATCTAGAGTCCATATCAATGGTAGGATCAACTTCCACTTGGATTGTTGATTCAGGAGCCACTGATCATATCTGTAACTCCTTGCAGGGGTTTAGGAAGATAAGAAGACTCAAGAAGGGCGAACATGGGCTTCGAGTGGGTAATGGAGCACAAGTCTGGGCTCTTGCAGTGGGAGAGCTGGATCTTATCTTTGATTGTAATAAGATAGTGGTTTTAAAAGACATTTTATATGTACATGGTTTTCGTCAGAATTTGATTTCAGTTGCAAAACTTATTAATCAAGGATATTCTGTATCTTTCCATTCTGGTATTTCTATCAGTAGAGATGGAGAAATTTTATGTACTGGGCACATGTATGGTAATCTGTTCTTTTTAAACCCTATTAACAACCAATCAAATAATGCTCTGTCTGAACCTTTAACTAAGAAGAGAAAGACCAATATCAATGATTCATACATTTGGCATCTAAGGTTGGGTCATATTAACTCAACCAGGATTCAGAGGCTAATCCATGATGGGCCTTTGGGCTCATTGAGATTGGAAAGTTGGCCTTAGTGTAAATCCTGCCTAATGGGAAAAATGATTAAGAGGTCATTTACACCAAAGGCAGATAGAGCCAAGGAGGTGTTGAGTCTTGTTCACACCGATGTGTGTGGTCCATTGTCTACACCAGCTAGAGGAGGTTTTGAGTACTTTATCACGTTCACGGATGATTGTACGAGGTGTGGTTACATTTACCTGATGAGACGCAAGTCTGACTCTTTTGACAAGTTCAAAGAGTTTAAGGCTGAAGTGGAGCGTCGGATAGGTAAATTAATCAAAACCTTACAATTGGATCGTGGTAGAGAGTACCTCCTAGGTGAATTCAAGGACTACATGGTACATCGTGGGATAGTATCCCAGCTCTCTACGCCGGGAACCCCCCAGCAGAACGGAGTAGTTGAGAGAAGGAACAGGATGTTGATGGAAATGGTCCGAAGCATGATATCTCATGCTACTCTTCCAGTGTCCTTCGGGGATATGCCTTGGAAACAACGGCATATATTCTGAACTTAGTACCTTCCAAGTCAGTACCTAGGACTCCCTATGAGATGTGGACTGGGCGTAAGCCAAGTCTGAATCATCTCAGGATTTGGGGTTGTCCAGCTTATGTACTGATCAAGGGAGACAAGTTGGAACTAAGATCAAAATTATGATATTTTGTTGGGTATCCAAAAGGGACAAAAAGAGGTTACTTTTATCATCCTAAGGAGCAGAAGGTACTAGTCAGTACCAATGCTAGATACTTGGAAGATGATCAAAGTACTTCCACTAAAGGTTGAACTAGGTTGGAACTTGAGGAGAAGTTATCTACGGAATCAACTTCTTCTGACCCGATAGTGGAACAAGAAGAGGCACAGCCTCAAGAGCCTGTGCAAATGGAGCCTCGTCGTAGTGGGAGAGTGTCTAGGGTTCCAGATAGATGGACTGGAGAAGCTTTTGAGCTGGTCTCCGACCATCAGGAACAAGACCCCGCTAGATACGAGGAGGCTATTGTTGATACCGATGCAAATCTGTGGCATGAAGCAATGAAAGCCGAGATTGAGTCTATGTACCTCAATCAGGTTTGGGATCTTGTAGCTTCACCTGAAGGGATAAAACCCATTGGGTGCAAGTGGGTATACAAGAGGAAGAGAGGAGTGGATGAGAAGGTGGAAACCTTCAAAGCTGGGCTTGTGGCGAAAGGGTATACTCAGAAAGAAGGTATCGACTATGAGGAAATCTTTTCCCCGGTAGCCATGTTTAAATCCATCCGCATCCTCCTTGCCATCGCATGTCACTATGACTACGAGATATGGCAAATGGATGTCAAGACGACATTCTTGAATGGCCATTTTAGCGAAGACATCTATATGTCCCAACCAGAAGGCTTCATTGTTGAAGGCCAGGAACACATGGTTTGCAAGCTTAAGAAGTCCATTTATGGACTTAAGTAGGCATTGAGAGTATGGAACATTCGTTTTGATGAAACCGTAAAGTCTTATGGTTTTATTCAAAACGAAAATGAACCATGCGTGTACAGGAAACTTGAAGGCATTAATGTGGTTTTTCTTGTCCTCTATGTGGATCACATTCTACTCATTGGAAATGATGTAGGGACGTTGTCATCTACAAAGGTTTGGTTGTCTAGTCAATTCAGTATGAAGGACTTGGGAGAAGCCAGCTATATTCTCGGGATTAAGCTTCTTAGAAATAGGAAGCAGAGAATGTTAGGGTTATCCCAAGTGACATACATTGACAAGATGTTGGCCAAATACAGCATGGACTCATGCAATGGAGCTCTAATCCCTTGCAGACAAGGGTTATCATTTTCTTCGAAGGACTGTCCTAAGTCTTAAGAAGAAAAGGACAGAATGAGTAGGATTCCCTACGCTTCGGCTGTGGGAAGTCTCATGTACGCCATGCTATGTACTAGGCCAGATATCTGCTTTGCCGTGGGCTTAGTTAGCAGATATCAGTCAAACCCAGGGGAGGTTCATTGGCAAGCTGTAAAGCATATTCTCAAGTACCTCAAGAGAACGAGAGATTATATGCTGATTTACAGGGCTGATGATTTGGTTCCTACAGGATACACAGACTCAGACTTCCAGGCGGATAAGGATGAGAGAAAATCCACTAGTGGATATGTCTTCACCTTGTCTGGAAGAGCAATTTCATGGAGGAGTATCAAGCAATCTTGTATTGTTGACTCAACCATGGAAGCTGAGTATGTAGCAGCTTCGGAAGCGTCCAAGGAAGCAGTTTGGCTCCGGAAGTTCCTTTCAGAACTTGGAGTCGTACCACCTATGAACAGGCCAATTGTGATGTATTGCGACAACACTGGAGCACTATCGCAATCTAAGGAACCTCGGAACCACAAGAAGGGGAAACACATCGAGAAGAAGTACCACCTGATCCGGGATTTCATCCAGAGACGGGAAGTCGTGGTGGAGCATATTACCTCAGAAAACAATCTAGCAGATCCATTCACCAAGCCTTTGGTTGAGAGAGTCTTCAAGAGATACTTAGACGCCATAGGGGTAGGCACCTATGGACTTACCTAGTCTTAGAGTGCAAGTGGGAGATTGTTGGATTGTATGCCCTCTTAGACTAGGTTTCTGATGTAAAATCGAATATTTTAATAAAAGAATTTATTTTCAAAAATTGTTTGTGAATTTATTTTTTGTTTGTGCACGATTTTCGTTTGGAATAGACCCATTGTGTTTAAATAAGTAATTCATGTGAATGGTGGTCTTTCACACTAAGGTATGGATCACGGGTTATTTAACACATAAACATTTGTTCTTAACCTATTAATGAGACTGGGAACCTCATCATGTTTATGTTATTATGTTATGAATTCCAAATGGAGAATGGCTTACCTTTAGCTAGTGAGTAGTCCACTCACTTCATGACATAAGCGTATTTCGAATACGTAGAACAGGACATGTAGCAATGGTTTCTCAAAGTACTACTACCGCTACAGCGTGGACTAGTACTCTACGACTTGAGTATGAGTTGGTGGTCTGGCAAAGCTGATAGCATATACTTTGATTTGCTAGAGTTGAGGTTCTATCGTAGGGCCAATATACTTGCATGTTGGGTATGTGTGACTAGTTAGTTAAGACAAACTTATACAAGATAGTTTCTGCACTATATCACCCCATGTGGTTGTCCGGATGATCTAAAATGTCCAAGGCCCTGGGAAACATGACTTGGATGTTTGCTTTAGGGTAGCTCCCTTGGAAAGCGAAAACACTCCAAGAAGTCGTGGACCATTGGACTAGAAGCTTAAGGACGGTAGATGTCATTTAGGGGGGTGTTAGTACACTTCTTCTTCTCTAAATGTACGGCGATGTGTAGAAGGGTATTTTAGTCATTTCACCTGTAGGTCGGAGACTTTGCGAATACAGCATTGTCCTTGGGGTCAATATTTTCTTATGGTGATATTAGGAAATATTTAAAATACAAAATACAGCTATTTATATAGTAGTGGTATTTTGGTCATTTTAGCAACCAAGGTGATGTGTCTTTTTGGTCCTCAGAATAGCCCATAAGTCCTAACTAATTTTGGGTTGTGGAATTGGTCTCATGTGAAGAGGATTTTATTTTATTTAATTTTATTTAATTTTATTCAGGAAGTCTAATTTATTATTGGACTGGAATAAAATAAATAAATAAATAAAATAGGAGTTGAGAGAAATTAATTATCTAGTTTAATTGGTTAATTAATTATTCAGGGCCTAGGTCCAGTATGAATAATTAAGAAATTAACCTGGGCTTAAACTAGGGGAAATCATTAATGTTTAAATTATTTATTGGGTTATTTATATAGGCCCAAGAAATAAATAATTAAATATTAGTTATTATGGTTCATTTGGGCTTCTTAATTATTTATTGGGTTGTTTATATAAGCCCAGGAAATAAATAATTAATGTTTATTATTTTGGGCCTTTTGGGTCCAAGGAAAATAATAAATATTTTTCTGGCCCAATAGGTTGGACCTTAGGATTTTTTCCAGATACGGTCAAGAGGAGTTTAGGGTTAGGCCAAACTAATTCTCAGGATAACATCCGGGTGTTTTGAAATCCCGGGGATATGTTTATCAGATATTGAGAGACCTAGTTTAGGCTAACTTATAAACAACTCTTTGGAAAAGAAAAAACCCTAATTTTCCCTAAACACACAAGACTCACGTCTCTCTCTCTCTGGCAGCTCATGTTTTTTTTCCCGCTCCCTCCTCTGTGGTTTCTTCTTGTTCTTTGCTAATCAATAGCAAAAGAACCAAGGAGTTTTGAGACCGTTCCTCTTCACCATAGTGTTCACCAACTAGAGATAAGGCTGAGGAATATCCCGAGAGCTGGAGCGCTAAGCGTTAATGCAAACAATGCGAAGTAGAAGGCTAGCGGGTATTCAACCGAAAGCTCCTTCAAGTGTGCAAATCGAGGCGATTCTAGCCGTTCAATCTGTTCCTACGCAACCTAGGAGGGTTAAGGAACGCAAAGGTATAATCTTCACGCTTTCGCATGGCTTTTACGGCCTGGTTTTATTCTTCTCTGTGAAATTTTTAGCGCTACAGTGCATGCCCCTGTTTTCACGTTTCCATCAATTAATAACTCGGGACACGTGCTATGATCGACCAGCCCATGTTAGAGGTTACAGTACGAGGAATGTCCATTGAAAATGAGAAGAAACAGTCATCCCACGATGGAGTTATCTTCTAGATCATTACTTAGAAGGGAAATTAATTTGTGGTGGTTAATACACTTAGCTTAGGAAACTATTAATCTTCTCAAGAAGCTATGTCAGTTTTTCTAAAAGTCAAATTAATCATAATAAAGAAAATAGTGATGGGATTAACTATTATCGGATTTAATATGAGGATAAAATCATAAATTATTTTATTTTTCATAAACTGAGTTTTTTTTTATGTTTCGATTTTTCAGAAATGGTTGGTGGAGGTTGTTTTAGTCATTTCCGTTATTCTCCATGAGAATAAGCTAACAAGTCTAAATTACATGGACTAGAAAAAGAACTTGGACATAATACTCAATGTTGAGAAGTGTAAGTATGTCCTCTTTGAAACCTACCCTATTATCGGGGAGGGTACCACCGCCGAAGAGCGTGAGACTGAGAAACCATGGAAGAAGGCCAACGAAAGGACTCGATGCTACTTGTTGGCCTCCATGTCTAATGTGCTCCAGTCTAAACAAGAGCACATGGCCACTGCGTATGACATTAGCCAAACACTAGCCACGATGTTCGCAGATAAGAGCTGGCCTGTAAGGTAGGAGGCTCTTAAAACGATCATCAATACTAAAATAGCTAAGGGAGCATCAGTCAGAGAGCATATGCTCAAGATGATTGCTGCTTTCGACGAAGCGAATGTCTTAGGGGCTGTTATTGACCCAGAAAGCCAAGTGGACATGGTTCTTGAATCTCTGTTGAGCTCTTTTTCTCAGTTCAAGTTGAACTACAATATGAACAAGTTAAACATGAGTTTAACGGAGTTAATGAAAGAGCTCTAGGTGGCAGAGAAGGATATAAAACCACAGTCCAAGGCTATGATTGCTAGGACTTTTTCTTCTAAAACTGGGCCCAAGCACAAGAAGTTCAAGAAGAAGAAGGGAAATGCACCAGCCTAACCCAAGAACTAGCCCAAAGGTAAATGCTTTAATTACGGGCAGAAGGGACGTTGAAAAAATGAGTGTCCAGAACTTCAGGCCAAGAAAAACCCTACAAGTATTGCTCTCTATCTAGAGGCTATTTCAATAGTTGGATTAACTTCCACTTAGATTGTTAATTCTAGTGCCATTGATCATATCTGTAACTCCTTGTAGGGGTTTAGAAAGATAAGAAGACTACTGAAGGGCAAGCATGGACTACGAGTAGGAAATGGAGTACAAGTACGGGCCCTTGCAGTGGGAGACCTGGGTCTTGTTTTTTATTGTAATAAAGTAGTTATTTTAAAGGATATTTTATATGTACCCAGTTTTAGACAGAATTTGATTTCAGTTGCAAAGCTAAAAAATCATGAATATTTTGTTTCTTTCCATTTTGGTATTACTATCAGTAGAAATGGAAAAGCTTTATGTACAGGGCACATGTATGGAAACTTATTCTTTTTAAATCCTACAAACAATCAAATAAATAATACTCAATATGAACCTTTAAGTAAGAAGAGAGAGACTAATGTCAATGACTCATATATTTAGCATCTAAGATTGGGTCATATTAACTTAATTAGGATTTAGAGATTAATCCATGATGGGCTCTTGGGCTCATTACGATTGGAAAGTTGGCTTCAGTGTGAATCATGCCTTATTGGAAAAATGACCAAAAGGTCATTCACCCAAAAGGCTAATAGAGCCAAAGAGATATTGGGCCCTGTTTATACTGTTATGTGTGGTCCTTTATCTACTCAAGCTAGAGGGGGTTTTGAGTACGTCATCACTTTCACAAATGATTGTACAAGGTTTAGTTATTTTTACATGATGAGGCGCAAGTCTAACTTTTTTACAAGTTCAAAGAGTTTAAGGCTGAAGTGGAGCGTCGGACAGGAAAACTGATCAAAACCTTACGATCGGATCATGGTGGAGAATACCTCCTCGGTGAGTTCAAGGATTACATAGTACATTATGGAATAATATCCTAACTCTCTGTGCCGGGTACACCCTAGCGGAATGGAGTAGCTAAGAGAAAGAATATGACATTGATGGAAATTGTCCGAAACATAATGTCTCATGTTACTCTTCCGATCTTTTTTTAGGGATATACCTTGGAAATAGCGACATACATTCTAAACTTGGTGCCTTCTAAGTCAGTACCTAGGACACCCTATGAGATGTGAACTGGGTGTAAGCCAAATCTAAATCATCTCATCTTAGGATATGGGGCTATCTAGCTTATGTACTGATCAAGGAAAATAAGTTAGAACCAAGATCAGAATTATGCTACTTTGTTAGATATCCAAAAGGGACAAAGGGAGGTTACTTTTATCATCCCAAAGAGTATAAAGTACTGGTAAGTACTAATGCTAGATACTTGGAGGATTATCAAATTATTTCCACTAAAGGTTCAACAAGGTTGGAACTCGAGGAGAAGTTATCTTCTGAATCAACTTCTTCAGACCTGATTATGGAACAAGAAGAGGCTCAACCTCAAGAACCTATACAAACGGAGCTTTGTCATAGTGAGAAGGTATCTAGAGTTCTAAAAAGATAGATAGAAAAAGCTTTCTAACTGATTTCTGACAATCAGGAACAAGATCCCACTAGATACGAGGAGGCTATTGCTGATGCTGATGCAAATCTATGGCATGAAGTAATGAAAGCCGAGATTGAGTCTATATACTTCAATTAGGTTTGGGATCTTGTAGCTTCACCTGAAGGGATTAAACCCATTGGGTGTAAGTGACTATACAAGAGGAAGAGAGGAGCGGGTGGAAAGGTGGAAACCTTCAAAGCTAAGCTTGTGGAGAAAGGGTATACTCAAAATGAGGAAATCGATTATAATGAAATCTTTTGCCCGGTAGTCATGCTTATGTCCATCCGTATCTTCCTTGCCATTGCATGTCATTTCCACTATGAGATATGGAAAATGGATGCCAAAACAGCATTTCTTAATGGCCATCTTAATAAAGACATTTATATGTCCCAACCGAAAGGTTTTATTGCTAAAGGCCAAGAACATATTATTTGCAAGTTTAAGAAGTCCATTTATGGACTTAAGCAGGCATCAAGAACATGGAATATTTATTTTGATGAAACTGTAAAGTCTTACGATTTCACTCAAAATGAGGATGAACCATGCGTGTACAGAAAATTAGAAGGCATAAATGTTATTTTTCTTGTCCTATATGTGGATGACGTTCTACTCATTGGAAATGATGTAGGGGCATTATCATCTACTAAGGTTTGGCGGGCTAGTCAATTTAATATGAAGGACTTGGGAGAAGCCAGTTACATTCTCGGGATTAAGCTTCTTAGAAATAGGAAGCAGAGAATGTTAGGATTATCCCAAATACAATACATTGACAAGATGCTGGTCAAGTTTAGCTTGGACTCATACAAGGGAACTCTAATCCCTTGCAGACATGGGTTTTCTTTTTGTTCTAAGGACTATCCTAAGTCTTAAGAAGAAAAAAACAGGATGAGTAGGATTCCCTACGTTTCGGCTGTGGGAAGTCTCATATACGCCATGCTATGCATTAGGCCAAATATCTGTTTTGTCGTAAACTTAGTTAGCAGATATCAGTCAAACCCTAGGAAGGTTTATTGGCAAGCTGTTAAGCATATTCTTTAGTACCTCAATGGTACGAAAGATTATATGTTGGTTTATAAGGTTGACGACTTGGTTCCTACTGCATACACAGATTCAGATTTTCAGGCAGATAAGGATGAGAGAAAATTCACTAGTAAATATGTCTTCACCTTGTCTGGAGGAGCTGTTTCATAGAGGAGTATCAAGCAATCTTATATTGCTGACTCAACCATGGAAGCTAAGTATATGGCAGTTTCAGAAGCATCTAAGGAAGTAGTCTGGCTACGGAAGTTTCTTTCAGAACTTGGAGTTGTGTCACACATGGACAGACTGATTATGGTGTATTGCAACAACTTTAGAGTAGTCTCGCAATCCAAAGAACCCAGGAACCACAAGAAGAGGAAGCACATTCAGAGGAAGTACCACTTGATCCAGGAATTTATTCAAAAACGAGAAATTATGGTGGAAAAGATAACCTCAGAGAACAACATAGCAGATCTTTTCACCAAGCCTTTGACTGAGAGAGTCTTCAAAAGATATTTAGATGCCATAGGGGTGGGCACTTATGGCTTTCTTAGTCTTAGAATGCAAATGGGAGATTGTTGAAATATATGCCCTCTAGACTACTTTTCTGATGTATTATTAATAAAAGAATTTATTCTTAAAATTTATTTGTGAATTTGTATTTTATTTATGCACGATTCTCGTTTGTAAAAGACCCATTGTGTTTAAGTAAGTGATCCATGTGAATAGTGGTCTTTCACAGAAAGGTATGGATTACAGATTACTTAACACATTATTATTTGTTCTTACCTGATTGATGAGAATGGGAATCTCATCATGCATAGGTTATTATATTATGAATTCCAAATAGAGAATGGCTTACCTTTAGCTAGTGAGTAGTCCACTCACTTCATAGTATGAGCGTATTTCGAATACGTAGAACAGGACCTGTAATAGTGATTTCTAAAAGTACTATTTAGAAGAAACCCAAACTATTACTGCTATAACATAGACTAATACTCTACTGCTTGAGTATGCATTGGTGGTCTGACGAAGCTAGAAGCATATACTTTGATATACTATAGTTGATGTTCTTTCGTAGAACCGATATACTTATATATTGGGTATATGTGACTAATTAGTTAAGACAGACTTGTATAAGATAGCTTCTACGCTATATTGTCCCTTGTGACTATTCAAATGATCTAATTATTCAGAGCCCTAGGGAACATAAGTTGAATGTTTATTTTAGGGTAGCTCCCTTAGAAAGTGAAAATATTTCAGGAGTCATGGATCATTGGACTAGAGGTCTAAGGATAGTAGATGTCTATTAGAAAGGTGTTAGTACACTCTTCCTCTCTAAATGTACGGCGATGCATAGAAGGGTATTTTAGTCATTACACCTATAGATCGCAGACTTTGCTAACGCAGCATTGTCCTTAGGGTCAATATTTCTTTATAGTGATATTAGAAAATATTTAAAATGCAAAATATAAATTTTTATATAGTAAGGATATTTTGGTCATTTTAGCAGCCAATGCGATGTGTTTTTTGGTCCCCGGAATGACCCTTAAGTCCTGACAAATTTGGGTTAAGGAATTGGTCTTGATAATTATGGATTTTATTTTATTTTATTTAAGTAGTCTAATTTATTATTGGACTAGAATAAAATAAAAGGCCCAAGAGAGAGTATATATTTTATCTAGTTTAATTAGTTAATTAATTATTCAGGGCCCAAGACCCAAATTGAATAATTAAAAATTAATTTAGATATAAACTAGATAAAATGTTTGATATTTTATATTGGTTTATTCGAGCTTGTTAATTATCTATTGGGCTGTTTAATGAAGCCCAGAAAATAAATAATTGAGATTTATTATGTACGAATGTTCAAGACCAAGAGTAAATAATTTTATCTCGCCCAATAAATAAGACCAAGGGTAAAATAAAGTTTTTTAAAAAATTAAATTAAATTAATTAAATAAAATAAAAAAACAACACGGGATGGATCCCGTATTGTTTTGCGTAAAGGATAATAGAAAGCATGGAGCTTTATGTTTTCACGCGGTTGCATTTTCTCTTTGTGTGAATTGATGAAAAGAATTCACATGCAATCAAGACCAATAAGGAAAACAAGCTAAGTCTGGGAGTTTTTCACAGAAAACCCAACGTCTGTGAAGAAGAACTCACAGAAGCTAAAAGCTTAGCAAACCCAACACTTCAAGCTTTCACTGGCAATACTACAGGTACTATTTTGGAATATCAAAAGATTTGCGTGAATAAGACGCAGTTGACATTTACAAGAATGTGATCCAATAGCTTCAAACATCCTTGTACAGACATCTACATTAGTGTGAAAAGGGCCATTCAATCACAGAGATAAATTTTTCGTTTCGTTAACATGATTTCGGTTTGATGATTTTTGCCATTTTAAACCTTCAGTAGTGGGTGTAATTTGGTATGCTTGGTGTAGGTGGAACAAGCTAATAAGACACAGGTTTGATGAAAAATTTTTATTTTTTATTTTTTAAAAAAATATGACAAAAAATTCTTCTCCAAATAAGGTGAAAAATTATTTATTTATTTTAGAAAAATTTTCTCACCATTATATTCAATTTTTAAAATAAAATTATATTTTTGTGACCAAATTTTAGCGACGAAACATTTTTGTCACTAAATAACAAAACTAAAACCTTTGGCGACAAAATGTTTTCACCTTTAGCTAGGAAATTTTTCCTAGCAAAAAATATAGGCTTTAGTGAGGAAAAATTTTCCTAGCTAAAGTGGGCTGTTTGGCTACAAAACTTTTGATTGTTGTCGCCAAGAAGCTTTAACAAGGGTACTACAGCGAGAAAGCTGTGAGGAAAATTTTTTTCCTCACTAAAGGCCTTTAGCTAGGAAACTTTTGCCTTTAGAGAGGAAATTGTTTTGTCACCCATGGCTTTTTTCTTGCTGTGTGGATAAAGTATTGTCTTTTGAAAAATCACCTCTGGACAAAACAGGCTTGGGTTATGAGAAGTAGAAAAATATTGTAGTTACGCACCATACAAATTTGATAGTTCTTGAGAAAAAGGGGCAACTAAGAAAATTCAAACAATAGCCCCAAGAAGCCACCTGTTTATTGTGACTTTTAGTCTCTTGCAAGTCACAGGTGGAAGAAATGTTTGAAAAGATTCAAAGTTCTTCAACATGGTCAAAAATATTTCAAACCCGAGTTTGACAAAAGTAAAAAAACTCTCCAAAGGTAAAGCAAGTCTAGATCAGAAAGGTTGAACCTAAGGCACATGTGGTTCATATGTCGCTAAAAGCCACAATAGAGGACATTTATTGTGAAACCCCACATAAAGCCAACCCTAAAGTAAGGGGGATGGAATGCATATCATGTCATCATGCATAAAATATACTTTTTGAATAATTTTTATGTGCCTTACAATTGTGGGTTATAGGTTGAATGCCTTATTTATGCTTATTGGGTAGAAAGGGTAAAAAGGTAATTTTACTTGAGGTCAAAATAGGAAGATGGCTTGAGGTTTAGATAAGAAGAATATTTGGGTGAAAAAATAAGAACAAGATTTGATGTGGTTAAGTGGTTAGAGCTTTGAGATTTAATCTCTAAGGTTATGAGTTCAAATCCCAACACTTAAGTTTTATTCATAATTATCTTAATTAACCATGTTTGAATTTTCGGTTTTCTTACATTCCTTAAAGATAGGAATGTTGTCTTAAGAAAGACATGATGGTAATGTTTTGACCATGTGGTCTTGTCCTAAAAAGAATTCTTATCCCCATTAATTTTGCTAGTATTGTCCTAACAACTTTAAAATTTAAACTACACTTAATTCTTTAATCCATTGTTTCATAAAAATTCTGAGATAATTCCCTAAGCTTAGAATTCAAAAATCCCAGCTCTTGTGGGATAGAGTTGGCCGAAAGTAAGGAGGGGAATTAGGTAGAGGTTCCAAGAAAAAACACCATAGCTATTCCTTCAAACTCCATCTTCATCTTGTTCATGTTTTGGTAAGAAAAATCTGGAAAAATTTTCAGATTTCCTTCAAGGCTGTTTTCAAAAATTTCAGCTAGCTTTCCTACCCAATTTCTGCAAGAAAACCAATCATTTTATGTGAGGATGAAGGCTGAAAATTCAATGAGTTTTCGGAATTGTACAAACAGTCCCAAACCAGAATTTTTTTTTAGCAAGCTAGCAACATTAAACATGAAATTTGAAGCCACCGTTAGAACATATTGTTAGGGATATACCCTAGAGTCAATTTGTACTTATACTATTGTCGTTATGTTTTATATAATAATATGAGGTTTTTCTTTCCACGAATAGTGCATTTTATTTTGTGGTCATCAAGTACGTGACTTGATAGTAAAACCCTACAATGAATACAATGACTATTCTAAAACTGTCCCTGATCGATTATTATTATTAGAACAATAATAAATTAATATTAGTATATTTGTGACTTGATGTCTATGTTTTACTGGTCATGAATATTTGTGATATCGAGTCAAAACATAAATAAATGTTAGAGAACATTGTATTGGACATGACCCACTGTGAGAGTACTTCATGGAACATGTCATAAGTACTTTCTAGCCATAATGATATTAAAAGTCCTTCGACCTAAATTCATCATAGTTTCCTACTTGATAAATTCTATATTTTGACGTTGTCTAAAGTTGTCTTTAATCAGATAATAAATTAGACTACTGTTGGATATAGAATAAATCAATGAGAGGAATATGAATGATAATGAAGGAATTTTTCCCTCTCAATTATGGGAGAGATATCCATGGGCCTCTTGATAAGTTAGTCTATTAAAATGCATGGCCGTGCTCAAATATATCAATTTAAGATATTGATATCATTTGTTTGAACAGTCTACTATAAAATCAAGAAATAATTGATTAAGCTTAATAAGGATGACATGCTCCGTGTCTTATGCTTAATCTGGATATCGTGTGACAAAATGACTAAATATAAAATTATGGTTTGGTTCAAAGAGATCATCGATCTTCATTTAACCTGGATAGTTATAATGTTTTGCTAGAAACCGCTTATAACTTGTGCGCCATTTAAATATGATTTGGGCACACTGCCAGTGTTAAATGAACCTATAGGGTCACACAATAAGCGAACGTGTTAAGTTATTTTTCTAGTAACCAGATTTGATGAATTTGGAAATATGTCTAAGTTAATCGAACTTAGAAAATTTACCAGATACAATGAATTTGGAAATATGTCCACATTTGATGTATTTGGATAATGTCCAGATTATAAGAATCTGATTCGGTAAATTAATTGTTTAAATAACTGAGATAATGGCAGAATCTTATCATATCAATTTTAATTTTAATTAAAATATGATTAAATATTATTAAGGTTGGACTCTAAAAGGTTCGGGGGTTTTTAAGAAAACCCTAGCCGTCTTTTCAATAGTCTAATTTCGTTGAGACATTAGTGCCATTCTCTACCAGGAAAAAAACCCTTTCAAACCCTAGGCGCTAGTACTCCTCGAGTGATGAGTGAGTTCGCGGTGTGTATTCGATAGAGGACGTTCGCGTACTACAGCGTCTGGTGATCATTCGGGTTGCACGTGCGGCAGCACCATTGGAATCGAAGGATATCGATTTCACCAACCAGAGGTAATTCTGCAAACATACGATCTTCTTAATCATTTACTTGGATCCTCGGAAGGAATTCGTGAATGTTTTCCACGTTTAGGAGTCCACGAATCCTAACACATATGAACAGCTGGAACTTCCTCTATTTTTCTTTGAAATGAAGGCTGGAAAACCGTCATTAAAAGACCTTTAAACACCCTTAAAATCTAGCTGCAAAATTGTGCCAAAGTGGGCCAAAGATTCTGTACTAAAACCATTTCAATTCCAAGTGTTCTTAAAGCTTCAATTCCAGAATTTTTTTCCAGCTTGTCTCTTCAAGGCTAAGGTCAAAATTCTTCATCAAAACCCACTGAAATTCGGACCTTGTACAGCCACGGACTGAACATCTTGGCTTCCTCACCAATCTTGAATATTAGGACTCCATTATCATACCTCAAAAAGCTCCTAAGATCACTCTATCCAAAACTTATTCAAGCTTTAAATTAAATTCCAGATTTTATTCCATTAAAACACTCCTATAACTAATTGATAAAACCAAAAAATCCTCTACCATTACATGATCAGATTCACCCAACCTTAGGGCTGAACAACTCTCCATTCTTTGGTTGAAAACTAGCTAATTCAACCATACACCATTGAAGAACAAAAAACCTTCCAAGAGCAAACTCCATTAACCAATCCTATACCTCAAACAATTCCACCTTTTTCTCGATTTGAATTTCAAAAAAAAACTGAAAACCTTCTCTCTCATTCTTGATAATTGAAAATTCCTTCTACACTAAGCCATTTGGCCATCATAATTCCAACTACACTCGAAAATCATTTTCTCTCAAACTCTCTCAAAAAACACCAAGAATACCAAGAACACATACTTCACATCTTTAAGCCTAAATCAATCCTAAACACCTCCAATCACTCCCAAACTCTCTAGGTCATCCATATTCAATCTATATTCCTCATTTCTACTCCTTATGACACCGAAACATCCAAAGTTGAATTTCCAAACGGATCAAACCAACCTTTTTTGTTGAAGGTTCAAAGAACATCAAAAGGTAAAATAAGAAAAATCTCCTTGGTCTTCTTCTTCTATTCAATCTCTATTATCCTTCTCCACTCTCATTCATCTCTCTCTCTCACTCTTTCTCTTGGCCGAAATGGTGATGATCAACCATGGCTACTTTTGGACCACTAAAGGCCATCAGGCACTTAATGATCCTCACTAACCAAGGAAAATCCTTCATCAAACGAGCATCAATCAAGTATTTCTTTCTTAATCTCCTTTTTTAATTCTTAGAATTTAGACTCCTAAATATGAATAGGTTAATTAAATAAAGTAGGGGTTACGGATATGTATGTGGGTGAAGGGTATGGAGTTAGGACATGAGAGTTAGAATGAATGATTATGCCTTATAGATTTTGCTTTTGAATCATTATATGTTCATCATGATTAAAGAGATTTATGGATGTTTTGATGCATGTTAGATATTATGCCATCATTGTTGATTAGGCCTTTATGTTCTTATTTTTCAATAAAGCCATAGATGATGTTATGCCTAGTAGAAGATCATTCATGTTGTAGTATATGTTGATTCAAGACTATATTCATCGATAGATTAACATGTTATTTATTATATGAAAATATGTTCATAGATCTTCTCTAACAATAGAAAATTATGGTAAAAATTATTTTTTTTTATTAATTCTAGAATTATTTTCATTAACATTATTGTTATTAATTTAATTAGAATTATTATTCAATTTAATCTATAAAATTTGAAGAAAAAAAAACATTACTTTGGTTTGAAATAGAGTATTATTTAAAATATTATTTTATTAGTTAAATAAATAAAATCTTTTATTAAAAATAAATAATAAAATATTAGAATTAATTAATATCAAATGACCTTGTAGACCATATCAATTAGCCTTACTAAAACTTTTATCCATATCCTTAAATATTTTTTATATTAAAATTTATTTATTATTTATTAATTAAAAATTAAGTATAATTCATTTATTATTAATTTTATTGGTTATTTATTATCTATTATTTATTAATTAAAAATTAAGTGTAATTTATTATTTATAATAATACTATTTAAATATTACTAATTACCAATATTATTTAGGATTTATTAGTATTCATTCTTTAACACTAATTTTATATATTAGCGATATTACTCATTATTTATTATTTGAAACTATAACTTATTATTATTTATTTTATAACACCAATTTATTTTAACTTATCAAGCTAGTTTTATTTTATAAAATACTTTATCAATTAGTATTAAAGCCTAAGACATTATATTCATGGTTAGTTGTGGTTGTGACTAGTTGAACTAGGAATTATTTGTTTAAGGTAAATATGGTTTGGATATTGTCTTATACCTTGTGTATACCCCAGGTGGGGTTAGGTTGACCTTGGAAGACTTTTGAACTAAAAGAAGAACAAAATATCAGGTAAGTTCCTGCATGAAACCATTTGAAGACTAAAGTTATTGTGGTAAGGCAAACTCAATGTATACATGTATTTGTACTATAAGGGCAAGTATGGACAATTTTCGTTTTCATTCCAATCAAACAAATTATTTAAAATTAAACAAATAATTTTATACAAAACGCTAAACTTTTCCTAAAAACCTAACTTTGGTAAGAATTATGAAAACCATAATTGCTATTTCCAAGTGAATCATTGTATGATCTTTTTTTTCCTCCCAAGTGGACAAACAACGTTGAGTACTCAATAAGAATAAATTACTAGGATTAATCTTTGAAGGGTTAGAGTAAGTCTCTCAGTAGGTGACCACCTCTGAGGGGTGAGTCCCTCCTGGATAGGATGCCAGTCCTATAGGTCATATCGGTTTGAGCTAGCAAGTTCAGTCAATTGGATTGTGTATTTCTAAAGTGAATAACCAGTAAGTTTGGGTGTAGAGATTAAGGAGTATCTCAACCGGTATACCATACACCTACCTTGTGTTAGTATGCACAAAGTGTGGCATTCTGATTGTTATATTGTGGTGCACAGAGTGTGGTGCCATGACTACCTCTTATGAGTGGATGTATTTATTGTGCACATGTATGTTTGGAAAGTAAAACACCACTCTTCATTTATAAAATCTATTTAAGACTTGCCAACACTTTCTTTTATGAAACTTTTACAATTTGCATACATGAACTGTTTTACCTAAAACACTTAAAGCACACACGGGCTTACTGAGATTTATATCTCACCACCTTTTATACGATATTTTCAGGTCGATTCTGGTATGAAGGTTATTAGCTAGAGAATTGCCTATGTTTTGAAGACTCATTGTTATTTTTCCTATGTATTTCTTTTGAGAGACAATAGTAGACATTTATTTTTGAACTTGTTCATGTATTGCTTGGGTTGTAATAAGTTTGATTTTGAATTATTTCTTTTATTTATTTTGTATGTCCTAGTTATAAAGACCCCTTGTCTTGTAGACGATGCGACATCCCCAGGCCTAATGGGGCATAGGTAGTGGGGTGTTACATTTACTATCTGGACAATGGCTACTCAAAACATATAATAGGAAGAAAAGAATTTTTGGTCGATTATGAATCCAAAAGTGGTGGATTAGTCACATTTGGTAATAGTTCTAAGAACAAGGTTATTGGCATATATATGCTAAACATTTAAAGTATGCCAAAACTTAGAACTTTGAATGTGGATGGATTAAAAACTAATCTAATAAGCATTAGTCAACTATATGATGATAACATGTTGGTCAATATTAACAAAGCTAAGTGTCTTGTTGTGGACAAAATTGGCAACTGTATGATCATTGGAAGTATGACATCTGATAACTGCTATCAAATATACATGTTAAATTCATATGAGTGCATGATATTTAAGTCTCATGAAGTTGAACTGTTCCATCAGAAGTTAGGACATGTTAATTACAGTCAGTTGGAACTGCTGAGCTCAATAGGAGTTACTGATGGATTACATAAGCTAGGTAAAATTAACAGAAACATATGTGGTGCCTGTCAAAATGGTAAGCAAGTCAAGGCATCAAATACTAGAGCCTAACAAATTGCTACAACATCTATTCTTGAATTATTCATATGGGTTTTTTTAGACTAACTCAAATAGAGAGTATTAGTGAAAAAATGTATGTTGTAATATGTGTTGACGATTTTTCCATGTTCACATGGGTGAGCATCTTGGGATAGAAATAGACACTTTTGAAGCTTTTTAAAAATTATGTTCGAGTGTGCAAACTCAAAAAAGTGTTAAGGTAAAAAAGATAAGAAGTGATCATGGGAAGGAGTTCGACATAATCTGTTTAATGATTTCTGTGATAAGAATGGAGTTCAACAAGAATTTTCTACACCAAAAACACCTCAACAAAATGGTATGCCGAAAAAAAGAACAAAACCATTGAGTAAATAGCACAAGTTATGTTGAATACCAAGAAACTACCGCATCAATAGTGGGCAGAAGCAGTAAATACTGTAACACACATCATCAATCGAACATATTTTGGGCTACACACTAAAAAGATGGTTTATGAAATTTAGAATGGTTGAAATCCACAGCTAAGTTACTTCACTGCGAGCTAGCACAACACCTCCGAAAGAAACAAGGGACTTCATTTAGTGGCCTCGGCTTGTTGAAAGAGGGAGGGAGCACTACTAAAAGTAGTCGTTCTTTTATATATTATACTACCAAATGCACCTCCAATAATTGTGTTGTTGCACCTGCTCTGCTCTTGACTATGTTTAGGAGTAAGTACTATGTTCCAAATGACAGAGAACAGTTAGAAAAGTCTGACAAAAGAATGATGGAGGTATCTTTCTTGGTTACTCTAACAACAGTGGAGCATTTCAAGTGTACAACATAAGAACTCAAGTTGTCATGGAATTAATCAATGTTTTTGTTGAATATTTCACAAGAAAATATGAAGAGAAAGGTATTGCAGTCGGATGATAATGAGCTTATTTAAACCACTAGAGAAGTTGCTACACCAGAATACTCTGACAATGCAAGTCAAAATAATGCCGTCAAAGAACAAAAATTTGTACAATAGAAAGGTCTATCATCCAATTAACTTAATTATTGGAAGTATAGATGAGTTAATAAAGACAAGAGACAGACCAAAAATTGATTATAAGGAGATAGTCAAGTGCGCTTGATATACTTTAACATTGGAGCCAAAAAATGTCAAAGCTTCTTTGACAAATGAATACTAGATTGTTGATATGCAAGATGAACTGCAGTAGTTTGAAAGAAATGATGTATAAGAACCTGTGCTAAGACCTAAGGATGTTAATGTGATTAGCACCAATTGAGTCTTTTGGATTAAAATAGATGATCTTGATAACATAACAAGGAACAAAGTAAGGCTAGTTGTACAAGGATATACACAAGTTGAAAGGGTTGACTTCAATGAAACATTTGCACCTGTAGCTAGGCTAGAATCTGACAAATTTTAACGTGTAGTAGCTTGCGCTAAAAACTTCACACTTAACAAATGAATATGAAGAGTGCATTTTTTTAATGGATTATTACAAGAAGAAGCGTATGTTGAACAACTCAAAGGTTTTATCAATCCTGAGTTTCCAAATTATGTGTACAGATTAAATAACGCTCTCTATAAAGCATGGTATAAAAGGCTTACAAACTACTTGCTCAAAAGCGGATACAAGCGAGGGGAAGCTAATAAGATATATTTGTCAAGAAACTTAGAACAGATTTCATTATTTCATAAATCTATATTGACGCCATTGTATTTGGATCAACAATAAATTAGATATCAAAGGATCTTGTAGAACTTATGCAAACAAAATTTGAAATGAGTATAGTTGGTGAACTAACATTTTTCCTTGGTTTATAGATCAATCAAATGAAGGATGGAATATTTATATCTCAAACTAAGAATGCTATCAACCTAATCAAGAAGTTCAACATGGATGCATCAAAATCTCTATTAAAACACCCATAAGAGCTGCACAAAGGTTGACAAAGGATAAGAGATAGATGAACATATGTATAGAAGTATGATAGGAGGATTGCTATATCTTACAATGAGTTGTCCTAATATTAGCTATAGTATTGGTGTATGTGCAAGGTATCAAGCGCATCCTAAAGAGTCACACTTGAAGGAAGTTAAGAGGATCTTGAAGTATGTATGCTATACTTCTAAGTTTGGTATTTACTTCAACAAGGATTTTAATCTACTCTTATTTGGATACAGTAATATTGACTGAATTGCATATCCTTGTCAACAACAAAAGATAAATATATTACTGCCGAAAGTTGTTGTAATCAGTTATTGTGGATGAAACATATGTTGATGACTATAGTTTTAATCACTAAGAGTTGATCATTTATTTTTTGACAACACAAGTATTATTGACATCTCCAAATATCCAATTCAACATAGTAAGATAAAGCATATTGATATTAGGCATCATTTTATCAGGGATCTTGTTGAACAACAGATTATGAAGATTGCATATGTACCCATACAGAAACAACTAGCTGACATCTTCATATAATCACTTGATTCTACGAGATTTGAAGAATTGCTTACTTTAACATTCATAGTTATGTGCCAAATCTTGTATATAGCATTATTTCTTTTGTTACTTACTTTATATGTTTTGCCAAAAACTAAAAAAAAAAAAAAAAAATGGATTGATGAGGATATGCTCAGAAATATGTTGCAGGCATGCAAGAGTTATGACATAACTACAATTATGCAAAAAGCACTGGAGAATGCACTTGTACCAATCAGGTGTCACAGAAGATCATGCCATTTTCGAAAATACTCAGTAAATGCTAAGGTGGTGAAAAAAAGACCAAGAGTTGCAAAACTCAAAGGGGCCAAAACTTTTCAGTATAAGTCATGTCTAGTTATCAACTCATTACAAAAACTTCCTTATCTTTGTTGTTTCACCAATCTATTCTTAGACGAATAAAACCTAGTCATGGCTGAGAAACCATAGAAGAAATTTCATTGTGCACTGGCTACTGGTGATTTTGTGGAAAATTCATTATCTAAGAAGGATTCTTCAATATAGAAGGCTACATATCCAACAGATTTAGGTATTAAGGTTTCTTCTCTAAATCTAATTTCTGACTCTTGTATTTCTAATAATACTTATCGTGAGATTGTCATGTCATATGGAGATATTTATGATATTATTAAGTAATGTATTAACAAAAATAATGATGAAGTGCAAGTAGTATATAAGTTTTCAATCCCAGAATTCTTAGTTGATCAATATGAAAAAGGGAAAAGTATAGGGTCTACTGATATACAACCTTTTGTTGTGGACCCTTCAATTCTTCAAATGTTTAAAAAAATCAATGCTAAAAAAGACTTTTTGATCCTCTGTTTGGAAATTGTGTTAGTTCAAAAATAACAAAGGGAGAAACTTCAAAACCACTAGAAAAAATCTCTAGATTTTGTACATTTTACTAATCCTATATTAATCCATGCACTTAAATCTTGTATGCTACCCATTCAAGTGCAAAGTATATTGGAAAGGAGACAAAATTGTTCTCTGCTATTGGGCAATATGAGGCTAAGTATGGTGATACAGGTACTTTTGTACCAAAGTCTATTACAACTATTTTTACAGAACAGAAACAACCAGAGGAAGTTAAGATGATAATACAGAGAGCTCTGATACTTAGGGTAAAGTAGGTGAAATTATAAGCCAAGCATAAAAAAAAAGACAATTCTTGAAGCAGATACGTCTAATGATGATAAAAATGTTGAGGATGAAGTTGTTGGAGGGAAGATAATAGTGAAAAAAAGGAAAATAAGATAGTTAAGGAAATAAAAAGAGGAAGTTATGCCAGTCTAAGAAATAAAAGCACAACGGGATAATGCTAAAGTGCACCTATTTTGAGATGATTCCAGTCATGCACAATTCCAAGTCATCTCTGCCAAATGTGTGTTAGACGAAAGAAAGATTGCTCTATTAAAGTTTAATCACATTGGCCTAAGAGAAGCTCTATTGGATGCTGGACTATTAGGAACTGTGCATTACATAGCTGAGTACAATGATACTCTTGTGAGAGAGTTCTGTTCGAAGCTAAAGTTGTCAATCACACACACCAATTGGCCTTTTCATCATTGTGTATTTGTGTGAGGAGCCCTCATAACTTTCAGTCCTAAATCTATATCTGAAACATTTGAGCTTCCTTACTTAAAGGATATTGAAGGCTTAGGAGAAGAGGTTGACATGGCTTATGTGTGCAAATATTTAACAGATGGCAAGATCGATTGTTGGCCTGTTGATGGCTACCTGAAATCCTCATAGCTAACTGGGTTCTATTTTTCACTTTATAAAATATCTTGCTACAATTGGATGCCAACTAACAACGTTTCTATTGTGCTAAAGGAACGGGCTATTTTGCTCTACAAGAGAGGGGTGGAGAATGAAGTTCAATCTTGGGGACTTGATCTTTCAGCAGATCCTTCGCTATGCTAATATTTCTTCTACTACCACGTTGCTGCTGCCATACTCACATCTACTGACAGAGTATCTCTGTGCTTGTCCTAGTCACATGTAGCTTTTTACTGAAAAGAATGTCAGGGAATCAAAGGTTCTCGTCCACCATTAAGGAAGCTACTTGTGCTAAGTTCTTCTACTTCATCAAAGACCCCTATCAGAAAGTCTACCAAACTTTGAAGGTCAAGCCTTGATGAAATCTATGGCTTCAAAGTCTGCTACTGCCCAGCTCACCTCCAAGCTAGTTTAATAAAATTCATCCCCTATATTAGCAAAGCTTAGTCGTCTACAAGCCTTTGTGGATAATCTCACCGCTTAGGTTACTGCATTGCTAAAAGAGGTTTAGTAGGTACAGGTTGATCCAATAACTCTTTAAAACATCCTCACACGAGCTTAGGAGGAATCTAAAGACTAATGGTGATTGGCACTGTTTGTACCAAAATGGGGGAGAAGAGTCTATTGCCCTTGAGTTGAGCTGATTTGGTTTAAGTTGATTATCTCTACTAGTTGCTTATGTTTAGTTTAACATTGATATTTGGCTAGTTTGGTTTATTGAAATTTGGAATAATTTGCTTATTTTGATTGCTGAACACAACAAAATTTGGATACTGTAATAGTATGTAGATTGCCTTGGATAATAGCTATATACTATTCTGGTTATTATTGTTTGAATTGATGCATGATCTGTGTTATGTTGCACATTCAGTTATGTGTGGTGTTGTGTTATAGAGTTACCAATTGCAACAGATAGTTTTTGCATCAAAGAATGCTAAACGGGGAGATTGTTAGGCCTTATGTTGCCGAAACATCAACATGCCTCATTGACATACTGTGTACACTGAGTCCTTTTAGGAAACAGTTTTATTAGCACAATTTGATGCAATATGAATTTGGTTTAGAAAGGGAAATCTGCGGAAGATTGTGGTGAAATATTTGTCTAAGATCTTGAGAATATTTGTGAGTGACTTAATTGGAAGATCTTGGAGATAAAATAAGAAGCAAAACTTATTTTACAAAAGTTAACTTCAAAAAGGAAAGGAACTATGTAGTGCTTAGGCAATCTATTGAGATCGTTTGGTTTTAGCAGTTTCCTATTTTAATCAAAATACACTACATCGATTGTTTATAAATATACACAGTTTGACTTATAAGAAATATATAGAGCGTAAATGGATCATAAACGATATTATTCTTGTGTGAGTTGTGAAGAACGTAGAGGGAGAGATTCATGTTCACAATTAGTAAGAGAGATGCAAACAACTGATATGATGCTATAATTCTTTGTTGAGTGTTTGCATCACAGATTCAAGCTAAATCACTTGATTACTGTATACTTATCAACGTGATACTTTAGTCAATGAAATCCTTCAAATCTATTACCTTTCAAGTTGGAAAGGTTTTAGTCAAATGAAGACCCGTAGAGTTACTGCAACTATGATTGATGGGTAATCAATTATGCTGGGTTGAGTTCAACAATAGTCTTCTGCAAGTTTGATAGAAATATCATTGTGTCATGTTCTATTAGATTCCACTAGGGGCACTTGGTAATCTGAGATAAGTGTTGTTATTGTAATTTTCGTTAAAGTTTTAGTGGATTTTTTTTTTTTTTTAACTGGTTGAGGACTCGTGGACGTAGGCTTGTTAACTGAAATGCTTTACCAATTTGATGTATTTGTTAAACGCTTTATATTACTATCTGTCAAACTAATATATTTTTAACAGGAAATTTAACAAAATCATAGGAGATTAACAATCTAAACCTAACAAACTTAATAATAAATGATAAGAGTACAATTAGAGAAACATAATAAATAAAATTTTAATTTCACTAAGTAATATATAATTATAAATAAGAAAAAGCCTCCAAAAATAACATATATTAAAGAAGGATGAAGTACCTCATAATACTAAAGTCTGAAGGCCATTTAAACCAAAAATCTAGTTGGATAAACTTAAATGATCGAAGTTAAATCTATTGATAAATGAAACTAGAGAAGTAAAAAAAAAAAAAAAGGCAGTAAAGGAGATTGAAAAAAAACCGCACAGAGTAATCATCTAGGAAATAGAGAACGTCCACAATTTTCTGCCGAAGTGCAAATTCTATGACCTATTTTTTTCTTTAAAAAAAAAAACATCAATTTACTCGAGCAAAATATCAATATAATCTTGATGTTATCGTTGTTTTGAATTTTATAGTTACTAACAAAAGGCTTAAATTAATAAAATTCTCACATTTGAAAGATGACGTTGAACAATATAAGGAGTAACATTGAGATTATTAGAGTCATATTTAGTAGGTTTTAGGTGAAATTTTGTTCGCCCCGTCTTTATTTTTTTAATTTATTTTTTAACTTTTTTATCTATAAAATCACTTGTTAACTTCTTTTGACTTTTTTACCACAAAATAAAAAATAAAAATAAAAAAATGAAGAGTTCAATCACAAATGACAAATAACAATAATAACACAAATGAATGAATAATTCAAATAAGAAATTATTAATGACATTGTCAAAATAATAATATAAATAGTATAGAAAATATTATAATTGAACATAACATTAAAACATTAAATAATAAATAAAAAAAAAGTAACCAACAATTTTTATTATATTTAATAATATACAAAATATAAATAATCTAAAAATCAAACAAATCTTTTGGCCAAATATACTAGTTTGTGTGTTGTGAAGAATGATATAAATCAATCATGAAAGTAAAAATAGAAGATGATGGGATGAGATTATAAAGAGTTAAAAAATATATTTAAAAATTTAGAATTAAAGATTAATGAATTAGTAAGAAAATTTATTTATTTTTTTTAAAAGTATCTTTAAGAGTTTTTTTTATGTCTCTTCCTCTTTAAAAAAAAAATAAGTATTACCCGCCAAGCTACTGGTATTTTTTCTTTCTCCTTTTTTTTTAATTTCTAATTTTTTGAAAAAAAGAATGGCACTTTTTTTTTTTTTGTGGTTAAACTCGCGATAAGGGGTAGCGAGTTAAAGGACTAGAAATCTTGACCTGGCCTTTGCATTTCCCTATTTCCCCACATCCTTAACCTGCCCCCGACAAAGGAAAAGGTAGGGATTCCTACTCCTGGCTTGTTAGGGACAAAATAATCCCTATACTCGGCCTAACAAGGATTTGAGAACTTAACAGACCAACTAAATCTAAAATTCTCCAAAGTTTAAAAATAATTAAAAAAATGAGTTTAATACATTAACCATTAAAATTTCAATATATTGTACTCATAAGATGATCAATTCTAAAGAAATAAATTATATGAATCACAATATATTATAAATCATAATAAACTCCATAATTTACTTACAAAAAGATAATAAAATCCCAAAGTAAGCTCCAATGTACTAAATTATAGGAATCATAATAAATTATGTACCATAATAAATTCCAAATAGTACATAACAATTGTGAAAAGTAAAATTTTGAAAAATTATATGCTCAATGCTCAGAAAGACTTGCACTTGCCAAATCTAAACTTCATTCAACAATAGTAATCTCGCTCGCCTAGGAAATAAAATTATTAATAAAGTTATTTTTCTACATATTCCATAATATTAATAGAGCAAAACATCGACAATAATAAAAATATAAATGATAATAAGTTTTAAAAAAGTCTACCACATCCTCTTCGACATTCATATCTTCTAAAATAGAACCAAAATCTCTAATCCTTTAGAGATGAACCTATAACAGAATTAATTAATTAAAATATAAATATAATTACCATACAATTCATACACTATATTTATTACACATACCTTTAGTATTAGCACACAACTAATTTTGGCCACACATTAAAGCTTCATGTATCTATAAATGAAGTTTGTTGTGATGTGGATTTACCATCCTCCTTCTAATACTAAATGCAAACTCCGAAGTAATTGTAGATACTAAAATACAAGCAATATCCCTAGCAATCCTTTGACGAATGGAATATTTGATTCCATTTATCTTCTACCATGCTAGGATATCAACATCCTCTCTATTCCTTTTGGTAAAATTAATTTCTCTAATTATCAGTCAAACTATATCTTTTCTTGCAAGTTACTCACATTTTGTGCCATATAATCATTAAATCCAGCAAGATTATATTCCATTAATTCCATTGACCAATTTCTAAGTTCTTGAAAAGATAGAGATGACGAGGAACTTGTTAACTTACTTAAATGCTTCTCATTTTTTAACTTGTATTCCTCAAACACATCGCAAATGTCCTTGATTTTCTCAATCTTTATAGGAGTATCATCACCAAATATTTTTGAAAAAGCATAATTTACCAAACCAATCTTATGTCATGGATTCAATACTATAACTACACCCATAATTCCATACACATCTCTCCAATAATTTTCAAACTTATAAATCATCTTTTCATCCGTTATTTTTACCAATTGATTCTTATCTGCAACCTAGTTCTTCAACTCAATTCTAATATTGGAAGTAATAGGGAAAACATATTTACAATTGGAGAGTTGGTTTTTGAAAATATTTTAGTGACATTATAGAATGTCCATAAATGATCACAAATATCTTATGCCAAAACCCAATCATTTCCCATTGGCAATCATGTATGCAAGCAATCCCTATTTTTTAACTTATAAACCACATCTTTGTATAGAAATACAATGGTAAGCATAAAAAAGATTGAATTATATTTAATTTTTATAATCTAAAACTAACTTCTTGGTAGATAGAGTACCTATTTGACATGCAACGTAATCAAATCTATACTCTCTCTTGGCTGAAGTGGTCCTAAATCTAACACTTCCACAAATCTTCTCAATCTCTTCACATATCACTAACAATTTGTCTTGAGCTATCAAATTTAAGACGTGTGCACAACATTATATATGGAATAAACTCTTGTGTAACATAAGATAGTTATGCTGAAACTTTCCCAAGAGATCTTCAATAATACTATCATTGGTAGAACAATTATCAAGCATTAATGTAGATAACTTTCTGTCAATATTCCAATCGAAGTAGTTTTCTTGTGAAATTTTAGTAAGTGTTTCACTTGTGTAAGAAAATGGTACATAGACAAACCTTTCAATTTAAAAAAAAAAAAAAAAGTAAAGGTGTAAGTGTTAACCAACTATTACTACTTAATGGTTAAAAAGTAAGTTAAAGGATAAAAGATAAGAAAAAATACCTCAAAATCCTATATTGCAACATCTAAGCATTATTAACAAAATGAGCAATGATAGCCATATAACATTTGTTCTTATTATGATTAGCAGTTTACATGTCACAAATGACAATTCTTTCATGATTTTTGTTTAATAAAGATATTGTCTCTCAGAATTAAAAAATTTCAAGATATTTTTCTTCAAAATATTTATTGAGATAATCTTGAACAAAGGTTGTAGAGCAGTTGCATGATTTTGAAAACGAAAATGATCAACCATATAACACAGATATTCATGAATAATTATTAGAAAATAACCATCTTAGCTAGATCTCCTATTGCCACTTCTTGGCTAAAAATATAAGTTAACATTTGTGTCACATTTGAAGAAGGACTGCCTAACTTTCCCACTAATAAGCTTTGTCTAATGTCTTGCTACTTTCTCTTTTTGCATGGTTTCGTTAGATCATGCAAGTATCTTGTTCTATTTTCTGCATGAATAACAAGCACTTGAAAGTAATAAATACACTTGATTTTTAATTTACTGTTTAACATTTCTAGCCTAAAATGTTCTACATTGTCAATGTTTGCCTTCCCATAGGTCCAACATCATTTTTGACTTTTTATCTTTTGGGATTTTCCAACTTTAGCGTCAATTGGCCTCTCATCAATTAGTACATTATTCACTTGTTGTGAATATTGCTACTACCATGTGGGGTTGTAGTAATTTCTTTCATGAGTTTGATTGAATTTTGATTAACTTAATTACGTGTGGCATCTATTAAAATAAAAAAGAAATGACTATTAATGAATATCTATTCCAATCACAACAATGAAGAATTTAAAAGAAAACACAAATCATTTGAGTATCGTTCAATATTTCAAGAAACAACATGGACTGAGCTAAACCAACAACGCCACCATAATAAAGAGAAGTTTGAGACATATAACTTTATCAACTACCAATAGTAAAATGCCTCAAAATGATAAAAATAAAAAAAAATTAAACCTAAAATTAGTAAAAATTTTCTGCAGGAAAATAGGAAAAGAGGAAGCGTGCCCACTGTAAATATTTTCCAAATAACTAAATGACTATATTCTTAACCGGAATAGAGGAACTATACACCAACTTGCTATCCAAAAATAAAGGTTTAGTGATTTCCTTGCAATATAAATACAAGTATTTTTCCCTCATTAGTGCCCAAGAAAAATGATGATGGTTTTCAGACAGCTTGCCATCTACTAAGTAATAGACACAAAAATATTCTAGGTAGAAATTCAGAATTAAGGAATATATTGAAAATTTTTCCTTAATCACTACATCTATAACTTTGAAAATGCCTAAGAATAAAACTGTTAGCATACAGTATACTATATATTTTTTCCTGATCAAACCCTTTATGCATTTCCAGTACGAAAAGTCAACAATTCTCCATCTTTTTAAACCATGGAAAAACATTCCAAGCTCTTAAAGTTAGGATGGCACCCAATCTGTCAACCATAGAAGAACTTGCAGAATTGTTCTAGAATCAAATACTAGGCTGGATAGAGCATGCTAATTCTTCTACTATGTGGAACTCCAATTGAAATTCTAAAATCCAAAATCAACCATGTAATACAATTTTGCCATAAATGCTCTTAATATTGTATTCCGCTACAAAGACTTCCAGAAAATTATACAATCCTCAATCAATTCACCAAGTACCTATAATTCTAACTAGCTGATCGTAAGGTATGAGGGAGCTGCCGGCAACGCATGAGAGGAGGGAGCTGCCGATAAGTGTGGTGAATGGCGATTTGGGGTCTGGAAATACCAATAAGAGGCTAGTAGTGGTGGTAGTTGGATGCCAGAGTGATAAAAAAAGTGAGAGGCGACGATTGTACGGAGTCGATAACCGGATAAGTCAACAACTGGATGAAGTCTGAGGAGAGTGTGAGAGATCATATGAATGGGAGAATACTACTGTGAGCAGTGCATCTCAAGACTAAGTGTTCGACAGAATCATTGAATAGGATTTTACTTTTTGCATTAAATTTTTATTCAAAAAATCTTTTTTAAATATAGGGATATGATCTTTTAAATTTTTATTTATTAAAAAATAAGTTATGCAAATTATTTAGTGCAATTATACTTAAAAAAAAGAAAAGAGATTATTAATATTAACATATAACAAAACGATACATTTAATATTGTTGATTGTCCAAAAGTCCCAATCGTTTAATAGGCTGAAAGGTGTACTGTCCGACTAAGATAAAGTTCAAATTGTTTTCTTTTTAGTATGGATCAACTAACACTCACTGAATCTCTTTGTTAAAGCTATAAACAAAATCTCAAAAAATGAAAATAAAAAAAATCTTTTATAACTACGAGACACAGATAATCTCAAAAATACAAATAAATCTATCTCAAATAATTGAGAGAACTGTATCAAAGTTTTGAAACGATATTTAAATGTCTAAAGAGAAAAAAAAAAATAAAGTTGAACTAAAACAATTCCAGAAAGACAGTAAAGTAAGAAATTTGCTTGAAAGTTCTTTTGATGTCTTTGTGTGTCTTCTTCTCCACTCCCACGTACTCCCCCCCCCCCCCCCCCCCCCCCCCGGCTGCTACATCCTCGATGTTAATGGTAGAAATGGTGAAGAACATGGTCTCTAACCCAGTTAAGAGACCAGTCTATGTTGTTATTTTTTTGGTCATATCCTTCTGGATCCTAACTCCCAAGAAATTCAGAACCCAACATCCAGCGAGCTCGGCCGAACTAACCCATATAAGCCTGCCATCCAGTCTAGTCGGCCTTTGGTCAGTGGTCGAGCACATCCTAGCCTCATCGTTCAGATGACTAGTTGTTTCATGAGTTTCTATCTGCCAACATTTTGCCCCCTTTATCATTTCCTGGGACTCGGCCAGGCTCAAGGAACAAAAAAGGTCCTTGGCTTCCGCACTGCTAACCATGAAATCTGAGTCCAATAATGACTCTTCCTTCAAACGACTGCATCTTTATACTCCTTTCCTGTACTTTTTTGATTTTTTAAAAGAATAAAATCCTTTGCCTTATCTCTT